>CM062812.1:505887056-507178953 GCA_031772625.1 Pinus tabuliformis
TTAGGGTGTGGATGTAATGGATTATTTATGAATGAATTAATATGAAATAGGAGTACACTATGGAGCATGGAGATGAATCAAATCTAATAGATCTAAACTGAACAAATATTCAATAATCTGTTTATGGTTTGATAGATCTGTGATGATGATATTATGATGTGAGTCTGTAACAGTTGCATGCTGAGATTTGGGTTTAACAGATGTTGCATTACAATGAAGGTATGTCTCAGTGATTATAGATCTGTATGCGGGTTTGACACTGAGAAGTAACCTACATACGTAGATCATCTATTGGGTAGTTGCGTATATATTCTGTAGTATGGACATATTTTTATGTAGGTGTGGTTAATGATAAGCGCATACATATGCGGGTATGATTTGTAAGGGTCGCATACATCTTCTAGGGTTTACAGTATGAGTGTTTAATGATTCCTAATTAGTTATGTTATGTTTGCTATTGTCTGTCGATGAAGTATGTCTTATGATAATCCATGTTTGATAGTGCTGGATGGGTTGACTTATTTATTGAATGATATGTTGAATATAGATGATGCTACTATGTGATGATATGTATCTAGTTCAATGATATGTGATGGGTTTAGTATGTGATTCAGTGTGATAGTGATTTAGACTCAATTTTTCAGTATTTTGAGATCTGTGTGTAGTTCCTCTTAAGGAGAAGTGTGTACATACATGAGTATGACTTAGAAAAATAGTGTATATATCCCGACATATGGTTGATCAGGGTTTTGCAGTAGAAACAGTTGGATTCTGTGATGAGTAACAATGCTTGGCTTGGTATATTGATGTATCTAATGGTTTATATTGGTTATGGTTTGGTTTGATTCAATTGTAAGAAATGGTAGAAATTCAGTGATCTGGTTGGTCCAATGATTAAGTAATTTGATACAGTGATTGGTTTCAAAATTGTTATATGGTATTGGGCTTAAATGATGGTAGTGGGTCTAGTATGAAAATATGATGAAAAATGATCCACAAGTTTGATGTTGTGAGTCAGGTGGATCTAGTATGAAATATTATGAAACATGGTCCACAGAGGTCCTGAGGGTTGGAGCCTTTAGTGTGGAAGTCGAAGCTTCCGTCCAGTGGTAGTTGGTGAATCTGATTAGGGAGTTGGAGCTCCCTTCTAGTGGGTGCTGAAGAATGAGTGACAATTGTAGCCTTTTACTGGTGGGTAACTGCGTATTGGTATGAGTCTGCATACAGTGGTGGTTTTCTCCCACATTGGGTTTCCACATAAAAATATTGGTGTCCTCATGTGTTGATGTGTTTCTTATGTGTGATGGTTTATTCTGTTCTTACTGCTCATGGTTACTGTTCAATTAAATGCTAATGAAGTAATGACATACTGGTTAAAGTAGAATATATGATGAATTATATGAAAAGTTAGCTAACTAGATGTACATTGTTTTCTTTCATCACAGTTGCATACATACACTAGTTTACTTATGATAGTAGCATACAGAAATATGAATAAGAAAATGAAAGGTTTAAGTGATTTTTAAAATATTGATTCACCCCCACCTGCCCCTCCCCCCTTCTCAGTATTTTTCCCAACAATATGGAAGCAATCAGTTCAGACTAGTAATTTGTAGCTCAGGGGTAAACCATGACAATTTTTTATGGAGTTTTTGGATAATAGTAGCAAACTATTTTGAATATGTTGTACAAGGTCTTGGCCTTCAAACCAAGTTTTTTTATAATGTAATGAATAACCGTTTCTTAGGAAAGTAAATCAATATGCATATTACATGGCTCGTTGAGGCAGTTATGTCCAACATCCCTTGCCTTACAATTTTAGAATATAAACATTTGCCCTAACCATTTGGATGCATATTTTTGTTTTCGTTTTGTCCTTCTGTTTATGACTATTAAATTGTAGCTAATTCCATTATCACTACAAAACATCAAATTTTTCATTGACAGTAAGTATTGGTATGAGTATGCCATTATGGGTTTTTGACTTTTCCTCTGAAAAAGTCTTATAAACATCTTGAGTACAAAGTGTTTTATAGATTTTCTTCTATTGTTTTAATTTGTCAATATTTCTGTATCACAACAAGTTTTTAGATTTTCTATTCCTTCATATATGGTTTAGGGTTGTTTTGATTTTGTAATCTATTTAATATTTTCAGCAGAAAACAACATTTTATCGTTGTTTTGCTTTCTATAAGAATTTGGGTATTTTTTGAATTGTAGTCTTATGGTGTTTGTGACTTCAATCCATTTGGAATATTGCAACAACTATAGATCTTGTAATTGTATCATGCACTCTGTAGAAGAATTTTCATAGTCGCTCAGACTCTTGAATATATCTTTTAACTAGCCTAGTAGAAGATAAAAGAACTTAGGGTTTTATATTGAGTTGCATGCATATCTCATAACATGCTCCTATGGACAATATGAAAATAAATTTTATTATAAGGAAAATAATTTTCATTTTCTTGGGCTTTAATGTCTATGCATTGTTTTCCCATGTGAACTGGTACCCACCAACCAAACTTTTTCATGACATCTCTCATAGATTTAAGAAATAATTTTCTTAAATTTTTTAACAAACATTGAACTTAACTATTAAATATGAGGTTCCAAATTATTTGATGCCATGGCTATTTACAAGAATTTCCCCATCTCAGTATATTCCACTTAAGTGGTAGGGACTAAGCTGCCTTGCAACACTTTTTATCTCTAGAGATGGGTATTACTGGTTTTAATTTTACTGAGATATAATCACAAATAACTACCATAGAATTTTGTAAAATTACTAATACAATCTCTTAAAAGAATTAATAATCACTCCTTAATTCGTTATTATCCTTGCCAAGGTAGGACTCTAGCAATGACTATTATTAATTTAGTATTTACCAATGCAAGTTATAATGTTTAACTTTAAAAACAAATCTTTATTTTTCAATATTATTGAAAAAAATATTTTTCAAAGATTTTATTAGACCATAACTTGAAAGTTTGATTGCACTTCCTACAATACAATGCCATGTGGATAACTACCTCAAATTTTTTTGCCATAATTTTTGGATGCAAAATATGTAAATAAATATACTTACTAAAAGATATTGCCCACCATTATTTATGTGTTCTTCAACACTTTAACAAGTAAGAGTAAAAATGTAAATATGCACACTTTTTAGTGCCAGCCAAAATTTATGCAAGTCTTTGTACCTTAGTAAAAAAAAAAATTTCCACTTCATATATCAATATGCATTTTTTTCCAAAAACATAATTTCCAATAAGATAACATTATGTAACTCTACACCCCACATTAAAAATTATATTAAGATCCAAATATATGTTGCTACTATAATATGAATGGTTATCCAAACAAATTTTTTTATTACATTCCATTATATATATATATATATATATCAACGTATTTTTTTATTCTTATAAGGATTTCAATTGTGACTATTCCAATATCTGAGTTTGATATCCCATTGAATGCTTCCTATTGAATGTTGAATGGGTAAAGAGACATTGTTGGGTTGACTCGCCCATGGTGATGGTAAAGCCTACCTTAAAACTCCATGAAGATCCCCAAATTTTGAATGAATGTCAAACTGTAATGTCCCCGGAAAGATGTAAATATTTTATTTACCACAATAAGAACAAACTGAATATCTGTTGTTTCTATTTGTTTGAATTAATTAATATTGTTAATTATTAGAAATGAGAAATGATTTGTATATTAGTAGTTTCTTATGAAAGAAAGTTAAAAAGGTAGTTGCCGGAAAAATAAAAATAAACCCTAATTACCTCCCCTAACTGGAAAGGGGCTTCCAAAGAAAGGAAGTAGGGAGAGGGGAAACTGCGTTGAAAAGTTAGGCAGTAGAGGGGAAAATTGCTAAGTCTGGTGATGACCAGATAGCAAATGCACTGAGTGCGAGCAACTTGCAGAAGACTGTGGTCTTGCGAGTAAGCTAGGGGGGAGATTCTGGTCCCGAAAGATGAATCTCATGGACGGGAGGTTGACTAGCAGTGGGAAATAGAGGTGACCTCTGCCATTTGAGTGCTTTATTTTTTTTGAAACATTTCAAGTAAGTGGAATTTTCTGGAAAATATTTTTGATACATAAAACTAAAAATTATATGTGTTTTTTTTTGTGAATGTACAATATGTAGTCGAACGCTTAAGACTGAAGTGATATTTGAATTACCTATAGTAGAGTTTCTTCTTGAATAATTAACTATCAGGAAACAAACATTGAGTCGAGTCTGACTCGTTACCTTCAGTCTTAGTGCCCCAGTACAGTAGCGGCTATTCTCTGTCGGAGCGGGAAAATTATCTATAAACTGGAACAATCTAGCTGTAGAAAAGAATTCTACAGATCTTTTAAATGCTGGAATGGATTTCTTTCTTTAAATAGAACCGCTATGATAAAGAATTGGTGAAACACTTCTCTATTGTTTACGTAAAAAAAACAAGAAACAGAACTACAAAAAAAAATTCGACTAAGGTTTTCAGAGTATGCCAACACCCAATTTGAGGTAAGAACCAAAACCACAGGTTAGTTAACACCGAACTACCCCTTAGAGAGTTGAAAAACGATGCTTAAGAAGGGTCGGCATAGCAAGAACCATTTGAGTATTTACCCTTAGCCGCATTGGGCTAGTGCACCTAGAAATGGACTGTTATTAAACCCTATAATCTGGTTGGTTTTCCATAAAACCCTATATGGGTATGAAACCCCATACTATCTATACTGACAGAACCATTATTCGAATAAGCTATTCGATAAGTACAGGATATTACATAAAAAAATACCGAGCAAATACAAGATCAAATTTATTGCAAAGTCGAGTAATTGAAAGGCAAAGATAATAGTCGAAAACCCTGAATCATGGTAACGCTGCAAATTCCAACCATTCTAAAAACGATACACGAAAAAAGAAAAAGAAATACCATGAATAGCTTAAAGAGAAGCAAAGATTTTATATATGGAAATAGATTCTCAAATTTACATTTCATAGGAACCAGAACCCTAGAACATAAAGGAAATATTACACGGCATGAACCCCAAGAAGTCTTCCAAATTGGCTCATCAGGTCTTAACCAGAGAGGTAAAACATCTCAAAAAAATACACTTAACATGGAGAAAAATATAGGTCGGCACAACCATCGTCTCAGGACTGCAACCAGAAACAAAAACTCTCGATTATACAGAGGGAGGTTCGTGCATACAATTCCTAAACCTTTGTAGGCGATCGCCTGATAACAAATAACTTATAACTGAGAAGATGATTATTGCTACTTGGGAGAGAATTGAAGCTCTAGCCTCGAATAGCCAAGAGATTCACTCCTGACGAACGAGAACCAGGTCGGAGACAATCTTACACAGAAAAACCCTCGGGCGTTGCATTCGTTCAGGAAGTACTCGTTCATGAAGGTTGCCATGCAGTAACTATTTGTAGACCCCGGATCTGTAGCCAAGACTCCTACAGATAAAAACACACCACAACTGTTGTTAGAACAGAGCCACCATAACCAACAATAATTAGTCAGCTGTAAAAAATATATATAACATAATAGAGACACAACTGGTTGCCAAGCTTACCCGGGATACAAACGCCAGAGGGAAAACCATAAATGGATTCCTGAGAATCCTCCATCTGCAATGTAGTCCTGGATCAACAGAATGAGCAAGCTCGCGAAAGGGAAGAGGAACTGGAGCAGAAGCCAAGGAAGAAAGAGTGAAATGAGGCAAAGTCTCCGCATACAGGAATGTGAAATTTTTCGGATTAACCCCAGCCATAGGATCATGAACCAGGTCTTCCATCGTCGATGCGATGAGAGACCTGAGACAATAGTTGTGGCTGGACAGACCTGCTCGCGTTACGTACTAGGGATGGAGCAGGTATTCAATACCGCAACTAAAAATATCAATGCCAATGTGATAAACCATAAAGATTTAAGTATGTTTAAAAAATCAAAGAGAATGCATAGCATCGGGACTGGCAGCAAGTGATGTGGAGGGAAATCCCATCGCACGAATAATTAATGAAGTCATTAAACAATGACACTTAAACCAAAACGAATGACCCGGAATTTAATTAGAAAGATCATGTCATTTATATACGGTTGTACCTACAGCGTAAATATTATTGTTTAGAGTTAAATCCGTGTAATCTTTGATGTATTGATAATTTTTTTTTATTAATAATGTTGTTACCATATGTATTGACGTGGATCTGTGACAAGTGGTATCAAAGGCAAGCTACCAAACTGTGGCCTCTGGCAAATACACTAAGTAAGAATAATCAGTTAGTGTTTTTTTGTTATTGTTGATTGTTGTTCTTTTATTTTTATTACCTGTTGTCAACCCACTAATTTGATAAGAACAGGAAACAAGACGACAACAGATTATGAGGAGAACGGACAACGTTTCACACAGGAATGTGGCTAGCCTAGGACCTGCAACATTCCCTGAAAATAATCCTGAAATATGGGTGCAGTTAGGAGAGGAGGCCCGCACCACCAATCTTTACGATATTAAAGACAGTTTAGGAATTAAAGAACGAGATGGCCCGCCTACGGGAGGACAATGCAAGATTGACTATGGAGCAGGAAAAAATCATGAAAAGTCTGTTTGACAGGCAGAACAAATGCCATCCGAACCCCAGCCCAAAACGGGTATGAGTATCAGAAGAACAGGACTACCACACGGACCAGGAAGAAACAGAAGGAGGGGAAGAGAATCAAGAGGAAAATTTAGATAATGCCTTTGAACACCCAACATCAAAAAGGCAATGGATAGAACTACAAGGGGAATTTTAGAAAATAAAACCGCTACACTTCGATGGAGAGCTGGAGGAGGCAACTGAAGCCTGGTTGATTAACATGAATAAATATTTCCAATTATATGAATATGATCACAACCTCAAAGCGTGGCTGGCCATTTTCCAATTGCAAGGGAAGGCCACTTTGTGGTGGGAGGAGGTCAAGATTGTACTAGGAGTAAGTGAACAAAATATAACTTGGGAAAAATTCCAAAAATATTTCAAGGAAAGATATTTGACTGAACGATTTTACGATGAGAAAGCAAGGGAATTCCATGACCTGCGGCTGGGACAACAAACAATGGATGAGTTTATAACCCGATTTACCTCTTTACTCCGTTATGTAGCCTACATACGAGAGGAAAATGTTAAGGTGGAGCGGTTCATCAGTAGTTTACCCTTGGCGATGAGAGAAATAATTGAGTTTGATAACCCAAAAATGATGGATGAGGTTATACAAAAAGCCAGGATATGCTATCAACAAAGTAAGCAGAAGGGAGAAATTCTGGGAAAGAGGTGGGCTGACAAGAAAGGTAATAAGATTGCTATGAGAACTAAGGGAAATTGTGGCAATGTCAATAAGGATTTCCCAAGGGGAAAAACAACAGGAATCTGCATAAGAACCAGCTCAGATTGAAGCCACCCATTGAATCCAGAGTCAGCGAGCAATCTGGAAAAATTGACAACGAAGGGACAACGAGACCCCCAGTAAAATGCTGGGGATGTGGAGGTCCTCATTACATTAAAAACTGTCCCCATCGAAAGGGTACTGAAAAGATTTCATAGATCCATGAAGCATCTATGGTTGGTGACGTGGTCTGGAGTATACCGAAAATTAATTCTACTCTCGAAGATCATCAGGCAGGATACTAGCCGACTATGGTCGAGTTCGAAGGTAAGATCTTTGATTATCCTGTATCTGTTTTAATTGATCCTGGAGCTACATTGAGCTATGTTAGTCCTAAGGTTGTGGAATAATGTAAATTACAAACTGTCAAGTTTAAAAACCCTTGGATAGTACAACTAGCAACAAGGGCAAAGAGACGTGTGTTAGCTAAGGTCAATAATTGCCCTTTGAAGATAGCAGGTCAGCTTGTAATGGCAGATCTAAACATACTTCCCCTTGGATCTTATGACGTGTTGATAGGCATGGACTGGTTGGAAAGACGTTGGTCCATTATAAACTGTAAAACAAAAACTATTTGCTACAGGAATGAACTAGGAGAAGAGCAGGAGATGCAGGGTATTCTGAGGCCAGTGCAGATTCGGCCAATAACCGCCTCCCAATTGGCAAAGTGTATCAGGAAAGGATGTCAGGTTTATGCCATTCAAGTTGGTTATGCCAACTCAAAAGATAAGACTGCCACCTTGGAAAGTATTCTAGTGGTTCAAGAATTTGCAGATGTGTTCCCTAAAGAGATACCAGGACTGCCACCCAAGAGAGACATAGACTTCACTATCGAATTGGTGCCAGAGGTAGCCTCGATGTCCCGAGGTCCGTATAGAATGAGTACACTGGAATTAATAGAATTGAAAATGCAATTGCAGGAACTATTGGATAAAAATTACATCTGCCCCACTGTGTCACCTTAGGGAGCCCCCGTGCTGTTCGTTAAAAAGAAGGATGGGACCCTTCGTATGTGCATGGACTATCGTCAATTAAATAAGTTGACAATTAAGAATAAGTACCCTTTACCCCGTATTGACGAACTTTTTGATCAGGTAAAAGGGGCAATCGTATTCTCAAAAATCGATTTACAATCAAGATACCACCAGATCAAAATTAAAGAGGAGGACATAGCCAAAACTGCCTTTAGAACGTGCTATGGACACTATGAATTTGTGGTGTTACCCTTTGGGTTAACCAATGCCCCTGCGACCTTTATGTGCTTGATGAACAACGTATTTCATCAGTATTTAGACAAGTTCATGTTAATTTTTATTGACGATATACTGATATATTCCCGGAATATGGAGGAACACAAGGAACACCTCAGATTGGTATTGCAAACTCTCCGGAAACATCAATTATACACCAAATATAGCAAGTGTGATTTCTTTAAAGAAAAAATTCAGTGCTTGGGGCATATAATCACTAAAGATGGGATCGTTATGGATCTCGAGAAGATAAGGACCATAATGGAATGGCCAATGCCGAAGGACGTAGCGGATATAAGATCCTTCATGGGATTAGCAGGTTACTATAGGCGGTTTGTGGAAGGATTATCGAGAGTGGCTTATCCTATCACTTCCCTGTAGAAAAAAGGGAAAACTTTTAAATGGACCGCATAATGCCAAAAAAGTTTTGAACAACTCAAGCATCTGCTCACCACTGTGCCTATATTGAGCATAGTAGATCTAGGGAAGGACTATGTGGTGTGTACAGATGCGAGTAAGGGAGGAGTAGGAGGAGTATTGATGCAGGAAGGTAAAGTAATCGCCTATGAATCCAGGAATCTAAAGGAGCACGAGCAGAAATACTCCGCTTACGATTTGGAGCTGGCAGCTGTCATTCATGCTTTAAAGATGTGGCGTCACTATCTGATGGGAGATTTTTTTTTGTTGATGACGAACCATCACAGCTTGACCAGTTACTTCAATCAGCCTACCTTAAATGCTAGGTAGGCGCAGTGGGTAGATTTCCTAAGTGGATTTGATTTTGAAATCAAACATATGAAAGGGAAAGAAAACTGGGTAGTTGATGCTTTAAGTTGAAAGGTGCATTCCCTCTACGAAATTGCTTGCGGTGAGGGGTAGATCACTCTCAATGAGATGATTAAAAAGGCAGCAGAACATGATCAGAATTATCAGCAAATAGGACATGAAGTTCAAAATCCAACCAGTGACGAATATCAACAAGGCTATGTGATGGATGCTGCTGGCTTGCTAAGATACAAAAAGTGACTATATGTACCCAACCAAAGTAACATTAAAATTTTGATTTTAGATGAATTTCATAAGAGTCCTTATGCTGGACACCTGGGATACCAAAAGCTAATTACAGCACTCCGAAAGGAGTACTATTGGCCAAGCATGAAGAAAGAGGTAGCAGAATATTTGACACATTGCTTGGAATGCCAACAAGTCAAAATAGAGCATCAACACCCTGCTGGGTTATTGCATCCGCTACCAATACCGTAGTGGAAGTGGGAAACCATTTCCATGGATTTCATAACAGGGTTACCCAAATCCAAGAGAAACAATGACTCCATCATGGTGGTAGTGGACAAATTAAGCAAATTAGCCCATTTTATACCTGTACAGTGCACCTTTAGAGCGGCACAGATTGCCAAAATTTTTATGCAAAACATTTTTAGGCTGCATAGGTTACCTAAAACTATAATTTCTGATCGAGATGTAAAATGTACATCAGTCTTTTGGAGAACTCTGTTTGAGGGACTGGGTACTCAATTAAATTTCAGCACTGCCTATCATCCTCAGACCAACGGACAAACAAAATGGGTGAATCAGGTTGTAAAAGATATGCTAAGATCATATGTGATGCAACAACCATCAAAGTGGGAAGACTATCTGCATTTGGTCGAGTTTGCATATAACAATGGCTATCATACGTCCCTGCAGATGAGCCCATTTGAAGTGCTGTACGGATGAAAATGCCGCACACCCTCCAGTTGGGGGGGACCAGAGGACAAGCTGATGTTGGGCCTCGAAATGCTTAAACAGATGGAAGAAATGGTCAAGAAGGTTCGATCCAATTTAAAGGAAGCCCAAGATAGGCAAACAAATTTCGCCAACCGGAAGAGGAATTTTAAAGAATACCAAGTAGGAGGTCATGTATATGTGAGAATTCAAGCTTAAAGAAGTACGTTATAATGGAGTGGGTGCGCCAGGGTGGCACCCTAGTTTTGTGGACCATTTCAAATCTTTGCGAGAGTTGGGCCGGTGGCATACCAACTCGCCTTGTCAAGTCATATTCGGGTCGACAACGTCTTCCATGTGTCAGTACTAAAAAAATACATTTATGATCCTAGGCACGTAGTTAGTTGGCATGACATACAGGTAAGGTAGTATCATAGGTAGGCCAATCAATTTGGTGGTTAGAGGAAAAATTGACCTAAGTGTTTTGTGTTTTAGGTCGAGCTGGAAGGAGAATTCTTGGTCGAGCCACTGAATATACTCGATCAGAGAGAAGTAATGCTGTGGAAACGAGCCATCACCCAGGTTAAAGTGCAATGGCAGCACTTTGGGCTAGATGAGGCCACCTGGGAGGATGAACAACTCATGAGAGAAGATTATTCAGGGTTGTTTGCGGCCAGAAAACATCGGGATGATGTTTGTTTTCAAGAGGGGGAGATGTAATATCCCCAGAAAGCTGTAAATATTTTATTTACCACAGTATGAACAAACTGAATATTTGTTGTTTCTATTTGTTTGAATTAAATAATATTGTTAATTATTGGAAATGAGAAATGATTTGTATATTAGCAGCTACTTATGAAAGAAAGTTAAAAAAGCAGTTGCCGGAAAAAAAGAATAAACCCTAACTACGTCCCCTAACTGGAAAGGAGCTTCCAAAGAAAGGAAGTAGGGGGGAGGGAAAACTGCGCTGAAAAGTCAGGCAGTAGAGGGGAAAATTGCTAAGTCTGGTGATGACCAGATAACAAATTCATTGAGTGCAAGCAACTTGCAGAAGGCTGTGGTCCTGCGAGTAAGCTAGGGGGTAGATTCTGGTCCTAAAAGACGAATCTCATGGATGAGAGGTTGACTAGTAGTGGGAAACAGAGGTGACCTCTGCCATTGGAGTGCTTTATTTTTTTTGAAACATTTCAGGTAAGTGGAATTTTCTAGAAAATCATTTTGATACATAAAACTAAAATTTATATGTGTTTTTTTTACGTGAATGTACAATATGTAGTGGAATGCTTAAGACTGAAGTGATATTGGAATTACCTATAGTAGGCTTTCTACTTGAATAATTAACTATCAGGAAACAAACATTTGAGTCAAGTCTGACTGGTTACCTTCAGTCTTAGTGCCCCAGTACAGTAGCGGCTATTATCTGTCGGAGCGGGAAAATTATCTATAAACTGGAACAATCTAGCTGTAGAAAAGAATTCTACAGATCTTTTAAATGATGGAATGGATTTCTTTCTTTAAACATAACCACTGTGATAAAGAATCGGTGAACCACTTCTCTATTGTTTACGTAAAAAAATAAGAAACAGAACTACAAACAGAAATTCGACTAAGGTTTTCAGAGTATGCCAGTGCCCAATTTGAGGTAAGAACCAAAACCACAGGTTAGTTAACCCCGAGCTAAACCTTAGAGAGTTGAAAAAATGACGCTTAAGAAGGGTCGGCATAGCAAGAACCATATGAGTATTTACGCTAAGCTGCATTGGGCTAGTGCACCCGGAAATGGACTGTTATTAAACCCTATAATCTGGCTGGTTTTCCCTAAAACCCTATATGGGAATGAAACCCCATACTGTCTATACTGACAGAACCATTCTTCGAATAATCTATTCAATAAGTATAAGATATTACATTAAAAAAAGAACCGAGCAAATACAAGATCAAATTTATTGCAGAGCGGAGTAATTGAAAGGCAAAGATAATAGTTGAAAACCCTGAATCATGGTAACGCTGCGAATTCCAACCATTCTAAAAATAGTACAATAACTAAGAACAAGAATTACCATGAATAGCTTAAAGAGCAACAAAGATTTTATATATCGAAATAGATTCCCAAATTTACATTTCATAGCAACCAGAGCCCTAGAACATAACAGAAATATTACATGGCTTGAACCCCAAGAAGTCTACCAAATTGGCTCATCAGGTCTTAACCAGAGAGGTAAAACCCTTCACAAAAATACACTTAACATGGAGAAAAATATGGGTCGGCACGACCATCGTCTCAGGACCGCAACCAGAAACAAAAAACCTCGGTTATATAGAGGGAGGTTCATGCATACAATTCCTAAACCTCTGTAGGCGATCACCTGATAACAAATAAATTATAACTGAGAAGATAATTATTACTACTTGGGAGAGAACTGAAGCTCTAGCCTCGAATAGCCAAGAGATTCACCCCTGATGAACGAGCACCAGGTTGAAGACAATATTACCTGGAAAAAACCTCGGGCATTGCATTCGTTCAGGAAGTACTTGTTCATGAAGGTCGCCATGCGGTAATCGTTCATAGACCCCGGATCTGTAGCCAAGACTCCTACAGATAAAAACACACCACAACTATTGTTAGAACAGAGCCGCCATAACCAGCAATAATCATTCAGCTGTAAAAAAAAATATAACATAACAGAGACGCAACTGGTTGCCGAGCTTACCCGGGATACAAACACTGGAGGGAAAACCATAAATCGATTCCTGAGAATCCTCCATCTGCAATGTAGTCCTGGATCGACAGAATGAGCAAGCCTGCGAAAGGGAAGAGGAACCGGAGCAGAAGCCAAGGAAGAAAGAGTGAAATGAGGCAAAGTCTCTGCATACAGGAATGTGAAATTCTCCAGATTAACCCCAGCCGTAGGATCACGCACCAAGTCTTCCATCGTCAATGCGACGAGAGCTCTGAGACAACAGTTGTGGCTGGATAGACCTGCTCGCGCCATATACTAGGGATGGAGCAGGTATTCAATACCACAACCAAAAATATCAATGCCAATATGATAAACCATAAAGATTTAAGTATGTTTAAAAAATCAAAGAGAATGCATAGCATAAGGATTGGCATCAAGTGATGTGGAGGGAAATCCCATCACACAGATAATTAATGAAGTCAGCAAACAGTGACACTTAAACCAAAACAAATGACCCGGAATTTAATTAGAAAGATCATGTCATTTATATACGGTTGTCCCTACAACGTAAATAGTATTGTTTAGAGTTAAATCCGTGTAATCTTTGATGCATTGATAATTTTTTTTTATTAATAATGTTGTTACCATATGTATTGACGTGGATCTGTGACACAAACCAGTTTGTCGGGTGCTGTTCTATTGCATTTTCTCGTGCATTCTGCATAGCATGTAAGAAAAGAAAAAATTATTGGGGCATGCTGCGACATCCCATTAGGGTAAGGAAATTTTTCTTTTAAAGTTATCTTATTTATTTATTACTTTTTAAAATTTAAAGTGATAAAAAAATTGTTAAATTTTTTATTTTGTTTTTAAAGTTATTTTATTTATTTATTATTTTTTAAATTTAAAGTGGTAATTTTTTTTTTTAAATTTTAAAAATGTCAAATTTAGAAAATCATTTTATTTTTTAAATTTAAAGTGGTAAAAAAATTCTAAAATTTTCTAAATATACATGAAAAATGTCAAATTTAGAAAATAATTTTATTTTTAAATTTATTTATTTTATAGAGTGATTTTTAAAAGTCTATTATGGAAAAAAACATTTTACATATGTGAATAATTAACATAAATGCCATAATTTTTTTTCCATATTTTATTAGTCTCATTTTGCAAAATGTGATAATTTTGTAAAATTAAAGTCATAGTACAAAATAATTTATTTTGATAAAATAAGTGCACTAAATACCCTCCATCACATAAAATATGTGAAAAGTCAATATGTTTATATTTAGAAGAGCCATTTTAAGTTAATTTTTTTTATGCTATTATTATAGCATTGTAAATAAAAAAATTTATTGGGAGTTGAAATTTTCATTTTCATTTTCATGGTTTTTTATTTTAATATTTTTTTCTCAAATGATTAATAGATCTGTGTGTATTTTTTATTATAAATTATAAGAAGTTTTTAAAATTACAGTATTATTTATTATTATTTTTTAAATGTTGTAGAAATAAAATTTAAAAATAGTATTGTTAATATTTATCTTTTATCAAGAAAAATAAATGATGATTTTTATTTTTAAATGAAAACAATGTAATTAATATTTTGTGGAAATCCCTATATTAGCCTTTGTCATAAATATTTTTATCTCATTTTCCCTTATCCTTTTTCTATGTTCCTTTCTTCTCATTTCACATTATTCAAGCTTCTCCTTATTCTCTTTGCCTCATTCCTTTCTTTAAAACCCCCACTCTATTAGAAAAAAAAGAGAGCATAAATTTCATTTTCAAATTTAAAAATACAAATAAAAATCATTACTTATGCCCCTCTAGTTTTTTTACCCTCCCACACTCCTTCCCTCACCCTTACACTTTCTCCATGCATATTTCGATGTGCCACACCTTACACTTTTTCCATAATTCTTACTGTATGCCACACCTTACACTTTCTTCCTAATTCTTCACCATGTGCCCCTTCCCTTATTCCCCTATACGGGTTCCCCTCTATTGACATTTTCTCTTTCACTCCCATCTAACTTACCTCATTCCTCCTACTATAATTGATTTCCACTTGGTTGGAAAATGGGGCTTTTCTTATCAACAACTTTACGTAATGCATTAAGTCTCTTATATTACCTTAAAAATGATACATTGAGTTTTTTCTCATTTTATGTTTCTTAATGAATTTCATTTGGCTACAAAGTGCAATCTCCTTTCCTTTTCTTTCTTCTTCTTTTTTTCCCTTTTTTTGTATGTAGAAGAATCAACAACTAGGCTAGCCTCATACTCACGTGACATGTGATCGATTCCAACCACTACCACTATAACTTCTAGGTGAACCATACCACCTTGCACGCGACCCAGAGGTAAAATCAATGGATTTGAACATGGAATCTCTTAGAATGAAATACTTTATTGGAACCTCTTAGAATGTAATACTTTATTTTCACGACCATCACCAACTGAGTTTCCCCTAAAAGGGTAAGAAAGACCTCCTTTAATCACAATGATTTAGTGCATTTAATTTATTAATATTATTATAAGATATATTAATTTTCATTGTTTTTTGAGTTTATATATATAAAACGATATGTGTTTATATATTTAAAATCATATGTTTATCTAGACATGTACATATTATATGTGTGACACCTATTGTGACACATTAATTCCTTTTGGTTTAATGAAAGGGAAAGGTATTGGTATAATTGTCTATACTCATTTATATTTGGTTTGTTCATTAAGTTGGTAAGTTTGCTTTCCTTTGTAATCTTGTAATAATCATAACTTTCTTTTTAGGCATCATATTTGACTTCCATAAAAAGTGGTCAAATGTGCATAAAATTTGGTTTCTCGTGTATCAATGTTAGGGCTGAAGGTTGAAATAGTGACATGTGGCATCTCATACACATTCGCTCTACTGAGCCAGTCCATAATCAGGGCACCGTGGGAGATTTGGCATAACTTTACCTTGAAGAATCCAATCTTGGTATGGCTTGTGGAATTGGAAAGAAGACTTAGAGGGATATTGTAGGATGGAATATTAGACTTTGGGAGGCCGAAATTACAGAGATATAATAGTTTCAATATCAAGCTCCAAAAAGAAAGAAAAAAGGTGCATATTTTTTAAATTTGCATATGTTTTATTTGAAAAAATAGTTTGAAGTAATTCAAAGGGCATAGTAAAGCATAGATATCATTATTTGGTTCCAATATGTCTCGAAACAAAAAAAATGGATACTCCCAGTAAGCAATCAAAAAGCTCTACTATGGCACATGAAGAAGATGAAGAAATGCAACATGATATATTGAGGGAGAGTGGGAATCAATATGAAGAAAATTTTACAATTTCACAATCACAATTAATTACAGATTCATTTATCAGTGATCATAAACATTGTCTCATCGGTTATCACAATGCATCATCACGTGAATATCATTATTAGGAACAACACTAGAATACATCACATCACAAGGAGACACAAATTTTTAGGTGGAAACCCAAATGAGAGAAAACCACAAACTCTTCTTCTACTCTATCTTTAATTATTTACTTCAATTGGTAGGCTCCAACCTGTTGGAGGAAACTACCCCCAAAATATGCAAGCTACCACATGCAGTAGGCTACAACATGATTGAGGCTCTAACCTCAAAGATGCAAGCAATTTCTGATTGTAAGATACAACCTCATTAACGTTCCGACCTCAAGGATTAGTAGGCTCCAACCTTCTCTTGGATTTAACCTGATTGAGGCTCCAACTTCATTGAGGCTCAAATCTTAGCAATGAGTAGGCTCCAACCTGGTTGAGGCTCCAACCTCATTAATGAGTAGGCTCCAACTTTCTCTATACTCCAACCTCCTTTTTAAGCGTCCTTGTGGGCCTCTATTTCATCACATTTTAAAACTAGATCCACCATCATAATACATCACTGAAAGAAACTATAACAAACTATAATCACAATCTACACACTCTTCCATTTCTAAAAACACTACCACACAACCTGCAACCACTTCCATACAACTTACAATTACTATACTTCTACACAACCTACACCAAAATGGTCACATCAATCACTCCTTTTGGCTGTCATATTGCTGGTTGTAGTGTGCTTCAACAAAAACTGCAATTTGGTCAATCAAACCCCTTCTTGGAACTTGTTTACTTCAAGTACTTTTAGTATGCTCATAGATCCTCCAAAAACACATAAGAGATTATAGTCATTGAATAAGAGTCAATACAACATCAAACCCATTTGGTTGCATTCATCTCTAAACCCTGATCATCCAACTTCCCTCGGATCTCAATTTGGACAAATAGTGACTCTAAACACTCAAAATAATCATAATAGACCATATATGAAGTCAAATACTATACAAATTTCCCTTTTCTAAGCACTCTTCAAATAACTGTTGGATCTTGGCACTAGCCACTAGAAATTGTTAACCATTTGACAAAATGAAATACATAAATGAAAATAAAAACAATTTTATGAATTTGGGCTCGAACCGAAGTCCTCAAGTGCACAGCTATGATCCAATGCCAACTGCATTGAACAATGTTAGTTATAATAAATCCTTCATGTATTAAATATATTATGGAGAAATTTCATAAAAAATGAGTGAGGGGTGGTTTTCTCCCATGATTCCTATCAATTGTGGAGGTAATCTAGTCATCAGGATCATGGTGTATAGAAAAATGATGATTCTTTCCACACATATATAAAACAAGTCCACAGTGTACACTGCATTAGCTAGAACAAAAATCCCAAGCCTACGTTTGAGGTTCCAGTTGTGCGTTGAGTTTTTGCTATGGTTTATGTATATAACCCTTTCCAATAGAATGCAACCTCCATCAGATTTAGACGGTCTACCACTAAATGGTTGTAGCTAATCTTTAGTGATTTAAATAACGTCATTGATATACAATTGGCCCTCCACCAAATTTACACCATTTCCAATTTGTTGCTAATGTTAATACATTCTCTCGGTCTACTATATAAATATCGTGGAGAAAATCAACCAAAGTGTTGGACTTTCAACTCAGCTACACTATCATAAAATTTTATTCACCACCAAAATTTGAACCGGACCAAACCTCACAATGTAATAGGATTAAGATTATACCACACCATTCTTCATGAAAAATTTGAGTATGTACTTGTGTTTTCAATAGTCTTTCCAACATGTCATTATCAACAACAATCTTGTGTTGATGTGGACAATCATCACCCATGCTAACCAGTCTTCGAATTACCTGCGATCAATCATAAATCATGGCCAACATCTGAAAATCTAGTTAACATTCTAGTTAGACTATGTATTCAATTGGTATACAAGCTCCACACATTGTGAATGAATCAACATAGTGCCACATCAATCATGTCTTCACTCTTTAAACTCTTTGTAGCTTATATCAACCAAAACACTGCACCACGTCAGTCATTTTCTTTACATCATATACGTTTTGGAAATGGCTATACTTATCTAAGGATCCAACCATTGTAGAAGACTATCGACCATAGAGTGTAATAACCCTAGCTCTTTGTATCATAACTCAATATATGTAAGTGCAAAACTATATCACGATAGACCAAGTGTACCACTGCAACAAACTCTGCTTCAAACTCTCTCTATATATATAACACATGACTATCTCCAGAACAGAGTAAAAGTGCTCAGCCTTTTCTAGAATGCTACCTCCAGAATTCTGCCAGATTTCAAACAATGTTCAAGAATTCCGTAGTGAAACTGTCTTGAAAGTGGAATTATTTCGATTATAAGCATTTGTTTTCAGAACATAGTCACCATGGATAGCATTAAAAATGGGAACTAATCATGGAGCGAAGTGATCTTAGGTTCATGGTCATAATACTCAGAATCCACGGCCAAAATTGATTAACCCATAGACTAAATCGATTGGTACAAAGCCATTAACATGAGAACAAAGCTCAACCTCTGCTATAAACGATAGAATTCCACCTTCACCACTATAAGTAGGTCTTAGACTTTTCAATCCAAAACATAGAGAAACGATCAAATGAAAACTCCTCGCCTAGTTTACAACTTGAATCTCAAACATAAACTCATAATTTATATTACATTTTCTCACACAAATTTAATGTTATTCTTTTCCATGATATGGATATTTATACATGTATTTGGTGGACCAACACTTTATGGGGTTGACCATGGGTAGACGGCTTCTCCTTGTACTTTTGGAATTAAAATAAAACAAGAGCCCCATAATATTATCCAAGGTATTAGGATTTAGCTTGATGTCATTAATATGTTCATTGTGATCCATATGACCATTCCTTAGGGACGACTAGTGACCATGTTACCAACAAATATGACCCATGCATATTTTTCAATAAAGTTAGTTCTTATTGGGTTTTGCCTCATATTTGGAACCTTTATTTCAATAAGTCATAACTTTTTGTCCATGGGGTATTTTTCAAAAGTATAATATACGACTGGAAAGGCCTATACGAGTTCTATCCACTCATGATGTCCATAGTTTGATTAGATCACCATAGCTACATCAAACACCCATATGACATCAAACTTATTTTAACATTAATTAATAAGCACCTTCAAGAGACCTAGTTGTCATATTGCTTCATAGAGGATATCACTGCTTCCATAGGCACCCCTTTGACCTCAATGACACCCTATTGACATCATTGACAACACTAAGTGCAACAATCTCCCCATTTTTAATTTTTAGAAAAACGCAAAGCAAATCAAGAGACAAGTGAAGTGTGGCAGTCCCTCCATGCTCAAATGTAAGTGTAATGTCTGCAATCTCCATGTTACATTAATGTCTACAATCTCCCCCACTTTGAAACCAATTGCAAAGGGTCACATACATCTGTAGAAAGCTACCATGATGATGATCCTGTATGAGTACTTGCTCTTGGATGATCTTGTGGGCCTCTCTAAATCACACTTCTTACTTACTAACATATAGTCTCCCCTTGAGACCATGAATCCACTACTTTCTTGTGACTCTTCTTTTTCTCCCCTTGAAACCATGCTACCTGTATGATTTCCACTATTGTAGTATTACGCCTATACTCCCCCCTAAGATCATGTGCTATAGGAACTTATCATATGCTTGATTTAGTTTTGCATGAATTATGCTATAGAACTAAAGTCTCCCCCTATTTGACTGCACTTTTTTTTCCTTCTTTCCCTCCTCGAATCTACCTAATCAATGAGTGTCAATATCTATAACAATGTTTGCTTCATAGTCTTCCTCTTTCAAACTTCATGCTTGATTAATGAAGTATTCTTTGATCTCCTTGAAATACTAATTTGCAATCATCTATAGAGGTTCAAATTTTCTCATATATTATGTTGAACATTCTAGTCACTTTTATAGAACTGCTATCTAGCTTGATTTTCTTTTCAATACCATCACTCGTGCTTTTTATTGTTGCAACCAAATAATTCCTATCATAACAATTTTCCAATGAAGAACTCCTATATTAGTTAGAACTTTAAATGGAACAATAATAGGTTTTTCCTTAGGACACGTAACATAATCAACAACTCATGTCGGGGCCTTATCACTCAAGGCATGTTCAACTTTTGGCTCACACTGTTTTCTCCTCTAAACCCTGGTGTTCCTTTCTATTTTCATAGTAGGTCATTCTCCTTTTATGGTTTAATTAGGGAACATTATGCTACATTCTCGTGCAATGTGGTCACCAAGACTTTGACATCTAAAACATCTTACATAATACTTGAATGAGGGAGAAATTGATGCATAATTTTTTCCATTGGAACCATATGAATCCAATATTGCTACAAACTTCAAAGGTTGATAGCCATATCACTCATAAAATTTGTAATCCTTAGCCTTAGGTCCAAAATTTGTACATAGAAAGCAATGACCAAAAAAATTCATTTTGATACCTGGATGGAAAATATTCCCTTAATGGTCTTCTGAAGTCATTCTAACTTGGAGGAGGATTTTGATGATGTTCATTCTTCATTACGTTGTTGTTAGGCTTCCTAATGAGTCATATTGATGCAACAATCTAGAGTAGCAACACTTCTAGTTTGGACTTCATCTTTGTCTTCAAATTTTTCTTCAATTTCATCCCTTGAGTTTTCTTTGCAAGAAGACCTTCTTGTATAGACGAGAGCTATTTTATCATTTGGATATCTTTGACAACAAAGAATGTTATCCAATTTCTGTGAACTATTCATGCTTTTGTTGAGCCCGTCAATGTCAACCTTCAATGAAACAACTTATTTACATTGGGATATCAAGAAGATGATTTCCCCTTCTATCTTTGCTTCAATTTTATTAAGGTCCTTAGATTTTTCTTTAAGATGACTTGTCAAACTTTCTTCTCTTTTCCTTGCCTCTTCTATCTCAACCTTTAAGAACCAATTTCTTCTTCCACTTTGAAAAGTTTGTAATTCTTCTCTTTGGAGTCTTCTTTTCTTCTAGCTAATTCACCAAGATGTATTTACTTCTTTTAGATTCTTCCAATTATGATTTTAAGGATGCTGAATCATCGTCCTTGATTTCCAAAAGTTCCTTTTTCCCTTTTCTTTCATTCATGTCTTTTTCTAGCTTATTTCTCAAGGAGATATTTTCTTTAGGGTTTCACAATAGAATTCCTTTTCTTTTAGTTTGGTTTGCCACATGTCTTCCATTATTCTTATTTATTCTTGATGGATTTACATGAATGAGCTTATTTTTCACCATAAGTTTCTCACGATATATTAATTGATCCATCAAAAATCCTTTTGATTTTCTTTCATTTTTTTATTGAAGCTTCACTTCTTCAACTTTTTTTTGGCTTCTTCCTTTGCACAATGAGCCTCGATTTGATGAGGATCATCTTCTTCATTATGTGTAATAGGATATGGACATATAGAAGTATCGAAACATAACATTACTTGATTCTTTAGCATTATTGTTCTCATCATCACAACCGTTCTTCTTCTGAGATAACTTCTTCTTTCTCTTTCCTTTATTGGCCATAACTTCCTTGATCTACATTCAAACAACTAGCTATTCTTGAAGGTACTTGCTCTAATACCACTTTTTGGCCCAAATGTCGCATTGAGGGAGAGGTGAATCAATATGAAGACAAATTCACAGTATCAATTAAATACATTCATTTAGTAGTTTTCATAAAAATTATCTCATCATTTATCAAAATGCATCAACACATGAGTAACATAACTAGGAACAACACAAGAAAGCATCGAATCACAAGGAGACATAAATTTTTAGGTGGAAATGCAAATTGGAGAAAACCACCAACTTTTCTTCTGCTCTATCTTTAATTATTTACATCAATCTGTAGGCTTCGACCTACTGGAGGAAACTACCCCTAGAATAAGAAAGTTGCCACTTGCGGTAGGCTACAACTAGAATGAGGATCCCACCTCGAAGATGCAAGTAGATGCTCACTATAGGCTATAATCTAATTGAGGCTCCAACCTCAAGGATGAGTAGGCTCCAACTCGATTAGTAGGATCCAACTTGATTGGGGCTCCAACCTTAGAAATGAGTAGGCTCCAACTTGATATAGGATCCAACTTGCTTGAGGCTCCAACCTTCTCTAGGATCTATCCTAATTGAGGCCCTAACCTCCTTTTAAAACTTCCTCATGGACCTCTATTTCATCACATTTTCAAACTAGATCCACGATCATGATATATCACTAAAAGAAACTATCACAAAATACGTAGGCTCCAACCCGATTAGTAGGATCCAACTTGATTGGGGCTCCAACCTTAGAAATGAGTAGGCTCCAACTTGATATAGGATCCAACTTGCTTGAGGCTCCAACCTCAATAATGAGTAGGCTCCAACCTTCTCTAGGATCTATCCTAATTGAGGCCCTAACCTCCTTTTAAAACTTCCTCATGGACCTCTATTTCATCACATTTTCAAACTAGATCCACGATCATGATATATCACTAAAAGAAACTATCACAAAATACGATCACAACCTGCACACTCTGCCACTACACCAAAATAGTGACATCAATCACTCTTGCTGGCTGTGATACTGATGCCCATATTCTGTTTCAATCATAACTTTAATCTGATCATTCAAACCCCTTCTTGGAACCTGCTTACTTGATGTACCTGCAATATGCTCATAGACCCTTCAAACACATACCAGAGATTCTAGTGATCAAATAAGAATCAATACAACATCAAACCCATCTGCTTGCATTCATTTCTAAGGCATGATCATCCCCCTTCTTTTGGATCTCAATTTGGAGAAATAATGAATCGAGAAACTGAAAATAACCATAATAAACCATATATGAAGTTAAATACTATACAATTTTCCCTTTTCGGGCGCAATTCAATTAGTTGCCAGATCCTCGTGTTGGTCACCAGGATTTGATCACTGTTTGACAAAATGAAATACATAAACAAAAATAAAAATACCTTTATGACTTCAGGCTCAAACCTAGGGTGCACAACTATGATCCAATGCCAACTACGATGAATAATGTTAATTATAATAAATCCTTCTTGGACTAACTTTATTATCGAGCAATTTTCGAAACAAAGAGTTAGGGTTGGTCTGCTCCCATGACTAATGTCATACCTGGAGGTAATCTGCTCATCGAGCTCATCGTGTACAGACAAACGGAGATTCTCACCACATCATACAAAAGTCAAGTCTACGGTGTACACTGCGTCAAATAGAACAACATTCCCTATCCTACGTCCGAGGTTCTAGTTGTATGTCAAGTTGTTGTTATGGTTTATGTATATAACCTCTGCTAATAGAATGTGACCTACATTGGATTTAGATGGTTTACTATTGGATATACGTCATCGATATACAATTGGACTTCCACCAGATTGTATACCATTTCCAATTTGATGTCAATGTTAAGAAATTGCTCTCTGTCTGCTGTATAAATATCTAGGAGAAAATCAACCAAAGTGCCGAAATTTCAACTCAGTTATGCTATCGCATACTTTTAATCACCACCAAAATTTGAACCAAACCAAACTCTGCAATGTAATAGGATTGAGATTATACCACATTGTTCTTCACGATGAATTTGAGTATATATTTGTGTTTCTGTCTGTCTGACATGCCATTGTCAACAACAAGCTTGTGTTGATGTGGAAAATCATCGCCCATGCCAACGCTGTTCGGATTACTTGCGATCACTTATAAATCATTTCCAACATTTGAAAAGCTAATCAACATTCAAGTTAGAGCATGTATTCAACTGGTCTACCACCTCCATATGTTGTGAATGAATCAACATAATGCCACATTGAATCATGTATTCACTCTTTAAACAATTTGTAGCCTATATCAACCAAAACACTGCACCACATCAATCATTTCGTTCGTGTCATAAACGTTTTTGCAATGGTGATACTCAACTACGGATCTAACCACTGTAATAAATTGTCGACCACAGTGTAATACCGCGAGCTTTTCATATCACAACACAATATATATCACGACAAACTTATATATATATATATATATATATATATACACGATACACATGAATGTTTCCAAAGTAGAGCACAAGTGCTCGGCCTTTACTACAATGTTGCCTCCAAACTTCTCCTAGATTTGAGACGGTGTTCAAGCATTCTGCAGTGAAACTGTCTCGAAAGATGACTTATTTTGATTATAAGAATGTGTGTTCAAAACATCATCACCATGGAGAGCATTAAAAAAAAAGAAATAATCATGGAGAAAGCTATCTCAAATTCATGGTCCTCATACCCCTTAGAACCCTTGGTCAAAACTGATTAATCCACAACTAAATTGATTATTACAAAGCCATCGATATGAGAACAAAGTTCGACCTCTACTGTAAATGATAGAATTCCACCTTATCCACTATAAGTAGGTCTCACACTTTTCAATCCAAAACATAGTGAAACAATTAAACAAAAACTCCTTGCCTGGTTTGGATCTTGAATCTCAAAACCAAACTCAAAATTTGTATTACACTTTTTTCACATGAGTTCGACGTTCTTCTTTGTCATGACATGGATATTTATACATGTATTTGGTGGACCATCACTTTCTGGGGTCAATTATGGGCAGATGGTTGCTCAATGTACTTTTGGAATCAAAATAAAACAAGAGCCACATAACAATATATGAGATATTAGCGTTTAGCTTGATGTCATTAATATTTGTGTCGTGTTCCATATGACCATGCCTCAGGGCCAATTAGTGACCATGCTACCAACGAACATGACCCATGCACATTTTTCAATAATTTTGGTGCTCATTGGGTTTTCCCATCTCTGGAACCTTTATTTCAAGAAGCCATAACTTTTCGGTGGTGGGGTACTTTTCAAAGTATAATATATCATTGGAAAGGTCTCAATGAGGTCTATCCATTCATACTATCCATAGGCTAATTATGTTAACATAGCTATTTCAAACACTCAAATGAATTCAAATTATTTTTAACATTACTTAATGAGCACTTACAAGAGACTTGATTGTCATACTACTTCACAGAGGATATCATTGCTCCCTTAGGATATCATTAATGACAACACTAAGAGTAACAAGTTTTCTAAGTGTTTTATAAGTTTGTATAATTTTTTGTTTTATTTTATTTTTGCGGTCAAAATTATGGACTAATTGACATTAGTTTTTTGACAACTTGCACTATTGAA
Organism: Pinus tabuliformis; assembly: GCA_031772625.1. Taxonomy (NCBI): domain Eukaryota; kingdom Viridiplantae; phylum Streptophyta; class Pinopsida; order Pinales; family Pinaceae; genus Pinus; species Pinus tabuliformis. The sequence goes on from CM062812.1 coordinate 505,912,818, forward strand.
AATAAAAAAACACAAAATCGATTATAAATCCAAAAGTAGTATTACTTTTTCATTTTTTAATATAATAATTTATATTACAAAATATTTAAAGTGAGAGAATAATTGTAAATAATTTTTGTTTATTTTTTTCCAAGGGAGGGAAATTTTTTTTTAAAGAATAATAAAAGAAAAAAGCACCATTTTGTTAAACAAATGAACATTTTTTTGATTTAAAAAAAAACTAATTCTACCTTAAAAAAATTATTTAATATTTTCGTGTTGTTTAATTTTTAATTTATTTTTCAAATCCAGAGAAGGGTAAAGTATATACACCTTTGTATGCTTTAATAGTCAAATTTTTATATAGAGACATCTCCCATTGTCCCATAAACAAGGGGGTCTCACGATCATTTTGGTTTTCAATTTGTCTATAATCTTAAAAAAAATAAAATTGATTTTATTTTTGTTTTGTTTTTTATCTCTTTTTCTCTCTCACACACATAATTTAATTTTAATTTTTAATAGTTATATATATATGTGTGTGTGTGTGTGTGTGTTTAATTACCTTAAATTTTGTTATGTTTTTTATTTTTATTTTTAATTTAAAATATTTTATTTTTTGAATTTAAATTTTTTAACAAACTTGCATTATTTTGCATTTTTTTTTTTCTTTTTCTTTTTGTTGTTGTTGTTGTTGTTTCTTAAGGGTGTTTTTATTATTATTTTGTTTGCAGTAGTGATGATTTTCTAGAGGGTAGTTAAAAAATCATGTGATTTTAATGCCTTATTGAAAGAGGTGTCTAATGATAGTAGTAAGTTTCAATATGATGGTTGATTTTTAGGTTTTGATTGCAATGATACAAGTTGTTTGAGAGAGAGAGAGAGAGAGAGAGAGAGAGAGAGAGAGAGAGAGGAGAGAGAGGGAGGGAGCGAAGGAGAGAGAGAGAGAGAGACGGAGAGAGGGAGAGAGGGAGAGAGAGGGAGGGAGGGAGGGAGAGAGAGAGAGAGGCCTCTATTAATTAAAAAGAAGAGAAATTATACAAAATCCCCAATTTGGTTTTGTTTTAATATAAATAAAACAACCTTAAAGGTGTAAAGAGGCTTGAAGAGAGAGAGAGAGAGAGAGAGAGAGAGAGAGAGAGAGAGAGAGAGGGAGGGAGGGAGAGAGAGAGAGAGAGGCCTCTATTAATTAAAAAGAAGAGAAATTATACAAAATCCCCAATGTTGCAGGTTTGCCACTAGGGGAAAAAATGAGCAACTGTCATGTTTATAGAGTTTGAGAGGCCATGAAATAACAAAACTAATATATATATATATATATATATATATATATATATAGAGAGAGAGAGAGAGAGAGAGAGAGAGAGAGAGAGAGAGATTTTTTTCTCTTTTTTAACAAATAAATTTGGTTTTGTTTTAATATAAATAAAACAACCTTAAAGGTGTAAAGAGGCTTGGAGAGAGAGAGAGAGAGAGAGAGAGAGAGAGAGAGAGAGAGAGAGAGAGAGAGAGAGAGAGGGAGGGAGAGAGAGAGAGAGAGAGGCCTCTATTAATTAAAAAGAAGAGAAATTATACAAAATCGCAAATGTTGCAGGTTTTCCCCTAGGGGAAAAAATGAGCAACTGTCATGTTTATAGAGTTTGAGAGGCCATGAAATAACAAAACTAATATATCTATGTAAAAGAAATAAGAGTATCTAGAATCCTAGTCATGCAAAAGATTAGTAAGGGTTATTTAAATTAGCACTAGGAAGAGATGTGTGGTATTTCTTCTAAGTAACATTACATTAATGAGTAAGAACCTACAAATATGAAACTGGCAATGATGAACAAATGTCCTTGAAATACAACTAGACCGCATCAAGTTGCAACAATATCTCCTCCTTGGCTTGATCACGATCCTTTAGAATCGTCCTACTAATCATTTTAATATGTCAATAAAGATCCACTATTTTCCAATATTTTGTATTCCTAGCCCTTGAGATTCTAGTGTCTAGGATCCAATTGCTTAGATTCGCATTGATATCCTATTCGGGAATATCGTTCGTCTCTTGTTGAACTTCATTATCCACATTTCTCAATATCCACATAGATGTGAGGTGTAGTATGGTCCCAATATTTATTTTTAGTAGCTTGAGCTTGATTATGAACCCTCATGGTGGAGGTACTAGCTTGAGCACTATTACCCACTAAATAGTTGGTAACCCCATAGGAGAAAATTTTCTCCTACTTTGGACAACCATCTAGCTAGCATCCCTACATTTCAGAGTATATGATGATATGTCATATTCCTCCACCATTTGCATCGATCAGACACCTCTCACCATTCGAAATTCATTTTGAAGGAAGCTAGGTCACTATTCGAGTGGTACTTTAACCATTTTAAAAGCATGCATTTTTACTTAGCTTTTTTGGAATTCTAACATGGATTAAGGCGTGATAAAGATGATTAACTGATCTTGACTATAAATTTTTTCTCTCACCTTACCAAGGGGGTAAGTTTTTGGCCCTAGTCTTGTGGGATGTCCTCTCAGGGCTTACAATTATAGGAGGGACACTTATGGGAAACTTGGATTGAAGTAGCTTGTCCATAACCTTTACATACTTACCAATTTCCACCATTCCCTTGATTTCATTTCCATTCTTCAAGTTTGTTGTCATTGGTTAATTTTGATTGAAACCCTCATATCCTCATCCTTAAGTCTGGGCCATAAACCTTTCCTTGGAGGTTAATGTTGCTAAAAGAAAAGTAAAAGCATAAGATGGACACAATGAAACAAAAATAAATGTTAAAATGTAAAATATGGATGGGGCGTTCATTAGCACATGGGAAAAATCCTTACACAAGTTCTACCCCCCTCATTAGCCATCACTCGGTTCCTGAGCACTAGATGCTCCATCAAATAATAAAGGAACCCTTGCATGTTCTAACCTTGGTGAGCAAGAATTTGACTCATTAAGGGGTAAGTAATGCTATACCATTAAAATAAAGCTTAGGCACCTAAGTTAGACCCCTTTTCTTGGCCTTCTTTATCCACCCCTTTTATGCACCTTTTACTTCTTTTTGATAATGCTAATCATTAAAAGAAATCTTAGAAACCTAATATATGTTTCATATTAAATCATTATAAAAAAGAAGTAAAAGGTGTGTCATAGGGGTGAAAAAAGAAGGTCAAGGAAAGGGGTAACTAATGCCTCCACGATTTCTCTATCCATACATCTATACACTCAGGATGATGTACCTCCATTAGTTGGTTCTATGACCATGAAACCTTTCCATGAAACATTTCTCTACCATTTCCACATTATCACAAACACCTATGAATTGAAGGGTTGACCTTAGAAATGTCACCTCCCTTTAGAAGCATGAAGCACCTAATAGGATTGGCTATCTAGCCATCCTTAACACAGGTAGGGAACACTTTTATGGGACTTGATATAGTTAAATGTTTGAAGGTGATACTAGTTTGAAGTATTATTATTCCCTTAATAATTAAGTATGGTCCACTATGATGCATTATTGTAATTAACCCTAATTATTGGTAACTTTTACTTGATTTTCAGATGGCTTTTCCATGTGGTCCTTCACATAGCAGTAGAGGCCTTGAGGGCACATTCATGTCTTTACTACACATTATGTCGAGGTTGTATCACACTTTTAGAGAGCATTAATGACCTTAGTGATGCAAAATTTCCCATCCAGAGTAGAGCGTTGATCACTTTGATGACTCTAGAAGATTATTGACACCTAAAAGCACCCCTAGATGTTGCAACAATGAGATCCTCTTACTTGGTGGTGGAGATTCTTGATAATGTACTTGGAAGACCCAACATGCCACCTTGACATTGTTTGATGGACACGAATTTATTAGGAGTCCAGATGATGATGGTCATCCACAGGATGATAAGGGAGGGTTGTACTAGCACGTGGAGCCTCAAGGATAGAGAGAGAGATGATGACACATCACACTTTTATCCCTTGAGAAGGTGACATAGGAACCCATATCATGATTTCAAAACTTTGGGGCATTTTTAGGCACTTCCTAAGGGCTTCTCCTCAAGGATGGGAGTTAATTATGATAATGGGACATTCCCCTAGCCCATACATGAACTTTCACTACATTTGTTACCCAAAAAGGGCATGATGTCATACTTATGGAGGATATCAACCCACATGTGTGGTCTTTTATGGATTTTTTATTATTATTTTGAGCTATGGGGTTGTCTTGTAACCAATTGTCTTAATGTATACTCATAATTAATATTTTTATAGGGATTGTAGGTTAATTTTAGTGAGTTATAAACCTTGTATATATAAAGGATCCCTCACTTGACATTTTTCATCATCACACTTGAGTTTCAACCTCTTTTCTAGAGCTTAACTTAGCCTTTATGTAATTTGCTACTTGCGGATTTTGAAAAGATTCTTAAGAATCCAACATTAGAGAGATTCTAGGGGTTTTATCCTTGACACAAGAAGACTCAAACTCTATTGGCTTAGGGCATTGAATGCTTCCTCTTGTTGCTATGAGATATATTTGGGGAAGTATCCATTTTTCTAGGATTTTTCAGGGAAAATGTAACATTCCTCTTAAGGAGGCTACTCCCCCTTCTAATGTATAAATAATATATTTGAGTTGGTCCTTGAGGTGGTACGAAAGGGATAAGTATAAAGAGCTTAGGCTTTGAACATTTTTAAGTAAGTTTTGCAGCATTGTATTTCTTGATGTAAGACAAATTTAAAGTTAAAGTAAGCAATTCCTCATTTTAGTTTCTAGCTTGGCTCCTCTTCGAGGAATTTTATCATCCTTGGGATAGGCCCACCCTAGGAGATTCAAATCCCTCTTGTATTTATGTTACTTTTTTTTTCATGCTTTGCATTAGGTTTGTTTAACTCTTGGATCAACATTTGGAAATTATAGTTTGATAATTTTATGCTCAGTAAAGTAGGTAGTTTTATGATATAACTTTCTTTATAGGTAATTTATAGAATTTATCAATTTCTTGGATCCTTCATATCACTTATCATTTCATTTTCAAGTCTCTTTCCATTTCATTTCATCTGTTTTTACGATTTCTAAAATTTCCTGTTTTAATGTGCATTCAAGATTATGATTATAGAGGGTGAACAAAACTTGGTTTCATGGTGATGAAGCTTACAATTAGTTGTTATATACGTTTACCATCTGAATAATATCATTTCCCATCATTCATATCCCCTTTTCATATCTTAGATTTGCATTTTAAAAGTTTTTCTAGCTTACTAATTTTTCCTGTAGCAAAACAGGGAATCCTATGTTAGCCAACAAGAAACCCATTTTCTTCATCCAACTTATCAATAATCTCTTGATATAGTTTCCTTTTCATATTAGAACATGTCAGGGATGTTGAGGATGGATTTTGGAAGAGTAGAGATCCCTTGGAGTTTCCATTAGATGCTTTTACTGTATGTTTTTTGAGTGTCTTTTTTTTATAGCTTTACAACATATATTATACGTTTACTTTCCAAGTATTTTATTTTCAATAAAAATGTGTTTTCCATTTCCTACAATCATAATAGGTGCATTCCATCTCATTTCTACAAGTTATTTATGCAATTTCACTTTCCTCTACAAGCATATATAGCTTGCCAATTTGATTGGATTTTTGTTCATCTAACCTATATACATCTCTCACCTACATGAGGATTAGAAAATGAAAGAGATAGTGCCTACTGTGCGTATAGTTTCAACTTGTTTTAAGTTTTAACGAACCCTGGGTTGGTAATTAAAGTCGAGACTCTTGGGAATTGCAACATTATTGATGCAATAGCAAGGGCCATCACTTTTTAGTGTTGTTTCTAGGGAGGTGTCAAGGTATGCGCTACCTTTTATTTGAATGATTCATTCTTTTTATCTATATATATTTTTGAAAAATGAAAATAGAAAAACATGTTAGCATTTTTGCAAAAAATACAAAAACAAAATTTTCCTTCTTTTCTAGAAATTTTATTCTTTTATGACTCACAGACTTAGGGATAAGTAAGGATATTTTTTACCAAAAGCTCCCACTTCTACTATCAACCAACCTTTTTTTGCTGACTGTGAGCCTATTGCCCTATTCATAGGGACCTTTGAGGCGTTTTTCAAGAAGAAAGCAAGGATCTTTGAGGATCTTGTCGAGGGAGGAAATCCTTCAACCCCTACTACTATCGCTAAAGAAATACAACATAAAGTTTTTGTATTCCCCATTAGATAGCCATATGGAGAAGAAAAAATGGAAAATATTAACCCATATGTACTTCCTCACTTCTATGGCCTAGTCATAGAGGATCCTGACACCTTTATGTTCAAGTTTCCTATAATGTGCTTAACTAAGGACTACACCATAGATGAGAAAAAATCAAGCTTTTACCTTCCGCCTTGAAGGATACATCTCTTTGATGCATCATGAGACTTGAAGGTAATAGTATCACCACTTGGGACCAAATATAGAGAGGTTTTAACAATAAGTAATAAGATTATTGTAGAGAAAGGGACACTCAAGATGAGGTTTTCAGAATGAATAAAGGGGAAATGAGTCCTTAGAGGACTATGAGAAAAGGTTACAACTAAGTTACAAAAGGGCACACAATTGTACTTTGGGATAAGAATCCTTAAACCTTTTACTATTGAGAGGAGTTAGAGAGGATCTCATGGGAACTCTCAATTTATTGGCTAAAAGAGATGTCTACCAACTCATCTATGATGAGAATAGGAATGTTTTTAAAAATCATTCTAAAGCCATTAGGAAAAAAGGTAGAATTGTAAAGAGTGTGGTAAGTCATTCCTCTTCCTCCTTTACTACTAAAAATGGAATAGGAGAAATGTTAAAGATATTAAAATAGAAATATTGCACACATTTTCCATCCAGATGGGTACTTTGCAAATTAGGAAAAAAATAAGAAGCAAAAAAATCATTGGTTGTGTTTTGAATGCCCTTTCAATGTTATGGAAATTTGTTTTGTATGTGAAGAAAATAATTCTACTAACAAGTGTCCATATCTTCTAGGTTTGAAGGCTATTTACCAAGGAATGGAAAGGAGCATGGAGCAATTATGCTTCATCAATAAGAAGGGACCGCAAGATCCAAGATAATTTCAACAAGGTATAAATCTCCCTTCTCACTTCAATCATAATTACAATGCTCAATATCAATCTTGGTACCCTCCCAATCCTTTTCATTGTCCCACGCCCTCTCCTTAGCCATATTCTCCTCAAATATTGTTCCTTCCTTCAAGCCATATTCTAATAATCTTCCTCAATGGGATAATCCATCACAAGGATGGAGGCCTCAGTTGGCCCAACAACCTGCTTGATGCCTCTTCCTTGGAAACGATAAGTATCCTAAAGTTTTCTTGAAAAGTAACCTCAGATGCCTACTCAACCAAATATCAATCCTAATAACACATAGAATCGCCCTATTTATAGTGGAGGGACTACTTATTGGACCTATTATATAGAGGTGCAAGAGATTAACCTTATGTTAGGGAAGGTTTTTCCAAATTTGCATCCACCTTCTCCCAATGAATATTTTGAGAAAGAGAAGGAGGATTCGGTGCCTCAGGTCATTCACCAAAAACCTCCCTATCCTGAAAGGTTGACAACACAAAAGACACACACACTAGAACACGCTAAAATTATAGGAGAAATGAAAAATATGTGTAAAAATATCCCCCCTCCGAGCCATCAAGGATGTTCCCATTTATAATAAATTCATCAAAGAAGAATGTATTAGAAGGCCTAGAATGAAGAGAAGGGATGCCCATACCATCAAGGTTATTGGGTAGCTAGCCGATCTTATTCTTGGGTTAGTAATAATCCTTAAGTATTTAGAACTTAGAATCCCAATCGTAGATGTGCATATAAAAATACTGTTCCAAAAACTCTCATTGATATGAAATGTGCAATTAATGTCATGACTAGGGAAACTATGTTTAAGCTTAACCTTCAAGATTCCTTGAGGAAGATAACTAATGTGTTGCAGGTTGTTGATAGATCCATAGTATTGTCAAAATACATAATTGAATATGTAATTGTATCCATAGACTCTTGGAAATATGCCACAAATTTCCTTTTCCTCTAGCCTAAGACCAAGTTTAATGGTTATCCACTCATTCTAGGGAGACCTTGGTTATCTACTATTGATGCATATATTAGTGGTAGGGCTAGAAATATGACAATTACTAATGGGAAGTCTTGAAAATAGGTTATACTATATCCCTTAGATCAACCTCTCATTGAAGGTAATTTTCCTACATGGGTATAAGAAGAAGAAGAGGATTCTGACCTCTCATCACCCTATTCTTTGTGTATATAGAAACAATCCTTAATAGTAAGCAGGTTGATGAGGATATCAAACAATTTCCTGCAAAATCAATATCCCGTAACTATGAAAATTAACAGGCTTAAAGAGGAGCTATCCCTATTAAAACCTATATATTCTAAGAGAAATTCATAGGCATACTTATTCACTATTTATTATGATTATAACATCATAAAAATGGTGGAAATAAACCCTTACAAACTATTAAAAATTATCTCCTCACTTTCAACTTATCAAGAGGATTAATTGCACACTATATTGAGGCATCATATTAGTGCATTTGCATGGAATTACAAGCATATGAAATTTATATATCCATCTATATGAACCTATCACATATACATAAAAGAAGATCATAAGTCCATTTGCCAACATCAAAGGTGAATGAATCCCACTTTAAAGGACATTGTTAAAGAAGAATTGCAAAAATCACCTAATGCAAGATTTATCTATCCAACTTTAGATAGTGAATGGGTATCTACTTTGGTTATTATTCCCAAAAAGAATGGAAAATGGATATTTTGTGTTGATTATAGGGAACTAATTCATAGAAAGATCATTTTCCCTTTCCCTTCATTGACCAAGTCCTTGATGTGATTGTCAACAAAAAGTTATTTTCCTTCTTCGATGGGTTTAGTGGGTGTAATCAAATCCAAATTAGTCTTGACGATCAGGATAAGACCACTTTGATTTGTCCTTGGAGGAATTTTTCTCATAAGGTCCTTCCATTTTGCTTATGTGATGCCCCTGCCACTTTCCAAAGGGATTTTCCTAGCATCTTTTATAATCCTATATATCAATTAGTATAAATTTATATGGATAACTTCACACCTTATGGGAATGAATTTTAAGAAGTTCTCTTTAATCTGACCAAGGTCTTACAAAGATGTGGGGAGATGAAACTCTCCTTAAACCATGAAAAATTCTTGTTCCCAATGAATGCACATTAGGGGAAATTTCAGCCTAAAAGTGCCCATGAAATTTTCATATACATAATATGTAAATCAATCAAAATCCTTTAAATTTAAAAATAGGTACATGTAAATATCTTTTAGGGAAAAAAACCATTTTTTTTAATTATATTTTTTACTTATCTCCTTATAGGTTTACTCAAAACTCAAGTGTAGACAATCATTGGATGAAAAATTAAATTCCACATCCAATGAGTACCCATTACGCATACTTTTGAGAAGACCCACATTGATAAAAATTGATGATACATTAAAAAAGCGTGTTGAACACACTTTTTAGTGTATATTCAATTTTTTGAATGTGGGTTTTCTCAAAATTACACATAATGGGTACTCTTTGGATGCATAATTTAAATCCACATCCAATGAGTGTCTACAATTGAAATTTGAGTAAACATATAACAAGATAAGCAAAAAATACAATTAAAAAAGTAGTTTTCTTCTTTTCTCTACAAAATTCATAACTCTTATTTTACTATTTTCCTATTATTTTATTATTTTTCCTTAGGAGGCCACTTTTAGGCTGAAATTTCCTCTAATGGGAGTTGTTCTTGGACATTTTCTCTCCTCAAAATGGATCCAAGTGGATCCTAGTAAGGTGGAAATCATTAACCACTTTATTGTACCTAAAAAACAAAGAGATGTTAGGAGTTTATCAAGCCTCACATGATACTATAGGAGGTTTATAAAGGATTTCAGTGAAATTTCCTCTCCTTTGTTTTCCCTATTGACCAAAGATGCTAAGTTTTGTTTGATACACCCATGTCAAAAAAGAATTTGAGAGCATACAAGAAATGTCAATGACAACACATCTTCTTACTGGTCCTAATTGGACCTTTCCCTTTCACATTCACATAAATGCATCAGATCAGGAAATTGGAGAAACTTAATGTTAACTTGAGGGTAAAATTCCTTATGAAATTTGCTCCATTAGTAAGAATCTGTCAAAAGTTTGATTGAATTACACAGTAACTGAGAAATAATTCCTTGCTATTATACATTCTTTGAATAATTGTAGACATTACATTACTAGTTACGAAGTGTTTGTACATACTTACCATGCAATAATTAAATAATTTATGAATAAACTCGTTCTAAATTCTAGTATAATCAAGTGGCTATTTATTTCACAAACGTTTGATTTAACCATTATTGACAAACTATGAAAAGAAAATTTTGTTTCAGATTTCTTGTCAAGATTAACATTTTGTACAGATGAAGGGTTGGCTCATTACCATCTCCTAAATTTCCATCCTTTTTTCATCTCACTTATTTCTCCATGGTTTGCCAACATTTCCAACTACCTAGCCACTGGTCAACAAGGGAGAAATGCAATATCATTAGACAAAATACCTCCTATACTTGGATTAGTGGAAGCCTCTTCAAGTTGGGATTTGGTCAGGTTTTGAGAATATGTGTGAGGGAGTATGAGGTCTATGATATTTTTTTAGCTTGTCATGATGGACCTTGTGGAGGTCATTTTATTGCAAGAAGGATAACCTACAAGAGCCTACAAGTAGGATACTTTTGGCCAACTCTTCATAAGGATTCCCAAAGATACACTGTGAAATGTGATGAGTGCCAGAGAACGGGGAAGACTACAAGGAAGGATGGAATTTTCCTTCAACCTCAAATGTATTTTGAGCCATTTAAGAAATATCACATGGAATTCATTGGACATATTGATCTCCTATTTAGACATAAAAGGTATATTATTATATGCACTAATTACTTAACTAAATGGGTTGAAGTAAAAGTAGTAAAGAAAACCAAAGAGAAAAAGGTAGTTGAATTCTTAAGGGAGAGCATTTTTTACAAGTTTTGTTTCCAAGGGATTCAATGATAGATCAAGGCACCCAATTTACTTCCAACTTGATTTAGGGGATAATGATGTAACATCATATTCACCATAGAAAGTACAATCCCTACTAACACAAAGTAAATGGGCAGGTAGAGGTCACTAGCAAGGCCTTAGAGAACACTCTTATTAAGGTAATTAGTGGCATAAAGAAACACTGGAAATAAAGGTGTATTGAGGCTACTTGACCATACAATATCACTTGGAAAATCACCACTAGTTTCACTACCAATGAGGTAGTTTATTGAAAGAAGGCTTTGTTACTAGTTGAGTTTGAATACAACACCTTGAGGATGGAATATTAGCTAGATATGGATTTCACCAAGGCATAAAATGAAATGATAGAACAACCAAATGCCTTGGATGAGTACAAGTGCATGCCTTGTTGCATACTGAGGTAGTCCAACTACAAAGGAAAATATGGCATGCTAGACACATCATAACGAGAGTCATCCAAGAGGGTAAATGGGATCTCTTGTATAAATCTAGGTTCAAAGAATTTAAAGGCAATATCATGATTAGATGGTTGGGACCTTACCTGGGGGAAAAGAGTTATGGAAATGGCTTTGTTATGATCATAACCATAAATGAGGAGCAAATCCAATTGTTACCAAATGATTACATATTGAAAGGTTACAAGAAGCCCATTTTTAGGGATAAATTTACAATTTGAATAAATAAGGAATTAAATGTGATTGAGATCACTAGTGATTTGATTGCATCCAACTGCTAACCAATAGAAAAAGAAGAGAAAAAAATAAAAATAACAGTCTCAACTGAAAACCTCCTTTGAGGCACTTGAGACAGGATCATTAACTGAAAACCTCCATGAGGAAATCACTGAGCCTGGGGAAAAGAGAAGAAAAAAATAGAAATATAATAAATCTCTAAGAGAAAACCTCTTATGATGCACCTAAAGTAGTTTCTCTGGTTGAAAAGATCCATGAGGTAGCCATTGATCCCCCAAAAAAGAGGAAAAAAACAAAGAAACACATTGACTTTTCATCATATCTCACATTGATCTTTGTTCAAGAAAAAATTCCCCTGCAATAGAATATGAAATAATAATCAGATCAACCAAAATGAAAATACTATAAAAATTTGAAATGGAGGGGACAACTTGGCACCTGTTTCAAGTCACCATCACATATTACCTCAAGGTTGGCCCAATTGGTATCCATGTACGATTTTCTATTCCCTTACATCATTTCCCATACCATCCATTTCATATTCCTCACTTTCCATAGGTTTTCTGTAACATTCTTGAAGTGCTACAAGAAAGTCCAGAACTACTACAAGAAAAAAATGTCTTTGAAGCAATCTACAGGTCCAAGTTTTTTTTGTTATCTTGTCCAAAGGAGAGAACCAACATGGTACCAATAATTACCTTTTCCATGTCCAAGCTCCACAAATTTTCTCCTCAGTTTGTTATCTTATTTCCCCCTATAGTCACTGAGCTTGAAAGGCCTCTATACATGCTATAAGAAACTACATAGTCTTGTAGCAAGTTGTAAAGGCCCTGTAGATCCCCTACATACTACCCATTGAAACGAACATGATTTATTAGCACCCTAGAGTCATTTCCACCTACATACTACTATAGGATGGGTTGTACATAAAAAACAACATCAACCTAGTTTCAAAAGCACTTGCAACCACAAAATTCATAAACATCAGGATTCCAAAAGGTAAACACAAGGTATGGAGCCTAAAAAACTTTTTGAATTCATTTTAGGCATAACAAAAAATGCATTTTTTGCACAAATTGGGGATCAAATGAGGTAGCATCTGAAAGTTAACCAATAGTTCCAACACCCACTTTTCCTAAATTTTTCCTCCCATGTGTGGTAGTTGAGTAGGACAAACGAGTTCTCTCTTTGTATCATTCGAAAAAGGTGGTCATTTTTTTAATGATGTAAAGGTTGAGGTGGTGAGCACATCTGATAATCATGATGGAGAGTGGAGTAGTAGATGGGACAACCATAATTATGCCTTGAGCCCCATCCCTACCACCCCATAACCATGCTACACCCTTGTATCACCTCCATTAAAAAAAGAGGTAATCTTTTGTTTGATGAGGTGCATGCCACAATGAAGAGCAATAGTTGAATATCAGACATCTACAAGATCACTATAGGTTGCTACAAGATTGTTACAAACAATGATACGATTGCAACAATGTTTACTACAAGACTATGTAAAACACTACCATATTTCCCTTGACAAGAAATCAAACCCTTTCATGTGTTGAAAGGTAGGAAAAAAATGAATTTCCTATTAGTCATATTCCCAAAAGAATTATACATTCTGAATAAAAATATGTTTTGTGTTAAACTGGTTATTTTATCAGAGTTATATTGGCTAAACAATGTGGTAGGAAGATTATTTTTATCATTTCTTATGATATATTTAATGCCAAATTTGTTGGAGATACATGGCCAAAACTATGCTACTACACGTGGAGTTCTGTCCTTTAAAAGAACACAAACTCATGCTTCAATAGGAAACCCTATTTCCTATAGAAGCACAATAATTCCTTTCTCTCTTAAAATTGTACCTACCAAAAGGCAACAAACCATTCAATCTAATTTATCTTTTAGGAGTTGTAAGAAGAAAAATTTCTGAGTGTGGTTGAAAATTAGCCTCCAAAATTGACTGTGGGAACTTTGTAAGAGACAATTCTATTTCTTCTCTTCATAAAAAATGGGGGGTAGTTTTAATAGAGGGAAACCCACTAAAACCAACATGATTTGTTAGCACCCTAGAGTCATTTCCATCTTTTAAAATTTCCATTGGTTATGGTTCTTTGAAAAGATTAGAGGATTTGATGATGAAGTGGCAATGGAATTTGCCATGAATTTGCATAACCCTAGCGGACATGAGTTTTTCACTGTAGTTAGGAGAATAAAGATTTACTTCAATGAAGACTCTATGAGTAAAGTTACAACCCTTCCCAAATGGATTTAGTGGAATAAGGAAGAGAGGAAGGAGGCCATAACTGCAAAGAAACAATTTTTCTAACAAGATGATAAGCCTGATGAGGACAAAAATGGACTAAGGAGGGAAAACTTGTATGATCCTTAGGGTGAGGTATCCTACCATATCCTCAAGTACATCTCTTAAAAGTTAGGTTTACCATAGTCTATCTTTACTAATTCAAGATGCTACATCAACTGAGATTCCAAGCCCACCTCCCAACCTCTGATTTATTGAGCATCCCATTATTTCTCGTACAATATTTGAAGGAGATGAGAACTAAAGTGGAGGAGGGAAAGAAAAGTTACGTAGCCCATCATGGCCTGATTAAAATAATTGTAACTAATGCATTGGAAGGCTTACAACATTCCATTCCTTGGACCAATTTTGTGGACATGGATTGACATGACTTTCTTGGAGCACAAGAAGAACTATGTAGCCCTAAGAAGATAACAATTAAAAAAAGGAAGGGAAAGGAAGTATTCAAACCTCAAAAAAAATAAGGAAGCCACCTTCGGTGATGAAGACAAGGAGATAGTAGCCACCTTAGCAAGATTGAGTACCCCTACCAAACCAAATTTAAAAAAGCATGTCCAAAAAATTGTATATGCAAGAAGAATAATTCCCGCACTTAGCTGCAATAGGTTTGCTACAATCCGAAAGCAACTTGCATTAGATATACATGGTAGATTCATGTGGTTTCCATGTCCAGTTCATGCTAGGGAACTGCTAGTGTACACAAATTGCATCCAGTAAATATGCAGACATATAGAACCTTAGTTGCTCACCATCAGGAGGACTTCGAGCCTGTGCTACATGGCTTCTCAACTATCGATCCAAAAAATCTTACTAGTTGAGAGACTTCCCCTTGTTCACAACCTAGTTCAACAAGACTTCAAACCCTTCATGAAAGGTCTCTGTGCTCTTCTAACCATGGATCCTACAAGCTAAGATAACCAAAATCTGGTAGGCCTTCCTAAGGGACTTTGTCTTGTATAAATGGGTGGGTGTCTGTTGTAACTTTGATGGCTCTTTCACCCAGCCTTTGACAATGTCTCATTTATTCACATAGATGTGGGTCACATAGAAAAATGGGTGCATGAGCTTCACTGGATTAGGAAAGTGATACATGTGCTGGTAATATTCTACACGAAAGGTAGCCTTTAGAACTAGATCCACTGGAAAACTTCATCCTCCTTCCAACACTCTTATATCAATTGAGGAAATGCCTAACCTAAAATAGAAAGGCAAGAAAGAATAAGCATAGGGTGTAGGAATTTACAAGGTAAGTTCCTTAGATAGAACACTAGAGGACACCACTCACAAACAGATCACAGATCAATACACCAGTATTCTTGGCGTGGTTAAAACACTCAAAGAGGGAAACAATCCATAGCCTGAGCTAATGTGGTCACTTTAGGCAATTCATTAATAATCCAAACCATATCAATGTGAAAGTGGCACATCTTTACTTAAAATCTGCCTATAGTCCAAACCATATTCATTTTTTCTAAAGGAGCAATGGTTTAGATTCAAAATCAATTAGATGTCTCGAAGAGGCACCAAGCCATTAGGGGAATTTTTAGGTCTAAAATGGGACTCCTAAGGAAAATAATAAAATCTAGGGCAGTTAGCATTAGATAGATTCTTATATACTTGATAACAATTTGTGAAATGCTTTTATTATTTATCTTATCTTGATCTTCTTCTTATTATGAGTGTGTGTTTTTACTTCATCAAACTGCTACCAAAACAAAGATACAAGAAAATAAGAAGTTGGCATTCTGCCAGGGCCAAAACCTCTCCCTCTTGGAGAGGAAAACCCGCACACAATTCTTCTTCTAGATATTCCAATTGATGAACACCAATACCATGTCCCTTGACCTACTAGGCCACTCTAAGACCAAGTCACCAATCCTCTTCTTACTGTTGAGATCATCATCAACACTGCTGCTTCAAAGAGGTCATCATTTATTCATCTTCATTGAGATATTCATCACAATAATGAGAACATAACTATTGCACCATATCTCCATCTTCTCTTGGATCATTACTGCACTTTTCACTGAGATCATTATCATGTTGATGAGGCTTCCATACTAAGACATATATGTCAAAACTTCACTGAGGTCTTCATTGTGATATTCCATCATAGTTGTCACTATGCCGAGATTATGACTGTGTTTTAGCATACCGAGTGTATAACAGTGAGATCATAATCATGTCGAGACTGTGACTTTATCTTGGGAATGATGTCTAGCATGTATAGCTAAGAGTTTCTTGGACTAGGATCCTTATCATGATAGATATGCCAAGACTATCCTAGTATACCAAGACTGTGATCATGATGATCATTCGAAAACATAGAGATACTATACCCATCGAAATACTTGTACTAATGTGCTCAACCGAAATACTATAATCCTATACCTTGTCTGAGATATTGTGCCCTGTCCAAAGTTTCAGAGTGATCTGAAGTTATATTTTTCCTATGGTGACCCCAACGGGGTATTTATAGTAGTCATGTCTTCATAAATAAACTGACTTGAGTGAATCTAATTCTTTTTAGGTCGACATGACTGTCTTTTATCTCGCTGTGCTGGCAATCTTCTTCTTTGGATAATGGTGTTTGTCTTGGAGGGCTACTTGACACTAGGTTGACCCATAGGCATGCTCAAGAAGAGCTCTTTAACATGACTTTGATTATTTGACTTTTCTAGACCTATGGAATGAGCAAGAAATACATTCAAATAATTTACAAAAATAATATTTCTTTTTCTTGATAGTTACAAAGATCAAAATTACATTTACAAATATCGAACCTAGTTACACTTTTCTTCAACACTCCCTCTTAACTAGGGAAGTATTTACAATGGTACCTGGTTATTCTGAATCTAAAGAATTTCTCATAAGAAGAATAAAATTGGTAATCCGATATGTATAGCATGATATCGATCATCATTTTCATAGTGAAAGGCCTTGACTAACAACTCCATCTCTCCATGAGACCATGAGATACAAGGCTAGTGATATCAATGATTTATAGACACCTTCATCATTGTATCTCAAGGTACATACCCACATGGATGTTGATTAGGTATGACCTTCTAGGAGTATTCTTATCTTGGGTTCCCAGCCCTCAAACAATATCGGTCATCTTCCCTACTCTTATCTTGGATGCCCTATACATCCTCAAAGAGTATCAAATGCTAGATGATTACTCAATCCTCACATTATTTCTTCCCAAGTGAAGACAAGAATGTTGTGTATATCATGTGTCTACATTTCCATTCATGGCCTTCATCTAGACTTATGGCTATTAGTCCTAGTCTAGTGCATGACACATGAAATGGAAAAACACAATTGTCACTCCTTTGTAATCAGGGATGATCTAATTCAAACTCTCTCTCGATTAGGGACCTGTTAGAGCTCCCTCTTAACTAGGGACTATTTTATACATCAGAAACTTCTTCTTCGTGGATTCTTCAGCTACTTGATCAACTTCTCTCCTTCATTTCATGAAATTTAGTTGAGCTTCTTCCTTATAGGGCAACAACATTGAGCTTATTCCTTATAGGGAAACAAACATCGATCACTTTCCTTCTTATTCCGTCATGCCATTCCTTTCTTCATGGAAAGTGGCCTTCTTGGCATACGTCTAGAAATTTCTTCATACGGTTGCTTATTTTCTCTCCATGCTTCTTTCAGGAGTTTCCATCCATCGTATGAATGCTAGTTGTACTTGTACTTACAAGTCTTGTTTTAGTAGCCTACTTTAACTTATCCATATGTTATTCAAGAAATCAAAACATCATATTAAATTAAATCATACATTATGAGATGGCTCTTCATCATGACATCTTCTTGTAGGTATCATCATCCTACACACTTATTGACATATCTCCCAAAGATATCCATTGTCAAGGGTTTTCATCTTTTTTTTTAGACATTCATTAGAGTCTTTATATCTTTTTGGGATATTTCGTAGTCAAATATTCTTGGTATTTTGGATGTTGATTTCCTTCATCATGGTTGCATATGCCACGATCTCTTCCTACCTCACACATTCCATTTCTCAAAGATTTTAATCAAAGTTTCTTAGTCAACTACCTCATACTACATATGAGGACATATTGTGTTGATTTCATCTAGTGTGACTTATGTCTTCCTGCATTCTTTTAGAGGAGAAGATCCTTTTTATCTTGATCATACTTCTCAAGATATAAGTAATGATCCATTGTTACCTGCAACCATATGACATGACATTATAATATTAAATACAAGCATACATACCTCATTTTACCTTTAGGTCATCTAGGATTATTCCAACAACTTCCTTGATTGAAGAGTTCTTCAATCCCTTGATCTGCTTCAGGTTATTACAACTTTATCCCATGAATTCCATAAATTGGAGTTCTTGATGAAACACTTGCTTCCTCTCTATATTAGTGAACCTTTCAATGAGGATTCCATCAGATAAACTTGAGGATCTTGCATATCCCCATATGGAAGATGTTTCTTGATGTATGATGAGCCTTGTCCTAGATGACATCTTTCTTTCCTTTGATGTTCAATGAGATTCCCAAGAGCTATATCCTTCATGTTTGACTACCATGTATTTTGTCCTTTTTTTCCTTCACGATTCCCATGGTGATGTCATGAGCTCTTGATTCTAATGCTTTCATGATGCCATGATGCATCTTATTATCATTGTCATATCTTATAACAAAAGATATAATAGCTTATGATATGATCCTTTTGTGAGGGATACTATCTTACTCATAGGAGAGATTTGATA
The DNA here is from genome assembly GCA_031772625.1 of Pinus tabuliformis. Taxonomy (NCBI): domain Eukaryota; kingdom Viridiplantae; phylum Streptophyta; class Pinopsida; order Pinales; family Pinaceae; genus Pinus; species Pinus tabuliformis. The sequence goes on from CM062812.1 coordinate 505,931,742, forward strand.
CTCCCTCTTTCCTTGGCCCTTTTCTTTAGCTTCCTCCATCTTTCAGTGATATGAACTTCTAAATTTTTTCTATAGCATTGAATCTTAACTATACTTATTTTTGTCTTTTCTTGAGGACCAACCTTGCCTATCTTTTCTACACATGGTTCAATTCTTTCATCCTTTAATACTATAGACTGCAACTTGTTTTTCTCTATCTAGCATAGAGACCACAAATTTCTGGGTGAGGTAACCTTCTTTGTTAATTGGTATTTTTTTACGTTTCTCATCAATGATGACTTCATTCTTATCATCTTTCCTAGTTCTTCATGAAGTTTTTTCCTTCATTCTTTGATACCTTTACTATTGTGTAGGTCTAAGTGATGTGACCTTCTTTACTTTAATTTCCAAGAGACTATATGGCATTTCATATATCTCTCTTTATGTCTCCTCTTCTGCTATTTAGGTATGAGAGGACTTTTAATTGATATCATATGAATCCTATGAATCTCTTGATGCATTCAAACAATGATTGATATTCATAGAAATTTTCATAGATATCAATGATTTCTCTTTTCTATGAGGATTATGACAATCCTCCTTATTCTATGCAAGGACTTTTGATTATTTAACCAATTTATAAATCCCCTTGCATGAAATAGTTTAACCAAATATGATTATAAAATTGAAAGATACTTACTTGGTGTGTGAAGAGGAGATATTCACCTTGATGCTTCTTTAGTTGCCCATCATTAGTATCCTTTCATCACGACTTCCTTGGAGGCCTTCTAGAACCATGACATTAGTGGTATTCACATCACTGGGACTACTTCACGACCCTCCAAATTCATTTTTAATGTACTCTTAACTTCAACATATTGTTGACATGTTAGTGATACTATGTTATGATCCGAGCACTATGCTATTGAGATCATAATCATAGACAAATTTGGAGACTATGACAATTATATTGATATGGCACTACACAGTGATGTGTATGTGCATCGTGTAGAGAGGCAATGTATTGAGAGCCCAAACTTGTCAATGAATAACATAACTAAACTATGGGTGGCATTGTATAGATAGATTGTCTCATCACTGAAACTACCTTGGATTACTTCTGCAATATATATATATATATATATATATATATATATATATATATATATATATATATATATATATATATATATATATATATATCTATATATATATATATATATATATATATATATATACATACATATATCTATATATATATGTATATGTAGATATATATATACATACATATATATATATATATATATATATATATATATACATACATACATATATATATATGTATATGTATATGTATATATATATACATACATACATATATATATCTATCTATCTATATCTATATATATATATATATATATATACATATACATATACATATACATATACATATACATATACATATAAGACTATCTTTTATGGCATGGAGAAAGTTCAGTGATCAAGAAGTGAGGATCACTAATATACTCCATCAAACTGAGCATGAGTTGAGTGCATGACGGTAATTACTGAAGTTAATACTCCATGACTATTGTATACCTGCTTAACGTATAATTTCTCCTTTAATCCTTTCAACCTTATTTCATGTCCTTGAAGATAGATCCTTGTATGTCTCTCTTTCTCCTCGTCATTTGACTTCAACACCTTAGCTCTGAAACCATGTTGAAAAACCTAGGGTAGTTAGCATTAGATAGATTCTTCTATATTTGATAACAATTCGTGAAATGATTTTACTATTTATCTTATCTTGATCTTCTTCTTATTACAAGTGTGTGTTTACTTCATCAAAATTCTACCAAAAAAAAGGGACAAGAACACAAGGAGTTGGCATTTTTCCAGGGCCAAAACCTCTCCTTCTTGGAGAGGAAAACCTACACGTAATTATTCTTCTAGAGATTCCAATTGACGAACACCAAGACCATGACCCTTGACCTTCTAGGCCACTCGAAGACCAAGTCACCAATCCTCTTCTTATCGCTGAGATCATCATCAACACTTCTGCTTCACCAAGGTCATCATTCATACATCTTCACTTAGATATTCATCACAATAATGAGAACATAACTACTACACCATATCTCCATATTCTCTTAGATAATTACTGCACTTTTAATTGAGATCATTATCATGTTGATGAGGCTTCCATACTGAGATATATATGTGAACACTTCACTGAGGTCTTCATTATGATCTTCCATCATGGTTGTCACTGTGCCAATATTATGATTGTGTTTTGGCATATTGAGAGTGTATAACAGTGAGATCACAATCATTCCGAGACTGTGACTTTATCTAGAGAATGATGTTATGGAACCAGCTCACAAAAAGATAGAAAAGATAGATGAACACCTTAGAAATAATCCTCTTCGAGGGGGAAACCTCCTTTACATTACACAAATGAATAATTCTTGGATGATACAAATGACAAGGCCTCCTTTCTATATATAGGAGTCTAAGGGGTCATAGTATAATCAGAGCCGGCATAACAATAATAATGTAAGGGCACAATAATAACAATAGTGGGCTTCTATGGGGCACAATAATAACAATATGGGGACTACATGGGCACAACAATATAATAAGGGGGGTGTACTAATAACAATAAGGGGTTACACTAGTAGTATAGGGACCTAACATGACCCTCTCCTTCAAAAAGTGTTGTCCTCAACACTTGAGTAGTTCTTGATGCTTCTGTATAAATTCTTGTCCTACCATGTGGAATCTTTAGTAGGTAAGTTCTTCCACTTGATGAGATACTCTGAAATTGATCTATTTCATAGCTTTTGATTTCTTGGTTCTAAGACTACTTCAGGTTCCAATATGTTTTTTCCTTCCTTGTCAGGTTCTCACAATACTGTTTGAAATGGGATCTTCTGCAACTTTTGAATGAGTTCCCACTCCATTGGGAATATGGATATATGTAAGGCCTGATGTTTGGAGGAACATTTTTTGGAATCAAATGAATAGCATGATCATGATCACGAATAGGTGGGAAGCCTTTGGGAGTCTCAAATACCTTCGAATGATTGTCCAAAACATTTTGGAGATCTGGAGAAATACATGATTTCGATGTGGGATCCTCTAGTGAACATAATTGTGCAATTACACCCCGTTGTTCTTTATTTAGAAGATTTGTCATGCTGTTAGAGTTGATTATCTTTCCAGGTTTTCCTTCTATACCCCTCAATTCAACTTCCTTTCCTTCCCAAAAAAACTTCAAGAAAAGTTCTTAAAAATTAAAAGCTATCATACCCAAATATTGTAGCCATTGGACTCCTAGTAAAACATTAGCACCACCCATTAGAATGGAAAGGGGCTATTCACTACATATTCTCCCATGGATAGCTTGATATTATGTCACTTTCCAGAGCAATTTATGGTTCCTCCACTTGCAACCATCACTTGACACTCCGGTGCTGGATATAGGAAGCAATTCAATTCCTTGGCTATCTTACCTTTTTCTTCTTGATATGTCCTTCTATATTGATAGTTTGAGGAGTGGTAATTTCTTCCAATGCATTACAATATATGGTCGAATTGATTTCTTGAGACTCGATGTGATCTTTCAATTCTTGAACATTTTTCTTCTTGATATGTCCTTCTATATTGATAGTTTGAGGAGTGGTAATTCTGTCCAATGTATTACAAGATATGGTCGGATTCATTTCTTCTTTCTCGATGTGATCTTTCACTTCTTGAACCTTTTTCTTCTTGATATGTCCTTCTATCTTGAGAGTTTTAGGAGTGGTAATTATTTCCAATCCTTTACAAGACATGGTTGGATTCATTTCTTCTTTCTTTGGGGTTGGTTCCTGGTGTATATACTCTTCTTTTGATTTTTCTTGATCCTTTTATTTCTCCTCTCCACAATCAATGTAAAATAATTTCTTCTTAACACACTTATGACCTTCAATGTATTTGTTATCACAATTGTAACAAAGCCCTTTTTCTCTTTTTTCTTCCAATTGTTGTGGTGTAACCCTTGTAGCTTGTGGAAGGCTAGGAGAAACAACACTTCCATCTTTATAGTTGTGAGGGGCAGAATTCCTTGTTGCCATAATTTTGCTTTCCACTTTGTAACAAAGCCCTTTTGCTCTTTTTTCTTCCAATTGTTGTGGTGTTGCTCTAAAGAAGGTGTTTCTCTTTGTATTCCCATAATGTGCTATCATTTCCTCCGTGAAAATTGACCACGTAACAAGTTTTTTATGAGAACAAAGCCCTTTATACCATAAAAATTGGTCCAGTTCAAAATATGAAGATGCAATACATACCTTTTGTAACAGTGGTACACTATGTAGATCAAAATATTGCTCCATCTGTAGTATCCAATTTATTGGATCCTTTCCATCAAACTTCCTCATATCGCCTTTTATTGATTTCAAGAGCTCGATCTTGAAATGACTGTAACTCTGTACTTTCAGATCTCAAAGTTCTAAAATTGTCTCTTGCAGTTGCCCTCTGAGTCCTCTTTGTAACCTTGCAAGTCTAATCAAAATTTGATTCTCCAAGAAAGAGTTATGCCCAATCTCCTAAGATGACCTGATTATATAATGTTTCAGTAGAGAAAACTTGTACGAAGTGCCATGTGTCACTATTCCAACCTTCGGATCTGAAAAATATACACAAAAAACTACTGTCTGTCCTCTTTCTGTAACTTCTTACAAAATTTCAATATGATGCTTAGAGCGAAAGTTATGATGATTTTCCCAAGGTCACCTATTTAGGATGTAATTCGGGAGTCTACAAAAACCCTAACTTCCTCAGATCATATATCCGAAAATATAGTGAAACAATATCTGAAATTTGGACCCAAGCTTTAGATCGTTTTTTTCTGAAATGGGTTTTTTCTTTAGGTTCTGAAACTTTGTAGCGAAAATGGTATAGCGAAAATTCCACGATGACCTATTTTAGATGAAATTCTAGAGCTTGCAAAAAACCTAACTTCCGCAGATGATATATCCGAAAATATAGCGAGACAAGATCTGAAATTCGGATGTGAGATTTAGCACGATTTCTTCTCAAAGGGATTTTTTTGTAGATTCTGAAACGTCGCAGAAAAGAAGTAATAGTGAAAATTCCACACTGACCTATTTTGGAGCAACGAAACCCTAGAATCCAAAGCTCTAATACCAAATGTTATGGAACGAACTCACAAAAAGATAGAAAAGATAGATGAACGCCTTAGAAATAAGCCTCTTCGAGGGGAAACCTCCTTTACATTACACAAATGAATAATTCTTGGATGATACAAATGACAAGACCTCCTTTATATGTATAGGAGTCTAAGGGGTCATAATATAATCAGAGCCAACATAACAATAATAATGTAAGGGCACAATAATAACAATAGTGGGCTTCTATGGGGCACAATAATAACAATATGGGGACTAAATGGGCACAACAATATAATAAGGGGAGTGTACTAATAAAAATAAGGGGTTACACTAGTAGTATAGGGACCTAACAAATGATGTCTAACATGTATAGCTGAGAGTTTCTTGCACCAGGATCCTTATCATGATATATATTCCAATATTGTCCTAGTATACCAAGACTGTGATCATGATGATCATTCGAAAACACAGAGATACTGTACCCATCGAAATACTTGTACTTATATGCTCAACTGAAATATTGTAATCATGTACCTTGTTCGAGATATTGTGCTATGTTCGAAGTTTTAGAGTCATTCAAAGTTATATGTTTCTTGTGGTGACCCCAACAGGGTATTTATAGTAGTCACGTCTCCATAAATAAGCTGACATTACAGTGTGAAGGGTTGTGTCTATTTATTGAGCCAACATGAGTGAATCTAATTCTTTTTAGGCCGACATGACTGTCTTTTACCTCATTGTGCTGGAAGTCTTCTTCTTTGGAGGATGGTGCTTGTATTGGAGGGCTACTTGACACTAGGTTGACCCATAGACATGCTCAAGAATATCTCTTTAACATGAATTTGATTCTTTTACTTTTTTAGACCTATGGTATGAGCAAGAAACTCATTCAAATAATTTACAAAAATAATATTTCTTTTTCTTGACAAGTACAAAGATCAAAATTACATTTACAAATACCGAACCTAGTTACACTTTTCTTCAACAAAAAATACCATGGAGGAAGATTTAAAGGAGCCATTATGGATGAGATTAAAACACTCATATCCTTTAATTTTTGCTCAAGCCCATGCCATTCTTTCCCAAGACCCTGAGATAGGGACTATTTGGAAACAAAGGAAATTAGAATCCATTCTACACTTTAGGACACATTTAGGCTTTTGGAAGAAATTTCACAAGCTTTCTAGAGGAGATGGCAAGGCTTACCTTATAACATGAAAATGAAGGACTATCACTCTCCTAATAGACTCCAAAGAACATTATCAATAACTCCTCTTTACAAGAGGATCATTCAGAGGCTTGCGATTCAATGGATTAGACTCAAATTTAACCCACCTCTATTCTTAGGACTAAAGGAGGATCAAAGTTAAGAAGAGAAAGATCAAGTGTGGAAAGACATAGAGGAGAATGCATGGTTCTATCCATCAAGGTAAACCATAACTAATTCAACTTGGGATATTAACTCAAAAATCAGAGAACTATAAGAATAAGAGAAGATACGGGAGAGATATTGAGTTTCTCAAGGATGACCAAAAATTTTAGTAGGGGGTATGATGGGCATACAAAATAGGTAAATCATGATGCCCATCAGCCCACTCCTAGGCACATAAAATAATGTTTTAACCCCACATTTTTCACTTGATGGTATATTTTCATAACTTAATGGGTTCATAGAGGATTCAACGTGGTTTTCATGCTTTATATTCTTTAATATGATTATTGTGTAGGATTTGAAAATATTTTGAGCATATTATGAAGAATATAGCATTGGAGAGATTCTAAGGGCTTGCTCCCTATTGCAAGAACACTCAAACATAGTTTAATCAGGGAATTTACTAGCTTCTCCTATTGATGTGAGTTAATTTGGGGGAAAATCCTTTCTTTTTAGGATGTTTGGGGTGAAATTAAGCCCTCCTCTCAAAGAGTCTAATCCCCTTCCTAATGAATAAGTAAAACATTCATGTTGTACCTTGAGGAAGTAGGGAAATAATAGATTAGAAAGAACTAAGGCTTTGAATATTTATGGGCAAGTTTTGTAACATTGTATTTCCTACTTTAAGACATCTTTTAAGTTAATGGAAGCATTTCCTCATTTCAATTTCTAGCTTGGTTCCCCTTCAAGGAATATGAATATCCCTGGGCTAGGCCCACCCTAAGAGCTTCAAATCCCATTGTTGTTTTTGTTACTATAGCTTTCATGATTTGCATTTGCTTTGTTTAGCTCTTGAATCAACATTTCTGGAAATTACTATTTGATAACTTTATGCTTGGTTAAGTAGTTTTATGAGATAATTTTATTTGTAGGTAATTATACAATCTGTTAACATCTTGGATCATTCATATCACTTATCATTGCATTTTCAAGTCCCTTTTCCATTTTATTTCATTTGTTGTTACAATTTTTTGCAATTTTCTATTTTATTTTGCAATCAAGAATATGATTACAGAGGGTGAGCATAACTTGGTTTTGTAGTGTTGAAGCTTATATTTAGTTGTTATATACTTTTAACATATAAATAATATCACTTCCAATCATCCCTACCCCCTTCTCTCATCTTAGATTTGCATTTTAGCAATTTCTCAAACTTGTTGGTTTTTCCTATAACAAAACAAGGAGCCCTGTAGCAGCCAAAAAACAACTCATTCTATTCACCCATATCAACAATAAAATCTTGATTTAGTTTCCTTGTCATATTATAACATGTCTAGGATGTTGAGGATGGAGCTTGAAAGAGTGGATATTTCTTGAAGTTGTTGTTAGATGCTTACATGTATGTTTTATGAGTGTTGTTTTTAGCTTTTGCAACATAGGTTTTAGGTTTACTTTCCAAGTATTTTATTTTCAAGAAAGGTATTTTTTCCATTTATTGCAATCAAATAGATGTGTGACATCTCATTTTGGCAAGTTATGTATGAAATATCACTTTCCTGAAGTATAGCTAACTTGAAAACTTGACTAGATTTCTATTTTATCTAACCTACATTACAACATCTCTCACCTGCATGATGATTAGAAAAGGAAAGAGATAGTGCCTATTTCACATATAATTTCGACCCCTCTTAAGTTTGTACAAACTTTGGGTTGATAATTAAAGTTGAGACCCTTGGGAGTTGCATCATTATTGCTACAAATGAGGGCCATTATCTAGATCATTCCCCATAAATGGTCTAGATCACACATCAGTCTCCAACAAGAATGAGGGTTAAAACAAACTTGCATCCTCAATGGATCTAATGGCTACAATCATTCCCCATAAATGGTCTAGATCACACATTGGGTTCTAATAATTGCAGAGGTTAAAACAAAGTTTCACCCTTTAAGGATCTAATGGCTAGGATCATTCCTCATAAATGGTCAAGATCACTCATTGAGCTCCAACAAGCACATATGTTAAATTGAAGATGCACCCATAATGGATTTGATGGATAACACTGATTAGATCAACAATCCATATTGATATTAGTTTCAAAGTTTCAAGGGGATTAATAACTCATCAAATTCTGATGGTGACTCTTTGTGCCTCTGGTTTACCACCTGGTCCCCTCCACTTGCCAACTCAATTTCCACCTAGCATCACAACCTCACTATTGATATTACATTATTTTTTTTCTTTTTCCTCCAATAATACTTATGTTTCTAGAATTTTCCATTTATACAAATTTGCCATTTCTATTACTAAATTTTTCTCATTGTTTGCATATTTAAGAATCTATAAAAATTAAATTAAGTTGTATATCTACCCCAATATAGGTTTTCATCCCGAATTTTGGATATCTATCTATCTCCATTCCCTGTATATTTTATCAAATACTTTCCCAACAATTTGCACTTTTTGACTGTAGCAAATTTTCACCGATATGGCTTGAGTGTTGTAAACCTTGGATCTAATACCAATATCTGATTCCCTCACAACCATCTCTTTTCCATTTTATTTCACTTGCTACCCCTATAACTCAAGTTTCTACATTTTTTATTTTATTTTATTTTATTTCCTATACATGTGGTATGCATAATCAAATGGATTGTACTATGCAATGCTCTCATGTACAATGTTATAAACATATAACTATACCATTATTTCCTATGCATATGCAACAAACATAATTGTATACTTATTTGAACAAAATTTTAATTAAAAAATTAAATTAACACTTATCTAATTTATAAATGTCAACTAGAAGCAAACCTTAGACATTCCTTCCATCCATAGATCATGTTTCTCATTTTCTCTCAACAATGGGTCACCCCTGAGATAGGTATTCGACTCCATGGGACAATAACTCACCCAAAACTGTGTGCATTTCTAGTATCATATATAAATAGGGCCAATGTACCAAACCCCAACATCCTCATAGCAATAAGCTTGCATCCACCATAAGTCCAACACCCAATTAGTGCACCCCCTTCTCCGCACTTGGAGTCCCTCGAGATATTCCACTACCTCTAGGGTGTCTAAAATGATTGGCGAAGGATGTCTTAGAGCCCTGTGGCTCAAGGAGATCTTGTTTCCCTCAGGGGTCTCTAGGCACCCTCTAGGCCCTCACACTGGGTAACTTGTCTCACCTATCACATGGCCATCTTTTTTTTTCATCAAGATGGTTAGTTCCTCTTGCCTAGTTAGATATTATATCATGCATGTTCCATAGTATCAAAATCCTTACTTTTATGTGCATATCCCTCTCTTGACACATGACACATTTTAAAATCACTTGATAAACTTTAATTAAAAGCATATGCATTTTTAAATAATTATTAAGCCATACAAACACCCATTTTTAGCACTCAAGGAGACTTATCCACCAATACTCTTTCCTTCGTACTCACTGTATAACAATAATGTATTTATTAATGTGCATAAAGCTTTAAATTTACAAAACCAAGTTATCTAGCTTCAAAATAAATAAAAACATATGCGCACAGGCTTGTTGGACCCAAAGGTAATCCTTGTCTCACCAACCTAAGTTTCAGATGTACATATTATTTACAAACTAGGGGTCAAGTTTGGATGTTACACTAAAGGGATCAATAAAAGAAAGATGAACTACAAATAATTCAAGAAATATTTAAGGAAGAAGTATTTATCAGAGAGGTGCTATGATGGAAAAATCAAATAATTTCATGAACACACCTTGGATGGTTATGTAAACAATTTTATATATTTTTAAGGTGTGTACTGTACATCAAGGATGGGAAAGTAAAGATACAATGATTTCTTATTGGGCTACCATAGACCTTTAAAAACCAGATTGAGTTTGATGAAAACAAGAAACTTGATGACACCATATGAAGAGTCGAGTATTTATAGGAGTAATCAAAGCATAGATGAAAGCCCATAAGGTTTGGAATAAAAAGGATGCAATTATGTTTAAAAGGAAAGGATTCAAATAATCATAGTATAAGAATTTGGGAAAGAGTGCAAAGTCAACCATCCAAATAAAAGAATGAGCCATCAAAATTATCCCTTCCAAAGTGGAAATAAGTCAACAAAATCAACAAAGGAGATGATATAAAATTAGAAGAAAGGACCAATACAATGTTGGGGATGTGGAGGAGGGCACCTATTAACAAATTGTCATCATAGGAAAAATGATAATATGAAGTTTTACAATCATCTCCAATAGGCTACCACTATCAATAATATAGCCATAAACGTACCTAAAATATATGTAGCCATTGAGAGTTGACAGGAAAACCACTAAGCATTAGTGATGGATATAGAAGGTATATTTGTAACCTAATCTATTTCAATTTTTCTTTGTTCTAGTTCTGTTGGAAATACTTAGAGTGCAATGGCTCAATATTTCAATTCAGTAAGTTAATTATTAATTTTCATAGCATTAACATAACATAAAAATATAAATCATCAACACATCACAAGAACAATACACAAGAAATTTTTAGGTGGAAACCCTTCTGGGAGAAAACCACCCAACACTTTTCTAATATAATTTATGAGTACAATATTTCTCAGCTCCAACTTCCTATTACTATAGAAAATAATTCTATTTATTAGGAAGCTCCAACTCCTGAATGGATGCTCCGACACCATGGTTTTACCAACTCCAACATGAAGGATGCTCTAATGCCCTGGTTTTATCAGTTCCAACTAAAATGATGCTCCAACACCCTGGAAGCTTCAACTTGCCCTAGAACCACCCTGCCACCTTGAAGTATTTTCAGGCTCTAACTTGAGGGAGACTTCACTCTCTATGTTGCACCACCCAACCACCCTCAAAATATAAAAATAGAGAAATAATTGCCGGCTCCCATACCAGGGACAATTATCCACATATAAATATATTCAATTAACCATTGCTATAGATGTATATCCCATATGTGAAATGGTGTGCCAAATTCTATCAATCTACTTTCTCTACCCTGGTTTTACCGACTCCAATTGGAAGGACACTCCAACATCCTGGTTTTATTAGATCCAACTAAAAGGATGCTCCAATGCCCTATAAGCTTCCACTTTCCCTAGCACAACTTTACCATACTGAAGTATTTCTAATCTCCAACCTGAGGGAGAATTCACTCTCCGTGTTGCACCACCCAACCACCTTGAAAAATACAAAAATAGAGAAGTAATTGTAGGCTCCCATACCAAGGACAATGAACCACTTATAAAGATATTCAATTAACCCTTAATTCTAATGTATTCCCCAAATGTGCAATGGTGTGCCAAACTTTATCATTGTGCTTCCTGTATAATACTGCAAGTATACTATCCAATTCATTCCTCGACGATAACTTAATCATAAATAGAACAATTTACCAAACTTGTATCATACCTTAAGTGAGTTTAGTAATGAAAAGCATTCCATTGACTGCTTTAGATTCAACCAAGTGTTTTGTTGTAGCAACTACAATTCTTGGTGACACACGGGTAGAATTCCAACTTCTTTGCCTCAGTTAACTTCTTCTGTGCAAGGCCTTGGTTCTTCACTAAGTATTGATTTGTCATGTAGATTAATTTGGTCTCCCCACTTACCCCATGAATAGACATGGTCCCCTTTATGCTTTCTCGGTTGAACACAACATGAGATTCAACGCTATCACAATATTTTGAGTTGGGAAGGGTAGTGTAGCTCGCGAGCTTAAGATTTTTTGAGTATAATTTTTCATCTTCAGTGTTGAGCCAATGCTAGCAGGCTTGGACAGTACCCTAGCAGAGTCACATAGGAACACAAATATTGCTCCACTACTAGTGAGCCTCGACAGTACCCCGATGGATATGCTTGCTTCACCTCCCTGGGCAGGAAGCCTTTCTCTTCTTTCACCTTTATTAATTTATTTTAAAGAGTACTATGCATCGACAATTATTCATTTTTGAGCAGAAGACGGATCCAAACTTTATTGAGAGCAGAAGAGGGATCCTATATTCATTGTGAGCAAAATAGGTTGTTTCTTCAAAGAAGCATATAGACACCTCTGATTTAGGTTTTCTCATTTATATTTTTCCCCTTCTCCTCTTCTACTGATTGCATAAGCATTAAAACAATGAAACAAAAAACTGTTGTAAGCATATGGTTTCATAAGTACACACAGGCTCATAGTTGGACCAAAAATATCCTTATGGATGGATCATATTTTCGATCAGAACTTCATCGACCAAAAGATGTAACTGACACAATGAAGATGAATCGAAGGTTAGCCAAATGTTGAAGTGTCAAAAGACTCTTTAGAATTCAACCACACACATAATAAGAAGCCAAAATAGGTACAAGAAGAACACTTATTCCCATGATGAAAACAAAAGGAGACAAACAACAAGAAAGAAAAAAAAAGAAACAAAATGAAAGGAAAGACAACACACAATAAGGAAACAAAACCAGAAGATAAGAAAAAGAATTTAAACTAAAGCATAATGCAAGAGAAAAGTAAGAAAAGACGAGATACAAAAGACAACAACACAGGATGGGTGCAAGAGAAGGAAAACTAAGATGCAACTAATCCTACTCGTAACCTAACAACTAGAAGGTCGGGGTCACATATAATGGAATTTCCAATGTAGCAACCGTAATCGTTCCCGACTTGCAATCACAAAGATAAGATTGATTAAAGAAGATATAAAGAAATGTGTAAGATAAAAGATGAGAGCTTGAGTAATTTTCACAACAAAAGGAAGGTATTTCCTGTGGTTAGAAAGGTGTGTCACAACCACGACTTTCATCCAATTCACATTCTTACCTTTTTGATGAATACCATATTTCTACAAACCTCAGAAGCTTATCGTGTATTTGTCTCCATCTACACCAAACTCCTTAGCACGTGCGAAGGGAGATAAAAAATTGTTATTTGAGATGGAGCTTGCGAGGTAAGATTGTTCCAACCATTCAACGATTGGATCGTAAAATTCATGATGATCCTCTTGAAAACCCATAAATATTTGAAAAGATGATTTTTCAATTAGAGGCATGGGATTACGATGGGAATCTTGTGAGGGAAAATAGATCTGAGCATATTCAGTAGTCATGTCAAAACAGTGAGGACCTGAAATAACCATTAGCGATAGCTGAAGTGCCTCAACTGCTTGACAAAAATCCGAATAGTCAGATATTGAACGATGAAGATCGAAGGGTTTAAAACAAATGCCTTTGGATGTGCTGATGCAAAAATGATAAGATGAATGATAGTCATTGGAGACAGAATAATGATCAGATAGGTTGATTAAAGCATCATGTTCCCAGTTTGTAATTAACCAAGATAAATCGATTTGGACAGCTATGCGAATGATCTGAACAATCGAACCAAGTTCCTCGCAAAGAAAATGTGACAAACCATTCTCCTGTAACTGGTGAAAAACTATATAAGCATTGTAATCATCAAAAGGATTTAAAGGGGATGCTAGTGCAAAAAATACATGAGACCAGTCAGGGCATGGTGAATGGAGAAGAACTTGATTCGTGTGACAACTCGAGCATTCATTATCACTCAAGAGGATTTGAGGTGCAATGAAAGGAAATATTTGCAATATAACTTTCACAATATAACATTCACAAGAAGAACTGGGAGTTGACTATTAAGGAATGAATTCGATAAGCATGATCCCTTTAGCCAAAGATAGTCCTTGGAATGATCAAATTCGAAGTTCCATGACTCTATGAGATATGCACATTCCAAATCTGAGTTTTATGTGAGAGATTTTCATGAAGATGAATGAACTGAAGTAGATTCTCGAATCCGGTCAGAAGTAAAATCTTGAAAATTATAAAGATCATACCCGAAATACAAAACATTTTTCAAAAATAAATTTTCATCGAGTGAAACCATGCAAAGAGAAGGATGTGTGGGAAAAACCATATCTAACTTAGTTCGGGGGGCTTCCTGAAGTTGCGAGATCCTGACATAACCATCAATGGAAGTTGAAGTGCCTCGACTCCCTGGCATGTCCTGGAACTTTCCAAGATTGTAAAATTACATTTTGAAGATTGAACCAGAACATGCAATGTTTGAGAATATCTTCTACCACTAGTTTCACTAAGGCCATTGCTCATCGGATGGTAGCGATCTCTGCCACTAATTTCACCATATTTTTCAACTTCAACAACCAGATTAATCAAGTCGAAAGATTCTTCTGATTGCAAATTCAAATATGAATGAATCAGGGGTAATTTCATGAGAAAGCAGATTTGAAGAGTTGTTTTCATGCAAGAGAAGTTATGACGAGGGATAGAAAGAGTACTCAATGATTCGACTGTTTTCATTTGCAACATGGATAATTTCATTGCCTTGTGTAAATTGAGAAGATAACTCATTGGATGAAGAACTTAAAGAGCATGGAGTATCTACATCGAAAGTAGATGCATTGAAGACGATAGATCACAAGGGATATTGATATGAAGAGGAAGTTTCAATAAGCACATCTTCTTTGATTGAATCAGATTCTGAATCTAAAGTAAAATCTTCACAAGAAACGAAAAGATCAACTGATACAGTCGGGCATTCATACTTGCATACATAAATAAGGTCATCATCATTGGAATGATAATTTCCAAAGGCTACAAATTGATTGAAAGAAATGATTGCATCTGATTCACTACTGAGATTAGTAGATTGAAAATGATCCAAGAATGGAAGTGCATCATCTTGTTATGGGGAACTTTGAGAAAGGAAAGAGAGATCAAGAGTCTCTTAAATTTCCTCCTCATCTACCAGTGTAATGTGACTACCTTGTATATGATCGCAATTTGAACCATCAACACGAAAATCAAGAGAGCGTGAAGAGCTAGTTGGTGGAGTAGATTGATCAAGAAGATCATGATAAAAAGAGTCATAACATGTAGATGATAGAGGCTGACAAATGTCCCTTGAATATGTAACACTTTCAATGGAACAAAATTCAATATTGTTGTTTAGAGTGCTAATATCATCTTGAGGAATAAGAGTATTATCCTTCACGCTAGGCTCCATAAGCCATTATGGGGTTTCTTTTATTAGATTTGAATCATGAAAAGTAGAAGGGGGATGAAGAGATGGACCAGGAATTTGATTTGCAGATTTCCTAACTTTATCATCACCTCAAGGAGGCACCCACATTAGAACTGGAAAATGAGGAGAACAAGGAACAAAAGGAGTAGTAAGTTCCTCTTCTGAAATGAGAGGTGCTTCATGATTTAAAAAAGTTAGAGAAGTAGAAAGATGAAGGGGTTCAGATTCACTGTGAAAATGTATGTGAACCAACTGTTTGAACTTTCATTTAAAGAAATCCCAATTTGTGTCTTCTCCCATAAATTCATAACAAAGGTGAAGGAATTGATTGGAACAATCCTCAACTGATTCATTAGGCTTCATTATTAGTTGATTAATGATTTTAAGAACATTCCAGTAATCATACCTATCAAATGATTTATGAATCTCCTTCACAAGGTGGTCAAATGAATGGATAGAAGTAGAGGGTAATGTATGACACCATCAATTAACGAGACCTTCAAATGTGAGGGTGAGTAATCTAGCCATGACATCTTTGCAATGTATTTCATTAGAAAAGAAAAAAAGACAACTTGAAACAAATGTTCACAACACGTTAATTTATCCTCACCATCAAACTTAAATTGGGACAAGTTATGAATAACTTCCGCAGGGATGGTAAGATTAATCTCTTTAGAAAAACATATTGGGATTATGATTTGGGGAAGAGCCATTTTGAATAAGAGATTCAAAACAGACTCAATGAGCACAACATGTCATCTGGCCCTCCTTCTAGCGCCCTAATGCCCAAAGTGGAAGTAAGTCAACAAAAATCAACAAAGGAGAAGATATATTATTAGAAGAAAGGAGCCATAAAATGTTGGGGATGTGGAGGAGAGCACCTATTAACAAATTACCATCATAGGAAAAATGATAATATGAAGGTTTACAATCTCCAAGAGACTACCACTATCAATAATATAGCCATAAATGTACCTGAAAGATATGTAACCATTGAGAATTGACAAAAAAACCACTAAGCCTTAGTGATGGATATAGAAGGTATATTTTTAAACTAAACTAATTCAATTTTTCCTTATTCTAGTTATGTTGGAAATACTCAAAGTGTAATGAATCAATACTGTGCTTCAGTAAGTTAATTATTAATTTTCAGAGCATTAACATAATATCAAAATATGAATCATCAACACATCACAAGAACAATACATAAGAAATTTTTAGGTGGAAACCCTTCTGGGAGAAAACCACCCAACAATTTTCTAATATAATTTATCAGTACAATATTACTCAACTCCAACTTCCTATTGCTATAGAAAAAAATTCTATTTATTAGGAAGCTCCAACTCCTAAATGGATGCTCCAACATCGTGGTTTTACCAGCTCTAATTGGAAGGATGCTCTAACACCCTGGTTTTATCATTTCCAATTAAAAGGATTCTTCAACATCATGCAAGCTTCAACTTTCCCTAGAACCACCTTGCCACCCTGAAGTATTTTCAAGCTCTAACCTGAGGGAGACTTCACTCTCTATGTTGCACCACCCAACCACCCTCAAAATATAAAACTAGAGAAATAATTGCGGGCTCCCATACCAGGGAAAGTGATCCACTTATAAAGATATTCAATTACACCCTTACTACTAATTTATGCTCCATATGTGCAATGGTTTTCCAACCTTTATCAATCTACTTCCGGTACCCTGGTTTTACTAGCTCCACATGGAAGGACTTTCCAACGCACTAGTTTTATCAGCTCCAACTAAAAGGATTCTCCAACGCCCTGTAGTATTCAACTTGCCCTAATGCCACCCTACCACCCTAAATTATTTTTAGGCTCCAACCTGAGGGAGACCTCACTCTCTATGTTGCACCACCCAACCACCCTAAAAAATACAAAATTAGAAGTAATTGTGGGCTCCAATACCAAGGACTATTATGCTCTTGACCTGCGAGAAATTCTAAAATACCAGAAATGTGAAGAAATATAGCCCATAACACAAAATAAAATGAGAAACACAAGTAGTATTTTATTATTCAGAAATAGGTTCAATGTTCACTTGCCTCTTCAAGGGGGCAACCTCCAGTAGAGCAGATCTCAATTACAATAAGACTCGATGATCTTTCCTTTACTAACTAAGACTATTTATACCTAAATGACATAAAAAACCCTAACTATTAGTGGCCCCTTACATAACATGGGTTAACCACTTTATTTATTAACTATGGCCTGTTTACAACTAATTGTGGTCCCTCTTCTCTATTGCGGGTCAACCACTTACAATTATTAATGCGGGATTTATTTATTATCTAACTAACTATGACTATGACTCAGCCCATTGGGCTTATTACATAAATAAAGGGGTTAGGGTTGGACCCTAACATGCCCTCCCCCATCAAAAGTATCCTTGTCCTCAAGGCTGAATCTGCAAAAATTGTTGAAGAATAGTGGTTGGTTAGCAGGTCACATCTTCTGGAGAGGTGTCTTTCCACTTGATGAGGACTTCCTTGATCGTGCGACCACAGATATGTCTTTCACGGGTATCGAGGGCCTGTTCTAGTTGGAGCCAGAGTGAGCCTTCCTCATCCAATTCTGGTAAACTGCTTTGAATTCTGCAATTGTTCCCCACCACTTTCTTGAGGCATGATACATGGAAGATCAGATGGATTTTTAAAGTTTGTGACAAGGCCAGTTTGTGGGAGATTTCTCCAATGCGATGAAGTATCTGATAAGGTCCATATATTTTTGGTGCTAGTTTCTGGTAGCCCTTTTCTTTGAGATATGTTTGCTTATATGGTTGGAGTCACAAGAATACCTGATCCTCTTATTAAAATGTGTGGTTGGAACGATGATGGTTTGCTTGTTGCTTCATTCGATTCTAAGCTTGATGTAGATTATCTTTGAGATGAGCTATCATGACAGCACGATTCTGTAGGAGTTGATCAACTACCTGCACCTTAGAACATCCAGGGATATAAGAAATAGGTGAAGGTGGGAGTTGGCCATACACTTCCTCGTATGGAGTCATCTTGGTGGCTTCATGATAGTTAGTATTATACCACCATTTAGATAAAGGTAGTGACTGTACCCATTGATGCTGCTTTTCTGAAGTGAAGCACCTTAGATATGTCTCCAAACATTTGTTGACTGCTTCTGTTTGACCATCGGTTTGGGGATGATAGGCAATACTTAGTTGGATTTGTGTGCCTTGTAGCTTGAAAAGTTCTTGCCAAAATTTGCTAGTGAAAGTGGGGTCGCGATCAGACACAATGGAAGTCAGCGTGCCATGCAGTTTGAAGATTTTGTCCATGAAATCTTGAACCACCAAAGTGGGGGTAAATGGGTGGGGTAGAGTGAAAAAATGAGCATATTTGGAAATTCTTTCCACAACCACCATGGTGATAGATTTGTTGCCCAACTTTGGGAGACCAGTGATGAAATCCATGGAAACATCCGTCCAAACAGAGGCAGGGAGTGGAAATGGTTGTAAGGTTCCCGGTAACTTGACTGTTTCTCCTTTGTTGCATTGACACACATCACATTCAGCTACAAATATAAGAATGCCATTTTTCATGCCAATACAAAAGAAATAATGATGAGCATGAGCATAAGTCTTATGAAAGCATGAATGCCCCATAGTTGGAGATGAGAGCAACTCTTCCAAAATGTGGGTTTTGAGAGTGGATGTCGACGATATAACTACTCGATCCTTGTAGCGAATAATATTATCCTTACAAGAGTAGTCGGCTTAGGAATTAGGATCTTCTCTCAAGTTATTAATAATTTGAGAGAGAGAGGGGTGTGAGAACCATTCCTTACGGGCCTCTTTAATCCAATCTGGTATGGGAAGAGAGATTGATAGAAGGGTGCTTTCATCCTCAAATTGGCGTGATAAAGAATTGTCACACCCTTTCTTGTAAATTATCTCATAATCATATCTCATCATTTTGGCTAGCCATTTATTTTTCTGTGGTGATGATAGAAATTTCTCCAAAACATATTTTAGGCTTTGATGGTTTGTGCGGATTTGGAAATGTCGCCCCAATAAGTATGGTCGCCAGGTGTCTACTACATGTAAGATGGCCATTATTTCTTTCTCATAGGTAGATTGACCCAGATGTTTTCCACTCAGTTTTTGGCTGGTGAAGGCCAATGGTCGACCTTCTTGCATTAATACAACACGAATACCAGTACCGGAAGCATCACATTCAATCAAAAAATATTTGGTGAAGTATGGTATGGCCAATATGGGAGTGGCGCACATGGCCTGTTTGAGAGCCACGAACACCTGCTGAGCTGCATCAGTCTAGAGAAATGAATTATTCTTGGGAAGATTAGTGAGGGGTCTAGTAATGCGACCATAATTGTGAACAAATTTACGATAGTAGCCCATGAGACCCAATAATCCCCTCAAACTCTTCAAGGTTTTTGATTGGGGCCAATATTGCATTGCCTGTATCTTTTTTGGATCAACCCTCACTCCTTCACGACCCACAATGTTGTTGTAAATAATACTGAGAGGGGGGGGGGTGAATCAGTATTATCAAGTCAATTATTTTTCATTTCACAATCAGATTTGTATGCACTACTTCAGTTAGTAAATACTGCGTATGTACGAAAATTCAGTTGATGAAACCAACGTATATCAGCAGACTTGTAATTTAAATTATTCTTTAGATGTTGATCATTAATCTGTGCATCAAACCATATAAAAAATAACCAAGAACAGTGAAACAGAACAAGCAAACACACATAGGAACACAAGATATAAGGTGGAAACCCAATGTGGGTGAAAACCACCTGCTGCAATTCGTCTCTATTTTCCTTTAATTAGAAACTTCTATTTACAATGTTTCTGTACTGGTGCAATCTTATACCAGTACGCAGGCTGCTACCTACAGAAGGCTACAACCTTCTCTCATTCTCTAGCTTCTCTGGAAGGGAGCTACAACCCCCTTAGCTCTTGTACTAGCTGAGGTACTAGTACGTAGGTGCTGACCTACAGAAGGCTACAACCTTCTCTTTCCTCTCAGGGACCACGTTTCATAAATTTTCAGACTGGATCCATGAATAACATCAATCAAACATCAAGTATATCAGCATCAACCAATCTCCTTTGCACCAACCAAACTGAATCAAATAATCACTTCTCTGAATGCTGTACCCAGAAAACAGTAACAGTAACTAGACACCAATTCTAAACCCAGAACACTGCAAAAATAAATAGAAGTAGCTAAAACATATTTCAAGAGATGTACGCTACTTCAATGTGTACAAACTCCGTGCATACGCTTCTGAATTAAGGCCAACCAGTGTAAAAGTTGTTTTGACTTACTGAACCAGTGTGTATATGCACCTCTGATGTGTCGAACCTGCGTACAGAACTATAAAAGATAATTCACTCTTTCAAATATTCAAACATCAATTATACCCAGACTATTAGATATATAGATCAAGTCATGTGGAAAATAGATAAAAAAACACACAAAGATGCTACTATTCAAGACTTGAGATTTGACCCATCAATAAAACTTATCCATCTTCTTGCGCTCAGGTTCCTCCTTGATTCAGACTCAGCTATGCACAATAAAGCAATCACTAGTATTCCAGATCTTGCTCTTCATAAGATATTCAATCCTTGGGTCGATACCTTTGCCAAATGATCTCCTCCTCTTTATAGTCTTAGGCCTTACTCAAACCATGGTCCAAAACCATAGAGAACCAATACTAGGGACCCAATACCTGGGTTCAATACTTCAGACGCAATACCAAGGTCCAAAAACATAGGTCCAAATACCATGGACCCATAAATAAGCTTTCCCACATCTACGCGCTTTTCCGTGCATGAAAGTGCGTGTATAGCATACGCGACTTTTGACCATCAATACCGCGTGTATACGCAACCTAGTTAAGAGGAACCTGTGTATATGTATTTTTCTTCCATTTTGAGATCTTGAAATATGATCTGCCATCTGAGTGAGTTTCCATCAAGGACAACACCTGTGCCATAGTGCCAAACCTGTGTCATAATGCCAACAATCTCCCCCTTTGGACTTGATGGCAACCCTAAATCATTCAAAGTCATTCTCCCCCTTTGACATCAAGGGCAAAGGGTTATGCTCCTGCTGAAGTCTCTGCTCTGCTATGTTGTCCATGCTCCCCCTAACTGTAGGCAAGGTTTGCAGAAAAAAAACATGACTCTATTCATCATAAGCGACCTTCCTATCACCAAAGACTCATACATACATCCATCTCCAAACCAAGTGGGGATATACCAAAAGTTTACACAAGATAAAACAAGAACGTTACATTATCCATCCCAGGCATAGTGGGGAAATCAAAGTAGGCCGTTACATGACCTTGACAAAAAAAATATATGACATAGAGACGTAATATCTACAACCAGATAGTTATCAACAACTATAATCAGCAACATCTATCAATCATCATTCAGATCAGCAACCATGTTCTCCTTCTGCACTTGTCCCCCTGAAACCAAAATATTGTGAACTTGAACCAAGATCTTTTAGGATAATGCCAGCAATGCATTATTATGTATGCTCCCCCTGAACCTGTGCCAGATGGTCTTTGTCAAACCCATATCAGACTCCTTTCATCTAGAGCCTGGCCCACTGTTTGTCTTCAACCAACATATACGCGACTGTACCCACATAAATCGACGTATGTATGTGGATCCTCCTCATGAAACTCGCGTACACCCACTTTTCTTTGAAACAGACAAGTTTCAATAACAAGATGATGCATCGACTACACCCAGCTTCTGTTTGTGGTATTCAAATGTTTCCATGGGTAGTGGTTTGGTGAGTCTATCAGCAACTTGTTCCTTCGAGGGAACATACTCTAATTTAACCTTTTGTTCAAGCACTTGTTCTCAGAGAAAATGATATTTGATAGGTATGTGCTTGGTCTTTGAATGCATGAAAAGATTCTTTGAAATACTGATTGCACTTGTATTATCACAAAAAATGGAGATAGGTGGAGTAAAAGTGATTTGCATGTCTTGCAATGTTTGCATCATCCAAAGGAGTTGTGTGCAACAAGATGCAATAGCTACATATTTTGCTTCAGCTGTAGATAATGCAATTGAACTTTGTTTCTTGTTGAACCAAGATACTAATCTAGGACCCATGAAGAATGCACCACCACTAGTGCTTTTTCTGTCATCCACGCTTCCTGCCCAATCTACATCTTTATATGCATGAAGTGTGAGATCTATATCTCTAGGATACCATAAGCCATAGTTTTGAGTTCCTTGAAGATACTTGAAAATTCTCTTAACTGCCTGAAGATGAGTTTCCTTTGGATCTTCCTGAAACCTTCCAACTATTCCCACTGTATGCATAATGTCTGTGGTGAGCCCCAGTATTGCAGAAATAATGCTGCAACTCCTGGGACTCCCTTCTTTAATTTTATCAACCCGATAGTTCGTAACAAACTTGGAAGCGACGGTGCTGTATGCACAAGTACTAGCTCTTGCCGCAGCTGTCACTTGGTCAGCTAGCACAAGTCCGCTAGGAGCTTAAGCCAACTTCTATGAGCTCTTAGAAGAAGCTTTTTAACTGATGGATGAAAGCTAACTCAAAGAAGGCTAATCTACTTGTAGAAAGAAACTAGAAAGCTGAAAGGAAATGCAAACCCTAGCAAACCCTAATTTTACTAGCTAGCCCTACTGATGCAAGAAAGAGGATGCAAGCTACTGAAAGAGATGCCATTGACTTCTAGGAAGGTAAAATGCATGTGTCTAAGCTACTTCTATAGTAACATCTGAAAAGAAACATCTTTTTGTATTTTTGAATAAGTTGTTAGAATTATCATGCATGTGATTTAACTGTTTTTGACTGTGCAGAGGTGGATTGGCGAGAGGAAATGCTTGGAGGAGGTCGGGAAGGTTCAGAGAGGGCCTAAGGGGTCCCTAACACCCTTCCAAAGAGTTTCACAGAGTTTGGCTATCAAGAAACCTCATTCGTGAGCTTCTACAGGAAGTCTACAAGGGTTCTACAGGATGTTCTGGAATTTCTACAGGATGTCTGTAATTTTTCTACAAGATGTTCAGAAATGGGATTTTGGAGGATGGATGGAGGAATAAAGATGAAGGAGTGGGTATGGAGGTGAGATAAGGGTTGGAGGTGGTCTAGGACTTGGTAGATGGAGTTGAGGAAAGATGTAGATGGCTGGATTTGTTCAAGGAGGACTGAAACAATGATGCACAAAAACTAGGGTTATGTGAGAAAATGGCAAACGTAAGGCAAGGATTCTAAGTAGAGGATGAAGCAGGTGGGATTGATGGAGAATGGGCAGATAAAGAAGGATAACAGGTGCTCTGCAAGTTGTTTTTCAAACGAAACAAACAAGGATTTGGAAAATCAAAGACCTAGTTACGTTAGTCTATTCTAACCTAGATAACAGCAAAGAAATGGAACAAAAGTTTATTTGCACTGAAATCAGATGAAATAACTATGCAACTAAGCCATCATAACCCTAAGCATACAACCAAAACTGATATCAAGTTTAGAAACTATGAACCTAACACTACTAATTGCATGGTGAAGCAAAGACAGTGTTTTTGGTGGCAGCAAGGTCACCTTCGTCCCAGCTCATGATCCCACTAAGGGAGAGGTGAGATTAGAGGTGCTTGATGGCCTTTTTATGAAGATATTCCTTGTTATTAACCTACCAAATCAATCTGAACATGAAAAGATATTTTAATCATCAAAAACAACCTAAATAACAAAACAAGATTTAAATCTAAATAGCAGATTTTATTCTAAGGATGCAGTAAAAACACATAAAAGTAAACAAAGGAGGTACTGGGCACTTGAGATGGGCCCAAAACCAAGAGCTACAGCCTCTTGAGATAGATTTAGAGCTGGTGCAAATCTGGATTCATCTTTATTGATCAAAAGAATAGTTACATTCCAAAAACTGTCCACAAGGAAAACTTGAAAATGTGCTGAAATGCAGAGCTAACTTACTGCCTAAAAAATGACTAAAATCAAACTACAAACTAGCTAACTTCTGCCTACAAAGTGACTAACTGAAATGAGGCCCTAAGCCCTCTTATTTATACAAATTGAGGACCCCAACAGCCCTCATAAACTTTAGGAACTCGGCTGCCAAAACTTGTAGTTAACAACACTTTTACTAGCACTTGCTCGGCTGCCCTTGTGATAATTGATTTGGTGGATCTTGAACTTCGAGATGATGGTAGAGAATTCGAGGTAAGGGCCCATAAATGAAGGGGACACCTTCCTACAAATCCTCTCCCTTTTTCTTCCACGAATTTGGCTGCCAAGTGCTCATTAAAACCTTTGATTTTGTCTCAAAATTGACTAAAAATCTACACAAAGCACCCATTAGACTTGTTGGCATTATGACTAACCCAATTCACTCTATTAGCATAAATATAATAAAAAACATGCAATAAACTAATGAGAATGGTGGATTAAGTCGAATTAGGAGGTTGAATGAACCCATAAAATTATCCATTTTTGGGGCTTATCATCACCCCCTACTGAAAGTGTTGCTCATCCCCTGAGCAACTAATCTATCTCCTCATCTTTGATGGACCTGGTGGCCTCCCTGTCATGCCAAGCTTCTGAAGTGATGTCCTCTTCTCGGTCATGAAACCATGCTTTTCTCTCTGCTTCTTCCCACTGCATGTGCTCTGTTTCCTAGAGAATTCTCAGCGTCCTGTAGAACTGTCTCAACATCCTGTAGAGAGGCCTTTGTGTCCAACATTTTCATTCTTTCTCTCCAGGTGGATGTCTTCGGGCTTCCCCGTTCATAGGTGATGGATGCCTTGGAGGGAGACCTCTCCTTTTGTGTAGTTGGGGTGTCTACCATTGTAATTGGCTCTTTTTATTGTGGTTGGGGTCTGCCAATTTTTATCCTCACGCTCCTTCTTGCTTTAATATACAGGGAAGGCTCCCTATTTCACTTCCCCTTCTGCTTGGGAGATGTGCTTGGGGTGGCCAGCACAGCTGCTGCCTCCCTGGCTAAAATCTCAGGTGATTTTTCCTTCTGTTGCCCTGTTTTCAGACTTCCTGTAGAAAGGCCTGTGTTGACTCTTTTCTGGCTTCCTGTAGAAACAGTTTTCACTGTTTTGGCTTGCTTGGCTGGGGGTGCCTTCTCTTTTAATTTTGCTGTGGTTGCCTTGGGTGTGCCCTCACTTTCTTGGACTTTTTCAGTCCTCTCTTCCCTGATTTGCAACTGTTTCTCCCTTGGCGTTTGTGCCTTTATTCCACCCATAGTTTTGGGCTCAATAGCTTGGCCTTTCTCTTGTTTCTCTTCTGCTCTTTCTGTGGTTGATCTATCCTGGGTTTAGCTTTCTCTTCCACCTCAATGTGTTCCTTGTATTCACTGCTGCATGAAGTGTAAGTGCACACATCAACCTGAAATGATAACCATGGATAATGCTGAATTATGAATCCCCCTGGCATGGTGAGAGTGCTCCCTTTTTCTTATGCTTTGGTCAGAAATGGAAATGTTGTTTATAGTTTCCCCTTGGACTCAAGGAAGAATTCCTCGGCTGTTTGATATCAATGAACAACAATTCCCTGGTTATAATGCTGTTGCCACCCAAAACTCCACTGTCAAAAGGGAATTAGGCTCTCACAGACAGAGTGCAGAGCTTAATTTTCATCCCCAACCACATAAAAGTCACATTCTTTATGCACAGGTTAGCCCTTACAGTGGTTTATCATTTCTACAGAAGGAATTTGTTAACAAGAACTGTGGAGGAGAATTTTGACACAAAATCGACTGAGAAATTCCGTGCCACACACAGGCAGCTGCTATTTTTTGACTCACAGGCAGACTTGTTTCATACTTTCTTATTCAAAACAGTTTAATTCACCGCCTTTCGAACGTATCATGCATGGAAGAGTGTTTTTTCAAGCCTACCTCTCTCAGAACTCCAAACTCAGCGAAGAAAAGTCCAGGCTTCTCTGCTTCAGAAGGATATGCCGTACTTCCTGTAGAACGTCTTCCTGTAGAGCGCCCTACGCCTCTGAGCGAGCCCGATATGCAGCAAAATCTCGAACTAAGCTGAAAAGCTCGTGGAGGACGATGGGTTAACAGATTGTGGGAGCAGAGGACACGTACTTCGGCTAAGAATGCCGCAAGTGCAAATTAATCAGCGGGTGGTGAGAGTCGGTCGAGCATTCTTTAATTGCTGTGTGATTTGCGGTGAGGGAGAGAAGTGGCGAACATGTGCGCTGGCCCATGCAGACGACGATGCTGTCATGAAACATCCTGTTTCCTACCTATGATCACTCCATCAATTAGGTCGAAGGTCAAACAATCACCATTACCTCTTTCCCGATTCCCTCCTGAGATGGCTGAGCGCACGTGTCTCATTCACCCATCGAGCGCTGTTGAACTGGATGAGGGTGGCAAGTTAGCTGGCCACCGATTTTTTTAATCCCAACAATCTCATTTCTCATGCAGTTTCCAAATTACATTCATGCAATCAGAGGAATGAGTTTTAGTCATGTACCTGGAAGTCGAATGGTTGCTGTGAGGTGCTATGGTCTTTCATTTGCTGCATGCACTGGTTTCTGTGATTGCATGGTGGCTTGGTTGCTGATTCATGGCTATTTTTTTCTTGTGCAGGTATCCTCTGGCTAGATCCATGCTGTAGGAGCTGGCTTCACATTTAGATTTTCACCCTCAAGCTGCTGATGTCGAATTTTCACAGGACCGAAACTTGTTTTCGCCATTGCTCCCGAACGATAGATCAGATCGATCTGAAACTTGCTGAGCATGTTCCTATCATCATTATGCACCTCCCATAGCAAAATTGCGATCAATGGATGCACAGATTTCGAGAAAAATGGAAAATGGCTGAATATTACAGAGATCAATTTCTCGGAAACCGTGCATTAGAATCGGATGAAACTGCTTGGTTAGGCTACTATCACTCATGTGCATCTCCCCATGAAACAGGTTTTGAAACGGATGCACAGATATGGAGAAAATGCAAAAATGGCTGAAGGTGATGGAGGTTGATTTTTTGGAAACCGTGCACCGGAATGGGTTGAAATTGCTCAGGAATGTTGCCATTGTCCCTATACAACTCCCCCTGTAACAATTTTGTAAATGGATGCACGATTTTCAAGCTAGGGAAAAAACAAAGTCTATTCTATGTATTTTTTTCTTCAAAGCATTCTGCAAGTTTTTGCATGGTAGAAAAAACGAGCTTGGACTGTTATGCAGGCATGGAGATGATGGAGGAGGAGTTTGAAGATAGCAGGAGGAATTCTGAACCCTTGAGGAAGCTAGCTTGTTCTCCAAACTACCTTTTTGAAATCCATTTCTAGCTTCCTTTAATTTCTACAGGAACTTCCTATAGAAGCACAATGAGGTGGAAAAAATGATGGAGAAAGGTGAGGGATGGAAATAGGGGTGCTTGCAGGCCTAACCAACAGATTCCAACCATCAGATTCCCTTTTAAAATTGAATTTGGTTCGTCTGAAGGTTCTACAGGATGTTTCAGAACTTCCTGTAGAAACGCCTGGAACTTCCTGTAGAAAAGCCTGGAACTTCCTGTAGAAAGCCAAATCCTGACCTAAATGTGACCAAATCCTAGGAGAGGTGAGTGGCCATGGAGGGAGTGTCTGAAAGGATGTCCTGGAGCCTGGTACGGACTCTTGTCCTCGTTTTGCGTGCCCCTCTTTTCCTGCAAAGTATTCACTGCAACCTGCAATTTTTCACAGAGATTAGTCCTGCTTTTTTTTTTCTTTTTTTTTTTGAAAACAACTAGGGCGCCTCATGGAGGTTTTCACCCTAATTTCCTGCCTTGGGCACCTCCAAGGGAGGTTTTCACCCAGGGATCTTATTCTCTTTTTCTTTTCTCTTTTTTCTTCTTTTTTCAACCCATTGACCGCCTCATGGAGGCTTTCAATCAATGAGCCAATCTAAGGCGCCTCCGAGGAGGTTTTCACCTTAGATTTTCCTCTTATTTCCATTTTTTCCATTTTTTCTTTTTTCTTTTTTCTCTTTTTTCTACCCTACCCTACTTGAAAAACAAAATTCTTTTCAAGTATAAGAATACTTCCAATGGAGCCATGTGCACATCAAGATTAGAGACAAAATGATGTGGAGGCTTGAAATGCATGCTTTGACAGCTATCCGGATTTCAGAGACCAAATGATCTGACTTTGAAGGGATCAAACATAGCTGAGGAAGAGAGTACTGTTGCAACTTAGTGACCGTCTGGAACCATGTCTCAATATAGCTTTGATATCCTTGGTCCTTTTGCTGATCTGGATCATTCTCCATATCTTCTTCTATCATGACCTTCACATCTTCCTCTTTGTGCTGATTTTCCTCTTGACTACATGGAGGGTTTGATGGTAACCATGAGGGAGCTTTCTTGATTTCTGCTTCTGATGTTTTCTTTTCATCAAGTGCAGCCCATGGTGCTTTGATCTCCTCTTTTGAATCTTCTTTTGCCTTTGGTCCTTCAATATTGTCAATATAATATCTGTTTTGCAACACTCTTCCAGAGCTATGGTGAAGATCATTGAGCTCAAGAGGAGTCATTTGGACATGTTGTGCCTCAGCTTTGCAATTGGGTTGAGCTATTCCAATGTGCGGGTTTGGAAATGGTGGTATGGGTAGTTGAGTGGGGGTGTATATTTGAGATGGAGGTGGATGGCGTTGTGGTTGGGCAGGTGGTGGAGGCAAAGGAGTGGGAGGAGAGTTGTACTGGGGCCTCCACCCCTGATGAGGTGCATTCCATTGAGGCTGTGGCTGAGCATAAGAATGAAACGAATGAGCAACTGGAGAAGCATGGTATTGAGGAGGATATGACCAAGGAGGGGGTGTGGACCAGGAAGAATTAGCAGGGGGACCCCAAGAAGGCATGGAAGTGGCTTGATAAGGGTTATAATGGGTCTGGGATGTCCCTTGCATTCCCTCTTGGTAGGGTATGGGTCCATGTGGCCTCCTTTGGTTCATATAATAGAGTCATTCAGTGGCTCCTTTGGCTCTCTGATATGCAACGTTAAGTCCATGCAAGGAAGGGCACTGATTCGTAGGATGGTATTCTTCACAGATGAAACACACTTCTAGGGAGTGCATTGGACATTCGTTCCTAGGATGCTTTCTAGTGCACCTAGGACAAAAGATGTCCAAAGCCCTCTTGGCTTCCTCTTGCTTCCTTTGGATCTGCAAGGTATCCAGTTGCATGGCAAGAAACTGCCTCATCTCGCTCTTGAAATCTTCCATTTGATTTGAAAATTCATTTTTGGATAAGGTACTGCTCCCAACATTTTTGCTTGTAGCCATTTGCTCCAGAGGAATGTTTTCTTCTTCTTCTTCCCTTGAGGTTCTTCAAATATGTCTTGCAGTCCACCTAAGGATTCTTTAATTACAACCATCAAAGAAGAGAGAAGGTTGGCTATGTGAAGTAGTGGGGGTGTTGTGCAATCATTTTTCTGACATATCTCTACTCCTACCAGGCATGAAATGAAATCTTTTTGGTTAATTTTTGTTTCTTTTTTCTGCTTGTACCTGTAAAAACTAAAACAGATTGAACTGCAACTACCTATCTTGCTGAAATGAAAATGAAAGCAGGAAAGGACTAATCTATTTTGCTCAAATGAAATTGCAGGAATGAAATGCTAGGCTACGCTTGCGGAACTGAAATGCTAATCTACGCTTGCAGAAACGAAATTGTGGAATCGAAATGCTAATCTATGAAAGTGGGAAATGCTAATCTACTTTTGCAGAAACAAAATTGCATAATGGAAATGAAATAAACTACTTAGCAGAAGGTTGTAGTGGAAAATAGAAGAAAAGCAGCAATCACCAATACTCTGACGCTTCCCGGGCAACAGCGCCAAAAAGAGTGGTGAGCCCTAGTATTGCAGCAATAATGCTACACCTCCTGGGACTCCATTCTTTAATTTTATCAACCCAGTAGTTTGTAACAAACTTGGAAGTGACGGTGCTGTATGCACAAGTACTAGCTCTTGCCGCAGCTGTCACTTGGTCAGCTGGCACAAGTCCGCTAGGAGCTTAAGCCAACTTCTATGAGCTCTTAGAAGAAGCTTTTTAACTTATGGATGAAAGCTAACTCAAAGAATGCTAATCTACTTGCAGAAAGAAACTAGAAAGCTGAAAGGAAACACAAACCCTAGCAAACCCTAATTTTACCAGCTAACCTACTGATGCAAGAAAGAGGATGCAAGCTACTGAAAGAGATGCCATTGACTTCTAGGAAGGTAAAATTCATGTGTCTAAGCTACTTCTACAGTAACATCTGAAAAGAAGCATCTTTTTGTATTTTTGAATAAGTTGTTAGAATTATCATGCCTGTGCTTTAACTGTTTTTTACTGTGCAGAGGTGGATTGGCAAGAGGAAATGCTTGGAGGAGGTCGGGAAGGTTCAGAGAGGGCCTAAGGGGTCCCTAACACCCTTCCAAAGAGTTTCACAGAGTTTGGCTATCAAGAAACCTCATGCGTGAGCTTCTACAGGAAGTCTGCAAGGGTTCTACAGGATGTTCTGGAATTTCTACAGGATGTCTGTAATTTTTCTACAAGATGTTCAGAAATGGGATTCTGGAGGATGGATGGAGGAAGAAAGATGAAGGAGTGGGTATGGAGGTGAGATAAGGGTTGGAGGTGGTCCAGGACTTGGTGGATGGAGTTGAGGAAAGATGTAGATGGCTGGATTTGTTCAAGGAGGACTAAAACAATGATGCACAAAAACTAGGGTTATGTGAGCAAATGGCAAACGTAAGGCAAGGATTCTAAGTAGAGGATGAAGCAGGTGGGATTGATGGAGAATGGGCAGATAAAGAAGGATAACAGGTGCTCTGAAAGTTGTTTTTCAAACGAAACAAACAAGGATTTGGAAAATCAAAGACCTAGTTACGTTAGTCTATTCTGACCTAGATAACATCAAAGAAATGGAATAGAAGTTTATTTGCACTGAAATTAGATGAAATAACTATGCAACTAAGCCATCATAACCCTAAGCATGCAACCGAAACTGATATCAAGTTTAGCAACTACGAACCTAACACTACTAATTGCATGGTGAAGCAAAGACAATGTTTTTGGTGGCAACAAGGTCACCTTGATCCCAGCTCATGATACCACTGAAGGAGAGGTGAGATTAGAGGTGCTTGATGGCCTTTTTCTGAAGATATTCCTTGTTATTAACCTACCAAATAAATCTGAACATGAAAATCTATTTTAATCATAAAAAACAACCTAAATAACAAAACAAGTTTTAAATCTAAATAACATATTTTATTCTAAGGATGCAAGAAAAACACATAAAAGTAAACAAAGGAGGTACTGGGCACTTGAGATGGGCCCAACCCCAAGAGCTACAGCCTCCTACGAGAGATTTAGAGCTGGTGCAAAGCTGGATTCATCTTTATTGAAGAAAATAATAGCTACATTCCAAAAACTGTCCACAAGGAAAACTTGAAAATGTGATGAAATGCAGAGCTAACTTACTGCCTAAAAAATGACTAAAAGAATGACTAAAATCGAACTAAAAACTAGCTAACTTCTGCCTACAAAGTGACTAACTGAATGAGGCCCTAAGCCCTCTTATTTATACAAATTTAGGACCCCAACAACCCTCTTAAACTTTAGGAGCTCGACTGCCAAAACTTGTAGTTAACAACACTTTTACTAGCACTTGCTCGGCTGCCCTTGTGATAATTGATTTGGTGGCCCTTGAACTCCAAGCTGATGGTGGAGAATTTGAGGTAAGGGCCCATAAATGAAGGGGACACCTTCCTACAAATCCTCTCGTTGTTCTTCCACGAATTTGGCTGCCAAGTGCTCATTAAAACCTTTGATTTTGTCTCAAAATTGACAAAAAATCTGCACAAAGCACCCATTAGACTTGTTGGCATAATGACTAACCCAATTCACTCTATTAGCATAAATATAATAAAAAATATGCAATAAACTAATGAGAATGGTGGATTAAGTCGAATTAGGAGGTTGAATGAGCCCATATAATTATCCATTTTCGAGGCTCATCAGTCTGGTCGGGTACTTGTTAGATAGAGCAGACTACCAATCATCGATCTATAGGTTGGTTGATGCACTGCTGCTAATTCATCATTTGTGCTGAGGCTGCATCTTGTTACCATAGGGGTACATATAGGTTTTGAATCCCCCATCCCATATTTCTTCAAGATCTGCTTGAGATACTTGGTTTGTGATAGAAAAATACCGTCTTTGTTTTGTTGGACTTGTAAACCAAGAAAATATGTGAGCTCACCAAGCAAGGACATTTCAAATTCTTTTTGCATCACCAAGGCAAAGTTTTGACTTATGTATTCTTCATTGCTACCAAAGATGATATCATCAACATATACAACAAGTATTAGCAACTTATCATTGTCAATTTTTATATATAGATTATTGTCTATTGATCCTTTTGTAAAACCTTGTTAATGGAGATACTTATCCAAACGATAATACCAAGCCCTTAGAGCCTGTTTAAGGCCATAGAGAGCCTTTTTGAGTCTACATACAAGTTTTGGATCATTTCCAAGGATAAACCCATCTGGTTTCTCAATATACACTTCTTCATCCAAGTATCCATTTAGAAAAGTAGACTTCACGTCCATTTGAAATACTTTGAACTTCTGAAAGCTAGAAAGAGCAAGGAACATTCTTATGGCCTCAAGTCTAGCAACTGGTGCAAAAGTTTCTTCAAAGTATATGCCTTCTTATTGAGCATACCCTTTACAAACAAGTCTTGCCTTGTTTCCAATAACATCTCCATTTTCATTCAATTTGTTTTTGAATATCCATTTTGTGCCTATTACATTTTTATCGTTTGGTCTAGGAACCAACTCCCAAGTGTTATTATTTTCAATCTGCTCCAGTTATTCATTTATGGCCTTGACCCAGAATTCATCTTTGCATGCTTCACTTACATTTTGTGGTTCAATGGAGGAGAGCAATGCTAGGTAGCTTGAAGCTTCTGAAATAGTTCTTCTTGTTTGTACACCTGCCTCTTTCTGCCCCAAAATTTGAGTTTCTGGATGATTCTTCTGAACGTACTTGGATGGAGTCTTTCGTTTTATCCTTATATGTTCTTCTGGTGCCTCATGGGTTTCTTCTTCATCATGAGTTTGATTTGTTGTTGAAGGATAGTCCTCATCATCTTCGAAATCTTCAG
This sequence comes from Pinus tabuliformis, assembly GCA_031772625.1. NCBI lineage: Eukaryota > Viridiplantae > Streptophyta > Pinopsida > Pinales > Pinaceae > Pinus > Pinus tabuliformis. The sequence goes on from CM062812.1 coordinate 505,965,511, forward strand.
ATTTTACTTGCCTAGGAATGTTTCCTTCTTCATCAACCACTACATCAATACTTTCAACAAATTTTCCATGTCTTTTATTGTAACACTTAGATGCTTTGCTGTGGGGAGAGTAACCAAGAAGAATGCCTTCATATGCTCTAGGCTCAAGCTTACCAAGGTTTTCATCAGTCTTTTTGATGTAACTATTTGCTTCCAAAAATTTTGAAGTATTTTATTGTGGGAGTCTTACCATACCAAAGTTCATGAGGAGTTTGAGTGTTGTTTCCCTGGACGTTTGTCTTGTTGAGAATAGTAACTGTTGCAAATGCGGCTTCACCCCAGAAGGTTGCGGGAGTTCCAGACTCATCAAGCATAGCACGAGCCATTTTTTGAACTATTCTGTTCATCCTTTCCACTACTCTATTTTGCTGAGGAGTCCTTGCAGTAGAGAATTCCCTTCTTATTCCATGTTCTTCACAAAAATCGAAAAATTCATCTGAGGTAAATTCCCCACCTCTACCAGACCTGAGGCATTTGATTCTACGATCTGATTCATTTTCAACCAAGGATTTGAATGCTTTGGACTTTTCGAAAGCTTCGTCTTTATGCTTCATAAGTCCTATCCAACACATCCTAGAAAAGTCGTCAATGAACAATAAAAAGTATTCTTCTCCTTGAGGTGACCTTTTCCTAGATGGACCACATACATCAGTATGGACAAGTTCAAGTGGCCTACTAGCTGATCCTTCCTTCTCAGGGAAATTAGTTCTGGTTTGCTTCCCAAACTGCCATGATTTGCATATTGTATTGTCTAGAATTCTGATGTCAGGGAGATCATGAACCACCTGATATTTGCATGCTTTCCTTATTTGAGAGAAGCTTAGATGCCCCAATCTTCTGTGCCATAGCCAATGTTCATCATTCTTGCTTAGATAGCATTGTTGTTGTCCTCCCTTGAGTATGTATAAATTATTTGGTGTTCGTATGCCTTTGATCATTGTTTCTCCTGTATCAAGCTCACGAACAATACACCGATTTGATCGAAATATTACCTCATTTCCTTGATCACACATTTGACTGACACTTAATAGATTATGCTTTAAGCAATCAACATACATAACATTCCCATCTTTGACCTTTTCTTTCAAAAGAACAAAACCTTTACCTTTTATGAATGTAGGAGTGTCATTTCCAAATGAGACCTTCTTTTCCTTTTCTAAGGCACTATATGATTGAAGTTTTTCTTTTTCACCTGTAATATGTTTCGAGCATCCACTGTCGATGTACCACTAGTTTTCCTACCCTTCCACATATAAGGCTATACCGCATCTTTCTGGTTGCAGTTATTTCTTCCTCCATGTTTTGGGGCTCAATGAAGCTTGCTCCTTCTAAGTTGTTTGCCGAAACCTACTCCTGCATTAAAAATCTTTATGACCAAAATTGTTACAAATAGAACATTCTATTTCATTTTCAAGACCAGAAAAGTTATTGTAAGTTCTTTTCATGATTCCAGTCACACTCCTTTGATTTCGTGCTTTTCTGGTCATGATAGTCTTGTAGGCAACACATTGAGCTGCTTTATGTCCAAAGTTATGACAAGAGAAACATTGGCCATTGAAGAAATTCCTGCGATCATCAAACCTTCCATCTAGGTGATTGTAATAGCCATTCGTTCTTGGGGAAAATTGAGAATGATTTACCTGTGTTTGGTTGTAGCTTCTGTTCATCCTTGAAGTAGATTGCCCTTGATTTACTTGGTGATTTTTGTTCATTCTTGAAGTAAATTGTCCCTGATTTACTTGGTGATCTTCATTGTGCCTTTGTTGTTGATTGTCAACCTGTTCACTTCTCCTGGCTGCTTCAAGATAACTTTTGGAGGTAGATGGATTCTGTGCTTGAGATGTTTCTTTAGTATACCCAAGGCCTATCTTGATTAGAGGAGAACGCTGCACCTTGATAATCTCATCTAAAGTTTCAAATGCTTTAGCAAATCTAAGATTAGGAGCTTTTGTTTTCTCAATATCTTTTCTAAGTCCCACAATTTCACATTCTAACTTTTCATTGTGTTTTTCCCTTTCAGAAAGTTGGAATGTCAGAGTATCTATAATCATATTCTTTTCTTTTAAACAAATTTTGAGTTTAGAAATTTCTTCATAAAGACCTTCTTCATCTATAGCATCCAAGAAATCATCATCTTCAAAAGCCATCAAAAGTCTATAATCATTATCTTGTTCATCTTCATCACTATTTGAAAATCCATCACTGTCTTCATGAGTATAATAGCTCTTCTTACTTACATTCTGTTTTCAGTTCCATCTAATTGGTTCCTTACCTTTTCAAGCTCATCTTTATGAGGACACTTGGCTGCATAGTGACCGACTCTTCTGCAAGCAAAGCATTTAAAAGATAGCTTACCCCTGAATCTTCTGGAACCCCGTTGAAGGTTCTTGACAAAGTTTGATTCTTCCTCTCCTTCTGACATATGTCTTGAATCATTGTAATCTCCTTTTCGGAGGCTTTGAATGCAGCTTCTCTCCTGTATGATGGTCCTCCTTTTCTCATTTCGAAAGCAGTTAGGATTTCGTGCAGCTGTGACATTGTAATGCTTTGTAGATTCTGTTTTTCTTCTATGGCAGAAAATTTTGATTCAAACTTAGAAGACAACGATCTTACAACCTTTTCAACCAAAACAACTTCTTTTATTTCTTCACCCAAGTTTTTCATACAATTAACAATCTCATCTATACGTAAGAAATAGTTAGCCACACTTTCATCATTGTGCATTCTGAGATTTTCATATTGAATCCTGAGAGTTTGTAGTTTTGCTCGTTTTACCTGATCATCTCCTTCATAGCTTAGAACTATCTTGACCCATATTTCTTTTGTGGTTTTGAGCTGCATAACCTTGACGAATTCTGATTGAGATAAACTCCCTAATAGAGTATTGACAGCCTTTGCATTTGTTTCATACTGCTTCTTACCAGTCGCATCTGTAGGAGTTGCTGATGGAAATGTGTATCCTGTTTCCACGATATCCCAAACTTCTGTACCAAGAGATTGAAGATAGGCTTTGATTCTTACCTTCCAATAGACAAAGTTGCTCCCATAAAAAATTGGTGGCCTGATCGATGCCTCTTTTTCGTAGTTGATCATGATGATATATCTTCCTTCAAGCGATCAAGCTTCTTCTGAAGGACCTACTCTGATTCCAATTGTTGTAAATAATACTAAGGGGGGGGGGTGAATTAGTATTATCAGGTCAATTATTTTTCATTTCACAATCAGATTTGTATATGCTACTTTTTAGTAAATACCGTGTATGTACGCAACTTCAGTTAATGAAACTAGCGTATATCAGTAGACTTGTAATTTAAATTATTCTTCAGATGTTGATCATTAATCTGTGCATCAAACCATATAAACAATAACCAGGAACAGTGAAACAGAATAGGAAATCACACATAAGAACACAAGATATAAGGTGGAAACCCAATGTGGGTGAAAACCACCTGCTGCAATTCATCTCTATCTTCCTTTAATTAGAAACTTTTATTTACAATGTTTTTGTATTGGTGTAGTCTTATACCAGTATGCAGGATGCTACCTGCAGAAGGCTGCAACCTTCTCTCGTTCTCCAGCTTCTCCTGGAAGGGAGCTACAACCCCCTTAGCTCTTGTACTCGCTGAGGTACTAGTACGTAGGTGCTGACCTACAGAAGGCTACAACCTTCTCTTTCCTTCCAGGGACCATGTTTCATAAATTTTCAGAATGGATCCATGAATAACATCAATCAAACATCAAGTATATCAGCATCAACCAATCTCCTTTGCACCAACCAAACTGAATCAAATAATCACTTCTCTGAATGTTGTACCCAGAAAACAGTAACAGTAACCAAACACCAATTCTGAACCCAGAACACTGCAGCAATAAATAGAAGTAGTTAAAACATATTTCAAGAGATGTACGCTACTTCAATGTGTACAACCTGCATGCATACGCTTCTGAATTAAGGCCAACTAGCGTATACGCTATTTTGACTTACTGAACCAGCGTGTATACGCACCTATGATGTGTCGAATCTGCATACAGATCTATAAAAGATAATTCACTCTTTCAAATATTCAGACATCAGTTATACCTAGATTATCAGATATATAGATCAAGTCATGCGCCAAACAGATCAAAAACACACAAAGATACTACTATTCAAGACTTGATATTTGACCCATCAATAGAACTTATCCATCTTCTTGCACTCAGGTTCCTCCTTGATTCAGACTCAGCTATGCACCATAAACCAATCACTAGTATTCCAGATCTTTCTCTTCATAAGATATTCAATCCTTGAGTCGATACCTTTGCCAAATGATATCCTCCTTTTTATAGTCTTAGGCCTTAGAGAACCAATACTAGGGACCCAATACCTGGGTTCAATACTTCGGATGCAATACCAAGGTCCAAAACCATAGGTCCAAATACCATGGACCCACAAATAAGCTTTCCCACATGTACACGCTTTTCCGTGCATGAAAGTGCATGTATATGCATACGTGACTTTTGACCATCAATACCACGTGTATATGCGACCTAGTTAAGAGGAACCTGCGTATATGTATTTTTCTTCCATTTTGAGAGCTTGAACTGTGATCTGCCATCCGAGTGAGTTGCCATCAAGGACAAAACCTGTGCCATAGTGCCAAACCTGTGTCCTAATGCCAACAAATGTGTACTCAACTTCTTCCATGCCAAAAGAGCACTTGGAAAAGCTGACAAATAATTTTTGATTTTGGAGCAGTTGGAAGATCATATCTACATGCTAAAGATGTTTGTCCCAGGTTAGGCTGTAGATGAGAATTTCATCAAAGAAGACAAGGACAAATTTTCGGAGATATGGTTTCAGGAGGTGGTTCATGAGGCTTTAAAAAGTAGATAGAGAATTACAGAGACCAAATGGCATGACCAAGAATTCATAGTGGCCTTCATGAGTTCGAAAGGTAGTCTTAGGAATGTCTACTTCCTTCATGCATATTTGGTGATAGCCAGAGCGAAGATCTAGCTTGGTAAAGAATTGAGCACCATGTAGTTCATCAAGAAGATCATCAACAACCAGAATAGGAAATTTTCCTTTGATAGTGAGCTTGTTTAGGGCTTGAAAGTCCAGACACATGCACTATTCTCCATCTTTCTTTAGCACCATGACCACTGGTGATGAATACGAACTAATGTTGGGATGAATAACACCATATTTGAGGAGTTCCTTGATGATTTTTTCAATTTCATTCCTTTGGGGGAAAGGATTTTGGGCCAGGCCACACATTAGGTGGTTCGACCCATTGGAACAAAGGGATGTTATGATCATTTTCACCCTAGAGGGTGGAAGCTCTTTAGGTTTTTCAAATACCTGCTAGTGTCGGTATAAGACCTGTTTTATCTCAGGATGAGTATGAGCAGTAGTTGATTCAATGGCTTGGATGGCATTAAATTGGATGATGACTCCGTGATGGCCCTTTTTCAAAATATTTTCAATTCAATGTGAGTTGATGACAGTAGGAGCACCTGCCTGGAGTCCACGTAATATATGAACATGGTTTTTCTACTTAAAGCTCATATATAACAACTAGAAATCCATTGTGATCAGACCCAGTGTGTGAAGCCATTTAGAACCCAAGACAATGTCACAACCACACATTTCAATAGCAAACATGTGGGTCTTTAGGTGGTAGTCTCCCATCTGAAGTTTAATATTTTCACATCGACCTTCAGATTTCATGGCCCCCCCACAAGCGATAAGGACTTGGAATGCCCGCACCAAATAATGAAAAGCTTTGACAACTCGCTTATGGATAAAGTTATGAGTAATACCGCTATCAATCAATACGACTACTGGTCGATGTTTAAGAAAGCCTTGGATTTTGAGAGTTTGAGGAGAAGAAATTCCCGCCAAAGCATGTAGTGAGATAACTGGTTCATCTGGTGTAGCTGTGAGATCATTATTAGGCTGGGTTTTGTCAACTTCATCCGTGGGCTCCCCAACGGGTGGGGCTTCCTCAGATGAGATTTTATTAGTAGCATCAATTTGAAATAGTTTTGGTTCCTTTCATTTATGCCACAAAGAGTATTTTTCATGATAGTAGTAGCACAATCCTTGTTTTCTTCTTTCATCCATTTTTGCTGAAGATGCCGTTTGAACCTTAAGTGTTTGTGTAGGGCCTTAAGATTGGGTGGGATGCTCCTTGGATACAAAATTTCGACGAGTGGACTGGGAAACTAAGGCGAGTTCCACCTCGATGACCTTATTGCAGGAGTCCATCCATGTAGTTGGGTGGTGCATCCAGACATGGGCTTGGATGGCTTCTTTAAGACCACTGATGAAACACTCCAAGTAGAAGTCATCTCCTAGACCATTAGTTCTGATGGCCAATGTATAAAAGGCTGCAATGTGGTCTTTTACTATGCTTGTTTGTCAAAGCTTAGTGAGATGACCAAAAAAATAGATTCCTTGTCAAAATGGTCACATAGGGCTTTTGAGAACATGTGCCAAGTTATGTTCCTGGGATAAAATTTCTGATGCCATTGCCACCATTTCCGTCTCTCTTGTTCCAATAAAGGGCTCCCACATGTATTTTAGTTTGATCTTCAGAGATATCATTAAGGGAGAAATATTGTTCCATTTGTGCTACCCATATTACAGGGTTACAACCATCAAATTTGTACATGTCCAACTTAGGTGGATGAGGGTGGGAATGTTGGTGATTTCCATGGAATTGAATGTGATGGCTAGATTATCCTTCGAGGTTTTCATCAACATAGTGCTCCTCCCAATGAGGCCTCTGCATCATATTGGTGAGTTGTGAAAGCTATGAGGCAATTTGCTCCATATTTCCTTGGAACTCATCCAACCTTTTTTCAAGGTTCTCGATCTTCTCATAGGCCATTACTTGAGATCTCGTATCTACCATACATAAACCCCAATCAATTACTTAAGATTAGTTTTCTTGGAAAGAGGGTGAGCTTAGGAATCTATTGGATGGGGTCAGTTGAAGTCACTTCGAAAAATTTGGGACTGCCGGAAAATTGAGGCTGACAAGTGAATGACACCATTGCGATCAGCTCGTTTTCCTGAAGCTTATGGGATAAGTCTCTTGCAAGCATCCTGGGATGGTCTCAGTCTTTTTTTTTTAACTCCGAAAGAAGTTTTACTCCTTGTTGATCAATACTGTAGTGGCCAAATTCCAGAAAACTTGATCTTGCTTAATGTCCTGCGAAAATAGGGCCCGAAATGTAGTAGCAGCAAGCCTCAGTGCACAAAGAGTCTGATTGGCATTGTGAAACCCCAACTGTTGAATGTGAGTTGCACGTAAGTGGTAGAACCCCAACTGTTGGATTTGATTTGTATGGCGGTGACAAAAATCCAACTTCTGGATATAATTTGCGTTGTGGCGACAAAACCCTAAATGTTGGATCTAATCTGCAAGAAAAGGTAGTGGGTGATATTTAGATAGCAGAGGGAACTATGGTCACAAAGGAGTGTCAGGTTCTATATTTCACAATATACAAAGGGGTCCAACAATAGTACTTAGCCCAAATCTTTCAAGGTGCTAACTAAAGAGGATTGGTCGTACTCTTATCCATACTACCCGACCACCTTATCGTGTGCGTGATTAATCTCCCGAGTGCTATTCTTAGTGTACTGTAGTAGCAAGATGGCCGAGGGGTTACCTAAGGCTAGGTTTCAGGTGAGCCTAGGGGGCTTCCGATATACCCAAGGGTACGTGGAAGTGTAGTCCATGCACGATTTTGTCTAATGTGCTACCACTCTAAGGGGTACCCACAGGTGTTACAAGGGAGTCCAACAAGCGTGACAACCTCTTGTAGTTCCTGCATGCATGCCTCCCCAAATCTGTAGGTTATATGTGCTCAGCGACAGATCCTGTGGTTTAAAGATGTCGGAACACATCTCTAGCCTAAAAAAATTCTGCAAAAATTGGAGGTACAACTGGCCCTTGAAAGAGCTCTTATACCACTTTTTATGCTGTTGACCTATAATAAATTCCAGAATACCAAAAAAGTGAAGAAATGTAGCCCAAAACATACAATAAAATGAGAAAAACAACAAATATTTTATTATTCAGAAATAGATTCAATTTTCACTTGCCTCTTCGAGGGGGCAACCTCCAATAGAGTAGAGCTCAATTACAATAAGACTCAATGATTTTTCCTTTAGTAACTAAGACTATTTATAGCTAAATGACATACAAAACCCTAACTACTAGTGGTCCCTTGCATAACACAGGTTAACAACTTTATTTATTAACTATGGACTATTTACAACTAACTATGGTCCTTTTCTCTAATGCGGGTCAACCACTTACAATTATTAATGTAGGATTTATTTACTCTCTAACTAACTATGACTATGACTCGGCCCATTGGGCTTATTACATAAATAAAGGGGTTAGGGTTGGACCCTAACAAGGAAAATCAACTACTTATAAAGATATTCAATTAACCCTAAATTCTAATGTATGCCCCAAATGTCCAATGGTGTTCCAAAATTTATCAATCTACTTCCTGTATACTACTTCCATTATACTATCCAATTCTTGCCTCAACAATCACTTAATCATAAATAGAACAATTTACCAAACTTGTCTCATACTTTAAGTGAGTTTAATAATGAAAATAATGCCATTGACTGTTTTAGATTCAACCAAGTCATCTATTGTAGCACCTACAACGCTTGGCGAAAAACTGGTAGAATTCCAACTTCTTTGCCTTGGTTAACTTCTTCTATGCAGGGCCTTAGTTCTTCAGGGAGTATTGATTCATCATGAAGATTACTTTTGTCTCCCCACTTACCCCATGAATAGACATGGTCCCATTTATACCTTGTCAATTGAAAACAACATGGGATTCAATGATATCACAATGTTTTGAGTTGGGAAGGGTAGTGTATCTTGCGAGCTTAATATTTTCAGATTATAAATTTTCATCTCTGGTGTTGCTCCACTACTATCAGGCCTAGACAGTACCCCAATGGAATTACACATGAACACAAATATTTCTCTGCTTCTAGTGATCCTAGACAATACCTCGACGAAGTTGCTTGCTTCACCTCTATTCACAGGAATCGTTCCTCTTCTTTCACCTTTATTTATTTAATTTAAAGAGGAGTATGCATCGACACTTATTCATTTTCAGTGGAAGAGGGATCCCGACTTTATTGAGAGCAGAAGGGGTTTTTTCTTCATATTATCATATAGAGACGTCTTGTTTAGGTTTGATCATTTATATTTTTCCTCTTCTTCTCTTCTATTAATTAGATAAGCATTAAAACACTGAAACAAAAGACTGACTGTAGGCATATGGTTTTCTAAGTAGACAAAGCTTCATGGTTAGACCAAAAATATCCTTATGGATGGATCGTATTATCGATCAAGACTTCATCGACCAAAATATGTAGCTGACATAAGGAAGAAAGATTGGAGGTTAGCCAAATGTTGAAGTGTCACAAGACTCGTTAGCCTTCAGCCACACACATACTAAGAAGCAAAAATAAGTCTAGGCACAATACTTATTCCAATGATGAAAAAAAAGGAGACAAACAACAAGAAAGAAAAATGAAAGAAACAAAACAAAAAGAAAGAAAACACACAACAAGGAAATAAAACCAAAAGACAAGAAAAAGAAGCTAAACTAAAGCATAATGCAAGAGAAAAGTAAGAAAAGACAACAAAAACTAAAGAGAACAACACAAGATGGATGCAATAAAAGGAAAACTAGGATGCATCTAATCCTAATCCTAACCTAACAAGTAGAAGGTTAGGGTCAAGTATAATGGAATTTCCAATGTAGCCACCGTAATCGTTCCCGACCTACAATAAAAAAGATACGATCGATTAAAACAGATATAAAGAAATGTGCAAGAGAAAATATGAGAGCTTGAATAATTTTCACAACAAAAGGAACGTCTTTCCTGTGGCTAGAAAGGTGTGTCGCAATCACTACTTTCATCCAATTCACATTCTTACCTTTTCTATGAATACCATATTTCAAAAAAGCTCGAAAGCTTCTCGTGGATGTGTTTCCATCTACACTGAACTCCTTAGAAAGTGCGAGGGGAGATCAAAACTTTTTATTTGCAATGGAGCTTGCGAGGTAAGACTGTTCCAACCATTCAACAATTAGATCGTGAAATTCATGATGATCCTCTTGAAAACCCCTAAATATTTGAAGATTTGATTTTTCAATTAGAGGTAGAGGATTACGATGGGACTCTTGTGAGGGAAAATAGATCTAATCATATTAAATAGTCATGTCAAAATAGTGTGTTGGCATTATGGTACAAGTGTTTTCCTTAATGAAAACTCACTCATAGGTCAGTTCAGTTTTGATGAAAGGCAACCCACAGTGTAACAGGTCCAGTCAAATGTAATAGGGAATTGGTACAAAAGAACAGGAAGATGGAATAAAGACTACTAATCAGAATGAAGAAGTTGAGGGTAAAGGCTGGTGAAAAGAAATTTAATATGTATACGCACGTCCACTTAGTCAAAACAGTGTATACACGCTGGTTCATAGAACAAAAAGAATGTATATGTATACATGCACTTTCACAAGAAGAAAAGCACGTATATGTTGGAAAATCAAGGAAATTCAAGAGGAGACAATACCAGAGGTCAATACCATGGTATTAGCTCACAATATTGAGTGGAGTAATGACTACCTGATCCCATCCAAGAATACCACAGGTCTTAAGTGGTTTTGGTCCAAGGTATTGAGAAAGGCCTAAAACTATATAAGGAGGAGAAGGTTATAAGGCCATGTAGTGCAAGTGAAAAGGTTTCTAAGAAATACATCTATCTGAAGTATTTTTTATGTTGCAGGGGCTATGTTTGTGATTTGATCTAAAATATTTTGTGCACCTTGAATTCAATGTTTGATCAAGATCATGAGACCTAAAATGACTTATCATTGCATGATCTGATATTGATTGGGCTAGATGTGATTATGTATACCTGTTTATTGTTTAAATACCATGATTTGGGTCTATTTGAAGTCCAGAATAGCAACGAAGTTATTAGTTAATATTTGCAAATCTATATGCTGGTTCGTCTTAGTAAAAGCACGTGTACACACAGGTTCTACTCTTCCAAGTAGCGTATACAAAGGAAAATCCTTTTCTTCATATCTGACTGATCTATCTATTCAGTTCTGTTATTTTACTATTGTATGTCAATGAAGTCTTCTTAGATCTGAATGTAAAACTGAATGATAAGGAGTTTGGTATCTGATTGATTAATTGTATAAGAGAGAAGGGTGATCTCTACTACTGCCTGTGTAAAGCTTTGTAATTGATAGTAGATGTTCAGTATATTGCTAGCTGGTACATACTTGATTCAGAAGTTTTATGTTTCAGTAGTTTTAAAGGTATACACAGGTTTGATTAAAGGAAGTAGCGTATACACACAGGTTGGGTTCAGTAAAGTAGCATATACATTCGAATGCATGATTTTTGAGGTTGCATCTAGTTCTGAATGATGATGCAAGTTTTTGGGTTCAGCACACTGTTCTAGTGACAGTGATCTGACTGTTCAAATTAACTGATTATTGGTTTATGCAGTTTGAAAGTTCTAATCGGTACAGTATGAAAATTTGATGAAACGAGGCCTTCATGTGTATTGTTGTGTGCCAGGAGCATCTAGTCTGAAAATTTATGAAATGTGGTCCCTAGAAGAAGAGAGAAGGTTATAGCCTTCTGTAGGCCGGTGCCTACGTACTAGTAAACACATTGGCTAGTACAAGAGCTAGGGGGTTGCAGCTCCCTTCCAGTAGAAGCTGGAAAATGAGAGAAGGTTGTAGCCTTCTGCAGGTGGGTGCTTGCATACTGGTATGAGTATGCACCAGTACAAGATTGTAAACATATTTTCTTATTATTAAAAGAAGATAGAGATGACAACAACAGGTGGTTTTTCTCCTACATTAGGTTTCCACCTTAAATCTTGGTGTTCATGTGTGTTTCTTATGTGTGATTGTTTATTATGGTTTTACTGCACTGTTTAACAAGTTACTGATGCACTGATTAAAGATCAACTCATGATAAACTGATTCAATCATAAGTTCTCTGGGTATACATTAGTTTCTCTAATAACAGTAGCATGTACAATCTAGTTTACTTTATAGAAGTAGCGTATATAAATCTATTTGGGAAATGAAAAATTATTGAACTGATAATACTAATTCAACCCCCCCAGTATTATTTCCAACAATTGGTATTAGAGAAGGTCCTTCAGAAGAAGCTTGATCGCTTGAAGGAAGATCTTTCAAGATGAATAATCACGAAGGCATGGGATCTATTCAGACCACCAATCTTCAATGGGAGAAACTTGGTATATTTGAAATAAGAACCAGAGCCTATCTTCAATCACTTGGAGCCGATGTTTGGGAAATTGTGGAAGTAGGATATCAATTTCAAGCAACAATACCTACAGACTCCGCAGGTAAGAAGTTATACGAAACCAATGTCAAAGCTTCCAATACGTTATTGGGAAGTTTGTCAGAATCAGAATTTTTCAAAGTAATGTAGCTCAAGACAACCAAAGAGATATGGGACAAAATCATTCAGAGCTATGAAGGAGACTCTCAAGTAAAATGTGCTAAGATTCAAACTCTCAGAATTCAGTATGAAACCCTTAAGATGCATAGTGATGAGAGCGTTGCTAGTTACCTTTACATATAGATGAGATCGTTAACTATATGAAGAATCTGGGTGAAGATATAAAGGAAGCTACTTTAGTTGAGAAAATTTTGAGATCTTTGTCTTTTAAATTTGAGTCAAAGTGTCTGCCATAAAAGAAAAACATGATCTTCAAACTATTACTGTGACTCAACTCCATGGAATCTTGACTGCCTTTGAAATGAGGAAAGGAGGTCCATCAGATATGAGAGAAGTTGCTTTTAAAGCTTCAGCAAAGGGAAAATAAAAGGAAGAGCACAATGAACCAGAATACATTTTAGAAGAAGAAGACGAGGTAAATTTTGTCAAGAAGCTTCAACGGGGTTCCAGAAGATTCAGAGGTAAGTTACCATTCAAATGCTTTGCTTGTGGTAGAGTTGGCCATTATGCTACCAAATGTCCTCATAAAGATATATATGAAAAGGTAAATGAATATGAAAAATGCAATAGAAAGCAGGTTGTTAATCAAAGGAGTTACTATACGCATGAAGATAATGATGGTTTATCCAATAGTGATGAAGATGAAACTGAACAAGATTATAGACTACTCATGGCTTATGACAATGATGATTTTTTGGATGCCTTAGAAGAGGAAGACATTCTTGAAGAAATCACAAAACTCAAAATCTACTTAGAAGAAAAGAATATGATCATAGATACATTGACATACTGACTCACTGAAAGAGAAAAACACAATGAAAATCTAGAATGTGAAATTGCGGGTCTAAGAAAAGAACTTGAGAAGACAAAATATCTTAATCTTAGATTTGCTAAAGGATCTAAAACTTTAAATGAAATCATCCAAGTTCAATGTTCTTCTCAGATAAAGACAGGTCTTGGATATACTGAAGAATCATCTCAATCACAGAAGCCGTAAGCCTCCACCAGAAGCTATCTTGATGCAGTAAAGACCAGTGAACAGTATGTGAATCGTAAGCAAAGGCATAAAATTACTCATAAGGAAAATCATACTCAATTTACTCCAAGGATGAATATCATAGAAGCTTAAATGAATAGGTAAAAAATTCCAAAAGATTTTACGATCACAAAAATTTCTTCAATGGGCAATGTTTTTCAAGTCATAACTTTGGGCATAAGGTTGCTCAATGTGTTGCTTACAAAACCATCATGACTAGAGAAGCATGAAATCAAAGGAGTGTAACGGAAATTGAGAAAATCTCCTATAATAACTTTTCTCCTCTTGAAAATGAAATAGAATGTTCGATTTGTAACAACTTTGGTCATGAAGAATCTGAATGCAGGAGAAAATTTTGACCAACACTTCAAAAGGAGCAAACATCATTAAATCCCAAGATATGGAGAAAGAAGGAATCTCAATCAGAAAGATGTGGCATAGCTATGTACACAAAAGGACAAGAAAATTAATGGTACATCGATAGCGGAGGTTCCAAACACATGAAAGGTGATAAAGAGAAACTTCATTCATATAATGCTTTAGAAAAGGAAAAGAATGTCTCATTTGGAAATGACACTCCAACTGTAATTAAAGGTAAAGGTTATGTTTTCTTGAAAGAAAAGGTTAAAGCTGGAAATGTCATGTATGTAGATGATTTAAAGCATAACCTGTTGAGTGTCAGTCAAATGTGTGATCAAGGAAATGAAGTTGTATTTCGATCAAACGAATGCGTGGTTCATGAGCTTGATACAAGAAAGACCGTGATCAAAGGTACAAGAACTCCAAATAATTTATACATACTCAAAGGAGGACAACAACAATGATATCTAAGAAAAACAGATGAAAACTGGCTATGGCACAGAAGGTTAGGACATCTAAGCTTTTCTCAGACAAGAAAATCATGTAGGCTCAAGGCAGTTCGTGATCTTCCAGATACCAACATCCTAGAAAACACCATATGAGAACCATGTCAAGTCGATAAGAAAACTAGAGTTCACTTCAGTGAAAAACAAGGATCAACAAGTAAGCCTCTTGAACACACCCATACTGATTTATGTGGTCCAAAAAGGAAAAAGTCACCTCGTGGAGAAGAATACTTTATTTTATTTATTAATGATTTTTCCAGGATGTGTTAGATAGGTCTACTAAAGCATAAAGATGAAGCATTTCAAAGTTTAAAGCCTTCAAAGATTTAGTTGAAAATGAATCAGATCGAAAAATCAAATCTCTCATATCTCATCAAGGGGGAGAAATCATATTAGATGAATTCTTTGACTTCTATGAACAACATGGAATAAAAAGGAAATTCTCCATTGCAAGAACTCCTTAGCAAAATGGCATGGTGGAAAGAATGAACATAACAGTTCAACAAATGGCTCGAGCTATGCTTGATGAATCTGGAACTCCTGCAACCTTCTGGGGTGAAGCTGCATTTACTACTGTGACTATTCTTAACAAAGAGAATGTTTGGGTAAATAGAGATAAAACTCTATATGAACTTTGGTATGGTAAGCCTCCTACTGTAAAATACTTTAGAGTTTTTGGAAGCAAATTTTTCATCAAAAGGATTGATGAAAAAATTGTTAAGTTTGAACCCAGAGCAGATGAAGGAATTCTTCTTGGTTATTCATCCAGAAGTAAAGGTTACAAATGTTATAATAAAAGACTTTTGAAAATTGTTAAAAGCATCGATGTTGTAATTGATGAAGCATGCAAAAATCCAGAAAAAATGAAATCAACAGAGGAATATGACAATGAGGAAGATGGGGAATGCTTTCCCGCATCAAATCAAAATGATATAGAAGAAGAAACCAATGAAGCACTAGAAGAAGATACAATAGACAGGGAAAAGACTCCATCCAGTTATGTTCAGAAGAATCATCCAGAATCTCAAATTCTAGGAGAAAAAGGGTTTGGAGTACAGAAAATAATAACTCTTATAGGGACCTCAAGTTATCTAGCATTACTATCCTCCACAGAACCTCATAATGTAAATGAAGCCTACATAGATGAATGTTGAGTCAAGGCCATGGATGAAGAACTTGACCAAATTGAAAAGAATGATACTTGGGAGTTAGTTCCTGGACCTCATGATAAAAATGTTATAGGAAAAGAATGGATATTCAAGAATAAGTTGAATGAAAATGGAGAAGTTATTAGAAATAAGGCAAGACTTGTTTGCAAAGGGTATGCTCAACAAGAAGGTATAGGTTTTGAAGAAACTATTGCACCTATTGCCAGACTTGAAGCCATAAGGATGTTTCTTGCTCTTTCTAGTTTTCGAAAATTCAAAGTATATAAAATGGATGTAAAATCAGCCTTTCTTAATGGAGATTTAGAAGAAGAAGTTTATATTGAAAAACCAGAAGGATTCATTCTTGGAAATGATGCAAAACTTGTATGCAAGCTCAAAAAGGCTCTCTATGGTCTGAAATAGGCTCCAAGGGCTTGGTATTACCACCTTGACAAATATCTACAACAACAAGGTTTCACAAAAGGTTCTTCAGATAACAATTTATACATAAAGATTGAAAATGATAAATTGCTAATTAGTGTTGTGTATCTTGATGATATCATTTTTGGTAGCAATGAAGAATCCATGAGTCAGAATTTTGCTTCAGTAATGCAGCAAGAATTTGAAATGTCCTTACTTGGTGAACTTACTTATTTTCTTGGTCTACAAGTACAATAAACAAAAGATACCATCTTTCTTTCACAAACTAAATATGTCAAGCAGATCTTGAAGAAGTATGGAATGGAAGATTCTAAACCAGTATGTACTCCAATGGAAACATGATGCAGTCTTAGTTCTAACGATGAATCACCTGCAGTAAACCGACCAACTTACGATTGGAAGTATGCTTTATCTAACAGGCACTGGACCCGATATCATGCATGCAGTAGGACTTGTTGGAAGGTTCCAAGCAAATCCAAAGGAATCACATCTCTGATAGTCAAAATAATTTTCAAATATCTTCAAGGAAATCAGGACTTTAGGCTATGGTATCCTAAAGATATAGACCTTACTCTTCGTGCATATACAGATGCATATTGGGAAGGAAATGTTGATGATCAAAAGAGCACTATTGGAGGTGCATTCTATATGGGTTCTCGGTTAGTGTCATGGTTCATCAAGAAACAAAGTTTGATTGCCTTATCCATAGCTGAAGCAGAATATGTTGCTGCACACAATTACTTTGGATGATGCAAACATTGAAAGACATTCAGATCACATGTACTCCACCCATCTCCATTCTATGTGATAATATAAGTGCCATTAGTATTTCAAAAAATCCTGTCATGCACTCCAAGACCAAGCACATACACATTAAGTACCATTTTCTACGAGAACAAGTGATTGAGCAAAAGGCTAAATTGGAGTATGTTCCCTCCAGAGAATAGGTTACTGATACATTCACTAAACCACTTCCCAGAGAAACATTTGAATCTCTCAGACAAAAGTTGGGAATAGTTGCTGTATCATCCTGCTGTTAAATCCAGTTTTCAGAGGAAGGTTATTATATGCGGTTTTCATGAAGTATAGTTGCATATACACATGGGATTCTGTGGCTAAAGGAGAATATATGTTTTTCTGACAGAAAAACAGTGGGTAGGACTCTGATATGGGTGCTCTGTCTGATATTGATGTTTACAGTCTGACGATATGCTTTATTCATTGACTTTTATCTGACTGACAAAGATGCCTTGATGAATGAATTGTTGACAATGCACAGGTAGCACAGGTTCAGGGGGAGAATTAGCCTTCACACACATTCTGCATTGTTGGCATCATGGTTGCTAAGTTTAGCTATGGCTTCAGATACTTATATCATTTGTTGCATAAGTCATGTAAAGATCTAGGGTGTGATATGACTTCTTCTGTCATGGTTTATATTTGAATGAGTCCTATTGGACATATGATGTAATTTGTATCCCCACTTTGCATGGGATGAATGATGTAATAATTGTTGTATTTTTGTCGTGTATAAACAATTGGTATATCCCCACTTGGATGGGTGGATGATTCAAATATGGTGTATCCCGACTTGGTTGGGTGATTGATATATGTATGAGTCATTGGTCATAGGGAGGTCATATTCACTTAGTTGAGTTATAGAGTCATGTTATTGTTTTGAAACATATCTTTGCAGACTCGGCATGTACTCAGGGGGAGCATGGGCAACATAATGTATGTCAAAGGGGGAGATTATTTTGGTGTTGCTTTCTATCTCTAATAGTTACTACAGCTTGCAGTAATCAACACTAGCATGGTTGCCATCAAGTCGAAAGGGGGAGATTGTTGGCATTATGATACAAGTATTGTCCTTGATGGAAACTCACTCACAGGTCAATTCAGTTTTGATGAAAGGAAACCCATAATGTAACAGGTCCATTCAAATGTAACAGGGCATTGGTATAGAAGAACATGAAGATGGAACTAAAGTCTACTAATCAGAATGAAGAAGTTGAAGGTAAAGGATGGTGAAAAGCAATTTAAGATGTATATACAGGTCCACTTAGTCAAAACAAAATATACACGATGGTTCACAAAAAAAAAGCGTATACATATACACACATTTTCACAAGAAGAAAAGCGTGTATATGTTGGAAAATCAAGGAAATTCAAGAAGAGACAATACTAGGGGTTAATACCATGGTATTAGCCCACAATGTTGAATAGAGTAACGACTACTTGATCCTGTCCAAGAATACCATGGGTCCTAAGTGGTTTTGGTCCGAGGTATTGAGAAAGGCATAAAACCATATAAGGAGGAGAAGATCATAAGGCCAGGTAGTGCAAGTGAAAAGGTTTCTAAGGAATACTTCTATTTGAAGTATATTTTATGTTGCAGGGGCTATGTTTGTGATTTGATCTGAAATCTTTTGTGCACCTTGAATTCAATGTTGGATCAAGATCATGAGACCTGAAATGACTTATCATTGATTGATCTGATATTGATTAGGCTAGATTTGATTATGTATACCTGTTTATTCTTTAAATATCATGACCTGGGTTTGTCTGAAGTCTAGAATAACAACAAAGTTATGAGTTAATATTTGCATATCTATACACTAGTTCGTCTCGGTAAAAGCGCGTGTACACGCAGGTTGGGTTCAGTAAAGTAGCATATACATTTTGATGCATGATTTTTGAGGTTGCAGCTGGTTCTGAATGATGATGTAGGTTTCTGGGTTCAACATAGTGTTTTGGTGACAATGATTTGACTATTCAGATTAACTGATTATTGGTTGATGCAGTTTGAAAGTTCTGATGGGTCCAGTATGAAAATTTGATGAAACAAGGCCTTCATGTGTATTGTTGTGAGCTAGGAGCATCCAATCTAAAAATTTATGAAACGTGGTCCCTGGAAAAAGAGAGAAGTTTGTAGCCTTCTGTAGGCTGGTGCCTACGTACTAGTAAACACATTGGCTTGTACAAGAGCTAGGGGGTTGCAGATCCCTTCCAGTAGAAGCTGGAAAATGAGAGAAGGTTGTAGCCTTCTCCAGGTGGGTACCTACGTACTGGTATGATTATGCACCAGTACAAGGTTGTAAACAAATTTTCTTATTATTAAAAGAAGACAGAGACGACAACATCAGGTGGTTTTTCTCCCACATTGGGTTTCCACTTTAAATCTTCGTGTTCATGTGTGTTGCTTATGTGTGATTGTTTATTATGGTTTTATTGCATTGTTTAACAAGTTAATGATGCACTAATTAAATATCAACTCATGGCAAATTGATTAAGTCATAAGTTCTATGGGTATACGCTAGTTTCTATAATAACAATAGTGTGTACATGCTAGTTCACTTCACATAAGTAGCGTATATAAATCTGTTTGGGAAATGAAAAATCATTGAATTGATAATATTGATTCATCCCCCCTCTTAGTATTATTTCCAACACAGTGAGGACTTGACATGACCATCAACGAAGGCTAAAGTGCCTCAACTTCTCAACGAAAATCCAAATAGTGAGATATGGAAGGATGAAGATAAAAGGATGTAAAATAAATTTCATTTGATGTGTTGATGGAAAAATGATAAGAAGAATGAATGTCATTGGAGACAAAATAATGATCAGATGGGTTGATTAAAGCATCATATTCCGAGTTTGTAACTAACTAAGATAAATAAGTTTGGATAGTTGTGTGAATGCTTTGAACAATTGAACCAAGTTCCTCGCAAGCCAAATATGGCAAACCATTTCCTGTAACTAGTGACAAACTGTATAAGCATCGTAATCATCAAAATAATTTAAAAGGGATGCCAGAACAACGAATACATGGGACCAGTCAGGGCATGGTGAATGAAGAAGAACTTGATTCGTGCGATAACTCGTGCATTCATTATCACTCAAGAGGATTTCAGGTGTAATGAAAAAAAATATTTTCAATATAACATTCATGAGAAGAACCGGGAGCTGAATATTATGGAATGAATTCAATAATCATGATTCCTTCAGCTAAAGATATTCGTTAGAATGATCAAATTCACAATTCCATGACTCTATGAGAGATGCACATTGAAAACCCGAGTTTTATGTGAGATATTTGCATGAAGATGAATGAACTTAAATAGATTCTCGAATCAGGTCAGAAGTAAAATCTTGAAAATTTGAAAGATCATGCCCGAAATACCAAACATTTTTCAAAAATAAATTTTCATCGAGTGAAACCATGCAAAGAGAATGATTGTGCGGGAAATACCATATGTGACTTAGTTCGAGGGGATTACCAGAGTTGCGAGATCCTAACATAAACATCAATGGAATTTGAAGTGCCTCGACTCCCTGGAAGGTCCCAAAACTTTCCAAGATTTTAAAATCACATTTTGAAGATTGAACTAGATCATGCATGGTTTGATGATAACTTCTACCATTGGTTTCAATAAATCCATTGCTCACCAGATGGTAGCCATCTCTGTCACTAATTTCACTAGATTTTTCAACTTCAACAACCAGATTACTCAAGTCAAAAGATTCTTCTGATCGCAAATTTGAAGATGAATGAATTAGGGAAATTTCATGAGCAAGTTGATTTGAAGAGTTTTCTTCATGCAAGAGAAGAGATGATGAGGGATGGAAATAGTACTCAATGATTTAGTTGTTTTCATTTGCATCATGGATAATCTCACTCATTAGATGAATAACTTAAAGAGCATGGACTATCTCCATTGCAAGTAGATGCATTGTAGATGGTAGAGAAGAAGGCATATTGATACGAAGAGGAAGCTTTGATAAGCAAATCTTCTTTGACTGAATCAGATTCTGAATATAAAGTAAAACCTTGATGAGAAATGAAAATCTGAGCTAATACACCTGGGCATTCATGATTTCATACATCAATAAAGTCATCGTCATTGGAATCATTGTTTCCCAAGGGTATAGATTGATTGAAAGAGTTGATTGCATCTAATTCACTACCGAGATTAGCAGATTGAAAATCATCCAAGAATGGAAGTGCATCATCTTGATATGGGGAACTTTGAGAAAGGGAAGAGAGATCAAGAGTCTCTTCAATTTCTTCATCATCTACTAGTGTAATGTGACTACCGTGTATCTAATCGCAATTTGAACCATCGACACGAAAATCAAGAGATCATGAAGAGCTAGTTGGTGGAGAATATTGATCAAGCAGATCATGATACAAAGAGTCACAACATGTAGATGATAGAGGTTGACAAATGTCCCTTGAAGATGTAACACTTTCAATGGAACCAAATTCAATATTATTGTTTAGAGTACTAATATCATCTTGAGGAATGAGAGTATTAGTGTTCACCCTAGGCTCCGTAAGCCATTATGGGATTTCTTTCATTAGAAATGAATCATGAAAAGAAGAAGGAGGATGAAGAGATGGATCAGGAATTTGATTTGTGGATTTCCAAACTTTATCATCACCGCAAGGAGGAACCCACATCAGAACTGGAAAAGGAGGACGACAAGGAACAAAAGGAGTAGTAAGTTCCTCCTCTGAAATGAGAGGTGCTTCATGATTTAAAAAAGTTGGAGAAGTAGAAAAAACAAGGGGTTTAGATTCAATGTGCAAAGAGATGTGAACCAAATGTTTAAACTTTTGTTTAAAGAAATCCAATCTGTGTCTTATCCTAGAAATTCATAACAAAGGTGAAGGAATCGATTGGAAAAATCCTCAACTGGTTCATTATGCTTCATTCTTAGTTGATTAATTCTTTTAAGAAAATTTTGGTAATCATACTTGTCAAATGATTTATGAATCTCCTTTGTAAGCTGGTCGAATGAATGGATAGAAGCAACAAGTAATGTATGACACCATCGATTAACGTGAACTTCAAATGTGAGGGTGAGTAATCTAGACATGACACCCTTGTAATGTATTTTGTTAGAAAATAATAAAAATAGACAACTTGAAACAAATTTTCATGAAGAGTTAATTTATCCTCACCATCAAACTTAAATTGGGACATGTTATGAATAACTTCCATAGGGATGGTAGGATTAAGCTCTTTAGATAAACATCCTTGGATTATGATTTGGGGAAGAGTCAATTTGAATATGAGATTCAAAATAGACTTAATGAGCACAACCCATTGTCTGGACCTCCTTCTGGCACCCTAATTCCCAACATGGAAATGAGTCAACAAAAATAGACAAAGGAAAAGACATAATATAGCCACCATAATCGTTCCCGACCTACAATCACAAAGATACAATCGATTAAAATAGCTATAAAGCAATGTGCAAGAGAAAATATGAGAGCTTGAATAATTTTCACAAAAAAGGAAAGCTATTTCTTGTGGCTAGAAAGGTGTCTCACAACCACTACTTTCATCCAATTCACATTCTTACCTTTTCAATGAATGCCATATTTCAACAAACCTCAGAAGCTTCTCGCAGATGTGTCTCCATCTACACCGAAATTCTTAGTTAGCACGAGGGGAGATATAAACTTGTTATGATGTATCTTTTGAGGTAAGAATGTTCCAATCATTCAACTATTAGATCGTAAAATTCATGATGATCCTCTTGAAGACCCCTAAATATTTGAAAAGATCATTTTTCAATTAGAGGCAGGGGATTACGATGGGAATATTGTGAGGGAAAATATATTTGATCATATTCAACAGTCATGTTGAAACAGTGAGGACCTGACATAATCATGAGCGAAGGTTGAAGTGCCTCAACTGATCGAAAAAAATCTGAATAGTGAGATATTGAACGATGAAGATCAAAGGATGTAAAACAACTATCATTGGATGTGCTGATGGAAAAATGATAAGATGAATGACAGTCATCGGAGACAAAATAATGATAATATGGGTTTATTAAAGAATCATATTACCAGTTTGTAATTAACCAAGATAAATTAGTTTGGACAATTGTGCAAATTCTGTGAACAATCGAACCAAGTTCCTCTCAAGCTAAATGTGACAAACCATTTTCCTGTAACTGGTGACAGACTGTATAAGCATCGTAATCATCAAAAGAATTTAAAAGGGATGTTAGAATAATAAATACATGAGAGCAGTCACGGCATGATGAATGGAGAAGAACTTGATTTGTGCGATAACTCGTGCATTCATTATCACTCAAGAGGATTTCAGGTGTGATGAAAGGAAATATTTTCAAAATAACATTCAAAAGAAGAACCAGGAGCTGATTATTAAGGAATGAATTCGATAAGAACGATTCCTTCGGCCAAAGATAGTGCTTGGAATGATAAAATTCAAAATTCCATGACTCTATGAGAGATACACATTCCAAACCAGAGTTTGACGTGAGAGATTTTCATAAGGACAAATGAACTGAAATAGATTCTTGAATCTACTCATAAGTAAAATCTTGAAACTTTGAAAGATCATACTCGAAATACTGAACATTTTTCAAAAATAAATTTTCATCAAGTGAAAGCATGCAAAGAGAAGGATTGTGTGGGAAAAAACAGATCTGACTTAGTTCGGGGGGCTTACCAGAGTTGCAAGATCCTGACATAACCATCAATGGAAGTTGAAGTGCCTCGACTCCATGGAAGGTCCTGGAACTTTCCAGGATTGTAAATTCACATTTTGAATATTGAACCAGAACATGCATGGTTTGAGGATAGTCGCTACCACTGGTTCCAATAAAGCCATTGCTCAGTGCATAGTAGCCATCTCTATCACTAATTTCACTAGATTTTTTAACTTCAACTACTAGATTACTCAAATCGAAATATTCTTCTAATCGAAAATTCGAAGATGAATGAATTGGGGGAATTTCATGATCAAGTTGATTTGAAGAGTTGTCTTCATGCAAGAGAAGAGATGATGAGGGATGGGAAGAGTACTCAGTGATTCAATTGTTTTCATTTGGATCATGGATAATCTCAATTCCTTGTGTCAATTGAGAAGATAACTCATTGGATGAAGAACTTAAAGAGCACGGAGTATCTCCACAAGTAGATGCGTCATAGACAGTAGAGCACAAGGGATATTGATATGAAGAGGAAGTTTCAATAAGCACATCTTCTTTGACTGAATTAGATTCTAAATCTAAAGTAAATTCTTCATGAGAAATGAAAATATCAGCTAATACACCTTGGAATTCGCGATTGGATACATCAATAACGTCATCATCATTGGAATGATTGTTTCCCAAGGCTACAGATTGATTGAAAGAGTTGATTGCATATGATTCACTATTGAGATTAGCAGATTGAAAATCATCCAAGAATGGAAGTTCATCATCTTGATATGGTAAAATTTTAAAAAGGTAAGAGAGATCAAGAGTCTCTTCACTTTCCTCCTCATCTATCAGTGTAATGTGACTATCCTGTATTTGATCACAATTTGAACGATCAACATGAAAATCAAGAGATCATGAAGAGCTGGTTGGTGTAGTAGATTGATCAAGAAGATCATGATACAGAGAGTCACAACATGTAAATGATAGAGGCTAACAAATGTCCCTTGAATATGTAACACTTTCAATGGAACCAAAATCAAGATTATTGTTTAGAGTGCTAATATCATCTTGAGGAATGAGAATATTAGCCTTCAACCTAGGCTCCATAAGCCATTATGGGGTTTCTTTCATTATAAATGAATCATGAAAAGAGAAGGGGATGAAGATATGGATCGGGAATTTGATTTGTGGATTTCCAAAACTTTATCATCACCACAAGGTGGCACCCACATCAGAATTGGAAAAGGAGGACAAGGAACAAAACGAGTAGTAGGTTTCTCCTATGAAATGAGAGGTGCTTCATGATTTAAAAAATTTGGAGAATTAGAAACATCAAGGAGTTTAGATTCATTGTGCCAAGAGATGTGAATCAACTATTTAAACTTTCATTTAAAGAAATCCCAATCCGTGTATTCTCGTAGAAATTCAAAACAAAGGTGTAGGAATTGATCAGAAAAATCCTCAATTGATTCATTTGGCTTCATTCTTAGTTGATTAATTCTTTTAAGAACATTATGGTAATCATACCTGTCAAAATATTTATGAATCTCCTTCGCAAGGTGGTCTAATTAATGTATATAAGTAGCAGGTCATGTTTGACACCATCGATTAACACAACCTTCAAATGTGAGGGTGAGTAATCTAGCCATGACACCCTTGCAAGGTATTTTGTTAGAAAAGAAAAAACAGACAACTTGAAACTAATGTTCATGAAGAGTTAATTTTCCCTCACCATCAAACTTAAATTGGGACAGGTCATGAATAACTTTCGTAGGGATGGTAAGATTAATCTCTTTAGAAAAATACCATTGGATTATGATTTGGGGAAGAACCATTTTGAATAAGAGATTCAAAATAGACTTAATGAGCACAAATTGTGTTTTGGCCCTCCTTCTAGTGCCCTAATGCCCAAAGTGGAAATAAGTCAACAAAAATCAACAAAGGAGAAGATATAATATAGCCGCCATAATCATTCTTGACCTACAATCATGAATATACGATCGGTTAAAACAGCTACGAAGAAATGTGCAAGAGAAAATATGAGAGATTGAATAATTTTCACAAAAAATAAAGCTATTTCCCGTGGCTAGAAATGTGTGTCACAACCATTACTTTCATCCAATTCACATTCTTACCTTTTCGATGAATACCATATTTCAACAAACCTTGGAAGCTTCTCGCGGATGTGTCTCCATCTACACTGAACTTCTTAGTTAGCACGAGCGGAGATATAAACATGTTATTTGCGATGGATCTTTTAAGGTAATATTGTTCCAATCATTCAACGATTGGATCGTAAAATTCATGATGATTCTCTTGAAGACCCCTAAATATCTGAAAAGATCAATTTTCAATTAGAGGCAAGGGATTACGATGGGAATATTGTGAGGGAAAAATATTTGATCATATTCAACAGTCATGTCGAAACAATGAGGACCTGACATAATCATCAGCACAGGCTGAAGTCCCTCAAATGCTTGACAAAAATCCGAATAGCGAGATATTGAACGATGAAGATCAAAGGATGTAAAACAACTATCATTGGATGTGCTGATGGAAAAATGATAAGATGAATGACAGTCATCGGAGACAAAATAATGATAATATGGGTTTATTAAAGAATCATATTACCAGTTTGTAATTAACCAAGATAAATCAGTTTGGACAGCTGTGCAAATTCTGTGAACAATCAAACCAAGTTCCTCTCAAGCTAAATGTGACAAACCATTTTCCTGTAACTGGTGACAAACTGTATGAGCATTGTAATCATCAAAAGAATTTAAAAGGGATGCCAAAACAAGAAATACATGAGATCATTCATGGCATGGTGAATGGAGAAGAAATTGATTCATGCAATAACATGTGCATTCATTATGACTCAAGAGGATTCCAGGTGTGATGAAAGAAAATATTTGCAAAATAAAATTCACAAGAAGAACCAGTAGCTGATTATAAGGAATGAATTTGATAAGAATGATTCCTTCGACAAAAGATAGTCCTTGGAATGATCAACTTCATAATTCCATGACTCTATGAGAGATACAAATTCCAAACCCGAGTTTGACGTGAGAGATTTGCATAAGGATTAATGAACTAAAATAGATTCTCGAATCTGCTCAGAAGTAAAATCTTGTAAATTATAAAGATCATACTCGAAATACTGAACATTTAAAAAAAATAAATTTTCATCGAGTGAAACCATGCAAAGAGAAGGATTGTGTGGGAAAAAACAAATCTGACTTAGTTCGGGGGGCTTACTAGAGTTGCAAGATCCTGACATAACCATCAATGGAAGTTGAAGTGCCTCAACTCCCTAGAAGCTCTCGGAACTTTCCAGGATTGTAAATTCGCATTTTGAATATTGAACCAGAACATGCATGGTTTGAGGATAGTCACTGCCACTGGTTCCAATAAAGCCACTGCTCACTGGATGGTAGCCATATCTATCACTAATGTCAGCTAATTTTTTAACTTCAACTACTAGATTGCTCAAATCGAAAGATTCTTCTGATTGAAAATTTGAAGATGAATGAATTGGGGGGATTTCATGATAAAGTTGATTTGAAGAGATGTCTTCATGCAAGAGAAGAGATGATGAGGGATGGAAAGAGTACTCAATGATTCGATTGTTTTCATTTGGATCATGGATAATGTCACTGCCTTGTGTCAATTGAGAAGATAACTCATTGGATAAAGAACTTAAAGAGCATGGAGTATTTCCATCACAAGTAGATATGAAGAGGAAGTTTCAATAAGCACATCTTCTTTGACTAAATTAGATTCTAAATAAAGTAAATTCTTCATGAGAAATGAAAAGATCAGCTAATACACCTAGGAATTCGCAATAGCATACATCAATAACGTCATCATCTTTGGAATGATTATTTCCCAAGGCTACATGTTGATTGAAAGAGTTGATTGCATATGATTCACTACCGATATTAGCAGATTGAAAATCATCCAAGAATGGAAGTGCATCATCTTGATATGGTGAAATTTTAGAAAGGGAAGAGAGATCAAGAGTCTCTTCACTTTCCTCTTCATCTACTAGTGTAATGTGACTACCCTGTATCTGATCGCAATTTGAACGATCAACACGAAAATCAAGAGAGCATGAAGAGCTAGTTGGTGGAGTAGATTGATCAAGAAGATCGTGATACATAGACTCACAACATGTAAATTATAGAGGCTAATAAATGTCCCTTGAATATGTAACACTTTCAATGGAACCAAATTCAAGATTATTTTTTAGAGTGCTAATATCATCTCGAGGAATGAGAATATTAGCCTTCACCCTAGGCTCCGTAAGCCATTATGGGGTTTCTTTCATTAGAGCTGAATCATGAAAAGAAGAAGGGGATGGAGATATGGATCAGGAATTTGATTTTGGATTTCCAAACTTTATCATCACCACAAGGTGGCACCCACATCGCAACTGGAAAAGGAGGAGGACAAGGAACAAAACGAGTAGTAAGTTTTTCCTTTGAAATGAGAGGTGCTTCATGATTTAAAAAAATTGGAGAACTAGAAACATCAAGGAGTTCAGATTCACTGTGCAAAGAGATGTGAATCAATTGTTTAAACTATCATTTAAAGCAATCCCAATCCGTGTCTTCTCGTAGAAATTCATAGCAAAGGTGTAGGAACTGATCGGAAAATCCTCAATTGATTCATTAGGCTTCATTCTTAGTTGATTAATTATTTTAAGAACATTCTGGTAATCATACCTATAAAAATATTTATGAAGCTCCTTCGTAAGGTGGTTGAATGAATGGATAGAAGCAGTGGGTCATGTATGACACCATAGATTAACACAACCTTCAAATTTGAGGGTGAGTGATCTAGCCATGACACCCTTGCAAGGTATTTTGTTAGAAAAGAAAAAATAGACAACTTGAAACTAATGTTCATGAAGACTTAATTTTCCCTCACCATCAAACTTAAATTGGGATAGGTCATGAATAACTTTTGTGGGGATGGTAAGATTAAGCTCTTTAGAAAAATACCACTGGATTATGATTTCGGGAAGAGACATTTTGAATAAGAGATTCCAAATAGACTCAATGAGCACAACTTGTATTTTGGCCCTCCTTCTAGCACCCTAACACCCAAAGTGGAAATAAGTCATCAAAAATCAACAATGGAGAAGATATAATATTAGAAGAAAGGACCCATAAAATGTTGGGGATGTGGAGGAGAGAACCTATTAACAAATTTCCATCATAGGAAAAATGATAATATGAAGGTTTACAATCTCCAAGAGGAAACCACTATCAAAAATATAACCATAAACATACCTAAAATATATGCAGCCTTTGAGAATTGACAAAAAAACCACTAAGCCCTAGCGATGGATATAGAAGGTATATTTTTCAACTAATTGATTTCAATTTTTCTTTATTCTAGTTATGTTGGAAATATTGAGAGTGCAATGAATGAATATTTTACTTTAGTAAGTTAATTATTAATTTTTAGACTATTAACATTATATCAAAATATAAATCATCAACACATTACAACAACAATACACAGGAAATTTTTAGGTGGAAACCCCTCTGTGAGAAAACCACCCAACACTTTTCCAATATAGTTTATGAGTACAATATTTCTTAGCTCCAACTTCCTATTACTATAGAAAAAAATTATATTTATTAGGAAGCTCCAACTCCTGAATGGATAATCCAACACCATGGTTTTACAAGCTCCAACTGGAAGGATGCTCTAACACCCTGGTTTTATCATTTCCAACTAAAAGGATGCTCCAACACCCTGCAAGCTTCAACTTGTGCTATAACCACCCTACCACCCTAAATTATTTTCAGGCTCCAACCTGAGGGAGACTTCACTCTCTATGTTGCACCACCCAACCACCCTCAAAATATAAAACTATAGAAATAATTGTGGTCTCCCATACCAGGAAAAATGATCCACTTATAAAGATATTCAATTAACCCTTACTACCGATGTATGCCCCACATGTGTAATAGTTTTCCAAATTTTATCAATCTACTTCTCGTACCCTGGTTTTACCAGCTCCAACTGGAAGGACGTTCCAACACCCTGGTTTTATCAGTTCCAACTATAAGGACGCTCCAACACCCTGTAACCTTGAACTTGCCGTAGCACCACCCTACCACCCTAAAGTATTTTTAGGCTCGAACATTAGGGAGACCTCACTGTTTGTGTTGCACCACCCAACCACCCTAAAAAATACAAAAATAGAGAAGTAATTGTGGGCTCCCATACCAAGGAAAATGAACCACTTATAAATATATTCAATTAACCTTTAATTCTAGTGTATGCCCCAAATGTGCAATGGTGTTCTAGGCTTTATAAATCTACTCCCTGTATACTACTTTAAGTATATTATCCAATTCTTATGTCAACAATAACTTAATCATAAATAGAACAATTTACCAAACTTGTATCATACCTTAAGAGAGTTTGATAATGAAAAGCATGCCATTGGCTGCTTAAGATTCAACCAAGTGTTCTGTTATAGCTGCTACAACACCCTCCAAAATTTTGAATTACACTCAATTTCAAAGCCTTTCATGGTCTTGCACATTGTTGTTGCAAACACCGAAACTCATTTCACGTACTTTCTTGAAGTATTTTTCTCCCCTTTGCAAGTTTGGTAAATTGTTTCCTTTTCACATGATTGGCTATCGCACAACGTGCAGAGGTCTGTTTTGGTGGTTTCAAGGGTCTATCTTTGTGTATATGAGTTTTTCTAACCATATAAACATTTTTCACACTCATTCAAAAAATTTTAAGCACCGTCGCATAAGTGTCATCACAAAGTGTTTCTTAAGTGTCACACTTGTCGTAATGGGTCATAAAGTTGTCGTACAAAGGGAAATGCATTGTTCACTGGTCTTGGGTGATCTATGTTGTTTTTTCTCAACTATTCCAAGTGTGAGATCACAGTCGAAGTCTTATCACTCTTCACATTAGTCTAACCTGTATTATAGTTAGCCATTTCTGAGAAGGCTTCTGAACAAGCAACTTGGCTTCACCCAACCTCCATGAACTGCAACCTGGTGGTCTGGGTGCAGGTCTTAGAGATAATCGTTCAAATCCAGAAATGATCTCTTCAAGCGCAGGTGGAAGTTCTTCTTGGATTTTTTTTGGAGTTTAAGTCATCTTCCTCCAAATGTAGTTATTTTGCTAAAACAATAGAATTGTTAAAATTACCTGAAATATGGCAGAACTTCACTTACCACAGAACCGAAAGGAAACAAAGCTGCAATTTATAACTTCTCGGGTCCGAAATTTAGAATAAAGCCCATGTACTTTTTGACATGATATCCATCGGATCTCGTCACTTCATATTGAACGGCTATGATCAATCCGGATTTCAACGGATTAAATCGCAATTCATACAATATCGCGTCTGATTTCCAAATTAAACCTCGTGCATGTTAACCACATGATTGTCGTTGGATCGACTTCCTTCAATCGGATGATCCATATTAACTGAGTTATTAACTCAGTTAAATAATTTCTCACATCCGGTTTTAGAATTAACATTCACGCTTGTGAGCACGCGATCACCGTTAGATCTGTGCTTGTCGATTGGATGGTTTAGGTCATTTCCTAAGGTTCCTCACGATTTTTGTCGGGGTTTTCCCCATTCCGCCAAGAATTTTCCTTCTGCCAAGTTTAGACTATGTCTAAGCTATATTTCTTTTAAACATATCCCGACTATATCAATACACAAAAATAGATATGTAATTGCGATAACACAAGATTATACCAACCTCTAATTCTAAAGGGCTAAACTGAAAATCAATAGAACTCAGAGAAATTTCAAAGGAAATTCAACCCTCCAGTATTGACCATTCATTCACAGAATACACAGAGACACAAAGATATTTCAATTTTACAGTCTTATCCTCCATAGCCAAATCCAGCCAAATCCCCTTACACTAATTCAAAACTTACATAAATACCATTACATACAACAATCATATCCTTAATCAATGGATCGAATCTGCTTAATTCGAGATAACATCTAATCTGCATGATATCTTCCTCAAGAATATCAACTAAGTCTAAATACTTGAATTAATTACAAAATAGTTCAAATCCTTGAATTCTAGCTCAAATCCTATCTAGAAAGCTTTGTAAAGTGACAGCTAAAGGATCCCACTACTTTGCTTGTAATTTTTTTTTTTGGATTTTTGGAATAAAATTGAAACCTTTTGTCTTCAAGCCTCATGCTTCTGCATCAGACTCCTGAGGAAAATTTTTTTCATGGGTTCCTATCCATGAGCTCTTCTACAAAACTGCCCAACTTCTGTAGCATGGCATCTGTCATCCAGGTAGCATCAACAATTGGTTGATTTTTCCACTTGACCAAATACTGAAAATACTCCTGTCTTCTTGTCCTTTTAAACACCCTCTTATCCAATATTTTCTCTGGCTGCAATTCCTTTGCTATAGGTAACTGTTTTACCCAATCAACCTCTTGTTCTTCCTTGTATTCTGTTGTATCATCTTCATTTACACTTTCATACATGTACAAATCAGCAACATTGAAAATTAGAGATATTCCAATATCAGGGGGTAATTCAATTTCATATGCATTTGCAGAAAATTTCCTCAAGACTCCGCATGGTCCAATTTTCTTAAATTTTAACTTGTTATACTCCCTTTTTGGAAACCTTTCCTTCCTCAGGTGTGCTAAAACAAAATCTCCAACCTCAAAATTAACTTCTCTCTTCTTTAAATCTAGTTTGCTCTTGTACTTTATGTTGCTATCTTGTAACTGCTGCTTTACCTATTCATGTATTTCTTGAATCTCTGAAGCAAAATCTTATCCTCTAGCACTTCTCATTTCAGTGTTGCCCAAGTCTCTCAATTCACACACTCCTCTTGGGTGCATTATAAGCATATTCATCCTGTGCCAAAATTTGATCCCACTGTATTGGATGCTCACCTGTAAGACTTCTCAGAAGATTACCCAAGCTTCTGTTTACAACTTCAGTCTGTCCATCAGTCTGAGGATGATAAGCTGAACTGAAACCCAGTTTAGTACCATGTTTCTTCCACAATGTCCTCTAGAAATGACCAACAAATCTGGTGTCCCTGTTTGAAACAATGCTCTTATGTAACCCATGCAATCTTAAAATCACCTTAAAAAACAGATTAGCAATGTGAGTAGCATCACTGGTTTTATAACATGGAATAAAATGTGCCATTTTAGAAAATCTGTCAACTGCAACATAAATTGAATCATTAACTCTTTAAGTATTTGGTAAACCCAAAACAAAGTCCATACTTACCATATCCCAAGGTCTATCTGGAATAGGTAATGGAACATACAAACCTGTGTTTTGGCTCCTTCCTTTGCATACTGACAAACTTTACAATTTTTCACATACTTCTCCACTTCAGATCTCATCTTCGGCCAGAAATAAAACCGACTTTCCTGCTCATAAGTCTTGTCTGCACCAAAATGTCCTCCAAGTCCACCACTATGTTTCTCCTTGATTAAATTTTCTCTCATAGAACAATTTGGTATGCACAGTTGATTTCTTTTAAACAACAATCCTTCTTGCAAGAAAAAATCCAGCCACTTACTTCTGTCTAACAAAACAGGATTTCTATAAGCTTCAAATGCCTCTTTAAAATCTAAATCTTTCTCATATAATTCCTTAAGAAAATCAAAACCCAACACTTGAATTTGACTTTCCTGAACTAAGATACTTTTTCTGCTTCAGGCATCTGCTACTTTGTTTGATTGGCCAATTATGTGTTTTAATACATAATTAAAACTTTGAAGATATTCTACCCATTTTTCATGTTTATGACTAATGTTTGGTTGTTACATTATGTGCTGCAATGCATGGTTGTCTGAATAAAGTATAAACTCCTTAGACATCAAGTAATGTCTCCACTTCTTTAATGACTGTACAACTGCATAAATTCCTTATCATAAGAAGAATATTTCTTCTTTGATTCATTCAGTTTTTCACTGAAATAAGCTACAAGTCTATCCTCCTAAATTAAAACATTGCCAATAGCTTCTCCACTAGCATCACATTTCACTTGAAAATGTTGATTAAAATCAGGCAAAATCAAAATAGGTTTTTCAGTGATCTTTCTTTTCAACATCTGAAAGTTATTTTTTGCTTCAACAGTCCATTTAAATGGTTTTTTATCCTTGTTTATAGTGTCAATAATAGAAGAATTGATCTTACTAAAATTCCTTATGAAATTTCTATAAAAACTAGCAAGACCATGAAAAATTCTTACCTCAAAAACAATTTTTGGTGAAGGCCACTCCATGATTGCCTTTATCTTCTTTGGATCCATCTTTAATCCAATAGCGAAAACAAAAAAGCCCAAATATACCAACTCTCCCTTCATGAATTAACATTTCTTTAAATTTAGTAGCAACTTTTCTTGTTGTTTCTTCTGTAAGAAATAATGCATATGTCTCATACCTTCCTCTTTAGATCTGTTGTAAACTAATATATCATCCAGATATACTATTACAAATTTACCAACAATTTCTTTCAGCACTTCATTCATAAGCCTCATAAATGTACTAGGAGCATTTGTTAACCCAAAAGGCATTACCATCCATTCATACAATCCTTCATTTGTTCTAAAAGAAGTTTTCCATTCATCACCTTCTCTAATCCTTATTTGATGATAACCACTTTTTAAATCCAGCTTTGTAAATTATCTAGCTCCACTTAAACAATCCATCAAATCTTCAATTCTAGGTAAAGGAAATCTGTACCTGATTGCTATTTTGTTGATTTCTCTTGAATCAATGCACATTCTCTAGCCTCCATCTTTCTTTGGACTCAACACTCTTGGCACTAC
This sequence comes from Pinus tabuliformis, assembly GCA_031772625.1. Taxonomy (NCBI): domain Eukaryota; kingdom Viridiplantae; phylum Streptophyta; class Pinopsida; order Pinales; family Pinaceae; genus Pinus; species Pinus tabuliformis. Next base: position 505,999,912 of record CM062812.1, read on the forward strand.
ACAAGGACTCAAACTCTCTCTAATCAGTCCTTTATTGGACAGTTCCGGCACCTGTTTTCTGATTTCTTCATTTTCTGTGGGAGTCATCCTATAAGCTGCTTTATTTGGTAGATTTCTCCTAGAATAAAATCTATATGATGAATGCTTCTTCTAATGGGTGGTAACTCATTGGGAAAATCATCTACAATGATATCACAATAGTTTTCCAGCATCTGTTGAATTTCAATTGGAAAATAAAAAATCTTAGTGGAAGTCATTATTACCTTGGGTTTACAAATCAATGCAAAATTTACCTCATCCTCTTCAATCTGCTACAAGCATTCTTTTCCACTCGGCAATAAGGTCTTTGGATCAGATTTTCTTGATGCATCCTCCTCTTCCATAGGCAACAATGTATGATTGACACCATATTTACCAAATTTATATGTGTTCTTTTTCCCATCATGCATAGCTCCTCTGTCATACTGCCAAGGTCTTCCCAGCAATATGTGACACACATCCATAGACATCACATCACATAGAATTTTGTCTTTGTATTTTCCCAACTACAACTCCACTTCACACTGTTTATTCACTAACAACTGATATCCTTTTTGAAGCCATGACACTTTGTAAGGTGTTGGATGTTTCTTTGTCTTTAATTTCAACTTCTCCACCACTTCTATAGAGACAAAATTATCAGTACTTCCACTATGAATTATCATTTTACAACATTTTCCTTGAACCTTGCACACAGTCCTAAACAAAGTCTTTCTCTGTGCTGATTCAACAACTTCCTTTGCTGGCTTTAACAAAACTTTGTTAGCTACCAAAGATTCCCCTTTCTCTGGTACATTTTCTTCTTCTATCACATGTTCTGTTTCTTCTTCAGTCTTAGCAACAATTACATTTCTCTGATTTGTTCTTGTGTTTTCTGGGCACTCATAGGCGTTGTGTACCAAATTATTACATATGTAACATTTGATTTCTCTTCCTCTACCTCTGCCTCCTCTTCCTCTAAAAAAATTCCTTCTGCAACTTGCATCACCTTCTATAGGTGTATGTTGACTCGAGCTGCTTCTAGCTCCATCTCTAGGTGCTGTAGATCTTCCTCTACCACCTTGACTTCCCCTTCCTCGGAAAGTACCTCTACTTCTGGCAGATTTCTTCCTTATGATTTTTTCTTCATCTTTCAGTACCATCTGATTAGCCTCTTCTACTATTTTAGGAGACAACAAACTTATCTCATCTTGGATCTCCATTATGAGACCATTTATGTATCTTGCAACCTTCTCATCTATATCTTGAATTTGTCCAGCTCTTATTCTCACTTTGTAAAATTCCTCTGTGTATTCTTTCACTGTCAAAGACCTCTATATGAGATTTTTCATTTGTCTAAATAATGTCTGTTGATAATCACTTAGAAAAAACTTATCTCTCGACTTTACCACCATCCTGTTCCAATTTTTAATTGGCTACTTACCAAGTCTTTGTCTTTTTTCCTACTACCCATCCCACCAAAGTGCTGCATGTCCTTTCAATTTTGTGACAAAAAATTTTACTCTCTTTCCTTCTTCCATTTATTCATAATCAAAGAATTTTTCCATGATATTAATCCAGTCTATCAACTCCTCAGGGTTTAAACCTCTTGTATAAATTGAACCCTGAAGTCTGGGTTTAGATGTGGATCCCAACACTGATTTAAAGAATCTCATTTCAGAAGTAGTTTCTGCAGGTTCCTTGCTTCTGCAGCTTCAAATTCAGGCTCACTAACATCTCCAGCATCTGCATCTCCTTGATTTCCCATTTCCACTGCTTCCAATCTAGCTTGCATCTATTACATAGCTTCCAACACTTCAACATTTGCAACTGGTCTTCCTCTTCTTTGACCACGTCTTCCTCTAACTCTAAAATCCATGTTGGACTTCTTTCTCTGATCTTTGAGATCCTAATCAGTGTCAATAAGCTGCTATGATACCACTAATGGTGGTTGTTGGTATCATCCTAAGACCCTTTTTCCTTCCCAAAAACATATCATTTATCCATACATTTTCATCATATATCCCTCAAAATCCTTGAATATTGATTATTAATTGTTCTATAGTTATTAAATTGCATAGAAATTAATTTAGGGGTTTTATGTTCCAGAATTAGAGGTTTTTGATGACATGATTACAGGAAGTACCCACATCCTGTAATAAGCTTACCGTTTGACATGTGGCGCAGCAGATGAGCCAGAACGAAAGGCATGGGCGAAAAGCAGAATGTCCAAGCATGGACAAACACCTCTCACCCAGCCAAATCGAGCCTCCTATGCATGCGGTCAACTTAAGTCAAAGCAGGGCACTCTGACAGGCAAAAGCAGAAACAACATCGTTCCATTTTTCATTTTAGTCTTTTTGATTTTTGAAACACTTGGCATGGAAACATTTTGAAAAGGCTATGTAATAAACGCGGCAACAACACTATGTACATTCATTGTATCGATGACATGGCTGTGCGTACGCATATGTAAATACAGTCAGGGTTATGTTTAGAGTTTAGTTGTTGAATTGTTGAATCATATTTCTCAGAACAGAGTTTTTAAGTTAATACACAGACCTATTTACAGTCACGACCGTGTGTATTCTTCTTGCGTGATTTGATAGCTGATTAGTTGTAACCAGTATACCCTTAGGCGCGGATGGGCCCTGCGTTCTTCGACTGGTATACTGTTCACTTGTTTTGTTACATTCCAGTTATCACATGTTCGCACAGTATTCACATAGCTTTCGATTTATATCACATGGTTTGCATCACAGTTTCGATTTACATAGCTGTTGATTCGCATAGCATACGGGTTACATAACATTTATATAAGCTTTCGATTCCTACAGCCTTTGAATTTCATTACATAGATATGGTGTGCGCTTATGAACAGTTTATGGTTATGTTGAATGGTCAGCACTAGGATCTGGAAGGGAGTCTTGTAAGGGATTCGATCCCTGTGTGACTCATAGAGACATTATCTCATAAACTCTGTTTTGCTTTACAGTTCATTCATGCTTTCTTTATATAGTTTGATAGTATAAATATCTTGCATTCTGTGTGTGGTTACCAAGCAAGGGTTTTCTGAGTGACACCTCTGTAAGGAGGTTAGAATCATTGCCACAGTCATATACAGTACTTAGGTTCATGATTTGATTAGATAGATGCATCTCATAACAAGCACTATAATCAAGCATATCAGTAGGGTAATCTAGGTGTGTGAATGATAGGCTACATATTCCGGTCTTCCGTAAAGAAGCATTGTATCCTACATCCTACTCACTTGGCCAGAGATTCTTTATGTCTATATATTTTAGACCACGCCTCTAAGCTTACGCACCTCGGTCGATATTAAATATAGAGTCCAGTCTAGTACCCTAGCTGGAACCACTACATTTTGGCGCCGTTGCCGGGGAGGCGTACGTAAAGGATTCAAACAAAAAGAAAACAATTTCAATACACAAAAACAACCAAAAACACAGTTAGAAATCATGCTCATTTATGCCTAGATTTAGAGACAATCAAGGGAGATTTGTAAGAACCCCCCACCATTTCAACACTAACCCATCATCATCAGGAGCAGACTCTCCAGGGCATACAACACCAACTGAGGAGGATATTCAAACAATAGCTGAGAAATTTTATTCAGGACAGCACATTACTCTTGCTGAGAGGGAAACTCTGTTTGCACATAAATCACAGCAGCCACCCTTTCCTAAATCTTCTACACAAGGGAAAAGTAGCACCATTACCAAAACATTTTCCTTTCTCTCTTTTCCACCAAGAGACACTAAGAAACCAAGTAGAATGGCTGAGGAGGGATCTGGATCAGTTCCCCATCAAGAGGAGGAGGAATCAACTTTTAAATTCCCTATACAAGAACCACAGGAGGATGAGGAGATCAAAATGAAAAATATACCCCCATCCGTGCTACCCAATTTCTATGGTATGGCTTCAGAGGATCCGAACTCATTCTTATTCGAGTTCGATATTGTGTGTCGAACTTATGGCTATACTGATGATGCTCACTGACTGAGATTGTTTCCAGCCACATTAAAGGCAGCAGCCTTGAAATGGTTTATGGGGCTAGGTGAGCATGCCATAGTGGATTGGGATAGCATGAGGAGAATATTTCTGAGGAAATATCAGCCTTATTGCAGATCAAAAGACTCTAAAGATGACATCTTTAGAATGAGTCAGCAGGAGGATGAAACCTTAGAAGAATATCTAGAATGGTTTGTCTATAACTTGCAAAAATCTAAACACCGAACAATGCCTCCTGATCTAGTCCGCACAATATTTTTGAAAGGTATCCGGGAAGAATACATGGATGATTTCAACTTAATGGGCAAAGGTGATATCTCTGCCTTACCCTTTGAAGAAATAGCTGAACTGTGTGAAAAATATTCAAGAAGTAAAGCCAAAATGGGAAAGAGAACCTTGTCATCTAGGGTCATAAAAACTGCCTCTGCTAGTGTCACCCGGGCTGAAATTGGTAATCTTTTAGAAGAATTCAAAACAGATTTGTTGAGTACTCTAGGAAACCAAATTGATACCTTAAAAGCCAAAAAGAAACAGGAGGAAGAAGACAATATCATGGCTATTTTCTGCCCCAAGTGTCGCAAGAATCATGCATTAAAAGACTGTCCTCTAGACAATATCCAAGTATGTGCTTTCTATACTGAGCATCATGATATGTTTAACTGTCCTAAAGTTAAAATTGTGCAGAACTGTAACATGGCAGCCAGCACAGAGATGGAGAACGTGTACTACATGGGTGCAAAGCGACCATGGCAGCCAAGGCAAGCACCCCAAGGTATGTTTCCTAATCAAAATATGAAATTTCCTATGAATGATCAGATGTATGCACAAAACTCATGGAATATACCTATGCCATGGCAGCATGGAAACCAATCACAAAATCAATGGAGACCGTCTCAACAGTATTCCCAATCCTACCATCAGTATCCTCAATCATACCCACCTTACTCACAGCCATATCAGCAGTACCAACAGCCATATCCATCACATTCACAGTCATATCAGCAGCACCCTCAGCCAGTTGTTTATCAGCCCCAACCTTCTCAACAGACCTTACCTGCTCCTCCACAAATAAATGTACCACAACTTCAATTTCCAACTAACCCACAACCTCCCAGACCCACACAAATACCTGCTCAAACTGTCCCAAATCCGAACAATAGAGCAGAGAGGCCAGCTTATAATGTAGAGGAAGGAACCTCCTACTCCACACTGCCTTTGCAAAACATTAATCTGAGGTCTGGTAGGGTGCTCCAGAAGGGTTCTCTAATAACATATTAGCAAGAAGAAAACTTCGAAAAAGAGAATGAAATGACCACTCAAACAAAACTAAGCAGTGAAACCAAGGACAAACAGATGCAATCACTGCAACCACCTTTTCCGGACCGTTTGGTTCAAGTAAAACCACCATTGCCTCCACCACAATTTGATGTCTTGGATGAAATTAAAAATGTCTACATAAAAATCCCTTTGCTGCAAGCTATAAATGACATTCCTATTTACACCAAAGCCATCAAAGACATGTGTCTCAAGAAACCTGCTAGAAAGAGGATTGATCCTCAGACCATTCATGTTTTAGGAAATTTAGCAGGCCTTATGACCAATACCATCTCCATGGAGAAGTATGTTGATCCAGGCATTCCAAAAGTGACCACCATCATTAACAACATACGGATCCCAAACACTTTGATAGATCTTGGAGCTGCAATCAATGTCATGACCCTTGAAACTATGAGAACACTCCAACTCATGAATTTGCAACATACCACAATTGTTCTTGAACTAGCTGATAGGTCCAAAGTCATTCCTGAGGGGATTTTGGAAGATATCATCGTCTCACTGGACTCTTGGGAGTATCCGGTGGATTTCCTAGTCCTTCAACCCAAATCCAATCTAGGAGGACATCCTATCATTCTAGGTAGACCATGGTTAGCGACTGCTGATGCATTTATTGGATGCCGATCAGGTAACATGATTATCTCTAGAGGGACCGAAAGGAAACAACTCACCCTCTATCCATCGGCACAATCACCTGCAGTGACACATAACTTGTGGCTTGATGACAAATTTAATGACAAAGAGGAGGTACAATCTGTTTTTAGCATTGACCAGATCTATGATTTCCATGAAGACAATACTGATTTGGTAGAATTATTTCTCTCACATCCTGATATATCTGAAAATGTGAGGAATGAACAATATAATGCTGCAGATGTACTTCTAGCTCAAAACTTTCAAGAAACATGCACTATCCATTCCTTACAATCTACATTTCATGACATCTTTCCAGTTCAATCCATTACCAATGCACAGAGTCAAGTCATAGAGATCAGTCCAGGCAAAACTTTGAACATAGGCAACCACCTTGACTCCTCTCAACAAGAAAAATTGATTAGACTCTTGATGAAGTACCAAAAAGCCTTTGCTTGGGATTACACTAACATGCATGGGATTCACCCCGACACATGCACTCACCACATTTACACTGACAGCACCATTAAACCGGTGAGGCAACCACAAAGAAGAATGAACCCCATGCTCCAAGACATTGTCAGAGAGGAGTTGCAAAAACTTTTGAGAGTCAACTTTATATATCCTATTTCTGACAGTCAGTGGGTATCCCCATTGGTTATTGTGCCTAAGAAGAATGGCAAGTGGCGTATCTGTGTTGACTACAGACAGCTGAACAAATCCACGCTCAAAGACTACTTCCCACTGCCATTCATCGACCAAGTGTTAGACACCCTAGCCGGCAAATCATCATTTTCCTTTCTTGACGGTTTCAGTGGCTACAACCAGATCCGGATTGCCTCTGAAGACCAGGACAAAACCACCTTCACCTGTCCTTGGGGCACCTATGCCTACAATGTTTTTCCATTTGGACTTTGTAACGCTCCAGCTACATTTCAGTGAGCTGTATTAGCTATCTTTGCTGATTTGATTCATGATTGTGTTGAAGTATATATGGATGGTTTTTCAGTATATGGCAATTCTTTTGAACATGCATTAGAAAATCTAGAGAGAGTTTTGAAAAGGTGTATTGAAGCTAACTTGTCCCTCAGCAACGAAAAGTGTTTCATGATGCTAAATGAAGGGATAGTGTTGGGCCATTATATCTCTTTTCAAGGCATCCAGGTTGACCCAGCCAAGATACAGATTATTGCCGATTTGCCTATTCCACAGAACCAGAGAGAGGTAAGAAGTTTTCTCGGGTATGCTAGCTATTACCGCAGATTCATTGAACATTTTAGCAAGATAGCCTTACCTTTGTTTAAACTTCTAGCCAAAGATGTATTTTTCAATTGGACTGAGAACTGCCAACATGCATTTGAACAACTCAAGAAGAAACTATCTACTGCACCAGTCCTGAGAGGGCCTAATTGGAGCTTACCATTTCATATTTTTACCGATGCATCTGACACTGCCATAGGTGCATGCTTAGGCCAAAAAGAAGAATCTTGTACATATGCAATTTATTTCATTAGTAAAAATCTCACACCTACCGAGCTAAACTATACAGTTACAGAGAAGGAAACACTTGCCATCATTTATGCTGTGAATAAATTTCGCCATTACATAACTGGTTATGAAGTCTTTGTACATACTGATCACTCTGCCATTCGACATCTCATGAATAAACCAATAACTAGTGGCAGAGTTACCAGATGGTTACTATTGTTACAGGAATTTAACATCACAGTGTTAGATAGACTAGGCAAAGAAAACCAGGTGGCAGATTTCCTGTCTAGACTGCAAAATCCAGGTGAGATTGTTCCTGTTGAGGATTCTTTTCCGGATGAGCACTTATTTGCAATTTCCATAGTAACTCCTTGGTTTGCTGATTTAGCTAATTACTTGTCTACAGGTAGGACACCTCCACATTTCACTGCAAAGGAGAGGAAAAGACTAATCAAACAAAGTGCCAGATATTCATGGCTCAATGGCGATCTCTTTTACACTGGTTTTGATATGATCATTAGGAGATGTGTACGAAATGATGAGGTAATTGACATTTTAAAATCTTGCCATGATGAACCGTGTGGTGGGCATTTTGCAGCGAAGCGGACAACCTTCAAAGTTCTTACTCTTGGATACTATTGGCCATCCATTTTCAAGGATGCCAAGAAGTATGTAAAGAGTTGTGACAACTGCCAAAGGATGGGCAGACCCACAGTTACTGATCAGATGCCCCTTCAGCCCCAAGTTCACTTGGAACCATTTGATAAGTGGGCTCTGGACTTCATAGGACCTATCAACCCAGCCTCTAATGGTAAGAAGTACATCTTAGTATGTACTGATTATGTCACAAAGTGGGCAGAAGAAAAAGCACTGGTAAGAGCAACCGAACACACAGTAGTCAATTTCCTTTTTGAGGAGATCTTTGTGAGGTATGGGGTGCCAAGAGAAATTGTCACTGATCAAGGTACCCAATTCACCTCAAAGCTCATGAAGGACATCACAAACAAGTACCAAATAAAGCATAGAAAAAGTACCCCCTACCATCCACAGGCCAATGGGCAGGTGGAATCCACCAACAAGACTTTGGAGGGGATCATTACCAAAACTGTTGCAATGAACCGCAAAAACTGGGAAGAAAAGCTCAAGGAGGCACTCTGGGCTTACTGGATTACTTGGAAATATACCACCGGATTTACACCATACCAATTGGTGTATGGTAAGGATGTCATGCTTCCTATTGAATTCCAAATTCACACTTTTAAATTAGCTGCAGATTTACTAATTGATTTGGATCAAGCACAAAAAGAGAGAATCCAGCAGTTGAACCAGCTGGATGAGATGAGGTAGCAAGCAGAACAAACCACCACCCTCATGCAGAAGCACAGGAAGCAATGGCATGATTCACACATTAAAAAGAATCATTTCAAGGAAGGTGACTGGGCTCTGCTTTTTGATTCAAAATTCAAGGATCATAAAGCTAAGTTCACCACCCATTGGATGGGCCCTTATGAAATTGTTCAGGCTTATGACAATGGTTCAGTAAAACTCCAAACTATTGATGGCAAAGGTCATTCTTTCACAGTCAATGGTCATCGCCTGAAGTTGTACAAGAAGCCCATCGACAAGCAAGATTTTCTGCATACACTATCTCAGCAAGAAGAGGTTGAGGTACTGCAGCCCTCAGCTGCAGTATCACTGCCTTAGTTTTATTTCCTTTCAATTTCAAAATCAAGAAGAAAAAAAAAAAAAAAAAATAATAAAAAAAAAATAATAATAATAATAATGGGTTAGATGTGAAAACCAGTATCTGGCACAATCTAACCCCGAATTCCTACCTGAAAACCAATTTATTGGCGGGTATGAATTCTCTTTCTATTGTTCATTGTTTCATTTCTTAGTTGCATCATGACTTGAGGACAAGTCAAACTTTCAGTCGGGGAGAGGGAGACATCTGTTCTATTACTTTTATCTCTCCCTTGTAAATTCTTCAGATTTCTTATTCTATATTTCACTGTAAATTTCCAACAGCAGCTTGTTACCAGCATTCCGGACTTTAACAAATAAGCTGTTCTGTCATGATTTTCAGAGGGACCTGGTTATAAATATTTTTGCAGGGGGACCTGTTCTGTTCAAGACATCTATGCTATTAACACCAGCAGCAATGGGACCTGTTTAAGATATTCAGTTGGGACCTGTTAAAGCAATTGACACCTGTTTGAGACATTCCAACCAGCAGTAAAGGGACCTGTTTAAAACATTCAGTTGGGACCTGTTAAAAAAATTCTTGACATCAAAGGCTACTTCAACAGACTTCCACCAAGACTTCCAGCAAATTGCAAGCTCAGTGAACCTGTAACAATACAAAGAGCTGCATGAACATCTTCAGTTTTTCCAAGGGACCTGTATCTTCAAATTTTCTTAAGGGACCTATTGCATCTTCAGTCTTCAAAAAGGGACCTGTACATTCCAATTTTTCAGAGGGACCTGTTACATCTTCAAAACTTTTCTCAAAGGACCTGTGTATTCAACCTCCCTCAGAGGACCTGTCAAAAAGAACAGTCAAAAGGATTAGCAACTCAGCATGTCAAATGATCAACAAAAGAGTAATGTATTTCTGTTCTTGGGCATTTAATTTCCTAGATTAGTTTTTAATGTAATTTTGGTGACTATAAGCTGTTGTAATTGATTTCAAGGACATCTTCATACATCCACTTATCCCCCTTATCCCACCAAGTTTCATCATTTCCCTACATCAACCTATCCCTAAAGCCCATCACCAACACATTCACCATGTCATATACCCTACAGGCATACCAACATTCTCTACATGACCGAGTATAATTGAAAAGGGCACATGGTGAGCTGTGTGTTGAGATAGAAGCGGCCTATATATATATTCTTCACCCCATACAGTCAAATCATAACAAGCGGCCTATATGTTTTACACCACACACACCCGAATCATAACCTCGCCACCCAGCATTATAGCTCAGCACTATGGGTACGCTCTCAGCGTTCTTATGCTAACATGCATACAAGCGCACAACACTCTGTTTTTAAACGAATGATTATATTGTAAGGCGAGTACAGGTTATTTCACATCCTTTCCACCCTCGGTTCCCATAACTTACAAAGTGAAAGAGTGAAGCAAGGAGCGCGAGAAGATTGTTATCATTTGAGTGGGGTTACAGAGTGAAAATCTGAACAAGGAGCGCCGAGGAGAGTATCACTGTTCGGGGTCGGTTTACATAGTGAAACCAGTGAGCGCCGAAAAGGGAAGCATCACCATTCTGTCTCTAAATCCCACCATAGTCACATCGACCAGCCAAGCACCATAATTGAAGACTGAAGGAAGCGATATATGCCAGGTAACCAACTCGACACTTCTGTGTTTAAATTTTAAAGAGCATAGACAGAGAAGGGTTCGAGGCACAACGCTCTACCATCACCATGACTAATAGGGTCGAACCCAGTACATTTGATAGCTCACAATACCATAACGATTGCATTGAGATTCTTAGAGAAGCACAGTGGTTACCTTTTCTGGAAAAATTCCATGGGAGTAATGAAGAAGTCACAAAACAATTTGCCTTTACCTTTAATGGAGAAAAGGCCCTAATAGGCACCTTCTCCTTCAGAATCTCAGAGGATACTATAGCTCAGGCAATTGGACTCAGCCCTGAGGGAGAAAAGTACTTTAAAACTAAACAATTCAAGGAGAAATCATGGACACAGTTCATGTCCAGGTCTAGAGTTTCCTCAGTAAACTGGAAGAAGGGAGTTCCAAGAAGCTGGTTAGTTCATCCTTGGGATGAAATGGTTTACATTATCCAAAAGTTCATAACCTGTGAAGGTAGATACAACATTGTTTATCTATATCACATCAAGCTACTCCTCCATTTAAAGAAACAATGTGTAATTAGTGTGCCATATTTTCTGCTGCAAAGTTTAACAAAGATGGCCGAAACTATCCAGAAACAAAAAGGGAATGAGGATAAAAGCCTGTACCATTTTGGCCTGATTAAAATCCTCATTGAACATGAGTTGCAGAAGCGAGGGAAGCCATGGAAAGAATTCTTAACTGTCAACCAAATCAGAGATGAGGAGGAAAAAGAAGAAGTGCAAGAAGATTCTGGGTTTATGAAGGACATAGATGAGGAAATTCCAGTGTCCAAGGCCAGCAGAGCACCTCAACCTGTGGGCAGCATAAGGACCAGGAACATGCAAAAAGAGGATGCCAAGAGGGCTGAGAAAGACAAAATTTTTACCACCTACTCCCGAAGAACAAGGAGGACACCAAAAACTCAGCTGCAAGAAGACCAATTCGAATCTCATGCCCCTGCACAAATGGATGTTGAAAGTGGTGATCATTCACCACCAACACCAGAAGTTGACATAGAGGTGGAAAGCCATAACAAACAGGAAAAATGTTCACCACCTCCCACCAAAAGACAGAAGAAGTTAGAAAAACAAATTGAAGAATTGAAAGAAGAGCTCATGGAAGCTAACATGTTGGAAAAGGTTATTAAAAGAGAAAATGAAATGCTCAGGGCGCAAAGCAAAGAAACACAGAAGACAAATGAAAAGCTCAAGGAAAGAATCAGTGAGTTGGAGACTGAGCAATCTGAGATTTCCAACTGGGCCACTAAGTGGTACAATTAGAAGAAGGCTCTTAAAGAGAAATATAAAAAGTTAAAGCAGGAGCTCAAGGGACAGAAGGATCACCAGGTGAAGAAGAATGTAGATACCTTTCTCAAGGCAGCAGAGATCCATGCAGGCACAGAGTTCAAGGGGAGTACTTCTGGGGTAGCATGAGGACATGCTAAGTCCTTAAGTCGGGGAGAGATGTTGGTATCATCCTAAGACCCTTTTTCCTTCCCAAAAACATATCATTTATCCATACATTTTCATCATATATCCCTCAAAATCCTTGAATATTGATTATTAATTGTTCTATAGTTATTAAATTGCATAGAAATTAATTTAGGGGTTTTATGTTCCAGAATTAGAGGTTTTTGATGACATGATTACAGGAAGTACCCACATCATGTAATGAGCTTACCGTTTGACATGTGGCGTAGCAGATGAGCCAGAACGAAAGGCATGGGTGAAAAGCAGAATGTCCAAGCATGGACAAACACCTCTCACCCAGCCAAATCGAGCCTCCTATGCATGCGGTCAACTTAAGTCAAAGCAGGGCACTCTGACAGGAAAAAGCAGAAACAACATCGTTCCATTTTTCATTTTAGTCTTTTTGATTTTTGAAACACTTGGCATGGAAACATTTTGAAAAGGCTATGTAATAAACGCGGCAACAACACTATGTACATTCATTGTATCGATGACATGGCTGTGCGTACGCATATGTAAATACAGTCAGGGTTATGTTTAGAGTTTAGTTGTTGAATTGTTGAATCATATTTCTCAGAACAAAGTTTTTAAGTTAATACACAGACCTATTTACAGTCACGACCGTGTGTATTCTTCTTGCGTGATTTGATAGCTGATTAGTTGTAACCAGTATACCCTTAGGCGCGGACGGGCCCTGCGTTCTTCGACTGGTATACTGTTCAATTGTTTTGTTACATTCCAGTTATCACATGTTCGCACAGTATTCACATAGCTTTCGATTTATATCACATGGTTTGCATCACAGTTTCGATTTACATAGCTGTTGATTTGCATAGCATACGGGTTACATAACATTTATATAAGCTTTCGATTCCTACAGCCTTTGAATTTCATTACATAGATATGGTGTGCGCTTATGAATGGTTTATGGTTATGTTGAATGGTCAGCACTAGGATCTGGAAGGGAGTCTTGTAAGGGATTCGATCCCTGTGTGACTCATAGAGACATTATCTCATAAACTCTGTTTTTCTTTACAGTTCATTCATGCTTTCTTTATATAGTTTGATAGTATAAATATCTTGCATGCTGTGTGTGGTTACCAAGCAAGGGTTTTCTGAGTGACACCTCTGTAAGGAGGTTAGAATCATTGCCATAGTCATATACAGTACTTAGGTTCATGATTTGATTAGATAGATGCATCTCATAACAAGCACTATAATCAAGCATATCAGTAGGGTAATCTAGGTGTGTGAATGATAGGCTACATATTCCGGTCTTCCGTAAAGAAGCATTGTATCCTACATCCTACTCACTTGGCCAGAGATTCTTTATGTCTATATATTTTAGACCACGCCTCTAAGCTTACGCACCTCGGTCGATATTAAATATAGAGTCCAGTCTAGTACCCTAGCTGGAACCACTACAGTGGTCTAGGTGCAGGTGTTAGAGATAATCGTTCAAATCCAGAAATTATCTCTTCAAGCACAGGTGGAAGTTCTTCTCGGATTTCCTTTGGAGTTTCAGTCATCCGCCTCCAAATGTAGTTATTATGCTAAAACAACAGAATTGTTAAAATTACCCGAAATATGGCAGAACTTCACTTACCATGGGACCAAAAGGAAACAAAGTTGTAGTTTATAACTTCTCGGGTCCGAAATTTAGATTAAAACCTGTGTACTTTTTGACATGATATCCGTCGGATATTGTCACTTCATAGCGAACGACTATGATCAATCTGGACTTCAATGGATTAAATTGCAATTCATACAATATCGCGTCCAATTTCCAAATTAAACCCTGTGCATGTTAACCACGTGATTGCCGTCAGATCAGCCTCCTTCAAGCGGACGGTCCAGATTAACTAAGTTATTAACTCAGTTAAATAATTTCTCATGTCCAGTTTTAGAATTAACGTTCATGCTTGTGAGCACGTGATCACCGTTAGATCTGTGCCTATCGATTAGACAGTTCAGGTTGTTTCCTAATGGTCCTCACGACTTTTGTTGATGTTTTCCCCGTTCCGCCAAGAATTTTCCTTCTGCCAAGTTTAGACTGTGTCTAAGTTATATTTCTTTTAAACATATCCCAGCTATATCAATACACAGAAATAAAGATTTAATCGTGATAACACAAGATTATACCAACCTCTAATTCTAAAGGGCTAAACTGAAAATCAACAGAACTCAGAGAAATTTCGAAGGAAATTCAACCCTCCGGGATTGACCATTCATTCACAGAATACACAGAGACACAAAGATATTTCAATTTTACAGTCTAATTCTCCCCAACCAAATACAACCAAATCCCCTTACACTAATTCAAAACTTACATAAATACCATTACATAAAACAATCATATCCTCAATCAATGGATTGAATTTGCCTAATTCTAGATAATATCTAATCTACATGATATTCTCCTCGAGAATCTAAACTAAGTCTAAATACTTGAATTAATTACAAAATAGTTCAAATCCCTGAATTCTAGCTCAAATCCTATCTAGAAATCTTTGTAAAGTGATAGCTAAAGGATCCCACTCCTTTGCTTGTAAACTTTTTTTTGGATTTTTAAAATAAAATCGAAGCCTTTTGTCTTCAAGCCTCATGCTCTTGCATCACAACCTATGTAGTTTCTGTCCTCTATTTGTGTCATTTCCCCTTGGCACTGCGCAATGTGCATTTCCTACCTCCTATAACTGTTTCACTGCACAATTTCTATGCTCAAGCTCCGACCTTGGTCTTCAAAATTGCGTAATCCTTTCTCTCAACCTGGCCCTAACTATGCACTGCACAATCGCAAGCCTCAAGCTTAGTCCGTGAGCCTCTGAACTACGTATTTGCCCAGTTTCGCAACCTCCATTGTCTCCTGGAACTCCGTAGTGTTTCCTCTCAGTGTCCACCCCCTGAGATTGTCTCACTCACTCCCATAACTGTACAATTTTCTCCCTCAGTCCAACCTTAACTGTGCACTGCGTAGTCTTAGGGCTCAAGCATCACCCCTGGTTGCTTGAATTACACATCTACACAGTCACTGAGCCCTCTCTCCTGACCTGTCACTTGGTCCTTGCTTAGTCAATGGGTCATAATGCACCATCCTAGACTAGGGGGTTTTTGGACTGATGTCATCTCATCATGAGTGAATTGGAGATACAAGTACCTTACCATGCTATGGAGAGATAATGAAGAAAGAGATGAAGGAGGGAAACAAGTTGAAAGACACTCTTGTAGTGGAACATTCAAGTTGATCAATCAAAAGAAAGAAAAGGGACATCAGTTTGAGATCACAACTAGAGACTTAAGATCATTGAAGATTCCTTATCACCAAGTCATACAGAGGTGAAACGAAGAGCATTCTCGAGTAGACACTTATCATATAACAGCAAGAGTGGATTGACACTACCACATCATCAAGAATTCCATGTCAGCAGTGTCATGTCATGTCATGAGTTTTCATATGCCACATCGTCATTGTGGATCATGTAAATGGTATTCAAAATGTATTGTAAAGTGGAAGTCCAAAGGACAAACATGGAATATAAAGTCATAGGAAGTCAAGCATTCATGAGGGTAGTCAAAAAGTCATAAGGAGGGGAGTTATAACCCCTTGGTTATATATCTATATATATATATATATATATATATATATATATATATATATATATATATATATATATATATATATATATATATATATATATATATATATACTCCCTCATTGTATGAGCATAGGACTTTTGACCTTGGCTCCTCCTGCAAGGCATTAGAGAGATAGATTGATTCTTTTGAGGAGAAAGGAGTGGCTCCAACCATCCACTATTGGAGCTAGTGATGTTAATTATATACATGTGTCTCAGAACTTTTTCTTAATAACAAAAGCCTTCAAGGCCAACAATTTCTTCATTCATGGATTATGGATATTTTTAAGACTATTCTGTGAATGTTTGTAATTCATGTTTGCTTTCATCTGTGCTAAAGTAGTTGAACTATTTCAGTTATTTTGGTACTTATCATATTGAGAATGTGCTATAATTTCTGTTATTGTTGTCACATCCTCATGGAATATTCTAATGGATATTAGACATATCTTCCTTGTTATATTGGTTTCAATGACCGTCACATCTCTATGGACTATTCCACTTGATGTTTCATGAACCCTTCTTGTTCATGTGTGTCTCTACTAGGGTGGTACTACTACCTCTCTCTTAGAGGCTCACTTCTCCTCCCTTTCACAGTGAAAGAACTTTGACACCCATATGCTCGAACACTCACCAAGCACACCCCCTTACTTTTCAAAGGCGCATGAGCAGTGAGCACTCCTCTCTCTTGCTGATAGTTAGAGCCAAGGCATATCTCTAAGATAACTGGCAACCGAGCTGATATTCTGGATGGGGCTTCTACTCCAAACAATATGAGGTCTAATTGGGACTTAAAATCGGGGAAACCCCTTGGTTGACAGATTTCCAGCACTGCTAACATGTTCCCCTTGAAGATGACCTTTTCTTCCATTGATTAACAAGTGTTCTTTACTTCAACAATATCAAGGATAAAGTTTCAAACTCAGCTACTGTTGATTGTTGCTAAGATGCCCTTCAACATGGTTTTGAACAAGTCTGAATGTAGCATGGAGGCTTCTTTGTTTTGTGCACAAGGAAGATTTTGACCTTTTTATTTCCTTAGAGATATCACTTGAATTCATAGATGAAGTTTCCTCAAATATTTGGAAAAATATTGGTTTAGTCAATAAGAAAGAGTCCAAGTTCTACCTTAGGTAGACAATGAAATTACTTCAGAAATTAGATCCAACCATGACTTTGATTAGTCTCCCACATAATCAAAATGATGCTACAAATATGCTCTCAGATAACCCTGAAATAGCTCATGTCTTGACTTAGAAAATGGCCTCAGCAGGACTAAAATATTACCCCTAAATGTGTCTTGGTCATATTTTACAACTAGTGAATGTAACCCTCATGTTTGTCCACAAATTAACCTTACACAATTTGTATTAACCTCAGAGGACTATGCTTAGGGATAGGTCTTGGTCCAAACTGAAAGGGCCTTATATATGTCCTTCCATAGAGCTATTTTTCCACATAAATGTCTAAAGTTATGTCATAAATATGCCATTGAAGAGGCCTTAGATATAATGCTATAGAGATTCAATAATCTTCAACTTAGTGAAAAATTAACCTCAGAAAATTAGCAAAGACATACCCCTACCTCAGGATGAGATTAGGCCTTAGAAACCACACCCTTGTCTCAGATATATGACCTCAGAGAGGGCCGAAATTCTTCCTCTAAGGTAGCCCAAATGTTGCACATCCAACATAGAACTTAGCCCCAGGTTCAGTGCATGATAGGCCTCAAGAAGGCCGAAATGGTATGCCAAAAACGACTGTGTAAATCCTCTAATGCAAGGCCTCAAATGAGGCCTAAACAAGTCATATAAATATTCACATGTGCCTCAAAAATATGTGCAAAGATATATTCTAATAAACCTCTGTTCAGTAGAGAAGAAACAACATGAAAGTTCTGACATTAAACTCAGAATATCCTTAAAAAGTTCTACCTTACTTCTCTTGATCAGCGTGACTATACAAGCATCAAAGGTCACAAATAAAATTTACAAATGATGCGCATGATATTTATGATTTTTGAGGGTATATGAGTCCTTAATTTATACTAGACAAGGAGGCTTCTAGAGGGGGTGTTGACCTGCCCATAAACCCTGAGCTTACCTACTTATTGGAAAAAAATTAAATACAAAAAAATATTTTTTTAATGGAGCCAACCTAATCTTCATTTGGGGATTATTTTAAAAATAATATTTCTTCTTAAGGGGTTGACATTCATCCTTCTTTGGAGGTATATTTGAAGTAACCAAAACTAATAAATTTTTGTCCAAAATTTTATTAAATATTAATCAAAATTTTGACCAATAGTAAGACTTCCTCTTCTCATTCAATTTGGACACTTTGACCACACAATTGGGGCTGCAACTTTGATAAGGCATATCTCCTCAACTGAGAGGAGTTTTATGATGTGACACCTACCATTGGAATAAACATGATGAGGAGAATCAAATGAAGATGATCTTGAGAGAGAAAACACTAATTTTCCTAACCATTTTATTCATCAAAAGTATGGATTCTTTTGGGTGTTTCTTTGGTTGACATCAATGACAACCAAATTCCAATAATCTCCCCCTTTGGTAGTGATGGCAACAAACCAAGTCCCCTTATGACTGCTACTCCCCCTATCTCCATGATTTATTGATTTCTCTCCAAAAATTCTCTCCCTATTTGACATCAAAGGAAAAGGGTGACTCCTCCTATTTGCTTAACTTGATGGAACATAGATCAATGTGAAGTTGGTTGGACCCTGAGCTTCTTCTGAAGATACTCAAATGTCTATTTTGTAAGGGGATTGTTGAAGATGTCAGCTATTTCCTTTTTCCCAATGTATTCTACCTTGATATTCTTCTCTGCAACTTGTTCTTGAAGAAGGTGATATTTAATAGGAATATGCTTAATTTTAATGCATTATATGATTCTTGGAGAGGCTTGTGGTGCTAGTTTGTCACAGAATATCAAAATGGGTTCATCAATCTTCACTTGGAGATCCTGTAGAGCTTACTTCGTCTAGAGGAGCCGAGTAAAACATACTACTGCTGCTATGTATTCTTCTTCTGCTTTGGATAAGATACTAAAGATTGCTTCTTTCTCAACCATGATATGATACAATCACCTCGATAGAAGGATGCTACACTGGTTCATTTTTGGTCATTAACACTGCATGCCCAATCTGGATTTTCATAGGCTATAAAAGTTAACTCTTTTCCTTTAGAAAAACATAATCCAAATTATACATTTACCTTAAGATATATGGAGATCATTTTCACTGCTACAACATGGGATTCTTTTGGTGTTACCTGGAATATTACCACTTGGCTTATTGTCTGCATCACATAAGGTCTCAGAGTTGTCACATACAAGAGGATTCTAATCATCAATCTATAAAGTCTCTAGTCTGCTTCATGATATTCATTATCCTTGCTTAACTTGCAACTAGTTACCATGGGAGTACTAACTGGTTAAATTCTTCAACATTTCTTTGATGTACTTGGGTTGAGAAACGAATTTTCCAGCATCTTCCTGAGATATCTTAAGTGCCAAGAAGAAGGTAAACTCACCAAGTAAGGACATCTCAAACTTACTTTGCATATTTTTGGAAAAATTCTTACTCAAACTATCATTGTCACTTCCAAAGATGATATCATCCACATATACTCCAATGATCGTCAGATTGTCTCATTCAATTTTTATATATAGGTTTCTATCAACGCTTCCTCTTTTGAATCCTTGTTGCTCTAAATAATTGTCTAGACATGAATACAAAGCTCTAGGAGCTTGCTTTAGGCCATACAAATATTTCTTTAAATTTCACATAGTCTTTCATTTCCGTAAACAAAAATCCCTCTGGATGATCTATGTAGACTTGTTCTTCCAATTCTCCATTTAGAAAGTCTAATTTTACGTCCATTTAGTACACTTTAATATTTCTCAAGTAGACATAGGCTAATAAAATTATAATTGCTTCCATCCTAGAAATAGGTTAAAATGTTTTCGAAATCTATCCCTTTAACTTGTGCATATCCTTTACATACCAATCCTTCCTTGTTCTTGGTTACTTGTCCATCTTCATTTAGCTTGTTTATGAAGACCCATTTTGTGCCAGTGACATTTTTGTCCCTAGGTCTTGGAACCAACTCCCATGTTTCATTTTTTCATTTATCCAGTTCTTATTCCATGGATTTAATCTATTGTTCATCATTGTTGGCTTATTCAAAGATTTCAGGCTCAATTGTGTATAATAATGCAAGATGTCCTTGTTCTGACATACATATTTGTTGGCTTCTTTTGGTTCTTTACCTTGCATTCATATCACTAATGATTTGCTCTGAAGGATGATTTTTTTGATACCATTGTTTTGAAGTCTTAGAAAGTGCATGTTGATTATATTTTGTTTCTTCCTGGTTGATAGTTGGCTCTTATTCAAAATGTTCTTCCTATTTTTTCTTCCTTCTTTGTCTGGTTCTTCTATTTCTTTCCCTTTTGAAGATGTGATTCCCTACTTGGTCTTTTTCCCATGCATTTCATCAAATTTTACATTAATTCTTTCCACCATCTTGTTGAGACTTATATTATCACATTTTCATGCTTTTCTTTTTTCTAGAGTATCCAATAAGTATACCTTCATCTAACCAAGAGTCAAGTTTTCCAATATATTTATCTTCCTTTTTATATAGAATTTTTCTTCCAAAGACTTGAAAATGATTCAATTTTTTTTGTCTCCCCTTCCATAATTCTTATTGGGTTTTGTCATTGTTACTTCTAAGTATTACTCTATTTAGGATGTGTAAAATTGTTTCTACTGCTTGTGCCCAAAATATATTATTTAGTTTGAATTCATGAAACATAGTTCTTGCCATTTCCTCTACTATTTTTTTCTTTCTTTCAACAAATCCATTTTGTTGAGATGTCTAGCCTACCAATTATTGTTTTTTATTTTTATTATGTGTTCTTCACAAAAATGTTGGAATTCTTTAGATTTGAATTCAATTGCATTATCTAATATTAATCACTTGATTTTCGAATTAGTTTTGTTTTCAACCATCTCTTTGTAAATCCTAAAGCATTCAAATTCTTTTGAATTCTTCTTCAAAAATGTTATTGCTTTCATTCTGGTGTAATCATCAATAAACAACATGAAGTATTTCTCACTTTCTGATCCTTTAGTTCTCATCGGTCTACATAAGTCAGTGCGTACCAGCTCTAATGGATTTTAAGTAGAGTATTCCTTGGTTTTGAACTCAACCCTTGTTTATTTTCCATGTCGATAGTGATTACAGATGGTGCTTGCTAGTTTTCAATTTTCTGGCATCTCTTTTACTGCTTCCTTTTTACTGTTTTTGGCTGGATTATCAAAGTGAATGTGACCCATTCTTTTATGCTTAAGCCAAATTTCTTCCTCCTTTGCCAAAAAGCAAATTTATTTTCCGATTTCATCTAAAGTGTATATGCCATTTGGGGTCCTTGATGCTGTCACCACTAATATGCTTTATTTATCCCTTTTTATTTCACATTTATTTGAGTCAAACAGAAGAGTGTGTCCTTGATCACACATTTGAATCACACTTAGCAGGTTATGGTTCATATTTTCAATGAGAAAAACATCTTCTTCCATGGAATTATTTATTCTAAGCTTGACCATACACTTTCCTAAAGCCTTGGTTGAACCATCATTTCTAAACGAAACCATTCCATCCTTTTCCTTTTGCAAAGATACAAATTTATATCTGTCATGTGTCAAGTGTTAAACGACAAATGTAGACATACCAAACACTTTTATTTTTTGGGGTTCATACAAGAATCACACATCTTTCATCCTTATTTTTCCAAAAAATTTAAGGTTCTTTTGGAGGAAAATTTGAGTCATGCTTTGGCTCCTTTGGAGTAGTCATTAACCTGCAATATTTTGCTATATGTCCAAAATTGTTGCACATGTAACACTCTACTTCATTACTTAAATATCTAAACTTGTTATACTTTTGGTTTCAACCTTCCAGAAGTTTTCTAGGATAATCATTACTAAATGGTAGCTTCCATTGTTTCTCCTATTCCTATAATAAGACTTACAATCCACAACTTTGTGCCCAAATTGTTGCAAGAATAATGCACACCAAGGAAGATAGTTTGATACCTCAGAGTGAGAGATTTTCTATGTGGTGCGACTCTCTAGAAACCTTCCTCTTGAGTTTTCTTAGTTTATGTTTGTTGATTTCACATCGTTTAACCTTGAACCTTATCTTTTTAGGGCATGCAATCCTCCTTCTTGATATGGCCCTTGATGATATATGCATAACTCTTCTGCTCAACTTATTTTCCCGTTGTCATGGAAATTGAACCCTTCTCAACATATGTTGGTTTTTATCCTAACCTAAATTTGTCATCACATGAACTTTGATTGCTAATATTTTCATCCAAAATTTTGGTGCTATTAACAAAATTTTGATGGAAAATTTTCTTCTGAACTTCCATTCTTAGAGAGACTATCTTTTCTTCCAATTATTTTGTTATATATATATATATATATCTTGGAATTTTCTTCCATCTAGTTTTTGAGTGTTTCTTCAATATGTATGGATTCCTTTGATTGGACTTCCAAATTGATGATGATTTCATCTAATTCTTCAATCTTCTCATTGAAACTTCTAGAATGTTCTTTTAGCTCATTCAACTCCTTTTCTAATGCCTTGATGTTCTTCCTTTATACCTTTAGATACTTTAAGTGTTGACCAATTCTCTTTCAAGGTCTACCTTTCCTTATTCTTCATTATCTTTACATGATTTCTTATAGTTTTCCATTGCCAGAAATAACACTCTTCCTAAGTCATTTCCAGTATCACTGTTGCTTTCTTCATCAGATGAAGAACTGTCTCTTTTGAATAAAGATTTTTCTTGAAGACTTCCTTTTTACCTTATTTATTGTATCTTTTATGATTTTTCTTTACCTTCTTGGGAACTTCTTCTTCTTCTCCTTCATTATCTAAATACTTTAAACCATGAAATTTTGAAGTGAAATCACCAATTTCACCACAATTAAAATAATTTGAAGGGAGCTTTCATTTGTACTTGTCGATTCCTCTCTTTAAGTTCCTCACAAAATTGGCTATCTCTTCATCTAAGACCTCACTATAATTGCAACTGGTGCTTGGATTTGACTGTTTCTTGTTCTTCCATGATTTCTTAGATGTTGTAAAAGTTGCTTCTCTTTTATATGGGATTTCCTCTTTTGTTGTCATTTCGTAGCTGTATGTTTTCCATGTAGATCATCTATGGTGACATTTTCTAAGTCTGATATTTCTTCTAGAACTGATACTTTATATTCATATCTCATCGAAATATATCTCATTACCTTTCAAACAATTACCTTGTTTTATATTGGTTTTCCCAATCCTTTCATGGTGTTAACTATTTCATCAACCAAAACAAAATAAGCTACAATATTTTTGTCTTCATTCATTTTCAGCTACTCAAATTATCCTCTAAAAGTCTGAAGCTTGACCTCCTTGAATTTCTTATCGCATTCATATATGCTTTCAAGATTATTCTTGACTTCTTTTGCATATGTGTAATGCATTAGTTTAACATAAAATGAACCTGTTAGACCACTTAAAAAATAATTTATAGATTTTTCATTACTTTCATAAATCTTCTTACCAACATCATCAAGTGGAGGAGCATAAGGTTTTTTGTATCCACTTACTACATAGTTCTAGATAGTAAATCCTTATTCTTACACATATGCTTTAATCCTTCCACTCCAAAATGCATAGTTCTTTCCATAAAATAGTGTAATTTCATTCTTGGTGCAATCCACAATCTCCTTTCTAGTGGTTAGACTTCTTGCAAAGGAACCTACTTTGATACCAATTGTTGGAAATAACCAGAGGGGAGTGAATTAATATTTCACTTCAATTAGTTAATTATTGATTTTCATAGCATTAACATGAGATCAAAACATAAATCATCAACACATCACAAGAATAGTACATAAGAAAGTTTTAAGTGGAAACCATTCTATAAGAAAAATAACCCAACACTTTTCTAATATAATTTATGAGTACAATATTTCTCAGCTCCAATTGAAAGGGAAGGTCCAACTTCACAGTAATCTAGAAAATCATTTTATTTATCAGGAAGCACCAACTCCTGAAAGGATTCTCCAACACCTTGGTTTTACTAGAACCAACTAAAAGGATGCTCCAATGCCTTGGTTTTATTAGCTCCAACTGAAAGGATGCTCCGACACCCTGTAAATTTCAAATTTCCCTAGCACCACCCTACCACCCCAAAGTATTTTCAGGCTCTAACTTGAGGGATATTTCACTCTCCACCTTGCACCAGCCAACCACCCTAAAAATATAAAAACAGAGAAATAACCATGGGCTCCCATACGAGGAACAATGAACCACTTAAAAAGATATTTAATTAACCCTTATTATTGATGTATGCCCCAGATGTGCAATGACGTGCCAAAAATTATCAATTTGCTTCTTGTATACTGCTTCAAGTCTAATATCCAATTCTCTCCACAATAATAACTTAATCATAAACAAAATTATTTACCAAACTTATCTCATACCTAAAGTAACTTTGCTAATGAAAATTGTGCTATTAACTACTTTAGATTCTACCAAGTGTTTTTTCCTTCAACAAGATCAAGGATAAAATATAAAACTCAACTTTTGTTTATTATTAATAAGCTTACCTTCAACATGGTTTTGAACAAGTTTGAATTTAGCCTAAAGGCTTCTTTATTTTGAGCCAAAGGAAGAATGGTGTCCTTTTTATTGCCTCAGAGATAGCCTTTCAATTCACATACGAATTTGCTTTAGATATTTGGAAAAATATTGGTTTATTCAACAAGAAAGAGTCCAATATCATACACTAAAGTTATGCCTTAGGTAGATAATGGAATTAATTCAAAACTCAGCTGCAACAATGAAATGATTAGTCTCCCATAATACTGAAAATATGCTATAGGTATGCTCTCAGATTAGCCTAAATTAAATCAAGTCCTAACTCAGTAATTGGCCTCATTAGGAATTAAATATGACCCTTAAATGTGTCTATGATTAGACTTTGCAACTAGAAAATGTAACTCTCATGTCTGACCACAAATTAGGCTGCACAATTTGTATTAACCTCATAGGAATGTGCTTAGAGATAGGTCTCAGTCCCACCTTAAATGGGCCTTAGATATGTCCTACTAGAAACCCAAATTTTCCTAGAAAATACCTAAGTTATGTCACAAATATGCCATCGAAGAGACCTCAGATCCAATGCTACAAAGTGTCCAAATAATCCTTAGCATAGTGCAAAATCAACCTCAGAAAACCAATGAAGACATACCCCTTCCTTAAGATGATATTAGGGCTCAAAAGGTACACCCTTGTCTTAGAGATATGACCTCAAAGAGGGTAAACATTTTGCCTATGAGGTAGCTAAAATGCCACAGATCTAATGAAAAACTTAGCCTCAGGTTCAATACAAGATAGGTCTCCTCAGAGAGGCTGAAAACGCCATTGACATTCTCAATAATGATGCAAAGTGAATTATGAATGGGCCTCAAGAAGGCTGGAAGGCTATGGCACAAAATACTACATAAATCCTGTAATGAAATGCCTCTTTCACATGACCCTTAGAACTAGATGCAAAGATGTCTTATGATCAACCTCTGTCCAGTGAAGAAGAAACACCATAAAAGATCAAAAATTAAACTTAGAATATCCTTAGAAAGTTTGACCTTACTCTTTTTGATCTGCATGATTATACATGCCTCAAATATCATAGTAAAATTTTCAAATGATGTGTATGAGATTTATGATTTAGGAGGGAATCCAAGCCCTCAATTTATATTGGATGAGGAGGCTTCTAGAGGGGGATCCAACATGCCCATAAACCCTGAGATGAACTTCTTATTGACAAAAAATAAATACAAATATTCAAATTTTAATGGAGCTGACCTAGTCTTCATTTCAGGATTATTTTAAAAATAATATTTATTCTTAAGGGTTTGACATTCATCCTTCTTTGGAGGTGGATTTGAAGCAAACAAAACCAATAAATTTTTATGCAATTTGTTTCTTAAATATTAATCAAACTTTTGACCAATAACAAGACTTCCTCATATCATTCAATTTTAGCACTTTGAACACACAATTGGGGCTCCAACTTTGATGAGGCATATCTCCTTAATCGAGAGGAGTTATGTGCCATGCCACCTACTATTGGAATCAACATGATGAGGAGAATCAAATGAATATGATATAGAGAGAAAAAGCACTGATTTTCCCAATCATTTTCTTTATCAAAGGTGAGGCTTCTTCTAGTTGTTTCTTTGGTTGATATCAATGACAACCAAATTCCAATAGGTTCTAACCTTAGTTATATTACCCCAAAATTTGTTGAGGCGTGTGTTTTATAGGAAATAAATCATACAAATTCATGTTTGGTTTAACTAGTTGTGAGAACTAAGAGGAAAGTGACTAAATTGAATGAGGCATGTCATTTTTAGATGAGTGGGTTGTACACAAAAGACACATTGAATGTGATTCCCATGGGATCATATGATATGTTTTTGGCCATGGATTAGTTGGTAATATATAAACTCAAGTTGTATTATTTTAATAAACCCTTGGAATGTGAGGATGATGAAGGAAATAACAGAGTTCTATAAGGCATACAAAAACCTATATTAGTGCAGTATAGTTCAACACTATATTATATAAATACTATAGAAAAGGTTATCCATTGTATGGCATACATGTGTTACACTCAGTAGAAAATAAAAAGTTGAATAAAAAATTATTGAGTGCTACTAGAATGTAGGGATGTGTTTCCAAAGAAAATACTAGGATTTCCCCTTAAAAGAGACATTCATTCATAAATAGAGCTTATGCTAGGAGTAGTGCTCGTGTCTAAGGTACCTTAAAGGATCAACATGCCTAAATTGGTTGAGCTATAAATATAGTTCAAAGTTATGTTGGAAAAAGGGTGTATTAGGCCTAACATGTCTCTATGAGGAGCACCATGTTTTTTATTGTCAAGAAGAAATATGTTACCCTTTAATGATTTATTGAGTATAGATATTTGAGAAATATGGACATAAATAAAAGGCATCAAATACCAAGGATCAATGACCTATTTGATCAATTGAGAGGGGCCATAGTTTTTTCAAACATATATATGAGATTTGAGTATAATAAATGCACGATAAAGGATTAGGACATCCATAAAGTCACATCTAGGGCAAGGAATGGGCATTATGAGTTTGTGGTGATGCTTTATGAGCCTTAGTATTGCAACAAGAATGATACAACTCCCAAGGGTATAAACTTAAATTATCAACTCGAGGTTCGTACAAACTTAAGAGGTGTCAGCACTGCATGTGCAACATGCAATGCATCCTCCTTTCGTTGATCTGATGCAATGAAGTGAATGTGATGGAAGAAAATCCTAAACTAATTGTATAAATGGAAATGCTTATCTATTTGAAGGAATGGAAATGTTACTCTACTTTGCATAAACATAAATTTTAACCTACTTGCATGAATGCAAATGCTATTCTATTTGCAAAATATCACTATTACATCAAAAGGAAACCTAGTCTATAGAATAGAAATAACAATGTTGGAAATGGAAACCCTAGCTTAAGATGAATGAAACAACACCTAATAATGAAATAATTCTTCAATAACTTCATCCAAAATATATTTCTTCAACAAAGTTCATAAGGTACTTCATGAAGTAATCATGAAAATCATCATTATGCTCTTCAAGTCATGAATTTGTCCACTAATGATAACTGCAAAGTTGAATTTCAATGGAGAATAGGCAAGGCTTAAGAGGTCTTTTGGTATTACTCAATCATGGTTAAAATCCTATAGGTCATTATTCAAGCCTAAGGGATGAAAATAAATCTTTTGGAGCAAATCTATTCAATTTTACACGTGTTATAGAAGTGATACAGGAGGTGCTACAAGAGGTGTTATAGGAGGCCCTGTTTTGCTACAGGAGGAGATAACTTGCCAAATACCCAAGTAAATAAAATTAAAATTGCATGTGATTTTATTATTATTATTAATTAGGGTTTCTTAGGACTCCATTCCAAGTAGAATCACTCCAAAATACCCCTGTTAACATGTGCTAAAAAATAGCAGAAAATTACTACTCTAAAAACAGGAAATTCAAGAACTAGTGATCTAGTTAACCTACCAAATGCATAACCTAATAAAGTGAAAATCCTATGGGGTAAATTTTTTTATTAACTTAATTTTTTTTATGACCCAATACAGGTGGAACCAACTCAAATGAATATCATTAACATGCTCTAAAAAATAGCATAAAATTACTACTATTTTGCTACAAGGGATTTCCAGAAATTCTAGATTTGTGAACTAGTAAACCAATCCAAGTCGCTGAATGATGAATATTAATTTTAAAAGATATTATAAGCTTGAATAATTCTTGTGATTCTGTAAATAACCTATAAAATAACTCACTTCAATCATTTAACCAATGTAACCTACAACAAAAAAGACATTGATAGTAAATGCATAAATAAGAGATGCAAGTGAAACAGGCATTCAAAGGAAAGAAATAAATTGTACAAGAGGGATTTAAGGCTCTTGAGATGGAAAACAACAAGGAAAATCAGATTCCTATGGAGGAATCCAAGCTTTATAAGCTAAAAATGGCACCAAACTTCATAATTTGAATCGATTCAAGTACATCCATGCTAGAAATGAAAGTGGAGCTGCTAAAGAACAAGTTTTCTCCACAAGAAGACTAAGAAATACATTCCCCTATAGGAAAATTCGAATTGATACTTATAAAAATTGATGGGGACACTTTCTCCTTGAAAGAGGAATATTTCCCCTCTAAAATTCCTCAAATAGTGGATCTGGTTCCGAACACTAGGAATTTGCATTAAATGTCAGGGAACACATTCCTAGATTTTCTCAATCACTGGAGCTCCAAAATTTGTCAATAATTTCATGATATTTTTTTAATTTATTATCCAATACTAATCCTCCTATAATAGGGATTAAGTCCCTAGCTTATCTCATCCTCCAAATCTTCATAATTTGCCCAATATTCTCACAATATTCTACAAAAATAAATAATATTAGGCACAAATATGAGATTTTCTCTAAACCTTCCTAATGAACATATTAAAGCTAAAAATATGTCATCTAATGAAAAAAAATAGGTTTAATGTGCTAAAGGATGGTCATATAGGATTTAGTTTATGTCTAATTTCGTGGCCCATCAATGTTATTTGGGCTTACCAATGTATCGACTATAGTTTTGTGCCTAATGAATAATATCCTCAATATGTACTTTGATAGGTTTGTTTTTGTTCTCATTAATGATATATAATGTTAGGCCCCTATACTACTAGTGTAACCCCTTATTGTTATTATTACACCCCCCTTATTATATTGTTGTGCCCATGTAGTCCCCATATTGTTATTATTGTGCCCTTACATTATTATTGTTATGTCGGCTCTGATTATATTATGACTGCTTAGACTCCTATATATAGAAAGGAGGTCTTGTCATTTGTATCATCCAAGAATTATTCATTTGTGTAATGTAAAGAACGTTTCCCCCTCGAAGAGGCTTATTTTGAAGGTGTTAATGTCTCTTTTCTATCTTTTTGTGAGCTGGTTTCATAACATTTGGTATTAGAGCTTTGGATTCTAGGGTTTCACTTCTCCAAACAGGTCATCGTGGCATTTGCGCTATAACCTTTTTTTTTTCCGACGTTTCAGAAGCTTAAAAAAAACCCATTTGGGCCGAAATCGTTCTAAACTTTGGGTCCAAATTTCAAAGCTTTTTGTGCTATATTTGCGGCGATATGATCTGAGGAAGTTGGCTTTTTTGCAGACTACTGAATTACATTCCAAATAGGTGACTTGGGGAAAATCGTCATAACTTTTGTTTTGAGCATTAGATTGATATTTCGTAAGAAGTTACAAAAAGAGGACGGACTGTAGTTTCTTGTGTATATTTTTCAGATCCAGAGGTCAAAACAGTGACACGTGGCACTTCATACAATTTCGCTCTTCTTAAAAGGTATATAATCAGGTCAGCTTGGGAGATTGTGCATAACTATCCCTGGGGAATCCAAATTTGATTAGACTGGTGGCATTTGAAAGAGGATGTAGAGGGCTACTATAGTTTGCAATTTTAGATTTTTGTCTCGCTATATTTTCAGATATATGATCTAAGGAAGTTAGGGTTTTTGCAGACTCCTAAATTACATATTAAACAGGTGACCTTGGGAAAATCATCATAACTTTCTCTCTGAGAATCAGATTGAAAGTGCGTAAGCAGTTAAAAAAATAGAACACATTGTAGTTTTCTACGTATATTTTTCAGATCTGAAGGTCAAAACAGTGACACATGGCACTTCATACGAGTTAAATCTTCTGAAAAGGTATATAATCAGGTCATCTTGGGAGATTGTGCATAATTCTTCCTTGGAGAATCCAATTTAGATAAGACCGGTAGCATTGGAAAGAGGACGTAGAGGGATACTGCAGTTCACGATTTCAAAATTGGAAGATCCAAATTTACATAGTTACAGTCGTTTCAAGATCGAGCTCCTAAAATCAAGAAAAGACAAGATGAGGAAGTTTGATGGCAAGGATCTGGTAAATTGGATACTACAAATGGAGAAATATTTTGATCTACATGGTGTGCCACTATTAAAAAAGGTATGTATTACATCTTCATATTTAGAATCGGATCAATTTTTATGGTATAAAGGACTTTTTTCTTGTAAACAACTTGTTACGTGGTCAATTTTCACAGAGGAAATGATAGCACATTATGAGGATACAAAGAGCAACACCTTTTTTAGATCAACACCACAACAATTGGAAGAAAAAAGAGAAAAAGGGCTTTGTTACAAAGTGGAAAGCAAAATTATGGCAACAAGGAAGTCTACCCCTCACAACTATAAAGAGGGAAGTGTTGTTTCTCCTAGCCTTCCACAACCTACAAGGGTTACACCACAACAATTGGAAGAAAAAAGAGAAAAAGGGCTTTGTTACAATTGTGATAGCAAATGCACTAAAGGTCATAAGTGTGCTAAGAAGAAATTATTTTACATAGAGTATGAAGAGGAGGAAGAAAAGGATCAAGAAACATCAAAAGAAGAGGATATACGCCAGGACCCAACCCCAGAGAAAGAAGAAATGAATCCGACCATATCTTGTAAATCATTGTCAAGAATTACCACTCCTCAAACTCTCAAGATAGAAGTACATATCAAGAAGAAAAAGGTTCAAGAAGTGAAAGATCACATCGAGAAAGAAGAAATGAATCCAACCATATCTTGTAATTCATTGGATGGAATTACTACTCCTCAAACTATCAAGATAGAAGGACACATCAAGAAGAAAAATGTTCAAGAAGTGAAAGATCGCATCGAGCATCAAGAAATGAATCCGACCATATCTTGTAAAGCATTGGAAGAAATTACCACTCCTCAAACTCTCAAGATAGAAGGACATATCAAGAAGAAAAAGGTTCAAGTAGTGAAAGATCACATCGAGCATCAACAACAAGTTCTCCAACTTTTAAAGGATAACACCACTTTGGTGAAGAATCGAATGAAACAACGAGTAGATCAACATTCCAGTGAAAAAAGTTTTGATGTAGGTGATTGGGTATTTTTACGGCTACATCTCAAGCAAGCTATTTATGAGAAGGAAATTTTCGCAATACTACATGCACTTAAGAAATGGCGACCTTACCCAATGGGAAGACACTTAAAGGTAAAAATGGATCATGATAGTCTTAAATACTTTTTAGAACAAATATTATCTTTAGAAGAACAGAAAATTTGGGTCACAAATATGTTGGGTTATGACTTTGACATGATCTACAAAAGAGGGAAGAAAATTTTTGTTGTAGATGCACTCTCAAGAAAGGATGAGGATATGGAAGCATTGTTTTGTATTATTTCTATTATCCAACCAAATTGGATAAACGAAGCAAGGGATGAATGGAAGAAGGGCAAAGAAGTGTGGTCACTCATTCAAAAGTTGCAGAATATCCCAATTCAAACAATATTTCCAGAACTTGAAGAGGAAGGAAAAATCATATTGGAACCTAGAGCAGTCACACAAACAAGAACCTGACAGCTACGAAATCAATCAATTTCAGAGTATCTCATCAAGTGGAAGAACTTACCCGCTGAATATTCCACACGGGAGGACAAGAATTTTATACAGAAGCACTAAGAGCTACTCAAGCATTGAGGACAACACTTTTTGAAGGAGAGGGGCATGTTAGGCCCCTATACTACTAGTGTAACCCCTTATTGTTATTAGTAAAACCCCCTTATTTTTATGCCCATGTAGTCCCCATATTGTTATTATTGTGCTCCATAGAAGCCCACTATTGTTATTATTGTGCCCTTACGTTATTGTTGTAATTTCGGCTCTGATTGTATTATGACCCCTTAGACTCCTATATATAGAAAGGAGGTCTTGTCATTTTTATCATCCAAGAATTATTCATTTGTGTAATGTAAAGGAGGTTGCCCCCTCGAATAGGCTAATTTTGAAGGCATTAATCTCTCTTTTCTATCTTTTTGTGAGATCGTTTCATAACATATAATTTATTAAAAGACCAAGGAAGAACATGAGGATCCCATTAGGATGGTATTACATGAATTAATTAACACTAACTATATGCTAAGTACGTACATCACATATGATTTCTTTGAGAGGCGGTCATGTGATATTAGAGAAAGGCGTTGTAATAGACCTTTAGAAAATAAAGGTAATAATGGATTTCCTTACACCTAAAAATGAATTTGAAGTAAGGTCATTCATTGAATTTTTTGGATACTACAAGAGGTTCATATAAATATTTTCAAATATTGGTCATCTAGTGACTTCTTCAAAGAGAAAGGGAGTAAGATTCATATGGCTAGAAAAGTGTGAAACAATACTTTAGTAGATGAAGCATCTTTAAACTAATGGACCAATCCTCAATAGTGTGGATTTAGACAAGTATTTCTTGGTTTTATAAATTCTTACAAGGATGCAATCAATGTAGTTCTCATGTAAGAGGGGCATGTAATCAATTATTCATAAGGAAATTAAATGAGAATGAGACACACTATGTAACACATGATCTATATCTTGTAGCCATTATGCATGCCTTGAAGAATCAAAGACACTATGTTCTTGAAAGAAGGTTTGTGTCAATGGAAAATCATATTGGGTTGAAATACTTATTCATAAACGTTGTTTGGATTCCAAGAAAGTTATTTTAATGGATTTCATTGGTTATTTTGATTTTGAAATTAAACATATTAAAGGAAAATAAAATGTAGTGGTAGATGCACTCAACCAAAGCATGCAAACAACACATATGGTAGCAGTTAGTGTATGTGAGTTAGATATAAAAGAAAGAATCAAGGATTCCCTAAATAGTGATGAACATTATAAACATGTAAGGAAATGCTTGGAATAAGATCCCAAAGGGACAAATTGCGAAAGATATCATCTAATCAAAGATGGCATATTCATGTATAAGAGAAGACTGTACATACCAAACTCAGCATACTTGAAGAGGATAAGAAGGCAAGAACTCCATAAGAGGCCTTATTCAGGTCATCCATGTTATTAGAATATGATAACAATAACAAGAAGGGAATATTATTGGCTTAGGATGAACAAGATGATTAATGAATACATAGTTAAATGTCTACAATGTCAACAAGTTAAAATTGAGCACAGGTAGCCCACAAGATTCTTTTAACCAATACATATTCCAAAATGGAAGTGGAAAGTTTTATCTATAGAATTCATCAATTGTTTACGAAGGATATAAAAGAAAAGTGATGCAATTATGGTAGTGGTATATAATGTGAGCAACGTAGCTCACTTCATTATATTGAAATCATCCTATGAAGCAATTGACATTGAAAATATTTTCATGAAAGAAATTTTCTTGTTGCATGGAATGCATAAGACAATTATATTAGATCAATACGCCAAGTTTATGTCAAACCGTTGGAAAGTTTATTTGTAGGTTTTGGGACATAGTTTATTTTCATTGCTTCCTACCATCCTTAGATAGATGGATAGAAAGAGAGGGTAAAAAAGGTTCTAGAATATATGTTCAAAATGTATGATATGCATCCATCGAAGAAATGGGATGATTACTTACCCTTGGTGGAGTTTTCCTATGAAAATGGATACCATGAATTGCTAAAAATGATTCCATTCAAGGCCTCATATGGTAGAATATGTAATATTCTAGCTAGTAGGGAAAATTTAGTGGATCAGATCACATTTGGACTAGATATGCTAAAGAGATGGAACAAGAAGTCACAAAAATCAAGAAGAATGTGAAAGTGTCATTAGATTGATAAAGGAAATATGCTAATAGGAAAAAAACTCATAGGGAGATCATAGTAGGAGATCATGCATATCTCAAGATTAATCATAAGATAAGTTCTCAAATAATGGGAACTTATGCCAAGTTAACACCCTACTATTTTTTATCATTCAATATCTTAGAGAGAGTGGGACTAGTGGCATATAGGTTTGGATTACCTCCTACTACAAAAGCACATGACATATTCCATGCATATTTTCTTAAGCAATATGTGCATGATTCTAATCAAATCACTGATTGGGATATGATTTAGGTGGAACCTAAAGGAGATTTTTTAGTTAAATCCTTAATGCATACTATATAGGAAGGAGACCCTACTTTGGAAATAAGCCATTGTGCAAGTCAAGGTTCAATGGAAACAATTTGGAGGAAATGAGGCCACATGGGAACTAGAGGATGCAATAAAGATGGCATACCAATTTTTGTTTGTTGTATAAATAATTCTACTATGAATGGTAAAACATTGATGATATCGTTCCTTTAATGGGGAGGGGAGTTTAACAACCATTTTTGAACACTAGTTCGTAAATCTATATGTGACTAGAATCACAAAAGGGTTTCAACATTAATATTTGGTTAATGCTTTTAATGGTGTAGTTATCCTTTTTATGTTAATGAGAAATTTCCAACAATTGATTCAATGGGTGGAGAACCTACACTATCTATGATTCCATGAGTGGGAACTAATGAGAGGGAGTGGCAAGAATTGTTTCCAGTTGAAGTAAATCTTACCTATAATCCTTTTGTTAAGCTAAAATTTAAACTCATCTCTTCCCAATTAATTAGGAGCAAATTAATTCGGCAATAAATATTTAAAATAAAAACTTCCCATAATTATGGTAAGTAGTTGAGACACAAAATAACATGCCTTTGAGGCACGGGAAAGTACATATCTCAATTTTTTTATTTAATCCATGAAATTGTTGATTTGGCCCATGAAATATCATGTTGACATGGGAAGAATGAAGTCAATTTATGAGCATAAAGTAGGGGATGCATATGAATGGATATAGGGATGAGATATGAAGAAAAATATGTGCCAAAAATGTTTTGTCTAATAGAAAAACAATGAGGGATTGTTTAATGTATCAATAATTCAAGCTATAAAATAGGGATATGTTTTTGGATGTTTATCTAGGCAAGCATAGAGTCTCGGGGAGGTGAGGAAATTGTTTATCTAGGCAAGCATAGAGTCTCGGGGAGGTGAGGAAATTAAGGAGCTAATGGAATAGTGAAGGAACTCCCTTGTGATATTAAATCCAATTGAGAATACACATGTGGCATTGAGAGATCTCTTAGCTCGGAGGGGTTGGAAGGAACAATTTGTTGATTTCTAGTTTTGAAGGAGAGTGACCTTCATTTTTACACCATTCATTGCTTAGTGAAATTTCCCGTGATGGCATTACGGGTTTGATAGGGTGTGTATTGGTGTAAAATAATTAGCTAGAGAAATGAGCATGTGGTTGGGTTTAAAATGGATCACCCTTATTAGTTGTAGGAACATTTAAGTTGAATCAGATAAGTGTCTATGTGATTTCATTTATAATTAAATTTTCGATGAATTTCATTGATGCAGGAGCACCAAACCCTAGTCAACAAGTTTGACTAGACCCAAGGGGGTCACAAAATATCCAGAGGGAAATACATTTCCCCAATATAATTTTTTATAAAATTATGTAATTATATGTGTCCTAATTCAAGAAAAAATAAATACTATTAGGTTGTTTTGATGAGTTGGTGTTATGGCCAAGTGGGCCTTTGTGAATTTAACAAGTGCTAGATTGAGGTGTTAAGCTGTTGGGGCAAGTGTCAAAGTTGTCATTGTTTGTGTTAGGATATTTTCTAGACAATATAGCTATACATGTATGTACAACCAAGATTCAATAAACTAGAGAAGGATTATATTTAGAGCCAAAAAATCTCAAGGAGCTTGAGGAGGAATTAGAGAAAGAATAACTCGAGGAGCTCAAGGAGGAACACAAGAGTTTATAGTTTCCATTGGAATATTATGTAATCCTCTACGTAAAAATGCTTTATTCTAGTTGATATAACGAGTCTCAATTTTCATTTACATATACATTTTGTGTGTGGCTTGGATTCTTTCATATTTATATAAATTCTCCTTGAGAGTGAGTGTAGGGGATGTTAGCACCTAAATCTTCCCTAGGCTGAAGGAAGGAAAAATTCAGGGTAACCACAAACCATGCTCAGTCTGGTAGCTAGCCCTACCAGAACAGGAGAGGGCTCTCTCCAAGTCACGCTTAGTGAATAGATAAGCAAAAAATGGTCTGAGATGACTTACAGTGAAGTATTGATCTTAGGCTAGTAAGTGAATAGGGATACAAGAAACAATTTCTATAAATGATTGAGCTTCTGGGATGGTATGGGACCAACGGTCAGCAAAGAACAGAGAATTTAATACAAAGGCACAGATTACTTCGTGAGGCAAGGCGGGCAGAAAGTGTAGCAATTTAGTTTGGAATAACGTGGAACGGAGAGATTGCTGAGGAGTGTGAAAAGGGCATAGGAGCATGAATCCTTTTCAACAGAAGAAGAACACTGAACATGAAATTTTCCCACAGGCAGAGCAATAAAATTGAATTCTACCTAATCTCACTCAGAAAATTTCACTGGAAATGAACATGAATTGAATTATGAAACATAACGAAATACATATCAAAACATAAGAGACACATTTACTACACTCACAACCACAAGAATCTCATGAAATAGAGCTGCTGCCTTTCATTAATTCTCTATCAAAAATATACAGTGAAGAAACATAGTTTCTTTCCCACAGTCTCCCAGAAGTTACAAGCCAACCAACCCTTTGAAAATAGCTTACATACAATATATAGAATGTGCCATAAAGAGATAGAACACCCAAGGGTTGGGGAGTTACTCGAATCATTACAAAATGGAGATGAAAAGCCAACCATCAGCTACAGGTGCAGCGCTACAAACATGACATTTGGCTTGGGTGACCGTTTTCCTTCCTTCGCCACTTGGATAGAAGTCCATATGGAAAGAAAATGCTTTAAACACTGCCTTTGGTGCCAAAAAACTGAAGTGTATATGAGCGGGCCCACTTGGAGAAGTCACGAATCAAAAATTCGCGAAACGGAAGCAAATTTGGCAATTTTTCCTCTGTGCGCCGTGCCATTTTCTCTGTGTGCCGCGCTACTTTGGGGCCTGTTTTGGGGCACTTGTAGGTGTCCAAAATGTGCCCAAGTGGGCTTGTTGGAAAGCCTGTCTTGTCTACTTTCAAACCCCACTGGAATTTTTCTAATTGGTGTTCATTTGCCCCTCCAAATATCCATTCTCCGAAGACTGCTTCCTGTGTGTCAAAAAAGGGGCAGAGAGGCCATTTTTTGGGTGTTTTTGACCTTTTGGAGACTCATATCTTGCCCAAATTTCTTGTTCAAGCACCAGTAGTTGTGATTTTCCATGCTGAATCCAAAAATGCAAACCATTCCTCATTTTGAGCTCCTGATTTTTAGCGTCGCGCCACTGGGAGAAAAACCCTGTGTTTTGCCCAAAAATTTGTCATGTGATAAAAAATTCCCCATATTTCTTGAAGTTTGGGCTGGAGGTTCTCTATGGGGTTTTATGATCGACCAAGGAAGCCTCAGCCAAGACTCGAAGCTGATCTTGCTCTTTTGCCTCTTTTGCCTTTCTTGTTTCTTTCCTCAATTTCGCCTTCAAACTCTTTATTCGGGCCTTGGCGCTCATGTTTCGTGCCCTGTAATGAAAAGCCATGTGTCTCAGTAGAGCAAGTTCCTTGTCAGCCTTATCTAGTAGCCTCTCCAAGTGCATGTTGACCCTCTCGATTTTGGCCTCCTGATCCTCATTGATTTCTTGCTCCAATGATGTGAGCTCAACTCTTCTCCTTTGAGCAGCTTGGCGATGCTCACGAATGTTTTGCAGCTCCATAATCACCTGCTGGTCCTCAAGCTGCTTATTTATTTGTTCCAGGTACTTCATGTTCCACTTGGCCCTCTCCAAGTCAAGGGATAAGGCCTCAATCTTTGATTAATGCTCCTGGATGATCTCTTTGAGCTCTGCATTTGTTGGCTCTTTATCTGTCTCATCATCATGAAGGAGAACGAATTCGGTCTCTCGTTCACCTGATGGCCCTTCCTCCTACATTGGCTCCTTACCTCTGCCCTGCTCCTGTGATTCTGATGTCGAAAGCGGGGCCCCTTCCACCCCAGGTGGAGATAACACTCACTTTGCTACTGCAAATAAGGGTCTACTGCCTTTCTAATAGGTGATGAATACTGGCATAGTAGCAGTCTCGTGGCACTCATACTGATGTGAAGGACCACCTATCTCATGATCTACCTCTGATACTACCTGTGGAGCACTGAAGAAGTCTCGGGAGATGAAGTCCTCCCAAGCAATACCCTGCAATCCCAATTGATGATCCACCAAAATCCGGATAAGAGAAAAGTGATAAACACTGTTGAGCTGCTGCCGAGGGGTCTTATGCTGCATGAAATTTTTCATCCTCTCTATGTTCCCGCAAATGAAAAATGGGAGGTTCATCATTCGCATCGCGGTAAAGTGCATGAGCAACCTAATGTGATAGGCATAAAGGCGAGAAAACCTCCCCTCACAACTGAAGTACTTCATGATCAATTTCACGAGCAGAGCATACTCATCTCTCAAAAATCTGAATGGGAAAACTCTCGTGAGCAGACACAAACAACTGGCCTTAATGTAAGGCTCATAATGATGCCTCTCCACCTTCTTCTTTTTATGCCAGTGTTCTCCAACATTTGGTATGCCTGTTGCCATTGATATGGCTTCGAGTGTCAATGTGAAAGTGACCCCAGCCAAGATAGATTGACCTCCATGTAGGTGAAGCGCAAAAAGACGGGCCAACTCATGATGAACTTTGACATTTGCCACCCTTTGAAAAAATTCAAAACATGCTAGGTGCTGGAAACATGACATAGCAAGAGGGCATGCTTGCAACTCAGTGAGGGTGTTTGGCTCATCTCTAACATGTTTGCCACTCTGGTGATGTCTCCTGGGGGCCTGTTATCCTGAAGCTGTATCACTGTGGGTCTCCACCTCATACTCTAATGAAACCTCGGATGCCATGACTGTTGTTTATAAACTATATTTAGGTTGCCCCTTTGATGATGGTGAAGTTGGGTGTTGTTTTAATATCTGTCACCAAGGGGGACATTGAAACAAGGGAGTATTAGGAGGGGAGTAATGAAATGGGAATAGGGGTTATAGGAGAATTTTGTTTGGGGATATGTAGGGGGTTTTGGGTATTTTGATAGGGTAGCGTTTGGGTTTTTTGGTAAGGTATGGTTTTAGGGTTTTTATTGAGTAATAGGAGGAGGGGTAAGGGAATATGAGTTTGGTAGTGTTAGGGTAGTGATAGTAGGAAAAATGGCATAGGGGAATAAGGAACAGGGGTAGGGTAGGAAAAATAAGCCTTGGTAGCAATAACACTGTTACACAACCCTAGCAAGATG
This sequence comes from Pinus tabuliformis, assembly GCA_031772625.1. NCBI lineage: Eukaryota > Viridiplantae > Streptophyta > Pinopsida > Pinales > Pinaceae > Pinus > Pinus tabuliformis. Next base: position 506,039,822 of record CM062812.1, read on the forward strand.
GTTTCTTGGTGTCTTTTTATGGTTGCTTTAAGAGTTTTGTTTCATTTCAATCATGGGAATAAAAACCACCATATCTTTATCCAATTTGATGAACAAGTGAGTTTGAGAGCCTACCTTGCAATTAGAGGGGCTTCACCAAAGATTTGAGGGAGTTTTGGCACGTTCTGGGTGCTTTGTCTCTATGCGTCGCGCGCTGTGTGTGCACCACGCTGGTTAGAAATTAACACTGCGGGCGGGCTCTGTGTGCGCCGCGCCCTGTGTGTGCACCGCACCCCTGCCTGTGTGTGCCGCGCACCCTGAAACTTCCTCCAACTACTCCAAATCGCGCAATTTCACACTCCACGACCTTGCAATGCTTCTCTAAGCTCTTTGATTGCACAATGACTTGGATTTATGATGGAAACTTGTGTATATAGGCTTGGAGATCATGTTTTAAATTTACTTTTTCAAAAACCCACCTTTCTAATGTCCTGTTTGACACTTTTTCACTGACTTTAATACAACCCTGATTTTCACTTTTTCTCTGAATTTTGGCTCAAATGATGAAATTTTTGACACTTTTTGCAGGGATTGCATGACAGAGCATTTGGCCACGGAAACCATGATAGCACATGTAGAAATCAACTGAAGACTCTTTTTGAAAATTTTGTCATCAATAGCACTGTTTGACTTTTCTTCAAAACAGAGTTTTGAAGAACAATCGAAGTTTATCAATATGACGATGAAACTCTGCGGATCATTACTTTGCAAGGTCATCACTTTGGTTTGCATGGATTTACTGGACATATTAAAGACCAAATTGTTTAATTCCTAGACCAAATGACCAAAAATGACCTTTGTCCGTTCAAGGACCAGACCTTGACTGTCATGGAATTTTTGATTATTTGACACAAAGACATAAGCCAGCAGGAGCCAGAAATGAGGGGAAATGACTAGCATGACTTTCTTCGTCGGATCATAGCATGCCCCTAGCGGAATGCAGCTAAATGAATGGAGCGGGACACCTAAAAAATGAAATGCATAGTGAGTTTTGATCTCTGATGGAGGACTGACCAGACGGACTCTAACATTGGCTCCAATGGGGGATGGTAGCTCTTTGGAGGTGCCAAGAATTGTAGATCTTTGGGTGAGCAGACAACGCCTTCATCCATTGGGCTATGGAGTCCATTATTCTGACAAACCAGCATGACTCAATTTATTGACTGAAGCTTGACTCAAACCGACTCAAAGCAAACTGACATGACTGAAAAAACTTGAATCTAACAAACTAACTCAAAATACTAAGAACTGAACTTAAAACTTAAAGCTTGGTGGTAGTACATGATCACCTGCATTTCTTACAAGACTATATATCATCAAATTATATCAAACTGCCAATGTAACCAATCAAGAAGATGGCTTCTTGACTGATTCTTCCGATCAGATCTTCTGGTCAACAATTGACATTGGTAACTGGGCCTCCAAAAACATAATTGACCATGATCTCCTTCATCAGTGAATACTGCAGTAATGACCTTCACTGCTGACTGTAACAGGTTTGTGATTGGATCATGAAAAACATGAAGATTTACCTCCTGCTGAGGAAACACGATGTCTTTTTCTCTTGATTCCGATCTTCCTTCACACTGTACTTCAATAAGAGCATGTCCCTGGTCCTCAAAAAATTCTGAACAAGTAGATGAGTAGATTTCCTCTTCAAAGAACATTTCAAAACATGAAACATAGGAAGAAGAATCTGAAATGGAATCCTGAATGGTCTGTTCTGCTGAAGTCTGAATACATTGTAGATCATCTTCATATGATATGACAGGCAGATTGTCTTTGCATTCATCAATCATGAGAAAAGAAACCTCAAATGATTCTTGAAACCCAACACAACCATTTATATCATCTACCATAAATTCACCTGGATCTTTTTCACTTACTTGAACAAAATTCTCATCTTGCTGTTCATGAGTTGACTGGACTACCTCTTTATGAAGGCTTTGTTCTGATGACATGAGAACATTTGGATTCAAAACTCAGTTTTCTTCATTCCAGGTGATTTTAACAGCAGAATTCTCTTTCATGGGACTTAGTACAAGGTTTTCTTGGTCACCATAATCCGAATCTGGATCTGAAAGGGTTGACTTAACGTTATCACATTCTGAAAGTAGAACTGGACTTCCCTGCATGCTGTCTTCTTCTATGGATAGATCCGAAACGACACTGTTTCTTTCATCACTTTCAGCCATATGGAATTCTTCAACCTGCTGATCTATAAAGATGTTCACTGGACTGTCATCCATTTCAAAAGAGGAAGAAGTTTCACCAACACTTTCTTGACCATGTGTGCGCAACAAATCCGCTTTAGCTTGAGCTGGAACATAACCGTGCAAGAGTTGATCTATCTTGTCTTCAGACAAAGGAGATAAGACCTTTTGTTTCCTTTTGCTCAAACAGTGATTGTCTTCATTAATTTGAAGTGAAGGTGTATATAAATATTCCTCATACTGCTGATCCATTTCATGTAATTCCTGTTGACTGTCAAGATGCAAAATTCTTTCATCTTCCACTGTACTACAATCTTGATCATGCTGCAAATTTTCATGATCGTCTTTACGCTGCTGAAAGGTATTTTCATACAGGGCTTCCATGATCTCATCATCTATGAAATTATCATCTTCATAATATTTTTCAAGGCTTTCAATAAAACCATCAGCGTATTTGCAATAGTCATGAACTAAATTTAATGCTGGATAAGAGTCTTCATACTTCTCAATGAACATGGCATGAAAATCCTTTAAACAGTAAATACAAGCAGACGACAAACTTTCATACCAAGATTGGGCTTCACCTTCTAGAGTGGCTAGGAATATCTTCATTAAGCAATCTTCAGAAAAATCAACCTTCAACTTGCGAATATGCATGTGAAATCGAACTAGATGTAAAGCAGCGTCCTTCTTACCATCACCTTTAAACGTAGGCAAATTCCTTGACCAATATACTTTCGGAATCTTATATGGAAAGCCTGGAATGTGATCTAAGCTCATAGGAGCGTATCTTCTTGCAACCCAATCCATCTTGAAAATCTCAAAGCTACTGACCTCCCTGCAGTGGAGTCACCATGAAGCACCAATTGCTGGATTCTTCAGTGAATGGAGTCGCCAGGTGAATGATTTCAGCCGTCTTCTTATGTCTGATCGTTGTTCACCATCAACCATCAGATCTGAGCTTGATAGATGTACTGGGGCAAAACAATCTTCAAGCAAACCATCTTCGTCCCTAGTGGAGTCGCCACTATGTTAGCACCTAAATCTGCCCTAGGTTGAAGGAAGACAAAATTCAGGGTAACCACAAACCACACTTAGTCTGGTAGATAGCCCTACCAGAACAGGAGAGGGCTCTCTCCGAGTCACGCTCAGTGAATAGATAAGCAAAGAATGGTCCGAGATGACTTACAATGAAGTATTGATCTTAGGCTAGTAAGTGAATAGGGATACAAGAAACAATTTCTATAAATGATTGAGCTTTTGGGATGGTATGGGACCAACGGTCAACAAAGAACAGAGAATTTAATGCAAAGGCACAGATTACTTCATGAGGCAAGGAAGGCCGTAAGTGTAGAAATTTAGTTTGGAATAACACGGAATGGAGAGATTGTTGAGGAGTGTGAAAGGGGCATAGGAACATGAATCCTTTTCAACAGAAGAAGAACACTGAACATGAAATTTTCCCACATGCAGAGCAATAAAATTGAATTCTACCTAATCTCACTCAGAAAATTTCACTAGAAATGAACATGAATTGAATTATGAAACATAACGAAATACATATGAAAACATAAGAGACACATTTACTACACTCACAACCACAAGGATCTCATGAAACAGAGCCACTGCCTTTCATTAATTCTCTGTCAAAAATATACAGTGAAAAAATAGAGTTTCTTTCCCACAGTCTCCCAGAAGTTACAAGCCAACCAACGCTTTGAAAATAGCTTACATACAATATATAGAATGTGCCATGAAGAGATAGAACGCCCAATGGTTGGGGAGTTACTCAAATCATTACAAAATGGAGATGAAGAGCCAACCATCAGCTACAGGTGCAGCGCTACAAACATGACATTTGGCTTGGGTGATCGTTTGCCTTCCTTCGCCACTTGGGTAGAAGTCCATCTAGAAAGAAAATGCTTTAAATGCAGCCTTTGGTGCCAAAAAACCGAAGTGTAGATGAGCGGGCCCACTTGGAGAAGTCGCGAATCAAAAATTCGCGAAACGGAAGCAAATTTGGCAATTTTTCCTCTATGCGTCATGCCATTTTCACTGTGTACCGCTCTAATTTGGGGCCTGTTTTGGGGCACTTGTAGGTGTCCAAAATGTGCCCAAGTGGGCTTGTTAGAAATCCTGTCCTGTCTACTTTCTAACCCCACTGGAATTTTTGAATTTGGTGCTCATTTGCCCCTCCAAATATCCATTCTCCCAAGACTGCTTCCTATGTGTCAAAAAAGGGGCGCCATTTTTTGGGTGTTTTTGACCTTTTGGAGACTCATATCTTGCCCAAATTTCTTGTCCAAGCACCAGTAGTCGTGATTTTCCATGCTGAATCCAAAAATGCAAACCATTCCTCATTTGGAGCTCCCAATTTTTAGCGCCGCGCCACTGGGAGAAAAACCCTGTGTTTTGCACAAAAATTTGTCATGTGATAAAAAATTCCCTAGATTTCTTGAAATTTGGGTTGGAGGTTCTCTATGGGGTGTTATGATGGGCCAAGGAAGCCTCAACCAAGACTCAAAGTCGATCTTGCTCTTTTGCCTCTTTTGCCTTTCTTGTTGCTTTCCTCAATTTTGCCTTCAAACTCTTTATTCGGGCCTTGGCGCTCATGTTTCGTGCCCTGTAATGAAAAGCCATGTGTCTTAGTAGAGCAAGGTACTTGTCGGCCTTTTCCATCAACCTCTCCAAGTGCATGTTGACCCTCTCGAGGTTGGCCTCCCAATCCTCATTGATTTCTTGCTCCAATGATGTGAGCTCAACTCTTCTCCTTTGAGCAGCTTGGCGATGCTCACGAATTTTTTGCAGCTCCATAATCGCCCGCTGGTCCTCAAGCTACTTGTTTCTATGCTCCAGTTACTTCATGTTCCACTTGGCCTTCTCCAAGTCAAGGGATAAGGCCTCAATCTCTAATTGCTACTCCTGGATGATCTCTTTGAGCTCTGCATTTGTTGGCTCTGTATTTGTCTCATCATCATGAAGGAGAACGAATTCGGTCTCTCTTTCACCTGATGGCCCTTCCTCCTGCATTGGATCCTTACCTCTGCCCACTCCTGTGATGCTGATGTCGGAAGCGAGGCCCCTTCCACCCCATGTGTAGATAACACTCGCTTTGCTGCTGCAAATAAGGGTCTACTGCCTTTCTGATCGGTGATGAATACTGGCATAGTAGCAGTCTTGTGGCACTCATACTGATGTGAAGGACCACTTATCTCATGCTCTGCCCCTGATACTACCTGTGGAGCACTGAAGAAGTCATGGAGGATGAAGTCCTCACAAGCAATACCCTACAATCCCAACTGATGATCCACCAAAATCTGGATAAGAGCAAAGTGATAGACACTGTTGAGTTGTTGCCGAGGGGTCTTATGCTGCATGAAATTTTTCATCCTCTCTATGTTCCCGCAAATAAAAAATGGGAGGTTCATCATCCGCACCCTGGTAAAGTGCATGAGCAACCTAATGTGATAGGCATAAAGGCGAGAAAACCTCCCCTCACAACTGAATCAATTTCATGAGCGGAGCATACTCATCTCTCAAAATCTGAATGGGAAAACTCTCGTGAGCTAACGCAAACAACTGGCCTTAATGTAAGGCTCATAATGATGCCTCTCCACCTTCTTCTTTTTATGCCACTGTTCTCCAACATTTGGTATGCCTGTTGCCACTGATATGGCTTGGTGTCAATGTGAAAGTGACCCCAGCCAAGATAGACTGACCTCCATGTAGGTGAAGCGCAAAAATATGGGCCAACTCATGATGAACTCTGACATTTGCCACCCTTTGACAAAATTCAAAACATGCTAGGTGGAAACATGACATAGCAAGAGGGCATGCCTACAACTCAGTGAGGGTGTTTGGCTCGTCTCTAACATGTTTGCCACTCTGGTGATGTCTCCTGGGGGCCTATTCTCCTGAAGCTGTATCACTGTGGGTCTCCACCTCATACTCTGATGAAACCTCGGATGCCATGACTGCTGTTTATAAACTGTATTTAGGCTTCCCCTTTGATGATGGTGAAGCTGGGTGTTGTTTTCATATCTGCCACCAAGGGGACAGTGAAACAAGGGAGTATTAGGAGGGGAGTAATGAAATGGGAATAGGGGTTATAGGAGAATTTTGTTTGGGGATATGTAGGGGGTTTTGGGTATTTTGATAGGGTAGGGTTTGGGTTTTTTGGTAAGGTAGGGTTTTAGGGTTTGTATTGAGTAATAGGAGGAGGGGTAAGGGAATATGAGTTTGGTAGTGTTAGGGTAGTGATAGTAGGAAAAATGGCATAGGGGAATAAGGAACAGGGGTAGGGTAGGAAAAATAAACCTTGGCAGTAATAACACTGTTACACAACCCTAGCAAGATGGTTTCTTGGTGTCTTTTTATGGTTGCTTTAAGAGTTTTGTTTCATTTCAATCATGGGCATAAAAACCACCATATCTTTATCCAATTTGATGAACAAGTGAGTTTGAGAGCCTACCTTGCAATTAGAGGGGCTTCACCAAAGATTTGAGGGAGTTTTGGCACGTTCTGGGTGCTTTGTCTCTGTCCGCGCGTGCAAAGCCCAGTGCACCGTGCGCTGTGTGTGCGCCGCACTGGTTAAAAATTAACACTGCGGGCGGGCTCTGTGTGCGCTGCGCACCCTGAAACTTCCTCCAACTACTCCAAATCACGCAATTTCACACTCCATGACCTTGCAATTCTTCTCTAAGCTCTTTTATTGCACAATGACTTGGATTTATGATGGAAACTTGTGTATATAGGATTGGAGGTCATGTTTTAAATTTACTTTTTCAAAAAACCCACCTTTCTAATGTCCTGTTTGACACTTTTTCACTGACTTTAATACAACCCTGATTTTCACTTTTTCTCTGAATTTTGGCTCAAATGATGAAATTTTCGACACTTTTTGTGGGGATTGCATGACAGAGCATTTGGCCATGGAAACCATGAATGCACCTGTAGAAATCAACTGAAGACTCTTTTTGAAAATTTTGTCATCAATAACATTGTTTGAATTTTCTTCAAAACAAAGTTTTGAAGAACAGTTGAAGTTTATCAATATGACGATGAAACTCTGCAGATCATTACTTTGCAAGGTCATCACTCTGGCCTGCATGGCTTTACTAGACATATTAAAGACCAAATTGTTTAATTCCTAGACCAAATGACCAAAAATGACCTTTGTCCGTTGAAGGACCAGACCTTGACTGTCATGGACTTTTTGATTATTTGACACAAAGACATAAGCCAACAGGAGCTAGACATGAGGGGAAATGACTAGCATGACTTTCTCTGTTAGATCATAGCATGCCCCTAGCGGAATGCAGCTGAATGAATGGAGCGGGACACCTAAAAAATGAAATGCATAAAGAGTTTTGATCTCTGACGGAGGACTGACGAGACTCACTCTAATAGGGGATATGGTTTTGTCATAATAAATAGGCCCATCAAAATATGCATCCTGGAAAGGGGAAGGTTCCACATGAATGAATGCATTATATGAGGTCACAAAAGAACAAAACTTGTAGTACTTGTTGTGATAATTACAAAATGACCCTAGGAATATCGACCCAAATTTCCAATGAAAGGTCCAATCCATTATTCGAGATGAAGGCCTAGCTTTGAGAAAAATTCATTAAGAAACAATGCATTGAGGTTTTACCGTACATAAGTCAACACATGAAATGTGTAGGCGATGGTGATTTGTTATGATGATAAACATTCACTCACATCATTAACAATGTTGAGAACTATGAATAGGCATCCAGGTTATATGGTCAAGAGGGTGGAATAATATTAAAGGAAGCCAATTAAATCTATGTAAATTCACTACAAAAGTTTCCATCCAAGGTCATTGTTCTAGCAAGGGGTGGAACAGCAAGTGTGGACCTCCCCCTTCTCTTCTGATGTCATAGGGGTTTCCCCCTCTACACTCCATGAAAACTGTGGATATTGAATAACAACCCTTTGTTGTTCTATTAAGGGAATAAAAATCCATGCTGAAACCTGGATTGTAGACCTCCCCTCCATGATGACGTCATAAGGGGAGCCCCTAATAATTCTCAAGAACCACCAATTTGTATTATGCGATTTTAACCATAGATCATAAGGCCCACACAGGTAGGGAACTCCACTATTGATGTCTGTGAGAGGGTGGGGATATTGATAACCATTTATGTTCTTGAGAGATCTAGGTTGTTTATTCTTGTTGTTTTGACCCTATAATGTATCTGACCTAACCTGACCTATAAATATATAATAATGCAAAATATTTCCAAGAGATAACACAAGGGATTGCTATAATAGAAATATCTTTTATTAAGATCTTCACAAAACCCTTGAGGTAGGGTAACACCATACAGCTACTCCTTAAGGAAGGATAATACTCCACAAGCCATATGCTTGTCAAGACAATAATACTTGACATCTCTCAATGGAGAGTCTCTAGTCTATATATAGGCTTCATACATACAATAACATGGGTGATTACCATGGGTCTCTTAATACCATATACCCAATACAATGGGCTTATCAATTTATTCCCTAACTACTTGTGGTCCGTTGCATAATGTGGGTTAACCACTTTATTTATTGATTATGGCCCATTTATTTATCATCCTTACATTATTACATTACATTATTCTTTTGGGTACCTCCCTATGTACCCCATATTATCCCCCCTAGGTATACTACATTCCACCCCCTTAAACATGTTTCTTCCCAAAAACATGAGAATAACACAAATAATAAGATATAATCAAAAGAGTAGTCGATTGGTACCATGCATGTGAATCTATCCATCCCAAAGAAAGGTAAACACTCGATCTAGTTGGTGCCTTGCTTACTTGAGATGGACGTTGGTTCTGGTGGTTCCTCTGTGTTGATGTGCTGTGAGTGGATTGTTGCATATCTCTATGTGTAATCCAGGGGTTGTTGTCCTTGTTGCTAATTTTCTGCCACCTTTGTGGTTGTCTTGCTAGGTGACGTGAGTGGTGATATGTTGAAGCTTTAACTAATGGTATATCTTTCATTACTTCCTCCACTATTGGAGCCTGAGTGGTGTCTGGTGCTTTTTTTGGTACCTGATTTGAGGTTTTTTTCTTGGTTTTTTACCATCAAATTATCATCATATAATGTGTCAATGTCATTAGAGATTTTTGCTTCTGCCTCCAGAGTCTTTTCCTGGTTTCTAATGGAAATATCTTGCGAGGTAATTTTCTTATTTTATACCATAACTTTAGGAGTTCCTTTTGTTGTTATGCACTTGACTTGCGAGACTTACAAAATTCTAGAAATATGAAACAATATTGCCCGAAACACAGAAATATCACATAAATTGAGACAGGCTGCAAGTATATTTTATTATTCAGAAGTAGATTACAATGTTCACTTGTCTCTTTGAGGGGGAAATCTCCAATAGAGCAGAGTTTGATTACAATAAGACACGATAATTCTTCCCTTACTATCTAAGACTATTTATAGCTTAATGACATCCAAAACCCTAACTACTAGTGGTCCCTTGCATAACACGAGTTAACCACTTTATTTATTAACTATGTCCTATTTATAACTAATTGTGGTCCCTTTTCTATAATGTGGGTCAACCACTTACAATTATTACTAATGTGGATAACCTCTTATGGGCTTCATAACTAACTATGACTCTGGCTAGGCCCCTTGAGATTATTACATAAATAAAGGGGTTAGGGTTTGACCCTAACATGACCTCCCCCATCAAAAGAAGCCTTGTGCTCAAGGGTAAGGCCAAGGAAACTATAGAAAAATAGTGGTTGGTTCCCTTGTCACATCTTTTGGAGAGGTTTCTTTCCACTTGATGATGACTTCCTTGATCATATAGTTGCATAGATGTCTCTCGCGAGTATCAAGGACCTATTCTGGTCAGAGCCAAAGTGAGCCTTCCTCATCATATTGCAGCATACTTGTTTGAACCATGAAATTGTTCCCCACAACTTTCTTGAGGCATGATACATGGAAGACTGGGTGGATTTTTGGAGTATTCAGTAAGGCTAATTTGTAAGCGATTGCTTCTATACACTGAATTACTTGATAAGGACCATATAATTTTGGTGATAGTTTCTAGTAGTGTTTTTCTTTGAGATAAGTCTCCTTATATAGTTGGAGTCACAGGAACACATGGTCACCTACTTGAAATCGCCACTTGGAATGATGTTGGTCGACTTGTTGCTTCATTATGTTATGAGCTTAATGTATATTATCTTTGAGATGAGCGATCATGGTAGCACGGTTATGTCGGAGTTGATAAAATATCAGTACTTTGGAACATCCAAGGATATAAGAAGTTGGTGAAGGTGGGAGTTGGCCATACACTGCCTCATATGGCATCATCTTGGTGGCTTCATGATATTTAGTATTATACCATCATTAAACTAAAGGGTAGCCACTGTATCCATTGATGTTTCTTGTTTGAAGTGAAGTGTTGCTTGTTTGAAGTGAAGTGTTACAGATACAGGTTTTTAGGGTGGAGGTTGTCGAGAGCACTACCCAATCCTTATAGCGAAGAAATACATCCTTACTTTTTTTTTTCCACAGAAAAAGACCAACCTTTTATTAATAAAAAGGGTTACATAAACTATGTAAGCGTAACGCCAAGACTGCAACCACCAGCAATCGGGGCGAGTCTCAGCTACCAGAACGGCTTGCTGTCAGAGCAGCTCATGTACATTGGCACACAAAGCTGCGAAGCGAGACAACCTTGCATTCAAAAGAATGCAAGAAGAAGGAAAAGAAGAGGGGAAGAGAAAGAGGAGAAAAGCGGAAACTGCAAGATCACGTTTTTCTCCCTTTCTTTTTTTCGACCTTGCGCCATTCTCCCAGAGATGGCTCACAAGAGGCAAGGACAATCTGGCTTTCGGCATGAGGAGTTCCTGTGTCCTTATCCGAATCTGATGTTTCTGAAGTATGTTGTCTTTTAATTCCTCCACTGCCTGGGTCCACAACAATCCTATCAGACGATGGACGGTGTGGATCCACGAGAACAGACGTGTCCACTGTTTGCACCTCAGGTTCCTGTGTAGGTTTATTACTTTCTGATGGTACTGGTTCCTCTTCTTCTTCTGACTCATCCTCTTCTGGCTCAGGAGGAGGAAACTGCCAACCTTTCCTCTGCTTCCTGATTGGTTTCTTTTTGCTGTTTGTTTTCTTAACCTCTGGGCAAGTATTTTGAAGATGTCCTATCATCCTGCAATTCCTGCATCTGAACGATGTATTCTCGTAATCAAGAGATTACAGCCAGTTTTGTTGCTTATAGATCAGCATGATATTCTCTGGTAAACCTTTACTTAGATCTACTTCTACACAGATCCGAGCAAAGGTGAAGATTATATTTTCTTACCTTTCCGTGTCTGTTTTAATATACCGCCCAAGGCTGTTTCCGATGCTTTCCAAAACCTGTTCGTTCCAAAAATGAAGAGGCAAGTTGTGAAGCCTCACCCATACTGGTAGTTTGGAGACTAACATGGTGTTGGGGTCAAAATATGCAAACCATGGGGTGATAAACAACCCCGTGGACCCCCAGAACCAAGGCCCCTCTCTGATTATTGTATCCCTTTCCTCCGCGGTTTGAAATTTAACAATAAAAAACGAGGTGTATTTCACATTCCAGAGACCATTGAGTAAAAATCCAGTGAAAGAGGTCCATGGGTTTCAGCCAGAAACAATTGAAGCGGCATATTAGTTCCTGGGCTTCATATATCTTTGTGTGCTCCTCTGTTGCTGTACTGTTGATTTCCAGTGCTGGGGTTTGTTCTTGAAGTTCTACTATGTAGGGTCTCGGTGTATTTCCAGCCTGTTCTGGAGGAGAGCCCACCGCTTTTTTCCCTTGAAGGATGTTTCTGTAGGAGGGGCCTCTATTTGATTGCTGTTGACTGTTGGGCATATTCCTTTTGTCTCCCTCTGCAGATCTTGGGATGCTCTGAGCCGCACCTCCTCGCAGCCGCAAGTTTAGGGTAATGGTCATCTCTGGTTTTATGGAGTAGTCCTTTAAGAGCCGACAGTCCTGGAGAGAGCGGAGCCCATTGACCAGATATTGGATCGGTACAGGATACCCCATCATTTCCCATATTTTATGCTTGAGTTGCAGGATAGAAAAATCATCGTTTACCCAGACAATATGAGGGTTACCCACAGGAGGTCTAATAAAAATTTGAAAGGGAGAAGAGTACGGCTGGATCTGGTTCATACCTTTTGCTGGGGAAGGGAGCACTTCCTGCTTATGCCGATCCCTCCTCTTTGCCTCTTCGTTCTTCTGATTCAGCTTTTGGGTCTGCGTGACAGGCTTGGGAGACCCTGCTCTTGCCGCCGTTTTCATTTTCCCTATCAGCAACAGCCTCTCTGAATCTCGACTCGAACAGCCGGGATCTGCCGAACAGAGAGAGCGGGAAAACCGGGCCGGCGGAGAGCATACGCTGCCCTTGGAGCAGCCATTGAGGGCCGAGAACGATTTCACCGACACTACGCCATTAAACTCCGATTGGGCACCAAAGCCCTTGGCCTCTCGTCCGCCTGGAGGGCACATTCTCAAGAAAACATGGAACAGAGGCTGAGCTTCACCTGCAAGTGCATCCAGTAGCGTGGATTTCCCAGATCCCGAAGGACCCATCAGAGCCATGAGGGTTTCGGGCTCTGCATACCCTGTCAAGCCCTGAAGAACAGTCTGAGTTTCACCGCTGCTAATAGAAACAGTCACAGAGAGCTCCTGCCATGTGAGCCACGCCGACACATTTCCAATATTCTTTGTATCAGTCAATTCCTTCCACAGCGTTTGGCTGAGCGGACTCAGACCCCCAACGACATGGGTGCCCCCTCTGTTTCTGCCACTTTCAATCTCCAACACCCTCTGAGTATTCCCACTATCTGCCATTTTTCCAGTCTCACCACGAGAGCTCTTTCCCCTCCGGTAATCTCCGAAGAAATACATCCTTACAAGAGTAGTCCTCTGAGGAATTACAATATGCTCTTAAGTTATTAATGAGTTGGGACAGAGAGGGGTGGGAGAACCATTCATGGTGGGCCTCTTCAATCCAATCTGGTATGGGTAGAGGGAGGGATAAAAGGGTGACATCATCCTCAAATTGGCATGATAAGGCATTGACCACTACATTTTCATGCCCCTTCTTGTAAATTATCTCATAATCATATCCCAACATTTTTTCGAGCCATTTATTTTGTTGTGGAAATGACATACGCTACTCGAGGAAATATTTTAGGCTATGATGGTCAGTGCAGATTTGGAATGATGCCCCAGTAAGTATGGTTTCCAAGTGTCTACTGCATGTAAGATGGCCATCATTTATTTCTCATATGTAGAGTGACCCAAATTCTTAACACTGAGTTATTAACTTGTGAAAGCCAATGTTTTACCTTCTTGCATTAATACCACACCAATTCCCGTACCTAAAGCATCACATTCAATCACAAAAGGTTTTGTAAAGTTTGGTAGGGCCAATACTGGATTGGAGCACATGACCTCTTTGAGAGCCAAAAAGGCCTATTGAGTTGCGTCAGTCCAAAGAAATGAATTTTTCTTGAGAAAATTAGTGAGGGGTCGGGTAATGCATCCATAATTGCAGGAAAATTTGTGATAATAGCTCATGAGACCCAAGAATCCCCTCAAATGCTTCAAGGTTTTTGGTTGGGACCAGTATTGCATAGCCTAAATATTTTTTGGATCAACCCTCACTCATTCACAACTAAAAATATGTCCCAAATACTCTACTTCTTCCATGCAAAAGGAAAACTAATTGAATAATTTGACAAATAGTTTATGATCTTGGAGTAGTTTCAATACCTAGTAAACATGTTGACAGTGAGTGTCCCATGTTATGTTGTAGATGAGAATGCCATAAAAAAAGACTACAACAAATTTTATGAGATACAATTTCATAAATTAGTTCATGAGGCTCTGAAAAGTTGATGGGGCATTACAAAGACCAAATGGAATGACCATGAATTCATTATGGCCTTCATGAGTTTGGAAGCCTATCTTTGGAATGTTAACTTTCTTCATCCATATTTGGTGATAGCCTGAGAGGAGGTATAGCTTGGTAAAACATTTGGCACCACGTAGTTCTTCAAGTAGATCATCAACTACTGGGATAGGAAATTTGTCTTTGATAGTGAGCTTTTTAAGGGCCCTAAAATTTGGATACATGCGCCCTTCACCATATTTCTTTAGAACCATGACCACCAAAGATGAATAAGGGATGGGGATGGGATGAATAACACTTGATTCGAGGAGAATGATTTTTTCAATTTCATTTTTTGGGAAAAAAAATATCGATAGGGGAATACATTTGGTGGCTGGGTACCTAGTAGCAAAGGGATGCTATTATCATGTTCACCTCTAGAGGGTTGGAGGTCCTTCTGTTTTTCGAAGACCCACTGGTGGCGATCTAATACTTGTTGCATCTCGGGATGAATGGGAGGAGGATTGGATTTAATGGCATGAATGGCATTAAATTGTGTGACTATCCCTTGATAGCCATTTTTTAAAATATTCTCCATTCGATGTGAGTTGATGATAGTAGGAGCATCTTCTTGGGGTCCTCTCAATGTATGAGTGTGGCCATTCTACTAAAGGCTCATATATAACTCCTGGAAGTCCATTGTGATAGGACCTAGTGTCCGAAGCCATTCAACACCAAGGACAATGTCACAAACGTCCATTTCAATGGAAAACATATGGGTTTTTAGGTGATAATCCCCCACTTGAAGCTTAATATTTTCACAATATCCTTCAAATTTCATGGTTCCCCATCAACAACAAATAATTAGAAATTAGATACTGCCCTGAAAAAACAGTGAACTTCTTTTGCTACTTTATTAGGGACAAAATTATGTGTGCTACCATTATCAATCAACCTAGTCAATGTTTAATAAACCCTCAGATTTTGAGAGTTTAGGGAGAAGAAATGTTGGCCAAGGCATGGAGTGAGATAACTGTCTCATCTGGCGTAGTTTGAGTATCAGTGTACAGGGTTGTTATGGGTTCACCCTTGTTACACAGTAATTTGTCACCATCCCTGTTACTCCTCTTGTCGTACCTTGGAGGACTCATCCCGGGGGTTATAAGAAGTGACAAAGTCTAAAAACACTTGCATAATGTTCCCCTGAGTATGTACTTCATGTTCCCTGAAGACACCTTCTACAGATTATCCCTGAAAAGTGCTCTTTTTCCATTGGCGCAAGTCCACAGTATCTTACCCGCGCCAATCATGGAGATCCTCAAAAGAGGGCGCGACCATTGGCGCTCTATCTTAGAGCAACAGTCGCGCCAACCAAGTTTGGTCATGCTTTTTTCCTTAACGCACGCCCGACTGTTGTTTCCTTCATTACATGGAGCTTTTTGAGGATAAAAAATCAGCCTTATGTCGAGCTCTATCCTATCTCCATCTTTAATGGCTTTTGGGGATAATGTTAATCCACAATAGGTGTCCCGGTTCATCATATCCTCCTCTCTTCTTCATCTATATAAGCTTGTCCTTATGCATTGGACAAGCTAGTGATAGTCATTAGTCATGGAGTGTTAGATGTTGAGTTCTTGAGTTCTTGGAGGAATGCTAGTGAATGCTAGAGAGGTTATGCTGCCGGAGAGGAGATGCATTGCAAGACATATATAGTTACTCGCCCAGCCAGGAGAGGTTCAACGTCAGAACCATGGTTGTAACTTTTCCTGTTTATTATTAATTAATGAGCGACTGCTATTATAGTTCCAATATCATTGTCTATTATGGTGATGTGTTGATTTATTTCCTTTCTGACTGAAATATAGTTGTGCCTTGGTAGATGTTATGTTGGTATCTGCTTCTTCCTTTGCATGTGCAGGTGTTCGTTTATGATTTGCTGGAGCGAGGGAGCAGGAATATCAACTCTGCTTCAATCATAGCGTTGGACTCCAGGTTGGTCTTCTTAATTCACCTTTGATGCATAACTAGGAACTTGCGTAGCAGCGTGGTTTGATTGTGGCTAGTTCTGTTTTAGGCTAGTGGGATCGCCTCTGTCCGTAGAGGGGATTTACCTGACCAACAATTTGGCGACCATACTGGGGAGAAGCTATTTGGAATTTGTCTTGCATGTTAATTTTCTTCTGCTTGCTTGAGTGAATGAGCTTCCTGAGTCAGTTTTGAGTTTATTCTTTACTGTTTGACCCATCTGAGCACTGTCAACCCGACCTGAGGTTGTATCATTTATTTTTTCTAGCCGGAAAGCTTAATTTGCGCGGTTAATACTCTGACAGTCGCGCCAGTTGGCGCATGTTGCTCAAAGGCAACTCGTGCCAATCCTGTGGTAGCGCAAGTTGCAGGCTGACAGTCGCGCCAGCCCTGTAAATTTTGCATGTGTGTGGGTGGAAAGCTCTTTCAGTCTCTTTTTATATCTCTTACAGCCTCTGGAAGTGTGTTGAACCTCTGCTTGACTGGTCTTAGCCTTTATCCTTCAGCTGTTTGCTTATTTCTATTGATTTTCGTCTCAGCCCTAGGATATCTAGTGACTTTGCATGTCTAGCCTTCTGTGGGAAGTTTCGGTCTCTTAATTATCCAGTCAGCTTATTGGTTGTGTTCTGCACCTATCCAGTAATTTGTTAAAGCTTGATCTTCTATACTCGGAGTGCTTCACTTCTAGCCTCTTTGGATTTCACTTGACTTCATTCGAACTTAGATTACATGGTTTAGTGAAAGTCTTTGTGTTTTTTTCCTTGCTTGCATGGTTCATTTTGGTGTTTCAGAATTGGTTCTATTTCATTGAATGAACTTGGATTGTGCATATCTCTTAAGATTTGTTTAAATGCATCATGCCATCTTAAAGGAAAGAAAAAAAAAATCTTTTACATCATATTAGTTAGCATTTATTGTTATTTGTTGCTATTAAAAAGAAAAAGAAAAAATTTCATTTCTTGTTATTAGCTGCATTAGGATCTTTGTTGTTTGTTGAGTGATCACTTCGTTTGTGTAAAGATCTCAACCCTCCCGTAGATAGAATTCATCGAATCAAATGATATAATTTTGGCATATAGTTTGCATTTAAGAAGTTTTTGAGATATCACATACGGTAGGACCAAAAAACTGAAACATAATCGAAGATAAATTTTAAAATAAACTCAATGAACATAACAACGCATTGGAACATAACGCAAATACTCTAGAGGTCTAGGTTAGAGACGTGTTCCGGCGTCTTTAAACCTGGTAGTTTATCGTTGAGTGGTTGGGTGATTCCTCCACGGTGAAACGATAGGTGCCAATACGGACTGTGCTCCCACATACTGTCGCGTATATATTGGGAGACCCCTATAGGAATAAAGCCTTTATCCATAGGAAGCCGTGTCAGCCGCCCCACGATTCGCAATGTAGTGAACACAGCATTCACGAAGATCGACCACCCGTACCCTAAAAAGTATTCTGTGGTTTTGCGAAAAGTTTGGCACTCCCTCTACCTAGAATTCCAGAGCAGTCACTTTTGATCCTTTTTGGACTCCTTAAACGAAAAGGTGCCTGTGAGCGTCTTGTCACTTCGTGCTCATTAAATATTCGAAGGAGACTAGAGTCATCTTTTATCCTTTTCTCGACTCTTAAAAAATGAAAAGGTTAAGTTCAGTGTCTTAAAATTTATTGGCCACGATAACATCTACCCAATTAGCTTTCGTTTCTGTTAGTTCGAAGTAGGAGTTATCTCGATAGACTTCGCAAGTTTCATCCTGGCAGAATTACCAGTTTCGTCTTCTACCGAAACACCGGTGGTGAGTCTTCCTGTGGTTCTAAGTATACAACCACTTAGTTCTCGTGCCCCAGGTGACGAGACTTACCAGTTTCATTGGAACCCTATGTGGGAACCTTTTGAGGACGGTATCCCTTGTTGGGACCATACTTCTCCTCGTGGGTCAGTCCCACCAGTTTCATACGACATGGATGATTTGTCTCCTACAACGACCGATGAGTCCGTTGCGACAAGCGGTGAAATTCCCACCTCGACGGACCCTATACATGTTAGTAGTACACCTACTACTACCAATTTACCACCAGGCTATAAAGCTTTGAGAGATGCTACGCCTTCTGGAACTCCGTTCACAGGTCCCATTTGGTCATCACACACTTTTCCTACTACGGAGCCTTTTACTCCGCAAAGTCACAGTCTATCTGTTACCTCCATCACAACCGCTCCAACGGTTTGTGCAGCCTCTTCGACTCCTATTTCTAGTCGTCCCTCGGCTTCTTTGTTTGGAGTCTTTGACCCCATGACAAATGTCCCAGTACAGGGGCCATATGATCCATATTTGTCATCTCAACTGGTTGTTGAAGTATCAGTCCCATTGTCAATTGATTGGACCTCCACCTCTTTCCATGGTGGTCAAGTTTTATCTGTGCAATCTCCAAGACAACCCCCTCAAGACCAACCAGGGCAATCCTTTCATGGAAACCCTTTCGTTACTGGTGCTCCTTTTTCCTCATCTTATATGCAACCTTCTGGTAACTCAGGTCAGTCGTCTTTTCAACAAGTCCAACCTGGTCTCCAGCAAGGTTATCCCGTTGGACAAAGTGGTCAACAAATTATTAAACCAAACCAATCCAATGTCCAATATAGTCCAATGTCTGGACAAGTTACTCAACCACTTGGTCAGCCTACTGTCCAGTATTCACAACCCTCTGGGCAAGCTGGTCAGCCTCAAACACAGTTGGGCTAACCAACTGCCCAGCTCCCTCAGCTATCTAGTCCGTTGGGACAACCTTCAGCTGCGCAACCACAGTTCCAATTCCAACAGGTAGGCCAACCTCAGTATCAGCAGGTACAACCTTCTAGACAAGTCGTCCAACCTCGGTATCAACAAGGTTTTCCTTCTGGCCAGATAGCCCAACCTATAGGACAATCTATTGGCGCTGCTCAATCCGGTCTGTGGCCCCAGACGGGACCCCAATACCCATCTGGCCTTCAAATGCAGGCTGGGTCTCAATCAAAAACTTTTTATCCAACCCAGCCTGGTCCTCAAACTCAATTTGGAGCCCTACCATCATATGGCTACCAGCAACCTCAAGGGCAACCTTCGTTTGCCCCATACCAGAACTACCAACAACCGCAAGCGAATCCCTCGCAAACTTATGGCACATCTGCAGCATCATTTGGTAATCCTTATGCTGGGGGGCAATATACAAATCCCTATGGCCAATACACTATGGGGCCAAATCCTTCCGGACAAAATCCATGGGGGCAACCACCACCTGGTTGGAACCCTGGTGCTCCACCCTACCAGCAGCCCCAGATGTCTTTCAATCCTCAATTACCATTCTTAGCGACTTTAGAATTACCGGATGTATCCAAGTTAACCAATGATCCTATTCTTCATAATCCTTATTGGCCTCCAGTTCCAACTAAAATACCTGGTGACTGTCCAAAATTCGATGGTAAAGCCAATGAAGACCCACAAGCCCATGTTATGACCTATCATTTGTGGTGTTCATCTAATTCATGGCTTGACGATTCAATTCGGCTTCGCCTTTTTCAAAGGACTCTCACTGGCTCTGCCGCTAAGTGGTATATCGAACTTCATCGCGGGTCCTTTCAAGATTTCAATTCTTTGGCTATGGCATTTCTCACTCACTTCCAGTTACCCATTCGATACGAAACGGGTACACACCTCCTCACTTCCTTAAGACAAACGATGGCTACGCATATCTCTGATCATATCCATGAATGGAGACGGCGTAGACGTATGATCAAATTTTGGATTCCCGACCAGCTTCTTACCGATTGGTTTACGACTTCGTTCGTGCCTCCGATAGCTCGGGATATCGCCATGGGGGCGTGTGTCACTGAAGAGCAAGCTATTGCTCAAGCTCAGTACCTTGACTTGGTTTATTCTCAGTCAGGTACATTATATGATTATTTGCCTGATGTCCCAAGACAAGGCACGTCTAAAGCCCCGCCAACACCCACTGTTGACGGTATCATTGGTTCAGTTAATTCATCCTCAAAGAAAAATCCGGCGAACCCTGCAAAGCAAAAAACATCTGCTTCGAATGGACAACCTTCCCAGGCATCCCCTGGTTCGAATGTTACTTCTGAGGTTAATGTCGTCCAATCTAATACGGCAAACAAGGCTTCGAAAGACAAGAAAAAAGGGAAAGCGAAAAATAAGCCAGAACAACCTAAGCAGGAAACCCCAAAACCTCAACATGAGGACGGCACTAAACGCAAACCCAAATATCCTTGTCTTATTTGCGATGAGGATCACTTTACCAAGGATTGCCTGAGGCGGTCCGAAGTTAGTCATTTGTTAAAAGGCACCTCTGGGACTCCTGCGGTGCTCAAAGAGCCCTTTCCCACCCAACACACTCAAAAAACTCAAATGGTGGCTGATCCTACTCAGCCTCCCTCTTCTTTTGGTTCTCAAGTGTTTATGGCTGGTACAGTACCCATTAATATCAGTACTCGAACGAAAGATTATCCGTCATCTACCGGGAAGGAGCCTGAGGATCCCTCGAGCGCTCCTCCATTCAGTTTAGGTCCACTCCACATCGAGAGACCTACCACTGAAACGCCTCTTCGACCCCCTCCAAAAGGAGTACTCCGGAAATCCTCGTACAATCCGAATGCTCGTGCTGCACAGCACTACAACATCATTGAGGACTTAGCACAGACTCCGTCGGCTATGTCCGCTTTAGAGGTTCTCCAGAGCTGCCCTTCTCAGAGGAAGTCCATGCTATCTGCCATTGGTGGCATAGACCCGGCCGATTCGGATTTAATAACTTTCGACTTAGAACGCCACACTCAAAGACTACCTCCCCAAATCGCCTTCCTCATACAGGTGATTATTGACTCCAAGACGATTCATCGTACAGTTATTGATGAAGGTGCCTCAACTTGCATCATGTCCGTTGCCTGTTGGAAAGCTATTAGATCTCCAACGTTGATCCAGTCTCCCACTACCTTGGAAGCTTTTGATGGAAGAGCGTCCCGTCCTTACGGTATAATCCAACGTTTACCAATCTCTTTGGAAGGGAAGACGGTCGAGATGGAAGTTGAAGTCGTTGATGCTACCCTAACCTACAACCTCCTTCTCGGACGTAGCTGGATATACGCAATGCAAGCTGTTGCTTCATCTTTCTTCCAAATCATCTATTTCCCTCATCAAGGGAAGATCGTTACCGTTGACCAGCTCTCCTTTTTTGCTTCTTCTTCCGAAGGCACCATCCCGTTCGTGGATCATACCTCCAAATTACCTAAGAGTCTGGGAGCTGGACTTTTTAAAGATCCCGATCTTATGGGTGTTTTTCCGCTCCCTCCTCTAAATATCGCCTCTGTCAATATGATCACTACTGGCTCTGATCCGTGGTTCGTACCTCCCATAGACCAAGTAGATTCCTGGGGCGACCAGATGCCGTTGAGTCCTGCCGAGCTTAATTATGTTGAAATCATTGCTGCCTCGGCTCCCTCTTCTGCGCTTACTCTATCCTCAGGGCTTCTAGACGGGGCTTCTTCGGATTCCCTAGGAGAAACATTCCTCTCCGACGAAGCCATTATTGAGACTATGTCTCTGGAGGAACCTCCCTGGCATAATTCTCACCATCGTTCCTCGTTTCTCCCTGCCCCGCAGCATTTTCTGACATGCCTCGAGCGGTTTGCTCCTTGTCTCCCATCACAAATCCTTCAAACGCCTATTCAAATTGATCAGGTTTTTTCTGAAGGGAATATGGCTAACATTACGCGAACCCAACCCCTCGACATCTCTGTCAAACCCGGGATAGTCGAGCATCTTCACATTGGAGTCACTTGTACTCCAGAGGAGATTCAACTTTATTCCAAACTTTTTCGCGAATTTCGTGATGTTTTCGCATGGTCCTATGAAGAAATGCCCGGCATTGATTCTAGTATAGTGATGCATGAAATAATCACGTACCCAGATGCTAAGCCTGTTCGTCAACGTTTACACCCTGTACACCCCCGAAAGGCTGCAACGATTAAGGCCGAGGTAGAAAAGCTTCTTAACGCTGGTTTTATTTACCCTATTCCTCTTACAGATTGGGTTTCTAACATTGTGCCTGTAACTAAAAAACAGGGTACCATCCGGGTTTGTGTCGATTACCGTGATATAAACAAAGCCTGTCCTAAAGATAATTTTCCCACACCATTCATTGATCAGATCATTGACGAGTGTGCCGGCAGTGAAATGTATTCTTTTATGGATGGTTTCTCCGGTTACAACCAGATCAATATTGCTCCCGCTAATCAACACAAAACTGCTTTTATTTGCCCATGGGGGACTTTTGCCTATAAGAAACTCCCTTTCGGCCTTAAAAATGCCGGTGCTACCTTCCAGCGTACAATTCCTTATGCATTTCATGACATTCGACATATTGTACAACCTTATCTGGATGATCTCCCTGCTCATTCAGCTAAATGTCAGGACCACCCTAAACACCTTCGCGAAATCTTTCTTCGCTGTCGATACTACCGAATCAGGCTAAATCCTCACAAATGTGTCTTCTGCGTTGAATCTGGCAGACTTCTCGGGTTTATCGTTTCTCGAGAGGGCATCCGTTTGGATCCCCTTAAAGTCGAGGCTATCGTCAATCTTCCTCCCCCAGCTTCTTTGCATCAGTTACAGAGTTTACAGGGGAAAGCCAATTTTTTACGTCGTTTTGTTCCCAACTATGCCGAGGTGGCTAAAGGTTTTACACGATTACTGAAGCGTGATGTCCCTTTTCATTGGGATGCCACAGCTCAGGAATCTTTTGAGCGTCTCAAGAATCTCCTTGTTTCTGCTCCATTGCTTCGTCCTCCGAATTATTATCGCGACTACACCTTGTATTTGGCCACCGCCGATACCACTATCGGCATGGTTGTTGTCCAAACTGATGATGATAACACTGAACATGTTATTTATTATCTCAGCCGCAACCTGTTAGACATGGAAACTCGATATGCTTATATCGAAAAGTTGGCACTAGCCGCAGTTTGTGCTGTACAACGCTTCCGTCATTATATTCTTTTGCGTACTACTACTGTGATTTCTGATTGCAACCCCATGACGTATATATTGTCACGCCAGTTACTAGGGGGCAAATACCCGAAGTGGATTGTTATCCTCCAAGAGTTTGACTTGGAATTTACCACTGCCAAATCTAAGAAATCCCTTGTGTTTGCTGAGTTAATTTGCTCTTTGCCATCTTCTCCCTCGACCTCGCCTGTAGAAGATCAAATTCCGGATGAAACCCTGTTCCTCATTAGCACCCTCGATCCATGGTACGGAGATATAATCACATATCTGCAAACGTCCTCCTTCCGCCCGGGTGTGTCTAAAGATGCTCGGCGGAGGATTCGTCATCAATCTCAACCCTACCATATCATTGGAGACACATTATATCGTCTTGGTGCAGACTCCGTTCTCCGCCGTTGTCTTACTCTAGAGGAAGCTGAACGGGTTCTAAATGACTGCCACTCTAGTGCTTGTGGCGGAGATATGTCCGGATATGCTACAGCCCAAAAAATCCTTCGTGCTGGCTATTTTTGGCCCTCAATTTTCAAGGATTGCATCCTTGCCGTCCGCTCTTGTCATGAGTGCCAGATATACCAGCGGAAAATGCGAGCGCCTTCTGCTCCATTGCACCCTGTGGTTTCTGTCGGCCCTTTTGCAAAATGGGGCATTGATTATATGACCTGTAACCCTCGCTCGGCCGGGGGGCATGGGTTTGTCATCGTTGCCGTCGATTACTTTACTAAATGGGCCGAGGCAATGCCTACATTAACTGAAGACGGTCACACTGCAGCTCAATTTTTATTCAATCATGTTATTTCGCGATTCGGCGTCCCTCAAGCCATTGTCACTGATCACAGAAAGCATTTCCGTAATCATATGATGTCGGAATTAACAACCCAGCTAGGCTTGCAACACGATAGTTCAACTCCATACTACTCGCAGTCCAATGGTCAAGTTGAAGCTGTCAATAAAATCTTGGTTACAATGCTTCAACGTATCGTTGGTGTGCATAAATCTAACTGGCATTTGATGTTATTCCCTGCCTTATGGGCTTACCGAACCTCCGTGAAGGATGCCACTGGATTCACTCCATTTCAACTAGTGTATGGGCTAGAGGCTACCCTTCCAATTGAATGTGAGATCCCTTCATTGAAATTAGCCGTCGAGCTGCTTCCCAACACCACCCCGTTAGAAGAATGCCTTCTTTACTTAGAACGGTTAGATGAGACTCGCCGCCTGGCCTCTTTGGCCATCGAAACGCAAAAGAAACGAGTCAAGGCTCACTTCGATCAGACCGTCCGTCCACGTTCTTTCGTTGAGGGCGACTTAGTCCTACTCTATGATCAAGCAAAAGATAAGCTAGGCACAGGAAAGCTCGAGTCTATGTGGCTAGGCCCTTATATTGTCAAGAAAGTCCTGCAGAAAGGGGCCTACGAGCTGATTGATTATGAAGGAAACCCTCTTGGGAAGCCCCGAAATGGGCTTTATTTGAAAAAGTACTATGCGTAATGCTAGTACATTTTATTGTGTACATACATGTACTTTAGTGTATTGTGTGTCGGTTTTCGAGACATAGCTACCACTTATTGTGTTTTTCGCTTCTTATGCAGATGCCGGACGCACCTTATGTTGGTTTCGCTGATGGTGCCTGCCGCAGTACCCGCAATTTGTCTTCTGCGGCATGGGTAATCTACAATCCTCATAGCGAGCTAATAGATTGTCGGGGTGTGTGTTTAGGCCGTACTACTAACAATGTCGCCGAATATTGTGCTGTAATCGAGCTACTTGCTAGAGCAATTAATTTCGGTATTCGCGCATTGATAGTGAACCTGGACTCTCAACTTGTTGTCCACCAGCTCAATGGGCAATATTCCATCAGAAACCATCATATTCTAAGGTTGTATTTACGTGTAAGGTTGTTAGAAAGGCATTTTGATTTTATTACATATCAACATATTCCAAGACAATTAAACACATTATCTGATGCATTGGCCAATCATGTATTAGATAGACATTTGCATAATTTGTAACTAAAATAGTATATAAGCAAGTACATGAAAACACAATAATGAACCATAAACGTATGTATATATATATATACGTGTGTGTCATAATGTTTGCGCCGCGCGCATTACATAACCCAAAATGATACATGTCCAAGTCCTATACAGCTGCTGACAGCATGTCTCTCAAAATGTACAAAAATGAAACCTAGGTATCTAAGCACGGTGATGCTCATGATAACATGTCACCGCCCACACCAAACGTCTCAACAGACGATGGACGCGAGTAGATACTCCCACCGTGTGTCTCTGATACGCTCTAGGCACGTCGGCCAATCTGCCGTAATCTGGTATTCCTCGAGTAAGGGCCTCAAGGTTTTGAACTAGATCATCCTCACCCTCCACCTGAGGGTCTGCTGTAGGTTGCGCTCTCCGCACGTTATGAGGCAAATCGGCTGGTCGCTCTGCACCAACATCTGCATACATATAGGTGCTGTAAGAAACAGACATGTATTACAAAAACTTGAATATGTAAAAATATTAAAAACATAAAGGGTTCTTACCTAGCTCCTCGTCCCAGTCCTCTCCCTCAGGCAACGGGAGGTCTGGATCTCCAGTAAAATCAGTGCCCGCATAGGGCCAGTCCTCCACGACGATCAACTGGTGTTGGAGCCAAATGAAGAACTCGGGCCTCCAGGCCATCTGCTGGCCCCCACCTCCTCTAGGCATAAGTGGTGCCCATCGAGCCAACCTCGGCTCCCGTGGCACCGGGTCTGCCACTATGCCTCCCGGGATCCGGAATATCGGTAACCGCTCCAGGAAAAACGACACTATAATAGATCCATATCCAAACTGCTTATTGCCATCACGCTTACACTTGGTAAGCTGCCTCTTTATATTTGTTGTCACTGCCGATGCCCAATCAAACAGTGTCGGTTGCAGACACTCAGTTGCCAGCAGTAAGAGATTCTTGCTGGCCTCATGGGGTGCCTGTATCCTAGCCTTCCGGGTGATAGTAAATAATACCACTCGTAGCACCAAGTCTGGGATAGTGACAATGTCCACCTTGGCACCGTTGGATCCAAAATGGGCCCCAGGACAAACCCTTTCCATTACCTCGCCCATCTTCTCCCCGGAAGGCCTGCTACCGGACAAGATGGGCCGTACACCCCGCCGAGATAGTCCAGTAATAAAATAGACATCAGAGACATCCAACTCCAATGTCTGGTCCTTCAGGCGGAATACCTAATCCTCAATATCCTAGGCGTCCATGATAAACCTTAGTAACTCGGGCTGTGCACGTAGGTATGAGGTAAGGAAGAATTTTTTCAAGCCACAATCTCACAACGCATCCATGCATGCGTCATCTTCCATTGCCATGGCATCTATGGCCTCGTGTTCCCTTTCTCTCCATTCTATTGACATTTTGACCAATACCTGCAACCAAAAACCGAGGATGTCATCAATAAATCAATGATGAAATCAAATATCAAAGAAAATTGCAAATCCAACGGTGAAAAGAGGGTAAAATTTAGTTTGCACGATTGGCGCGACTGTTTTTAAAACAGTCGCACCAATGGCGCGTCTCCTTTAGAGAAAATTACCCATTGGCGCGGACCCGTGAAGGAAACTCGCGCCAATGGGCGCAACCCTAATTTTTGCAATCCTCCTTGCAGAGAACCATTCTGTGGAGGGAAAACTAAATAAATGAAATAGAAATGGAGCTAAAGATGAGGCCTCTTACTTGTTTCAAACGGCGGCTCGAATGGTCTCCTGGATTGGTCGCAATCAGCAGTTGAAATTTGCACCCAAAACCCTCCAACGGTAAACTCACAAGGTAAAAAGTGAAAAGTAATTTTATTTTTTACCATTTCACTATTTATAATTTCTTTTGGCTTAAAAATACATTAAAATAACGTTTTGTGGAATATTTTTATGTCAAAGTAAGGTTTTACGCTGTTTTTGTATGTTGACAGGGATTAGAGCCACTCAAGCAACATAACGAGCTCCTTTTTTCGGCTTTTTCGAGCTCGGTAAAACACGAGAAAAGGTTACTATAAGGTCCGCTTTCAGCTCTTTTCTGACCATTTAAAGAGGAAAAGATTGCCGAGTTGCTCCTCTTGACTCGTTAAATGTTAATAAGGGGCGGTTGTTTTAAGTTCTTTTTGACGACCGTTAAAACATAAAAAGATTACCGGGTTTTTGTCGTTTCAAACTCGTTAATGGTTATGAAACGACGTGGTTTTGACCGCTTTTTTACTTTTTCAGGTCGAAATTACTAATTATGAAAAGTACTCCTCGATCGTAATGATCGGGCGGTTCTTTCGGGTATTATTTTATACTTTTTCGGGCCCGAGAGACACAACTTTACGAAAAAGGATATCCCTGGAGTTTCCTTTTCTGCTGTCTTTTCAAACTCTCTAAACATGAAAAGACGCCGAGTTCTTCCTTTGTCAGGCTCGTTAAAACTTAATGACATCGGATTTTGTCACAACACAAGCATATGCTATCCCCATCAAGCTTGTTAAAAATAACTGGGGTACTTGCCAGAAATGGCGGGGGGAAAAGAAAATTTTTGAACCATAATTATTACCGCGACGGCAGTATGTCGCTCTTGAACATGGCACTTTTTTGCTTTCGTGTCCGGGGTGGGGATATCTCATTGTCTATTATGGTGATGTGTTGATTTATTTCCTTTCTGACTGAAATATAGTTGTGCCTTGGTAGATGTTATGTTGGTATCTGCTTCTTCCTTTGCATGTGCAGGTGTTCGTTTATGATTTGCTGGAGCGAGGGAGCGGGAATATCAACTCTGCTTCAATCATAGCGTTGGACTCCAGGTTGGTCTTCTTAATTCACCTTTGATGCATAACTAGGAACTTGCGTAGCAGCGTGGTTTGATTGTGGCTAGTTCTGTTTTAGGCTAGTGGGATCGCCTCTGTCCGCAGAGGGGATTTACCTGACCAACAATTTGGCGACCATACTGGGGATCTAGATTATTTATGTACTCTCTTATGGATGGCTGCGACCATACCACGTACATCATGTAATTGAACTATCAGTCATGTCTCTTAATACAGATCCTCGGCGGTAGTAACTATATGTGTTCTTGTGTGTTCTTGTAAAGCATTTCACCCCTCTCCACCTCTCAGACTTCATGCTTTAGGGGGCATCTGTTACACAGTAATTTGTCACCATCCCTGTTACTCCTCTTGTCGTACCTTGGAGGACTCATCCCGGGAGTTATAAGAAGTGACAAAGTCTAAAAACACTTGCATAATGTTCCCCTGAGTATGTACTTCATGTTCCCTGAAGACACCTTCTACAGATTATCCCTGAAAAGTGCTCTTTTTCCATTGGCGCAAGTCCACAGTATCTTACCCACGCCAATCATGGAGATCCTCAAAAGAGGGCGCGACCATTGGCGCTCTGTCTTAGAGCAACAGTTGCGCCAACCAAGTTTGGTCATGCTTTTTGCCTTAACGCACGCCCGACTGTTGTTTCCTTCATTACATGGAGCTTTTTGAGGATAAAAAATTAGTCTTATGTCGAGCTCTATCCTATCTCCATCTTTAATTGCTTTTGGGGATAATGTTAATCCACAATAGGTGTCCCGGTTCATCGTATCCTCCTCTCTTCTTCATCTATATAATCTTGTCCTTATGCATTGGACAAGCTAGTGATAGTCATTAGTCATGGAGTGTTAGATGTTGAGTTCTTGAGTTCTTGGAGGAATGCTAGTGAATGCTAGAGAGGTTATGCTGCCGGAGAGGAGATGCATTGCAAGACATATATAGTTACTCGCCTAGCCAGGAGAGGTTCAACGTCAGAACCATGGTTGTAACTTTTCCTGTTTATTATTAATTAATGAGCGACTGCTATTATAGTTCCAATCTCATTGTCTATTATGGTGATGTGTTGATTTATTTCCTTTCTGACTGAAATATAGTTGTGCCTTGGTAGATGTTATGTTGGTATCTGCTTCTTCCTTTGCATGTGCAGGTGTTCGTTTATGATTTGCTGGAGCGAGGGAGCGGGAATATCAACTCTGCTTCAATCATAGCGTTGGACTCCAGGTTGGTCTTCTTAATTCACCTTTGATGCATAACTAGGAACTTGCGTAGCAGCGTGGTTTGATTGTGGCTAGTTCTGTTTTAGGCTAGTGGGATCGCCTCTGTTCGCAGAGGGGATTTACCTGACCAACAACCCTCTTCATCCTCAGTCACTTTAATGGCTGGAGCTTCATTGACAAAGCTATTTTAAGAAGCTTCAAATAGAAAACATCATTGATGAACTTTGCAGGACTAACAATATTGACAACTCGGCTCATCAGGGCTTCCGTGATAAGAGCCATCAATTAATGAGCCATCTTATGAACCAACCACCATCTGTTGGATATTTCTCTTTTGGCTCTCCGTTAGTTGATAGGATGGAGGTCTAGATACTGAATGTGCTCAAGAGCTGATCAAATAACTTGACCTTACACAAGAATTGATGTTTCAGACACCAGGGCTTCCAGTATAAGAACCACCAACCCTTTTTATAACCAAAATTACTAACATACAAGAATTGACATTTTAGACACTGGGGATTCTAGTTTAAGAATCATCAATCCTTTTTATAACCAATAAAAAGCACACAATAGAAAACTTCATCAACTCACACCACACAATAGAAAAACTTAAATCTCTTTTACTTTTAAAATAGTTTGAGAGGTGATTCTGATGGCCACTCATCACTATCTGATTCTGACATGTCATCCAAGTTGGCTATGTTTGTAGTTTCCTTTCCATTGAGAATATCCCTTGCATGAGTTCTACAATTCCACGTAGTATGTCCATATTTGTGATAATAGAAGCATTCTATTGAACCCTTTGTTTTTTTCATTTTTCCTTTGGAAAATAGTGCAAGTTCATGTTGACCACCAACATCTGAACCTTCTGTATTTGCCCTTTTTTCCTCAGCTAAAAGTGATGATACCATTCCTTCTAATGATTGAGAAGACACATTACATAGGATCTAGGACATTATTCCTTCGAATCATCAACATTTGCAATTTGAGCGAATTAGGTTCTTCTCCCTCACCACGAAACAAATTACATTTTCTTTAAATCAATGAAGGATGAATCACATATCTTCACGTGTGAAGATTTGAATTCTTTCGTCAATGCCAAAAAATATATATATGTAACCCGTGATGATCTGATTCACATCTTTCCTTTGTCCTATGTTTAAATAGGATCTGATGAAATGAGCTCAAATATTATTTGCCATGATCTGCCTAGCTTTGTTGTAGGTAGCTGCTTTAAGAGGAATTAAAGAATGTGACAATAAAAGAAGAGAGTGCACCAAAAAGTGCATTTTTATTTCCACTGGTTGCTAAAATGATATATCTAAAGTATTACACTACGGATCTTGATGCCATTTTGTGGTATAGTGAATTTGAGTGGACACAGATCACATTGAAGAGATAAATCAAACAACAGTTAGGCCTTCACAACAACATATCTTCAACAACCTATGCAACTACTTGTTCTAATGATATTCTCTGCTTACAATGAGAGAGATAGCTCGATAAAAGACTCATGTATTTAGACAGGGAAATCTCTAGTTGCAGAGAATGATCCAAGCCTTTGTATGCTCATGATTTGACCAATCAAATTTATTGATTCCTATGCCACCTAGGGAAATAGTGTTATGAGCTAGCTCACAAAAATATAGAAAAGATAGATCAACGACTTCAAAATCATCCTCTTCGAGGGGGAAACCTCCTTTACATTACACAAATGAACAATTAGTGGATGATACAAATGACTAAACCTCCTTTCTAAATATAGGAGTCTAAGGGGTCACAACATAATCAGATCCGACATAACAACAATAATATAAGGGCACAACAATAACAATAGTGGGCTTCTATGGGGCACACTAATAATAATATGGGGACAATAGGGGCACAATTATAACAATAAGGGCTAAAATGACAATAGTAATGGGGGAATCACTAGTATTATAGGGACCTAACATGCCCCTCTCCTTCAAAAAAGTTTTGTCCTCAATGCTTGAGTAGTTATGGATGCTTCTGTATAAAATTCTCATCTTCCCATGTGGAACCTTCAATGGGTAAGTTCTTCCACTTGATGAGATACTTCAAAATTGATCGATTTCATAGTTGTTGAGTTATTGTTTTTGTGTCTGCTTCAAGTTCCAATATGATTTTTCCTTCCTCGTCAAATTCTGGCATATTGTTTGAATTGGGAGCTTGTAAGCTATAACCTTCTTTAAACATGAAACATGGAAAACTGGGTGCACTCGGGAAGTTGCAGGAAGCTCCAATTTTGTATGCCATAGTACCAATATTTTGCAACACCTTGTATGGACCATAATACTTTGGTGATAATTTATTATCCTTCTTAGCATGCTTGAGGGACATTTGTTTATATGGTTGTAGCCATAGGAATACCCAGTCACCTACATCAAAACTTCTTTCGATGCGATGTTGATCTGCCTGTTGTTTCATTCTATTCTGCGCCAAAATGAGGTTATCCTTTAAGAGTTCGAGAACTTGTTGTTGATGCTCGATGTGATCTTCCACTACTTGAACCTTAGAATTTTCTTTTAAATATGATGTGATGGATGATATCCATAAAGTGCCATAAATGAGGTCATTTTTGTTGTAGTATGGAAGGAAGTGTTATACCACCATTCAACCAGAGGCAACCATTTGACCCATTGTGTTTGTTTATCAAAGACAGAGCAATGAAGATATCCTTCCAAACATTTGTTTACTATCTTAGATTTACCATCATATTTAGGATGATAAGATGAACTATGGGCTAACTGAGAACCAAGACAAGAAAATAATTCTGTCCAAATTTTTCTAGTGAAAATGGGATCTCTATCGCTTACAATAATCTTTGGGTTTCCATGTATCTTTTGAATTGTTTCCATAAATGTAGTAGAACCTGTATTGGCTTTAAATGAATGAGATAATGCACAAAAGTGTGCATACTTAGTAAGTATGTCAACTACCACCATGATGACACTCTTTCCTTCGGACTTGAAAATGATGCACAAAAAACTACAGCATGTCCTCTTTCTGTAACTTCTTATGAAATTTCAATCTGATACTCAGAAAGAAAGTTATGATGATTTTCCCAAGGTCACATGTTTGGGATGTAATTCGAGAGCTTTTTTCGATCAGTG
Organism: Pinus tabuliformis; assembly: GCA_031772625.1. Lineage (NCBI taxonomy): Eukaryota > Viridiplantae > Streptophyta > Pinopsida > Pinales > Pinaceae > Pinus > Pinus tabuliformis. The sequence continues at coordinate 506,072,278 of CM062812.1, forward strand.
AAACCCTAGAATCCAAACCTATGATACCAAATGTTATGAACTAGCTCACAAAAAGATAGAAAATATAGATCAACGACTTCAAAATCGTCCTCTTTGAGGGGGAAAACTCTTTTACACTACACAAATGAAAAATTCTTGGATGATACAAATTACTAAACCTCCTTTCTATATAGACGAGTCCAAGGGGTCACAATATAATCAAATCCGACATAACAATAATAATATAAGGGAATAACAATAACAATAGTGGGCTTCTATGGGGCACACTAATAACAATATGGGGACAATAGGGGCACAATAATAACAATAAGGGCTACAATGATAATAGTAATGGGGGAATCACTAGTATTATATGGACCTAACAAATAGGAAGACTTAATGATGCATCCACAAAATAAAGAGAGGAAGCAATCTCAGAATGAAATGAACTTTACTAATCCGTCTTATGGATCTGATACCAAAATAGAAAAAATAAAAAAGAGAGCAAAGAGCTATTACACACATTACAAATATTGTTTGATCATTTTATTGATCATCACAGGTACAAATATATAAGACACAAATTATTGACTTCGACACAAATAGATCACCATTACAACTCACACATTACAAGTCACACATTGGAAACAAGACTGGCTCATCATAACTCCTAATGAAAACTACACATGGCATGGAAGAATTACTTCCAACAACATCAATTTGAAAGAATTTTGGTTCTTTGAATTTATTTCTTGGGGAGTATTTGTCATCAAAATAGTAGCAGATTCCTTGTTTCCTTCTTTCATCCATTTCTGGTAGTGATACGTTTTGAACATTAAGTGTTTGGGTGGGGCCCGTAGATGGGGTGGGACATGTCTGTGTGATCAAATTTAGAAGACTGGATTGGGAATTTAAAGCTACTTCTACCTATTTGGAAAAATATTGGGGCGGGGGGTGAATCAGTATTTTCAAACCATTAAACTTTTAAATTTCATATCCTGATTTCTTTACACGACTTTACTGAGGGGAACCCGTATGTATACATGAATATTGTTCATACAACTAGCATATATCTAGTACAACATATTTTTCAGTTAATTCATCTTTTGTTTATCTTAAGGCTTGCATCAGTACTCCATTAAGCATTAAATAAATAGTAGCCATGTGTAGTAAGAACAAAAAAAACCATCACACATAATCATCACACATTAACACCAGGATTTAAGGTGGAAACCCAATGTGGGAAAAAAACACCATTTTTGTCATCTCTGTCTTCTTTTTATTATAAAGAAAAACATTTTACAGTCTTGTATAGTTGTACTGGTGCAAACTCATAACAGTATGAAGGCACCCACTTGTAGAAGGCTACAAACTTCTCTCATTCTCCAAAACCCATTGGAAGGGAGCTTCAACCCCCTGATCTCGTTTATCGACACGCACTGGAAGGGAGATCCAACCCCCTGATTTGATTTACCAGCTACCACTGGAAGGAAGCTTCAACTCCCTCACTAAAGGCTCCAACCTTCAACACCTCTCATAACCACGTTTCATAAATTTTCATATTGGATCCACCTGATACGACACACCACAACTGTAGGCCATGTTTCATCAAATTTTCAGACTAGACCCACTATCATCATTTAATCCCAAAACCAAATATCAAAGATGAAATCGATTACTACATAAATTTTACTCAATCATCATCTAGAACAAACAATCTCTGACCCAACAAAATCAACCATCAACTAAAACCTAATAAGTGAATCAATCGAATCAACCAAAACTCAACTAATAAACTGAAACCCAAACTTAAACAACCAAAACAGTGAGATCAATATAACCAGAATACCAATCAACATACTACCCATCACAAAAACTAGATTTTGTTACTACAAACCTTGATCAACCATATATCAACACATATATGCTACTTTACAGTAGCAAACTCGCGTATGTACACACTTTTCATAAAGTGTACCCATGTACAGATCTTAAACCACTGAAACCTGAAAGTGAACCACTGAATCCTAAAAACTAAACCACTATCACTCTAAAAGGAAAACTGAATCATACACAAATCCAATGCATCATTATGAATAATCACGAAACCATTATTGATCTTTAATCACAAACAACTAGTAGCTTCATCATTCTTCACTAAATCAATCCTTAATAAAAAAAACATTTTTAAGCCCAGATCATCAAGTAAGACTTCTTTGATAGACAATCGAAACATAGTAAGATTGATTAAACTGATCAGACATCCTTTTCATCAAAACCTAGTTTTTGTATGTGCTTTCCTCAAAAGAAACCTGTGTGTATACGTGCTTTTTAGGAAACAAACTTGTGTATAGATCAGAATATATACACGACTTACCTGTATCAAACCCACGTGTACACATGCCTTTCAAGTTGTAAAACCCGTGTACAGATCTGCAATTACTAGCAAAAACCTTCACTGTAACACATAAGTTCATACATACCCAGATTTCAGCATACATAGAAAAATCACACGTCAAGGCACTATCAGCACAGATCAAATCATTTCATAATCAAGATTGTCATCTTAGATCTATGGAATCTGATCCATCATCAAATTCCTGGGTGCATACTTAGTTTTAGATCAAACAAAAAATTAAGAGCCCATTACATTCATATTTGCTTCAGATGTAACTATTCATAAAATATTCATCACTTGTACACATTTACGACTTTGATCTTCATCTCCTTATATAGATTAGCCCTTATCAAATACCATAGGTCAAAACCATACTAATGTTAATGGTATTCTTAGACAAGATCAAATATTCATTGCTAGGCTCAATACCATAGGGAAATACCATGGTAAGTACCCTTCGTATTTATAATACCATGGTGCGGAAACTGTATATGCCTTTCCTTCTTCATACCGTGTGTGTACGTGACTTTGATTCACAGAACATGTGTATACTCTACTTTGCTTCACCAAACTTGAATGCGTACACCACTTTGCTTCATAGAACCTATGCGTACTTGAATTTGCTTCATAGACCCTGTGTATACTCAACTTTGCTTCATGAAACCTGTGTGTACTTCTTCAAACTCCATCTTTATCATTTCTTTTTCTCTGAACTGTTTTTTCTTTCAACACATTATTCATCTTTATAATTTCTCTATCTCTGGACTGCTATGCCTTTGATCTAACTCATTGTCACATGTAGACACATCCTATTGACATCTTCATCAAGTAGGTTTCCATCAAAGGAAAACTCATCATGTAGGTTTCCATCAAGGACAACACATTAGTCATAATGCCAACAATCTCCCCCTTTAGACTTGATGGCAACCACTTTGGTGTTTTATCACCAAAACCTGTAGATACCTGTAAAACACATCAATATAAGAACCAAAATTTTCAAACACCAAGTTACTCCCCCCCTTTGAAATCAAGGGAAAAGGGATAACCAATGTTGAATAAAGGCTTCTCTCTTGAGCATTATAGATCTGAACTACTGAGTACTGAATACTGATCATGCTCCCCCTGAGCACATGTTGAAATTTTTTATGGATGTACAATGAAGTACATGACTGTATGAATCAATTGAATACGAATTTTCCTATCACCAAGGACTCAAACTTACATCAATCACTCAAGCACGATGGGTTTACATATTTGACTTCATGATTACATCAACCTCCCAAGCATAGTGGGGTTACAAATTACATCACATGCCCAAAAAGACTTGACGAAAATAGTCCATACATGATTGAATTTTGTAATGATTACATCATAGGTCTTTACATGAACTTTACATCAAATGATAGAAATGAAATGTATAACCAAGACCAAGGACCTTAATGAGACCATGATAGTCATCCGCAACTATCATACACCATAAATGATTTACACCATGAGCATCTGTTAGTAGCAACTCATGCAAGATATGACATTGTAGCTTCAATATCATCAACCTATGACTAGGTATGTAACAACATCAACATAAGTGAGGACCAAGCATATCATCATAAAGTAAGAAAGGGTGGTGTAGAATCATTCTTCAACATCATCAAAATATGCCTTTATCTAGCAGATGTAGCAACAACATATCAATAACCATGTCTTAGAAACATCATTCTCTTCACCCAAATTCTTCATACAAGTAGAATTACACCAACACCACTACATCAAGAACTTAATTCATCAATATGAAACTCAAGCTGATATCATAATCAACTACTCAACCATGATAGAAGCATTATCAACAATATCTACATTTTCTTCCCACAATTGATAAGTATTAAGCATGATTAGCAACTCATGCATCATTATTCAAGAACTTCAACAACATAAGAAACACCACTATTGATAAGCATCATTATGTACGAAGGAATTCTAAAGAAGACATAATGCCAACAATGCATTATTAGGAGCATAGAATATGATCCCCCTATACCTGTGCCAACTGTTCATTGTCAGACCTGATCATATCATCTCATTTATTAGTAATAACATCAAAGTATCTTCATTAATCAGTCATCCATCAAGGTATCAATAACTTATAAAAAGCCAAAGTCAATTCTAAATAGCATCAACAGACTGGAATCATCAACCATCAGAATAGGAAAGCCAAAAAATAATTGTTTGAAGCATATTAGATCCTTTTCTTGAGTCTATCCCATTGTTTCTTCATCATACCAAGATATACATGACTATTTAGCTTAGAACTCATGTATATACGCGACTTGTCTTCATAGGATTTGCATACATAAATGAAATATTGAAACTTCACAACTGCAACGCCCCTTGATCTTGTACTATATGTACTTGTTCATTCTTACTACACCAGATGCATTGTTAGTAGTATACACAACACAAATATCAAAACAATCATAGGAATCATCATCAAGAAAAAACATGTATTGCTCCCCCTGAGATTATTGATCTTGTGGACCTAATAATGAACTCATGTTGTTCTGAGGTCAAGTACCTCACATTACCTCTACACTCATTTTCAGACATATTCTTTTAAGAATATGGACTGCAATGGGCACCATCTTCTTTTACTCTGAGTCTGAATCCTCATATCTGCGAGAATTCTGTTCTTCAAGCACATATAATTTGTGTGGGTTTCTATATCCTCTTGCTATGACTTTTCCAATTTCTTCATCCATAACCTTGCACTTGTTTGATGTAAACAATATTTCCTTTATATTTCATTTAACCTACGCTTAGAATATTATGATTTAGACCTTGAACTAATAAAGCATCAATTGTTCCTCTATGTTTATTAATTCTGGATTTAGCTTGTCCTAGTACTTTTGTTGTAACATTAGTTCCAAGAATAACATTAACATGTTGGTTTTTCTTGAGAGACTCCATCTTATTTTTATCTCCAATCATGTGATGAGAACATCCACTATCTATGAACCATTCATATTCATCTTCAAATGAGAATAGAGCAAGACCACACCTTATCTATTCTTCTTCTTCCTACTTATTATGATAAATGTTGGTGGACCCATATTTTTTAGGTCTTCTGACATCAATATTCTTATCTGGTTGCTTACCATGTTGTCTGCGGCGATCCATAGACTTTTTCCTGCATTCTTTTGCTACATGCCCAAACTTGTTACAAGCATAACATCTTATATATTTCATATTCCTTCTATCGCAATCAATGGCTTTGTGACCAAATATATGGAAAGAAAAAAAATCCCTTAAAATACCTGGAAGCTAATGATGTTTTTGAGAGGCAGTTATTATCTTGAGATAATCTACTTCTGTAATTGGCTGTAACATGTCCATAACTATAACATATAGGAAATTCAACATTATTGACCAGAGGAGAGAATCAACTAACATTTCTACAGTTAGGAATAAATGATGTCCTTTGAAAATTCACTTTCCTTTGTTGATTAGGTTGACTTCTTATCTCTTTGTTGAGGATTTTATATTTTGCATTAGAATTACTTGGCTCAGCTTATGAACTAGATTCTCCTTTAACAGTTTCATGAAAACCAAGACCAGACTTGATGGAAGGATACCTTTGACTACTAAAAATATCATCTAAAATCTTAGTACTATCTTAAAATCACAAATGTTTATCTTTTTCTTCTAATTTACCTTTTAGGATGTTTACCTCAACCTGATATTGTTTTTATTTTTCTAGATACTTCTTCTTAATAACTTCTTCAACCCTTCTTTCTTCCTCCATTTGCTGCTTTAATTTGAGAATCTCTTATTTTAGCTCATTTTCTTGTTCTTCAAATTCTTGAAGTAGTTATTCATTTTGCTTATCTGAGTTTTCAAGATCTGTTCTTAGAGAGACTACCTCAGCTTCAAGATATTCATAATATTTGTTAGATATCATACCATCATGATCCTTGTTATCACATGCCTACAACTTTTCTTTAAGATTAACAATCATTTTCAAAGCAATATCAAGTTTTGTTCTAAGATCAAAAATTTCTTCTAACATGTCTTCTTTTGAATCAGTAACTCCATCTATCATTTTGTACACAATGTTAGAGATAGGATTACTTGGTAGTTGCCTGAATGAGGAATCTTCTTTTGGGACTTCTTCATGTATTTCTTGTAGCTTATCCCACACATGCTTTGCAGTTGTATAATGCATAACCTTATTCAATGTTGAATCAGATATGTTACAAAAAATGTTACTCAAAGCCTTACTATTCTTTTTCACTTCCTTGTCTAATGGAGGAAACTCGGTGTAGCCATTACATACTATATGCCAAACATCAACATTCGTTAGATTACACTTCATCTTTCTTTTCATTTTTGATAATCATCTTTGCTTAGCATAGGCACATCAACATTGTCCATTGATTCTGACTTGCCTTGATCTACTTCTTCTAGAGGCATCATTTTTTAATCTATTTTCTCTTTAGAGTTCTTACTTTCACTTTTAACCATAAGTGCAATTTTAGTGCTTTCACTCTCATCATCACTATCATTGTTACATAGACAAGGAAATGGATCACATTTTGAACAAAAACTGATACCTGATGATGCTTCATCTTCTTCATTCTTGATCAGTAGAAACCAGGATTCTCCCAAACTTGAATGTTTGTTGACATCTATAACTGCCACTACATCTAATATATTCATGTCAAAGGTTTCAATAAAAATACCCTTTTCTTCTAGGCCATCAAACTCATTACTACTTTTATCTCCAAATGCCATAAGTAAGTGACAATCTTGATTAGACTCTCCTTCTTCACCATTTGAAAGACCATGATTATCTTCATGTGTATAAAAACTTCTCTTGTTTTCAAACCTCTTCCTATTTATTTTTGCAACTTCTTTTCCTTTCCCATGATTTTTCTCTATAGGGACACTTAGCAGCATAATGACCAATTCTACCACAAGAAAAACATTTGAAGGGAAGCTTACCTCTGAATCTTCCAGTACCTACTTGAAGTTTCCTTATGAAGTTTACCTCTTCTTCTTCTTATACATATCCTAATTCTTCCTTTTCTTTTCCTTTTGTAGTAGATTTGAAGGTTGCTTCTCTCATGTCTGAAGGATTACCTTTCCTCATCTCAAATGTTGTCAATATTACATGGAGTTGATCAAGTGTGAGAATTTTCACATCCTACATTTCTTTAATAGAAGAGACTTTGGAGTTGAATTTCAGAGTCAAAGATCCTAAAATCTCTTCAACCATAGTAGCATCTTTTAATTCTTCACCAAGATTTCTCATGGGATTAACAATTTCATCTAATCTAAGAAAAATGCTGCAATGCTTTCATCATCATGCATTTTCAATGTCTCATACTATATTCTGAATGTTTGGAATTTAACACTTTTTACCTTAGTGTCGCCATCATAACTTTGGATAATCTTATCCCACATTCCTTTTACTGTGTTTAGCTGCATTACCTTCACAAATGAGGACTTGGCCAAACTTCCCAAGATCACATTTACAACTTTTGCATTGGTTTCATACTGTTTCTTTCCTATAGTATTTGAACGAGTAGGGATTGGATATCGATATCCACTTCCAATGATTTCCCATACATCAACTCCTAGTTCCTGCAAGTATGCTCTCATCCTAACTTTCCAAAAGATAAATATAGCCGCATTAAATATAGGAGGTCTGATAGAAAATACTCCTTTGTGACTACTCATATTGACGGATCTCCTTTAAGCGATCTAGCTTCTGACGAAGGATTGAATATGATACCAATTGTTGGGAAAAATACTGAGAGGGCGGGGGGGTGAATTAGTATTTTCAAACCATTAAATTTTTTAATTTCATATCCTGATTTCTGTACGCAACTTTACTGAAGGGAACTTGTGTGTGTACATGACTCTTGTTCATACAACTAGTGTATACCTAGTACACCATATTTTTCAGTTAATTCATCTTTTGTTTAGCTTGAGACAGTGCATCTGTACTTCATTAAGAATTAAATAAATAGTAACCATGTGCAGTAAGAATAAAATAAACCATCACACATAATCATCACGGATGAAAACCAAGATTTAAGGTGGAAACCCAATGTGGGAAAAAAACCACCGTTGCTGTCATATTTCTCTTGTTTTTATTATAAAGAAATACTTCTTACAATATTGTACTGGCGTAGACTCATTCCAGTATGCAGGCACCCACTTGTCGAAGGCTACAACCTTTTCTTGGTCTCCAACACCCACTGTAAGGGAGTTTAAACCCCTTGAACTCGTTTAACAACACACACCAGAAGGGAGCTCTAACCCCTTGATCTGATTTACCAGCTACCAATGGAAGGAAGATTCAACTCCCTCAATAAGGCTCAAACTTTCAACACCTCTGGCAACCACATTTCATAAATTTTCATACTAGATCCACCAGATACAACACATCACAGCTGTAGGCCACATTTCATCAAATTTTCAGACTATACTCACTATCAACATTTAAGCCCAAAACCAAATATCAAAGTTGAAATTGATTACTGCAACAAATCACTCAATCATCATCTGAAACAACCAATCTTTGACCCAACTGAATCAACCATCAGTTGAAACCCAATCATTGAATCAAGCGAATAAAAAAAAACTCAACCAATCAACTGAAACCCAAACTTAAACAACCAGAATAGCCATATCACTATAACGATAATACTAATGAACATACTTGTTGGCTTGTTGGGGCCTGACCCAGGTTCAGGGTTAATTAGCCAAACAAATCCTGGTACTACTGGCCCTTTCGGCAATAGTCCACGAAGCGTAGATTGAGGTCTCACCCAAAGTAGTATGGGAGGGTTCTAGAACCAAGTTTCCGCACCCTTAAGATGTCTAAGAGGTTTGACTGGTCCTTTGTTTGTTCCTTCATGCAGGTGGATTCGCGCACCTTCCATTCCTTGTGGCCTGATACCCTGCCTTCGTGCAACCCTAGCCAAGGGTTGTGTCACACTCTACGCTATTACCCGAGATCTTATTTATCTTCCAATATTAATTAAGCACCTTCACCTACTTAAATGTCTTAAGTTATACTTAACAATACAAAACATTCAAACAAGTTCGCATAGTAAATAACAGTATAATTGCAAATTATATCCAATCATGCATTAAACCAGGAAAAGATACACATAATTATAGCAAAACTTCTATTTATTGATTCTTCCAACGGTTACAGACTTGACCTGCCCTGTGCACTCAGCTGCAGAATACTAGGCCTCTGCGCACTTAGCTGCAGAGCCTTCTCCTACTCTATGATTCACAGACACACTTTACACTTCGACTCAATCACTTAGACCTCTCATCCTTCTATTAGTTCCTTCCTTATTAGTTATCTTCTACACTGAGAGCCTTGCTCTATTTATATAATCCCATGGTCCGCGTACCATGGGTAGGTCTATCTAGTCAACATTACATTAGAAAGCTAGGGTGGACAACCTTGTGACTCTATCATACTTTTGCGCCCCGTGCCCACAATTCGCGGAGCTTTTACAACAAGATTTGGTAAAAAATTGGGCTTTAAGCCCCAAAACATGCCTTGGGGTGGATTCCATGCCCAAAAGGCCCCCAACACAAACATTGTGACTCACCCTCAAGTCACTCTATCAGTGCAGAGATCTTTGCGCGGAGTCCCTCCAACTGAACTTGAACTGCGGCAAGGTCAGTAGCACACTGAGCTGATGCTTGCTGGATCTACTGCATATGTTGTTCTGAAACCTCTGTGTCAGAAGTGCTTCTCTGCATTAAGGCATGCATCCCATGCATGTGTGCAAGCTTGCCTTCAATTTCTACTATGATGGTGAAGGCCTCATCGACCCAAGGCTGAACACGTGCCTTCAGAATTTCTTCCTTGTGTCGTGCCATGTCCACTTGCTCTTTCAGCGCTTTAGCCTATTGCATCCACACGAGCCTTTGAGTGAGGACCACCGCTTGCGTAGTTCCTCAGACACTGTCATACTGCTGTTGGACCTCTCATGCCTCTGTCTCTAAATGATGGATGTTGGGGTCCTCCTGCAGATTTGTGAGGACCTCAAGTGATTCTTCTGACATATTGGTGCAGTCTCGCACTCCACTGCCAATCTCGTCCAGTCCTGCTGTGATAGCGCTAGCACGCTATTCTCTGACTTCTAGAGGGGTGGATGGCTGTGCCTTTAATCGCAGCTCGATGATCGGAAGGTTCAGCTCCAGCTAAACCTTTGTCATTTCCTCCCGCACCTCATGCACCCTTGCTGCTAACCTATGGATGCATACTTCTTTTGTTATGTCCGCTGGGATGGATAGCTTTGGGATGCTTTGGCAAGCTTCATCTATTACCTGTACCAACTATTGATTCTGCGACACCAATTCGTCGTGCTGCAAGCTCAATTGTTCCATATTTATTTTCTACTCATTGAGGACTTGTAGTGTGCGTCTCTCCCTAGCTCGTAGCTCTGCAACTATCCCATCCTGCAAAACATATAAGGTCTCTCATGGGAGTGTAGCCATATTGAGACTGAGACCTTTCAGTGCGCTAACTGTAGGCCTGTCAGCCTCATTTGATGTCACTAGTGCCCCTTCCAGCAACACCATGGTATTTTTCATCCACGCGCACAATAGATGTTCTACTGTTGTTGAGCCCAACTGCGAGGCTGGTCGAAAGGGTACCAGCCTGAGGAGGGCACGCCTGTAATTCCTGCAACTGTGCTCTGAGGGCCCCCAACACAATTTGGTTCTCCTGAATGAAATCTTGGAGAGCCTCAGAGGTGACATCACACACTGTCTCACCAATGTCGTGAAGATCACCATTAGTTAGGGTGATTGGGTCAACAGACAACTTCTATGCCTTGACCTTCTTACGTGACCCTGCCCACTCTGTTGGGTGCCAGTGCTTAAACTGCGTTGACATGATTTGTGGGTCTGTGCCTTACTCTTCTTCCTCTGCTTCCTACCCATGCGAAGGCGACAGTTGGCCCTCACGTGCCTTCACGACTGCCTCCTGTGCTGCTGCTGTGGCCTCTTCTTGCTCAAGTGTTGTCTGTGTAGCATCTCGTGCCAACCACACTTTCGCTGCCGTTGCTTCCTTACTTCACTTTTCGACCAACTGTGTGATGTGCAGCTTGGCCTCGTCTTTCTTTCTTTGTGTCACTGAATTCTCTATCTCTGTGATGTTTGGGGCATGCCACTCTGGCAGCCATGCCTCTAGTACGTTAAAAATGACGTCGTCTATGGCTACGAAGGGTATCTTTATCCACTGTTTTGTTGGGTCCTTGCTCGCTCTGATATAAATGTTGTGGATATCCGCTTTGAATTCTGCAAAATTATACAAGCTATTGTAGACAGTGGGCGACAACCACCACTTATGGTTGATCCCCATTATAAGGTTCATCTCCATGAATACCCAGAATAGTTTACTGTCACGGATACTCTTGGCATCCTTTATGGCCTAGAGTGAAGCGTACTTTGCGGCCTCTGGTAGGTCCCTGTCAATTATGGGAAATTGACTATCTTCTGGTAATTCCCTTGCCACGAACACTGTGGATAACAGAAGCCATGCATAGTGGAAAATTTTACCCTGTTCCTAAGCTTTGCAACAATTCTATAAAAACTCCTTGCAGAGGAACTCAGACCAGTTAAACTGGACCCCCTCAGCACATTGCTCAGCCAGTGCTACCACCAACACGGGTACTTCGTCTACGCGGCACTTGCGCATAACCTTTCCTGCTAGGATTTGTGTCACCATGCGTACTACTTTGTCCTTGATGGTGGAGATGGCATAGCCCCTCTTCTTCTTTTCCAGCTTGTACTTTTTCTTCATGGTCCCACGATGGCCAAGTCACTGCTCTTCCATTCTGATATGACCATGGTGTCTTCTCCCTTGCATGGAAGCTAGGAAATGCTGTGAATCAAGTCTTCCATGATGGGGATGGGCTCCTCCAACCACAAACACCCATCATGCATCAGGCAGAGCGACTGCCTGATGACGAAAATGGTTATTAGTGTGCGGTGGAAGTGCGACACCAAGAGCAGATTCAGTAGCCCAACCTTTTCCACTCTGCACAACCACTTCTGCGGCTCTAATTCTGTCACCCCCACCGCGGTGTTCTCTTTGGGCTTCATGAGGTGCGGGATCTCAAGGTGAGGGAACTTTGCGTGGTCAGCGAGATCCCAATCTTCAAATTTTGAGCTCGGTACCCGTCCGAGGTGTGCGTCCTCGAAGGTAATGTTGTCTAGGAGGAGCAGGGTCTGGAGTGAGCTCTTGGTCACGTCAAAGTCCTTGGGCACTCTAGCTTTTCCTTTCCGCGGGGGGACATAGTCGGGAAACTTTGTCAGGGGGGCGCGCAGGCTCAACTTCTGCCTCCATGCCTTCGCCCTCGTCTTCTGCGATGATTAGGTCCTCCAGGTTTTATTCTTCTTCATCAATTTCAATGGTGAACGCTTTCCCCTTTTCCTCCATTGTTAGCTTGGTGCACAGCGGGTTTCATGGGGACACACGTACGGGGACCATTGCCTGTTTGTCCTTCTTGGGTCTTGGCGTGTGCAGTGATTTCGGGATTTCTACACAATCCTGACACCGTCTAGAGCATCCCCCACAGCCAGGGCCTGTGTGGCCTCCTCGAAAGTCATTTCGGTTATCTCCATAACATCCTCAGCTATTGCCATCATATCTATCCAAAAATCTAGCATTTGCAAACTCAGGGGCTTAATCAACGCTCGACATGCAACAATCAGAGCTCTACTCAATAACTCAATTCGCAAATGACCAAGTGTTGTTTTCTGGGCAGCCATTTGTATCTTATAGCACTTTTTGAATTTGAATTTGACCGTTCCCCCCAAATTTAGTTCATTAATGCTCCCTTGGCAGCAGATTTTCCCAAATATTTCCCATAAATCCGTCTTAAATGCCTGCTGCCCACTCCATTTGGTCTCAACGGTCACTTTTTGGTCAACGGTCACTTTCTGGTCAACCTGCGCGGCGGCACAGCGCCCCGTTCGCAGTCATGAACCTTGTGACTCTTTGCTTCTACATGTAGCTCCAACATCGCGCAGCTCCTAGGCAGAATAGTTTATAGTCCTGCACTTCCTTTCAACTGCCTAGAGCACTAAGACTGTACTTCCTTCAGCTAGTCAAGTGGTCGCACCACCCGTGTAAAGTTTCATCCTGTCATCCATCATGTTTCTTTGAAAATACCCACCTTTTATGGTTACGGTCGGCATTGCGCACTATATCATCTGCAACATGCTACCCTGGTCAATTATCTTAGTAATGTGCGGTCCAAGCCAAGGCATCAGATTGATCAATTCATGATGATAGGTCTTAAACCTATCATTGTGATTGTATGCATCCTACCTTATCACCCTGGTCTTTTTGCCGAGAAAATATTCCTTTATCTCGTCCTCTAGCTTCTTGACTTCCGCGTCCACTAGAGCGCTTTTCTTCCTTAATCGTTCCCTTTCTTCTTCAAGTTCTTGGAGTCTAAAATTTGCCTGTTGGATTTTTGCTTCCAAGGTTCCGCAAACTATCATATCTACCAGTGCTATCATGCATAGTCTAAGCTCTCCAAGTACTATAGGTCTTCCTTCAATTACTTCATACTCTAGCCTTAGCGGTGCCTGTGTGGTCAAGTTTTGGCACGTGGTCCTATAAGCCCATAGAACTGTTGGTACATGTAGGTCCCAGTCAGTCCACTTCACATTGTGGACCTTGTTCAGTGCTTTGCATACTTTGTTAAAAGATTCTGCATGGATATTCTTCTGCGAACTTGGTCTTTCCATACTTCGTGGTCCCAACCAAAGGGGTTGTTCGCACCATTGCCTTACCCACACTTGCTTATTGGTCGTGTCTCCTACTACGAGGATGATGTGCATTCGCACAGGTTTCATACCATATGCCTGTATCCACCTCGATAGGTGGGTGCACGGACCGGTTTTTCCGACAAGTTTGTCTGTAAATCACATCAAAGGCTTCCCTAACTACATGTGCATCATCCTTCTACATTCTTGCCAGTTCTCAAAACTTCGTTGGTGTGTACCCCACCATCTTGCGGGCGTAGCTCGTAGTACCCATTTCAGAGCATCGAAATGGTGCTATTTCGGTACTTCTCTTTCAAATTTGTTTAGGAAGTATTCCACCTTGCTCAACCTGTCATACGTAGGCAGATCTCTTACCTCTATTTCTACACAGTGCAGCGACCTTGTCATCATGTTACAGTTGAGTGTGGTTACCTCGTGTAACCAGTTCTACCATCGTTCTAGCTCCTTGTCAGAATCTAATGTGCAGGAGCTTTCACGCTCCCATGAGATTCGGCCATCCGTGGTTGGATTTACCCAATCTTGCTCTTGCGCGGTTATCTTGTAGATGGAGTCCAGATCATCTTCATTGTTGTAGTCGCGCATTGGCTCTGTGTAGCGCGATCCTTTTACAGGGTCTAAAGGTACCACTACACGTAGGGGCCTTTTCTCAAAAATCATCTTAAGCTTCTTTAGATTTATCACTCCATTCATGTCAGTGGCCCAATCTATTCCCAATAGTGTGGGGTAGGGATTTTTGTCATCAACAATCTCTATCACTTCGAAATCTACTAGCACGCTTGCTCCTTTGATGTCTACTATGATTCCCTGCAATTTCCCCATAGGTAGGATATTTTGCTGGTTCGCCATTCACAATTGGATAGGAGACCATTGCAATGTTGGCCTGCCCATGCTCTCCCATGTCCATTTTGGTAGGAAATTCACGTCCGATACTAGGTCCAGAATCACTTGGTCCATCTCATATTCCCCGATTTCCTTGGTCAATCTCATCTCCCTTCCTATTCATGTCACGTGTTTCGTGAGCTTCCGGACTACGCGCTGTCCTAACGCATCTAGTTATGAGTTCTTGTAGCCCCTTTACAGTCTTGTTGTCACGCAACAACTTCATGCATGTCTCCAAGAACGTAGTGAGCATCAATGGGTCCATTTCTGGCTCTAGTCTGTCTTTACTTCCTGAAGTGGAGGCATCAGTGAAGCTCCTCTTAGCTTCCATGAAGGTCTCCTTAGCGTGCTCCAAATCAAATTATGGTTCCTTCGTTGGAGCCTTGCGAACCCAGGTACTTTCTTCAGGCTGCTTGCCTTTGTCATCCCCTATCATAATACCACTCCGGAGCATGATATTTACATTAGGGTCTTCCTTGTGTAGCTCAGACCTCATCATTTGTAGGTTCTGAGTCGGGGGAGGTTGGGGCGCTCTTTTATCGTGCAACCTTGCTATCAGTATGGGATAGTCCTCTATCTCATCATCAAAATGTGTACAATATACGCATGATGGTCTCGTTGGATTTGTACAATCGTGGGAATAATGCCCCGGTCCTCTGCAATTGTAACATATCAGCTGTCTACGACCTCTTCCTGGTCCCATTCCACCTCGGCCTCGTTCGCGCCATTGAAATCCAGTGCGTGTCATTCCTACATTTTGATCAAGGGGCCATGTTTCAGCCTGAACTCTGTAGGTAGGAGTCTGATCCATCATCAGTTCATAACTTCTGCAAGTGCACTCATCATGGCCTATTGACTTACAGAAATTACAGAACAACTGTTGGGAATTCTGCGTATACTTCTGTAATATATGGTAGTTATTTATAGCATGCTTTCCTCCTATTTGACAAATCATGCACCATAATGCAGGTGTCGCACTTGGTCCTACTTGTGCTTTCGGTCTCAATGACATTGGTCCTCCTCCCGCGAGGTAATTCGCGAACAACGGGAAGTGGTCCTTGTCGTTCCCCTAGCCCTTGCACTTTACGCACCATACCTTGTCGCGCACTTCTGGATGAGCCGTCCTGTCATGTTTCAAACTCTGCATCTCAAGGCACAAGCTTTTCAATTGTATGTGAATCTACTGGACTCCGAAGTTAGGATCTTGTATCGGAGTCTCGTGCAATCTTATCACGACCTCCAAAGCCTCAGCCTAAGTGGATAGCCTTTGTTGTGATAGCGTGTTCCATAGATGCCATGTTAACGAGGATACAAACCATTCACGGTGTTGCCCATCTATTAAGGTCATGTTCGATTCACGAATTGTGCACTTCAGTCTTTGATCCAACTCCCACGGGGTTTCGCCTGGTAGCATTGTGATTTCCTTGAATCCAATTATTGATTGTGCCTCTGATTTTGGCCTGCTAAAGTCCTTGTTTAGCATAGCTTGGATACCCACTATCCCTGCATTCAGATTTTCATTGGAATGCTTAATGTACCAGGTTAGCACGTGATCCTGTAGAGCACTGACCAATGTTTCCTTCTTTATATTGTCATTCGTGACACCCTGTGCTTCCCATACAGCTTTTACCATGAACCAAAATTGGTCCGGATCTTCATTCTCTACTCGAACACTGGTAGCTTTATCACAGTGGCCATACTGCTTCGCGGTGGTGGCAGAGGTGGTATGGGCGAAGTCCGGGATGAAGATGGTGAAATTGGTGGTGGTGTGGGTGGGGATGGTATGTGCAGAATTCTCTGCCTTATCAGATTGATCGCACTTCTTGGTGAAACCTTCATGACTTCTTCTTCGTCTCCTTGTTGAGGTGAAATCAAGGGGCTAGTTTCTAGTTCGGTGCTACCTTGATTTTTGTAGATTCTCCCACTCCGTGTACCCCCAAACATCAATTTATTTTCATACCCCGCTTTTCACACAGTATCATTTTAATCCAAGTGTTCAAAGATTTAACGTACTTACCTCGTGGATCCTTGATGAAGCATCATTTTGCCTTGCTATAGCTGACTGAAGTATCTATTGCAAATTCGGTGATGAATCCCCCTATGATTCGATTGAGCTAGTGATCGACTACATGTGATCTTATCTTCCAATGCTTCCAGTCTGCGCACCAATTCTGGAGTCCACACAATAGGTTTGTCGAGTTTACACCTTCCTTGGCTATCTGCTAGCCTCACGATCCACTCATAAAACTCAGTAGGGAAGGATGCAAATAAAATTTCATGGATCTCCGTATACAAGTAGCAATCTAACCACTCTTCCTTTGATAGTCGCAGATTCCTGGTTTCCTGTGCCGTGAACTCATGAATCTTTTTGTCCAACCAATCTTCAGTTCATTTCTTTGTTAGATTCCAGTGATATGACATCAGACATCTCTATGTAGATCCTGTTCTCAATAATGGAACCATTTGTTGGCTTGTTGGGGCCTAACCCAGCTTCAAAGTTAATTAGCCAAACAAATCTCGGTACTATTGACCCTTTCGGCAACAGTTTGCGGAGCGTGGATTGAGGTCTCACCCGAAGTAGTATGGGAGGGTGCTAGAACTAGGTTTCCACACCCTTGATATGTCTGAGAGGTTTAACTGGTCCTTTGTTTGTTCGTTCGTGCAGGTGGCTTCGCGCACCTTATGTTCCTCGCGGCCTGATACCCTGCCTTCACGCAGTCCTAATCAGGAGTTGTGCCTACCCAGGATCTTATTTGTCTTCCAGTATTAACTAAGCACCTTCACCTACTTAAATGTCTTAAGTTATACTTAACAATACAAAACATTCATATAGGTTCGCGCAGTAAATAAACAATATAATTGAAAATTATATCCAATCATGCATTAAACTAGGAAAAGATACACATAATTATAGAAAAGCTTCTCTTTATTGATTATTCCAACGGTTACAGACTCGACCTGCCCTGCACACTTAGCTATAGGGGTCTGCACCCTTAGCTGCGGACTACTAGGCCTCCACGCACTCAGTTGCGGACTACTAGGCATTTGCGCACTCAGCTGCAGAGCCTTCTCCTACTCTACGACCCACAAACACACTTTACACTTCAACTTCTCATCCTTCTATTATTTCCTTCCTTATTAGTTATCCTCTACACTTAGAGCCTTGCTCTATTTATACAATCCCATGGTCCGCGGACCATGGGTAGGTCTATCCAGCCGACATTACATTACAAAACTAGGGTGGACAACCCTATGACTCTATCATACTTTCACGCCCTGCGCCCACAATTCACGGAGCTTTTACAACAAGATTTGGTCAAAACTTGGGCTTTAAGCCCCAAAACATGCCTTGGGGCGTATTCTATGCCCAAGAATATTGCACATCACATAAACCAAATTCCGTTACTGCAAACCCTAATCAACCATATATCAAAATATATATGCTACTTTACAGTAGAAAATCCACGTATGTACATGATTTTCATAAAGCATACCCACATGCAGATCTTAAAGCATTGAAACCTGAAAGTGAACCACTGAATCCTGAAAACTAAACCACTGTCACTCTGAAACAAACATTGAATCATACACATATCCACTACATCATAATGAAATAATCACAGAACCATTAGTGATCTTTAATCACAAACAACTAGTAGCTTCATCATTCTTCAATCAATCAATCCTTAATCAAAATATCATAATTAAGCCTAGATCATCAAGTAAGACTTCATTAATAGACAACATAAATACAGTAAGTTTGATTAAACCAATCAGACATCCTTTTCATCAAAACCCTAGTTTTTGTATGTGTTTTCCTCAAAACAAATCCATGTGTATACATGCTTTTCAGGAAACAAACCTACGTGTAGATCAAAATATATGTGTGACTTACCATTATCAAACCTGCGTGTATATGTGCCTTTTGAGTTGTAAGGCCTACGAACATATATAAAATTACTGGAACAAGCCTTCTCTATAACACATAACTGCAGACATACCCAGATCGCGGCAAACACAGAAAAATCACACGTAAAGACACTATCAACACAGATCAAATCACTTCATAATCAAGATTGTCATCTCATATCTATTGGATCTGATCCACCATCAAATTACCAAGTGCATACTTAGTTTTAGATCACGAAAAATATTAACAACCCATTACATGCATATTTGCTTCAAATCTAACTATTCATAAAATATTCATCACTTGCACACATTTACCACTTTGATATTCATCTCCTTATATAGCTTAGCCCTTATCCAATACCACAGGTTAAAACCATACTAATTCCGATGGTATTCTTAGATGGGATCAAATATCCATTGTTGGGCTCAATACCACACGGCAAAACCATGGTAAGTATCCTTGGTATTTAGAATACCATGGTGCGTAAACTATACATGCCTTTCCTTCTTCATACCCTCGTGTGTACGTGACTTTCATTCACAGAACCCATGTATACTCTACTTTGCTTCACCAAACCTAGGTGTGTACACTACATTTCTTCATAGAACCTATGTATACTCGACTTGTCTTCATAGAACCTGTGTATACTCGACTTTTCTTCACCAAACCCATGTATACTTCTTCAAACTCCATCTTTATCATTTCTTTGTCTCTAAACTATTATGCCTTTCAACACATTAGTCATCTTTATCATTTCTCTATCTCTGAACTACTATGCCTTTGATATAACTCTTTGTCACATGTAGACACATCCCGTTGACATATTCATCAAGTAGGTTGCCATGAAGGACAAAAAATTAGTCATAATTCCAACACTACCTCTAATTCCTTGTTGGATGCTTCCAACCAAGTAGATGGGCGATGCATTCTGACATGGGATTGGATAGCTTCCTATAAGCCACTTATGAAAAATTCTAAGTAAAAGGAATTTTCTAGTCCTTCAATATGGGTGACCAATTGCTTAGAGGCTACAATTTAGTCCCTTACTGTACCTATCTTCCTGAGCTTAGTGAGACGACCTAGAAAGTGAGATTCTCGATCAAAGTGGTCACAAATGGCCTTTGAGAGCCATGTTCCATGTTGGTCTCCACAGATAAAATTTGTGATGCCACTACCACCATGACCATTGCTCCTGGTCCAAGTACAATGCTCCCACATGTATTTTGGTTTCCACTTCCCAAATATTGTTAAGGAAGAAATATTGTTCCATTTTTTCCACCCATACTATCGGGTTAGAGCCATCAAATTTGTACATGTCCAACTTAGGTTTCCGGTGGCTCGAGTATTGGTGATCTCCATGGAAATGACTGTGATGGATATATTCTCTTTCTACATGTGCATTAACACTATGTTCTTCCCTTATGGGTTCACAAGGCATCTGCAAGGCATTTAATGCATCTGTGAGTTTGTCAACTGATGCTTAGATGCGATCAATTTTTTTCTCAAGAGCTTCGATTCTCTCCACTGCCTTCTGCATAGCCATAAATTGAGACCTGGTACCATACATACACTAGCTCTAGTCAAATTTTGAGCTTACTTAAGAGTAGTGTGGTTGGAAAGAGGGAAAGTTAGGAGTCTAGTTATGTGGGTCACTTGAAGCCACATCAGGAAAAATTTCAGACCACATGAAAATTTGGGGCTTACACATGAATGGTACCACTGCGATCAAATCATTGTCCTGAATCATATGGGCTAGGTCTCTTACAAGAATCTCGTGATGGCCCCAAATTTTTATTTTTATTTTACTCTAAAAGGAGTTTTACTCCCAGCTGAGCAATACTACTGTGGTTGAAATCCAGAATGCTTGATACTGCCAAATATCCTACAAAATTTGGGCTAGGACTGTAGTAATCAAAACCCCAAATTTTTTGCACTGCAAAAGGTGTTGTGAAAATCAATATGGGCTATGGTGACCAAAACCCTCACTGCATAAAGAGTTTGACCTATGTTGTGAAAACCCCAACTGCTGAATCTAATCTATATTGCGGTGACAAAAACCCAAATACTAAATTTGATCTGTACAACGGCAGCTGAACCCCAATTGTTGAATTTGATCTAGAGGATAAGGTAGGGGGTGATCTAGTGGGAACTATGGTTAAAAAGGAGTGTCAGTCGGTACATATCACAATATACATAGGGGTCGAATAATAGTACTTGGCCCAATCTTTCAGAGCTCTAACTAAGGAGGATTGATTGTACCCTTAGACGTACTACCCGACTACCTTATTGTACGTGCAAGTAATCTGTTGGAGTGTTGGTCTCAGTTTACTGTAACAAAAAGGGCCACCATCTTATCTAAGGTAAGGTTTCAGGTTAACCTAGGGGGCTTCCGACATACCCAAGGGTACATGGAAGTGCAGTTCGTGCACAGTTCTCTCTAATGTGCTACTAGTTAAAGGGGTACCCATAGGGGTTACAAAGGGGTCCAACAAGCATGACCACCTCTTGTAGTTCCTGCATGTATGCCTCCCCAAATCCATAGGTTTATGTGATCAACAACATATCCCATGGTTTAAATACGTCAGAACACATCTCTCGCCTAGAAACAATTCTATGAAAATTAGAGGTACAAATGGCCCTGGAAAGTGCTCTGATACCACTTGTTATGCACTTGACTTGCAAGAATAATAGAATTCCATAAATACGAACAATAATTCCAAAAACACAAAAATATCGCATGAATTGAGACAAGCTACAAAGATATTTTATTATTCAGAAGCAGATTCCAATGTTCAATTTCCTCTTCGAGGGGGAAACCTCTAACAGAGAAGAGCTTGATTACAATAAGACTTGACGATTCTTCCCTTACTATCTAAGACTATTTATAGCTTAATGGCATCCAAAACCCTAACTACTAGTGGCCCCTTTCATAACACGGGTTAACCACTTTATATATTAACTATGGCCTGTTTATAACTAATTGTGGTCCCTTTTCTATAGTGTGGGTCAACCACTTACAATTATTATTAATGCAGATAACTGTTTACAGGCTTTATTATCTTATCTAACTAAATATGACTCTGTATAGGACCCTTGGGCCTATTACATAAATAAATGGGCTAGGGTTGGATCCTAACATTTATACATTAATATTGATGGTGCCCATTGAATCCATCCAAGGATAACACGAAACAACATCTACCTCATCCATGTCTAAAGCATAAAAGTCAACATGTAATACATATTTATCCATGGTCACCTTCAAGTCCTTAAATATTTTAATATGTGCCCCATCAACCTGTGTGCTTTCAATATGTTGTGCTAGAACTTGCAAGCGTGTGGCCAATTTGAGATTAATTAGATTTTGCTTGCAACTAGGGTGAATAGCCACAATGATCTTCTCCTTCTGAATACATCCATGAACATGTAATATGGAGATATCAGTAGAAAATAACCCTTTATGTTTCTTATTTTCCTTCTTTCGAGTATGAGACCATTTGTCCAAAAGGATTTTTTCAAGTTCTTCACCAAGATGTAGCCTCACTGAACTATCAAGTGAGATCCACCATTTAGCAACCTTATCTTTCATATCAAGCCCTAGGACTAATGTTAAAAAATATTGGGATTGAGACTTGTGGTATTGTATAGATTAATCAATAGTAGGGCCATCATATATTCCTGTAAATTTCATTTTGCTCGAACCCTTAAAATAGGGTAATAGCTTTAAAGAAAATCACGTATTTTGGCGAAAATTTAAAATAGGCATAACTCAGTCAATATAAAGTAGAATATTCATTATAACCTATTTTATTTTTTCAGAAATGGAATGACCATTCTTCATATTCTCATTTGACTGAAATCACGATATATGCACTCTGGAAACTTAGATCCACGTTGCTACTGTCTGACCATCACAAAACATTTCTTAAAAAAGAGTTCTTTTTAAATCAACACTATCTCCCTCATCATGGCCTCTGACTCGATTGACTATTTTTTTGAAATGTGGTGATTTTTCAAGAGTATCTTAGATATGAAATTATTTTTTTTTTATTTTTTCACAAAAGATGCAACAAATTACTGGAGAGCCGCCTTCCACAAATTGTCGTTAGAAAAAAATCTGCAAAACCACTGATTCTAAATCAATGATATCTTCCTCATTTGGACTCCGATTCGACTCTTTTTTTTTTTAAATTGGGTATTTTTTCACACACAATTTAGATATACTATTTTTTTTTGTAATTTTCTCACCAAAATTTTCAGATCTTATCTGCAAACTCGCCATCCCAAAAAATTCCTTCCAAAAGGGGAAAAAACAAAAGTCTCCACACTTTGCCCAAGAAAGTGCTCTAATACCACTTGTAATGGATATGACCTATAAATATATATAAATGCAAAATATGCCCAAGAAATAAAACAAGAGATTGCTACAATAGAAATATCTTTTATTAATATCTTTAGAAAACCCTTGAGGTAGGGTAACACCATGCACCTACTCCTTAAGGAATGAAAATACTCCACAATCCATATGCTTGTAAATACAATAATACTTGACATCTCTCAATGGAGAGTCTCTAGCGTCTATATAGGCTTCATACATACAATACCATGGGTAATTACCATGGGTCTCTTAATACCATATATCTAATACAATGGTCTTATCACTTTGTTCCCTAACTAATAACCAATTTATTTATTAAGTATGACCCATTTATTTATCAACCTTACATTATTGCCTTAGGTACCTCCCTTTGTACCCAATATTATAACCCTTAGGTATACTACAAAGCTTGGAGAAAATTCCCTTAGATGTAAAAGACTGATTTAATTTCAACAAAATCTTCTAAAGCCAAGTTCCTCTTTTATTTCTTGTGATTTGATGATCACTGTAGCTCTTTAGCTTAATTTTTTTTAAAAATGAGAGTGCGAGCTGGACTAGTAGGGCCCACCAACCTAGCTTGACATACCTCTAGCTTAGTAGTCGTTGTTGTTTGATTTGCAGATTTTCCTTTTGGTGTGCTCATCATTTTAGTAATAGTGTGTTAACAACAAAGCTCTTGTGATGGTTTGATATATTGGTGGATGTCTTTCTCATAAATTGTTTCCTTTCATATATGCTTGTTATCTTCATAAACAAGTTATTTGGGTAAATATATTTGGAAGCATTGGAATAAAGAGCATGAGATTCCTTTCAAACAATGTATTTATTTCAACTATGGACCAAGGAATTGTCATACTATAACAATGTTATGCTTCTATGAAGAAATGATTTGAGTTTTCTTGTTGTAATGTTGGTTACCTCCAAGTGTTGGTTTCATTATAAGATGTGGTACCTTTTGAAGTATATTTTCTATATTTTTGAGTTGAATTTTGTACCTCTTCAATCATTAATAGTTTGAAGAATGAAAATAATTTACTTCCTTTAGTAATGCCTAATCTCAAAGCAAGAATAAGACTTGAAAATTTTCAACCCTTATTGGTATGGAGAGTGAAAGTATTTCTTCCTCTGTTATTGTTTGAATATACAAGCCAAAACCTTTTGAAATACTATTGTTGTGTTGAACTTGGGATTGCAGGAGTTTGACAAGAATTCCAAGACTTTTGATGAACTGACAATCTTGTTATGTTTTTCTGGTATTGAAATATGATCCCTTGAAGCTTGTTAACAATGACAAACCCTAATAATTATTTAAACTCAAAAGGTCTTGGGATCATTGAATAGAGTACAAGATTTAAAATTTTTAATATATGGAGGAGAAAAATTGTAGCTTTGAGATATGAATTGACACTTGAGTGAAGGTTTAATTTGATCCTATAGACCCTATTATGCCTTGCCAATATTTTTGTGAACCTGAGAAACTTTGTTGTCTGAATTTAGGGTTATAAAATATACATCGTTAGGCTTTTTGAGTCAATAAACTAATTCATGTAAAAACATATTTTGTATTCATTTAACTCGAGATTTGTTGTAACCTTAAAGACCCTAGTTTTTTGATATCATTGTTTTCCAAAGTGTGATTTAGTTCCGTTTATGTGATAACAGGGTATGTTCATTCAATTTGATTTGGTTATTCAACATTATTATCTTTGGCCACTAGTTGATGATTTAATTTTGCACTTGGGAAGTTAGGTAATGATCTTGATTTGTGTTATCCAACACTCGTATACACTAAGTGTAGGAAATGATTGAAAAAGGATTTGTTTGGTAATTGTTTAATGGACTGATATAGGATACTTTATTTCCAACATTTTTTTAAGAGTAAGATCATTGTATATCTTTATTCCCAAAGATTGGTTTGAAGAATATCATTGGTTGATGCATGTTTTCAAGTTTAGGAATGACAATAATTTGGGTAAAGGTAGATTTTGCTTGAAAAGGCAGTAGCGGTATTTGGTTGATTGGGATTGCACACAACAATTGCTTCTATAGATGTTTTATTTGATGATATTTGAAGGAATATTTGAGTTATATTTTTAGCTTATGTTTACATTTAGATTAGTTTGATTTTAATATTTTTGTTTGCACATAAAGTTGAAAGTTAAGGAGGATTGAATTCAAGAATTTTAATAGATGTTTTATTTAGAGTTGAGAGTCTTGTTTAGCATTAAAAAAGCTTGGATTTTCTAAGATCTGCATGTTTGTGTTGACATACTTTACATTCGATTGGTAGAAATTCATGTTTCCCATAATTATTAATAGTTAGGGTATTTTCTCTAATTTCTACTAGTTAGGGTTTACTTTTTCAATTTCCAATAACCAAGGTTTTCTTACAATTGTTGATATATTTCAGTATTAGTGCTTATGGTTTCATTTCTAAATATTTCTTTTGAGTGTAGGACTAGAGCAGGAATTCACTGGTGCAGGAAATGAAGGCGTGAGCAGTTCCTAGACAAAATAAGGTTTTTTTGGTAGGCTCCTGAAGTCCTTGTCCAACACTTCTACTGCTACGTCTCGAATTATACATAACCTAGATTGAAAATTAAATGTTGGTCAATTAATATATCCTATAATACACCAAATATAAGGGCTAAGTCCAATGGAATAGAGAATGAGACCATGGAATAACAAGGTTTGAGGCCACAAAGAGTAGTTAAGTCAATTAAGTTTAGGGTTCTAACCCATTACAGGGTTCCAGAAAGGGAGGTAACTTGGAGGGAGAGAATGGTCAGCAAGTTGTGTCACCAAAGAAAAGAACTTCCAAACCCAAGACTAGATGCATAAAGTGGTATCAAAGCGACAATATGCTCCTTGGGGATTATAAATTGGTTAGAGGAACTTTGTAGCTAGAGGGAGAGGTGAAAAATAAGGACTATTCTTGAAGAAGAAGAGACACAAAGAGAGAATATTGAGGATAACTAGTCAAAGAGGAACAATAGAGAAGTGGGAGGGAAGCTTGAGAAGAATTTTAGGCAAGGGAACTCCAAGTAAGAACAGAAGGAGAAATTGAGACACTGAGGATCATAGCAGAGCTCGAGGATTTATAGCCTATTGAAGAAATTCAATCCAAGCAGTCATACTAGGAGAGTTAAGAAATTTTGGAGGTTTTGATTCTCAGTATGAGGAGACCTAGTAGGTATTTGGAATTTAAATTTTCTTTCAAATTTTAGTAAGAAGCTAACAATTGTGTAGGTAGAAATAGTGGAAGAAGATATGGTGGCATTGATTACAACTAAGGGAGTTGTAATAGAGGATTGGTAGTGTTCTTAAGGATCATGTCAAAGATCCCTTACAATAGATAAGATGCGTAGAGGGAAGTCATTCCAACCAAGGCTGGAAGAGAGATGAGGACAAAGGAAGTCCACAAAGAGAGGTAGAGAGAATAAGTGAAGTTCTTGAGAGGTGAAAATAGTGTAATATCTAGAGGATTAGAGGAGGCTCGAGAGGTTCCATAGGAGGTGAACCTATGATACCAAATGTCCAATCTATAGTAGATAAGATTGGTGAGGTGCTTGTGGAGGTTTGTTTTCAACTCACAACAAGAATGGAGAAGCTCATATAGAAGGAAGAATAGATGACCATTAATAGTAATGTTAACGGATTAGGTGAATTCCACATGAGAATGGAGGAAGATGTTAAAGCAGATGATATCAGGGGAAGGAAGATAAGGCAAGAAGTGTTTAAATGGGAGATGTTTGAGTTGAAAGAGAGATTTACTGTAATAAGCATGCTACTACAAGAGAGGGAGAAGGAAGAATAGGTATGTGGATGGGATATGAAGAAGTAGTTCCAATGGCTTGTTAGGCATCTATCTTCCATAAAGATGAGAAGGAAGTTGAGGTACCTATTGAGTGCTCAGTTGAGAAATAAAGAACTCAGAGAAGGCGAGTATGGGGAGGATTAAATTTACTACTGTGAACTAGAAAAATCAACATTCCTTATAGAAGAGGATGAGGAAAATGTTGAGGAGAGACTAACTAATATTTTTATGGACTGCATGAAGAGTCTAGACCAATAGAAAAAGATATTGGTAGAAGATTTGGTGGTAGAAGAAACAAATGGAGGTAGAAAGCCTTATGATTTTGTAGGCTCTTTGCCATTATCGATCCGAGAGAAGTGGTTTGGTCCAACATTCAGTCTCTCGAGCTTCATTATTACTTCAAAATCATATTCCTAGAAAAGGAGTAACCATCTATAGATCCTCCCCCCCCCAACATAGGATTATTGACCAGGTACTTCAAAGTAGAATGGTCCGTGTACATTTTAAAGTGCATGCCTAGAAAATAATGCTTAAACTTATGTAGAGCATAAACCATGGACAATAATTCACACTCTGTGGTTGAATAGTTCTTGTCGACCTTAGATAGTTTTTGACTGGTGAAAGAAATCGAGTGATCAATATCTCCTGCCCCTGGTTGAGTTAAGACAACTTTGAATGCTATACAAGACACATTCACATGCACATGAAATTCCTTCTTCCAATATGGGAATACTAGGATTGGCATTGTAACCATATTTTCCTTCAGAGTATCTAAGCTCTTTTAACAATCATCATCCCAAAAAAACATAGCATCCTTCTTCAACAACTTCTCCATGGGTGCAGTGATCTGTGTGTATGCCTTAATAAAATTCCTGTAGTACCCAGTATGACTCAAAGTTGCTCGTAGCTTCTTTACATTCCTAGGGGGTTCCAAATTGACAATTACAACAATCTTAATAGGTTCTACCATCAATCCCTACTTATAGACAACGTGTCCCAAAAGTACTCCATAAGGTACACAAAAATACATTTCTTCAAGTTCAAGGAGATTTGATACTTTCTACATGTATCCAACATCAGGCGGAGACTAGAGACATGCTTCTTGACTAGCCCAAACACTATCTAATCATCGAAGTAGACTTCCAAAACTTTATGAATGAATTCCTTGAACACTGCGACTACCACCCTTGAAAAGATCGCAGGGGCATTTTTAGTTCGAAAGGCATGACCGTATATTGGAATGACACCCATTATGTAGTGAAGGTAGTCATGCTTCTATCCTCCGGTGCAATCTTAATTTGGTGATATCCCGAAAATCCATCTGTAAATGAATAAGCTTCCTATCTACCAACATTTTCAAGAACTTCATTTATAAATGGTGTAGGTAATAGATCATGTATGCATGCATCATTAACTTATGTGGATCTACGTAGATCTTGATATCACCCTTAATTTTCTTCTGTTGGACCATTAGAGCAGTGACCCATTCAGATTCTTTCACAGACTCAATTATTCCTGCCACGAGCATCTTATCAAGTTCCTCTCTTACCTTTTCCTTGTATTTGGGATTCAACCGATAGGGGCGCTGCTTAACCGGCTTCGAATTTGGTTTTAGATTGATCTTCATCATACCAAAATCTCCTACTATCTCCTTCAAGTCAGAGAACTTAGTTGGAAATAAATCCTAATATTCATGTAATAATTCAATGACCTTATCCACTATGTCTTCATCCCAATAGTCACCAATGTTTGTGAATTTCATTTCCGCTTCTGAGCCAATATTTATATGTTTTGTGTGCACCGGTTGTGAGATACCAGGGATCTCTGCAGTAGGTCCACCAACTTCGTGCAGTCCTTCTGACTTAGGGATATTAATATTCTGCGGATCCTCATTACCTTCTTCCATAGTAATATTGTAACATTCTAAAGCATGTTGTAGCTACATACTCTAGTCAGGTTGTACCCAGGTGATAGGTTCTATGGGTGTCTGGAAGATTGCTGCTTTAATCTCCTAAAGTGCTTCATCAATGCATTCAAACCCATCTTCAAAACTGAATGTCGGCAAGAAACTCTCCTACATTGCATCCCAATCAGTAGCCCCGTGTCGAAGCTATGTCTCTAAATACCAGTTCTTTGGGATAACATCCAGGGTATGAATAAAGATGTGCACCCACTCTAGTTGAGGGACCTCACCCCACACCTTAGTCTAATGAGGCAGATGTTCACACGGATCATCCTTTCCTGTGTATGTTTCAGTGAGTCGAGTGTTTGTGTAGCCAAATCTTAATCTCATCATTCTACGACACTCCTTCCAATCAACAAAATTATCCTTGTGGGTACCCCACCATCTTGTAGGCATAGCTCTCAAAGCTAGATCTAAGGTCTGGGACTGATGTTCCTCTGGTACTTGCCTTTAAAAATGGTCAAGAAACATATTGAAATATTCCAAGCCATCATAATAGGGTAACTTACATACCTTAGTAGATATAAAACGTAGCAACTTTGTAAGTCGATTACATTGCGGCGTAGAGACCTCATAACTGATTCTGCCAATTTTCTAACTCTTTGTCAGAAGCTAATTGGTAGGAACTATCCTTTTCCCAGCTAATCCTTCCCTCCGCAGTACAATTGATCCAATCTTCATTTCACACAGTTAACTTATATATGTGCTTAATGTATTCATCTTCATAATAATCATAGTTTGGTTCTGTGTATCATGCACCTTCTGCTGGATCCAACGAAACAATCACTTGAAGATCATTCTTTTCGAACACCATGCTTCTATTGTTTAAATTAATGATTGTGTTCATGTCAAAGGCCCAATCAATCCTGAGCAATGCTGGGTATGGATTAATATCATCTACTATCTCTATAACTTCAAAATCTTCCACTGCTCTTGCGCCTTCAATATCTACAGTTACCCCATGCAAGCGACCCATTGGAATTATCTTTTGTTGGTTCACCATGTGCAAATAAATTGGCGAGCATTGCAATTTAGGCTTCCCCATACGTTCCCAAGTTTTCTTTGGTAGTACGTTAGCATCAGAGCCCAAGTCTAGG
Source organism: Pinus tabuliformis (assembly GCA_031772625.1). Taxonomy (NCBI): domain Eukaryota; kingdom Viridiplantae; phylum Streptophyta; class Pinopsida; order Pinales; family Pinaceae; genus Pinus; species Pinus tabuliformis. The sequence continues at coordinate 506,102,537 of CM062812.1, forward strand.
ATTACCTGGTCCATTTCAAAATCACCAATCTACGCTGTCAACCACATCTCCCTACCAATTCTCTTCTTACTTTGGTTCACCTTACTTTAGTAATGACTTATCCTCGTTGGCAATTATTTATCAGTTATTGCAGTCCTTCTATTGCCTTATGATCCTGTAATAACTTCATGCAGGACTGCAAAGACAATTTTAACACTATGGGATCTGAATCCGTCATCGCAGTAAATTCTTCAGGTTTCTCCTTTCGTGGGACTATCAGTATCTAATTTTAAGACGTAGAAGCACCTGGATCCATAAAACCTTTTCTTTCCTCCATGAATGTCTCTTTTTCTCTATGTAGAGCAAATCCAACATTCTTTTCACTGGCTTTTCAAAACCATAGATCTAATTATGGCTATTTGACTTCGACCTTGTCTTCACTAGTGGCTACATCACTTGGCATGACTATGTTGATACTGGGATTGTCTTCACATAGCTCAAATCTCATCATTTGAATATTATGTGTTGGCTGTCAGTTCTTCTTCTCTTGCATCTTCGCTATTAAGACCGAGTAATCTTCTATAACATGATCAAATTGATGATAGTACTGACAAGAAGGGTGCGTTGGATTCTGACAGTCGCGCACAAAGTGGTTTGGTTCTCCGCAGCTGTAACAAATAATATGTCCTCGACCTCTTCCATCTCCTCCTCCTCCTCCTCTTCCCCATCCTTGGAATCCTCTGCGAGCTGTAGGTGAGCCTTTATTGTTCTGCACATGGTTTTCAACTTGCATTTTATACAACATTAATTCATAGCTTTGACAATTCCTTTCATCATGACCAACAGATTTACAAAAGTTACAAAAGAGTTGCTTTGGAGATTGAATAAAATTCTATAATAGAGAGCAATTATCTGTCAAATGTTGTCCCCATACTTGGTAGATGCTACACCAAGTACTTGTGTCGATGCTTGATCCAGTGGAAGATTCTGGCTTCAGAAGTTTAGGACCTCTGGCAGTTATACAATCCTGGAATATGTTGTAGCGGTTACAACCACCCTCCAAAATTTTTCCTTAGCTTCATTTTGGAGCCTCCCTACCGACCATCCTTAGCAGCATGTCTTGCACTGTCAAGCACATTAGTTTCAGCTATTTCATAGAGTCTTGTCAGCCTGTGCATGCAAGTTCGTTCCACCTCCTTCACAGTTTGCTTTCTAGACTAAGTGTTAGTTGTTGGTTGTGAAACACCCTCTGAGAATTGCATAATTTTCGAGGGGAACCAAAATTCCCTCCATAAATTGCACAAACCTAGCTGGGCTCCATAATTGCGCAATTCTTCCTGATAGTCTTCCTTTAAAAAATTGTGCAATTCATCATGGGAAAATTTCTCAGCCCGAAAATTGTGCAATTATGGGCAGTAGTCACCTACTGCTCCCAGAAATTGTGCAATCCCTCTCGGACATCCAGCCCAACAACTAGTAGAAATTGTACAAATCTAGCTAGGCAGCTAGTTGGGCTTAGAAATTGCACAATACAGTTAAATAGGCTTCCTTGAGAAAATTGTGAGGCCTGACCAAGGACAACTGCGTAGCTCAGAAATTGCGAGATATAGTCAGATAGGCTTCCTTGAGAAAATTGCAAGATCTGACCCAGGACAGCTACCCAGCCTAGAAATTACGCAATCTTGGGAGACAATCACCTTTTCCTCTCATAAATTGGGAAATCCCTCTGGGACAACCATCTTTTCTCAACAGAGAAACTGCGTAGATTTTCAACCTAGGCTCGCAGACCAATGCATGTGTCTTCAGGTTGACCATTTCCCTTTGGGACTAAGCAAAACTAATTTGCATGCATGGATTTCTTCTCCCAAGGAAGCATGCAAAGGCATCCCTTGATTCAGGGATCTATTTTTAGCAGCTGGATGTTACATGCAAGGATCATTTTAGAAACCTCCTGCTAAGTGTCGCTTTTCCTATATTTGTGGCATGCACGTCACAATCTCAATTTTATTAAAACTCATAAACCAAATGCTGTAGATCTCATTCCTCACATCAACCTTGTATCTCTGACATCCCACATTGCATCTAGGAGTCCTCAGCACATTCAGCTCAGCTATTTCAGGGTAAGCCGACTTTTCATGTCTCGCATTGTGTTTTTGTCGCTTTTTGTGTTTTGCTTCATGTGATTGATGTCTGCCTTATTTCAGTGAGCTCTTGTTGTCATTTTGATATATGTTAGCTTGTAGAAGCATCGTTTCAATTTTCGTTCACATCTCACTGCTGTCGCATGCATGACACTATTTTTCTGCGAACGGTCGTTGTTGTGGTGACTCGCTTCACACACATGCATGATTTCCCATTTTATGAATCCTGCACTTGCTGTTTGCATGTATAATCATTCACTCTTGTTTGCACTCATCTCATCATGCATTCATACTTCTCATGTTTTCAGTTGCCCGTAAGTCAGTCTGGGTTGCCTTGGCTCGGACCATGCCTTGCCCGGCTAGTACTGCACATTTTCTGAAGCGAAGGCTCTGAATTCCCTCTAGAAATTGCACAATTCTAGCCCAACACTAACCTCCAGGATTGCTTTGCCCAATTCTTGGAGGCAATGCCCTAGAAACTGCACAATGCAATTTGCTGGTTGCATGTCACTGCTGACTGAAATTGCGCATTGCCCAGTTTTAGTCCTCAATAGGCCAGGAGGGACTATGAATTTCATAGTTCCAATAGTCAGTTAGCCTCCTAACATCTCGAACTGTGATTTGCGCAGTTTTGGCAGTCGGTCTCCCGACCTCCCGACGGAAATTGCACAACCTTCACGATTAATCACACAGGTATATTGCAAGTCAATCCTCAAGTTTGTTTTGGTTTTCGACTAACAGATTTCTTTCCATGAGTGTTTCTATGTCTCTAGGCATCATAGGTGTTCATCTGTTTCTCAATAGCATAAGTACAATGGCCTCCAAGAGAGCAAAGTCAAAGGACACTGTTGAGAGCACAACAGGGGTTGCATCCAAGCAAGTATCTATGAGCTTGCCTACCTATGAAGACATCAAGTTGTTCATAGACAAGGAACTCAAGATAATATGGCAGCAACATCACAACAAGTAGCACCATTAGTAGTAGTAGAAGGAAACACACCTACACACAACGAATTCAAGAGGAAGGTTGTTGACAACACAAAGGCAGAACAAAGTGGCAAGCTCAAGCAGATCTACTTATGATGAAAGCAACTTTGGAGGCTTGTGATACCTCATGACAGGGATTCTTCTGAGGTAATTTTTTTTTTGAAGGCAACATTGACATGTGGATGATGGAAATTAATGAATCTTGAAGGTTGGTTCAAGGGGAGTTGATCAACTCTCATTAAAGATAAGTACCCTTATAAAACTTATGTTATTTCTTTATGACACCACCCTTCTTTAGATTTATTGTTTTCATTATTGCTTCCTCCATAAATATTTGAATATTTGAATATTTCTAACTTCCACTGAAGATGTGATAAGCAGATCCTTCTTGAGGAGCATCTGAAAAGATAGTGCGGGAAAAGAAAAACTAGTGAAGGAAGATGAATCTAGAGCAGATATGAAAGTTGACAAATAAACTACAATATACAAATGCTACATGTTGTTAAAGGTATTTGAATAATATTGCAAGGTATGTTTAGAATATTGGTACAACATTTTCGATGGCAAGTGAAGACCTGAGGTACTGATCCATAATGTACTATTGAGAGGTGTAGTCGCATATATATGAAAGAAATTTTGATTTCTAGTACATGTGATACATTGGTGTACTTTATAGTAACAATTAACATGATCTCCTATTATTTGGCATTTAGATACCTGTCATGTGACGTTGGTGGATATCATGATTTTGTCTAAGATAAAGCAAGGCTACAAAACATTGATTTTTGATATACAATAACTTGATATTGTTGACAGTATGTTAACGCTAATAATAATAGGTGGTCAAATGATTGATATCTAGGATATTTTGTCTATATTCTTATTTATCTTGATAAGTTTTTGAAAATCTATAACCACTATGATGACTTAACAACATTTGACATTGTCAAAAAAATGGATAACCTCACATGATGTTAGGACTCTGATGACAATGTTTGTATATTGTAAAAGAAGTGATGTTATCATCCTTGAAGTATGAGGATGAACTTGTTAGTTACCCTCACTATATGACACCAAAAATTTATGAACGTTTGATGATATGTCCATGTGATAGTCAAATAAGTTGTTGTCACTCACTGCATTGCGGGTTTCAATTGATCAAGGTTGCCCAGGAGTAGTGAAGCTTGGAGCCACTTTCCTAGGCCATAGAAGATCTCAGAGCTTAATCAAACCCTCTACATTTCCTAGTGCTTAGAAAAATATTTCTAATGGTATATAGAAGTCCAAAAAAGGACTCCTGGATCAGAAGTTAGGGCCTGTTGAAGATTTCCTTTGGAAAGCTCATAAAACCAAAGAAATGGCTAAGTATGGGGGCATCCTGTATCTCGCAAATCAACTGTCACAACAGTCCCGTAGTCACAACAAACTCCAAAAATTGTGGGGATTGATCTTGTGATATAGTTTGAAATCATCGGGGGAGGGCTGGAAAATTTTAACAAAGGAAATGCAGAACAAAACCAAGTCAGACCCACCCCTTTCTTCTCCTCCACGTGGCGGTATCCTACATCCCATCGATCCCGTAGTCCTGCATCTCGGTGATCCCGCAGTTCCCACAATCTTGCAAGTCCCGCATTCCTACAGTCTTGCAGGGCCTCGCATCCCACATCTTGGTGATACCGCAAGATAGGCATATCGGCAGGTTCCAAACTTAAAATATCGTGCAGGGGCTGATTCGGCGGTATAGTGTAAAAGTTTCGGGGGAGGGCCAAAAACCATTAGCAAAGGAAGTGCTTGAAAAAACAAAGGTTAGGTTGCCCCTTTCTCTCTCCTCCATGTGATGGTATGCCACATACCGCAATCCCACATTATCGGTGATTGCATGAATAGAGGGGCTACCTCCTTAATAACCTTGCAGGATTGCGATATTGCGATTTAGTGAAAAATTGTCAGGGTGTACCGAAATTAATTAACAAAGGAAATGCTTGTAAAAATAGGGCCAAGCATGCCTTTTTCTCTCTCCTCCAGGGCACCATGTGGAGGCCTCTAATTGGTCCTCCGAGCAGACATTGTAGCTGATGTCATCAGAGACGTGGCAATACGGATGATGATGTGGAAGGTGACACATGTCACCTAGTTTCAGTGTTTTCAAGGGTGAAATGGGGCCATTTCTGGGTGCCACATGTCACCACTCACAGGGTGACATGTGATAGTGATGATGTCACCCTGAAGATTAGTCATCATAGTTGTTAAGGGGAAAAGCTAAAGTTAAAGTCTATCAAGCACCAGGATGCAAAATTCCAAGTAACAAAGGAAAACGCCCCCTGATGAGATAGGTTATTATGGCACGATCTATAAGGATTTCGCTTTCGGATTGTCAACCCGTGCTATGGAAAAAGGTAAAGGGTCCCCCTCTCTTGTAGTGTGATTGTGATGTCTTATGTGGGCCCGATCTGGCAGATTGACGATCGCAAGTGTCAGGGGAAGAAGCTTAAGACAAAAGCACAATAAAGTGCTGAAATGAAAGATTTTGTGATAGAAAGGAAAAGGTTTCTAGACACAGGTATGATGGCCTTAGTTCCTGAGGGCTAAGCTCCTAGTTCCAACCCTTGATCATGTGAGGAAAGCCACATGAGGAGCTATAATAAAGGGGGACTAAGGGGGAAATCAAAAGTGCCTGTTTCGCCTGTTTTAGAGAAAAAAAGGCCCATGCCTGAGAGACTATGATGTTACATTGTAACGCATATCACCCACCACATCAAGGCACCGATAGTGTAGGATAGAGGTTTAAAGGGCGTGATGGGTCGGTAAATATGGTTTTAAAAGGAACAAGTGGTGCATTCAAAGCACAGGATGGGTTGATCCCGAAGAGGTCCAATGTGACATGGGTCCAGGAGTCAGCACCAAATGAATTAAAGGTAGAAAATACAAAGGTGAGTGAAGCAATGGAGGAAGCCATACCTTAAGTAGAACGACTCCTGCAATAGAGATGATCACAGGATGAGCACAAAGATCTTTTTATATTTTACATCTTATGTTTATTTAGTTGTTGTAATGTTACATGCCTCCTTTCAATGAGTCTTTTAATTTTGTAATGTTTTGGGCCACAAAGCCATCTCGGATTGAGACAACTAGTCGACCCGGCAGCTGAGACTAGGCCAAAATATTTTTTTGTAATAAATGTTCCTTCTCCCCTCTCCAAATAAATAGGGGAAAGAAAGACTTAGAAAAGCTTCTGATTCTATAGAAAAGACTATATGCCATTTTCAAACTATTTTTCTTTGTAACTCAGATCTTTTTTAGAATATCAAGGATATGGTGGTGATTCCCCCTTCAAGTATTACAGTATGTGTTCCTTCTGTTAAATCTCATTTTATGTTCATCTTTTCTCTCTGTATTCATGCAAATTATAGCTACTAGAAATGTTCCAAGATTCCTCATAGATTTATTTGTATTGATATGTGAATGCAAGTGCCTGTAATTATATCACAGATTCATTGTCTCAATACTGTTGATGCATATACCCGTGTGGACTATTGAAATCATATCTTTAAATCTGCAGCACATGAATCATAACATTCAGCCCCTCCTTCATCCATAATTTATGCTTGTAACTCAAATAAGTGTAGAAATCCTTAACGCCTCAAGTTCTATGTTTTAATTGTAGAAATATTGAAGCCTTATTCTCTATGTGATGAGTTTCTCCCTCTCTTTGTCCTCTCTCATCTACACTGCAAAATCTTATTAAGCTGTAAGCCCTTTAATTACTAAGCCTCCGCTATTATCATGAATATTTCTGAGATCTGAACTTGTGAGGAAGTACAATAATTTCATGTTTTATTTCTTTGGATAAATGAACCATCCCTTTTCTTATATCTATATCTATCTATCTATCTATCTATCTATCTATCTATCTATATATATATATATATATATATATATATATATATATATATATATATATATATATATATATATATATATATATATATATATATATATATATATATATATATATCTATATATATATATATAAATACATATGAATGTATTTATAAAACATAAGTGATGTCTCCAGTTTCCTATAAATCATTTGAGACACACCAATTTAGATGTGCCCAGGCACTGGTCTTTTAAGAAATCCAAGGCTGTCTCTGGGAGCTATGACATCTTTTGGCACCATTGCTGAGGATATTATTGAAGGATTTTCCCCTGAGATACGACAAAATTGAGCACCCTCTGTGTAGGTGGGCGAAATCTATTTTGATTGCATTCATATCACCTTGCGACTCCACACACCCCTCATTATCGTTCATAACCTTGGCTTTTAAAAGGCCTCATACTCGCTCAGATACATCCCAATAGAAAGCCCCATTTGTATTTGACCCAGAAAATTTAATTTCCAAGAAAATATGGAAAGAGAAAACTCCCCTTGACTATGCTACCATCTCACCAGCCTTTGAAGTTCCCTCATCCAGTTCTCACCCTATTGCTACTGATTATTCAAGACTTACTCCTAAGCCCCTGACATACCCTCCTTCCCCTCCTAACACTGTGGTCTTGACCCCAGCTCCTCATGAAAATTTTAATACCCCTCCACTAATCCAAATGGCTATTCTAGGATTTTTGCTAAACAGGTATGCACCTCTTGATTTGCCTCATCGCTTAATTTCATGCCCTAAGATTACCTAAAGCTTCTGCCTAGATTCAATGGGGAAGATGACAACACAACACAAAGACATGTAGAAACCTTTTGTGCCTTTCCTGAGAACCTGAATGTGGAACAACTGGATGTGGTCATGAGACTTTTTGTACAAAGTCTTGATGGAGAAGCCAGAAAGTGGTTCAAAGGCCTACCAAATGCCTCCATCACTACCTACTTGGGAGGAGCTAGAAAATGCTTTCACCCAGAAATGGGGAGAAAAGAGGAATCATGAGTGCCTCCTCACTTAGTTTAATGCCATAAGAAAAAGACCGAAGAAGGATACTTTAAAATTTATCAAAAGATTCAATAAGCAGTACAATAACCTGCCAGTTGACATAAAGCCTCCTCCAACTGCAACTCGCGTGGTTTTCTTGGGAGATTTTGAGTCCAACGTTGGTTTTACCTTGAGAGAAAGGAATTCTCTCACTCTAGACCAACTTGAGATCGATGCTCTCTAAGTAGAAGCAAATTTGGTCTCGGTAGGGAATTCAAGGGTAAAGAAAGAACCCATTTAACCTAAAAGAGGGAAAGGAGAGGCATCCTCCTCTGGTCGAGATGGAGAATCATCAGACCCAAAGTGGGATGATATGGAAAAACTCATCAAGAGTTTATCAAAAAAGGTTGGAAAGCTTGAAATTGAGAACAAGAACCTCTCCAAAAAAAATTATCAAGTCAACAACCAGGGCTATAACCCGCAATATAGAAGACCTCCACTACATCTACTTCCAAGGGAAATGAATGAACATCTTGATCAAATCCATCATCCATTATAATTGGAATATGGTCCCGATGAACAATCATTGGATACATAGGAGATGGAAATATATATTTTTCTTTTACTGAAGAAGAACATGAGAATATGGCTCACCAGGAGGCCAGTCATGATAAAGAAGCAACAATAGGTGAGGAAGATATGGATTATTATTGCAAATAGTTTGTAGAGTTCATGCAAACACAACCCCAACATAAGTATAATCTAATATCTTCAAAGAAGAGGATGAGAGAACCAAAACAACAAGGGGAAGTTTCTCCCTAAGTGGTTCCTTCAGCACCAGACAAAGAGAAAGGTAAGCTCCATCTTGACCCACCCAAGGCAGGAGTTTTTGCAGATAAGGAGAGAAATGGTCTTAAGGGGCACGTAGAAAAGGAGGCACATGTTCTGTTGACAACTTCCAACAAGAAGGGATAAAGAACAGAGATAGGAGATACAGAAAAGGCCCAACCCACATTCAATCTTCAGAAGGAGCTTGAAAAGGTAAAATTTCTGATCCCTCTGACTGAGCTTCTAAATCAGCCTCATTAAAAATCTCAAGTCTCTTAATTCATGCATCCAACCACCTCAACATCATCCCATGATAGTTTGCACCTCCAAGACTTTCTATGTGACTTTGGTGATCCATGACCTTTTATTGCGTAATTGCATGTTGGATTCTGGGCCTCCCACAACCTCATGCCATTATCAGTAATGGAATAGCTAGGTTTGGAGATCACCATACCATAAAAGGACCTATACTCCTTTGAATCTAAGAGATTCAAGTGCTTAGGCATGATAAATGATCTGGTGGTAAACTTGTCTCAGATCCCAGTGGAGAGTGTGGTAATGGATATAGTGGTGGTTGATATACCTCCTCGCTTTGGGATGCGCTTATCCAGATGTTGGGGTTCCAAGATGGGTGGCTCTATCAAGATAGATCTAACTTATGCCACCATCTCCACCTTTGGAGGTGAGCAAAGGAGGTTGTATAGAGAATGTAGGTTTGTCAAAATCGTGACCCCAGCTAAAGGCTCAGAAAAATCCCCAGTGCATGGGAAGGATAGCAACATCTCTTGTCTATTCCTAGAATATGATGAGAGCTTCTTGGAAGAAACATCAGTACACCTGACAGGGAAGTCAGAGCACTTATGAGCAAATGAAAACAAAGTATGGAAATTGTACTTCGATGGAGAAAAATCAAAAGAGGGAAATGGAGCTGGAATATTGTTGGTATCTCCGGAAGGTGGCATGATACCCCTCTCATTCAAGCTCAAATTTGAGGTGACCAACAATGTGATGGAGTAAAAAGCATTGGTCCTTGGGTTACAAACGACAAGAAATATGAAGATTGAATGCCTATTGGCCTATGGAGGCTCTGAGCTTGTCATAAGGCAGAGCTGAGACCAATGCCAAGCTAAACACCCCAGGCTGAGGACGTACTGAAATGAAGTGTGGGACTTAATTGACAATTTCTTCCTGGACTTTAACATCTAGCTTTTGCCAAGGGAAGAAAATAGGATGGCTGACTCTCTTGCTGTAGTTGTAAGCACTTTCAAGGCCCCACAAAATCTACTCCTTAGGTATGAGATAGAATTCAGACACATGCCTTCAATACCTGATAATGTCAAACACTTGCAGGTATTCAAAGATGATGAGCAGGTGAAAAGATTCATAGAAGTCATTGGGGAGTTTGCCCACTCCACCATTGATCAAGAAGAAGAAGAAGCAGAACAAGAAGCCACTTCGTGGAAAGACACAGTGGCTGGGAAAAAAAAATTGCAACTAAAAGGGAACACCATCCCTCATGGACTTGTTCCACTAGAAATAATTTTCAATAAAGATGACATAGCTTCCAAAAAAATGGCCCCAGAGAAGGATGAGCAAGTTGAAGACTGCAACATCGGATCAGAGGAGGAACCCCAAATGATCAAGTTGTCCAAAGGAATCCCCTTGCAATACAAACAGAGGTATTTAGATCTATTCAAAACTTACAAAGATGTATTTGCTTGGTCTTATGATGATTTGAAATCATTTGATACTAATATCATTTAGCATAAGATTCATTTGAAGAGTGGGATAAAGCCATGCAAACAGAAACTCAAACAGATAAATCCACTCTTACTCCCCTCCATTGAAAAAGAGGTAAGGAAGTTGTTGCAGGCCAAGATCATAGTACCTTTAAGATACTCTGAGTGGGTAGCTAATTTGGTCCTGGTCCAGAAAAAGAACGGAGAGATAAGGTTGTGTGTGGACTTCCAAAATTTAAATAGGGCATCTCTAAAAGATAACTACCCTCTCCCCAAGATGGATAATATATTGCAGAAGGTAGTGGGTGCATCCAGAATGTCCATGATGGATGGATTCTCCATATATAATAAAGAGGTAATCTACCCTAAGGACTAGAAAAAAACTGCTTTCACTACCCCGTGGGGAACATTCATGTACTCCCACATGTGATTTAGGTTAATACATGTAGGGGCCACATTTCAGAGAGCTATGGATATAAATTTCATGGGCGAGCAAGATAAATTCATGGTAGTCTACTTAAACAACATCACAATCTTTTCTAAGACTGATGAAGAGCATATCCTCCATTTAAATCTTACCTTCGAGAAGTGCAAGAGGTATGGCCTCTCTCTAGATCTTAAGAAATCTCAATTTTCCCTGAGTGAGGGGAAGCTACTTGGACACATAGTAGCACAAGAAGGAGTAAATATTGATCCTGAACGAGTCAAATCCATTAGCCTTATTCCGTTTCCCAGAAACAAGAAAGAAGTCCAAGCCTTTTTGGGGAGGATAAATTTCTTAAGACGATTCATACCCAACTATGTTGAGATAGTCAAAGGTATAACAAACATGCTCAAGAACGATAATGAAGTTAAGTGGAGCTCTATCCCCCATGATTCTTTCAGTAGGACCAAAGAAGCTTTAGTTGTGGCCATAGTGCTAGTCAGCCTTGACTATTTAGTGCATTTCTACATATTTTCTTTTGCCTCTCCACATACCATTGTTGCTATGCTGTTACAAAAAAATAAAAGAGGTTACGAGCAGCCCATTTCCTTTTTCAGGCAAGTCCTAAGGAACCCTGAGATGAAGTATAATATATTGGAGAAACGAGCTTATGCATTGGTCAAGGCATTGAAGTCATTTTATATGTATATGCTACAATCAGAAATCACAACGTTTTTCCCAATGACTGCATTCAAGGACATCCTAGTGCAAGAAGACAATGAAGGAAAGAGGGGCTAATGGATAACTAAAATACAAGAATATGAGCTAGAAATAAATCCTACCAAGCTCATTAAAGGCCAGGGGTTGGCCAAGATTTCATCTGAATCCAAATTCCAAGCTCTAGGGATAAGCTTGATCATAGAGGAAGGTAGATCAGAGGATCACCAAAGCAGAATTAAAATAGTTGAGAAAAAGATCTATGCCAAATATGAGGGATCGCCCAGGTATAAGAACATTGTTCATTACCTATTATTCCTAAGATGCTCGTTGGGACTCGATAGATATAAATACCAGAGTCTGAGATTGCAGGGACATAAATACATTATATCCAGCGGACTGCTCTACTAGAAGGACCCGGTGGGGGTATTATTGCTATGTTTGGTGGAGGGGGAACCCATGAAGTGATCGAGGATTTCCATGTGGGAGTCTGTGGAGGAAACTATAGTTGGAAGACAATGGCACACAAAATCCTCAAGGCATAATTCTACTGGCCCACACTATTTGGAGATGTTTATTTTCAGGTTAGGTCATGCTTGAAATGCCAATTGTTTGCTGAAAGACAAAAGTTTTCTCCTCTCTCCCTGATTCCTTTGCATGTAGAGGAGCCTTTTAGACAGTGGGGATTGGACTTCATTGGAGAAATAAACCCACCTTCTAGTGGCCAACACAAATGGATTTTAACAACCACTGACTATTTCACCAAATGGGTAGAATCTATCCCAGTTAGAAATGCTACTGACTCAATAGTGATAAAATTCATCGAGGAGAATATATTATCCCACTTTGAGTGTCCTTGTAAAATTATCACTGATAATCCACAGGTATTCCAATATGACAAGTTCACCAACTTCTGTCATAAATTCAATATCATTATTGGACACTCCACTACATAATACACTCAAGGGAATGGCTTGGCTAAGTCTTCAAATAAAACTTTGGCGAGGGTTCTAAAAAATACCAGCACTAAAAATCAAAGGAACTGGGACTCCCAACTGAAGTTTGCTCTGTGGGCTAACCGTGTAATGCCTAAATGATCCAATGGGAAATCACCTTTTGAGCTAGAATATGACAAGGCTATTGTCTTCTCGATCCAATTATCAATGCTAATAGATAAGTTGCTACAAGAAGCCGAGGAAGAGCCTAGCGCCTTGACTAGAAGGATAAATCAACTAGTGGAGCTACACAAGAATAGAGAGTAGGTGGGGACCAAATTGTCAAACTACCAGCAAGGGATGAAATCTATGTTTGACAAGAAGGCTAAGGACATACCTCTCCAACAAGGAGATTTAGTTCTCAGGTGGGATTTCTGACGAGAAGACAAAGCCAAACATGGGAAGTCTGATATTCTATGAGTTGGCCCCTTCAAGATTGCAGAAGAAAAGGAAAATAACACTTACATGTTGGAAAAATTGGATGGTGAATTGCTGCAACTTCCTGTAAATGGTTAGTTCCTAAAATTTTATTTTCAAAATTAGAGATATTTGTCTCTTGCTCATCGTAAATATCGGGTGTGTGTGTTGAAATTGTTATTTGAATTTTTCAGTTTATTATAAAAAAGGTCCTTTTTCACATAATTGTATTTGATAAATAATTAATCCATGCCTAGTGGAAGGAAAAGCTAATGGTCTGCAGGTCCTCAGCACCTTGTTCACAAGGCATTTTCCCCAGCCAATGTTGTCACTCACTGCATTGTGGGTTTCAATTGGTCAAGGTTTCCTCGGATAAGTGAAGTTTGGAGTCACTTTCCCAGGCCACATAAGATGTCAAAGCTTAATTAAACCCTCTACATTGCCTAGTGCTCAAAAAAAACTTTCCAATGGTATATAGAAGTTCAAAAAAGGACTCTTAGATCTGAAGTTAGGTCCTGTTAAAGATTTCCTTTAAACCAAAAAAATGGCTAGGTATGAGGGCATCCCACAATCCCACATCCCACAAATCAGCACTCACAGCAGTCTCGCAGTCACAACAAACTCCAAAACTTGTGGGGGCCAATCTTGTGATATAGTGTGAAATTGCCAGGGGAGGGACAAAAAAATTTAACAAAGGGAATGAGGAACAAGAACAAGTCAGGGTTGCCCCTTTCTCTCTTCTCAACGTGGCAATATCCTGCATCCCGACGATCCCATAGTCCTGCATCACAATGACCCCGCAGTTCCCACAGTCTTGCAGGTCCTGCATCTCGCATCTCAACAATCTCGCAAGATAGCCATATCGATGAGTTCCAAACTTAAAAGACCGTGTGGGGGCTGGATCTGCAGTATAGTGTAAAAGTTTTGGGGGAGGGCTGAAAACCATTAACAAAGGAAGTGATTGACAAAACAAAGGTTGGGTCACCCCTTTCACTCTCCTCCATGTGGCAGTATCGCACATCTTGCATGATTGACGATTGCAAGAACAGAGGGGCTACCTCCCAAATAACCTTGTGGGATTGCGATATTGAAATTTAGTGCAAAATTGACAGGGAGGACCGTAATTCATTAACAAAGGAAATGCCTGCAAAAATAGGGTTGGGCAAGCTTTTTTCTCTCTCCTCTAGGGGGGCACGTGGCAGCCTCTGATTGGTCCTCCGAGCATACATGGTAGTTGACATCATCAATGACGTGGCAGTATGGATGATGATGTGGTAGGTGACACATGTCACCCAGTTTCAATTTTTTCAGGGGTGAAATGGGGCCATTTCTAGGTTCCACATGTCACCACTCATAGGGTGACATGTGGCAGTGATGACATCACTTGGCAGATTGGCAATCATAGTTGTTAAGGGGAAAATCTAAAGGTAATAGGCTATCAAGCGTTGGGATGCGAGATTCTAAGTAATAAAGGAAAAAGTCCCCTCCGGATGCGATAAGTTATTATGGCATGATCTATAATGACCGCAAGTGTCCAGGGAAGAAGCTTAAGGAAAAAGTGCAGTAAAGTGTTGATATGAGGGATTTTCCAATACAAAGGAAAAGGCTCCCAAACATGGGTTTGATGGCCTTAGCGCCTGAGGGCTAAGCCCCTGGTTCCAGCCCCCAGTCATATGAGGAAATCCACACGAGGGACTATAATAAAGGGGGGCTAAGGGGGAAATCAAAAGTGGAATTTTCGCCTATTTTAGAGAAAAAAAGGTTCGTGCCTGAGAGACTACAGGAAAGAAAGACTTAGAAAAGGTTCATAAATTCTATAGAAAAGACTACATGCCATTTTCAGACTATTTTTCTTTGTAACTCAGATCTTTTTCAGAATATCAAGGATATGGTGGTGATTCCCCCTTCAAGTATTACAATATGTGTTCCTTCTGTTAAATCTCATTTTATGTTCATCTTTCCTCTCTGTATTCATGCAAATTATAGCTGCTAGAAATGTTTCAAGCTTCCTCATAGATTTATTTGTATTGATATGTGAATGAAAGTACCTGTAATTATATCATAGATTCACTTGTCTCAATATTGTTGATGCATATAACTATGTGGACCATTGAAATCATATCATTAAATCTGTAACACATGAATCATTGCATTCATCCCCTCCTTCATCCATTATTTCTACTTGTAACTCAAATAAGTATAGAAATCCTTAATGCCTCAAGTTCTATGTGTTAAGTGTAGAACTCTTGAAGCCTTATGCTCTATGTGATGAGTTTCTCCTTCTCTTTGTCCTCTCTCATCTTCTCTGCAAAATCTTATTAAGATGTAAGCCCTTGAATTACTAGGCATCTGCTACTTTCGTAAATATTTATGAGATCTGAACTTGTGAGGAAGTACCAGAAATTCATGTTTTATTTCTTGGGATAAATGAACCAGCCCATTTCCTATATTCCTATATATATATGTATGTATTTATAAAACATAAGTGATGTCTCCAGTTTCCTGTAAATCATTTGAGACACACCAATTTAGATGTGCCCAGACACTGGTCTTGTAAGCAATCCAAGGTTGTCTCTGGGAGCTACAACATAACTGATGGTGACTTATCATATATATATGAGAACCTGATATAGTTTGACTCCATGATCTCACTGTTTTGTTGATGGATGCCATATGATAGACATGTTGATGTCTTGAATGATGATTATTGAAGAAGTTTCTTTTTTAGAGGGAGTAGATTGAAGGCAAAAATTTGATATTGATAGTGATATGGTCCTCATACAAGTACCATCCTTGTTAAATAAAATGAAGAAATATTTGATGATATGGTTAAAAATGTGAAGATGGAAGAAAGTCCCATATGAATTTGAGCAAGCCCTCTTTTATTAGAATATTTGGACAGATGATCCTCTGCTGCAGACACCTACTTCTCTTCATGTTGAAGGTATGTCTTTGATATTTGTTTATATGTACTAACAACTTATTTATGACAGGATTAGACAACTTTAGTATTCAATGCTAGAGGGAGCAAAGAGATGATGATGACTTTTGTGTAAAGTGAAGTATTCTTAACATGATGGACTACAATGAAGTAGTCAAAAGAACTACCTCTTCAAATACAATTTTGATGGACTTCCATGATGAGTTGAATTCTTGATTTGGATTGTGCACTCTAAGTTAGATAGATTCTAAGACAAATACATCTCCACAGATTAACACAATGATGTTGTATGAAGAAAAGATTAGGCTTTTGATTGTTGCCACCATGTATGAGAGGTGGAAGGAATGAATAAGGTAATATTTTCTTTATTACATATATTTTATCTAACATAATATTTGGTTTGATATCCTATATAATAGGAAAAAAAAATTCTACTCTTGGTACAACATAAACTAGTATGATTAAACTCTTCAATGTGTTGTTTAATCCAATGCCAAATATGAGCACTTTGTATGCATTAATGATTGGCTGCAAGTTCTTTGAGAGTGTTTATGTGTTGGGATCGTCTATGAATTATTTTGAGATTCAACATGCAAAAAACCATGTGTTTCATGACAAATCAAATATCTAGGATATGATGTAGAAAAAGATATGAGACTCCATCACCTTCTTGTTTGATGAATAGACATACATTTGGATTCTTGAGTTGTAGTATGTATGATTCTGGTTGACTTGATTATATCTCAGTGCCATGT
Source organism: Pinus tabuliformis (assembly GCA_031772625.1). Taxonomy (NCBI): domain Eukaryota; kingdom Viridiplantae; phylum Streptophyta; class Pinopsida; order Pinales; family Pinaceae; genus Pinus; species Pinus tabuliformis. Next base: position 506,119,376 of record CM062812.1, read on the forward strand.
AATATGGATAAGACTAACAACTGTAAGCCTAGCGAAGGCATTAATGAGAGGAAGGGGTCCTCACTAATCGATAACACTGAGAATATCTCTTCTCACTTGGTTGAGCTCCCAAGGTGGGAATGGAGCGTTGAGGGCTCCTGGGGTTGAGGGAAATCTGGAAAGTAGGTGGGTGTGATCCCTAATCTTGTAGTAGCTCAGGTATCTCCCCTATTTTCACCCATAGGGTGTGCATTTTCCTTGTTCGTTATGACAAGTTAGGTATCTCCCACTATCTTGGTCTAGTAGAGTATACCCCAGTTGGAATCATACCCACAAGCTGAGATTTTTGGGATTGTCCTTCCTTGTCTGGTCAATAGGTTCAGGAGGCTTGGGGGAATGTGATCCTTACCTTTGGTAACTTGGTTATCTCACCCAAGATTGGATTATGATGTAGGTTTTCTACCACTTGAATCTTCAGGTTCAACTTGGAAAGATCAATAGACATTGGGATGGTTGTGGTATCTACCCTATATAGCAAGTTGATCTTTCCTGTTGAATAGATAATATGCTAGATGTGATCCTTGTCGCTAGATAGATCTTGACCAACTATTATTGTATTGTGGGTTGAGGTTCACTCCCCTATGTTTTAGGTTTAGCAGGGCTCCTTGATATGGTTACAGGTTGAGCATGGCTCCCTGATGATGTTCCAGATTAAGTTAAGCTCTCAAAATGCTTCCTTATGATGATGATATGTGTTGAGATGGACTCCCTTCTGATGATGATTGAGTTTATAGGTTGGTACCTGAGCTCCCCTATGATGATTCTTCTTCTTCCTTCTATCAATAATGTTCCTCTGATAATCAAAGGACGAGATGAGATGGATATTTTGTTAATATTTTTGAGTTTCAGGTCATGTGATTTGACTTTAAGTCTAGTAGGGTTTGAGGATTGATCTCCCATACCTTTGATTGTGCATTCTTCTTCTTCTATGAGATGAGATTATTCTAAAAATAAGCTGAGCAAAGTAGAGATGAAATAGGGCTTATGATGTTGATGGAAATTCCTCCCTAGCTGAAAGGGGGAATTAATTTAGATATATAGGGAGAAATTCCCTAGTGCACAATTTAAGTATGCTTCAAGTATCAAAATAAAAATAATTTTATTGGTCCTCAATTTGCAGGGAAAAATTGTTAATTCAAAAATTCAATTTGGATCTTGTCATCTTCTTCTATTGGATGTGTCTTTTCACAACCAAAGTCAAATATAAATTATTATCATTGCTCGTCCAAATATGCATGTCGATGATTCTAAGGTTTGGTTATAATGTGGCTCGCACATGTTCATATGAAGCACCATGACATAGAGTAATGACTCAATTATCTTATTTCTCTATGGCTCTCGTCAAATATCGTAAGTTTGGCTTTGATTTTTTGGCTCGCGATGCATTCTGGGTTCGTCAAGTAGCTTTCTATTTCTAGTGGAGCGAAATTTATATTTTATTGTGGCTCTTGTCTGATAATGGATCGCATAGAGAACTCTAAGGCTCACATCTCATTATTAGATAGCGCACTTGTACTTGTGGCATGTATATTGCTCCTATAGTTATTTTGCATTTGATAACTTGTACATATTTTCATATATACTCAAATACAAATGCTCATTCTTATAGATATGGATTTTGCATCTTATAGCTTGATGTCCGTTCTACAATCCTTATCACAAATAATTATATTTTAAAGGCTTAGAATTTTTGTAAGCTAGTGACCCACATTTTTCATTTTGGTGGTTATCCTTCAGCTTATCTAATATATATATTTCATATCAGTTGGTTGTTTGATACATGATCTTTGTGATTTTGGTTGCTGCAATATCTTAAACTAACTAGTAACTCTTGGAAAATAATTCTTATAGTGGTAGTACCATTGCCATCATTCTATTATGATGTCAGTGAGATGATGAAAACCTTTAGTGACCTTATGACTTTTCTATTTGAATAAGTGAAACCCTATATATATATATATATATATATATATATATATATATATATATATATAGATATATCAGTGACCTTAAAGATGAATCCATTCTACAATAGTTTGCATCAGAATCTTGGATGTTGCAATAATCCTAATATTTCACTAGTGAGTGACATGGATCTTGCTCTTATATGACATTGTTGCATTCAACAATTCTCTTATGGAAATTTTCTTAATGTAGTGACCTTTCTTACTTAATAACCTGGATCTTGATGTATATGAGAGGAATCCTTTGTAAAAAAGAACCATGCAATAGTGACTCCGACACTGCAGTGGTGACAAAGGTGAAAATATCTCTTTGTAAAATATGAGTTTATATGAAAATATTATGGAAGAAACTCTCTTGATCTTATTTGTTTATCGAATGCTAGATCACAATCGAAGTTGTGAACTGACCTAGGTTGGCCCTAGGTGGTCTAATGTAATTGATGAATATTTTTAACGATGTTATTTGTATCTCAGCTGAACAATCGCTAAAATATAATAGAAGGAGAATAATTTAATTCCAAGTTTTCCCTTTGTGGGGATTTTCCCTAGTCTCTGACCAATCCTGTTGTCTCTATGTTTATGCTTTTCTTCTGATGTTCCTTTTATTTTCGCTTCATTTTTGATGATGTTGTTCTTTCTAGATAATTGCATATGATGTGATGGTGTTATGGGGTGAATGGATATGTAAATGATGAAAACTATATAAATTAAATTATCAAATAAAAGAACAATATAGCCCTTAGAGAAAATTAACAGAACATTATCCTTTGTATCTTCAACAATTGGAACCTCTGTCTTTTGTTGTAGCTTTCTCAAACACATTTTCATATTCCTATGCTTTAGGCTCAGGGTTAGGGTTTGTAAAAACCCTCCTCCAACTTCTCTTCGTTGTTTTGATTTCTATTTCCTTTGAGACCTCCACCAAATTATTTCTCTCAAGAAAATTCAACCAATTATCACCATTGTTTCTTAATTGTGATTCTACAAGGATTTTTATTAACTCATGATGATATAAGGCTTCGTTAATGTTCTTGGAGTCCCTTTGAATGTGGAAATCCATATTTCTCAAACTCTACATAATATAGTAAGGCATATTGAGTTATTTTTCCTTTAATACAATACAATAGAAGTCTAGCAAGGTAGAAGAGTAAGACCCTGTATCTTCCTTCATAGGTAAGAAATTTTTGCAATACCAATAGTAGATTCTGCCATTTAGACTTTATTGCAGAGAAAGGAATTCCTTTCTTAAATATTGTGATATCCATACATATATTGTGAGAAAATATTTCCATTGTTAATCCTTCAGTTTCTAGCTTTTAAACAAACTTTCGCCACTCCGTGGAAGTTTTGTTTCCTCCGCAATGAAAGATTATGCTATCTTCAACTTTTTGTCCCTAATTTCCACCTCCACTCCATCAAAGGCCCAAGCGAAGGCTTTGGTCTCAAATTTTATTCCCATTAAAATTTTCAAAGAACATAAGCCATCCTACCTTTTACAATTGTTCTAAGACTTGAGGATAAGTGCTAAGAAAATTTAGTCCAACTGGTTCCTGGCAGACCATAACCCCCATAGTTGTGAAGAAGAATTTTACCTCCAAATTATTTCGTTTGAAAATGTTTCAATGGAGAGATGAGCAACTTAATGGGTGAAATACAACATTGTTGAGGCTAAAATGACATGAATGGCTTAATGCAGTGGTAGTAATGAAGTAGAACTCCCTCTTTTAATTTATGATTACCCATGGTTTATTTGGATCCAATCCATTAAGACAATCAAAATTTGTGGGATTCGAATTATTTGTATACGATAGGAGGAGTTTTTGATATGATGGAATGATATATAGGAATATGAAGTGATGGGATATGGGATATGGGATATGATTGAAGTCATAATTTCATATCATTAATTCAAAGGATTATTAATAATATGCTAATAAATCCATCAACTCATAAATCATTAATTTTCTTTAATGAAACTGAATCACCATTTCTATAGTTACCTCATGATGCATACCTCACTTTTGTATATTTATTTTTCTTTCTTGTAGGTCCATGATGTATCTTGGAGGAATTAGATATATAATGTTGAATCAGCTGCAAAATTTTGACAATTCTGCAATTTTATCTTTAATCTTGTTGAATGTTCCTTTAAATTTTATTGATGTTGAATGCTAATAGTGGCTAATGATGGTGTTGTCTGCTTAATGAATTCTCTTTAAAGGTTTAACAAACTCTTCAAACAAATTTATTTGAATTTTAAAAATCTATTTTGCAAAGAAAGAAAGGGATAAAGGAAAATGGGAAGGGGAATGATAAAATATTAGTTGCTAAAGATCCCTTGGTTTTCAACTAATATTTTCTACATAGGAATGGAAAAAATGCTAGTTTTCATAACTGTGTTTTTTTTCTCCTTTTTTTTTGCTCTCTTTTTTCTCTCTCTCTATATTTATTTCTCTTCTAAAGAAAAATAAATTGCACTTCTTTTGGTGGTAAAGGTGGATAATCTCCTTTTACTACCAACCTTAGATCATAATTTTCTTGTAGATTTTTAGAAAACTCTCTTCTTGTCAAAGGATTATAATATAAATTCAATATGTGGACATTGAAAAGGAAGGTGATCCCTTCTTCATATAATAGTATTAATTATTACCACCCCATTATCAAAAATAGTTTCTATTTCATAAGAACCAAGCCAGTGTGTTTGAAATTTCCCTTGAAAATATTTAAACTTAGAATCAAAGAGATGATCCCAATCACCTGGCTTGAAAATTTTGACTTCGATGAATTTAGCATGCCACCTTGTCCTCTACTATTGGATTATACTTGCTCTTTGCATGGCGTCTTGTTGTATCTCATTTAGTTCATTTAGTTGTGTCATCCTTTGTTTTTGAGCTTCAAAGAGATCAAGCCCCAACTTTGTTGTTGTCTTGAAGGTTTCCACTTGGAATTCAATAGGAATTAAAACTTGCTTCCTATAGACAAGGCCAAAGTGCTTCTGGAAATCTATCTACCCAGTCCCTTATATGCAAGTGTACAATATTGGTTAGTATAGCTTCAAGTAATTTGTTGGTGGATTCCACTTGCCCATTGGATTTGTGGGCATTATGGAGTAAATTTATGATGTATGATCTTGTATTGCTCCATAATCTTTTGCACCACCTTATATGTGAATTGAGCATCCTGATCCGTTACAATTTCTCTTGGAACACCAAAATGAGTGAAAATTTCCTCAAAAAGAAATGTAACTATAACATTTTAAGTAGAAAAAGTAAGTGGCTTAGCTTCTATCCATTTTGTAACATAATCTATGCAAACAAGTATGTACCTCTTTTGTCTCGATTGAGGGTTTATGGTTCAACAAAATCTAGGGCCCATTTTTCGAAAGGCTCTATTAGTAATTGTGGCTATAGAGGCATCTTGTTTAATTTAATAGATTTTCCCATTATTTAGAAGCTATTACATCTTTTGAAATATTCCTTGGCATCCTTGAAAATGGAAGGTAAATAATATCTCAAAAGAAGAACTTTATAAGCAATCCTTCTATCAACAAAGTGTCCTCCACACAGTTCTTCATGGTAGGATTTTAATATCTCAGGTACTTCATCTTCTCAAACAAATCTTTGGATGATAAAATCATGTCCACTTCAATATAATTCCCCTTCTATCTAAGAATAGGGTGCACTGGCTTTGACGACCTTTTGTTTTTCTTTGGCTGATAACTAAGGAGGAAATTTCCCTGTAACTAAATAGTTAGCAATATTCGCAAGCCAAAAAGTTCTAGTGGATAGTGAAAAAATGTATTCCTTAGGAAGATGATCTATTACAGGAGTATCATTATTATCATTTTGAATCTTGGAAAGGAAATCAACAATTGTGTTTTCTTTTCTTGGCCTATCTAAAATGATAATATTGAATTATTACAACAATAAAGGCCATCCAGTGATATTGCCATTAGTAATTGGTTTGTTCAATACATACCTAACAAAATAATTTGTATGAATGAAAGTCTCATAACCAATGATATAATATCTAAATTTATTAATTTCATGCACACCAGTTAAAAAGTCCTTTTCTATAACTGTGTAATTTAACTTTGTAGGAGTCAAATTTTTACTCGTATAATAAATAACATAAGGAGTCAAGTCTTTTTTCCTAGTACATCTCTCAAAGTTGCATGTGAAGCATCAATATAAATATAAAATGGGAGAGACCAATTTGGTCCTCTTAAAATTGGTGATTCAGAATTTTTCTATTTCAATGATTCAAAATATTTTTGGTAGTCAAAATTACAAACAAATTAACAATATTTTATAAGAAGTTTGAAAAGTGGAGAAGTTATTTTTGTGAATTTTCGATAAATATTCTATAGTCTCCTATGAAACCAAGAAAAATTCTAACTTCTCTTACACATGTTGGTACTGGAATTTTGGAAATGACCTCAATCTTTGACGTAACTTTGATTCCAACACCTGAAAATGATGGCCCAAAACAATTCCTTCGTTAAACATCATAAAAAATTTGTCATGACTTAATGAAATATTTGCTTCTTTGCAACTAATAATAACTTTTTCTAATTTTTCCATATTTTCTTCAAAAGTAGTTCCATATAAACTTCTACACAATTATGGATCAAGTAAGAAAATATACATAATACTGCTCTTTGTAATGTAGTAGGTGCATTACATAAACCAAAAGGAAGTACTTTGTAAGCATACATACCCCATGGAGATGAACAATTTATTTATTTTGTGATCTTTAGGTGCCAATTAATTTTGATTGTATCCATTGAAACCATCAAGAAATGAAAAATATTTCTTCCATACTAAAATATCCAATACTTGATCAATAAAAGGTAGTGGAAAATGGTATTTTATGTGGATTTGTTTAATTTTTGACAACCTATGCATACTCTCCACTTTCCATTTTCCTTAGGCACAATCACCAAGGGTGAAACCCATTAGCTATCTAAAATTGGGTAAATGAAATTCACATTAAGCAATTTTTGTAACTCCTCTTTAACAATTTCCCTCAGATTAGGATTCATCCTTCTTTGAGGTTGTCTCACTGGTTTGGCATTTTCTTGAATATAAATATGATGCATACATGTATTTGGATCAATACCTTTCATGTCAGTATATTCCATGCAAATGCAGAAGAATGTTTTTGTAGCATCTTTATCAATTGTTTCTTTTGAAATTCTTCCAAGTTATTATTAATGTTTAATGTTTTTCCTGGATAAATTTCTACCAAAGAATTTCCAAACTTCTCCATAGAGTTTAATGATACTTTGGACTGTCTAGATGAAAAATATTCAATTCCACAATCTTCCTGAAAACTTTGATCTAGCATGTGTACACAATAATTTTGCTCACAATATGAAGAAAAATCATGATTATTCATTAAATTTACTAATTGATCCTCTTCATCATTTTATGAAATAGTTAATATTGGTTGAATATTTTAAAGTTCTTCTTAATCATCATCTTCAATCCAAACTTCATTCTATATTTCAGTTATTGCTTTTGCAGGTGGATATAATGTGAATTTCTTAGTAGAATTACCATTAGAAATGAACATATCACCAAATCTACAACTTATGAATGCATTAGTTGTAGCTAACCATGGTCTACCAAGGATCAATGGGTGTCCTCCTAGATTATTTTTGGGAGTTAATATCATAAAGTCAAAAAGATACTCCCATGAATATAAGGATACTTATACATCTTATAATATACCATCAAGTTTGATGGCAAATCTATCAGGCAATTGCAATAAATTTGGGGTATATTGAAAATTAGTTAACCTTAAATGATCCATAACATTCTTACTCATGATATTAAAAGTTGCACCTAAGTCAATCAAAGTGTTTGTAATTTCAATACCACTAATGTTGAATTTTACAATAGGGCTACCTGGATATAAATATTTTTCAATTATTGGTTTCCCCATCATAATATGTACAATTTTTCCTACCAATTGAATCTTTTTAGTGCCTTTTCTTTTTCTTCTTAGTTTCTTGATACAAAACTCTATTTTTTTTTTTAAAGATTGGTATTTCATTTATAGCTTGAAGAAATGGAATTTTAATGCAAATATCTTTCAATTCATCTAGCATGTTATAATCAGGTAAAATTATTTGCCTTTCTTTCCTCTATCAATTTTAAGTATCAGAAGAAAGGGAGGGATTTGGAAGGAAACAAAAGGATGTTTAGCTATAGGAATTGTAGGAGTTAATTTATTTGGTTGTCATCAAATTTTATATGAATACCTTCCTTTGGAGGGTTTTTTCTTGATAAGGAGATGTCTCCTTTTTAGGAATTTTATCCTCTTTATATTCTTGGATGACAACTAGAGGTGTTTTATTTTTCAACACTCCACTATCTAAGTTGGACATCATTTAAATCTACAGGAGTTATCATACAAGCTTGAAAATTTTGGCCCTCAACATTATATATGGGTTCCTGATATGCTTCATTATTTGAAATGGAGAGTGGTTATGCAAGTAACTCATTATAGTTCGGATGAAATGAATTAGATGCTAGTGGAAGTGGTTGAATTGAGGTCAATTGAGGTTGGCTAGATTGTGGGGGTTGAGGAGGAGAATAATATTGAGGTTGGTATTGAGGGCATGACTATTGGAAAGTTTGAGGATACTAAGGATTTCTACCATAAGAAACTTTCCATCCTTGTGACCAATATGGATTTTGTGGTTGTGGTGGCCAAGTTTTCCACGAAAAGGGTGTATTCAAATTACTTCATGGTTGTGCATAAGATTGATATTGTGCATTGATATCTTGTACCATACTTGTTTTCCAAGGTTGCAAGGTCTTCTAGGAGCAATGTATCAAAGTGGTTCAGTTTGACTTGTCCTAGCTTCTTCTTGGGAAAAAAAATCCAGTCTAGGTATTAAAGGGAACTCTTTTGTAGCATGATTTTATGCACATAGAACACATATTTCAACTATCAAGAGGGAATTATTGTAATACATTTCTTTTCCTACATCTAGGACAAAAAATAAACAATGTAATGTTTTCATATTTTTCCTTTTTTTTGTTTTTTTTTTTGAGCATATCTATTTTTTCACTAAGGTTCCCAAGAATATTAGTCCTAAAGTTATCAAGAAAATTGCCGAATTATTCTCTACTTATCATTCCATATGTAGATTTGATTACCATTTACATAACCATACCTTTTAAATTCTTGCCATATTTTTATTTTCTCATTGAAATGTGTTTGGATAGCTCACAAATATCTTGAAATGACAATTGAGAAAGATATCCTTTACCCTTCAGGGTAAGAAGATCAATCCATTCATCGTTTATGGATTTTAGCAAGAGATTTTTTCGTTGAGTCTTCTTCTAAATTATGCAATTGAGCTCTTTTGACTTTGTAGACAAACCTCTCCACCAAATATTCAAAGTTTTCATCCTCTTTTGGGTCATCTTAAAAACTTCATCCTTAAGGTCACAATGTATGCAATAATACTTTTATTTTTATAGAAATATTATTTTCATATCATCCCATGGGCTTATAGAATTTGTTCCTAGACCCATGACACATTTAAGATCCCCATCTTGTAAAGTAGTAGGAAACAATCTTATTTTATGAGTATCAAGAAAATAGTCATATGATCTACACAATACCTCAAAATCAAAAGGAAATGTTTCTAGATCTTCAATTCTTAACCTATGGAAGTTAGGGAGGATAGATGGGGAGATTTTTTCATGGTAGAAGTGGTATCTATATCTAAAATATGGAATCCAAAAGGATCATCTTCATGAAAATATTCATCATCTCCCCTTCCTCTACCACCTCGACCTCCTCTACCACCTCCTCCTACTCTACCTATACCCCCACCAATTCTTGTTCTTTCCTCTCCATTATGTACTTCTAATTCTTCACCTACCATTGTAGATTCTTCAGAGCTAATATAAGGTTCAATGATAGGGTTGCATTCAACTAAATCCTCTTCCTCTGGTTCCTCTATGAATGGTAGCTCAAAAAAATTTGTTCTTACACTTCTTCGTCTTCACTAGATACCTCTAACTCTTGTCCTATGAGTTATTCACATGTTGAAGAAAGAAATATGAATCCTTCAGTTGGGGATGTAGCTTCTTCTACTATAGATTCTATAGATGAAGTTGGTGAGTCCCTTATGTTTAATTTCTAACCTATGCACTTCAGGATATCTTGTTCTACCTACAAATAATGGAATGCGTGTATTAGAAGGTGGTGTGGGACTACATGGTCTAACGGGGGTGGTTGGTGATGTTGGTATTGAACTGCATCCTCTACTTACAAATATACCCCTAGAATCTTGTTCTCTATACATGCATCCTAAATGATTTTAATATGAATTAATTATGCATCTAAAGAATTAATGCAATTATTATGAAATGTAGTTGTGACAACTCTAGTTTAGAGATAACCCCATAATCGTGATGCATAGGTTCTTATCTCTCATCTTACCACTCCCATTAAATAGAGTTGTTTAAATGAAAAGGAATTATATATTAAAAGTAGACACCTATATCAAACTTCCCTCACAATGACACAAAAAATTTTACGTAATTTAATTGTTGATTAAATTACTTTCATTAAATTATTAGTCCACGGTTCATCATGAACTTACGAAGTACACATGTACTATATATGCTAGGCTATCAAATTTTAATTGAAAGAAAACCATTCTAATTGAAATATTAATGTTAAACCTATTTATGATGAGAATTAGTAAGAACATGCACATGTTCTGTCTCAGAGGCCAAAATTAAATTCAAGACTTGAAAATTAAATGAATTCAAGAAAACTATGCTAATGTGAAAGACTCAAAATTTGTTCTATAGAACAAGGAAAGGAAATATTATTCTATTTAAACTTCAAAGAAAAAATTACTCTACTATGCTTTGAAAGGAAATCTAAACTATTGACTTTGAAAAAGAAACCTATTCTATGAAACTTTGAATCAAATTTAATCTATGAGGCTTGAAATAAATTTTAAACTATCAAACTTGTGAAAGTAGAGCTAACCTACCAAACTTGAAATAAAAGCTATTTTAGAAAGAAGTAACCAAAAGGAAAGGAAATATCAACAGAAATTTGAGTGCATAAGAGATTATGTGTGTGTGTGTTTTGAACTATAGCTAGTCATAAGCATTTAAACATAAATTTGAGACTAAGCTTAAAAATACAATTCAAGGTGAATATTTTTTATATTTTTGGTTTATTATCAAGCACTTGACTTGTAATGAAACAAAAATAAATGAGTATAGTCCAAATTTAAATAGAGTGTTGAAATAAAACAGAGCATTCAAATGACCTGGACACCTAAATGAAGCAAATTCTAATCTAGTTGAGCATAAAAAAATTAAATTAAAATGACAAAAGACATCTATACTATCTCACACATCCTCAGGGGGACCTCTTGGTGAATATGAGTTCCTAAAAAATCAGATCATGAGACTTGAATCGCCAACACAATCATAGAGATTCCATGAACAAAGCTTGTATTACTTGACATGTAAAAGATAATTCACAATAGAAAATGACAGTACAATAACTTTTAACTTAATTGATTTTCTTTCACTTTAAAAGAGAAGTGTTTTATAATGTTTCCAAGATTAACAACTTAAGGAATTATTGCCTAGAATCGATAATTGAAATTGACATCTAAGCTTCTAAATCAATATAGGATTTTCGCTTCTCTTGATTCACTATTTGCTACTGAAGGAGTGAATCATGAGAAGGAATTTATTGACGCATAATTAGCTCAAATTAAAGTCTTCAAATCTCATTCACTTGTTATTTTCCATGCTCGCTTGATTGTAGAGTCACACTCTTGATATTCTACGCAAAACAAGTATTCCATAAATTTGTTGACCACGAGTTTGACCAATGAGCCACGCTTATCCTATGAGATTCCATTTGTGACCAGTAGGTGGACATCCATGTAGGTGAAATTTGGAAACTTATCATGTCTTTTTGTTGTCCTCTAACATGCACGAACCTATAGAACTTTGGATTTGGCTACATAAATTTAAGTTAGTTATAGAAAGCGCACATTTCGGTAGTTATAATATAGTTTAAATCAATTTCATAAGGAAAATGTAGATTTTGAGTTGTTAATCGATGATTACCTTTTCATTGTAACTTGAATTACCTGGATGACCTTTAATTCATAAACAAGATGGAATGAAGTGAAAATGTGTAAAAAAATGGGTGGAAAAAGGAAAAATGGATTGTCAAAAGGAGGACAATTTGAAGGTTCAACAGAAGGAACCTAAGAAATGGTACAGTGGAGAAGAAGAACTAGTAAGCTACAACATATGGTTAACTAAAGAATAATTCATTGTTAGAGCAAGTGTGCAACCACAACCAGAATTTGGGATCGTAGAGGATGCAACAATTAACAACACGTGACTAGGAGATGATGAAAATTTTCAACCTGGGGAGTTTGATGCAGTAGTACCAACCCCTAGTCAGCAACTTTGACTAGAAGAAAGGGGGTGACGAAATCTCCAAAGGAAAATACATTTCCCAATATAATTTTTTATAAAATTATGTATATTGTTGTAATTACATGTGTCAATATTTTAGAAGAATATGGGACTGTTAGGCTATTAGGTAGTTTTGATGAGCTAGTGTTGTGGCCAAGTCTTCCTTTATAAATTTAACAAGTTTTAGGTCGAGGTGTTAAGTTGTGGAGACTATTTTCAAAAGTATATTTGTTTATGTTATGATATTTTCTAGCTAATAGAGTTATACATGTATACATAGCTAAGATTTGATCAACTAGAGAAGGCTCGAAATTAGAGCAAAAAGAGCTCAAGGAGCTTGAGGACGAATTAAAGAAAGAAGAGCTTAAGGATCCCGAGGAGGAACATGAGTCTGTAGTTCCCACTATAAGATTATGTAATCCTCTATGTAAATATGCTCTATTTCAGTTAATATTATGAGTTCCAATTTGCGTTTACACATATAATTTGTGTGTGAATGACCTTCTTTTATATTAATATAAATGCTCTATGAGAATGAGTGTAAGGGATAAGGTTCTATCACAATAAATAGGTATGTCCAAATACGTGGCCTAGAAAGGAGAAGGTTCCACATGAGCAAATGCATTATAGGAGGTATCAAAGGAACATAGCTTGCATTACTTTTCGTGACAATCAACGAATAAACCCTAGAATCCTAACCCAAACTTTCAGTGAAAGGTCTAGTCCACTATTCAAGTTTGACACCTAGCTCTTTGAAAGATTCATTAAGGAAATGATGTGTCGAGGGTTTTTTAGGCATAATTAACCACACAAAATGTGTAGCTGACGGTGAGTTGTTATGATGATCAATAGTTATCTACATACAATGTTAAAAATGCTAAGAAGTATGAATAGATGTCTAGGGTATTGTTGCAAGAAGTTGGTCAAGAGAGGGTGGAATTATGTTAAGCGTAGCTAATTAAATCTATGTTAGTTCATTGCAAAAATTTTCATTTCAGGTCATAGTTCCAAGAGAGGGAAGAACTATCAGTGCGGAACCCCCCCTACCCCTGTTCTCTGCTAATTTCATGGGATACCACCACTCACAATCCATCAGAACTGTGGATCTCAGCTAGAAACCCTTCATTGTTCGATTAAGGGAACTAAACTTTGCGCTAAACCTCAAATTGCAAAGACCCCCCCCCCCCCCCCCCCCCCACCCTCCAAGATGACATCACAAGGGGATCCCCCCCACAATTATCTTGCATCGTTGACCTATATTATATGACTGCAATCATAGAATCAAGGTCCTACACGAGTAAGGAACTCATTAGTTGATGTTCACAAATGAGTAGGGATATTGATCATCGTTGATGTTCTCGAGAGATTGGTGTCGAATTCATCATTTTTAATGTTTGCAAGAAGTTGGGTCCATCACATTGGTGACCCCACATCGACAAGTGAGGTGTCATGTTACCAAGAGGAAGGAAGGGTCACATCCTGTGGCATAGAGAATGAGACCATGTGTTAATGAGATTCGGGGCTATGAAGAGAAATCGCAAGAGTTGATTAAGTTCAAGGTTCTCACCCACTCTACGGTTTCAGAAAGGAAGGTAACTCAGATGATGAGAGCGGTTAATAGGTTTCATCAACAAGGAAAAAAACTGTCAAACTTGAGACTCGTTGCGTTATTCATGGAGCAATGCTCATTGGTATCTAACAATTTTATTTCCTACTAAATGAAAATTTGGATTGATATGTCCATGCTTGTATGCTTGAATTTTAGTGGGAATTGATTTAGTATGTGGAGATATATTTTTAATCATTTAATACTTTTTTTGATATGGCTATAGTAATTATCTTGAAACAAAACTTATGGATGGAAGATAGACGAACATTTTCCTCTCACTGAGTAGTTTTAAATGATTAATTATATTGGAAGACTCCTTGTGGGTCTCAAACATTAGGGCTAGGCTTGCACCATCAATGCCAATGAAATGTTTGGCATGTTGTTCAACGGTATGCTATCCAAATGGATTAAGATTCTCATTACAAGAGTAAAAATATTAGTTTTTGATAAAAGACTAAGTAAGAAGAGTCTTCATAGAACATATGAAACAATTAATTAAATCATTCACTAATGATTTCATGAACTTGAGAAACCTATTTGAATTGAATTAGGTTTTTTTAGCCTTCCTAAGTAATATTTACTATTTAGCACTGTTTTTGGGGAGATTATGATGTTATTATAGTTGAAGTCCATTCACAATTACGGGTTTAAAGACTTGGAGGTATTGTTTGTATTTATATATCTAGGATAGTTGGGGAATTTATCCCAGTTATGGAGTTGTGATGAAGCAAGTGTTATGGCCATTATAGAGCATGAGAGGTCCCTTTCTTAGTCCCAAAATTTGTAAATATACGAATGTCTATATTCTTTCCACTTACAAAAATAACCATAAAGATTTTGTTCCTTGAGCAATAAGCCTTAATCCTAACCTTATAAATTGATTTTATTGGCTTTGAACCCTAGAATTTACCTAAATTATGTTGAGTGGTAGGTTACATTATAGACTTGATAACCATAAAAGCAATTGGTTTTTATGGCCTCACTTAAATCCATTTGATGAAGTCTATTTATTTTTCTATATTTTTTTGTAGACATAAACATGTAGTAGCATGCTTTCCATTCTCAATAACCCTTAATTTTTATCCTCCATACGCATAAAAGGACTTTAAAGATAAGATAATTTATGTCATTTAATGCTCAAATGTCATAATTTAATCTTATGTTTTGCTAGGTTTTGTAACATTTCAATGCCTAGAGAGAACATTGTGTAAAACATTTATATGTATTTTAACTCTTGTAAAATACATAACTGTCACACGGAATGGGTTGATCTTGCGGACAAGATTGACCTCCTAGAATCTAACGATATCTAGGGACAAGCAAGACAATAAAAAACTATCTTTCTCTAAATATGCAATTTATAAACAAAGGCAAACAAGTGTTTTAGGCCTACCTTGGGTCCAATGAAAGTTTGTGGAAGCCTTGCTCCTTTGATCCAAATGAGCTCCCTTGTAGTGAATCTGCAAACACAAACAAGCAAACAAATTAAATAGCACCTGAAATGCCAATATCATAAAGCATACTTATCATGATGATCAAGGAATTCATGAAACAAATGACATAAGACAATTTGTTGAGAAAAATGAATCTGATTGTATTAATTCAAATCAAAGAAGAACTTTACAACCTGTGCCTTGATGCTGTACAAGCTCCTCTCAGGGTCCAACAAGAAGTCTCCTTTACTTTGACAAGTTTCACTCTCTTCCTAATGAAGCCAAAAAGATATGTGATCTCTCCTCTCAAGCTTAACTAGGAAGTCTCAATTCCACCAGCATTTACCCTAAAAAATGTTCAGCTTCTAACCTCCCTAGAAACCAGCCCAATGCCTTAATTTATAGTGCAATGGAGGGAAGTTACTAGGTCCTCCTTCAAAGGGATAGCTCCTCTCATCAAGGGATTAGCTCCCTCTCTTTTGGGATGCATGAAGCACCTAAGAGCGAACAATCCACGTCAAAATTTCTTCTAGAATCATCTAGAATTAAACCAAAGTGAGTTTTTTAGAATAAACTTGTGTCTTTTTTACTTTCACAAGGGTCCGCACCCACTCCTTTAGGGACAAAGCGGGCAGGTCCACAGGTATTGTGAACAGGGGGTGCAGGACTGCAGGCAACAGTGAGAGAAAGTGTGGAACCAGAGCTTTGTTGATTTTCAATGTCTTTCTCTCATTTTCAAAGCTTGAATTGAAGAGCTGAGGTCTGAGACTTGCTTAGGAGGACAGTACAAGTGATGATAGACCCATACTGACTGCAAATAGTCATGGTGATGATATTTTTGTGTAACAGATTGCCCCCTAAAGTGCGAAGTCCGTAGTAGATGAGGATTTCATTTATCATCTAGGAAGAGTGAAGTACTTTATCATTTCGAGGATCATCTTCTGGAGAGCCCGGTTGGAACTTGTAAAAACATTCAATGCAAAATATATATATGAGATCATATCATCGCTGAGGTAGGCATTCCATACTCAGATCAAAACTGACTAGAAAACTAACTATTGCTCTGAGATAGGAATGATCTTGTAATACATCACAAGTATATACACATGTAGACACAGTATGGACGCAGCCATCTGTTTATGAATAGTCCACAGTATAATGAATACAAAATTCCTCGCAGCCTGGATGGCGGAAACTAGATCCAGGGTCTTCATTTCTACTTCCCGAAACAATACGATTCTATCCATGCGAATGAATGTGTTGAAGTCAAACATGGTAGAAACCACTTGATTACCAGTCAATGATGTAAACTGTTAACAAGTGTGAGAGAAACCACCAGTAATGTTAATGGCTCTCAAAGTACTCAGTACAATCCATGAGATGTGAATAGATGTGTTGATGTCGAACATGTCATGGAATCCTTTGATCGAAGGTCAATGATGCAACCTATCGTCGAAGGCGAGAAACCTACCATTGAGGCATGCAGATCCCAAGGTACTGACGATTTCTAGATCATCTTCCTAGATAATGAGCTGAAGTCGATAGAAAGTGATCCATTGTAGGCAAGCCCACAACACGAAATCATAGATCAAGTTTGAAGAAATCTAGTTGCAAGGATTGACTCAGGGATGGTCAAGATGGATGACAGATATTTTGTAGATGAATGGCTTATTTGCACTGACCTCTTGAACACATAACGACACGGCAGATGGTTTGGTGACAATTGACCCAAAGTTAATACCCAGAAACCGGCTGAAGACTTTCAATGTGGTTTGATCAACTGTTAGGCAAAGGATTTCCCAACCTAGGTGAATAAAAGTGTCGTGTTCAAGAGTGGTTACAAAGTATGACAAACAGGCTCATTTTTCTCTCTTTTCCCCCACCATTTCTGGCAAGTACCTCTTTATTTTTGACAAGCTTGAGGAGGATAACATTTGCTTGATTATAAGCTCATCCTTCGGATGAGTCCAACTTAGTTTAAATTCGAACCCTAAGAAGGAGTGGTCCGTACCTGTTTGTAATTGAACAGGTCCATTACTGTTAGATTTTAACGAGTCCAGTATAGGAGAAACTCGACGTTTTTCAATTTTAGAGAGTCTGAAAAAACTTAAGAAGACTCTAGGGTTGACCTTTTTCGTAAATTTGTGTCTCCCAAGCCCGAAAAAGTATAAAATAATACTTGAGAGAACTGCTTGATCATTACGACCAAGGAGTAATTTTCGTAATTAGCGCCTTTGATCCAAAAAACTAAAAAAGCGATCAATGACACGTCGTTTTATAACCAATATCGAATTTGAAACGACAAAATTCCGGTAATCTTTTCATGCTTTTACGGTTAGGAAAAGAGCTGTAAGTGGACCGTCTTTTTAGTTCCGTTTTAACGAGTTTAAAAAGAAAAACTCGGCGATCTTTTCATGTTTTAGGAGTCAGAAAAGAGCTTAAAGGTGACTCTAATGTTTTTTCGTCGAAAATGACCGATTTCGCCTGAAAAATCCGTTATCCTGAACAAAAACTCAAACATTACTCATACCTATTTAAAATGGATAAAAATGTTGCAAAAGTTACCTTTCTAAAGTGAAACATAAACAAATTAACAATTCATTTATTCAAAA
Source organism: Pinus tabuliformis (assembly GCA_031772625.1). Lineage (NCBI taxonomy): Eukaryota > Viridiplantae > Streptophyta > Pinopsida > Pinales > Pinaceae > Pinus > Pinus tabuliformis. Next base: position 506,137,529 of record CM062812.1, read on the forward strand.
AACTTATAAAAAGGGCTTACGTCAATTTATTTTTACCATTTGAGATTTGGGTGAGAAAATAGAGCTTTTGGTTAGAAACTTCCCATGAAGATTGCGGAAAATCCGTCCGTCGGAATCGAGCACTGTCTCCTCCAGGTAATCCACATCATCCTACTCTTCAATTTCATCCGTTTCAAATCATTTTTTAGGGTTTTATTTCATTTTTTAGAGGATTTTTAGGCTAGAAACCCGCACGCGGGGGCCCGCAGGCATAACACAGGCAGCCTGCAGACCCCGAATTTTTCTCAAAGGGGAAAAAGTCAGGGGTTCGCACCTGCCGTGAAGGCAAGGTGCGGACCCATGAACTGTCTCTAATAGAGAGGGTGTGGTCCCTACAACAAGGGTTTTTAACCCTAAATTTCTCAAAATTCACCCAAACAATTCAATTTTTTGCATTCTAATTCGCTTTTTTGTTGGATGTAGAGTATACATCATGCTTGATTGGCGAGAACGGGAGCATGACGACGTAGATCTTGCCGCGTTAAATCACCAACCTTCGATCGATGCATTGAAGGCATGCGGCTTGTACAAATTCTGGGCCATACCTGGCATGAGGGCCCAGGTGGACTTCTTGCAGTGGCTGGTAGACAGGTGGAGCATACAAGACCAGTGCTTCTTCATTGGTGGTCACCAGCTCGAAATGGAGCCGGCAGACATATACTTTTTGACTGGTTTGCCTAAGAGAGGTGAAGACTTGACTCTATTCAGGACTAGGCTAGGTGGCCAGTCTGTCGATAGCCTCCGGCTAGAGTTCTGTAACAACCAAACTAGAGACAAAGGGATAGCCATCAAAACCATATCCCATCCTGAACTCATGGTGATCACGTTTACTGTTACCAGGCTCTGTGGGAGCACCGCACTACATATAGCCACTGGATCCCAGATGCGGATGGCAGTTGACTGCTTTCGAGGCACCATCTTCAACTGGTGCGATGCTGTGTTGGCTAATGTAAAAGGCCAACTGACCAGAGCCAAGAACGGACAACTGAAGACCTTTGGATATGGTGCTTTAGTTGTGAGCTTTGGTCTGGAGAGGGTCCCAATGTTGGTCCCGCAACACCTCACTGTTGGAGCTGGACTTCCTCGAGAGCCCAAACTGATGCGATGGGTTGCAGTTATGGCCCGTCATCCTGATGAGGGGACAGAGGTCGTTCGATTCAAACCTGAGTATTTCCATTGGTTGGAAAACCAGGTTTTTGCTATTCAGGACTTTCCTTACGCTGGGGTAGATTTTTGCGGTGACCCAGACATGGCTCTTCCACCACGTGAGAAATGGGATGACTCAGGTAAAATCATTTCCAACATTTTCCTAATTTATTTTTTTTGTTTTTATCTCGTCCCAAAACTGATAGCAAAAGTTTTAAATGTAGATGTGGGTCCACAGCGACCAGCCGCTCTCCGTCCTTACGAGAGGAAACAACCAGCTGCAGCGGCACCAGCCCCACCAGACGAATCAGCAGAGACCCTGGCCGAATTGGAGAGCCATCTAGAACATTTGACAGGAGACATTCCAAAGACCGGCATAGATGACATTCATCGTTGACTACAGCGCTATGTGATTGGGGTCCCAGGACCTTTTAGGAGGTTCCTTTGTAAGGTGGCCCGTACAGTGGTTTCTTATCGAGATCATCACCAGTGATAGGATGATCGCCTATTATAGACATACATATGACATTTTTGCTTTTTGTATATCATTTTTGCCGATCATAAGGTGTCTTTCAACCTATGATCGAGGACGATGTATATTTTGACACACTCCTATATTATACTATATCACTATTACCGGCTTATCTTGTAAAACATGTTATGGAATGTTTTTAAATTTATTTGTATGATTATTGCAAATGTCTACTTAACATTCGAGAAGCAATTGCATTTGCTAATGTATTTAAAGATCTTGGAATATGTTGATATTCAATATAATCAAATTCACGTTCCAAGAGATGCACTCTCAAAAATAATCTCAATAACACTGGATTTCTAATGGCATATACTCTATTAAGCTGTAATACAACGAGTTCAGAATCTAACCTCACTATCAAACTCCGAATCCCAAATGAAATAGATTCAGATAATAACTCAATCACTGCACTATACTCAGCAATGTTGTTCGTTGTTTGACCGAGGCTTACCCCATGTATAGATACCAACTCGTCAGAGGGAGGATAGATAACCCAAGCTGCGGAAGAAATGTTCCGTGTATTACGACAAGCACCATCAGCAAAACCAATGTATGTTTGGAGAGGCATCGACATCTGCAATATCAAGAGTAAAACCAAGATAAGCAGGAATAATGACGAAAAACACTCTCTAAGATAAGCACACTTTTAAACTAAAACACACCAGCTAGAAAGAAAACTAACCTAACTAAAAATCTCCACACCCATATTTTAAGCATAATACCTCTTCAGATAAAGACCATTTCTGGGTTTACCTAAAGAGTCCCCGTCAAAGTCTACCAATTCATAGGCCCCTTTTGTTAGCTTTCGCTTGACAACATAGGGACCATGCCACATAGGAACGAATTTTCCAGCACCTAATTTATCATTAGCTTGATCGTACAATAAGACTAGGTCTCCTTCCGAAAAATTTCGAGGGGTCACATTTCGATCATACTGAGCTTTAATACGTTTTGCATGAATTTCAATCGCCAATGCAGCATCACGTCGATTCTCATCTAGTTGAGCTAAGTATAACAAACGTTTTTTCTCTTAGGAAGTAGCTGGAAGTAACTCAATGGCCATTTGCAATGACGAGATTTCACATTCAATGGGTAACACAGCTTCCAGACCATAAACTAGTTGGAAAGGAGTGAACCCGTTGAAATTTTTACTGAGGTTCGATACGACCAAAGCGCTGAAAATAGCATGTTATTCCAATTCGACCGATGAATCCCAATGATTCGTCAGATCATGATGACTAGAAATTTGTTGATGGCTTCAACCAGACCATTAGCTTGTGGATAATAAGGAGTTGAACTATTGTGATGCAAGCCAAGCTGGCCTGTAAGTTCAGTCATCATAACGTTTCGAAAATTACGCCCATGATCAGTGATAATAGCTTGTGGAACACCAATCCTAGCAAATATATGATTGAACACAAAAATCGCAGCTGTTTTGCTGTCTGCCTCAAATGTAGGCATCGCCTCGGCCCACTTGGTAAAATAATATACCACAAGGATGATATACGCATGCCCCCGGGCCGAGTGAGGGTTACATGTAATAAAATTGATACCCCATTTTGCAAACGGGCCGACGACAATTATAGGGTGGAGAGGAGCAGGTGGAGCGCACATCTTTCGATCAAAAATTTGGTAGTTGTGGCATTTTCGAACCGCGTTAATACAATCTTTAAACAAAGATGGCCAGAAATAGCCAACACGCAATATCTTTTGGGATGTGGCATACCCAGACATATGACCGCCACATGCTCCAGAGTGACAGTCATTTAGAACCCTTTTAGCTTCCTCGTGAGTTAAGCAACGTCGAAAAACAGAGTTCGCCCCACGACGATAAAGAGTATCTCCAATAATTCTGAATTGTTGAGACTGGAATCATATTTTTCGACGTTTTGACCTTGAAATTTCTGGCCGAAAGGATTGGGTCTGGAGATAAACGATGATATCCCCATACCATGGATCTAAAGTACTGATTAGAAACAAGGATTCATCCGCAATGGGCTCTTCCGCCACAGTTTTCGTGTCAGCACGCGGGAAGTCACACATTAACTCCGCAAAAACTAAAGATTTATTCGACTTAGACTTTTCAAATTTCAAGTCGAACTCCTGCAGGATGAAAATCCATTTGGAGTGCTTGCCCCCTAGCAATTGCTTGGTTAAAATATAGATCATAGGGTTGCAATCAAAAATTATTGTAGTTTTACGTAGTAAAACGTAATGACGAAAACGTTGGACAACTTGAACAACTGCCAATGCCAATTTCTCCACATGTGAGTATTTTAGCTCAGTTGGATTTAAATTTCGACTAAGGTAATATATCACATGTTTAGTATCGAATTCATCTTCCTGAACTAACACCATTCCAATGGTGGAATGGGAGGCGGCGAGATACAAGAAGTAGTCCTGGTTGTAGTTGGGAGGATGCAATAACGGTGCATGGGTCAACGCATGTTTTAGTGCATCAAAAGATTTCTCAGCTATCTCATCCCAAAAGAATGGAGTATTATGTTTCAACAACTGGGTAAAACCCTTTGTGATCTCATCGTAGTTAGGAATGAATCGGCATAAAAAGTTTGCTTTCCCTTGCAAACTTTGGAGTTGGCGAAGACTCGAAGGAGGAGGCAATTTGACAATAGCTTCAACCTTCGAGGGATTGATGTGAATGCCGGCTTTCGAAACAACAAACCCCAATAACTGACCCGTTTCGATACAGAAAACACACTTGTGTGGATTCAACCTAATCCGATAATGCCTACACCTCATAAAGATTGCTCGTAAATGGATGAGATGATCAGCTCGATGTAATGAATGAGCAGGCAAATCATCGAGATAGGGTTGCACAATGTGCTTGATGTCATGAAACGCATAAGACATGGCCCTTTGAAAAGTTGCCCCAACGTTCTTGAGCCCAAAAGGTAATTTGCAATAAGCAAATGTCCCCCATGGACAAATGAAAGCTGTTTTTGGTTGATCAGCGGGTAGAATATTGATTTGATTGTATCCGGAAAAACCATCCATGAAGGAGAATATTTCGCTGCCGGCACAATCATCAATGATTTGATCGATATAGGGAGTTGGGTAATTGTCTTTTGGATAGGCTCGATTAATATCCCTATAATCGGTACATATTCTTATTGTCCCTTGCTTTTTGTTAACCGGAAAAATATCCGATACCCAATCCGTTAATGGAATCAGATAAATCAAACCTGCTTTGAGTAATTTTTCAACTTCTGCTTTAATAGCAGCAGCTTTTCTCGGGTTAATCTGACGCAAATGTTGCCGGACGGGTTTAGCATCTGGGTAAGTTTTGATTTCATGAACAACAATTGCGGGGTCAATTCTTGGCATTTCCTCATATGACCAGGCAAACACGTCGTTGAATACTTGAAATAGTGCCTTATATGTTTGAATTTCATCTTCCGTACATGAGGCACCTATATGAATGTTTTCAACAATTACAGGCTTAACCGAAATATCAATAGGAAAAGTTCGAAAAGTGTTTCCCAAATTTAACTCTGAATCAGGATTTTTCATTGGATTTTGAGGTTCCTTGACATATTCAGTCGTAAAAATTGATGAAAAATCATTTTCAAAATGATCACTCTCGGGTAGAAACGAAGATCTTCCCATGGTAAATCATCGACACATAGGATTTCATGAATTTGCTCATCAGTGTGAACAAGTTCGGAAAACGTTTATGAATCCGAGTTTGATGTGAAAAGTGATTCCTCATGGACCACATTCATTGAGTCAATTTTGGTTGAAGATGGGTCGGAAAACGACTGCACGGCCTGATACACAATTTCATATGGACTCAAAGGCATAACATCACCAAATGAGTCTATCTCAAATTCGGAAGGTACGATCCAAGGATCATCATAAACAATGGTGTCTGACGAAATCATATGAATGGCTGCAGTAGAAGACCATGCATTGATAGGAGGAAAATGAAAAGTTCCCAGTAAACCGACATCTTTAACTAGTCCTACTCAAACATCCTTATATGGGATAGTCATTTTACCGACATGCTGAATACTTTTAGAAGAGGCCGGGTCGGATGAAAAGTAAGTCAGCTAGTCTATAGTTACGATATTTCCATTATGAGGGAACTTTATCAGCCAAAAGACCGATGAAATGACAGCTGTCATAGCGTAAGACAAACTACGACCCAAGAGAAGGTTGTAATCTAGAGGGGCATCAACCACTTCCACATCTAGATTAATAGTTTTGCCTTCAACCCCTATAGGTAAATCCTGTAGAATGCCAAACGGATGAAACCCATAGCCATCAAAGGCCTTTAGAATCATCGGGGATTGATTTAGCGAAGGAGAACCAAGAGATCTCCAACACTGTATCGACATAATACACGTTGAGGCTCCCTCATTAATCACAGTCCTGTAAATGGGTCTGTTTTTTACTAACACTGGGATCTGGAAAGCCATTTGATGAGGTAAGTGCGGTGTATTATTTTCTAGATCGAAAATTATAAGGTTCGAGTCCTAAACATCAACATCACCTATAGCCGACAAAAGTAATTTACGCTGTGCTAGACATGATTGCAGCACTTCCAAAGCCGACATTGCTGAAGGTGAAACAACCAAATCTTCAACAATGTTATAGTTCTGAGCCGCTCTCGCATGTGGATTGAAAGCTGACTTTCGAAGTATACCCTTGGCGGGCGGTTTGATTACTAAGTCTGGGTTAGGTTTCTTGATCTGTAGTGGATCAGAACCAGGAGCTGAGGTTGACGGGTTAGAATGAGAAGATTCTGCTTCTTTGCCATCAATAGGATTTTACTTCCATAATCATGCAATCGAGTCGCAATCCTAACATGGGACATCATTAGTATGGGTTCTTCATTGGCATTTGAGGAAGAACCTATCATCTTACTGTCTTGACTTGGAAAAGGATCCTTCAAAACAGCAGGCGTTTGGGAACCTTTGACAATATTCGCAACCTCTGCACGATGAGGGCAGTGTCTTGTAAAATGATCTTCGTCACAAATGAGACAAGGATAACGAGGTTTGCTTTTCTCATCATTTGATTCCGCTTTTTCTGGTTTCTCTTTCGAATTTTTATCTGTTTTATTTTTCTTCTTCCCTTTCTTCTTACCACTGGATTTTGATCTGGCTCTAGATGACTCTACAACATGAATATCGGCGGAAATTTCCGCGGAAAAATCTCCTGTCGAGGAATCTAGCAAGGTTATGATAGTGGAAGAATTATTCTTACTTTTGGTACTAACCGTACCAATCATACCATCAGCGGCATGAGACCCTGAAGGAGCTGCAGCGATTTGATTTTGCTTAGGAAGATCAGGGATTTTCTCGTGTAACGTACTTGACTGAGTATAAACTAAGTCAAGGTACTGTGCTTGAGCAATTACTTGCTCTTCAGTAACGACTCCGGCCTTAGCTACATCCTCAGTGATCTTTGGCAATAAAGATTTTACAAACCATTCAGCTAAGATCTGATCCGGAATAAAAACCTTCACTAAACGCCGTCGATGTCTCCATTCATGAATGTGATCTGAAATGTAAGTGGATGTTGACTGCTTTAATGACGTTAATAATTCCATGCCATTGTCATATCTGACCGGCAACTGAAAATGAGTTAAAAACAAAGTAGCTAACTGACTAAAATTATAAAAAGTGGCTCGCGGTAACTCAATGTACCACTTGGCTGCAAGACCAATTAGAGTGCGCTGGAAAAGCCTTAAATGGATTGAATCATCTGAAATGAAATTAGACGCACACCAGAGGTGATAAGTCATCACATGGTTCGATGAGTCATCTCCTGATTTGCCTTCAAACTTAGGAATATCACTAGACAACTTATTCGACGTTGGCGGCCAAAATAGAAGATAGTTAATGGGATCGTTTGTTAGGCGCGACAAGTCAGGCAAGTCCAAAGTTGCGATAAACGGTAACTGACGATTAGGGTCCCTAAAACTCTGGGTCATGAGACCAGCCCCAGGAGGAGGATATCTAGGATAAATAGGAATTGGAATTGCATTTGGGATATTGTATCCTCTCAGAAAACTAGGATTAACAGGACCATACTGGGGTTGCTGAGGTTGTTGATATGTATACCTAGGGTAGGGTTGATACTGATAGACTGGCTGCTGCACAGCTGGACCGAATTGGTACTGTCCCTGGTACGGTTGATAAGTAAATTGAGGTTGACTTGTGACAACTGTACTTGAACCAGGTTGTCCTACAGGCATCTGAACCGAAGTTTGAATTGTGGATTTAGACTGAGGTAAAGATGTCTGAGGAGTTGATACAGGAACAGTAGAAACCGGAGCTGTCGATACTCCAGAAGTAGGTAGGGTAGATTGAACAGATGTTGCAGCAGTTGCAACAACCATTTGAGGCGGAGTACGAGGCGTACTAGGCCCAGGCTGAGAAACTACAAACGGTACAGAAGTTTGAATAGTTGACTGGATGGGTTGCTGGGGTGAACCAGAAACTAAGGGTTGTCTAGTTTGAGATGACAATTGTACATTCGGTTGCAAGACCTGTTGAGTTTGAGATGGATCCCACATTAAGTTCATTCCGGGGTATGGACCCATAACAGGTTGAGAATATTGAGGACCATAACCAGGTTGAGGGCAGGGTTGATAATTCAGAGGTACATTTCCGGTTCCTTGAACATATGATTGACCGGAAGGTGGTTGGAAACCTTGGTTCGTGTACTGACCTTGGGGTTGATAACCCTGAGGCACGTATTGATACTGGGGTTGACCTTGAGGTATATATTAATACTGGGGTTGACCCTGAGGTACATATTGAGATTGGGGTTGACCTTGAGGAATGTACTATCCCATAGGTATGTACTGTCCTTGAGGTTGCCCCCCCAGGCACAAATTGGGTACCTTGAGGTTGCCCCCCAAGCGATAATTGAGGATTTTGAGGCTGCCCCCCAGGCGGTAACTAGCCACCTTGAGGTTGAGGATTAGGAATAGTAACTGACATCATGAGAATATCTTCTACACTCAATGACTTAGTACTATTATTTCCGGTTAATAACCCTTGTTCAATGGGTTGAGGAGACGCTCCCGAAAAAGTACCAGTAAGTGACTGATACCTAGAGGGAACAGAAGGACCGCCGTACAAAAAGGATTCTGGAGATTGAGAAAACATGAACGACTGTCTTGACATATTTAACGGAGGATAGTAATCTCTAGGTGTGGGGTGATAAGGAATAAGAGGTGGTGAAAAACTTAGTCTCAGGTTTTCCAAAAAATTAGTCAATGAAAGATACCAAGCAATGCTCCTAGGTGGACTGTAAAAGATTGATTCACGCTCCCTAAGTTCTATAACAGGTTGATTTTCAGGGATAGGGATGCCTACTTCTTCTTCCGGAGTAGCAAGTTCTTCAATAGCTATAAGTCCAGAAGGAAGATTTTGGGTAATTATTCTTTCTACCCTGGGTGAACCAGGACCACTAGAAGTTGGAGAGGTAAACCCCGATGTTGGAGTAGCAACAAATTCACTTTCAGGTTCGGATATTTCAGGTTCCTCACCTAAATCACTAGTAGATGAAAAGCTACCAGTAATTTCGGAAACAGACACAGATTGTGGATTATAATATGCTACTGGAGCTTGAAAATCAGGATGTACCACCAAAGAAGACTCTCCTTCTTCAGGTGACCCAACTCTACTGTCTCTTGGAGTTATGAGGGCTCTTAACCCTTCACGCTGGCTAGGTGAAAACTTAGGAGGTTGGCCCCGAAGTCTACGGGACTTCCTCGGTAATTCAGCCACGATTAATATTTTAACTACTTCACATGCAAAAAAAGTAAAATCTCAATGAAAACCACCTAAAGCCTCTAAAGAACCAAACAAATTTGAATCACACGCCTAAAGAATCTAGGAGATCAAACCATACACAAACAGTAACTTTCCATACTGAAAATACTAGTTGGTGATGAAATCCAACATCGTAGAGTTCAATACAGAAATGGCGGTTGGAACAGTTACCCCGACAACCTGCTTAATGAATAGACTAGCACAAGTTCCTCCACTAAACCGTCTCGAGTGAAGAGAACCCCCCAGAAAATCCAAGTGAGTCTAGCCGACGTCTACTCTAGGTACAGTGGGATCTTCCCACCACTGTCACCTTAGGAAGAATCCTATAGAATATGGTCACTATGGTTACCAACGGAAACAAATATACCTGGGGGAACAGTCTACGATCCGATACGCACACAAGGGCACTGTAACAAGCTCAATCCCCTTGAAGGCTCCTTGACATAATCCAAGGTTTACCAACAAGTGACCCCAGGCTCCTCAACAATGGTTAATCTGAGGTTTACCGTTTTTAATACGTGAATATCAGGCGTCGTTCCCAATGAGGAAGGATTGATTCCCACACTGGTTCGGACATGATCTCGTGCTTCTCCTTTAAGAGGATCTTTCCTAGAGCATAGATGCAAAAATTGGATTTTTCTCCTACTGCAAGATACAGCTACTTGTTTGTTTTACTGTCTTGGAGAGTTAATTACTCCCTACTCCAAGACACTAGCCTAAGCTATGTTGGTGTAATAGAACCCTAAAAATAAAAAGATTACTAGATAGATTTTACTTTAAGTGTTATTTTTATTGGTTTTTGTTTAAGTCAAGAGGTGCGGAGATGAAACTTGTGGTGTGAAGACTCGACTCAAAATCAATAAAAAAAAATTCACTTAAGATGATTAAGCAATCTTTTCCATTCAATGAACTTCTAGCTAGGAAAGAGTTTGAGAATGCAAATGCTTGTAAACACAAATCTTTCTTAACAAAAAAATTAAAAGAAGAGCTTTTTGTTTTTTCCAATGCACTCAAAATGAGACAACTAGTTATTTTCACAAAAAATTCCGTTTTCTTTCAAACACTCAAATACTACAGAAACAAACTTTTTCCAAAGGAGATTTTTTTTTTATTTTTTATAAAACACTCAAAACTATGGAAATAACTAATCTTGAGATCTATAAACTATAAAAAAACTATTTGAATTCAAAGCTTACAAGATGTCTTTTTCAAGGATGTTTTACTTAGCTATAAACAAACTAAGGAATAATTTGTCCAGAATCACAAATCAGTAAAAAAAAACCAATTTTTGTTTTCTTTTCTAAAAATGAAATCCAAACTTTTAACACAAGCCTTTTCGAAGTTTCGCAAAGAGAAAACACAAGGTGGATTCCTCAACAAAGGTAGATTTTGCAAATGGTCAGACTCATAAGAAGGCTAGTAAAAACCAAGGTGATCTGAGGCATCTATAACTTGTAAGCTCTGAGCTACTACAAGACCAAAATGAAAACCAAGCCCGGCAACCAAAACTTCTAGGAATTTCACCTAAAACCCTAACACCAATGGAATTAACCTAAGAAAAGTTCTTAACAAGTCATATGCAGGTCTGGGCAGGGGATAACAACATCTAAACAAAAACTAGGCTGACTACAAGAGAAAATCTTAGGTTTTCCAAAATTTTGACAGGGTTCGCAGGCCCACCGTTCACACAGGTGCGGTACCGCTCTGTGCTAAAAGCAAAAGTGCAGATAGGTCCGCACTGTGTTGCAAGCCGAGGGTGTGGTCCTCTCCCAAAGTTATGAAAAACAAAAAATAATCCTAGATCTACTAAATCTACCTAATTCCACACAAAACAAGCCAAAAACAGAAACAAAAACACAGTTTTTCAGGTCAAAGTAAAGCAAATAAAGAAATAAAGTCCCCAGCGGAGTCACCATTTTGTCACACGGAATGAGTCGATCATGCAGACAAGATTGACCTTCCTAGAATATAACGATATCTAGTGACAAACAAGCCAATCAAAAACTATCTTTCTCTAAATATGCAATTTATAAACAAAGGCAAACAAGTGTTTTAGGCCTACCTTGGGTCCAATGCAAGTTTGTGGAAGCCTCGCTCCTTTGATCCAAATGAGCTCCCTTGTAGTGAATCTGCAAACAAAAACAAGCAAACAAATTAAATAGCACCTGAAAAGCCAATATCATAAAGCATACTTATCATGATGATCAAGGAATTTATGACACAAATGACATAAGACAATTTGTTCAGAAAAATGAATCTGATTGTATTAATTCAAATCAAAGAAGAACTTTACAACTTGTGCCTTAATGCTGTACAAGCTCCTCCCAGGGTCCAACAAGAAGTCTCCTCTACTTTGACAAGTTTCACTCTCTTCCCAATGAAGCCAAAAAGGTATGTGATCTCTCCTCTCAAGCTTAACTAGGAAGTCTCAATTCCACCAGCATTTACCTTCAAAAATGTTCAGCTTCTAACCTCCCTAGCAACCAGCCCAATGCCTTAATTTATAGTGCAATGGAGGGAAGTTACTAGGTCCTCCTTCAAAGGGATAAAGCCCTCCTTCAAAGGGATAGCTCCTCTCATCAAGGGATTAGCTCCTTCTCTTTTGGGATGCATGAACCACCTAAGAGCGAACAATCCACGTCAAAATTCCTTCTAGAATCATCTAGAATTAACCCAAAGTGAGTTTTTTAGAATAAACTTGCGCATTTTTTATTTTCACAGGGGTATTCACCCACTCCTTTAGAGACAGAGCGAGCAGGTCCACAGGTATTGTGAACAGGGGGTGCGGGACCGCAGGCAACAGTGAGAGAAAGTGAGACAAAGGTCACATTGCATGTTCGCATTACACTGCATTGCATCACATCTCTACATTGTGGCACATTGAAACCCTGCAATGGCACATCAAAACCTTGCAACTTACCACATTTTAACGTGACATCACAAATTTCCCTCACAAATCCAATAAATGTGCTCACATGGGGGGAATTCTATATATAGCACCCCCTTCTATTTCATTTTCATCAAGGTTTTTTTATCACATCGTCCTTACTCATTTTCATTGTGCAATTTGTTAGCACTTCCCTATCATTCGAGAGTGTGCAATGTTGCCTAGAGTGTAACATCCATGCCACATTGTAGGCAAGTATTGCACACCTTATTGTCGCAATCATTTTTCTATTAATGAATGAAGTGTTAACTACTTTCATGAAACCATTCACATACCTCACCCTTTCATATTCCGCAGATGTACACATATAAACCTGATCATTTCCTTAATCATTTCCTTTTAATACCACTTTGCTCGTGAATTGTAATTTCATAAAGCATCATGCTTTCTCCTCTTATTATTTCGTTACCCTTTTGTGCCACACAAACCACTCTCCATATTGAAGTATCATGTCCATTTTCCTATCACATTGAAATTATAATTATTATATTGATCTTTAGTCTTGTGCTATGGCACAACTGCCTTACACATCATACAAATGATTTTTGTGATGTGATGCATGGTAGTGTTGCAACCCATGCCACATTGCATCACTAGTTTGTATAGAAAATTTAACTTCTAGTATTGAAAAATGATGCATTCCTCTTGCCTATCTTATGATAATAGTACGCGATGTGTATATAACCATTTTGACGTTGTCACAAGTCTTCCATTTTATAATTCAGTTCTTAGTTTTGCACAACAGTGCAATTTACTCACTCAGTCCGGGATAAGGATGTGCGATGTGATACATAGTTCTATCGCAATATACCCCCATATTGCATTGCATTCTCACTTTGTAGTCTAAATTTATTCCTTGTGACACAACACATTACATAGCCTCAAACTACATTGATTTATTACACTATGCACCAAGTTATTATTTTGTTCTCTAATTTATTTGTTATAATGAATATTTTTTATCTTTTAGGTTTAAAAGCTTTGCAATGTGTGATCATATACTCATATGAAGATATGGATCCTCCAAGAAAGAGGCCTAGAAAAAAACCTGCATAGAAGGATCAGAAGAAAGTCTTGTTGCCTACATATGCTAACATAAGGTGCTTTATTTATAAGTTTATTTCCATCAACTAGTTAGAGATCTATCACCTATTTTCAAGGAGAGAATACTGTTACACAAAAATATCTTCACCATGATTATTTGCAGTCAGTATGGGTCTATTATCACTTGTATTGTCCTCCTAAGCAAGTCTCAGACCTAAGCTCTTCAAGTCAAGCTTTGAAAATGAGAGAAAGACATTGAAAATCAACAAAGCTCTAGTTCCGCACTTTCTCTCACTATTGCCTGCGGTCCCGCACCTCCTGTTTACAAAAACTGCGGACCTCCCCGCTCTGTCCCTAAAGGAGTGGGTACGGACCCCTGTGAAAGTAAAAAAGGCGCAAGTTTATTCTAAAAAAACTCACTTTGGGTTATTCTAGATGATTCTAGAAGAAATTTTGACGTGGATTGGTCGCTCTTAGGTGGTTCATGCATCCCAAAAGAGAAGGAGCTAATCCCTTGATGAGAGGAGCTATCCCTTTGAAGGAGGACCTAGTAACTTCCCTCCATTGCACTATAAATTAAGGCATTGGGCTGGTTGCTAGGGAGGTTAGAAGCTGAACATTTTTTGAGGGTAAATGCTGGTGGAATTGAGACTTCCTAGTTAAGCTTGAGAGGAGAGATCACATACCTTTTTGGCTTCATTGGAAGAGAGTGAAACTTGTCAAAGTAGAGGAGACTTCTTGTTGGACCCTGGGAGGAGCTTGTACAACATCAAGTCACAGGTTGTAAAATTCTTCTTTGATTTGAATTAATGAAATCAAATTCATTTTTCTCAACAAATTGTCTTATGTCATTTGTTTCATGAATTCCTTGATCTTCATGTTGAATATGTTTTATGATATTGGCTTTTCAGGTGCTATTTAATTTGTTTGCTTGTTTGTGTTTGCAGATTCGCAACAAGGCAGCTCATTTGGATCGAAGGAGTGAGGCTTCCACAAACTTGCATTGGACCCAAGGTAGGCCTAAATCACTTGTTTGCCTTTGTTTATAAATTCATATTTAGAGAAAGATAGTTTTTGATTGGCTTTCTTGTCATTAGATCTCTTTAGATTCTAGGAAGGTTTATCTTGTCCGCAAGATCGACTCATTCCGTGTGACAAAATGGCGACTCTGCTGGGGACTTGATTTTTTCCTTGTTTTTACTTTGACCTGAGAAACTGTGTTTTTGTTTCTGTTTTTGGCTTGTTGTGTGTGGAATTGGGTAGAACTAGTAGATCCAGGGTTATTTTTTGTTTTTCATAACTTTGGGAGAGGACCGCACCCTAGGCTTTTGACACAATGTGGACCTATCATGCACTTTTGCTTTTAGCACAGAGCGGTACCGCACCTGTGTTAACTGCGGGCTTGCAGACCCTGTCAAAATTTTGGAAAACCTAAGATTTTCTCTGTTAGTCAGCTTAGTTTTTGTTTAGATGTTATTATCCCCTGCCCAAACCTACATATAACCTGTGAGAAGCTTTCCTTAGGTTGATTTCGTTGGTGTTAGTGTTTTAGGTGAAATTCCTAGAAGTTTTGCTTGTTGGGCTTGGTTTTCATTTTGGTCTTGTAGTAGCTCTGAGCTTAGAAGCTGTAGGAACCTCAGATCACCTTGGTTTTTACCAGCCTTCTTGTGAGTCTGACCATTTGCAAAATCTACCTTTGTTGAGGAATCCACCTTGTTTTTTGTCTTTATAAAACTTTGAAAAGCTTGTGTTTAAAAGTTTGGATTTCTTTTTTTTAAAAGAAAACAAAGATTGGTTGTTTTTTGACTGATTTGTGATTCTGCATAAATTAGTCCTTAGTTTACATCTTGCTAAGTAAAACATCCTTAAAAAAGACATCTTGTAAGCTTTGACTTCAAATAGGTTTTATAGTTTGTAGATCTCAAAGTTAGTCATTTCCATAGTTTTGAGTGTTTTATAAAAATAAAAAAAATCTCTTTTGGAAAAAGTTTGTTTTTGTAGTGGTTGAGTGTTTTAAAAGAAAAGGAAAATTTTTGTGAAAATAACTAGTTGTCTCGTTTTGAGTGCATTGGAAAGGACAAAAGCTCTTCTTTTAATTTGTTTGTTAAGGAAGATTTGTGTTTACAAGTATTTTCATTCTCAAACTCTTTCATAGCTAGAAGTTCATTGAAGAGAAAAGATTGTTTAATCATCTTAAGTGCATTTTTTAGTGATGTCAAGTTGAGTCTTCATACCACGAGTTTCATCTTCGCACCTCTTGACTTAAACAAAAACCAATAAAAATAACGCTTAAAGTAAAATTCATCTAGTAATATTTTTATTTCTAGGGCTATGATACACCAACATAGCTTAGTCTAGTCTCTTGGAGTAGGAGAGTAATTAACTCTCCAAGACAGTAGGAGAGAAATCCAATTGTTGCATTTATGCTCTGGGAAAGCTCCTCTTAAAGGAGAAGCATGAGATCGTGTCCGAACCAGTGTGGGAATCAATCCTTCCTCATTGGGAACGATGCCAGATATTCACGTATTAAAAACGGTAAACCTCGGATTAACCATTGTCGAGGAGCCTGGGGTCACTTGTTGGTAAACCTTGGATTATGTCAAGGAGCCTTCAAGGGGATTGAGCTTGCTACTCTGCCCTTGCATGCATATCGGATCGTAGAATGTTCCCCCAGGTATATTTGTTTCGGTTGGTAACCTTAGTGACCATATTCTTTAGGATTCTTCCTAAGGTGACAGTGGTGGGAAGATCCCACTATACCTGGGGCAGACATCGGCTAGACTCACTTGGATTTTCTGTGGGGTTCTCTTCACTCGAGACGGTTAAGTGGAGGAAATTGTGCCAGTCTATTCATTAAGCAGGTTTCCGGGGTAACTGTTCCAACCGCCATTTCTGTATTGAACTCTGCGACGTTGGACTTCATCACCAAATAGTGTTTTCAGTACAGAAAGTTACTGTTTGTGTGTGTTTGATCTCCTAGATTCTTTAGGCGTGTGATTCAAATTTGTTTGGTTCTTTAGAGGCTTTAGGTGGTTTTCATTGAGATTTTACTTTGTTTGCATGTGAAGTAGTTAAAATTTTTTAATCGTGGCTGAATTACCGAGGAAGTCCCGTAGACTTCGGGGCCAACCTCCTGAGTTTTCACCGAGCCGGCCTGAAGGGTTGAGAGCCATCGTAACTCCTAGAGACAGTAGAGTTGGGTCACCTGAAGAAGGAGAGTCTTCTTTGGTGGTACATCCTGATTTTCAAGCTTTAGTAGCAGATTATAATCCACAATCAGTGTCTGTTTCCGAAGTTACTGGTAGCTTTTCATCTACTAGTGATATAGGTGAGGAACCTGAAATATCCGAACCTGAAAGTGAATTTGCTGCTACTCCAACATCGGGGTTTGCTTCTCCAGCTTCTAGTGGTCCTAGTTCACCTAGGGTAGAAAGAATAATTACCCAAAATCTTCCTTCTGGACTTATAGCTATTGAAGAACTTGCTACTCCGGAAGAAGAAGTAGGCATCCTTATGCCTGAAAATCAACCTGTTATTGAACTAAGGGAACGTGAATCAATTTTTTACAGTCCACCTAGGAGCAGTGCTTGGTATCTTTCTTTGACTAATTTCTTGGAAAACCCAGGGTTAAGTTTTTCACCACCTCGTGTTCCTTATCACCCAACACCTAGAGGTTATTATCCTCTGTTAAATATGTCAAGACAGTCGTCCATGTTTACTCAATCACCAGAATCCTTTTTGTACGGCGGTCCTTCTATTCCCTCTAGGTATCAATCACTTTCTAGCACTTTTTTGGGAGAATCTCCTCAACCCATTGAACAAGGGTTATTAACTGGAAGCAATGGTACTAAGCCGTTGAGCGTAGAATATATTCTCATGATGTCAGGTACTATTCCTAATCCTCAACCTCAAGGTGGCCAGTTACCGCCTGGGGGGCAGCCTAAAAATCCTCAATTATCGCCTGGGGGGCAACCTCAAGGTACCCAATTTGTGCCTGGGGGGCAACCTAAAGGACAGTACATCCCTACGGGACAGTACGTTCCTCAAGGTCAACCCCAGACTCAATATGTACCCCAAGGTCAACCCCAGTATCAATATGTACCTCAAGGTCAACCCCAGTATCAGTACGTGCCTCAAGGGTATCAACCCCAAGGTTAGTACTCGAACCAAGGTTTCCAACCACCCTCTGGTCAATCATATGTTCAAGGAACGGAAAATGTACCTTTGAATTATCAACCCTACCCTTAACCCAGTTATGGTCCTTAATATTCTCAACCTGTTATGGGTTCGTACCCTGGAATGAATTTAGTGTGGGATCCATCGCAAACTCAACAGGTCTCGCAACCGAATGTACAGTTGTCATCTCAAACTGGACAACCCTTAATTTCTAGTACACCCCAGCAACCTGTCCAGTCTACTATTCAAACTTCTGTACCTTCGGTTGTTTCTCAGCCTGGGCCTAGTACAGCCATACTCCACCTCAAACGACTGTTACAACTTCCGCAACATCTGTTCAATCTACCCCACCTACTTCTGGAGTATCGACAGCTCCGGTTTCTACTGTTACTGTATCTACTCCTCAGACATCTTTACCTCTCTCTGGATCTACGATTCAAACTTCGGTTTAGATGCCTGTAGGAAAACTTGCTTCAAGTACGGTTGTCACAAGTCAACCACAATTTACTTATCAACTGTACCAGGGACAATACCAATTCGGTTCTGCTGTGCAGCAGCCAGTCTGTCAGTATCAACCGTACCCTGGGTACACATATCAACAACCTCAACAACCCCAGTACGGTCCGGTTAATCCTGGTTTTCCAGGAGGATATAATATCCCAAATGCAATCCCTATTCCTAGTTATCCTGTATATCCTCCTCCTGGGGCTGGTCTCATGACCTAGAGTTTTAGGGACCCTAATCGTCAGTTACCATTTATCGCAACTTTGGACTTGCCTGACTTGTCGCGCCTAACGAACGATCCCATTAATTATCTTCCGTTTTGGCCGCCAATGCCGAATAAGTTGCCTAGTGATATTCCTAAGTTTGAAGGCAAATCAGGAGAGGACCCGTTGAACCATGTGATGACTTATCACCTCTAGTGTGTGTCTAATTCCGTTTCAGATGATTCAATCCATCTAAGGCTTTTCCAGTGCACTCTAATTGGTCTTGCGTCCAAGTGGTACATTGAGTTACCACGAGGCACTTTTTATAATTTTAGTCAGTTAGCTACCTCGTTTTTAACTCATTTTCAGTTGCCAGTCAGATATGACAATGGCCCGAAATTACTAACTTCATTAAAGCAATTGACGACCACTTACATTTCAGATCACATTCATGAATGGAGACGTTGACGGGGTTTAGTGAAGTTTTTTATTCCGGATCAGATCTTGGCTGAATGGTTTGTAAAATCTTTGTTGCCAAAGATCATTGAGGATGTGGCTAAGGCCGGAGTCGTTACTGAGGAGCAAGTAATTGCTCAAGCACAGTACCTTGACTTGGTTTATACTCAGTTAGGTACGTTACACGAGAAAATCCCTGATCTTCCTAAGAAAAATCAAATCACTACAGCTCCTTCAGGGTCTCATGCCGTTGATGGTATGATTGGTACGGTTAACACTAAAAGTAAGAAGAAGTCTTCCAAGAATTCTTCTCCTATCATAACCTTGCCAGACTCCCCGACAGGAGATTCTTCCGCAGAGATTTCCGCCGATATTCACGTTGTAGAGTCATCTACAGCCAAATCAAAATCCGGTGGTAAGAAGAAAGGGAAGAAGAAAAATAAAACGGACAAAAATTCAAAAGAGAAACATGAAAAATCAGAATCCAATGACGAAAAACGCAAACCTCGTTATCCTTGTCTCATTTGTGACGAAGAACATTTTACGAGAGACTACCCTCATTGTGTAGAGGTTGCGAAGATTGTCAAAGGTTCCCAAATGCCTGCTGTTTTGATGGATCCTTTTCCAAGTCAAGACAGTAAGATGATAGGTTCTTCCTCGAGTGCCAATGAAGAACCCATACTGATGATGTCCCATGTTAGGATTGCGACTCGATCGCATGATTATGGTAGTAAAAGTCCTGTTGATGGTAAAGAAGCAGAATCTTCTCATTCTAACCCATCAACCTCAGCTCCCGGTTCCGATCCACTACAGATCGAGAAACCTAATACAGACTTGGTAATCAAACCGCCCGCCAAGGGTATACTTCGAAAGTCAGCTTTCAATCCACATGCGAGAGCGGCTCAGAACTATAACATTGTTTAGGATTTAGTTGTTTCACCCTCAGCAATGTCGGCTTTGGAAGTGCTGCAATCATGTCTAGCACAACGTAAATTACTTTTGTCGGCTATAGGAGCTGTTGACATTCAGGACTCGAACCTAATAATTTTCGATCTAGAAAATAGTACACCGTGCTTACCTCATCAAATGGCTTTCCAGATTCTAGTGATAGTAAAAAATAGACCTATTCATAGGACTGTGATATATGAGGGAGCCTCAACATGTATTATGTCGATACAGTGTTGGAGATCACTTGGTTCTCCTTCACTAAATCAATCCCCGACGATTCTAAAGGCTTTTGATGGCCGTGGGTTTCATCCTTTTGGCATTATACAGGATCTACCTATAGGGGTTGAAGGAAAAACCGTTAATCTAGATGTGGAGGTGGTTGATGCCCCTTTAGATTACAACTTTCTCTTGGGTCGTAGTTGGTCTTATGCTATGACAGCTGTCGTTTCATCGGTCTTTCAGGTTATAAAGTTTCGTCATAATGGAACGATCGTAACAATAGACCAGCTGGCTTACTTTTCATCCGACCCAGCCTCTTCTGAAAGTATTCAGCATGTCGGTAAAACGACTATCCCATATAAGGATGTTGGAGTAGGACTAGTTAAAGATGCCAGTTTACAGGGAACTTTTCCTTTTCCTCCGATCAACGCATCATCTTCATTTGCAACCATTCATATGATTTCGTCAGACACCATTGTTTATGATGATCCTTGGATCGTTCCTTCTGAATCTGAGATAGACTCATTTGGTGATGTTATGCCTTTGAGTCCATATGAAATTGCGTATGAGGCCGTGCAATCGTTTACCAACCCATCTTCAACCAAAATTGACTTAATGAATATGGTCCGTGAGGAATCACTTTTCACATCAAGCTCGGATTCAACGACGTTTTCCAAACTTGCTCACTCTGATGAGCAAATTCGTGAAATCCTATGTGTAGATGATTTACCATGGGAAGATCTCCATCACAGATCTTCGTTCCTACCCGAGAATGATCGTTTTGAAAATGATTTTTCATCAATTTTTAGGACTGAATATTTCAAGGAACCTTAGAATCCAATGAAAAATCCTGATTCAAAGTTAAATTTGGGAAACATCTCTCGAACTATTCCTATTGAAATTTCGGTTAAGCCTGGAATTGTTGAGAACATTCATATAGGTGCCTCGTGTACAGAAGATGAAATTCAAATATATAAGGCCCTATTTCAAGAATTCCGTGACGTGTTTGCCTGGTCCTATGAGGAAATGCCAGGAATTGACCCCGCAATTGTTGTTCATGAAATCAAGACTTACCCGGACGCTAAACCCGTCCAGCAACATTTGCGTCAGATTCACCCGAGAAAAGCTGTTGCTATTAAAGCAGAAGTTGAAAAATTACTCAAAGCAGGTTTCATTTATCCGATCCCGTTAACGGATTGGGTATCGAATATTGTTCCGGTTAACAAAAAGCAAGGGACAATAAGAATATGTATCGATTATAGGGACATTAATCGAGCCTGTCCAAAGGACAATTACCCAACTCCCTATATCGATCAAATCATTGATGATTGTGCTGGCAGCGAAATATTCTCCTTCATGGATGGTTTTTCCGGATACAATCAAATCAATATTCTACCTGTCGATCAACCAAAAACGACTTTCATTTGTCCATGGGGCACATTCGCTTATTGCAAATTACCTTTTGGGCTCAAGAATGTTGGGGCAACTTTTCAAAGGGCCATCTCTTATGCGTTTCATGACATCAAGCACATTGTGCAACCCAATCTCGATGATTTGCCTGCTCATTCATTACATCGAGCTGATCATCTCATCCATCTACGAGCAATCTTTATGAGGTGTAGGCATTATCGGATTAGGTTGAATCCACACAAGTGTGTTTTCTGTATAGAAATAGGTCGATTGCTGGGGTTTGTTGTTTCGAAAGCCGGCATTCACGTTGATCCCTCGAAGGTCGAAGCTATTGTCAAATTGCCTCCTCCTTCGAGTCTTCGCCAACTCCAAAGTTTGCAAGGGAAAGAAAACTTTTTAAGACGATTCATTCCTAACTACGCCGAGGTTACAAAGGGTTTTACTCGGTTGTTGAAATAGAATACTCCATTCTATTGGGATGAGATAGCTCAAAGATATTTTGATGCAGTAAAACACGCGTTGACCCATGCACCATTATTGCATCCTCCCAACTACAACCAGGACTACTTCTTGTATCTCGCCGCCTCTCATTCCACCATTGGAATGGTCTTAGTTCAGGAAGATGAATTCGGTACTGAACATGTGATATATTACCTCAGTCAAACTTTAAATCCAACTGAGCTAAAATACTCACATGTGGAGAAATTGGAATTGGTAGTTGTTTAAGTTGTCCAACGTTTTCGTCACTACATTTTACTACGTAAAACTACAGTAATTTCTGATTGCAACCCTATGATATACATTTTGACCAAGCAATTGCTAGGGGGCAAGTACAGTAAATGGATTGTTATCCTACAAGAGTTCGACTTGGAATTTGAAAAATCTAAGTCTAAGAAATCTTTAGTTTTTGCAGAGTTAATGTGTGACTTCCTGCGTGCTGACACGGAAACTGTGGCGGAGGAGCCCATTGCGGACGAATCCTTGTTTCTCATCAGCACTTTAGATCCATGGTATGGGGATATCATCGCTTATCTCCAGACCTAATCCTTTCGGCTAGAAATTTCAAGGTCAGAACGTCGGAAAATACGATTCCAGTCCCAACAATTCAGGATTATAGGAGATACACTTTATCGCCGTGGGGCGGACTCTGTTTTTCGATGTTGTTTAACTCACGAGGAAGCTGAAAGGGTTCTAAATGAATGTCACTCTGGAGCGTGTGGCGGTCATATGTCTGGGTATGCCACAACCCAAAAGATATTGCGCACTGGCTACTTCTGGCAGTCTTTGTTTAAAGATTGTATTAACGCGGTCCGAAAATGCCACAACTGCCAAATTTTTGATCGAAAGATGCGCGCTCCACCTGCTCCTCTCCATCCTATAATTTCCGTTGGTCCTTTTGCAAAATGGGGTATCGATTTTATTACATGTAACCCTCACTCGACGGGGGGGCATGCATATATCATCCTTGCGGTAGATTATTTTACCAAGTGGGCCGAGGCGATGCCTACATTTGAGGCAGACGGCAAAACAGCTGCAATTTTTGTGTTCAATCATATAATTGCTAGGTTTGGTGTCCCACAAGAGATTATCACTGATCATGGGCGTCATTTTCGAAACGTTATGATGACCAAACTTATAGGCCAGCTTGGCTTGCATCACGACAGTTCAACTCCTTATTATCCACAAGCTAATGGTCTGGTTGAATCCATCAACAAAGTTTTAGTCATCATGATCCGACGAATCATTGGGATTCATCGGTCGAATTGGCATAACATGCTATTTTCAGTGCTTTGGGCGTATCGAACCTCAGTAAAAACGTCAACAGGGTTCACTCCTTTCCAACTAGTTTATGGTCTGGAAGCTGTGTTACCCATTGAATGCGAAATCCCATCATTGCAAATGGCCATCGAGTTACTTCCAGCCACTTCCGAAGAGGAAAAATGTTTGTTATACTTGGCTCAATTAGATGAGAATCGACGTGATGCTGCATTGGCAATCGAAACTCACGCAAAACGTATGAAAGCTCAGTATGATCGAAATGTGACCCCTCGAAATTTTTTGGAAGGAGATCTAGTCTTAGTGTATGATCAAGCTAATGATAAATTAGGCGCTGGAAAATTCGTTCCTATGTGGCATGGTCCCTATGTTGTCAAGTGAAAGCTAACAAAAGGGGCCTATGGATTGGTAGACTTTGACGGGGACTCTTTGGGTAAACCCAGAAATGGTCTTTACCTGAAGAGGTATTATGCTTAAAAGAACGGGTATGGAGATTTTTTTAGTTAGGATAGTTTTTCTTTCTAGCTGGTGTGTTTTAGTTTAAGAAGTGTGCTTAGCTTAGAGAGTGTTTTTCGTCATCATTCCTGCTTATCTTGGTTTTACTCTTGATATTGCAGATGTCGATGCCTCTCCAAACATACATTGGTTTCGCTGATGGTGCTTGTCGTAATACACGGAACATTTCTTCCGCAGCTTGGGTTATCTATTCGCCCTCTGACGAGTTGGTAAAATGCATGGGGTAAGCCTCGATCAAACAACGAACAACATTACCGAGTATAGTGCAGTGATTGAGTTATTATCTGAATCTATTTCATTTGGGATTCGGAGTTTGATAGTGAGGTTAGATTCTGAACTCGTTGTATTACAGCTTAATGGAGTGTATGCCATTAGAAATCCAGTGTTATTGAGATTATTTTTGAGAGTGCGTCTCTTGGAACGAGAATTTGATTATATTGAATATCAGCATATTCCAAGATCTTTAAATACATTAGTAGATGCAATTGCTTCTTGAATGTTAAGTAGACATTTGCAATAATCATACATGTAAATTTAAAACCATTCCATAACATGATTTACAAGATAAGCCGGTAATAGTGATATATATATAGGAGTGTGTCAAAAAATACATCATCCTCGATCATAGGTTGAAAAACACCTTATGATCGGCAAAAATGGTAAGTACAAAAAGAAAAAATGTCATATGTGCCTACAATAGGTGATCATCCTATCAATGGTGATGATCTCGATAAGAAACCACTGCACGGGCCACCTTGCAAAGGAACCTCCTAAAAGGTCCTGGGACCCCAATCACATAGCGCTGAAGTCGACGAGGAATGTCATCTATGCTGGTCTCCGGAATGTCTCCTGTCAAGCGCTCTAGATGACTCTCCAACTCAGCCAAGGTCTCTGTTGATTCGTCCTGTGGGGCTGGCATGGCTGCAGCTGGTTGTTTCCTCTCATAAGGCCGAAGAGCGGCTGGTCGCTGTGGACCCACATCTGCATTTGAAACTTTTACTATCAGTTTTGGGACGATATGAAAATAAAAAATTAAAATAGGAAAATGTTGAAAATGATTTTACCTGAGTCATCCCATTGCTCTCCTGGTGGAAGAGCCATGTATGGGTCACCACGAAAATCTACCCCATCGTAAGGGAAGTCTTGAATAGAAAAAACCTGGTTTTCCAACCATTGGAAATACTCAAGTTTGAATCAAACAACCTCTGTCCCCTCGTCTGGATGACGGGCCATAACTGCGACCCATCGCATCAGTTTGGGCTCTCGAGGAAGCCTAGCTCCAACAGTAAGGTGCTGCGGGATCAACATTGGAACCCTCTCTAGACCAAAGCTCGCGACTAAAGCCCCATAACCAAAGGTCTTCAGTTGTCCGTTCTTGGCTCTGGTCAGTTGGCCTTTTACATTGGCCAGCACAACATCGCACCAATTGAAGATGTTGCCTCGAAAGCAGTCAACTGCCATCCGAATCTGGGATCCGGTGGCAATATGTAATGCGGCACTCCCGCAAAGTCTGGTGACAGTAAATGCGATCACCATGAGTTCAGGATGGGATATGGTTTTAATGTCTATCCCTTTGTCTCTAGCCTGGCTGTTGCAGAACTCTAGCCAGAGGCTATCGACAGACTGGCCACTTGGCCTAGTCCCGAATAGAGTCAAGTCTTCGCCTCTCTTAGGCAAACCGGTCAAGAAGTATATGTCTGCCGGCTCGATTTCGAGCTGGTGGCCACCAATGAAGAAGCACTGGTCCTATATGCTCCATCTGTCAACCAACCACTGTAAGAAATCCACCTGGGCCCTCATGCCAGGTATGGCCCAGAATTTGTACAAGCCGCATGCCTTCAATGCATCAATCGAAGGTTGGTGATTCAACGCGGCAAGATCCACGTCCTCATGCTCCCGTTCACGCCAATCTAGCATGATGTACACTCTACATCCAATAAAAAGACAAATTAGAATGCTAGAAATTAAATTGTTTGGGTCAAATTTGAGAATTTTTGGGTTAAAAACCCTTGCTGCGGGGACCGCACCCTCTGTGTTAGAGATAGTGCGTGGGTCCGCACCTTGCCTACATGGAAGGTGCGGACCCCTGACTTTTTCCCCATTGAGAAAAAGTCGGGGTCCGCGGGTTGCCAGTGTTACGCCTGCGGGCCCCCGCGCGCGGGTTTTTAGCCTAAAAACCCTCCAAAAAATGAAATAAAAACCTAAAACAAAAAATGAAACGGTTGAAATTGAAGAGTAGGATGATGTGGATTACCTGGAGAAGACGACGTTTGATTCCGACGGTTGGATTTTCCGCAATCTTCACGGGAAGTTTCTGAACAAAAAGCACAATTTCTCACCCAAATCTCAAACGGTAAAAATGAATTGACGAAAGTCCTTTTTATAAGTTTTTTGAGTAAATAAATTGAAAATTTGTTTATGTTTCACTTTAGAAAGGTAATTTTTGCAGCATTTTTATCCATTTCAAATAGGTATGAGTAATGTTTGCATTTTTGTCCAGGATAACGGATTATTTAGGCGAAATCTATCATTTTCAACGAAAAAACATTTAGAGTCACCTTTAAGCTCTTTTCTGACTCCTAAAACATGAAAAGATCAGCGAGATTCTGGGTTCGATCCCCAGCGGAGTCGCCATTTTGTCACACGGAATGAGTCGATCTTGCGGACAAGATATACCTTCCTAGAATCTAAAGAGATCTAATGACAAGCAAGCCAATCAAAAACTATCTTTCTCTAAATATGCATTTATAAACAAAGGCAAACAAGTGATTTAGGCCTACCTTGGGTCCAATGCAAGTTTGTGGAAGCCTTGCTCCTTCGATCCAAATGAGCTCCCTTGTCGCGAATCTGAAAACACAAACAAGCAAACAAATTAAATAGCACCTGAAAAGCCAATATCATAAAACATATTCAACATGAAGATCAAGGAATTCATGAAACAAATGACATAAGACAATTTGTTGAGAAAAATGAATCTGATTGCATTAATTCAAAAGAAAGAAGAACTTTACAACCTGTGCCTTGATGCTGTACAAGCTCCTCCCAGGGTCCAACAAGAAGTCTCCTCTACTTTGACAAGTTTCACTCTCTTCCCAATGAAGCCAAAAAGGTATGCGATCTCTCCTCTCAAGCTTAACTAGGAAGTCTCAATTCCACCAGCATTTACCCTCAAAAAATGTTCAGCTTCTAACCTCCCTAGCAACCAGCCCAATGCCTTAATTTATAGTGCAATGGAGGGAAGTTACTAGGTCCTCCTTCAAAGTGATAAAGCCCTCCTTCAAAGGGATAGCTCCTCTCATCAAGGGATTAGCTCCTTTTCTTTTGGGATGCATGAACCACCTAAGAGCGACCAATCCATGTCAAAATTCCTTCTAGAATCATCTAGAATTAACCCAAAGTGAGTTTTTTTAGAATAAACTTGCGCCTTTTTGACCTTCACAGGGGTCCACACCCACTCCTTTAGGGACAGAGCAGGCAGGTCCGCAGTTTTTGTAAACAGGAGGTGCGGGACCGCAGGCAATAGTGAGAGAAAGTGCAGAACCAAAGCTTTGTTGATTTTCAATGTCTTTCTCACATTTTCAAAGCTTGACTTGAAGAGCTGAGGTCTGAGACTTGCTTAGGAGGACAGTACAAGTGATGATAGACCCATACTGACTGCAAATAATCATGGTGACGATATTTTTGTGTAACAAATACCCTAATGGAGAAGAAGATATCAATGTCTATTGGAATGTTAAAGATCATGGTTACACAAAGTAACATCTCATCTAGTAATTGTAGAAATGTCAAGAAAATTTCTACTGCTAATGAATTCCGATTGAAAATAAGAGACACAAATTTCTTCTACTCTTCCGCGGAAAGAAAAACACTTAATAGAAACACATGCAATAACATGCAACCATCAAAACACAAGGAACACATTGATTTTGCAAGGGAACCCAACTAGGAAAAACCCCTCCATTGCTTTGCATTAATTCAGATGAGAATATAGATCAATCACAATGACCGCTTCACACATGAAGCACAAATGCACTGCAATTCAGATCTCCTGTTCACTAACCTACTTTGACCAACACTTAACCAAAATAGACCTCAACCTTCCTCCTCAATCCTTGAGGAAATTAGCCCCTAAAAAATAAGATAATTCCCTATTTCCTTGCGCAAATCCTGAAGGAATTTACCACCTGCTCCAATGCAAAACCTATACACTCAACTAGTATACAACGATATATAAAATTATACCTTTTGCATCCACTCAACTAGGAAACTGTAGTTCCATGCATGATTGGGACTATTTTTAGTAAATTGATCAGTTAACTAAGAGATTAGTGAGTTAAAAATTGTTATAACTATTGAATTGAACTCTTACTGACTCTATTCATGACTAGAGCTCAGATTACTAAGTTTAACTAACAACAATTCCACTAGATTACTATATTTTAGCAATGAACCCATGCACAATTCTACTTCTAGCCTATAGAATTGAATTTACTGATTTAACTAGGAGACAAGGTCATCTCACTCTAGCTAATTAAAATCCAACTCATCTTGTTGATGTGGAAAATCAAATTTCTCCATTTGACTAAGGCTCAAGTCAAATAAAGCCTTTTCTTGCTACAATTTCAACACGTCCTCTTAGCAAGAAAAGGATTTTGGACAAACCCAATCCTGCTCCAGTGGAATGTGTTGTAACACAATTAACACTCCCTCTCATTGTTGTTGTTACTACTGCAATAACTAAAACTAAGAAGCATCCAAAATACTGAATCAACTGTGTCTATGAGCTGAAACTATCTCTTGAGTCTCAGACTGCTACTAGCTTGCAACTATTGCTCAAGATCTGACTACATCAACTGACACTGATCCTTTTGCTACTAAATACTGTGAGCCCCTATAGCAAGGGTAATGATCCATGAGAAGAGTATACTGCAACTGTTTCTGATCTCCTATGGACCCTGTCCAAATCTTTGGAACTCTGTGACTAAGGCTCTACATTTCCCCACCTCACTCCTGGAGGTACAACTGCATGCATGGAGAAATATACCTCTATATTGTAGATATTTTTATATCTAACACTACTTTGTTTTACATTTCCAATAGAAACATGCTTCAAATATGCCTACCCTCTACTGAACATCAAATTTTATCCTCTTTCTTCCAATATAGCTACACAAATTCATTTTTTTTCAGCCAAGGAGCATACATTACATTTTTCAAGTGAATATGGGAGCCTGAATCCCTCTTAAAGGTGACAATACCAATCCCTTTGGTACTATACCTCCCATCATCTTCAATTTTTATGTGTAATTGTATGTCCTTCTCCTCTAGGTTTCTAAATAACTCCTTATTTCCCATCATATGATATGAAGCACCAGAGTCTAGGTACCACTCACTCCCTCTTACTATGCTTTTCATGTAGGCAATGAGGGTGAAATCCAAAAATTGTGATGCAAGAGCATCTCCTCCTGCTCCTGCTGTAGGCTCCTTGCTGGATTTCCTATGTGGACGCTTGGTTTCATAGTGTCCATACTCATAACAATGAAGTCATTTAATTTTACTCAAATATTTCTTCTTTCCATAGTTCTGGCTGGATTCTTCCTTGCCTTGGGCCTTCTTTCTTTTGGAATTATTTCCTTTTCCAACTATAGCAAGGTCGTCTTCCTCATAAACTATAGATGTGACACCATCTCTAGTGTTTCTTCTTATCTCCTCCTACACCAAATAAAACCAAAGTCTCTCCCAATCTGGTAGCTTGTATATTCCATCAACTAAATCCTGATACCTGTGCAAAGATTTCAGAAGGACAAGGAGTGCTAAGCGCACAAGTTTAGATGATGGCACATTTTCTCCTACTCCTCCAAGTCCCTCTCTGACCTGAGTGAATTTGGATAGGCACTCAAGAATGGTTTCATTTTTTTCATTCAAACGTTCCTAAGATTATCTTTCAATGTGAATTTCCTGTCATCATTGTTTCTTTCAAATAACTCTGTGAGGGTTTTCCACATTTCATAAGCATTCTGCTTGTCATGCAAATTCAAAACTAAATGGTATCTAACTCCCTCTAGGATAACACTCCTAGTTTTTGGTTGGCGGGAAAAGTTCCCTAAGGCAAGGGTTGAAAGCCTCAACAAATCAAAATAAAACAAACAATAAAGAACACTCAATCAAGCATGCCAAACATTCGAATTATCAAATTTGGGCTTAGGAACATACCGAGAGGTCCTACGTTTGAATATTTTCTGGTAGGGTCCAAACCCTCTTCTTCCTCCAAGATGTGCAAACCTACAAATCAATCATAGAAGGATATACAAAATATATTATTCAAAGTTCATGCAGATCATTATATATACCAATTCAGACTATCATTCATAAGATGCCAACATATATCGAGAATAAGACACAAGCTTCTTTATTGATGAATCATATAGTAAGTACGTGATAAATACAACCTGATCTAGGCCAAAGGCATTGACAAAGCCTTCCTCCAGATCTGTATAGCCCGAGCCATGAAGAAAACCCGTCTAATAGGTGTAAGAAGATGATAGATAAGGAGATTGAGCATCTTTGCAAAGGAAACTAGGGTTTCCTATAGACTTGGAGTGCAGGAGGCACGGGAAAAACAAAATTGATCTGGGGGAAATCGAGTATATTGTTGATATCTATCTTCTCTTATGAATTAGCCCTACCCAAGGGGTGTATATATATCAAATTTAATTGGTTATTTCAATCAGGCCGTGGGCTCCTCTAGGTGGATCCTAAGTGAAACCTATAAACCCTGCCCGAAAAATAACATTTTATTTTATTTTTTCAATTTTAAATATGTATACGCAGGTATAGTATTCTCTACCTGCGTATGTACACATTTTTGTGTGGGTAGATTCATGTATGGAATTTGAAATATAGTTTTTAAGATGAATTCAAATCTACAGGGGTAAAGGGACTTCCCAAAGCCATAAAAGAGCATGAGGTCTACATGAGTGATGAATGATTCTATAACACTTTTTCAATATCTTTCTTCCATTGTGCTAGTTGTTGTGCGTTTGATGCTACTGGTTTTGGAATATCAATTTGTGTGTACTCCAATACTCCATTTTCATCCAGCACAACTTCCATTTTGTCTTTCCAAGCTATGAAATTTGAAGTGCCCTCTAATGCATACTCAAGCCTCAATCGATAGAAGGACATTGTTCCTGCACATAAGAAAATTTGCTCCATAAAATCTACAATTTGAAATTTCATTGTGAGAAGGTCAGGAAGTTGGTTTCCATGTAGCTTTCAATAGCTATGATAACATGTAGAATGTAAAGATATTTGCTACTGCTAATGAATTCCAATTTAAAACAAGAGACACAAATTTCTTCTACTATTTGGTGGAAAGGGAAAACATGATAGAAACACATGCAATAACATGTAGCCATCAAAACAAAAGGAACAAAAGGATTTTAAAAGGGAACCTAACTAGGAAAAATCCCTCCATTGACATGCATTAAATCATATGAGAATATTGATAAATTATAATGACTTCTTCACACATGAATCACACCCTGCACTGAAATTTTGATCTCCTGCTCACTTACCTACTCTGACCAACACTTAGCAAAAATAAGGCTAATCCTTCCTCCTATTTCCTTGTGCAATCCTTGAGGAAATTATCCCCTAAAAATAGGATAATTTTTTATTTCCTTGCACAAATACTAAAGGAATTAACCACCTGATCCAATGCAAAACCTATACATTGAACTAGTATACAACAATATATAAAATTATGCCTTTTCCCTCCACTCAAATAGGAAATTCAAATTCCATGCATGAATGAGACTATTTTTTAGTAAATTGATCAGTTAACGGAGACATAAGTGAGTTAACAACTATTATAACTACTCAACTGAACTCCTATTGAATCTATTCATGACTAGAGCTCAGATAACTGGGTTTAACTAACAATAACTCCACTAGATTGCTAGATTCTAGCAATAAGCACATGCACAACTCTACTTCTAGCCTAAAAACTTGGATTTAATGATTTAACTAGGAGACAAGGCCATGTCACTCCAGCTAACTGCAATCCAACTCATTCTGCTGATGTGGAAAATCATTTTTCTCCATTTGAATAAGGCAAAAGCAAATGAAGCCTTTTCTTGCTACAATTTCATCAGTAATGTTTCCATGTGGGGAAACTATTGAATGGATAATCAAATGTATTGAGATCAAAGTGACATGACTATCAAAGAAATTCATGACAATAACATTTTTGCACTCATCTATCCTCAAATAGATGAATATTATAAACATCCTAAACATAAGGTGACATTCTCAATGAATTCGTATAACAAGTTCAATCTAAGAATTAAAGATATTTTAAAGAGTTCGTGGAAAGGCCTCAACAAGTTCATGAGAAATATTGATGGTATATATAAAATAAAATTACTCAGAAAATCTTGTCAATTGGTTGCATCTATGTGTTGCAGATGTTATTGCAAGGCGATAATAGAGTTCTTCAAGGAGATTTGGTGCCACTTATTTATACATGCGCTCATGGTGGAGTCATGTTTAACTGGGATGAAATCATTGCAGTAATCATCTAAGCTAGGGTGACCGGCCCAAAATCCAGTAGATGGGAAGAATCTAGAGTTTTATATGGATTCATATTTATTTGATTGTATATGCACCAATTGCGAGTTTGAAATGATGGGGTGAAGGTGGACTCTCACCCTTGACATTCAACCAATACATATTTATTGCAAGGAATTGTGGGAAATCCAACATGCATCATCATACAGGAAAATAATTGAAGGCTTTATTTAATCACTATTCCACATTCTCTTTGACCATGATTTGCCTTGTATGTTATATTCCACTAAAACAATGTTACAATAATTTTCTAACTGGTTCACCCCACCAGACTCGACATACATCGAGGTTTTCAGGTCATGGAAGACACCATACCATCTTTCGTTGTTTTTAATAAATAAATAATTTTTGTAAGAAGTTTCTTATCAGGTAACTACATGAGTTGATGGGATACTAGCATGTTCAAATAAGGCATCATGGCCTACATACCCATTTTACGTAGGCATGTACTATGTAAGGAATTTCAAAGAGGCACAAGTTGTAGTTGCAAACCTAAAACACTTCAAATTTAGAGAGCTTGACTTCCATAGATATGATCCAAGGGGTGTGGTCATATCCCATTACTCCTAATGCAAATGCAGGTGGAATTAATCATCGCAAATCAATGAATATGGGTAAATAATTAAAAACTATTATAATGCTATAGAGGCCATGGTAAATACAAATGGCCTTGAACTGATGAATTAATTTGAACCTACAATGGGAGAACCTTCCAAAAGGAAGGGGGAAAAGGATAAGAAGGCTACTGAGAAAAAAGAGAGAAAAGGAAGAAGCTAAAAAAAGAAAAGGAGAAGAAACTAAAAGAAGACTTGCAACTAAAGACAAAGATATAAAAGAAGGAAAAGGAAGAGGTAGAGTGGAAGGTAAAGGAAGACTAAGAAACATTAGAAGGAAGAATAACAAAAGAAATAAAAAGTGGAAAAACGGATTGAAAAAGAGAGATTAGAAAAATAAAGCCCATGATGTAGCAAGGCTAAAAGAGAAACAAGAAAAGGAATACTAGAATGTAGGAAATGGAAATTTATCCAACATGGATATCGATCCTTAAGCCTCAGTTTCAATGCCATTAACAGGAGGTTATTTTGCCAATTGGAGAAATGGCATTACTATAGGTGATGAAAATCAAGTTATGAACCTAGCAAGTTTCTACTTTGACAAAAATACCAACCAAATTGTCTAAGAAAAGAGGAGATATCTATCTTAGAAACCAACAAATTCTATCTCGGTGACCATAGAGAGGAACACAATATCCACCATCGTACACAATATGTTGGGCATAGCCTCAGTAGGAACAACCTTTTCCTCAACAGTGGAAAATACTATTGAATATTTAATGTAAAAGGGATTTATTTGGGTCTTATTTAGGTTTCCCTTTCATATATAATTTGACCAAAACCAAACTTTCATAAAGCATAAGATGGTAACTAGGAAAACAATCCAGACAGGACTCTCATTTTAAATGATGTGAAGTCTAATTGGGGCATCATACTGGAGAGGTTCCCTTAAGACTGTACTTGGT
Source organism: Pinus tabuliformis (assembly GCA_031772625.1). Lineage (NCBI taxonomy): Eukaryota > Viridiplantae > Streptophyta > Pinopsida > Pinales > Pinaceae > Pinus > Pinus tabuliformis. The sequence goes on from CM062812.1 coordinate 506,171,409, forward strand.
GCATTCATCACCATGAACATTATTTTTGGCACTAAAGGGAGGGATGACATTATATGGTTGGTAGGTTTCCTCATCTTTACCATTCTTAAGTTTCAGGTCAAGATAATAAGCAACCCATTTCTTCTTAAGATAACCCTAAGATTATTGAAACTTCCAACCCCAAATAATTTCCTCATCCAAAGGGAAGTGGACATTTATATGTGGTCTCATAAGACAACTTGAGATCTCTTACACCTTTTATTTGTGCTTTTGCAAAGAAAATCGGTAGGTTTCCCATTACTGGTATACTACCTTATAGGCATGTTGTAAGAAGACCAAAAACTTCTCAAGGTGTGTTAGTAGAATCTATTGAATATTTCATTGGTTTGTCTCTGTTAGATCAAGTTTAATCTATTGAACAAAATAATCTATTTTCTCCTAATAAGAAAGACAAAGAATCAAAAGCTGGTAACCACTGTGAAAGTGAAGAAGAGCTGAACAACTCAGATAATGAAGAACATATAGATAACACAATGGATGGGTATTAACTCAAATGGATGTCTCAAGGGGCCTTGAATCTCTAAGGTTTTCTACATGACTTTCCTGAACATCTCTAAAACCTTCTTTTAAAGTTTGATTCAAACAAATCTATCACTTTGGAAGATCACATTAAAATCTTTTACTTGGCCTTGTTTTTAATGAATGTACAACACGAATATGTGGCATGTCAATTGTTTTTGTTTACCTTTGAGAATAAGGCTGTCACATGGTATTACAATCTTCGTACATGCTCTATTGCTAATTGGAATGAATTCCAAAGGGTGTTTATGAGAAAATTTGGAGAGGAGAAAAAACCCACCACATTATTGAGAGAATTGGCCTCCTTGAAAATGGAAAAAAAGAAAATGTTAAGGATTTCAACCAACGCTTCACTACCATATTGAACAAGTTTCCCGCCAATGTTCCTATTCACAATGCAGTAACTATAGAATATTACACTTTAGCCCTTGTTTCTTCTATATAAATGTTTGTTAAAAGGGAAAATAAGGCCACACTAGCATAGAACTTTACTAAAGCACTAAAAATAGAAAAATAAATGCTATCTATTGGCATTCATCACTCGTAAGAAGAATTAAAGAGTAGTGGGAAGAATCCTAAATCAACCATAAGTAATTCCTTTAAGAAAGAAACATCGATTTAGAAAGTGTGGTAAAAAATGGTCAATAAGTTAACCAATGAAGTGGTATATTTGAAAACAAGTTCTAGAGAAATTTCTTGAAGTAATTGATCTTTTAAACCATTTCACAAGTGTAACAACCCTTTGGCTAAATCAGTTGAGAGCTCAATATCAACTTTAGCGTTGAATAACTTGGAATGGATAACTTCTATTCATACCATAAAGCTTGTCACTTGGATATGAAATTATCCTAATGGATAAAATCAATGACACTTGTAATCAATTGATTTCTGGAGCATTAATCCCTTGAAGATCAAACAATGCAAATGATAGAAGAAGAATCCCCTCTAGCTTCAATGATTCCACTACGGGGCCTACTATTTGGTTATGTGATTTGATGGTTGATCGTGAAACATAGATAATAGGATTAGCTTCACTTCGAGAGACCCAATTATCCAAAGATCCTAAATCTTATAGCTTGTGAAGTAAAGGACTCGTGGTTGACCCTATCCTTTAGAAGAAAGGAAAAGCATTGCTTACGCAGAAACTTCCTCCTAGGACTGGTAATCAAAATCCAATTTATTGAGCTAATAGCACTCAATCAACCAAGACCATAATGGGGAATGCTAAAGCAAGTGCAAGAACACATGAATCAACCATGCATTCTACTCCAATTCCATCTCCAGAAAACATAAATAAAGATAAGGCCAAAGTTAATGTGATGGAGTATAATTTGATTGAGGACATGAAGAATACAAGAGAAGATGTCACACTCTATGATTTATGAAACCTTTCACAACAAAAAGAGTTGTTTCTTAGAACATTCAAATCACCTGATACACAAAGGAAGTCCACTTCAATATTGAGTAATTTTACTAATGCAGTATTAGAAAATCCCAGATATTGTGATAAGGAAGTATTTAATGCTTCAAGTATTAGAGCCCACTCCAGATCTCAAACACCACCTTTTTTTCTTATGTTTGATATTTATAATCATAACATACATAATTGTTTAGTAGAATCTAGCGCTTCAATGAATGTTATGCCTTTATCAATTTGAAATAAAATAAATGTGACTCCAAAGAAAGAAAATGCTAAGATTGTACAACTGGAAAAATTTGCAGTGCAAGTTGTTCATGAGCTAAATGATGTGGTTATTTGATTGTCATCTAACCCAATATTTTACCAAGTTATTGAATTTTTTGTTATGGACATACCTGAGGCCTACTAAGTAGAGACTGGTCAAAGAAGCTACAATATTACTTTGTAATCAATTGGTGCCATTTTTGGCTTCCATACAAAGGAAAGAATAATCAGATAAGGGTGGATAGTGAACCTTATATGAAATCCGTCATTACAAAGTTGGAATGACATAATGAACTAATACATTTTTCTCAAACAATTGTGGGAATTTTTTTCTTGGAATCAAATCTTGGTTGTTATATGGCCCAACCATCCTTGGTACCATTTGATGCATTGTTTGAACTCCTTCCTTATACTTTTTCTAGTGCAAATGAACATTGTATAATATAAGTAAATAATCTTAGTGTAGAACTTTTGCTCCTGACGAAGTTTTCCCATCCTTCACGAATTGTCTTTGCTGACTCCCACCACACCATTCATCCACCGGTTCACACTTCCCTTCATATGCCCCTCCCAGTGAACCCTTGGTACTTCCATAAGAAACCCCTTTCATTGCATTTTCAACAACTCCTCCCTCTAGCTGCTTTGCAGGCATCCCTCTGGATTTAGAAGCAAACCCTTATGGGCTAGGATTGAATCCACAGAACCCTCAACAGAGTGGCTCATAGGCGGATAATAGAGATAAAGGTCACAGGCCGAGGAAGAAGAAAAAGTGTGTAAAGTCCAGGTCCCAAGACATTGCACCTAGATTGGATGAAGATATCCAGTGGGGCGAAACCATGGACACTGCTGATCGAGTCTTGGTGGGTAGGGTTCATGGGAGGAACTACACCACCACAAGGCTTAAACAATAGACAACAAAAATTTGGGGGCATCATATGGCATAATTTCCTTTCATACAAACCTTTGTCCGGGGATGGTTTGCGTTGCGCTTTGCCAGAGTTGAACACACCTATTGGGTTTTATCTTCCTTCCAGCACATTGAACAAACACCTGTGCTACTCAGACGATGGAACCCTCTTTTTGACCCTAAGAGAGAACAATTCGGCACTGGACCATTGTGGGTCAGATTACCAGGTCTGCCCCTTCACTTTTGATCTGAGGAAATTTTCAGGCGCATTGGAAATGCCCTGGGCACCTACTTGGAGCACGATAAATCATATTTGACCACGAGCATTATGGCATACGCAAGGATATTGGTCCATCTTGATACTCTGGAGGGGTTGTAGGAGAAAATCACTCTTCTCTGGAGACACTTCTCTTGGGTTCATATCCTCCATTATGAGGGGATTCCTTTTAGATGCAGGAGGTGCCACAAGGTGGGTCACCTTTTTAGGGATTATCCCCTGAATGGAAAAGAAAAGGCAACGGACAAGGGAAAGACGATCCCTCCAAAGGCTACCAAGGATCCTAAGCATCGCACCAATACTGAAGCTGTAGAGAAAATGACAGTCAAGGAGACTTCGAAGAAGTGCAACAAAGCACCCTATCAGCCTCCCTATCCTCCTCTGACTAGGGCTAGGGTGGCTACGACAGCTGCACTATCTTTGGGCATGCCTTTATCTAATCCTTGCTCTTTGAATTTCTCTACTTCATCATGTATTCTTGTACCATCCTCAGTTGATCATCAGGGTATTGCATCTTCCTCTCTTCTCCCTAAATCATTGGCTTGCTCCATGCAACCTCCCCCTCCCACTTACTCTTGCACCCCCCCATCCTTCCTGGAGGCGACCACTTCCACCCAATCCTCACACTCTGATCAGGGGTCTCTCACTCACACCTACCCACTTCTATCACTATCTCGATCAAAACCTCTTGATTCTATTGGCATTGGTTTGGTACCCCCCTCCATCCCTCCGAAACCTCATAGGGGAAGACCCTCCTCCCTATCCAAAGCCAAGTAACAAGTAGGGGAGGAGGTTGTCTTGGGCCAACAGCTTGCTATTGACTAGGTTCTTAGAGAACAGAACACCCTAGAACCATCACCCCATGAAGCTGCTCTCTTATAACTATCGAGGGTTAGCTAGCCCTGAAAAAAACTAGCTTTCTGAAGGCTTCTAAGTACTGAGTTGGTAGATTTCATATTCCTTCAAGAAACCCCAGTTCTAGCCAAGGCCATCACACACCTCCTAGATTCCATGCTACTTGGTTGGTCGTTTCAAGCTCTTGATGTAAATGGGTGCTCGGGCAGAGTTGCATTGGGGTACAATTCTAGGACTATCAAAATTTGTAATATTTGGGGAGGTATTGGTCATATCGGGGTAGACATCTCCTCATCTGAACTTGGCACTGACATCAGACTCATCAATGTTTATGGGCCATGTCAAAACCGAGGAGACTTCTGGGAGCATTTGCTGAGCTCCAATCAATTGCAAGTGGACAACCTAATCCTTGGAGGAGATCTTAATTTCTCAATTGGATACTCCGAATCTTGGGGTCATCATGCCCAAATAGACCCTCTATCTACTTTCTTCGAGAATATCTTGGAGGACCACAACCTCATCGATATACCATCTGTGAAATTACAACCTACTTGGAGGAACAAAAGAACAAGGGAGGATAGGCTTGCTAGAAGACTAGATCGCTTCCTTATCAAAGAGCGACTGCTGAGTATGGGGTATAATTATAGGTAGTGGGTTGGATTTGGGGGATTATCAGACCACTCATCGATATACCTTGAAATTAGAGGCAATTTGAACAAACCCAAAGCCCCATTCAAGTTTAACTCAACATGGTTAAAAGATGCAGCCTACATTAAAATGGTAACAAATTATTGGAAGCCCCACCCTCCTGCAGTAGGTGGGAATATAGAAAAAGGTTTCTCCCATAATCTAAGCGAGCTGAAGATATTATCAAAAAGTTTGGCACACAGCAAGAGACTATTGGATGGAAAACCCTAAGGGACACTGAAGTTGAGATTGCTGCTATGGAGGATGAGAAAGGATGGGGATACACAACTCCTGAACAGAAGGAGAAGCTCACATCCTTAGTAGCACAGAGAAGTAAAATTCTAAATGATAGAGAAGAATCTTAGAGGCTGAGAAGTAGATCCATTTGGTTGCTTGAGGGTGATGATAACACAAAATTCTTCCAGAAGTTTACAAATGGGAAAAAATTTGTTAACACCATTTGGCATCTGACAAATGAGCAGGGCATCAGAGTGAATACTTTTTAGCAATTAGCCTCTCTGGGCACAACTTACTGCAAGAATCTTTACAAAGCTCCCCCCAATGCAACACTAGCTGAAATAATCAGAGTGGCTCAATTATTTCCCCGGTTCATGGATCACGAGGATGCAATGGAACTCAACAAAGAGGTCACTATGGGGGAGCTCGAGGCCACATTGAAATGGTTCAAGTGAGACAAGAGCCTAGGACGAGATGGCTGGCCAATCAATTTCTACACTGCATTCTTCGAACTTCTTGGTGGCGATCTTCTCAAGGTCATTGAAGGCTGCTGAATCACTGGGAGGATGTATGAAGCCTTCAACACCACATTCATTGCACTCATCCTTGAATATGATAATCCTGACTCTTTTGATGATTTCTTCCCCATATCCCTTTGTAACTGTATATATAAAATCATTGCCAAGATTATAGCTAATCGCCTTTGCCCCATATTATCCCCTCATATCTCCTCAAAACAATTCGCCTTCCTCTAGGACTGATAGATTCATGAAGTTGTAGGAACTGCAGAAGAGGTGATGCACTCTATATAGACGAACAAATTAAAAGGTGTGATCCTCAAGGTATACCTCTCAAAAGCTTTTGATCGTGCAAGTTGGTTATATATCATAATGCTCTTAACACATCTTGGTTTTCCTATAGAATTTATACATTGGATCATGTGTTGCATAACAAATATAACTTTTAGCATCCTTATCAATGGATCGACATCACCCTTCTTTCATGCAGAAAGAGGCCTCAGGTAGGGATGCCCTCTGTCCCCCCTTTTACTTTTACTCATTATGGAGGGTCTCAATAGACTTATAAGGGAAGAACACAGGATGGGAAGTCTATAGGGAATCATGATCACAGACAGATGCATACTGATCCATCTACTCTTTTTAGATGATGTGTTGATTTTTCTCAATGGTGGCATTGGGGAACTGACCAATTTACAAAACACCATGGAAATATTTTGAACTACTATAGGTATGGAAATCAACAGCCCAAAATCCACTCTAACATCTTTAGGATGCACACCTCATGAGATACAATTCACACTCCACAGATTCCCATTCACTCTTCTACAGATGGAGGATGGTCTTAGATACCTGGGGTACAAATTGAAACCTATTGGATACAAGATAACAGATTGGACATGGTTAATCTCTAAGCTAGAAAGAAGACTCAATATCTGGCACCACAAGTACCTCTCTAGAGTAGGCCGACTAGTTCTCATTAAAGCTATACTTGAAGATACCCCTATATATAGGATGTCTCTGGCATGGATCCCTCAAGGTATAATCTCTAGAATACAAAACTTCTGTTGTAGATTCCTTTGGAAAGGAAAACAATCCGAGAGAATTTTTCCTGGGCTAGATGGGAGTCGCTCACACTCCCAAAGAAATGGGGAGGATGGGGAATTAAAAGGCTGGACGATTTCTCATCTGCACTGGCGACCAAGCTAGGTTGGCAACTGGTTACCACCAACAACTTATGGACAAGAGTGGCTTATTCGAAATATATATCTCCTCTAAATCTGATGGACTGGATCCACTGACCAAGCTAGAACAAGACTAGGATATCGATCATATGGAAAGTTGTGATAAACTCCATGCCTATTACCCAAGATGGGATCACATGGAAAATACAGTCGGGTACATTGATCTGCATTGGATTATATCCCTAGATTGATTGCGGCAATTCTCATAGGCTTCCACAGGATATTATGCTACACCTCAACAATTCAGAGATCATACATATCAGTCACATTGCGGACCCTAAGCACACCATCATATTTCATCAGGAGTGGAAGACTGCTTGGAGCTTACACATCCCTCAGGTTTGGCATCAACAATGGGGGGAATACATAGCTACACTGACAGAATCGCACACCAGGATTACAGAGGGGGAAGACGAGATCATATAGGCACATGCAAAAAATGGTTTATACTCCCCTAAGGAAGGATACCTCTGTATTGATGTTGTCCATCAACCCCTGGTTGTTGAACATTGGTGGAAACACCTATGGAAATTAAATATGCCTCCAAGAACAAGATTATTCATGTGGATAGTACTAAAGAATAAGGCACCCATGGGAGACAATCTGAACAAGAGAGCCCAACATGGACCATCCTGGTGCTGCATTTGCAAGAACAGTTCTGAAACTATAGATCATCTCTTCCCTACCTGTCTGGTCATAGTGGACCTTTGGAACACCACCCTTATGGCCATCAATTCCAACTGTAAATGGTAAGGCATAACTATTTTAGATGCTTGGATATCATGGTGGACTACAATGACCCCAACCAAAATTAGGAATCTACCCCTTCTCACTTATTGGGCGATCAGGATCACATGTAACTGTTATATCTTCCATGACACCATCCCTTACTAACCCTCCATTATTGCTCGCATTCTGGCATACTATAACTCCATACCTAACGATGATGTTGCTCCACCCACTAGGAACATAGTCCCTGAGGTCATCAACTGAGAATACCCTTGGGCATATTTCGATGGCTCTGCACAGGATGCAAGATGTGGGGGTGGGTGCTATACTATACCTTTCTAACTCCCATTACTATAAAATACAAATGGGTTTGGGAAGGGGTACCAAAAATTATGCAGAGCTCATCACTCTAAAACACCTCCTACACTTTTCCTTGGAAAAACATTGCAGGAATATTCAAATCTTTGGGGACTCCAAAATTGTTTGCAACTGGATAAACAATACATAAAGCTATTTTGCATATTCGCTAAGAGCTATTTTGGAAGAGGCACATAGACTTATTTCACATTTTGACCTCTTTGTTTGTTGCCATATCTACAGGGAGCACAATCAAACTGCCGATCAGATATCCAAGAAAGTTGTGAACCGGCCCCGTGGCACATGGTTGATCCTGGAGCAGAGGGATGTTGTCCATTATCAGTCCTACCACCATCCATACATGGATTATATAACATAACTAGCTCAGGAGGATACTGTTTCTCATGTTTATAGTTTTTGTTTTGAATTATCAACATTATGTATATTTTACACTAGCTGTATATACATGACAGACATATGTACTCCCTGCGAGGAGTTTTTTGATCTTTTTTTGAACAATACAGAAGACATATCCTCCCTGTGTGGAGAACATTGATCTTTTTTGATACTTTCTTTTTTGATAGGAAAACAACCTCACATACAACATATGCGAACTGCATCTACAATATGTAATTTTCTTATATTAATGAAAATTATGATTTTTCCAAGGGGAAAAAATATACTCTTGTAAATAACAATATTTATACTTTTTACTATGATGGTTCTAAAACTCAGGACAAATATGGTGTAGGGGTATCTTGTTGGATCCAATTAAGAAAAAAATATTATCTCATGCCACTTGGTATTTTACTGCATCAATAATAAAATTAAATATGAGGCTTCGATATTTGGATTGAACAAGGCCATAAAAATGTAGGTAGAATGTATCAAATTCATTGGTGATTGAGATCATCACTAGACATGTATGAAATACTATTCATTATTTATCATCGCATTTTAAAAAATACTAGAAAGAGTATGGCTTCTTATTTCATCTTTTAAAGATTTCAATATTATTTCAGTCCCTATATCTAGAAACACTGCAACTGACACCCTTGCTAACACAATAACCCATTTTATTGCTTTGAGGGATAGTTTTTTTATTGAAATAGTTTATAAAATTACCATACCTAGATGATGTAACTAATTTCATAGTATTTAATGATGATGAACAAATCCTAGAATTTGTTTCAAATTCAAATGTGTTTAAAGATATTGTTATTGATGAAGATGAAGATGAACAATATTTAGAGGATGAAACAAAGACGAATAAAGGAAACCCAATGCCAAAAGGAGTAGTCACATTGGAAAAGTTGTATGATTTTCAATTTTTTTTTAAAGGGACCCCAAACACCAAGGCTCAAAGTTCTACATTAAGGAATGAAGAAATAAACCTTGGTACATAAAAAATCCAAAGTATGTAAATCTCAGTACTTGTTGCACTAAAGAAAAAAGCCAAGCGCTCATTCAAATATTCAAGAATTATGGAGATATATTTTCTCCGTCTTATGATGATATGAAGACATATGATACTAGAATTATTCAACATGTAATTCCCATCAAAGAAGGTATCGATACATTCCAAAAAAATCTACGAAAAGTGCATCCGACTATAGAACCTCTTATCCAGAGAGAAATAAAGAAATTATTGGTTGCACTGATCATCTTCAAAGTGAAACACTCTACCCAGGTCTCTAGTTTGGTGCTTGTAAGAAAGAAGTCAATGGAAATTCATCTATGTGTGGATTTTCGTAATCTAAATTGAGCCTCTCACAAGGATAATTATCTTATTCCATCTATGGAGAAATTATTCAAAAATATCAGGATTTGAAATATTTCTTCTATTAGATGGATTCTCGGGATGTAAACAAGTTTTGGTTTCTAAAATAGATTGTATGAAAAAAACTTTTAGAACCAAAGGGGATACTTTCACTTACACATGCATGCTCTATGGGCCAAAATATTTTCTCATAGCTTCACTGTATTTCTCAATATATGGGAAAGAAATTGCTCTCCCTCCAAATCTTTATCTTCCTACACTGCAACTTTCTCAAGATTCTCGTGGTTGGTCTTTCCCTATTATTCAAAGTCGAATTAATACTCTACTTAAGATTGAGGAGGGAAGGAAAAAGCCCCATTCCAATTTTTCCACCCATTGACAAAGAATAAAGAGGTGGTTTGATAAAAAGTTTGCAAGTGATAAATAATTCCGAGTAGGTGACCTCGTGTTGAAATGGGATAAACCCCTAAAGATAAATGAAAGCATACCAAGTTCCAATCCATTTGGCTTTGTTCATTCTTCATCCACAAGAAACTTGATCTCAACACTTATCGATTGCAAACCTTACATGGGGAGATTGAGTCCCTCCCTGTCAATGGCCAAGGTTTGAAAGCTTAATTTAGATGAAGACTCTTTTTGCTATTTTACCTTGTACATATCTAATTCATGCCTTTTATTTTATATTTCCTGATTGTTCCTTTGTTTTACATTCAATTTGAAACATTGTACATAAATAATTGGGTTTTGAACATAAATAAATCACTAATATAAATAATAAATGATTCTCTATTGATGCCATGAATGGTCTGTAGTATTTGTTCACCAGTTTAGTAATATTTAATCTATGTCAATTGGATAAGTCTTAAACATCTATATGAGCTTGCATGGTTTTATGGAAAATAAGAATTGAATCTTGTGGGGAAATCTATTAAGATGGTAAAGACAAATATTTTAATATAATATCTACCACTTGATTAGTCTTGAATAAATAGATTATGTGCATGAATGTGTCAACCTATTAGTTAGATAAGGGATGGGGAGAAAAGCACAATTGTGAGCAAACCCATTTCATAAAATATCAGTGTCTATGAAAAACAACGAGCAACCCATCTATTTCAAAATTTAATTTGAGATTACTCATCCACCCTGGCATTAAATTCCCCTAATAATAATGAAAAAAATTCATACAAATAAAATGAATAAAAGGGTAAAAGCATGAGAAAGGCTTCTCACACATAAGGGTGATGCAAGTAACTTTGTTGGGGTTATGGATGCTCACGAGTAGTAAAGCAATGCTTGTGTTCCTTGAGTGACTCCACTAGGGCTATGGATGCTCACTAGAATACTCATATTAGTTTTGAGGATTTTAAACTCACTTGCATGATATATCCATTTCTCTTCAAAGATTATGGTGTTTGACATCTATTGAAGTCTGTGTTATGTTTCAATACCAAGCTAGTTTATAGAGAGATAAAATATCTTTAATCAAAATCAAACAACTACATAAGTGGTACCCATAGAGTCAAATCAATACTTCCCAAGACATGTTAGGCTCTGTCATAATTTAATGCTAAACCAAAGATGTTGAGGTTCTATAGGTGATTCACCAATTGTTGTAGTGACTGCAACAACCCTAATTTTTTTTTTCTAGGAGCCAAATTTTAGGGTCCCCTCCTTCAAAATCTTAGACATCTATATGATCTAGATGCTAATAATATTTCTCATACCGTTAAGATGAGACTGCAATGGTTATGAAGGTTTTAACATAGAGATTTAATGAAAGACAAAGGTCACATTGCATGTTTGCATTACACTGCATCGTGTTTTTACATCACATCACATCTCTACATTGTAGTGCATCACAACCTTGCAATGGCACATTACAACCCTACAACTTACCGAATCACAATATGGCATTACAATGTTCATGCTTGTAGCTAGATGACGTTGGCATTGGCTTCATGATGGCAGCTACTTCATGTTGGCATTGATGTCAACCCTGTGTAGTCTAATTATGTGTTGATACCTTGTAGTATGGTTGTAGTGTTAATTTTTCTTAGGGCTATATTGTTCTTTGCTTTGATAATTTCGTTTCTTCATTAGCACGTTAAGTTCACCCCTTAACATCATGACATTATTCAAATTTACATCATTATTCATCAACATATGCAACTATTTAGAAAGAACAACATCATTATCATCAATGCAGCGGAACATAAAGGAGCAATTGAAGAAAAACATGCACACATAGACACACCAGGATTGGTTGGAGACCAAGGAAATACCCACTATGGGGAAAACCTTTGAAAATTATTCCTCTTATAGATTTTCATCAAATGATTCAGTAAAAGAGAGTACAATGATCCATATCTTTACAACAACTAGGACATCCATGAACCTAAACATGCTTATATTCAAAACCCTAATTTTGAGAACTGTAATGTACTGTCACTATCTTTAACCTACTATTGAACACTGTTGTCACTGAATGGAATCTTCAGAGTACTGAAGTTTCATGTTCTAGTCATAGATGCATGGAGGAGGAGTTGTGCAAACAACTATGGAAATATTGGATGCTCCCTAGTGAGATGTATGCGTGCGTCTAGGGACAAAAACAACCAGATATACCTCAAACCCCCAGACGCACCCTTAAGGCTACTATGCGAGCATCTAAGGCTTCTGAAATAAACCCTTGACCACTTCGTGCATGCGTTCAGGGACTAGACTGCCTGATCGGCTTTAGAAACCCTAGACACTACCTTCAAGATACTGTGCGAGTGTCTAAGGTTTCACAGATGCACCCTTGACCACTATGTGCATACGTCGAGGGTCAAGAATGCTTAGTTATGAGCCAATGACCAAGAAATAGAAACCCTAGATTCATGTGAGCTTTAACCTTGTAGCTTCGGACCCTTGTGCGAACTTTCTCCGTCAGAGCTGTGCGAACCAAGACAATAGAAGAGAAGATATGATAGCTTTATCAATGTATCAAAATGAGCTTGAGGTCTCTTCTATTTATAGGCTTACATGAGGGTTCAATTTATGTTGAGTCCAACCTATCCAATTGTACATATGCATAGGGCCGACCTAATCCAATATACATGAGTGGATTCATAAAATAAAAAACCAACTTCTGCTTATCCAAACGAGATGATATTTAGGTCAATTTTGGTCCTCTCTAAAAGAGGAATTGAATTCAGTCATTATCTCCATCATGTGAGCTACCCAAATTGGAATTTGATCGTAGTTTCATAATTTTAACACCCTCTCTCAACTAGGGAGAATTCCACCTTCCAATATCTTTCCATCAATCAACATGACTTCCTGTCATCATGTGTCCCATCTCAAGTATCTCATCATCTAGAATCATCAATTTAAATATATTTATTATTACTTCTTATATCTTGATTGTTCCTACTCATATGTTGAATATTCTCGAATCTAAAAGAAGAAGAATTTGTTACCGAAGGGGATCTTAAGCTACCACCCTCTATCCATAAGGATACAACACAATCTCTATTAGAGGGCTACTACTTGGAATATCTGTCAGTGGGCTACTACCTGGAATATCTGTTAACGAGCTACTACCGGAAATATCTGTCAATGAGCTACTACCCAGAATATTATCAATGGGCTACTACTCGAAATAATATCTGTCAATGGGATACTACCCATATCGTCATTGAAGATCATATCATCACGGAGCATATCTCAACCTGGAACCACATTAGGGAGCTACTATTCAAACAATAATCTCATGGGGGAGCTACTACTATGACCCCATATTGAGCAATAGATGATATGGGTGAGCTAATATTCAACCCATCCTATTGCCTACCAATCTTCCCATCAATGACCCTCAATAGTCATGTGTTATAACAACTGCATCATAATACTAGCTTGGGCAAGATACCTAACTTACCAAAGTTAAGGATCTCATGCCCCCAAGCCTCCTCAACCGTTGGCCAGACGGGGAGGGATAATCCCAACAAGCCCAACTTGTGGGTATGAGGCCAACTAGGGTATACTCTGTAAAGACCAAGATAGGGTGAGCTACTACTCCAACCCTATGGGTAATAGATAGGTGTGATACGCTATTTTATAGTGTTCCCTCAACCACAGGATCCCTCTATCTCAACTCCATACCCTGGGAGCTCAGACAAGGGAGGAAGAGCTTGGCATAGTGTCCTCGATCAACTTTGATCTTATCATACTTGTATAAGGTAATCATCATGTATCAATAGTAGTTGTCTCCTGTTCATACAAGATATCAAATCAAATACCATGTTAGAACATAAATAATCATATAAATCACAAAAGGATATGATAATAATCCTCCCTCTCAAGGAGGTGTCAAACAAAATCCAAGCCTTCTCTCATATAGCCGCACTGTTGATCTAGGTCCGGGTGTGACAAAAGGACCCTTCCAAGACCTTTTACTTTTGTGATGTGTTAAATTTCATTTCTAAAAGAACATAAATGAATACATCTTCATGTTGTAAAGAAGAGGAACATGACAATCATCAACACATGAAAACCTAAGCTGTTGATAACGGAGTTCATCCATGTTGGACTACGTCTCTAGGCCTCGCTGTCAAGATGGTGTAGGTTTCTGCATTAAGTGCTGTCAATAGTGATGATGTACATAATATGTGATGTCGCTATCATACAAGGAAAATTTCCTCATGCAGGAGTGGCTCCAAGAGAAGTTCCGCTACAGGAACTCTTAGTCAAAAAGGACTCCTATTAGTATGACATAAACTCATGCATGATGAGAATCCCACCAACATGGCATAAAAGGGACCTCAATGCAAACATACATGACGACAACATGAGTATCCCATCAACATACAACAAAGGGATCTCAAACAAATCATGACGAATCATGACAACAATTACATCATATAAATGATTATGCATCACATCAAGTAGGAATCATGAAAGCAAGTAAGAAACAAGATCCCACATCAAACATCAAAATAAGGAACTTTGTAGCACAATGCATGGAAAAAGAAGTACATGTACACACTGCATATACTCACATCTAGGGCCATCTAAAGAAGTGGATGTCAAACTGCTGAAGCTATTCATCCCATCAATCTCACGATATCAATCACATGGGAATGGTTGCTCACACATGAATGCTGAAACCTGCACTCCACTTAGAAAAGTGGCTGAAGAATAGAATGAGAAAATAAAAAATCTTAACACACCATCATATTTGTGGCATCAAATAGTGCAAAATCTACTATCAAATTTCTAAATTCTGAGAAATTGAGAATCTGGGGCTCAAGGAATCTTTTAGATTCCCCCTAGATTCCTCAAAGATTCTTCTCCATGGGTGGACTGGAAATCTGCAACTCAAAAGGTGAATTTGACCTCATCATTGCGATCCCTGTGGTAAACCATGAAAAATGACTGTAAACTTGACTATATTCCGACATGGAGAAAAATTACCTCCTTAGGAAAATTTCAAGGATCATGGTTCCGCTCCCTGTTTCTACAGTAGTGATGGTTCCACCTCCATACTGAAAAATGGCAGAAAAATGCAGAAATTTGATGG
Source organism: Pinus tabuliformis (assembly GCA_031772625.1). NCBI lineage: Eukaryota > Viridiplantae > Streptophyta > Pinopsida > Pinales > Pinaceae > Pinus > Pinus tabuliformis. Next base: position 506,186,805 of record CM062812.1, read on the forward strand.
AGAAATGGATAGCACCATTGCGTTCGTGGCGTCGAGAAGCACTGAAACCATATAAAATTTGTCAAAATTTGACAAAGTGAAAATTCGTCCCTCCTGCAAAATGCTGCCTCGAACTACATGCACAGCTCACCCCATACTGGGCGCACTGATAAGTTGCATTTAAATAAAAATTTTCTAGTGGATTTTCCAAAATAGGTGGTTGGCTGAGTTGGTTAGGGATCCGGTTATGAGGGAGGAGGTCGGGAGGTCAAACCCCGCCTCCTCCTTTTTTTATACACCACAAACCAAAAGTAAATAGTGGTTGGGTTAGGCCTGCCTTGGGTGGCCCGCCCACCGTACCTACCTCCCGCTGGTCCGTTGATGTTTGGTGACTTTCCTTGGTGTGGTTCGGTCCGTGCCCCAAGGGCTAGCCCACCACCCACTATCCATAGCGTACGTTTGTTTGGTATGTGTTGTGGGGTGGCGGGGTCATGGTCAACCACCTCGTTTTTGGGTTGTGGTTCTGTGGGAGGGGCCGAGGGTGGTGGCCCACCCCTCCACCAATATTTACTGTTTGATGGTACGGGTTGGGGTGGTGGGGTTGGTGGCTCGCCACCCCTTATATATATATATATATATATATATATATATATATATATATATATATATTGTTTTTTCATTTTTTTTTAAACAAAATGTGCAATTTTGAAAATTTGCTTTTGGACTGAAGGGGTCATTTTAAATAGGCAACGATTTCACCTGGAATCTAGCTGGAGTTGGCTAGATTCCGTCTGCCAGAAAACTGTAAATTTTTCCTTCATTAATCCTGTCTAGTCATCAAAAAATCAACCCAACTTTGACTGCCTCTATCTTCTTCATCCGAACTCGGATTGGAGTGTCGTTCACACCATTGGAATCAGGGCGATGAGCACTTCGATCTGATGTCAAGTTTATCACCTTTCTGCCACTTTTAATTTTGAGTCTTTTCAATGCCACTGGTGTCTGGAGATCCACCTGGATCAATCCTCCCTACTGAGGAGATTTTTGTCCTCCAAAAGCATGAAAAAGATCTACAACTTTTTTGTACCTTGTCTGCATCAAAAGTGTCCTGAGGGTCTCGCTTCCATCTCCTTCACCTTTGTTCTTCAGAGCCTTAAGCGACGAGCCGACACCTACTACTTCTACAACTTGTAGTACATTGTTTCGCAAATTACATGCCCAACTTTCATGACCAACTAATGACCCAAGCATCCCACACTTGCCACAAGTTTATAACACATACTTGGTGGTCAAGTTTACAACAAGATGGACGCAACACCCTGTTATGAACCAACTCAAGAAAAAGATAGAAAAGATAGATCCACACCTTAGAATTCAGTCTCTTCGAGGGGGCAACCTCCTTTACATTACATAAATGAACAATTCTTGGATGATTCAAATGAAAAAACCTCCTTTCTATATATAGGAGTCTAAGGAGTCATAATATAACCCAGCCGACCTAACAATAATAATATAAAGCCACAAAAATAACAATAGAGGGATTCTATGGGGCACAATAATAAGAATATGGGGACAATAGGGGCACAAAAATATTAATAAGGGATACAACTACAATAGTAATGGGGTAATCACTAGTATTATAAGGACCCAACATGCCCCTCTCCTTCAAAAAAGTGTTGTCCTCAACGCTTGAGTAGTTCTGGATGCTTCTGTATAAAATTCTCATCCTCCCATGTGCAATCTTCAGCGGATAAGTTCTTCCACTTGATAAGATACTCCGAAATTGATCGATTTCGTAGTTGTCGATTTCTTGTTTCTGTGACTGCTTCTGGTTCCAATATAGTTTTTCCTTCCTCGTCAAGTTTTGGCAATATTGTTTGAACTGGGAGCTTATCACCTATAACCTTCTTTAAACATGAAACATGGAAAACTGGGTGCAATCGAGAAGCTGTAGGAAGCTCCAATTTGTATGCCATAGTACCAATCTTTTGCAACACCTTGTATGGACCATAATACTTTGGTGATAATTTATTATCCTTCTTAGCTTGCTTGAGGGACATTTGCTTATATGGTTGTAGCCATAGCAATACCCAATCACCTACATCAAAAATTATTTCGCTGCGATGTTGATCTGCCTATTGTTTCATTCTATTCTGTGCCAACACGAGGTTATCCTTTAAGAGTTGGAGGACTTGTTGTTGATGTTCAATGTGATGTTCCACTGCTTGAACCTTAGAATTTTCTCTTAAATATGATGTGATGGATGGTGGCTGATATCCATAAAGTGCCATAAATGGGGTCATTTTTGTTGCTGTATGGAAGGAAGTGTTATACCACCATTCAGCTAGAGGCTACCATTTGACCCATTGTGTGTGTTTATCAGATACAAAGCAACGAAGATATCCTTCCAAACATTCCTTTACTATCTCAGTTTTCCCATTAGATTGAGGATGATAAGATGAGCTATGAGCTAACTGAGTACCAAGACAAGAAAATAATTCTGTCCAAAAATTTCCAGTGAAAATGGGATCTCTGTCACTTACAATAATCTTTGGGTTTCCATGTAGCTTTTGAATTGTTTCCATAAATGCAGAAGAAACTATACTGGATTTAAATGGATGTGATAATGCACAAAAGTGTGCATACTTGGTAAGTCTATCAACTACCACCATGATGACACTATTTCCCTCAGAGTTGGTGATGAGCCCCAAAAATGGGTAACTTATTGGGCTCATTTTGCCTATTATTCTCCATTAATCCACCATTCTTCATAGTTTATGCATGATTTTGAGTATATTTATGTTGATTGAACGAATGAGGATAGTCACTTGACCATGAGTACTAATACGTGTTTATTGCAGACTTTTGGACAACTTTTGGACCAAGTACAAGCATTTACGAGCCATTTGACAGCCGAATGAAAGAGGGAAAGGCTGAGGATTCATAGGAAGGGTGCCTCCTACACTAAATGGCCTCTTCCTTGATTTCTCCACCATCAGCTCGGAGTTCAGCAGCCCACCAACGTTGATTCCCAAGGGCAGCCGAGCAGTTTTTATGAAGGAATTGAGTACTAGCAGTTTGGGTAGCCAAGCCCCTCAAATCAAGGAGGATTGTTGGAGGTCCTCATGGTGCACAAATAGGAAGGCTTCCAGCCTTCGTAGGTTACTTTTTGAATAGTTTTATTCTGCACTATAGTGCTGCTAGTTTCTTAGCTCATTTTGTAGCTTCTGCTGTACAACTTTTTCTGTGGCATGGTTATTTTTGAGTAATGGAAAGTAGTTTCATTTGGCACTAGTTTTGAGCTTTTTCTTAGGAGCCTGTAGCTCTTGGGGTTGGGCCCAACCCAAGTGCCAAGGCTTCCTTTGTGTACTGCTATGTGTTGTTGATGTCTTTATCAAATAATTTCTGTTAAGTAGATTAAAGTATTGCTTGGTTACCTAGGTCATTGTTGATGATTAAAAAAGTTTTTCATTTTCAGATTGGTTTGATAGGTTGATAATAGAGAAGATCTTCAGAAAAAGGCTATCAAGCACCCCTGATCTCACCTCTCCCTCCGTGGGATCATGCGCTGGGACTAAGTCATCCTTGCTGCCACCAAAAACATTGTCTTTGCTTCATCATGCAATTGTTAGTGTTAGATTCTCATTTGTGGAAGTTGATACTAGTTGTGGTTACATGTTCAGGTCCATGATTGCTTAGTTTGCATAGCTATTTCACATGATTCTATTGCCAATAAACTTCTGTTCATTTTCTTTGTTGATATTCAGTTCAGATTAGGTTAAAGTAGCTAGGTCTTTGGTTTTCCGAGTCTTTTATTGAATAGTTTAGAAAATAACTTGCAAAGTGCCTGTGATACCTCTTTTCCTACCCCTACTCCATCAATACCACCTGCTTCGTCCTCCAACTCTGATTCTTGCCTCACATTTGCTACGTTCCCTCACTTTGACCTAATTTCCATATTTTTGTGCAACATTGCTCTACCCCTCCTTGAACAAATCCAGCCATCCTTATCACTCACCTGCTTCGTTCGCTAGGTCTTGGACCCCTCCACATCATCATCCAACCTCCATACCCACTTCTACATCTTTGTTCCACCATCAACCCTCTAAAATCCCCTTTCGGAACATCCTGTAGAAGCCACAGAACATCCTTTAGAACCCCTACAGACTTCTTGTAGAAGCTCACGAAAGTGGTTTCTTGAGATCCGAGCACTGGGAAACTCTTTGGAAGGGTGCTAGTAACCCCTTAGGCCCTCTTCTAACCTCCCCAACCTCATGCAAGTGCCTACTCCATTTCCTTTCACCAATCAACCTCTGCACAGTAAAAAACAGTTAAAGAACATGCAAAATAATTCTGACAAATTACTCAAAAATGAAAAAAAGATGTTTTCTTCATATTTATCTTCAGAAGTAGCTTAGTCACATGCATTTTACCTTTCTAAAAGTCAATGGCATCCATTTTTGTAGCTTTCATCCTTTTACTTGCACCAGTAGGGTTAATCGGTAAAACTAGGGTTTGTTAGGGTTTGTGTTCCTTTCTAGCTTTCAACTTCTTTCTGCAAGTAGATTAGCCTCTGATTGAGTTAGTTTTCATCCATCACAGTTAAAAGCTTCTTCTAAGAGCTCATAGAAGTTGGCTTAAGCTCCTAGTGGACTTGTGCCAGCTAATCAAGTGACAGCTTGCGACAAGAGCTAGTACTTGTGCATATAGCACCGTCGCTTCCAAGTTTGTTACGAACTACCGGGTTGATAAAAGTAAAGAAGGGAGCCTTAGGAGTTGCAACATTATTGCTACAATACTGGAGCCCTCCACTTGGGTAAACCTGTGATAAAATCCATTGAAACCTCCTCCCAACGTTGGCTTGGAATGGATAAAGGTTGTAATAGACCCGGTGTCTTAATTGTTTCAACTTTATTTTGTTGGCAAACCAAACATTCCGCCACAAATTTTGAATATCTGATTTAAGGCCATCCCAAAAAAATTCCTTCTTAACCCTGTGGTAAGTTTTTAAAAATATTGAGTGCCCTCCTAAGGGAGAAGTGTGCAATTCCATAAGAATCTTTTGTTTTAGCTAGGAATTCTTACAGAGGTATAAGCGTTCTTTGTACCATAACGAATCATTTTTCCAACTAAATGTATTAGACATACTAGAATCTTGTTGTTACTTTCAAATAAGTGCCTACACTTCTTCGTCATTCTTCCATTCCTCCCTTGCTTCGTTTATGCAATCTGGTTGGATAATAGAAATGGCGCACAACAATGCTTCCACATCCTCATCCTTTCTTAAGAGTGCATCTGCCACCACATTTTGCTTCCCTTTTTTGCTGATGATTTCAAAGTCATAACCCAACATCTTTGTGACCCACTTTTGTTGCTCTTAAGAGGATAATCTTTGTTCTAAAAAGTATTTAAGGCTATCATGATCTATTTTTACCTTGAAGTGTCTTCCCATTAGGTAGGGTCGCCATTTCTTAAGTGCATGGAGTATTGCCAACATTTCCTTCTCATAAATAGCTTTGTGTAAAAAATTTCCCTTGATTGGACGACTTTCAAAAGCAATGGGTCTTTCATCTTGCATTAAAACAGCACCAATTCCATTTACTGAAGCATCACATTCCACAATAAAGGTTTTTGTGAAGTTCGGTGTAGCTAAGACCGGTGCTTGGCACATTGCCTCTTTAAGATGTTCGAAGGCCTTTGTTGCTGCTGGAGTCCATGAAAATGCATCTTTCTTCAATAATGTTGTTAGAGGTGCTGCTATTCTCCCATAATTCCTAAAAAACTTGTGATAATACCCTGTCAACCCGAGAAATCCTCGCAAATGCTTTATGGATGTGGGGATTTTCCATTCCTTAATGGCTTTAATTTTGCTAGGGTCTACCTTAACTCCTTCATGAGATACAATATGACCTAGATATTCCACCTCTTGTACTCCAAAGAAACATTTGGATATTTTTGCATATAATTGTTTCTCTTCCAATAGTTGTAGCATCCTGTCAACATGTTCAACATGATCCTTCCAAGACTTGCTGTAGATTAGTATATCATCAAAAAATACTAACACAAATTTTCTAAGGAATGGTTTGAAAATTGAATTCATCAAACCTTGAAATGTTGAAGGTGCATTGGTAAGGCCAAAAGGCATGAAAAAAATTCATAATGACCCTCATGAGTTCTAAATGCTGTTTTCAGAATGTCTTCAGTCTTCATTCTGATTTGATGATATCCTGAACGAAGATCCAACTTGGTGAAGTAAATTAATCCACGCAATTCATCCAGTAATTAATCAATGATAGGAATGGGAAACTTATCTTTAATAGTGAGCTTGTTGAGCTCCCTATAATCCAGACACATGCGCCATGATCCATCCTTCTTGTGCACCAATACTACTGGATCAGAGAAAGAACATTGACTTGGTTGAATTATACTAGCCTCTAGCATTTCTGCAACCATACATTCAATTTCACTCTTTTGGGCATAGGGATATCTGTACGGCCTGATGTTTGGAGGAACACTTCCTAGAATTAGATGAATAGCATGATCATGATCACGAATAGGTGGGAGACCTTTGGGAGTCTCAAATACCTTGGAATGATTGTCCAAGAATTTTTGGAGATCCGGAGAAATAAATGATTCCAATGTGGAAACATCTAGCGAACATAATTGTGCAATTACACCTATTTGTTCCTTTTTTTAGAAGCTTTGTCATACCGTTAGAGCTGATTATCTTTCCTAGTTTCCCTGCAATACCCCTTAATTCAACTTCCTTTCCTTCCACAGAAAATTTCATGAAAAGTTCTTGAAAATTAAAAGCTATTGTACCCAAGGATTGTAGCCATTGGACTCCTAGTACAACATCAACACCTCCCATTGGAATGGAAAGCATTGGGCTAGTCAATACATATTCTCCCATGGATAGCTTGATATTATGGCACTTTCCTAAGAAATTTATTGTTCCTCCATTTGTAACCATCACTTAACACTTTGGTGCTGGATATAAGAAGCAATTCAATTCTTTTGCTACCTTACAATGAATAAAATTGTGGGTACTTCCTGAATCAATAAACACTATTACCTTTTTCTTCTTGATTTGTCCTTCTATCTTGATGGTTTGAGGAGTGGTAATTCCCGCCAACGCATTACAAGATATGGTTGGATTCATTTCTTCTTTCTCTAGGCTTTGTTCCTAGAGTATATCCTCTTCTTTTGACCTTTCTTGCTCCTTTTCTTCTTCCTCTTCACAATCTATGTAGAATAATTTCTTCTCAGCACACTTATGACCTTTAGTGTATTTGCTATCACAACTGTAACAAAGCCCTTTTGCTCTTTTTTCTTCCAATTGTTGTGGTGTCAACCTTATAGGTTGTGGAAGACTAGGGGCAACAACACTTCCATCTTTATAGTTGTGAGTGGTATGCTTCCTGGTTGCGATAATTTTGCTTTCCATTTTTCTTGATAACCTGAATGCCTTCTCTAATGAATCAAGTTCCCAAAGGTGAACATCATGTTGGATATTATCCTTTAAAGTCTCTATGAACACATCAATCCTATGCTCCTCTGGAATATCTTTTACCCTTATGTTCAATTTTTGGAACTCCTCAATGTGCTCCATTATTGAACCCTTTTGCTTGAGACTTATCAATTGGCTAAAAAAAGTGTTGCTTTTTGTATCCTCATAATGTGCTGTCAATTCTTCCATAAAAATTTCCCAAGTGATAATTTGTTTACGAGAGCAAAGCCATTGATACCATACAAACTGATTTGGTTCCAAATATAAAGTTGCAATACGTACCTTTTGTGTGTTTTGCACATTATTGAGATCGAAAAATTGCTCCATCTGTAATATCCATGTTGGGGGATCCTTGCCATCAAACTTCCTCATATCAATTTTTGGAATATGGTGGGTCTTCGATCCCACATTAGAGTCTATGAAATCATGATTAACATTTCTTTTGTTAGCATCATCAATTTCCTTTACTACCTTTTCACCATTAGTAAGTATTTCTTGTAGAAAATTTGTCAAATCTGTCTTCAAATCTACCATGTCTCTCTTCAAATCTGTCTTCAAATCTATCTTCAAATCATCAATCTTAGCTTCCACACCCTTTATCTTAGATTCCACGCCATTTATCTTAGCTTCTGTTAGCTTTTGTGAGAGTGAAATTTGTTGCACTTGGTCTTGTAATTTTGATATATCATGTAGCATTTCTTCCTCTTCTTCATGAGTCATGCTAGGGCTTTCAAGTTGCTTACTAGGTATTTGCATTTTCTTTCCTCGGGGCATCAGTTATAGATAACAATGCTCTACTATGTCCTTTGAATTCCTTCAAAATAATTTTTCAAACCAAGCTTAAGCAAAAGTTTAAAAAAATCTACACACCTTTTTTCACTTTATAGGAGCTCTATATTGCCTCTAATGTCTCTCTGTAATTTCAGATCATCCAATTCTGACATTGCAACCTGTAGTAGCCCTTTGTCTCCTCTTTCCAATGCCACCAGTCTGATCCCAATTGGATTCTCCAAGGAAGAGTTATGTCAAATCTCCCACAGTGACCTGATTATAGACTAGTTCAGTAGAGCGAACTTGTACGACGTGCCACGTGTCCCTGTTTCGACCTTTGGCTCTAAAAAAGATACAAAAGAAACTAAATTCGTCCTATTTATATACCTTCTTACAAAATTTCAATCCGATGCTCAGAGAGAAAGTTATGATGATTTTCCCCAGGTCACCTGTTTGGAATGTAATTCAGGAGTCTGCAAAAAGACCAACTTCCTCAGATCATATCTCTGAAAATGTAGCACAAAAAGATCTGAAATTCAGATCCAAGATTCAGCACGATGTCTTCTCAAATGGGTTTTGTTTTTAGCTTCTGAAACATCACAAAAAAGAAGTTATAGTGCAAATTCCACGATGACTTGTTTGGAGCAGCGAAACCCTAGAATCCAAAGCTCTAATACCAAATGTTATGAACCAGCTCAAGAAAAAGATAGAAAAGATAGATCGATGCCTTAGAATTTCACCTCTTCAAGGGGGAAACCTCCTTTACATTACATAAATGAACAATTCTTGTATGATTCAAATGACAAAACCTCCTTTCTATATATAGGACTCTAAGGAGTCACAATATAACCCAGCCGACCTAACAATAATAATATAAAGCCACAAAAATAACAATAGAGGGATTCTATGGGGCACAGTAATAACAATATGGGGACAATAGGGGCACAAAAATATTAATAAGGGATACAACTACAATAGTAATGGGGTAATCACTAGTATTTTAGGGACCCAACACACCCCAACTACGAAAACAAGACCAACATATCATTGTTACTTTAACAAGTGATGGAAAAACTCATCATCACTACAACACATGATTTACAAACATAAGGCCAAACACTATTGTTTTGACAAGTGATGGAAAACACATCATCCCTTTTATATTTTAAAATGCAACAAATGATTTACAAAAGTACGACCATGAAATGCTAACATATCTAGAAACCATTTTTCACTTATCAAGGTGAATGGGTCACCTCCTTTTGGTGGTTTTTCTTGTCGAGCAATTGTTTCACTTGGTTCATGCACCAAAACTTTGTCTTTAAGGTGCTGCTCTGGATGGAGCCTCCAACAAGTGGCTCTTTGATGGCCACTTCTATCACAATGACTGCAATAGGTTTTCTTCCTCTAGATCTGCTTAACATGTTTATTTACCTACTATTGAGAGGGTATTTCAGGCCTTTCTTTTTTTATACTACTATTCTTTTCCAACACTTAGAAAATGTATGGTTATGTAATCCACAAAAGGTACATTTTTTTCGATGCCATGTTTTATGTTCATCATTAATGACATGATTACAATTGAAATTAACATTCAAACATCAAGAGTGGTTATACCTTTCCTTGTCGTCTCTAGTGTAAGTGTGGCGATGAGAGTTTGTCTCAGCTCTTTCCCTGCAATGAAAACTGCCATGGGATGATGGGGATGTTTTCCCATCATTCTCTTTCCTCGACAATTTCGACGATGTCTTAGATGAATCTGACACCTTCGAGCATTCTCCTTTAGTGTATCTCGAGCCTACAAATTGAGGTCTCTGCACAACATTGAATGGTTGAGTTATGCCTTGGTTATTAACACCAAGGTTTTCTTCCTCCTCGTGCCTCATCCTTGTAAGGAGCGTCATGTTTGCCCCTGTAATTGGGATCTCCAAATCTCCAACAAAATCATACTATGTGAAGATGAAACCGAAAGGAAATAAACATCTCTTACCTCCTCTGTCAATTTGGAAAGAATTGATGAGGGCTTCTCATCATTTTTTGTTGGTAGTTCGCTAGTTGTCATAACGCATTCCACAAATTCCTTTCTGACATACCCAAGTCGTATCTGATGGGGTAATTCCTCCACTTTCATGGGGTTGACAATGCCTTGGCCATTAACGCCAAAGAATTTTCCTTCATACCCCATTTTCTTCAATAGTTTGGAGAAAATTCTTGTGGTATGATTTTCAAAAACAATGAAATCATCATCAGGACACACATGAATTCAGAGAATTACATTTTACCTCACATAGGTCATGTTGTAGCCTTTCCAAGGCCTCGTCCTTTTCTTGTAGCTGTTTTAGCAAACTCTATTTTTCATATTTCTCTTCATGTAGACACATCTTCAATTCAACATCCTCTGTTTGAAGATTTTGTTTGTTGTGCTCTAGTTCTTCTAGAGCCTCTTTCGTGGCTTGCAATTGAAGCTGCAATCGCTCCTTTTCATTTGTCTCTTTCTGTAGAGTTTCATACATTATTTCCAACCTTTTGGAAATTTTGAGCATGGTCTCGTACATCACTTTTTCATCCTCTATCGCTGCATGTTCCATTGTTCACGCTGCAATTCACATCCATGCAAAGACCGCTCTGATACCACTTGATCCAGGTTCGGGTGTGACAAAAGGAACCTTCCAATACCTTTTACTTTTGTGATGTGTTAAATTTGATTTTTAAAAGAACATAAATGAATACATCTGCATGTTGTAAATAAGAGGAACATGACAATCATCAACACATGAAAACCTAAGTCGTTGATAACAGAGTTCATCTAGGAGGGACTACGTCTCCTGGCCCCGATGTCAAGGTGGTGTAGGCCGCTGCATTAAGTGTTGTCAATAGTGATGATGTACATAAGAGGTGATGTGGCTATCATACAAGTAAAATGCCCTCACGCAGGAGTGGCTCCAAGAGATGTTCCGCTACAGGAACTCTCAGTAAAAAAGGACTCCTATCAGTATGATATAAACTCATGCATGATGAGCATCCCGCCAACATGGCATAAAAGGGACCTCAATGAAAACATACATGACGACAACATGAGTATGACATCAACATAAAACAAAGGAATCTCAAAAAAATCATGATGAATCATGACAACAAGTACATCATACAGATGATTCTGCATCACATCAAGTAGGAATCATGAAAACAAGTAAAAAAACAAGATCCCACATCAAACATCAAAACAGGGATTTATGAAGCACAATGCATGGCAAAAGAAGTACATGTACACACTGCATATACCTCACATCCAGGGCCATCTTAACAAGCATATGTCAAACTGCTGAAGTTGTTCGTGCCATCAATCTCACAGCATCAATCACATGGGAATGGCTACTCGCACATGAATGCTGACACATGCACTGCACTTAGAAAAGTGGTTGAAAAATAGAATGAGAAAATGAAAAATTTGAACACACTATCAAATTTGTGGCATCAAATAGTGCAAAATCGACTATCGATCTTTTAAATTTTGAGAAATTGAGAATTTGGGGCTCAAGGAATCTTTTAGATTCCCCCTAGATTCCTCAAAGATTCTGCTCCATGGGTGGACTGGGAATCTGCAACTCAAAAGGTGAATCTAACTTTGCCATTGTGATCCCTACGGAAAACCATGAAAAATGACTGTAAACTTGACTATATTCCGACATGGAGAAAAATTACCTCCTGGGAAAATTTCAAGGATCATGGTTCCACTCCCTATTTCTACATCAGTCATGGTTCCATCTCCATACTGAAAAATGGCTGAAAAATGCAGAATTATGATGGAGAAATGGACAATGTCATTACATTCGTGGCATCGAGAAGTGTTGAAACTATATAAAATTTGTCAAAATCTGGCAAAGTGAAAATTCGGCCCTCCTACAAAATGTTGCCTCGAACTGCATGCACACCTCCCCCATACTGGGCGCATTGATAAGCTGCGTTTAAATAAAAAATTTCTAGTTGATTTTCCCAAATAGGTGGTTGGCTGAGTTGGTTAGGGATCTGGTTATGAGGGAGGAGGTTGGGAGGTCAAACCCCACCTCCTCCTTTTTTTATACACCATAAACCAAAATTAAATAGTGGTTGGGTTGGGCTCGCCTTGGGCGGGCCCCCCACTGTACCTACCTCTCGCCAGTCTGTTGCTATTCGCTGACTTTCCTTGGCATGGTTGGGTCCATGCCCCAAGGGTCGTCCCACCACCCAATATCCATAGCGTACGTTTGTTTGGTATGAGTTGTGGGGTGGTGGGGTCATGGTCGCCCACCCTATTTTTCGATTGTGGTTCCATGGGAGGGGTTGGGGGTCTTGGCCCGCCCCTCCACCAATATTTATTGTTTGATCGTACGGGTTAGCGTGGCGGGGTTGGTGGCCTGCCACCCCTTTATATATATATATATATATATATATATATGTTTCTTTTGTTATTTTTTTGAAACAAAATGTTCAATTTTGAAAATTCTATTTTGGACTGAAGGCGTCATTTTAAACAGACAACAATGCACCTGGAATCTGGATGAAGTTGGCCAAATTCCATCCATCCGAAAAGTCTAAATTGTGCCTTCATTAATCTTGTCTAACCATCAAAAAGTCAACCCAACTTTGACTGCATATATCTTCTTCATCCGGACTCGGATTGGAGTGTCGTTCACACCGTTGGAATCAGGGTGATGAGCATTTCGATCTGACGTCAAGTTAGTCACCTTTCTGCCACTTTTAATTTTGAGCCTTTCCGTGCCACTGGTGTCTAGAGATTCAGTTGGATCAACTGTGTCAATAAATGATAGTATCTCGGTCCCAACTATATATGTGGGATTTCCTTCCAATTAGATCCCACTCTTTTTCATCGCAATGTATCCATGTCATATCCAAATCATGCTCAGACAACTCTCTAAGGAGCTTCTTCATCTTGCCTCATAGCTATCCATGCTAGCGACATCGTACTCATGCTTGGTCATGCTATGGATCTCTCATCTAAGGTATCATGGAAGATCTCATACTAAATCAACATCCAAATGTGCTCATCAACAATAATCTCAAATATCAACAATACATCCATTTAGTCACATGTCATATAAATAATATCTTAGATCAAGAATAGATCATCTCATGCAAATATCTTGAAGGATTCTTGGTGAAAACTCAATTTGTAAGAAGCGGATCAATCATTAATCAACTTGGTATATACGTAGAATGATGTTCAAAATGCTTCAATCAAATGTCAGTTTTAAATAGAGTGTCCAAGGATTTTCATTTCCTCTTTCCAATACTTCTTCAATAGCTTCACAATACATATTATCTTTTACCAATTTCAGAAATCGATTCATCATGCCATGATTTCTTATTTCAATATTTAGAATCCATCTCCCTCTTACATAGATCATCAGAGGCTCATCACCTGTCAAGAGTAGGCCATCAGTATATAAAACCATAACCAAAGTCATATCTTGGAACATTTCTAAAGTAGAGGTTTGGATCAACACATCATCCTAGCTTCACTACATAACAATCAATGCGGACATATTTGGATCGGGGAGCTTGCTTCATGTAATGCTCTCTACAACCATAACACTTTATCAAACCAACTTTCTCATCTTTTCATAACAAATGTAGATCATAATTAATATCAAAATCATCATATCACAGTATCAAGTTCTTTAGACCAGGTGATAAGTAGACCTCATATCAAGTCTTGACGTAATTTATTATCACACAATATCAAACTTCATTAAGTCATTTTCATGATCATAATACAAGTCATTTCTATTACTACATGGAAATGCATATACCAAGGATAGATCATGCGGGTTCCAAGCATACACCTGTCAATACTTCAACCAATGTGCTAAGAATGAGAAGGTAAATACAAAACCATTATCAAATACCAATATACGTAATGTTAGAACTCTTAACACTGCTCATCTATATTAATCAGCCAAATCATGTCACAATCTTGTAATACAACCTTTAAACATAGTGACATATATGTATCCCGGTCACTTGTAATGATTAAGTTCTGTCTAAATATTCATATTACAATAAACATTCAAACTTCCATGCTCTAAGATATTTCTATTATCTTCTACACATTTGTATAACTGACATCCTCCAGGTGAACATCTCATTTCATGCACAAAACTTCATTTTTCTATGATCTTCAGTCATAGTCACACCCATATGCCTTCCTCTATGTGACTGGGACCCATAGTCACACTCTTCAAGATGATATGCAAGCGACTGTGGTCGGCCCAGCCCAAAACTTATCTTTAGTGCCTTGGTTTCACCCTTGAGCTTGCATTCGTGCGACTGGGAGCCTATAGTTGCACCTGTAGCATTTCTTCCATGCGAAGGAGGCTTTGAGCGGGATAAAACCATATTACCTTGGTTCATACCTCCGTTGGCGGTCAACAATGTCAGATACCCATAAATCATACTTCAATAGTACAAAATATACATATAATTCAAATGGTAATATGAGTAAGAATATTGAGGTGATTATCCCCCTGAATGGGAATCCATTTCATTTATATTCTTTCAAGTCATCAACCTATCTATACTAGAGTCATGCAATAATAGATCCATTAGATCATAAAATCAAACATATATCCATCATGGTCATCAACATCATGACATCAATCCTTCATCAGGTGATTAGAGTCAAGTGATTAGGGTATTAGACAGATGTAACAATATCAAGTTAATCCATCAAGTTAGGACAATCAATTTTATCATATTCCATAGTTACCCATCACATCAAGACATGGCCGTAGTTAGTAAGAAAATATAGAATATCAACCTCATAGTTATACCTCTATCATCAAGGTTACCATGCTTATCATTATCAATATGATCAAGTAAGGTCATTCAATAAAACTTTATCAAAACAACAAGAGTTTCAACTCTTTTTCTCATACTTTCATCATGTTCATCACAAGCATTATAAAGAGTCAATGATCTATCCTTCTATGTGAAATGCATGAAAAGTATGAAGAGTATCATCTTCACGGTACTAGCCTTCTTTATGAGATCAAGATATCCAATAGATATATGTTAGCCAAACATCGAGTATACCATAAAGATCAAAGATCAACATTTCAAGAAGATAAAAAATTCAATACTAGGTGCACCATTTCATTATAGGAAACATAAATCCAAATCATTTTCATGAGTCATAGACATTCTCATCATACCGTATGGCTTACCTAGCCATTCACTGTAACATGCCATGCATACCTTGTGGCATTCAAATACATGTGCACCTTCTCACTAGACATATTTAGTTTGTGTCACATGTTAATATAGTGCCTCTTTGCGTTTTCTAGCTCTAGCCATCCTTCCAACATTTCAAATGATCCTAAAAAAGATCCACTCATCACAACTCATCACTAAGGTTAGAAACATCTATATACAAGTCTAAACAAAAGTAAGAAGCATCATAGGTCAAGAAATACCTATCTTAAATGATAGGTGATCCTATCCATCCTTCAAGAGCCATCGATGTCCATTGTCCACATACCAATGTTGCCTTTAATTAACCAACCAATCCTCCTAGGGACTATCCCATCTAGGGCTTCATCAAATCTTTCACAAGTGCTTGAGCATCTTCACATTGACCATGCTAGGTTTCATATCTCATATCTATTCCGTAAACCATTCTCTATCTCAAAACCCTATCCTTATAAAACACTAATAATCAAGATGCCTAAGGTTTTCTTAAAACCCTGGAATTCTTTTAGGTCTCCACCATCCTCTTTTGGCTTTCATCAATGGTGTCATCATCAGGGTGATTTCCATGGATTTTCTTCAATCCAACTCTGATACCATGTTAATTTTTCTTAGGGCTATATTGTTATTTTATTTGATAATTAAATTTCTTCATTAACACATTAAGTTAACCCGTTAACATCATGACATTATTCATATTTACATCATTATTCATCAACATATGAAACTATTTAGAAAGAAAAACATCATTATCATCAATGCAACGGAACATAAAGGAATAATAGAAGAAAAGCATGCACACATAGAGACACCAGGATTGGTCGGAGACCAGGGTAAAACCCACTATGGGGAAAACCCTTGCAAATTCTTCCTATTATAGGTTGTCATCAAATGATTCAACAAAGGAGAGCACAATGATCCATATCTTCACAACAACTAGAACATCCATGAACCTAAATATGCTTGTATTCAAGACCCTGATTCTGAGGACTGTAATGTACTCTCCCTATCTATAACCTACTACTAAACACTACTATCACTAAGTGGAATCTTCATAGTATTGAAGTTTCATCATTTAGTCTCGGACGCATGGAGGAGGAGCTTTGTGAGCAACTATGGCAGTCCTGGATGCTCCCTAGTGAACTGTAGACGTGCGTATGGGGAAGAAAACACTCAGATCTACCTCAAACCCCCAGACACAACCTTTAGGCTACTGTGCAGGCATCTGAGTCTTCTCAGACGCAGCCTTGACTAGTTTATGTGTGCGTTCGGGGACTAGACTTCCTAATCTGCTTTAGAAACCCTAGACACTACCTTCAGGCTACTGCGCGAGTGTATGAGGTTTCCCAGATGCACCCTTGACCACTCTGTGCATGCGTCCAAGGGTCGATAATTCTTAGTTACGACCCAAAAACCAAGAAACATAAACCCTAGATTTGTGCGAGCTTCAACCCTGTAGTTTCAGACCCTTGTGTGGACTTTCTCTGCTAGACCTATGCAAACCAATACAATAGAAGAGATGAGAAGATGGCTTTATCAATGTATCAAAATGAGCTTAACATCTCTTATATCTATAGGCTTACATGAGGGTCCACTTAATGTTGAGGCCAACTTGTCCAATTGTACATATGCATAGGGCTGACTTGACCTAATATACATGAGTGGATTCATAAATTCAAAAACCAACTTCTTCTTATCCAAGCGAGGTGATCTTTAGGTTGATTTTGGTCCTCTAGAAAAGAGGAATTAAATGAAATTATTATCTCCATCATGTGAGCAGTCCAAAGTGGAATTTGACAGCATTTGCATAATTTTAACATGCAGTTGGTTGAGTTGGCATTGATGATGTCAACCCTTGATGTTAGCCTTTTGATGATGTAGAATGATGGCAGTGATTGCTCATGTGTTAGTGGTATTGACATGTTGAGGACTATGGAATATTAGGTCATCATGCTTTTGTTCCTATTCATGACTTGTTGCAATGGTGTGTTGACCTTATGATGATGTTGGAGATGTGATTTAGTCTGTAATAGAGGTGTTGTAGCTTGTGCAGGTGCTTGAGGAAAGTAGAGGACTTGTTGGAAGACAAGTTAATCCTTGTTTGTTGGATTCTAGGTCAACTTGATAGTGGCACATGGGAGACATGTGTGGCCTATTTGTGGAGGTTTCATAGGACATAGAAGAGGTTTAGAGGTGATTTTAGATGCTGGAGAAGGTGATCCAACAAGATGCAGAGGTTCTGGTAAGAGGTTTTTATGTTTTTCATTATGCTCTGCCCCAACGCACTGATGCAAGCATGTGTGTGCAGTTGAAAGGCTCCAATCGCATGGAAATAATTCTGTGTTTGTGGTTGCAGCCATGATTAGCTAGTTTTGAGCATGCGGTTGAGCTTCCTTGTGAAAAAATGTTCAAATTCCTCATGCACATCTGATGTATTTCAACTTGTATATTCCCAAAAGCTTCTATATTAACTGGTTAAGGTTTAAATTAGTCAAGTAATTCCTCTAGTGGGTGAAAACACCTTTAGTGCATAAGTAGTGATGACTATGGTTGGATTTCGTCAACTTTGTGCACTCTTGATCCAAGTCCAAAAGTGAAAATTTCACTACATGTTTCATATTATTCAATTGAAGCTGATTTATGGTTGGTTCTATGTGAGAGTGAGTGAGTGAAGGATACATAGAGAAGGAATGCTTCAGACCTAGTTGAGAGCAGAGATACATTGTGTAGGTGTGCAAATGACAACTTTGTAGCAGAATTTTGAACAAGAGCATCAATTTTCAAATCAGATTTGTGGTTGTTGTAAAAATGTTTATTTGGATGATTGTATATTGATGGTTGCATTTGTGCCACTATTTCCTAGAGCTTTAGAGTATGTTTTTGTTGGTGTTTTATTTGATTTATTAATGGTGTCTTGCTATTGGAGATCGTATCACAGAGTTGAATCAAGATGAGCAAAGAAGTATTGGATTTAGTCTGAAAATATATGAAACAAGGTCCGCATAGAGTATAGGAGTAGTGACTTCATGAGAGTGGAGCAATGATTTTGAAGCTTCAGCGAAATGAATAGTTTCTCCATCCAATCAGAGTTGGGCGAGAATCATTGATCGTGGTGGATTTTAGCGAATGGCAGTCCATAGATCTGTGTGAGAACATAGTCTTTCGATTTGATCAATAGAATTGAGTCTCCTAGTTGATGGGAGTGAGCTGATTGTGTATGAGGTCGAGTCTCTCGACTGATGGAAGTAAGTTATTTATGTACAATACATTATTTTCTTAATAAAATATTCAGAACATTGCAACAACAGTAAGGATGGTTTTTCTCCTGGAAGGGTTTCCACCAGATATCTTGTGTCTCATGTGTGATGATGTGATTTTGTGCATTATTTATTTTTTATCTTGTTGCTAATGGTTTTTAGTTTCTGTTCATATGGTTCACATGTTATGATTTGTTATTAGTTGCTGGTTAATATATGTGTGATTCGGTAAAGAAGTTTTAAAGTGATAAAATTGATAAAAAGTCACAATACTGATTCACCCACCTCTCAGTAGTACTCAAAGGTTTCCAACATTGGTATCAAACAAGGATCTTGGTTGCAACTTGATCACTAGAGAGCAGATTTGGGGTTTGTTGGTAGAATTTTTTTTTTTTTTTTTTTTACAATGGCTTCACAAGGAATACTTGTTCTTACTGCTCCAAATATCAAGGTATGGCAATAAAGTGTGAAATATAAATTATCCTCTTATGGCTTTAACATTTGAAGAAAAATTCTCAAGCAAGGTGAATTATTTTCAAAAATATCCATAATGAAAACTTAGATAGAGTTGGAGATTTAAAAACCTGCCAAAGAGGTTTGGGATAGATTTCATATGTTATATAGGGAAAATTGCATCAACAATGATGAAGAGGTTGATAAGAGTATAAAAATGAAGAAAAATAGGAGATCCATGAAGAAGGGAGCTCCATTTGAACCATATGTGTAAGAAGACAATATATTTGAAGGTTTAAGCTGCAATGATTTACTTTTGAGTTATATTTTTTATAGTAGTGGTGATAATAGTTCAAATCTGGTTAGTGGAGAAAATGATGCTCGTAGTTATATGCTTCTTAAGGCTAAATATGAATTTGCATTAGTTGTTTTTGAAGAGATTTCTAGTGAAATTGGTGGACTAATTGATGCATGCAAAGAGCATGAGAAGAAATTATAGATCTGTGATTAAAAGGAAAAGGATCTCAAGGAGGAGATCACCATAGTTGAGGACACAATCGTAAGAATAAAAAAAATGGAAGAATTAAATTGTAGCAAGAAAAAATATAGGAAGGATTATGTTGAAGCACTTGAAGGTGTAATTGACAAATTAAGGAAGCCACTTGAAGAAAAATATCAATAGCTAGATAAAGTGAAAAGCACCATATCAATGAGAAAATTTGGAAGCAATCTTCAAATGGGAGATACAATCTTGCATGCAGGAAAGAATAATAAAGAAAAACCAAAGAATCTTTCAACAAATAATGTGACCAACAATAACAAAAAGAAAGGAGAGAGAAAATAGATCCACCAGCAACAACAAAGAAGAAAACTAAGAGGAGAGTTCACTTCTAGAAGATCTATTGCTCCTATTATTGATGGTATCAGATTTCAAAGGAGAAAACAAAACTCTCTTGACCCCATGATGGATGAGGTTGAGTTCTTCAATTGCCAAAATTTTAGACATGTTGCTACCACTTATAGGAAGGGAAATTATACACCTATGCAACAATTTGATCAACCAACAAGAGGATCCATTTTCATGTATACAAGTTCATTTAATGGATGCTGTTTTACATGTAACATGTTCATCCACAAGGCCATTAATTGCATATTTATAAATAGGAGATGGAGGTCTGACATGAGTAGCAAAAGATCAGATCCTTTGGCTTCATATCTTGGTCACATAGAGTGTTATATATGTCACAACTTTGGGCACATGGCTAAGGATTGCAAGATGCCTAGATCGTTGAGGAAATTTGTTCAAAAGCAACAAACAAAGGAGAATGAACAACTAAGGAACCAACCAAAGAACACGTGGGAGAAGAAGGAGGAGTAGCTAGGAAAATGTGGCATTGCACATTGTTCATGTGATGAGGATGACGTGTGGTATACTGATAGTATATTCTCACACCATATGTCAAGAGATAGAAGAAAAAATATTTTTCTCAATAGAACTAAGAGTGGTCATGTTGTGTTTGAAGGTAATGAATCAATAAGAGTGTTGGGAAGTAGTAAAGCCAATATTAGTGGGAAGAGGACCAATTAAGATGATGTGTGGCTCATTGAAGGCCTAAAGCATAATATCTTGAGCATGATCCAAATTTTTGATGGGGGTAAGGAAGTGATTTTCAACTCCAAAAGTTTCATAATTTGGAAAAAAGGATCAAAGAGAGTGATTGCTAAGGCAATCAAGATACTAGATAATGTGTACATGTTGCAGGGAAGAGTAAGTAGAAAGATGAGACCAAGGTAGTGCTCTTCCTCATTTGATTCATAGTAGAATATACCAACCCCTACTGCAATCCATTCTTGCATGTTAGATCTACTTGACTATAGCAGTATGTGTGAGACTAGAATTATTTCATGGGAAGCATTGGGAGCTTGAGGAGTTTTAGCAGCAATGAGTTTTGATCCAGTTATTCCATGTATTTTCAGATTAGTTGAATCACTTCATTTGAGGTATATCATTCTTAGGGGGAGCTATGTATCCAAGCATTTTTATTTATGTTTATATTTATTTTCACTTAGTATTTTTGCAATTGATGTATTTATTGTGTACGAGTGGAAAAAAACATGTATATCAACCTTGTTTCAACATGTATGGATCATCTTTCAACCACCCTAGCATGAGAACATTGTGGAAATGACATGTATACCATGACTTGAGACATGGATCAACCTTGTATGGGTTGTTATATTCAGTTTATTACAACCATGCATTTGTCATTGATCCATCATTTTATGTTGGTAAAGGGTCCATTCATTAGTTTTTTGAGTCATTATGTTGATAGGAATGTTATGGAGGAGTGTCATGGAGTCTTAATGCAGCCACATGTACGGGCTAATGTTGATGTAATAATCATGTATTTAAGTCATTGTTCTATAGGAGATGATTATAGCAACTATGTACTTCATTGATAAATTCATGTAATTGCTTATGGAGCTATGTACTTGTATTGATTTTATCATTGGGTCATCTAGTGAATTAGAGAAAGAGTCATGAGGTCATATGTGATTCACGTATGAGGTATTATGTAGTTGCTACATCCCTGCAATTGTAATGTATATGTCATATAGTCATGGTCATGTAGAGTCTATGTCCTCCTTATGCTTCTTTCTTACAGGAAAGGAAGCAATGTATGCAAAAAAGCAGTTCATACACGTTGGAGTTGATTTTGGAGATGGCATATGTTCAAGGGGAGAATATTATTTGCTCTTATTGCTTCAGACATACATTGTTGGCATTGCGATCTGCTTGGAGGTGTTCATAGTGCACGTCATGCTATGCTTTGGCTATTGGGGTTCTTGGCCTCATGTTGACATTTAGAGATGGTTGTCGATTGTTGACATGTGTTTCTTCTATGGAGAGTGTTGGTTGGTGCTTTATGTGCACAATGTTTCATGTTGTTGATCATTATGATGCTGATCATTGATGTTTCTTATTTGTTTCTTTCATATTGTTGTTGCTGGTAGAGGTTGTTGTTCATGTTGCTCTGAATGTTAATTGGTTATATATGTTGTTTGTTTCTACTAATGTGAGAGACATGGATGCTTGTTGATGTGCATCATTTTTCAGCCAAATGGAGGTTATATGCTTCAGCGTTTGTACTCATGTTCTTACTACCTATCAAATGGTTTTGGCCCAATTCCATTCATGTCAAAGGGGTAGTGATAGACAATGATGGTCTAGAGTTTGTGTATGGTTTCCATCAATGCCATGGGGGAGATTGTTGACATTATGGTATTCATGGTTAGAACTAGATGATGTTGGGGTTGGCTTCATGATGGTAACTAGCTTATGTTGGCATTGATGTCAACCCTGTGTAGCCTAGTTGATGTGTTGATGCATTCCTTGTAGTATCGTTGCAGTTGGTTGGGTTGGCATTGATGGTGTCAACCCTTGACGTCAACATTTTGATGATGTATGATGATGGCAATGATTGGTGATTGATCATGTGTTAGTGGTATTGACATGTTGAGGACTATGCAAGGTTAGGTCATCATGGTTATGGTATTGTTCATGAATTGTTGCAGTGGTGTGTTGACCTTATGATGATGTTGTAGATGAGATTCAATGTGTTACAAACATGTTGTAGCTTGTGTAGGTGCTTGAGGAGAGTAGAGGACTTGTTGGAAGACAATCCAATCCTTGTTCGTTGGCTTCTAGGTCAAGTTGATAGTGGCAGTTGGGAGACACGTTTGGCCTATTTACAAAGGTGTAACAAGACTTAGAAGAGGTTTTGGGGTGAGTTCAGATTCTAGAGAAGGTGATCCAACATGAGGTAGAGGTCCTGGTAAGTTATTTTATGTTTTTCATTATGCTCTACCCCAACCACACCCATGTAGGCTTGTGTGTGAAGTTGAAAGGCTCCAATTGCATGGAGAGAAGTCTGTGTGTGCGGTTGCATCTAGGATCAACCAGTTGTTTGCATGCGGTTGATTTTCCTTGCAAACGTTTCTCTGGATTCCTCATGCACATCAAAAGTATTTCAACTTGTATATTCCCAGAAGCTTCTATATTAATTGGTTAAGGTCGAAACTAGTCAAGTAAGTCCTACAGTGGGAGTGAACACCTTTAGTGCACATGTAGTGATGATTATGGTTGGATTTTGTAAACTTTGTGCACTCTTTATCCCAATACAAAAGTGAAATTCACCCTACATGTTTTATATTCTTCACTTTATAGCTGAGTGATGGTTGGTTCTATGTGAGAGTGAGTGAGTGAAGGCTACATAAAGAAGGAATGCTTTAGACCTAGTTAACAATAGAGATACATTATGTAGGTGTGAAAATGAAAGTGTTGTAGAAAAATTCTGAAGCAAAGCATCAATTTTCAAATCAGATTCATGGCTGTTGTAGCAAAGTTTATTTGGAGGATATGGAGTAGAGTTTATGATGCTAGATGATTGTATATTGATGGTTGCATTTGTGCCACTATTTGCTAGATCTTGAGAGCATGCTTTTTGTGGTGTTTTATTTTATTTATTGATGGTGTCTTTTTGCTAGAGATTATATTACAGAGCTACATCAAGTTGAGTAGAGAAGTCTTGGATCTAGTCTGAAAATTTATGAGACAAGGTCTGCATAGAGTAGAGGAGTAGTGAATTCATGAGATTGGAGCAGTGATTTCGAAGCTTTAGTAAAAGGAATAGTTTCTCCATCCAACCAGAGTTGGATAGTTCAATCAGAGTCGAGTTAGGATCGTTGATCTTGGTGGCTTTCAACAGATGGTAGTCCATCTGTAGATCCATATGAGAACATAGTCTTCCAAACTGGTCAGTAGAATCAAGTCTCTTGGCTGATGGGGGACAACTGATTGTGTATTAGGCCAAGTCTTCTGATTAATGGGAGTTAGTCATCTATGTAAAAGAAATTATTTTATTAATAGAAGTTCCAGAGTAGCGCAAAAATAGTAAGGGTGATTTTTCTCCCGGAAGTGTTTCCACTAGATATCTTGTGTCTCATGTGCGATAATGTGATTGTGTGCATTGTTTGTTTTTTATGTTGTTTCTTATTGTTTTTATTTTCTTATAATATGGTGTACATGTTATGATTTATTATTAGTTGTTGGTTAATATGTGTGTGATTCAGTAAATAAGTTTTGAAGTGGTAAAATTGATCATAAGTCACACTACTAATTCATCCCCCCTCTTAGTAGTGCTCAAAGGTTTCCAACATATTTTTCTATCAGAAGTCTACTTGTGGCAAAGGAATAAATGCATGCTCACATGGGGAAAATGATATTTATAAAACCCTTCCCATTTTATTTTTAGTGAGTTTTGTTATTGCATCCTCCTTGCTCATTTGCACTACATAATATGCAAGAAATTCAATGTCATTCGAGAGTGTGTTGTGCTGCATGGAGTGTAATGTTTGTGCCACATTGTAGGTAGGTAGTGTGCACCTTAATCCCACAATCATTTTTCCATTAGTGAACAAAGTGTTACCTATTTTTGTGCAACCATTCACCTACCTCACCTTTTTATCTTCCACATATATATACATATAAACATAATAATTATTTATCCACTCCAACGATTAACCATTCCATTTTCATACCCCTTTTTTGGCACACCACAATTTCATAGAGCATCATAATTTTTCCTCATATTGTTGCATTACCCTTTTGTGTTTCACACGCCTCTCTCCATATTGAATTATCATGACCATTTTCCCATTGCATACAAATTTTGATTGTTAGTTTGATCTTTAGTCTTGCATTATGGTGCAAATTCCTTACAAATCATATAAAAATAATTTTGTGATGCAATACATGTTAGTGTTGCAACCCATGCTACATTGCATTGCAAGTTTGTTTGGAAAATATAACTTCTAATATTACAAAACAATGAATTTATCTTGCTTAGCCTATGATAAGAGTATGAGATGCACATATAATCATTCCTTCCTTGTGTCACAAGTCTTCCATTTTAAAATACAATTCTTATCCTTTTTCCATGACACAATCTACTCACTCAATCTGTGATAAGAACATGTGATGTAATACATAGTTGTATCAAAATCTACCCCCATATCGTATTGCATTCAGTCTCCCTTATCTAATTTCGTCCCTTTTTCCATAGTGCATTACATAGTCTCAAACTACACTAATTTATTGTGTTGTGCACCAAGTTATTCTTTTATTCTCTAATTTATCTATTATAATGAATATTTTTTATCTTTTGGGTTCAATAAATTTGTAGTATCTAAGAATATCCTCATTTTGAAGATAAGGATCCTCAAAAAAGGAAACCTAGAAAATACCTAGCAAAGGAATGATGAGAACAAAGTACTCTTTCTTCAGTGCCTGGATAAGCTAACACAATGTGTTTTATTGATAAATCTATTTCCATCAGTTTGTTGAAGATCTAACATCAATTTACAAGGATAGAATACTCCAATGGAGAATAATATATCAATGTCAATCAGAATGTCAAAAGATCATGGTTACACAAAGTAGCATATCATTAAGCAACGTTTCCATACAAGGAAACTATTGAATGGATAATCAAATGCATTGAGATGAAAGACATGACTATGAGAGAGTCATGGTAAAGACATTATTGCACTCAGCTATCCTCAAATAGCTGAATATTATAAACTACCTAAACATCAAGTAGCCTTCTTAGTGAGTTGGTATAACAATTTCAATCTAAGCAACAAATATATTTTAAAGAGTTGGTGATAAGACCCTAACAAGTTCAAGAGCAAGGTTGATGGTATATATAAAATAAAATTATTCAAAAAATCATATTACCTGGTTGCCCCTATATGTTGTAGACTTTATGGCAAGGCCACAACAAATTTCTTTAAGGAGAGCTGGGTGCCACTTATGTATACATGCGCCCACAACATAGACATATTCAAGTGTGCTGAAATCATTGAAACATCGATCCAAGCTAGGGTAAGAAAGGCCAAAAATATAGTAGATGGAAATAATTAGAGTGTTACATGGCTTCATATTTACTTGATTGTATATGCGCCAGATGTGAGTTCAAAACCATGGGGTGTAGGTAGACTCTTACTCCTTACATTCAACTAGTGCATATTTATTGCAAGGAATTGTGGGAAAGTTAACATGCATCATCATACACAAAAATAATTGAAGGCTTTATTTCACCACTATTAGACACTCTCTTTGACCATGGTTCACCTTATATGTTAGATCACACTAAATTTGAATTACAAGAAGTTGATAACTAGCTCAACCCACCAGAATTAACATACATCAAGATTTTTAGGTAATGGAAGCCATCACACCAACTCCTGTTGTTTGTAACATATAAAGTAATTTTGCAAGAGGTTGATATTAGATAACCATAGGAATTGGTGGGATCCTGGCACATCCCAAGAAGGCACGATGGCTTACATCCCCATTTTATGTAGGCATCTATTGTATAAGTAATTTCAAAGAGGCATAGGCTAAATCTATAGACGTAGAGAACTTCAAATTTCGAGGTCACATCCCATTACTCCTAATGAAAATGCACGTGGACTTACTCGTCACAAATAAATGAACATGAGGAAACAATAAATAACCACTAGAATGTGATAGAAGCCCTAGAGAAAAAATGGATTTGAACCCACAAATGACTCTAAACCTCCAACAAGAGAACCTTCCAAAGGGAATGAGGCAAAGGATAAGAAGGTTTCCTAGAAAAGAGAAGGAGAAAATGAAGTAGCTAAAAAAGAAAAGGAAAATAAACTAAAAGAATACCTACAACTAAAGAAAGAGAGAGAAAAGAGAAAGAAGGAAGAGGTAGAATATAAATAAAGGGATGACAGAGAAAGGTTATAGAAGGAAGAAGAAGAAAAGAAGAAATAAGAGGAAAATCAACTTGAAAGGGAGAGATTAGAAAAGAAAGCCTAGTACGAGGCAAGGCTAAAAGAGAAATAAGAAAAGGAAGCCTAAAATTTAGGCAATGACTATTTACTTGACATGGATATTGATCCATCAACCTCGATTTCAATGCTATTAATAGGAGGTCATTTTCCAATTGGAGAAATGGGCATTATTGTAGGTGATGAAAATCAAGTTATGAACTTAACAAGATTTTGCTTCAACATAATACCAACCAGATTATCCAAGAAAGGAGGAGATGTCTAGACTAGGGAACTAGTAAAGCCTATCTTGGTGACCACGAAGAGGAACATAGTGTCCAACACCTTAGAAAATCCATTGGCCATAGCCTTAGTAGAAACAGCCTTTTCCTTAACAATGGAAAAGAATATCGAACATTTAATGGAAAAGGTAAAAGAACAAGACAAAAGCTTATAAAAGGCACGTCAAGAAACTTATATATTGTGAAAGGAAAATCAAGCTCTATTGGCCTCAAGCTCTTACAAAAGAGATTACCAAAATGAAACAATTGAAAAAAAGAAATCATTGTAATACATTATGAAGTAGCTATACCAAGAGCTTGGAAAACTCCAAAAAGTGGTTTCCATGTTCATAGTAGTCCAAGATGTAGTTCAAGAAAAAAGCGTGAAAATAAAGGACACCTTTGTAGCCATCAATATAATGCATGAGTGGAGTAGAAATCACCTGACTTCAATGGAGACATTTCCAAGGAAATATGGACTAGGTATAGAAAAAGATAAAGTGGAGATCAAAATTTCCATTCCAGCTAGAGAAAATCTGAAGAAATATGTGTGAAAACCACAAGAACATATCAACAACACCACATCAAGATGGAGAGGCTAATAAAATCCCACAAATTAGTCTACATCATAGCAATAGGAGAAGTGAGGAATGAACAAGAAATTGAACGTAAAATACATGAAATTATGCATGCATGGAAAATAAGAAAAACTAACCAAACTATTATAGATAAAGAGAAGAAAGTAACCAAATAAGCATTGGTGTAGAACTTGGTGGATACCACCAAGATGAATACCATGCTTACTTCATTATTCCACAAAATCCAGGTTGATATGAAGATAGTGGTACATAATACTGTGAATATGAAATCATCAATGAGGGGCTAATTTCAATAAAGGTTTTGTC
This sequence comes from Pinus tabuliformis, assembly GCA_031772625.1. Lineage (NCBI taxonomy): Eukaryota > Viridiplantae > Streptophyta > Pinopsida > Pinales > Pinaceae > Pinus > Pinus tabuliformis. The sequence goes on from CM062812.1 coordinate 506,215,069, forward strand.
TATTACAGTGGACTGCAAGGCTTGAAAAACCCATATGACCTAAGGGTAACAAATTCAAGTGCAAGCATTTTCAATTTTGGAGTTAAGTTCATGATAGATGTTTATTTTTTTTATTTCAAATTTTAATGTAATTATGTAAAGGAAAACAAAATTAGAAAACAAATTAAATTATTGGACATAAGGATAGGTGAAGAGTCATGGAAGGTGAAAAGTCACCTCATTTTGCATAAATATAACCCTCTACAAAGAGAGATAGGATCTTTAGATTTGATACATTTAGAGCATTCTTGAAGGGGAGAACCTTGTAACTACCTTGAGGATTAAGTTACAACTTTTATGAACTCCCACTATTAGGTTTATTAAAGATAATTTGTGAATTGTAATTGAGTGTTTCAACACTAATACTTAGAAACCCAAAGGGCCACAGAAAGGATTTTTTATCATGTATTATCAAATGTTATAAGAATGTTATTTATTGTTGTTTGGTAGTATATGATGGTTGCACACTTGTTGTAGGTTAATGAATAATTTTGTTAGCTGAAAACTTCCATCTTCCTAGGAATTTATTGCTTATTTTTACATGCTTTCATGTTGGTTTTTGATTGCAAACTACTTTACAATTAATATCTAGTATAACTTAGTCTTCATGTATCTTACTCTTTCTTTAAGGTTTATGTTTATTTAAAAATATGATTGAACATTCCTTGTATATATTCACTTTAGGTATTTCAATAAAGTTGATCTCACTTGCATTCCATCAAGGGATTTATTTGGGTTTCCCTTTCATATCTCATTCATCCAAAACCTAACTTCCACAAAGCATAAGATGGCACCCGGGCCAACAATCTATATGGGACTCTCATCCCAAACGATGTGAAGTCTAATAGGGGTATCATGCAAGAGAGATCCCCTTAAGACCGTAAGCAATTCATTTAGTCCTATTAAAAGAACCATATTTTTTCTATTGTTTTACAAGTTAGAATTTACCTATAGAAGTTTTTAGGATCTAGTTTGGAGTGGTGTAAAAGCTTCTCTTGATTTCTATTTATAGAGAGAAATTTTTACTTTAATGAGGGCTTCACATATATCTATTTTATCAGATTAGGGACTCATTAGAAGAATCCCTAATATCTTTTCTATTATCATTTTACACAACACCATGATACAAAATTTGTTAATGGATGTAGATATCATGCTTAATAATAGGAGATTAATTCATTATTAAATTTATAAATAAAAAAATTAGATATCTAATGCTTTTGGTTATTAGAATTATCTTTTATGGGGCTTTTACACAGGAAAAGGATTAGAGAAAGGTTTAGATTTACATATTTTATTGTAAATGTGGATTTACATGAAGATAGAGTTGTCAAATAGGACTAGCTAAGGAGGTTGGGAGGAATTACTTTCCCAATATAAAAAATAATATTAATTAAAGCTCATAATGTTGATTATGTGATAAGGTGATATTATTCACATCAATATTCTATTTTTATAAATAATAAGTGATATGAAAAAAAAAAATTATTTATAGTGTTGTTGTTTTTTTATGTGGTTCATGGACCTAAAGATCAATGGTTCCACTAAATATTTGTACCTCATTGGAAGGGATCACTTTTGTACCCCATCAGAATGGATCACTTCAGCCTAACATGAAGGTGTTCAGAGAATTAAACTCATGACCTCTCAATAGAAAAGGTGTTTTAATGATAGGGACTCCACCAATTGAGCTAACCCTGAGGGATTTTATCGGTAAACTAATGATTATTAAATTTTAAATATTATTAATACTAATAATTAACTTTAATTTTTAAATTAAAAAGCTCAAACATATTTTTACCAATGGTGCAAAAAATAAGTATTGTGAGTCCTTGTGGTATAAGAATCAATTTATATAAAGAACTCATAATATTGTATCATAATATTAATATTATATATAAAATAAAATAATATTAGTGTTTTTTTTATCGATCAAAGCACAAATTTTATATTACTGAAGGCAAAATAAGTACACATTGTTGGTCATCAACTCGGCCTGCCTCATTCCGATTAGATTTGTTGATAAGGAGAGATAGAATATACAACATAATATTTCTCAATTTTCACCTTATTTCTGGAGTGCTCCTTAGCCATACAAGCCAAAAAATAGCCAAAATTAAGACAGCCTAGCGTATGCATATCAGGGTGGTGGATGTGGCGCATTCATGTTTACATGAGCTTATTGATCCCTTTGCATTTGCTAGTCATGATAATGAATTCTATGTGCTGTAGATGCTCCTTGATCTCACTCATATGATAATGAATTCTATGTTGGCTGCGATAGACATGAGCTAGTTGCTCTAGGATTTCCTCCTGCATGAATTGGATATCATTCTAGTAGGAAACATATTCATTGTGATCCTCATACTTGTGGTCCTGAAGGATGTCCATGTTGGTATCAATTCTCCTCAACTATTCAGAAATGGAGTCTAATGTGTTAGCCCAGACTACATGGTCTATTGGCTCACATGGAATGTGAGCAAGCCCTTCCTCCATATCCAAACTAGTTGAATGAGCATCGCTAGAAGAAGAGGAAGCAACACCTCGATTGTCGGCACGCCCATGATGGTCACCTCCATAATAGGGCCTCCCTCATTTTTGTTGCATTCCTAATGAAAAATTAGTATGAGGCTCCCACACTCCCAGGAACTCCCTTCTATCCCTCAGGTACTTACACACCCACAACCATAAACACTTAGCTCTTTCCACCCTCTTCTCTCTGTTGACTTGTCTTGGGCTCCAAGAATGGGAGTCATCTGCCCACCTCAAAGATTTCCCCGACCTTACAACTCCCCAAGGACACTCCAACCTCTCCAATTCACGGAAACATGGCAGCTAAGTAGCACACTTCCCCCGTCTCCTCTTAGGAAACCTATCAAACTAAAAAGGGGTTAGAGCTATGATGCACCCACCCTCATAGCACTCCCAACTATATAATTTCATTCCCTCAAATCCCCAAGATACAAAAATATCTTGACCATTCAAACTAAAGAACAAAAGGGTAAAAGGAAGAAACTCACCAAATAGATTGAAAAAGCCCAAAGTTCTGTCCACTAGGGGCCTAGACATCCAACCTATAACTCCAAATTTTTTCTTGCTCCAACAATTCCCATACCAATTCACTAGGCTCTTCGACTCCCTATCTGGGTGATCAACAAACTTATTCTTCCAAAGCCACCCATGCCCTCGACTAGTGAATTGTTGAAGGCTCGAAAATATCTACCTATAACATTATAAGGGATATGACCCAATCAGGAACTTAGAGAAACTCCTTTTTCATTGAAATAGTGGTTCCGACTAGTTAAACTAGGTCCAATTACCTTCTCTCTATCTCCAATGGCTTAAAATGCGACTTTCACATAACAGTAAAGAAGAGACATAAGATCAGCCCTCTTGCTGATTAGGCAAGAAAGTGATCTTTAAGCTGATTTGGGGCTTAGCCAAACCACTCTAAAGTATGCCACTATATGAGGGGGCTTCTAGAATGTACAAAGTAGAACTAAATGCAAAGTATAATCTAATATGTATATAATCCTAGAACTATCTCGATTGAAGGAAGAATTAGTCCTTCTCTCAATCAAGATCAAGCTAAAAGGATGGAAAAATAAGCGTGTAGGAAATGAAATAAAATGAAGGAACTAGACCAAGGAAATAGTTCACAAGATATAATCCTTGTTAAAAATATTATGAACAACTAAATGCCTAATAAGTAGTTACTAGACACTTAACTACAACTAAATATAACTCCTAATACAACATATTCATAAGGACCAAAAGATTCATGCCACAAAATTGAAATAGTTCAAATACATGACATGTATGAAGCAAGACTTCTATAAGATTAAACTGTTAGATAGATAGCAAATTAAGGAGATAAAGGTTTGTCCTTATACAAGTTCCAGTTTTGAATCTCATTTCTGATTAACCTTGCAAGATAGTTTGATGAGATTCTAAATGAGCATTCCAATAAATAGTCAACATTAGTGTTGAAAATCCACATACATACTCATACACTAGAAATGATATTTGAAAACTGAAGCATTTACTTCCAATCATGGAGCAAGTAGTAGTGCTATGAAACCAATTATAGAAATAAATATTATTATAAGATGAATCAAGTTACAGAAAATAATAGAGAGTTATAGTAGTGCAAGTTGTCTGCTGCCTCTAAACTCAATTCGCTGCCTGCAAAGATGGATTGAATTTCACTACAATAGTGTAAATGAATCACAAACTCACTCCTTACAAATAGTTTTTAAGCCCAATCATTACTCTGCCTCTTTTCTTTCAGATTTTAATCCATCAGTTCCTGTCCAAGAGATTGTCTTTATAGAGAGCATAAGGTGAAATCATGAAAATAACAATAGATCAATGTATCTCTCAACAACCGAGATAATAATAAAAGTAATTAAATGAGGTTTCTGCCTCTGTCTGATAAAGTGCCCAGTTTAGCTAGTTATTGAGTTCGATTTATTTTCTGTTGATAACCACTGACCAGATTGTTGGACAAGGTCATGCTCTTCACAATATTAGTCTTCTTTTTTTATTTAAATTCCTCTATCTATTTTGATTTGGATCTCGACACGTGGTTGAGTGGATCTTGATCGAATGATCTATTCGATTTGGCCCAAGCGTTTCCCAAAGCAGGAGTGGCATGTGGCAGGGAGTGTTTGGGAATCCCAAATCAAACTGTTACTTCCTCCTTATCAACCCTGGGTTCATCCATGTTTCAACTAAACGGATCTTATTAGTTCTATTATTAAAATTAACCGAAAATAAAATTGAAAATTAAACAAAACGAACTTCCCACAAAACCACTGAAAATAGACTTTTTAATTATTATAACAACGACTCCATATGGAAGTGACAAGTGGCAAGAACCAAGTGGGATCGAAGAAAATCTCATCACAACTATTGAAATGAGACAACACAAAATATTTGCGATATTGGGTAGCTTTGATATGAAGCGGATGCAAAACCATAATGAATTCGTTTTAATAACTATATCAGATCCATTATATCAGAGCTTTGTTTTGGTGATGTGATATCAAAGGTTTCATTAAAAAGTTCTGATTAGATAGGTGGATGCGAAATTATATAAAAATGTTATGATAAATCCAATCAGATCTGCAACAATATCGGCTATCGGATATTAGGTCTTATGGAAGGTCCCTTTTAAAAATTTCCGATAAAGAGATGTGATTTGTAATTAAATCGTAACTTATCAAAATTCTGTGTATTGGAGATCAAAAGCGATGTGATATCAGAAGTCAGAGGTCAGAGGTTCATTGGAATATCGATGATCAGAGGGAGCGATATATCATAGTTCAGAGATTGGAAGAGTGTTATATCAGAGGATTTGTAAATGTGTTTCACAACAAAACCCCGATATGGCATTCTCATATGAGGGAGCAAAGGCGAGTTATGTGGTATATGGGTTTTCTGTCCAATAAACTACAACCACTTTACAAATTAAAGTCACTTTATAAATAGGCCTAGGATTTATGATATCGAGGATTTAGAAAAGGATCTTTCGATATCATTCTGATATGTTACAGCTAAAGCCATTATTTGGAAAATAAAGCCACTAATAATAATAATAAATATCTTGGTCTCAAGGGATATGTTTTATTCATTAATATAATATGTTTAGAAGAACTTATTTATAAAGTTTATTAACATAGAAACTTAATCAAACTTAGGAAAACTATAAAAATAATACAAATGTAAATAAAAGGCACATTAGACTTGAAATGAAGTAAACACACTCAAAACCTATATGCAATGCAAAAAGGGTCCCCATAATTTTATTATATGGCTAAAATAAAAATTTAAATGATGGGTTGTTGAGTACTACAATAATTGGCGATACACTGGGCAAAACAATTAACTTTGGGCAAATACCAAGTAATTCCAAAGAAAAAGGAATAAAGATAAGATGCTAGGACTTAGATTTTCCTTTTAAAAATATCTGTGTAAAAACCATTTAGAATTCAACATTTGCATTAAATCTCTTGTATTAAATATAATAGTATAATAATATTTTACTTAGCTATGTATAGATGTTAGCTTGAACTAAAGAAAACAAATTTTATTTACGAGTTCAGCTTAAAGATATACTCGAATGTCACAGGTGGTGCCACTACTATGAGCAGGCATCCATAGCCTCGACAGGGTCACCTTTTAACCCTTGGAAGTATAAGTATCCCATCCATTAGTTGATACTTTAGAGGAATAAGTAATAATTATTTAACTTCTATTTAGTTACCTTGAAAGCCACTATCCTGGCTTGATGACGAGATATCGACAATGCCATACACCAATACTAATAATAGAAAACAAGGCGGCTTGTGATGAGACCTCTTGTCTTATAAACGTTCGGCTACAAGCCATTATCTTGGCTTGGTAACCAACTGTGATAATGAAACCAATATCAGTGCTTATGATCATGGTAGGCCAACTCTTGGTGAGACACCCTATCTTTCAAGTCTTTTATTATTTTTGAATTACACTCTAAAAATATTTTATTAATGGATTGGGAGACAAATCCACTCCTTAAATATTGGGATGACAGGAAGAGTCATAAGATCCTAAACTTTTATTGATGAACTTTGCCTCTTTAATAGCTAAATATGTTATAGCTTATCATGTGATAGAATTAACCATTAAAGTGTTAGGTTCAGAGATCATTTAGGACAATGATGATTAAGTAGTCAGATATTATAGTGAAGTGAAAATATGAAAAATAGCATAATGATGTTTCTTTTAATAATCTTCCTTTTGGAATGAACTCTGTTGGATAACACAGATGGAAATATAGCCCATGTATAAAAACAAAATAAATGGTACTTCAATAAACATAAAACACTGGTATATGCATATGATTTTGTGAAAATGAAATAAAAAGGTAAGCGCCAAATGTTAGAAAAATAACAGGGAAGCTAATCGAGAGAATGAGCTCTGCATAAATTTTTTACAAGATATAAAAAGTTGTTGGATTGAGGGGGCTTGAACCAGGTTTAGAGTTAATTAGCCAAACAAATCCATACACTACTAGCCCTTTCGGCATCAGCCCGCAGTGTGCAGACTGAAGTCTCACCCGAAGCAGTATGGGGGGATGCTGGAACCAAGTTTCCACACCCTCGAGATGTATAAGGGGTCGATTTAGTCCAACTGTGCATACCTTCATGTAGGTCACTTTGCGCACTGTCCTGACTTATGAGGCCTTCGCGATCTGTTAGGATTGTCTTTCGCGCAACCCTAACCAGGTGCTAAGATGCTTTTGCACTGCTACAGCAATGATCTGCACTATTTCCCTAATTTACACCACGTATCTTACTTATCTTCTTACAATTATTAGTTATCTTCGCATAAACATATACCTTATCTCACATTTACTTAATCAACACAAACATATATGTTCGCACATCATATAAACAACAGAAATTTAATTTATACCTAATACATTCAATGTAGAAAATAGTAAATAAATACATAGGAATGGTATAAAACTTCTCTTTATTAATGCTTCAATGGTTACATACTCAACTTGCCCTGCACACTCAGCTACAGGGGTTTACGCACTCAGCTGCAGACTACTAGGCCACTGCGCACTCAGCTGCAGAGCCTTCTCCTACTCTACGACCCCATGAATGGACTCTGCAATTAGATCTTCCACTATCCTTCTATTCCATCATCATTCTAACTCTATTATTGACTTACTGATTTACAACTTAGAGCCTCGCTCTATTTATACAATCCCATGGTCTGCGGACCATGGCTAGATATCTAAAGCCGCCATTACATTAAAAAATTAAGGGTGGACAACCCTATGACTTATTTACAAATTCGCACTCTGCACCCACAAAATGAGGAGTCTTTACATCGAATTTACACTTTTTAACCAAAAACTGGGCTTTAAGCCTCAAAACTTCCCTTGGGGGATCCTGTGCCCAACAAAAGTATGTCAAGATTAGAACTTTTATCTTGTAAATAAATTTTTTTAATTGAGCCTTATTAGATGATAACTCATTGATGTGCATTTTTGGGGACTTTCTCCTTTTACAAATCTTGTTCTATAAATTTAAATTGCAAGTCTTTAAATATTGTTTTGTTTTAATAAAAAGACAATCGATTAGAATGAAAATCAGAAACAAGAAAGGGAAGAGGAAACTTCATGAAACTCCTTGACTGTTCTTCCTAGCTTCTTTTACATAAATATGAAAAATAAATCCTCAAACCAATGAAAAATTGCAAAACAGAGGATAAAAGGATAAGGGAATATAATTGGAAGAGAAGACAGAAGAAAGGATTTTAAGCAAAAGGAAAAAATGCAGAAAATAAAAGGATGAGAATGGGCATATGAAACTTACCACTAGAGAATTTTGCTTGATCTTACATCAGAAAATATTTTCTTCCAGCCAAAGTAACCACTTCTTTCAATTGGAAGTAAAAGCCTGAAGAAGTGGTTTTAAATGTAATTTTGATTGGACCAAAATCATAATTTATTCAATTTAAAATGCCAAGTAATTAATTATTAATCATATCCACTTCGAATTTCCATCGGAGGATCAAAGTGATAAAATAAGCCTTTAGAGATACTTGTGAATCCAAAATTGCCAAGTCATAGTAATTCCTTGAAACTTCTTGATACATGTTTTCATTACAAAAACAATGCAATGAAGTTTTGCAAAAGAAATGCAATTAAGCACATCATAAGTGTATATAATATGACTATATAAGAACTCTGACATGTTCCAAGACATTTTACTAGAAAATGAAAGGAGATACCAAGAAAAACTTGGATTCATTACTTGCTTATTAAAAACCTGAAATAATGAAACTAATGCAAACATAAAAGGAATCTAATCTAAATTAATCTATTCCAATGTAATAATTTTTTCATTTTAATTCCTACATGTATGTACAAGTCAAACAATAGGAGTAAAAATGAAACTAGCTTATAAAAAGAAAATTTCGGCCTATTATGCACAATTAACAAATTTAGCGAAATAAATTTATTTACAAAATTATTACCTTGAAATTATTCGAACCAAACATTCACAGAATCATAAAAAATAACATGAATTTTAGTGAATGATTGGAATATGTTTGAAGGAAGAGTAAATATCATGCCAGGCTTGAATGATACATTTTTAATTATTGAAGCCTGCCGAACACTAGCAAAGTGAGAAATATTCCTGCGCATTGGAACGTCTAGTATTTTTTAAAAAGTATCAACAAAGAATGGATGAACATTTAAAAGGTTTCTAGAAGTGTACCATTGCTGGTTAACATGAAATGGTGCACCCTCAAGTGCCATAATTTTTTATGAACTTATTTGAAAATTAGAAATAAATTGGTCAAGTTTGAACAAATAGAATTTTAAAAATAAAATGTGGTCAATGTCTTTGCCTGAAATTATTGAATTGATTCTTATATATGATTATTAATGCTCCTAATGAGTGTCTAGAGTTTGAATGTTCAAAATACCAGTACAATGTGCTCAGAAATTCAAAAATGAGGTTCAAAAGAAAAATAAATTCAAACTGAGGGAACTGAAAAGGGAGTGGAATCAAGTTTACATTAATGTTACAAGTAATGGTACAACATGAATGGGATTCATTTGTAAAGATTCATTTCCCATGAACATCAATAGAAATTATAAAATTAAACTCATTGTTTGTTTTTTTCGGGAATGGGAAGATTTCAAGATTTTGATCAAGAAAGGGCATTTCATCATTATAGGAATAAGAAATTGGGATAGATTCTTGAATACCAAAATTATTAGGATGATTGGATGTTTGAAAATTAGAATGGATCAGAATAAATCCTTGATTAAAATTCTCTTTATCTTCAAAAATAGATTCACCTAAGGAATCAGACAAAATCATTTCTGAAGAGAAAATAGGTTGTGTGTTTTCATTTTCCAAGTCATCATCATAAGTAACTTCATAAGTTTTATTTTCCTCTAAATTAAATAAATCAGAACTAGGTAAGTGATTAACTATCAAGTTAAGAGAATCTTCAGGTTTATTGATTGAATTACCGATTAAATTTACTCTACCAATATTAGAAAATAATAATTCATTATTAAAATCAATTCCTCTATTTTCTAATATTAAATATGTATTCAAAGGAACCATAGATTGATTATGAATTAAACTAATATTGTTAAAGATATCAGCGTAGAGAGAAAATAGGAAGTTGAAGATATTTACCTAAAGGTTTTTCTATGCATAGATGATTTCTGATTTTCCAAAATAGGAAATTCAAATTCTTCATATATTTGATTGGTTTGCAAATTGTTGCTAAGCTACTCCATCATTTTCAATTTATTATCGACAGATTGTGAATTAATTTCAGCAATAGACTGTGCGTTGCCGACATTCACTAGTTGATTTAATTGCTTCTGATTTAGTTGTTGTTAATTGTTGCTAATAGATTGTGCATTTTTTTGAAATCATACTTGATCATCATTATGTAAATTTGGAGCATTTCTGGCATTATCATTTGCAAAGAACCAAAATTGTCACCTTGAGAAAGAGTATCACTATCAACGAAGGATATACTTTCTAGTTCTTGATAGTTATCATAGGATATAGACACTAAATGCCTAAACCATCCAATCAATTGCAATTGAGGAGGAAAATCTTTGGACCAAAATTGCATTAAAATTAATTTAAATGTAACATAAAACATATCCAAAGTCTCACCTTCCATCCTACACAATTCTTCTATCTAATCACACACCTTTTCGTAGCCATATTCCTAAAATGCATGGAAATCTTCGAAAATTCATCCCAACTACGTACAAAGGAAACTGGAAGTGACAAGCACTAGTCTTTCGCTTTTCCTATCAAAGTACGAGTAAATATACTACAAATAATATCTTCGTGAATATTGAAAATATTGCAACATAAGATAATTTGAAGCAGATGATTAAAAGTAGACATCTTACCATTATACTTTACCTGAGATAAGATATTGATTACCTTTATTGGAGTGGTTTTTGGATGAGGTCCAATAAAGCAACTCCAAGGAAGTATTTTACATGTGGTCATATCAAATAGAAAAAATATTCAAAGAAAACAATTCACTGGCCCTCCTTCTAGCATCAAAAATGTTGAAGGCTCAAAAATCTCTACCTACAACATTATAAGGGATACGACCTAGTTGAGAACTTAGAACAACTCCTTTTTCGTTGAAATGGTGGTTCCGACTGGTTAAACTAGGTCTAGTTACCTTATCTTTATCTTCATTGGCTTAAATTATGACTTTCACATATTAATAGAGAAGAGACATCAGATCAACCCTCTTGTTGATTAGGCAAGAAAGTGATCTTTAAGCTGATATAGGGCTCAACCAAACCACTATAAAATCTACCCCTATATGAGGGGACATTTAGAATGTAGAAAGTAGAAATAAATGCAAATTATAATCTAAGATGTATCTAATCTAGACCTATCTCTATTAAAGGAAGAATTAGTCCTTCTCTCAATCAAGAGCAAGCTAAAAGGATGGGAAAATAAGTGTGTAGGAATTGAAATAAAATGAAGGAACTGGACCGGGGAAACAATTCACAAGATCTAATCCTTGTTAAAACAATTATGAACAACTAAATGCTTAATAAGTAGTTACTAGACACTTAACTCTAAATAACTCCAACTCCTAATAAAACATATTCATAAGGACCAAAAGATTCACGCCACAATATTGAAATAGTTCAAATACATGACATGTATGAAGCAAGACTTCTATAAGATTAAACTGTAAGATAGCTAGCAACTTAAGGAAATAAAGGTTTGTCCTTATATAAGTTCAAGTTTTGAATCTCATTTCTGATTAACCCTGCAAGATATTTTAACTAGATTCTAAATGATCATTTCAATAAATAATCAACATTAGTGTTGAAAATCCACATACATACTCATACATCAGAAATTATATTTGAAAACTGAAGCATTTACTTCCAATCATAGAGCAAGTAGTAGTGTTATGCAACCAATTACAGAAATAATTATTATTACAAAGATGAATCAAGTTACAAAAAATAATAGAGAGTTATAGTAGTGCAAGTCGTCTGCTACCTCTAAACTCAATTCCCTGCCTGCAAAGATGGATTGAATTTCACTACAATAGTGTAAATGAATCACAAACTCCCTCTTTACAAACAGGTTTTAAGCCCAAGCATTACTTTGCCTCTTTTATTTTGGATTCGAATCCTTCAGTTCCTATCCTGGAGATTGTCTTTATATAGAGCATAAAGTGAAATCGTGAAAATAACAACAACTCCATGTATCTCTCAACAACTAAGATAATAATAAAAAAAATTAAATTAGGTGTCTACTTCTTGTTGAATCACAAGCCAAATATAGATCGCCTCTGTTTGATAAAGTGCTTAGTTTAGCTTACTGTTGAGTTCGATTTATTTTTTGTTGATAACCACTGAGCAGATTGCCTGGCAGCCTCATGCTCTTCACGATATTAGTCTCCGTTTTTTCTTTAACTTCCTATGTCTATTTTGATTTAGATCTCAACACGTGGTTGAGTGGTTGTTGATCGAATGATCTATTCAATTCGGCCCAAGTGTTTCCCAAAGGAGTGAAACGTGGTAGAGAGTGTTTTGAAATCCTATATCAAACTATTACTTCCTCCTTATCGACCCTGGGTTCATTCCTATTTCAGCCAAATAGATCTTATTAGTTCTATTATTAAACTTAACTGAAAACCAAATTGAAAACTAAATAAAAAAACTTCCTAAAAAACCTTTGAAAATAGACTTTTAATTATTATAGCAATGACCCCATATGGAAGTGACAAGTGGCAAGAACCAAGTGGGATCGGAGGAAAACTCATCGCAACTCTTGAAATGAGACAACACAAAATATTTTTGATATTAGGTAGCTTCGATATGGAGTGGATGCGAAACGATAATGAATTCGTTTTAATAACCATATCAAATCCATTATATTGGAGCTTTGTTTCAGCGATGTGATATCGAAGGTTTCATACAAAATTTCTAATTAGACAGACGAACATGAAATTATATTAAAATGTTATGATAAATCCAATCATATCCGTAATAATATCGGCGATAATATATTAGGTCTTATCAGAGGTGCTATTTTAAAAGAAAAGTAGCAAATGTGATTTGATAATTAAATCATAATTTAAATCAAAATCAGGTCCGTGTATCAAAGATTGGAGCATATCGAAGATCGGAAGCGATGTGATATCCGAAGTCAGAGGTTGGAGGTGCATTGGAATATCGACGATCAAAGGGAGTAATATATCAGAGTTTGGAGATTGGCAGAGTGTTATATTGGAGTTTTTAAAAATGTGTTTCACAACAAAACCCCGATATGGAATTCTTAGATAAGAGGGAGCAGAGGAGGTTTACGTAGTATATGGGTCTTTCGTCCAATAAACTACAACCATTTTGTAAATTACAACCACTTTATAAATAGGGCTAGGATTTATGATGCCGAGGATTCAGAAAGGGATCTTTCGATATCATTATGATATATTACAACTAAAGCCACTATTTGGAAAATAAAGCCACTGATAATAATAATGAAGATCTTGGTCTCGGGGACTATGTTTTATTCATTAATCTAAGATGATTAGAAAAAAATATTTATAAAGTTTATTAACAAACAAACTTAATCAAACTTAGGCAAACTATAAAAATAATACAAATGTAAATAAAAGGCACATTATACTTGAAATGAAGTAAACACACCCAAAGCCTATATGCAATGCAAAAAGGGTCCCCATAATTTTATTATATGGCTAAAATAAAAAATTAAATGGGGGGGTTGTTGAATACTACAACCCTAGAATTAACAAAGAAATATAAGTCCAAACGAGGCCATAGAAACCAAACTAGGGATAAGGGAATTACCCAAGCTTGGCAGGTGGTAGAGTTCCACAAAAGCAGGAAATAAGTGACCAACATGAGAGAATTCCACAAATCGACGTGGGTACAAACCACTAAATGACTCCAATTATCTGAAAATGGTGCCCTAGGATCCCACACAAATTCCTGAAGCCAATACTAGACGCACAAGCTTATCGCTCCCACCAACAGTTTCCCACTCCGACTTTTTAGCTTTCGTCGAAATCTTGACCAATTAACAAAACTGTCACCCTTCCACTCTCCCCATATTCTCATCACCTGCCACTGACACACTACAACCCTCCTCCTCCAGCACAAGTACTTAAGCCTCTCATTCTAATGAACAAAACCGTCACCCTTCCACTCTCCCCGTATTCCCATCATCTGCCACAGGAACACTACAACCCTCCTCCTCCGACACAAATACTTAAGCCTTTTGTTCTCATGGTAGTTCCTTGGGTGGGCCGAGAGCCCCCTCTCCTATCCCATTACGCTTCCCATGATTACCAGCTCGCAGCGGGTGGGGATCTCGAAGCCTCCTTGATCTCCTATCCGCCACCCCCATTGGGGGAATAAAATAATAGTTATTATTATATATTATATTATTTAATAAAAATATATATTGTAATATATAGATATAATTAATAGTTATATATATTATATTATATAAATAATTAATCAATATTATTTATGTAATATACTATAACAACAATTATAATATATAATATTATAATAAAAGTGTTAATATTAATGGTATTTACTCGATTAGTTATAGGAAAAGAAAAGAAAAAGTATGTATGTGTGTTTGCATATATGTGAAATAGTATGAATAGTTCAAATTACTATAATGTATCAAAAAACTTTTTCAATTGCTTTTCCCCTTAAAAATTAATAACCTTATGAAGATTTTTTTTAATAACTATACATATATAGAGAGAGAGAGGGCATAGTTTAACTTATAAAGGAAATGACCTTTTCACTAGAAATACATTTTTTAATGCATGAATGGATTCAACACCATGCAAAACCTATGGTGTACTAGGATTCAAAACAACTTAAACTCAAGTTTTTAAAAGTATCTACAAAATTTTGATTAAAATTAACCAGAAAAATGCTCTTAAAATAGGCCATTTCATATATATATATATATATATATATATATATATATATATATATATATATATAGTCTACTAAGGCCACAATTTTTTGTGGATGGTAGATTTTTATCGAGAATCCAATGAGTGTTTTTTTAAGAAATCCATTAAGCTTTTGTGGAGTGTTTAAATAGTTTCCTTGATGGATGAGTTCAGCACCATCAAGAACCCAAGGTGCAAGGGGCATCCAAAATGAAGTTTCCTTGATGGATGAATTCAGCACCATCAAAAACCCAAGGTGCAAGGGGCATCCAAAATGAAGTTTGACTGGTTTAACCCACATTTCCCAAAAAAAAATGTAGGATTTTCTCAAAATCCAAAAAAAAATTGTAAAATTTTCCCAAAATCCTATCAGAATTTCCATAATTTTCCCCACACACACATATTGAATTTTTGTGTTAATACTTAGTACCATTCATAATTTATTATATAAAAATTTCATCTTATTTTAATTATGAGTAAATAATTATTTTTGTAGATATCTATCTATCTATCTATCTATCTATATATGATTTTTCTTAAGAGATGTAAAATTTTATATATGTTATTAATAAATTAGGAATATGATGATTAAAGTTTACTAAAGTTTATATAATTTATATGGTTTTAAAATAATAAGAGATTAATTATAATTTTTTAATATTTTAATTTTATGTTGAAAAAATAAGATAGAGAAGCATTTATCATATTTTCATATTTTCACCGAGTTAAAAGATTAAGAAGGTTGATAGTGTAATAAATACTTTGAAAATTAGATTGAATTTGAGGAGAATACGATGGACAATAAGAAAAAAAGGTTTTTCATTTTCAACCCTAATAAGATCATACAATTGACAAACACTTATGCCATGGGGACTTTGGAATTAACCAACCCTCAGTTTCACTATAAAGCTCCTAGGAATTAGTTTTAATGTTTGCAATGTCTATTTACTTCTTAAAAGTCAAGAAAAATATATAATTTTTTATTTTTGAGATTGCCCTAAGTCACCTCCTTATAATATTTTAGTTTTCTTTTTCTCTGGCTATTTATTTTCCCACAATTTCTCCTTAAATTTGAAAACAATAATATAATTTTCCCATAATTCTTTGGATATTCCAATTGGAAATCTCACATCCATATAAAATAACATAAAAAAACCTTGTTTTTTAATCCAAATAAAAATTTGATAAGTTATAAGTATTTTCAAACCCATAATAAACTATTTATTTATCTATTTCTCAATTAAACTTATAATATTTCAAAAATTTATTATAATAATATTATCCTATAAATTCCAAAAAAAAAAATAAAATTATTATCATACATAAAAATGAGAGATTTATTCATATTTATCTAATAGTATATTGCGTACTTTATAGGATGTCCCATCTGTTAAAAAAATAATAAAACATTAATCCTTCATCTTCACACAAAACTTGCTTTTCCACTTTTCTCTGAATGTGAGAAGCAGCCGCCATGCGGGGAGATTGCGTGCTCTGCCGTCGTTGTGTGATTCTACACATGCTCAAATAATAAAGAGATTCGCTTGAACCATAATTCTGGAAAACAATTTGCTTTCCACAAGATCGGCGTGCCTCATACGAAAGAGAATAACGAAGCGTTTATTTCATTTTGACGTGTAGCTTTCATCGGTTTCCTTTATGTAATTGATCAGGTAATTGTTGCAGTGGTGAATTTTAATAATAACAATTTTATTACTTTAAAATATTTTTAGAATTTGTATTTTAGTTAAGGATAAAAGTAATATTATTGTTAACATAAAAGTAATATTATTGTTATATTTTATATTTTTGTGATTTATATTACAAATAAAAATGTTTTTTAGATTAATCACATCATTAAGATTTAGTGGACTTTTCAAACCAATTAATGTGGTTCATTTCAAGACAAAAGTGAAACCACTCAATATTATAAACTAACTAAACATGAAGTGGCCTTCTTAGTGAGTTGGTATAACAATTTCAATCTAAGCAACACATTTATTTTAAAGAGTTGGTGATAAGACCCTAACAAGTTCAAGAGCAAGGTTGATGGTATATATAAAATAAAATTACTCACAAAATCCTATTACCTGGTGGCAACTATATGTTGTAGACTTTATGGCAAGGCCACAACAAATTTCTTCGAGGAGAGTTGGGTGCCACTTATGTATACATGCACCCATGACATAGACATATTCAAGTGTGCTGAAATCATTGAAACATCGATCCAAGGTAGGGTAACAAAGGCTAAAAATCTAGTAGATGGAAATAATTAGAGTGTTACATGGCTTCATATTTACTTGATTGTATATGCGCCAAATGCAAGTTCAAAATCATGGGGTGCAGGTAGACTCTTACTCCTTACATTCAACTAGTGCATATTTATTGCAAGGAATTATGGGAAAGCTAACATGCATCATCATACACAAAAATAATTGAAGGCTTTATTTCACCACTATTCGACACTCTCTTTGACCATGATTCACCTTATATGTTAGATCACACTAAATATGAATTAGAAGAAGTTGATAACTAGTTCACCCCACCAGAATCAACGTAGGTCAAGATTTTTAGGTAATGGAAGCCACCACACCAACTCCCGTTGTTTGTAACATATAAAGTAATTTTGCAAGAGGTTAATATTAGGTAACCATAGGAGTTAGTGGGATCCTAGCACATCCCAAGAAGTCACCATGGCTTACATCCCCATTTTATGTAGGAATCTATTGTATAAGTAATTTCATATGCTAAATCTATAGACATAGAGAACTTCAAATTTGGAGGTCACATACCATTACTCCTAATGCAAATGCACGTGGACTTACTTGTCACAAATCAATGAACATGAGGAAAGAATATACAACCACTAAAATTTTGTAGAAGCCCCAGAAAAAAAATGGATTTGAATCCACAAATGACTCTAAACCTCCAACAAGAGAACCTTCCAAAGGGAATGAGGCAAAGGATAAGAAGGTTTACTAGAAAAGAGAGAGAAAAGGAAGTAGATAAAAAAGAAAAGGAAAATAAACTAAAAGAAGAACTGCAACTAAATAAAGAGAGAGAAAAGAAAGAGAAGGAAGAGGTAGAATAGAAATAAAGGGAAGACAGAGAAAGGTTATAGAAGGAAGAAGAAGAAAAGAAGAAATAAGAGAAAAATCAGCTCGAAAGGGAGAGATTAGAAAAGTAAGCCTAGTACGAGGTAAGGCTTAAAGAGCAACAAGAAAAGGAATCCTAAAATGTAGGCAATGATGATTTACTCGAAATGGATGTTGATCCATCAACCTCGATTTCAGTGCCATTAATAGGAGGTAATTTTCCAATTGGAGATATGGGCATTATTGTAGGTGATGAAAATCAAGTTATGAACCTAGCAATATTTTGCTTCAACATAATACCAACTGGACTATCCAAGAAAGGAGGAGATATCTAGCTTGGGGAACCAGTAAAGCCTATCAAGGTGACCATGAAGAGGAACATAGTGTCCAACACCCTAGAAAATCCATTGGCCATAGCCTTAGTAGGAACAACCTTTTCCTCAACAATGGAAAAGAATATCAAACATTTAATGGATAAGGTGAAAGAACAAGACAAAATCTTATAAAAGGCACATCACGAAACTTACAGATTGTGCAAGGAAAATCAAGCTCTATTGGCCTCAAGCTCTTGCAAAAGAGATTATCAAAATGAAACAATTGAAAAAAATAAATCATTGTAATACATTATGAAGTAGTTGTACCAGGAGCTTGGAAAACTCCAAAAGGTGGTTTCCATGTTCATAGTAGTCCAAGATGTAGTTCAAGCAAAAAGTGTGAAAATAAAGGACAGCTTTGTAGCCATTGATATAATGCATGAGTGGAGTAGAAATCACCTGACTTCAATGGAGACATTTCCAAGGAAATATGAACTAGGTATAGAAAAAGATAAAGTGGAGATCAAAATTTCCATTTGAGCATGAGAAAATCTCAAGAAATATGTGATGAAATCCATGGGAACATATCAACAACACCACATCGTGAGGGAGAGGCTAATAAAAGTGCACAAATTAGTCTATATCATAGAAATATGAGAAGTGAGGAACAAACAAGAAATTGAATGTGAAATACAAGAAATTATGCATGCATGGAAAATAAGAAAAACTAACCAAACTATTATAGATAAAGATAAAAAAGTAACCAAATAAGCATTGGTGTAGAACTTGGTGGATCCCACCAATATGCATACCATGATTACTTTATTATTCCACAAAATCCAAGTTGAAATGAAGATAATGGTGCATAATACATGTGAATATGAAATCATCAATGAGGGGCTAATTTCAATAAAGGTTTTGTCTATTATAGTAGACCACAAGGCTTGGGAAATCCACATGACCCAAGGGTAAAAAATTCAAATGAAAGCCTTGTCAATTTTGGAGTTAAGTTCATGATAGATGTTTATTTTTTTTATTTCAAATTTTAATGTAATTATGTAAAGGAAAACAAAATTAGAAAACAAATTAAATTAGAAATTGGACATAAGGATGGGTGAAGAGTCATGGAAGGTGGAAAGTCACCTCATTTGGTATAAATATAACCCTCTAGAAGAGAGATGGGATCTTTAGAGTTGAGACTATTAGAGCATTCTTGAAGGGGATAACCTTGTAACTACCTTGAGTATTAAGTTACAGCTTTTATGCACTCCTACTATTAGGTTTCTTAAATATACTTTGTGACTTGGAATTGAATGTTTCAATACTAATACTCAAAAACCCAAAGGGCCACAGAAATGATATTTTATCATGTATTATCAAATTTTATAAGAATGTTCTTTATTGTTGTTTGGTAGTATATGATGGTTGCATACTTGTTGTAGGTTAATGAACTATTTTGTTAACTGAAAACTTCCATCTTCCTAGGAATTTATTGCTTATTTTTACATGTTTTCATGTTGGTTGTTGATTGCAAACTACTTTACAATTAATATCTAGTATACTTTAGTCTTCATGTATCTTACTCTTTCTTTAAGGTTCATTTTTATTTACAAATATGCTTGAACATTCCTTGTATATATTCACTTTAGGTATTTCAATAAAGTTGATATCACTTGCATTCCATCAAGGGATTTATTTGGGTTTCCCTTTCATATCTCATTCATCCAAAACCTAACTTCCACAAAGCATAAGATGGAACTCAGGCCAACAATCTAGATGGGACTCTCATCCCAAATGATGTGAAGTCTAATAGGGTTATCATGCGAGAGAGATCCCCTTAAGATCGTAAGAAATGCATTTAGTCTTATTAACAGAACCATATTTTTTCTATTGTTTTACAAGTTAGAATTTACCTATAGAATTTTTTAGGATCTGGTTTAGAGTGCTGTAAAAGCTTCTCTTGATTTATGTTTATAGAGAACAATTTTTACTTTAATGAGGGCTTCACATATATTTATTTTATCAGATTTTAGGGACTCATGAGAAGCATCCCTAATAGCTTTTCTATTATCATTTTAGCCAACACCATGATACAAAATTTGTTAATGGATGTAGATATCATGCGTAATAATAGGAGATTAATTCATTATTAAATTTCTAAATAAAAAAATTAGATATCTAATGCTTTTGGTTATTATAATTATTTTTATGGGGCTTTTACACGTGACAAAGATTAGAGAATGGTTTAGATTTACATATTTGATTGTAAATGTGGATTTACATGAAGATAGAGTTGTCAAATAGGAGTAGCTAAAGAGGTTGGGAGGAATTAATTTCCCAATACAAAAAGTAATATTAATTAAATCTCATAATGTTGATTATGTGATAAAGTGTTATTATTCACATCAATATTCTATTTTTATAAATAATAAATGATATGACAAAAAAATTTGTTTTTATAGTGTTGTTGTTATTTTTTTTTATGTGGTTCATGGACCCAAAGATCAATGGCTCCACTAAATATTTGTACCTCATTGGAAGGGATCACATTTGTACCCCATCAGAATGGATCACTTCAGCCTAACATGAAGGTTTTCAGAGAATTAAACTCATGACCTCTCAATCGAAAAAGTGTTTTAATGATAGGGACTCAACCAATTGAGTTAACCCTGAGGGATTTTATTAGTAAAAGAATGATTATTAAATTTTACATATTATTAATACTAATTAATAACTTTACTTTTTAAATAAAAAGGTTCAAACATATTTTTACCAATGGTGCAAAAAATAAGTATTATGAGTCCTTATGGTATAAGAATCAATTTATATAAAGAATTAATAATATTATATCATAATATTAATATTATATATAAAATAAAATAATATTAGTGTTTTTTGTGTCAATCAAAACACAAATTTTATATTACGGAAGGAAAAACAAGTACACATTGTTGGTCATCAACTTGTCCTGCCTCATTCTGATTAGATTTGTTGAAAAGGAGAGCTAGAATATACAACACAATATTTCTCAATTTGCACCTTATTTCTGGAGTGATTCTCAACCATACAAGTCAAAACACAACCATGATTAAGACAGCCTGGCGTATGCATATCAGGGTGGTGGATGTGGTGGATTCATGTTTACATAAGCTGATTGCTCCCTTTGCATTTTCTAGTCATGATGATGAAATTCTATGTGCTATAGATGCTCCTTGATCTCACTCAGATGATAATGAATTCTATGTTGGCTGTGACAGACATGAGCTAGTTGCTCTAGGATTTCCTCCTGCATGAATTGGATATCATTCCAGTAAGTAACATATTCATTTTGATCCTCATACTTGTGGTCTCGGAGGATGTCCATCTTCGTCTGAATTCTCCTCAACTATTCAAAAATGGAATCCAATGTGTTAGCTTAGACTACACGGTCTAGTGGCTCACCTAGAATGTGAGCAAGCCCTTCCTCCATATCCAGACTAGCTGAATGAGCGTTGCTGGGAGAAGAGGAACCAACACCTCTATTGTCGGCACGCCCATGATGGTCACCTCCACAATGGGGCCTCCCTCGTTGTTGTTTCATTCCTAATGCAAAATCAGTCTAAGGCTCCCACACTCCCAGGAACACCCTTCTACCCCTCAGGCACTTACACACCCACAACCGCAAACACTTAGCTCTTTCCACCGTCTTCTCTCTGTTGACTTATCTTGGGCTCTAGGAATGGGAGTCATTCACCCACCTCGAAGCTTCCCTCAACCTTACAACTCCCCAAGGACACTCCAACCTCTCCAATTCACGAAAACATTGAAGCCAACTAGCGCACTTTTCCCATCTCCTCTTAGGAAACCTATCAAACTAAAAAGAGGCTAGAGCTATGATGCGCCCACCCTCATAGCACTCCCAACTATAGAATTTTGTCCCCTCAAATCCCCAATGCACAATAATATCTTGACCAGTCAAACTAATGAAAAAAAGGTTAAAAGAAAGAAACTCACCAAATAGACTGACAAAGCCCAGACTTCAATCCACTAGGGGCCTAGACATCCAACCTATAACTCCAAAATGTTTCCTGCTCCAGCAATTACCATACCAATTCACTAGGCTCTCTGGCTCCCTCTCTGGGTGATCAACAAACTTATTCTTCCAACCCACGCCCTCGACTAGTGACCTATTTAAGGCTCGAAAATATCTACCTGCAACATTATAAGGGATAGCACTCGATCAAGAACTTAGAGAAACTCCTTTTTCATTGAAATAGTGGTTCCAACTAGTTAAACTAGGTCCAATTACCTTCTCTATATCTCCGCTGGCTTAAAATGTGACTTTCACCTACCAATAAAGAAGAGACATAAGATCAGCCCTCTTGCTAATTAGGCAATAAAGTGATGTTTAAGCTGATTTGGGGCTTAGCCAAACCACTATAAAGTATGCCACTATATGAGGGGACTTCTAGAATGTAGAAATTATAACAAAATGCAAAGTATAGTCTAAGATGTATATAATCCTTTAACTATCTCGATTGAAGGAAGAACTAGTCCTTCTCTCAATCAAGATCAAGCTAAAAGGATGGGAAAATAAGTGTGTAGGAATTGAAATAAAATGAAGAGACTAGACCAAGGAAATAGTTCACAAGATATAATCCTTGTTAAAAAAATTATGAACAACTAAATGCCTAACAAGTAGTTACTAGACACTTAACTACAACTAAATCCAACTCCTAATACAACATATGCATAAGGACCAAAAGCTTCATGCCACAATATTGAAATAGTTCAAATGCATGACATGTATGAAGGAGGACATCTATAAGATTAAACTATTAGATAGCTAGCAGCTTAAGGAAAGAAAGATATATCCTTATACAAGTTCCAATTTTGATTCTCATTTTTTATTAACCCTGCAAGATAGTTTGACCATATTCTAAATGAGCATTTCAATAAACAATCAACATTAGTGCCGAAAAGCCACATACATACTCATACACCATAAATGATATCTGAAAACTAAATCATTTACTTCCAATAACAGAGCAAGTAGTGGTATTATGCAACCAATTACAAAAATAAATATTATTATAAAGATTAATCAAGTTACATAAAACAATAGAGAGTTATAGTAGTGCAAGTCATCTACTGCCTCTAAACTCAATTCCCTTCCCGGAAAGATGGATCGACTCTCACTACAATAGTGTAAATGAATCAAAAACTCCCTCCCTACAAATAGGTTTTAAGCCCAAGAATTACTCTGTCTCTTTTATTTTGGATTTGAATCCCCCAATTCCTGTCTAGGAGATTTTTTTTACACAGGGGTTAAGGTGAAGTTGTGAATATAACAACAGATCCATGTATGTATCAAAAAATGAGATAATAATAAAAGTAATTAAATTAGGTGTCTGCCTCTATTTAATAAAGTGCCCAGTTTAGCTTGTCGTTGAGTTCGATTTATTTTCTGTTGATTACCATTGAGCAGATTGCTCAACAAGGCCACACTCTTCACAATATTAGTCTTTGTTTTTATTTAATTTCCTCTATCTATTTTGATTTTTAGCTCGACACATGGTTCAGTGGCTATTGATTGAATGATCTATTTGATTCGGCCAAAGCATTTCCCAGAGTAGGAGTGACACATGGCAGGGAGTGTTTGGAAATCCCAGATCGAACTGTTACTTCCTCCTTATCTACCTTGGGTTCATCCATGTTTCAGCTAAATAGAGCTTATTAGTTCTATTATTAAGCCTAACTGAAAATGAAATTGAAAATTAAACAAAACAAACTTCCCAAAAAACCATTGAAAATAGACTTTTTAATCATTATAATAATGACTCCATATGGAAGTGACAAGTGGCAAGAACCAAGTGGTATCAGAGAAAATCTCATCACAACTCTTGAAATGAGACAACACAAAATATTTGCGATATTGGGTAGCTATGATATGGAGTGGATGCGAAACCATAATGAATTCGTTTTAATAACTATATCAGATCCAGTATATCAGAGCTTTGTTTCGGCGATGTGATATCAGAGGTTTCATTCAATAGTTTTGATTAGATAGGCGGACGCGAAATTATATTAATTTTTTATGATAAATCCAATCAGTTCCGCAACAATATCGGCAATTGGATATTAGGTCTTATTGAAGGTCACTTTTAAAAATTTCCGATAAAGTAGAAGATGTGATTTGATAATTAAATCGCAACTTAAATCAAAATCGGGTCCGTGTATTGGAGATTGTTGCATATCGGAGATCAAAAGCAATGTGATATGAGAAGTTAGAGGTTGGAGGTGCATTGGAATGTCGGCGATCGGAGGGAGCGATATATCATAGTTCAGAGATTGGAAGAGTGTTATATCAGAGTTTTTCTAAATGTATTTCACAACAAAACCCCAATATGGCATTCTTTGATAAGAGGGAGCAGAGGAGGGTTATGTAGTATATGGGTTTTCCATCCAATAAACTACAACAAATTTACAAATTATAGTCACTTTATAAATAGGCCTAGGATTTAGAAAGGGGTATTTCAATATCATTCTGATATGTTACAACGAAAGCCATTATTTGGAAAATAAAGCCACTAATAATAATAATAAATATCTTGGTCTTGGGGGCTATGTTTTATTCATTAATATAATATGTTTAGAAGAAATTATTTATAAAGTTTATTAACATAGAAACTTAATCAAACTTAGGAAAACTATAAAAATAATACAAATGTAAATAAAATGCACATTAGACTTGAAATGAAGTAAATGAACTCAAAGCCTATATGCAATGCAAAAAGGGTGCCCATAATTTTATTATATGGCTAAAATAAAAAAATTAGATGGGGGGTTGTTGAGTACTACAATAATTGGCGACGCCAAGCAATTTCAAAGAAAAATGAATAAAGATAAGATAGTATGACTTAGATTTTCCTTTTAAAAATATCTCTGTAAAAGCCATTTAGAGTTCAAAATTTGCATAAAATCTCTTTTATTAGATATAATAGTATAATAATATTTTACTTAGCTATGTATAGATGTTAGCTTGAACTAAATAAAGCAAAGTTTATTTATGAGTTCAACTTAAGGATATACTTGAATGTCACAGGTGGTGCCACTGCTGCCAACAGGCATCCATAGCCTCGATAGGGTCACCTTTTAACCCTTGGAAGTATAAGTATCCCATCCATTAGTTGATACTTTAGAGGAATAAGTAATAATTATTTTATTTCTATTTAGTTACTCTGAAAGCCATTGTCTTGTCTTGGTGATGAGATATTGACAATGCCATACACCAATACTAATAATAGTGAACAAGGCGCCTCGTGATGAGACCTCTCGTCTTATGACCGTTAGGCTACAAGTCATTGTCTTGGCTTGGTAACCAATTATGATAATGAAACCAATATCAGTGTTTATGATCATGGTAGGCTGACTCTTGGTGAGACACCCTATCTTTCAAGTCTTTTATTATTTTTGAATTACACTCTAAAAATATTTTATTAATGGATTGGGAGACAAATCCACTCCTCAAGATATCGGGATGACAGGAAGAGTCATAAGATACTAAACTTGTATTGATGAACTTTTCTTATTTAGTAGCTAAATATATTATAGCTTATCATATGATATAATTAACCATTAAAGTGTTAAGTTTAGAGATCATTTAGCATAATGATGATTAAGTAGTCAGATATTATAGTGAAGTGTAAATATGAAAAATAGCATAATGATGTTTCTTTTAATAATATCCCTTTTGGAATGAACTCTGTTGGATCACACAAATGGAAATATAGCCCAAGTATAAAACCAAAATAAATGGTACTTCAACAAACATAAAACACTCTGGTATATGCATATAATTATGTGAAAATGAAATAAAAAGTAAGCACCAAATGTTATAAAATCAGTAGGGAAGCTATTTGGGAGAATGAGCTCTGCATAATTTTTTTACAAGATATCAAAAGTATGTCAACATTAGAACTTTTATCCTGTATATATCTTTTTTAATTGAGGCTTATTAAATGATAACTCATTGATGTGCATTGCTAGGGATGTTCTCCTTTTACAAATTCTGTTTTATAAATTTAAATTGCAAGTCTTTAAATATTGTTTTGTTTTAATAAAAAGACCATCGATTAGAATGAAAATCAGAAACAAGAAAGGGAAGAGGAAACTTCATGAAACTCCTTGATTGTTCTTCCTAGCTTCTTTTACATAAATATGCGAAATAAATCCTCAAACCAATGAAAACCTGCAAAACAAAGGATACAAGGATAAGGGAATATAACTGGAAGAGAAAACAGAAGCAAGGATTTTAAGCAAAAGGAAAAAATGCAAAAAATAAAAGGATGAGAATGGGCATATGAAACTTGCCACTAGAGAATTTTGTTTGATCTTACATGAGAAAATATTTTCTTCTAGCCAAAGTAACCACTTCTTTGAATTGGAAGTAGAAGCATGAAGAAGTGGTTTTAAATGTAATTTTTATTGGCCCAAAATCATAATTTATTTAATTTAAAATGCAAAGTAATGAATTATTAATCATATCCACTTAAAATTTCCATCGGAGGATCAAAGTGATAAAATAAGCCTTTAGAGATACTTGTGAATCCAAAATTGCCAGGTCATAGTAATTCCTTGAAACTTCTTGATACATGTTTTCATTACAAAAACGATGCAATGAAGTTTTGCAAAAGAATGCAATTAAGCACATCATAAGTGTATATAATATGACTATATAAGAACTCCAACATGTTCCAAGACATTTTACCAGAAAATGAAAGGAGATGCCAAAAAAAACTTGGATTCATTGCTTGCTTATTAAAAACCTGAAATAATGAAATAAATGCAAACATAAAAGGAATCTAATCTAAATTAATCTATTCCTATTGCTAACTGAATGGAAGGAAACATGACTAGGTATAGTCATACTTCCAATGTAATCATTTTTTCATTTTAATTCCTGCATGTATGTACAGGTCAAACAATAGGAGTAAAACTGAAACTAAATTATAAAAAGAAAATTTTAGCCTATTATGCACAATTAACAAATTTAGCGAAATAAATTTATTTACAAAATTCTTACCTTGAAATTCTTCCAACCAAATGTTTACAGGATCATAAAAAATAGCATGAATTTTAGTGAATGATTGGAAGAAGTTCGAAGGAAGAGTAAACATCATGCCAGGCTTGAATGATACATTTTTAATTATTGAAGCCTGTCGAACACTAGCAAAGTTAAAAATATTCCTGCGCACTGGAACTTCCAGATATTTTTCAAATGGATCAATAAAGAATGGATGAACATTTAAAAGGTTTCTAGAAGTGTCCCATTGTTGGTCAGAATGAAATGGTGCACTCTCAGGTGCCAGAATTTGTGATGAACTTATTTGAAAATAATAAATAAATTGGTCAAGCATGAACAAATAAAATTTCAAAATAAAAAGTAGTCGATGTATTTGCCTAAAATTATTGAATTGATTCTTATATATTCTTATTAATGCTCCTGATGAGTGTCTAGAGTTTGAATGTTCAAAATACCAGTACAATGTGCTCAGAAATTCAAAAATGAGATTCAAAAGAAAAATAAATTCAAACTGAGGGAACTGAAAATGGAGCAGATTCAAGTTTACATTAATGTTACAAGTAATGGTACAACATGACTCAGATTCATTTGTAAAGATTTATTTCCCATGAACATCGATAGAAATTATAAAATTAAACTCATTGTTTATTTTCTTTTGTGGGAATGGGAAGATTTCAAGCTTATGATCCAAAAAGGGCATTTCATCATTATAGCGATAAAAAATTCGGATAGGTTCTTGAATACCAAAATTAATAGGATGGTTGAATGTTTGAAAATTAGAATGGACTAGAATAAATCCTTGATTAAAATTCTTTTTATCTTCAAAAATAGATTCACCTAAGGAATCAGATAAAATCATTTATGAAGAGAAAAGAGGTTGAGTGTTTTCAGTTTCCAAGTCATCATCATAAGTTACTTCATAAGTTTTATTTTCCGCCGAATTAAATAAATTAGAACTAGGTAAGTGATAACTATCAAGTTAAGAGAATCTTCAGGTTTATTGATTAAATTACTAATTAAGTTTACTCTACCAATACCAGAAATTAATAATTCATTATTAAAATTAGTTCCTTTATTTTCTAATATTAAATCTATATTCAAAGGAACCATTGATTGATTATGAATTAAACTAATAATTTTAAAGTTATACGGGTAGAGAGAAAAATAGGAAGTTGAAGATATATACCTGAAGGTTTCTCTATGCATAGATGATTTAGGATTTTCCAAAATAGGAAATTCAAACTCTTCATATATTTGATCGATTTGAAAATTGTTGTTGAGCTGCTCCATCATTTTCAATTTATTATTGACAGATTGTGAATGAATTTCGGCAGTAGACTGTGCATTGCCGACATTCTGTGGATGATTTAGTTGCTTATGATTTAGTTGTTGTTCATTGCTGCTAATAGATTGTGCATTTTGTTGAAATTATACTTGATCAACATTATGTAAATTTGGAGCATTTCTGGCATTATCATTTGTAATTTATTTGTGAAGAATCGAAATTGTCATTTTGAGAAATAGTATCACTATCAATGAAGGGTATACTTTCTGGTTCTTGATAGTTATCACAGGATATAAACACTAAATTCCTAAACCATCCAATCAATTGCAATTGAGGAGGAAAATCTTTGAATCGAAATTGCATTAAAATTAATTTAAATGTAACATAAAACATATCCAAAGTCTCATCTTCCATCCTACGAAATTATTCTAACTGATCACACACCTTTTCGTAGCCATATTCCTGAAATGCATGAAGGGAAATCTTCGAAAATTCGTCCCAATTACGTACAGAGGCAACTGGAAGTGACAAGCACCTGTCTTTGGATTTTCTTATCAAAGTATGAGTAAATATCCTACAAATAATATCTTCGTGAATATTGAAAATATTGCAACTTAAGATCAATTGAAGGAGATGATTAAAAGTAGATGTCTTACCATTATACTTTGCCTGAGATAAGATCTTGATTATCTTTACTGGAGTGGATTTTGGATGAGGTCCAGTAAAGCAACTCCAAGGAAGTATTTTACATGGGGCCATATTAAATAGAAAAAATATTCAAAGAAAACAATTCACTGGCCCTCCTTCTAGTGCTAAAAATGTTGAAGGCTCGAAAGTCTCTACCTATAAAATTATAAGGGAGACCACCCAGTCAAGAACTTAGAATAACTCCCTTTTGTTAAAATGGTAGTTCTGACTAGTTAAACTAGGTCCAATTACCTTACCTTTATCTCCATTGGCTTAAAGTATGACTTTCACATACCAATAGAGAAGAGACATCAGATCAAACCTCTTGTTGATCAAGCAAGAAAGTGATCTTTAAGCTGATCTGGGGCTCAGCCAAACCACTCTAAAATCTACCCTTGAATGAGGGGACATTTAAAATGCAAAAAGTAGAACTAAATTAAAATTATAATCTAAGATGTATCTAATCATACCTATCTCGATTGAAGGAAGAATTAGTCCTCTCTCAATCAAGAGCAAGCTAAAATGATGGGAAAATAAGCATGTAGGAATTGAAAGAAAATGAAGGAACTGGACGAGGGAAATAGTTCACAAGATCTAATCCTTGATAAAACAATGATGAACAACTAAGTGCTTAATAATTAGTTACTAGACACTTAACTGTAAATAACTCCAACTCCTAATACAACATATGCATAAGGACCAAAAGATTCATGCCACAATATTGAAATAGTTCAAATACATGACATGTCTGAAGCAAGACTTCTATAAGATTAAACTATTAGATAGCTAGTAGCTTAAGGAGATAAAGGTTTGTCCTTATACAAGTTCCAGTTTTGAATCTCATTTCTGATTAACCCTGCAAGATAGTTTGACCAAATTCTAAATACACATATATACTCATACACCAGAAATTATATTTGAAAAATGAAGCATTTACTTCCAATAATAGAGCAATAAGTAGTGTTATGCAATCAATTATAGAAATAGATATTATTATAAAGATGAATCAAGTTACAAAAAAAAATAGAGAGTTACAGTAGTGCAAGTCATCTGCTGTCTCTAAACTCAATTCCCTGCCTATAAAGACGGATTGACTTTCACTACAATAGTGTAAATGAATCACAAACTCCCTCCTTACAAACAGGTTGTAAGCCCAAGAATTACTTTGCCTCTTTTTTTTCGGATTCAAATCTGGCAGTTCCTGTCCAGGAGATTGTCTTTATACAGAGCTTAAGGTGAAATCATGAAAATAACAACAAATCTCTATATCTCTCAACAACCAAGATAGTAATAAAAGAAATTAAATTAGGTGTCTACTTCTTATTGAATCACAAGCCAAATATAGATCGCCTTTGTTTGATAAAGTGCGCAGTTTAGCTTACTGTTGAGTTCAAATTATTTTTTGTTGATAACCACTAAGCATATTGCCCGAAAAGCTCATGCTCTTCACGATATTAGTCTCTATTTTTTATTTAAATTCCTTTTTCTATTTTGATTTGGATCTCGACACATGGTTGAGTGGTTGTTGATCGAATGATCTATTCGATTTTTCCGAAGCGTTTCCCAAAGGAGTGACACATGGCACGGAGTGTTTGGAAATCATGTATCAAACTATTACTTCCTCCTTATGGACCCTGGGTTCATCCCTATTTCAGCCAAATAGAGCTTATTAGTTCTATTATTAAACTTAACCGAAAACCAAATTGAAAACTAAATAAAACAAAATTCTTGCAAAACCTTTGAAAATAGACTTTTTAATTATTATAACAACGACCCCATATGGAAGTGACAAGCGGAAAGAACCAAGTGGGATCGGAGGAAAAGTCATCATAACTCTTGAAATGAGACAACACAATATTTGTGATATTGGGTAGCTTCAATATGGAGCGATGCAAAATAATAATGAATTCGTTTTAATAACCATATCGGATCCATTATATTGGAGCTCTGTTTTGGCAATGTGATATCAAAGGTTTCATTCAAAAGTTCTGATTAGACAAACGAACACAAAATTATATTAAAACGTTATGATCAATCCAATCAGATCTGCAACAATATTGGTGATAAGATATTAGGTCTTATCATAGGTGCTATTTTAAAAGTTGTGATTAAGTAGCAGATGCGATTTGATAATTAAATCGTAACTTAAATCAAAATCAAGTCCACGTATAGGAGATTGGAGCATATCAAAGATTGGAAGCGATGTGATATCAGAAGTCAGAGGTCGGAGGTGCATTGCAATATCGATGATCAGAGGGAGTGATATATCGGAGTTTGGAGATTGGCAGAGTGTTATATTGGAGTTTTTAAAAATGTGTTTCACAACAAAACCACGATATGGAATTCTCAGATAAGAGGGAGCAGAGGAGGGTTACGTAGTATATGGATCTTTCATCCAATAAACTATAACAATTTTATAAATTACAATCACTTTATAAATAGGCCTAGGATTTATGATATCGGGAATTTAGAAAGGGATCTTCCGATATCATTATGATATTTTACAGCTAAAGCCACTACTTAGAAAATAAAGCCACTAATAATAATAATGAAGATCTTGGTCTTGGGGGCTATGTTTTATTCATTAATCTAAGATGTTTATAAAAACTTATTTATAAAGTTTATTAAGAAACAAACTTAATCAAACTTAGGAAAGCTATAAAAATAATACAGATGTAAATAAAAGGCACATTATACTTGAAATGAAGTAAACACACCCAAAGCGTATATGCAATGCAAAAATGGTCCCCATAATTTTATTATATGGCTAAAATAAAAAATTAAATGGGGGGTTGTTGAGTACTACAACCTTGGAATTAAAAAAGAAATCGAAGTCCAAACGAGGCAATAGAAACCAGACCAAGCACAAGGGAATTACCCAAGAATGGTAGGTGGTAGAGTTCTACATAAGCAGTCAATAAGTGACCAATGGGAGAGAAATCGATGTGGGTACAAACCACTAATCGACTCCAAATATCTGAAAATGGTGTCATCCCACACAAATTCCTGAAGGTAATACCAAATGCACAGCCTTATCGGTCCCACCAATAGTTTCCCACTCTGGATTTTCAACTTTCGTTGAAAGCCTGGCCAATGAAAAAAACCGTCACCCTTCCACTCTCCCCGTATTCTCATCACGTGCCATTGATAGAATAAAACCCTCTTGCTCCGACACAAGTACTTAAGCTTCTCATTCTAGTGAAAAAAAAACTGTCACCCTTCCACTCTCCCCATATTCTCATCCTCTGCCACAGGCACACTACAACCCTCCTCCTCTGGCACAAATACTTAAGCCTCTCGTCCTCATAGTAGTTCCTTGGGCGGGCTGAGAGTCCCCTCTCCTATCCCATTACGCTTCCCATGATTACCAGCTAGCAGCGGGTGGGGATCTTGAAGCCTCCTCGATCTCCTATCCGCCACCCCCATTAGGGGAATAAAATAATAGTTATTATTATATATTATATTAGTTAATAAAAATATATATTGTAATATATAAATATTATTAATAGTTATCTATATTATATTATATAAATAATTAATCAATACTATTTATATAATACACTATAACAATGACCGGGGAAATTTTGAAGATTTTAGGCCGATTTCCCTGTGCAATTGTATTTATAAAATCATAGCAAAGGTGATTGCTATCCGAATCTTTCCTATATTGTCTAGGAACATATCAATGGAACAATTTGGGTTTCTAGATGGAAGGCAAATTCATGAAGCAATTGGGGTAGCACAGGAGGTTATTCACAGTGTCAGACAAAAGAAAATGAAGGGAGCGGTCTTAAAAATAGATTTATCCAAAGCCTATGATCGCATCAACTGGCTATATCTGCGAATGATGCTGACTCATCTGGGCTTCAACTACTCTTTCACCAGCTGGATTATGGGATGCATTACAAGTGTCAGTTTTGCAGTTTTGATCAATGGCTCTGCTTCCCCTTTTTTCAGCAGCCAAAGAGGTCTCAGGCAGGGTTGCCCTTTATCGCCGCTCCTGTTCTTGTTAGTGGCAGAAGGACTGAGCAGATTGATCCACAAAGCCAGAAGAGAAGGGAAGGTAAAAGGTATCGAGGTAGCAATTAACCTCTTTATCACTCATTTGCTTTTTGTCGATGACATTCTGATTTTTACAAATGGTTCATCTAACGAAATTAAGGAGTATAAAAGCATTTTTGATCTCTTTCTGAAAGCCACTGGAATGCAGATAAACACTAGAAAGTCACAAATATGTGCAGCAGATCTTGACAGAAGAGAAAGAGAAAGAATGACCAATCTTTTTACTTTTCCTCTTCAGCCTCTGGACATTCCCTTTAAATACTTGGGGTTCTGGTTAAAGCCAGTAGCCTACAAGAAAGAGGATTGGCATTGGCTCATAGCAAAAATTGAAGCCAGAATAAATCATTGGAGTTTCAGGTGGCTCTCCAGAGCAGGTAGATTGACACTCCTCAAATCAGTCTTGTTAGCCATCCCAGTTTACTGGGCTGCTCTAACTTGGGTCCCTAAAGGAGTGATGGAGAAAATCAGGAAGATATGCAGTAGATTCTTATGGGCAGGTTCAGCAAAGGACTCATCGGTTCTTCCCTGGGTGGCATGGGATAAGATTGCAAGACCTAAAGAATGGGGTGGATGGGGAATCAAAAGACTCCCCGAGTTCAGTTTGTCTCTGGCAGCAAAGTCTGGGTGGAGGTTAATATCGATGGAGAATCTCTGGACAAAGGTGGTTAAAAGGAAGTACATAGACCCAGTCCCTTTAGAAGATTGGATCCGGAGTCAGCAAAAGAAACAGAAGAATATATCTGTCATTTGGAAGGCTACGCTGGAAGCCTTCTCTGTGATAGAACAAGGCCTGGCTTGGAAAGTGGGAGATGGTAGTCACATCAGAATTGGAAGGGACCCTTGGGTGGGTTGCAATGAAGCTTATGCTCTGTCTCCAGGTCTCCTTAGACACCTTGATAGTAAAGGAATAGTCACTCTAAATCAGGTGGAGAAAGTTGGCCACTCCACTTTATGGGGTCAGGCATGGAAAAATGATGAAGAACTAGGTTTAAATATCAGATGGAAGAATGAATGGGCCTCCTTCATCCAAGAACTCCACCGTTCACATGTCAGACTCAAAAACGAACCTGATAAGCTGATCTGGGCTTTGGGGAAAACTGGAGAATACTATCCCAAAGAAGGATACTCTTTCTTAATGAAACAGAAAGGATGGGATATCCCTGAGTGGTGGTCTAAAAGCATTTGGAAGCTGTCAAGTCCAGCAAAGGCCAGGATTTTCCTTTGGTGTTTGCTAAAAGGAAAAATCCCAACCTGGGACAGGCTACAAGCTAGATACCTTGTTGGCCCAGGAAGATGCCCCTTATGTAAATCAGATGAGGAAACTATTAGACATCTTTTTACATCTTGCACTGTTTCTTTAAAGATTTGGGAAGAGCTTACAGTTCTGCTTAATATTAAAGCTCAGTGGGGGTCTGAACCTTTGGAAGCTGCATGGAGAAATTGGTGGCAGAATCACCCGGATGGAACTTTGAGAAACCTACCTCTCATTTTCTTCTGGGGTGTATGGCTTGCGAGAAACAAAAGTATTTTCCAAGATAATACCATTCCCTCATCTGTTATTGCTTCTAACTGCGCAGCCATATACTCTGCTATTCCGGCCCCTGAAGCGAAAAATCCCCCAATCCGTGACAAGCCTCTTATTATCAAGGAAGGCACTCCTTGGGCCTTTTTTGATGGAGCATCCCAGAATAATAGGGCTGGCGCTGGGATGAGCATTCATATATCCGCTGATCATTATCTTAAAGCTTCTGTTGGATTGGGTTCCGGGACTAATAATTTTGCCGAGTTGTCTGCTTTACATCTTTTGCTTTGCTGGCTTCTTCAGAGGAACATTTTCACTATACAAATCTTTGGCGATTCTCAAAATGTCATTAAATGGGTCAATGGAAATGCATCCTGTCAAAATCAGACTTTAAAGCCTTTGTTAGAAGAAATTGTGTTATTAAAGTCCTCTTTTAACAGTTTTCATATCTGTCATATCTACAGGGAGAAAAATGAAGAAGCCGATCAGCTTTCTAAAGCTGGCTTACAACAGGTTTTGGGCGGCTGGTCGATAGAGGAATACTTCCAGGGGCAGCAAACCACATCACATCAGCCCCCTTTCGCACCTCCTCATTGAGCGGGGACTCCTCTCCTCCTTTTTTCACTTACAGTTTTGTGTATTTTCATGTTTTTAAAGACTCTGTCATCATATATTTTGTGTAATTCTGGTTCGGACTTCTGAAAACTGTTTCAAAAAACCTTATATATAATTTCACAGACGACAAAGTATATATGTCAGCTTGATGTATGGGGTTGTTTTCCTTCATAGAAGGAGACCCCAAGTCG
Source organism: Pinus tabuliformis (assembly GCA_031772625.1). Classification (NCBI taxonomy): domain Eukaryota; kingdom Viridiplantae; phylum Streptophyta; class Pinopsida; order Pinales; family Pinaceae; genus Pinus; species Pinus tabuliformis. The sequence goes on from CM062812.1 coordinate 506,250,979, forward strand.
TGCTCCAAAATGTTTGTATAAAAACTCCGGAAGAGGGATAGTGACGGACAGTCATACATGACTGAGTCATGTTTTTATGCTTTTTGATGTACAAAATGCCTGCAGTCAGTCGGGAAAAGCTCCAGCCGAGCCATCTACTATAACAGTGATCCAAACAGAATGTAAAACTTTTTATTATGCTAATGAAAAGTTTTGATTTTTTCTTCGGAAAAAAATACACTATAACAACAAATCCGTGGATTTTTCCGAAGAATGGCTCTTGCTAGGGTTTGCTCGCGCCGAACGCTGGTTGCTGCTGTATCGATCCCTAAGGACGCCTCATGGGCCGAAGGCGAGCCACGCTATGGGGGGTCAGTGATCGCTGCGATAAGGGTTTCTCTGGTGCAAATTCATACAAAGGAATGGATTTTCTTCCGCCGCCAAACGCCTCAAATCCCAGATCTGTGTGGTTACGCATCTGAGGGGCTCGAAGTCAAAAGAATTCATGCGATCCTGGACGGGGAACGATCCACAAATTTCCAACGATACCACGAGGCGAGGGTATCAACGGCATCTTATCTTCTGGCGTGGATACACAAGGAGGGTATCTTCCTGCGGTGGATCGAGGTCAGAAAATACGTTTCTGAACAAAGTTGTTTGCATGCCGTAAGGGTTATAGAGGTCAGGTTCCACAAAACTCAGAGCGTAAGGAGAAACGGCAGGGGGGGACTGCATGATGCAGATCCGCTCCCTCCGTCATCGCAGGAGCCCAAACTTCGTAGATCTGGCTTGGATCTGAATGATCTAGCCTATATCCGTGCACGGCCAGAGTCCAGGAAGCGGATCGAAGGCATAAACAATAGACTGTGCAGAGCTTTTGCAGATCCATGCATGCAAAAGGTCAATCGCTTAAAAACGGAGCCAGAGCTGAAAGAATGCTTACAGCCAGAGCAGGTAACAACTATTTGTTTTCAGAGCATGAGAGAGCCGGAAAATGCTTCATCTGCAGGGTCTCCGCATGGATCTGAGGCATCCACATGCTTTCCGAATCGCAGTTTCTATTTCAGATCGGACAAAGATATGCCAGATCTGATAATACAGAAAGCAGAAGAATCCGTGCTCTAGCCAGATCCAGAGCTAGGCATAGGGTCAAAGCCCCTATCTGACTCCTTTCAGATCCAGATTATGCAGCCTGCAGGCAGAACCATCATGCAATGGGTTCGCCCTTCAGACCTAGTGCAGGACCTCATACTGAATTTAGAGCGCAGATTAGGGTTCCCATCCAGCTTCCTGCGTCTTCTCTTTCAAGGTAAACAACTTGAAAACCCTCTAACCCTCTCTGCTTACAGCATTTCTAGGAACAACTCGGTGGTGGCCACCCTTCGTTTGAGAGGAGGTGCAGCGGGACAATCTTCCTCCACTCGGCCTTTCTCATACAAGGACGCAATCCACTCCGAGAACCCCAAACCCCCGGAAGCCCCTAAATCTAAGGCCTTCTTGGTTGAAAAAGCTGAAGAAGTTCCCTCTGTTGAACTCATGCATGAAGAGCTGGCTTCCCAGCTTCAAGAATTTGCAGAAAGAGCCATCATATGCAGATTTAATGGTCTGTGGCCCCGATCTCAGGATCTCTATGAATGGATCCATGCAAACTGGACACACCATTGTAAGATATTTTTTTGCTCGAAAGGTTATTTCATTGTTCTCTTTAACAACATCAAGCATTATGAAAAGGCCTTAGAAGAGGGTCCTTGGTTCATGGGAACTGCAGGGCTTTTTTGACTCCCTGGTTCCCAGATTTTGATCCAGCCACGGCTGTCATTACCAAGACACCGGTATGGATTCGGCTTCCAAACTTACCTGCTCATCTATGGAATACTCGTGTCTTCAGAGCTATCGGAGACACATTGGGCAGCTTCATCCATGGAGATTTGTGGCGGGTATCCAAAGGTCTCTACTCATATGCAAGAGTGTGTGTGGAGTTAGACCTGAGCAAAGGTCTTCCAGAACAAATCAATCTCAAGATAAATGACTTTGTCTGGACCCAGACGCTGGATTACGAGAACACTGCTTTTCGGTGTCGACACTGCCAACAATCTGGGCATTTGCAGAACACGTGTCCATCTCGCCCGGCGAAAAAGAACAAGGCCAACGAATCCAAGCCCAAGTCCAAACGATGGGCTCCATGCTCTCCCCCTCCAGTCGGGGATTCTGCTTCCTCCAGTTCTGAAGATGAAGACAGCGATGAAGAATTGCATCAGGCCCCTCACTCTGTGGCCCCTTCCTCCGATGGCCTGGTACCTTCTTCTGATACAGGCATTGCTCAGAAACATGTCCATTTGTCCTCTTCCTCGGACTCAGAAAAGGAGAACCCCCCTGTGGAGGACCCCAATCTGCAAGTTGTAATCGCCCATCCACCCCAAAGTGGTTGGGTTGAAGTTAAAAAAAGGAAAGGGAAAAAGCTTCGTGTTGAAACCCCTACTCTTTTAGGGTAGCACTTTATGCTTCTTAAGCTTTAGTGTCTAGTTGTAGCTCCCTGCTTGCTTCACTCTTTTCCCGGAACCGAGGTTGATAGTCCTATCATTTCCGGTTGCCGGTTTCTTGCTTCTCTGGAATGTATCCTCTTGTACAATATTTTACTGCTTAATAGAATTAGTCTTACCGATAAAAAAAAAAAAAATACACTATAACAACAATTATAATATATAATATTATAATAAAAGTGTTAATATTAATGGTATTTATTCAATTAGTTATAGGAAAAGGAAAAAAAATTATATGTGTGTATATATATATGAAATAGTATGAATAGTTCAAATTACTATAATGTATTAAAAAGATTTCTCAATTGTTTTTCCCCTTAAAAATTATAGTCTTATGAAGATTTTTTTTAAAACTATACATATATATAGAGAGAGAGGGCGTAGTTTAACTTATAGACTAAATGACCTTTTCACCAGAATTCGAGGATACATTTTTGAATGCATGAATGGATTCAACACCATGCAAAACCTATGGTGTAGTAGAATTCGAAACAACTTAAACTCAAGTTTTTAAAAATATCTGCCAAATTTTGATTAAAATTAATCAGAAAAATGCTCTTAAAATAGGTCATGTGATATATATATATATATATATATATATATATATATATATATATATATATATATATATATATATATATAGTCTACTGAGCCCACAATTTTTTGTGGATAGTAACTATATATATATATATATAGTCTACTGAGGCCACAATTTTTATGTGGATGGTAATATTTTATACAGAATCTAATAAGTTTTTTTTTAAGAAATTCAATAAGTTTTTGTGAAGTGTTTGAATCGTTTCCTTCCTTGATGGTGGAAATAGATTCAGCACCATCAAGAACCCAAGGGGCATCCAAAATGAAGTTTCACTGGTGTAACCTACATTTCCAAAAAAAATTGTAAAGTTTTCCCAAAATCCTCCCAAAATTTCCACAATTTTCCATATATATATATATATATATATATATATATATATATATATATATCCAATTTTTGTATTAATTCTTAATTTACCATTCATAATTTATTATATGAAAGTTTCATCTCATTTTAATTATAAGTAAATAATTATTTTCGAAAAAATATACTTAATCATATTAAAAATGAATATATATATATATATATATATATATATATGATAATTATTATTAAAAATTTTCATAAATGTTTTTAATAATATCACCATGGTATATCAATCATAAAAAGTCGACTATTCTTTTTATAATTTTAGCACGTTTAGCTTTAAAAATTATATATATATATATATATATATATATATATATATATATATATATATATACTATTAATAAATCAGGAATATGATTATTAAAGTTTACTCAAGTTTATATAGTTTATTTGATTTTACAATAATAAAAGATTAATTATAATTTTTTAATTTTTTAATATTTTATTTTTATGTTGAAAAAATAAGATAGAGAAGTATTTGCTATATTTTCATATTTTTGGTGAGTTAAAAAGTCAATAAGATTGGTAGTGTAATAAATATTTTGAAAATTAGGAGAATAGGATGGACAATATCAGATTTTATTTTATTTATTTATTTGTTTATTTCATTTTAACCCTTTTAAAATCACACAACTGACAAACTCTTGTATGCCATGGTGATTTTGGAATTAACCAATGGCTAGTTTCACTATAAAGCTCCTAAAAATTAGTTTTAATATTTGCAATATCTATTTACTTCTTAAAAGTCAACATATATATATATATATATACATTTATTTTCCCACAATTTCTCCTTGAATTAAAAACAATAATATAATTTTCTCATAATTATTTAGATATCTCAGGTACATATAAAATAACATAAATAATTAAAAAGACCTTTTTTTTTAATCCAAATCCAAAAATTTAATAAATTATATTTATTTTCAAACCGATAATAAACTTTTCAATATTTATTTATCTATTTCTCAATTAAACTTATAATATTTCAAAAAATTACTCTAATAATATTATCCTATAAATTCCCAAAAAAATATTATACCAACAAATTTCCCTTCAAAAAGCAATTATCATACATAAAAATGAGAGATTTATTCATATTTATCTAATAGTATATTGCGTACTTTATGGGATGTCCCATCCTGTTTAAGAAAAAAAAAAACCATTAAACCTTCATCTTCACACAAAACTTGCTTTTCGACTTTTCTCTGAATGTGATAGCAGCCGCCATGCGGGGAGATTGCGTGCTCTGCCGGCTTTGTGTGATTCTACACATGCTCAAATAATAAAGAGATTCGCTTGAACCATAATTCTGGAAAACAAATTTGCTTTCCACAAGATCGGCGCGCCTCATACGAAAGAGAATAACGAAGCGTTTATTTCATTTTGACGTGTTGCTTTCAGCGGTTTCCTTTATAAATTCGGTGATGGAAGGGCTGTTGCGGCAATAAATTTGCTTGGCACTATGTCACATGCCTACTACATAATACACACCTATAAAAAAAAATTTACATTTATAAAGCATACACTTAATTATATGCCGAGTATGAAGTGCCACCACCTTGCATATACGGTAACCTTAATACGTTTATGGTGTGGCAGGTTATATATGATATACTTTGGTTTAATCATTGTGTTATCCATTGACTTTATAATATCACAGTTACTATGGTTCAAAGATTTTATCATTCCTCCTTGAGCCTACCAGGGTTGTCCTGCATTCGACTGTTGGCGTTCTGAGGGATTGACACTTGGCCACAGTACTGGCCCTCATCGTCCTGTTCACGTGGCTGGAGTGTGGATGTCTTGTCTGGCATTCTCCCGCGCTTTGCATCTGGGCATTGGTGCCTTGATCGACGGTTGGATGTCTCTGCATGAGATCGAGGGTTATGAGCACTCCACGTTGCCTCTGCTGGCAGGCAGGGTATATACGCATTCTCTTCCGGATTCTTCGAGGGTTTTGCCATTCCGCTTGGCGCTCTACCACCTCTCTGCTCCTTTTCTCTTCTGCATGAATTCCACCTCAGGGTTTCGCGCCGAGCTCAACCAGTTCACCAGGCCGCATGCCTCCGCGGGCGGAATTCTACTCCACGATTACTCGCTCTTCGAACCGGCCAGGTATGTTCTGTCGGGTTTTCTTAAGGGTTTGAATCATTAATTTAGATTAATCAACTGCAAGATAGAGTAATTCCTTTTGCTCATTGCGTGACAGGTTTCATGCAGCTAACACCGGTTTCGATGGGTCGACGGATTCTTCCAGATAGGGTTCCACTGAACCTACTCAGGTATTTATTCCTAACGGATGTATGAGTCTTGGTTCTTCGGTTCATCTCGCCTCTGAGTAAAAGAGATTATCCTTTGTGCCCAGGCATGGCCCCAACCTTACCTTTGCACGGTTGGCTGCAGATTCGATGGACGGATGTCTTGTTCCGGTTCCATGCGTTCTGGTCTGGCTAAGGATTATTAAGTGATACTGCTTGCGGCGGTTCTGGGGATTTCCACTAGTTTACAGGGCTGAATATTTTGTTTAAATTTATGAACCATATGTATATTTTGTATTTGTCAATGTACTGTCATCTATACAGAGCTCTGCTCTTCAAACCAGCTCGCTTATTTCATCTTGGACTGATACGGCTTGACGGCCATTATTTACTGCAATACAATGTTTTTCGTAAGGCTATGGCTTACCATTTTTATTTGCTATCGAACAAGTTATTGTGAAATATATATAGGGTTTGATGTTTCAGGGTTAGCATTACAGTTTCCCTTCTGTGCTTTTGCTTATTCACTTACAGTGTAATACTCTGGTTTACGGAATGTACTAAAGATTATTTCCCTTTAATCTATGTATTAACAGTCATGTATATGTGTATCATTGGACCGTCGCGCCTGCCTCTAGTTGCCATAGAGGTATGGTCGACCGTTCTGGGTTTTTCCCCATACCCGATATTCTGGGGTTTTGAGTTACGTTATGACTGTAATTTTCCTATTAATTTGTTTCTCGTTTCGTCTGAAATCGTTGGTAAATTTCACCTGTTGTTTAACACTGTCACCGTATGGCATGCATGTCCGCATGAATATATATAACATGGGTCTTTACTTCTTGTGATTCTGTGCGTATTTACTGTTGCATTCTTTAAAGAATTCGCTCCATGTTATATATATATATGTATCAAACTTTCAGCTTAAACTAATAATTCCGGTTTACCCTTTCGGCTCAGATTCGTTTGATGTTTATGTGACTCACGGTTTTTCGGCCTCCGCCGCTATAATGAGATCTCCGGGAATACGTTCTGGCCTGGTTTGGTTTCAAAGGTTCTGTTAAATTTTGATACCCTCACTGTTTACTCATTTCCTAAAAGTTTGCATTCTTGGAAATACCCGACTGTTTACGGGATAGATAGTCATTGCCTCACGATTTGCGTGGTATTGTTTAGCTTACAATGAGCAATACAGTCAAGATGTCGTTTGACCCAGAACCCATTCTTGCATGCACAGTCGAGTTCCTGTTCCGGGTCTCCCTTTGACTGTGACTGTTAACCGAGAAGGGATAAGGGCCTATCCTCGAAATGCATTGATTTTCTTAGTTCAGGTGTCCTCATTTCTCCATCTTTAAATCTACAAACACGCTGCCTGTATTCATTGGACAGTATATATGTAATGACACTATCCTTGATTCTTTTACATCAATTAGTTTGTATCTGTATACCGTTAATTCTCAGTTTATACCCTCTTGGATTTATACAACAATATCATGCTAATCTCGGTTTAAACTATATTTTATATTTGTACAGCAGCACTGTGCTAGTCTCAGTTTAAACTATCTTTTGTATTTGTACAGCAACCTTGCCTATAATTTGTACAGATAGTATACCCATTTTATATACTGTTCACTACTGTTGCACAGATAATAATAAACATTCTATAATATTACACAGATAACTGTGGGGACATAAAGGTTCCGTTACTTACCTGGTCTCCTCGGATAAGGTGAGTCTGGAACCAGTCTCCTGCCAAATCTCTGTGTAAGCTTGTTATCCTCCCAACCGTGAGATCAGTCTTTCTAGACCTGAGTCTCCCCCCAAGCTTCCGCTTACCGGATCATTATCCTCAGTAAGCCAGCACTGTGTGCTTGACTATCTGGTCCTTACCAGACTTAGTCTATCCAGGGTTTTTCTTCCCTTTCTCTTTTCTTCTCTGCCTGTCTCTACAGCCCAGAGTTCTTTCCCCTAACCTCTCTTTTTCCTGGAAACCCTTCCAGTTAGAGTAGGTAGTTATTGTTAGTTTGTTAACTAACTTTCTTTCCCAGTTACCATTTGGGAATTCAAATACTTTCATAAGTAATTCTTTTAATCATTACTTTAGTGCACATAAAAAAAATCAACAGAATATTCTCAAAAAGAATTCAATCCTTCAATATCATTCTAACTCAGTTTTTACTGTAGTAGCTTTAATAATTACATTTTTACGGGGTCATCACACACTAAAAGCAGGGAGGAGGAGAAGAAGCCGCCGATGGAAGTAAATGAAGCTTAATGGATACAACACAGAGGTGAGCCAAGCAGGGGCCAAGGCTGATGATGAATGTAATTGATCAGGTAATTGTTGCAGTGGTGAATTTAATAATAACAATTTTATTATTTTACAATATTTTTAGAATGGGATAAAAGTAATATTATTGTTAGATTTTATATTTTCATACAAATAAAAATCGTTTTTTTCGGATTAATCATATTATTAAGATTTGATGGACTTTTCGAACCAATTAATATGGTTCATTGTCTTATAAAGAGTTAAGACTTTCCGGTGAGATGTAATTGCAAGTGTTGGACTTTCTGGTTAGATGTAATTGCGAGTGTTGGACTTTCTGGTTAGACATGAAACCATAAGTATGCTTTGGCTTTGTGAAGAGATGACTTTACTTAAAATTAGGGGCATTGAATTTTAAGGCCTAAATATATATAGATAATTATGTGCATTTAAAAGTCAAAGAAAATAAATAGAAATAATTGTCAATCTAAAGCAAAGAAATAGAAATAGTTGTTAGGTTGGAAAATTTCTAGTTTTAATTTTAATTTTTTATTTTGACAAATTCTAAATTAACAAATTTAGAAAGTTAATTTAGAACAATGATTTTTGTATTTATGTATTAGATAGGAATTTTGGAAAAGTAAGTTTTGAATCTTAAAAATCAGCTTAAATTTAGGTTTTTGGAAGGAAGAGAAAATGTGGATTTTTTTCCTTTTTTTATTGAACTATAGTTATAAATTTCTTATATTATCTAGAGTTATTACAAATTATCTAAAACTTTTGGAGGAAAAAGAAAATATGAATTTTTTCCTTTTTTTTTGGGTTGAAATGTAGTTTTAAAGTAGTTATATTATGCAGAGTTATTAGAAATTATTCAAAACTTAAAATGAACTAGAAAGAAATTCATCAGAATATTTCATAGTTAGAGGAAAGAAAATATATGTATACAATCGAAATTTTTCTGAATCGAATTGGAATCTGAATTTGAATTCGAACTTGGTAACTATGATCTAAAATTAACACTTAAGCATTAGTTATTAAATTAATTAAAATAATATAACTAAATCAATAAAAATAATATCTGTTTATTAACTAACGGTTGGAAATTACTAGTTATAACTATATATTAATTAAAATAATATTATTAATATTAAAAATGATATTAACCTAGATACTAAATTGGATGCGTTGAGTAATTTTTTCATTTCATTTTTTTTTTTACCGAACTAAATCGAGCTTAAACTCGATGAGTTACCTAGAAGCTCGACCGATGATTCGTTTTACAGCTTGATGGTTAGCCCAAATAATAACTTGGATCTGTTGAGCAACTTCAATAATTCCCAATTGAAGTTGGGATGATTTTTGAAGAGAATAATTATTTCCATTCATTGATTAGGAGTCTTGGAGGTACTAAGCGCCCAGTTTCAAAATTACTTCATCGGCTGATCCCCAGTCCTTGGAGGATTAGAGAACAAGATGTCGTCAGATAGAGACGGTTGTTCAAGGTCTGTTACTCGTTTTAAGTGGGTAATAGTAGTGGGTACAGTTAGTGTTTTTATTTTCAGCTACTTCTTGTGATCGTGGGCTAATGGGTTCATTTACTTTTTTCATTCCAGACCTGTGGCGGCCACGATTCCGGGCAAGCAATCTGGTGCGCAGTTGACAATTTTCTACGGTGGAACGGTGAACGTTTATGACGGTATTTCTGCAGATAAGGTAGGGGGATTCACAGAGTTTAATCAATAGACTAAACTTTTTTTTGGTTGGAAATTTTGGAAAGAAATTGTGATAAGGTATGGAGATCAGTATAATTTATAATTTAATTAATAGAAAAATAGTTTTTTATTTGGAACAAGGTGTAATAAGTGAAATTGTTGTTTTTGTTATATAGAAATGAGTATTAAGAATTTTATTTAATTATTTAATAATTGTTGAATTTAGGTTTCTGTGATTTATATCAAATTTATTGAGAAATGTTTTCAGCCAAAATTACAAATTTTGTGGACTATTTCTAACCAATAAGTATAATTTATTCTCATAAACCACTTCTCAATAATTTGATGTGATTTTGACTAAAAACATTTCTCATATATTTCCTAATTATTAAAAAATAAATTTCAATATTAAATTTAATATTGAAAATTTTAATATTATAAACTTAATATCATAAATGTTAATATTCAATTTAATATTACAAACTTTAATACTACCAATAATATTAAATTCAATACTAAAATTCCAATATAAAATTTTAATATTATAAATTTAATATTTAACTTTATTATTAAACTCAATATTATAAATTTCATATTAAAAACCCGGTAACAATAGAGCAATTGACAATAATTTTCTATGATAGAACAAAAATTATAAATTCAATATTTAACTTTATTATTAAACTCAATATTATAAACCTCATATTAAAAACCTGGTAACAATAGAGCAGTTGACAATAATTTTCTATGGTGGAACAGTGGAGTGTATGAGGATATATATTCTTGCCGATAATGTATGGCCATTCACTGAGATTAATTAATAAAAAGAAATGGTTTTTTGGGGTTGGAATATGGTGATATAATTTGGAATGAAATTGTGATAAAGTATGGAAATGAGTATAATGTTTTTTTTGGGTGATTTAGAGGAACTGTTGCCGGTCAAGTAAGTAACTACCAGTAAGCTTTTGGACTATGATATGTCTTCCTTCTAGTAAGAAATTCGAAACTAGATCTTTCAGAATTTCAATAATTTCACATTTTTTGAATTAACCAATTAAATTACTCACAAATTAACATAATTTAATTAATAAAAAAAAATAACAAATTATGATTTATTTTTTCCCAAAAAAATAAATATTCGATAGATAAATGAATTCAATAACATGAAAAACTTCCCCCACACTTAAACTCCCAATGTTAAACCACTTAGATTTCGTTTATCTAAATTTTAACTTTGTATGCAATCCCAGGCCCAGGACATAATGTTCATGGCGAAAGGTGGAAACTATTTGAATTATTCATACACTCAGCTCAAAATACAATTTCCTGTCATGAAGTTATCGGAGGGATCAGGAATCCACAGCCACCAATCTGCAAGCGGTAAGGTGCTCACTGGTAGGTAGGACCAGGGCCTGCAGTTTTCATGCTCTTCATTAATTTGAGGTCAATCCGGTCTCCACACAGCTAAATCTGATGTACTTTTTTCACACCGGTTGAATATACAGAAGATGATTAAGAAAGTGGAATATGCAGATGAGTAATAGATACATATTAGCGTAATTTGATAAGTGGTCAAATTTAATTTTTATAAATTTATGGGTTTTTTTTTTCAAATCCTTTAGGAGTTAGAAATTCTATTTCAAATTTAGTGTGATTTACTTTTGAGATGCAATAGGAACAAATCTATTAGGAAATTTTATTTTCGAATCTTGTAAAAACTCTCTAGAAAAATCAAATTTAGAAAAAAAAAAATATGTGAAAAGAGTTTTATGGGAAAAATTAAATCGACTAGAAATTTTGTAGGATTTTATTATCAACCTCGACCCTGTAATTAGTATGTTGATAATCCCCTTCATGTCATTTTGTCAATGGCATGATGAACAGATCTTCCAATAACGAGGAAGCATTCTCTGCAACGTTTCCTAAAGAATCGCAAGGAGAGGTATCTTAACCACTTCCATAACAATATTTGCTTTCTGCAATTTGTTTTCTAATGATTTTTCAGTTCTCCCTGCTATGAAACTCGCAACTAAAATCTAAAATGAAAATTGTTATCTTGTTCTGCGTCTTGCAGGCTGAATGCAAAGGCAAAGGCAAAGTCTCCATATACGACATCTGAAACAAATAATCCCAAGCCTCCGCGATATCCATCATCATGGTCTTCAATAATATCGCTCTCAAATTCTACTCCAACATAATCCCATTCTTCCCCATGAGAATCCCTCCAATATCTTACGAAACATTTGTTTTTTTGCAATCTGATATACGCTTCCACTTTGTAATCTTGCTATGCCATGGTATAATGGCCGCCTGTAAAGCTCCGTGACTCACGACCAAGTAATGCAAATATTTGAATGGAAACAACTACGTTTGTTGCAGTGAACAAATGCATTTTTCTGTAAAATCAATTAAATGTGTGTGTGTGTTTATGAATTGCTTCACTTCTCCGGTCGTATTATGACTCTTTGTAAATAGTAAATAAAGGTTGTTCAATTTCTTAATTTGACTCCAGATTCCGTGAATATATTAAAATCCAATAGATAGAAGAGGGTTAGGTCCAAAAGTTTGATGTGAGGTAAAAAAATTGGTCATCTGATTTGAAAGATAAATAAATAACTAGGTTAATCGTGGATTGGGTGCTTATTATTTTGAAAGTTTTGTTCGAGGGCGAGTGCAAGGAGTTTGTGTAACATCTCCATACAGCTACAGCTAATAAATTTTTTTTTTTCATGGTTTAATACATGGGTTGGTCGTTACCGAGGGTAATTTTCGGGAAGGTGGCCCGCACAGTCTAAGTACTCTATGGCACCAATTAATTTTTGGTTTAACATACAGCATACAAGGAAAAATATTTCATATGGTTGCATTGTTAGATTTTGGTGCAAATATTAACATCCTTAATATCAAAAACATTCTAGCCAAGTATTGGGTTTCGGGCGAGAGAGAGGTAGTAGGCCTTGGAAACAGGAAACTCCAATATGAAATTCCCAGAGCTTCATTATGTTTTGATACTCATTGTGTACATATGAAATTTGCTATAGCAGACATTCGTGTTGACTGTATATTAGGAAATGTTTTTCTAGCTGTAGTAGAGTCTCATGGCTCAGCCAGGCTAAAGGGAGGGAGAGCTGGCTACTTCATTTCCATTCCTACATCAAAAGGCAGAAGAAAGAAAATTGAACTCCCTTATGTTTCAAGTCCAAGGATTTCAACAATGGTTCAAGCCATGCAAAAACTGGAAAAGGCAGAATCTCAATTAGCAGATCTCAAAGATCTGAAAGGCACACTAAGGGTTGAAGAACAGCTAAAATTGCCCCAAGTCAAAAGAAAAATCCAAGATCTGAAAGAAAAATTGGAAGAAACATGCTGCTCAGAAGATCCAAATGCTTTCTGGCATAGGAGGCAGCATACTATCAAGCTGCCATATAAAGAGGGATACACTGGAAAACCCTGCAAGAGCAAAGCCATCCCAATGAGCAAAGAATATAGGGATCTTTGCCAAAAAGAAATCCAGCGATTGCTTGATAGAAGACTGATCAGAGAATCCAATAGCCCCTGGAATTGCTATGGATTCTATGTGAATAAGAGAGTTGAACAAATTAGGGGGATTCCCAGACTTGTTACAAATTATAAACCTCTAAATTCAGTTCTAGCCGATGACACTTATCCAATCCCACACAAAGGAGATTTGATCAGAAGGATTGCATGTGCCAAGATATTTTCAAAATTTGATCTAAAAACAAGATTTTGGCAGGTGGCCATTGATGAAGCAGATAAATTCAAGACTGCTTTCAGTATTCCAACAGGGCATTATGAATGGAACGTAATGCCATTCGGCCTCAAGAACGCTCCCTCAAAATTCCAGAAAGTAATGGACGATATTTTCAAGCCATACTTTGATTGACTAATTGTTTATATTGATGATGCTTTAATTTTTTCCAAGAATATTGACGACCATTTCAAACATGTAAATATTTTCTTGAAATTGGTTCAAAAGAATGGATTGGTGCTGAGCAAGAAAAAGATAGAAGTGTTCCAGACTTCTATAAAATTCTTGGGACACACAATTTGCAACGGGCAAATTTCTCTGCAACAACATGCCATCGAATTTGCAGATAAGTTCCCAGATGTGCTTAAAGACAAGACACAACTGGAAAGGTTCCTAGGGTGCCTAAATTATGTCAATAATTTCTACCAGGATTGTGCCAGTGACAGGAAGCTACTAAATAAAAGACTTGCTAAGAACCCCCCTGAATGGTCAGATCTCCACACCAGGGCAGTCCAAGAAAGCAAAGGCAAGGTAAAATCTTTACCTATTTTATATGTAGCCGATGACCAAGCTTTTAAAATAGTTGAATCTGATGCAAGCAATGTTGGATGGGGAGGAATCTTGAAACAAAGAATTGGGAAAGAAGAGCAGGTTGTTCAATTTGCCTTAGGAGTCTGGAGTCCAGAGGAGCAAAACTATTCTGTCATTAAAAGAGAGGTAAAAGCAGCATGGAATTGTATTAGCAAATTTGAAGTTTATCTGATAAACAAGCATTTTCTTCTCAGAACAGATGCCTGAGCTATGCAGAAAGTTTTATCTAAAGATATCAAGAAAGCTGGAGAAGCAAAGTTTGCTAGATGGCAAGCACTGTTTGCAAATTTTGATTTTCCAGTAGAGCACATCAAGGGAAAAGATAACAGCCTTCCTGACTTCCTCAGCCGGGAATATATTGAGCAAAAGAAAGCACATGTGATGATGATTATCACTGAATGGGGTAATAACCAGAGACAAGAACTTTTGAAAACTGTGCCAGACGAATTGGAGTGGGAAACCTACAAAAGGGACTGGAAGCTGACTTGGCAGCGTCGTAATACCAAAGTTTTGGATGCAAATTTGCAGCCTCATATAGATCTGCAGTATTATGTACTAGAGAGAAAAGTCTACCCAAAGGGAAGACAATGGATACATGACATGGTCTATAATAAGGCAAGAAGGGATGCTGAAGAGGCAAGAATAGCACTAGAACAAAATTTTCATGATATTGCTACCATCTGGTATCATGGAGGAAGAGACATAGGAATATATGAAAGACATGTTTGTATCTATAGGACCAGTGATTTATGGAGAGAACCTGGACATGGAAAATTTCACCCAGCAGCCCGATGGCGCAGAAATGATCCTCATATCATGTTTCCTAACACTGTATATGATTTTACAGACTACAAAAAGCTCTGGTGGAAATTTTTAAACATTGATGATCAAACAGAGACTCATTATACCAGAATCAAGTTGAGCACTATCAAGGTTACCAGCAATGTAAATGGCTCAGGGATTGGTGGGAAGACTATGGGATAAACAGGAAAGCCATTGATCCTGTAGAGCATGAAAAATATTGTAAAAATATGGTAAAACCTGTATTATGCAATGTAACAAAGAATGCAATCACCCAGTGTATCATACTGTAAAGGAAATGGCCAGCACTGAATGGACAACATATCAATCTTCTCTGTAAAATAATTCGCTTGAAGAATATATGAGAGAGCACATGGAATGGCTCGTCCTTACCAAAGTACAACATCAAATCATGCTGGGGAAACCTATCATTGTCCGACGAATCTACACCAAAGCATGGGACATTATGCCATATAAGCTGGACCGTTTTCCGAATCTCAAGATATTCTGATGTGAACCAGTCACAAGGGCTAAATTGTGACCAGTTTTCCCGTGGGCTTCACTGTTCAAAAGCCTCCACAGTGTAATATTCTTCGTCTTTTCTCATGGGCTTTAGTACAAAAGCATCCACTGTATAGACAGGCATGATATCTGTCAGATTTGCTTTAAGTACAAGAATCTACTTTACAGATAATATCTTAGCGTTACCCAAAAGCAATTATTGGGTCCATCCCATAGACCCGAATCTTTGTGCGGACGTCGCTTTGATAAATGAATGATTCCTTTAGCTTTAAGTATTTTCTTTGATCCGACCAACAATAATGTTTGTCCCCCATCTCTTCTTATATAAGAGAGGTAAGGCTCATTTGTTGGGCATCGGAGTTCGGAGAGTTCAAGAGTCTTGAGTCTTGTGAGTTTTGAGTCGAGTGTATTTCATGCTCTGTATCTACGGACCGTAGGGTCCGGTCTGCTTGCACCACGAAAAATTCACTCAAGTCTTTAGGTGGCTTGGAAGCCTACGCATCAGTGTGCTCGGCACTGGTGAGAACCTAAAGTGGCTGAACCATTAGTAAGAGTCTTTCAGTTTATATAGGTTTGTCATAAATTTCTGAGGCAGAGTTTGTCCATCGCTAGGTAGCCTCCGGTATTACTTGTTCTTTATGAACAGTATACAGTCCGGTAAAAGCGACGACAATCAATCTCTATAAAGAAATTCTCTCTCTGTAATGCTTTGAGTTTCTAAAATAAAATGAGTACACCATATTTCCGCCATTGAGTATCTCTGTTCTTTTAAAAAAGTCTGCTGTGATAGTAGTTCTGTTGAGCTTTCGTCCAAAGTTTGCAGGAAGTTTGCCAAAGGATTGAAGGGACACCAAGGCTGTTAAAAGGCATGGAAGCCGTTGTATAGGCCGAAAGAGTGTGAAAGATATGAGTAGGTTCACCACTGGTTCATCAGGAGTTGGCCATCAACATTAACGAAGAGGCACAACAAGTTGCAAGCTCGTGATAGGAGCCCTTGCATAAAATTGGTATCAGAGCCAGTAACATCTGGTTCTTGAGGTTGGTACTCTAAAAATCCTAAGTACTCTTATTCAGAATGGAATCGTTCAGGAAATCTGTATCTTTCCGAGAACTTGAAGAGAGAGATTCTCAAGCTGAGGAAAATCCCCTTAGGGAAATGTTTGCCAGTAGTTCAAGTAGAACTCTTAACTCTGTTGAACTTACTTATGAAGAAACTCAGCCCTCTGCTAGGTGGGAATTCCCCGCAATAACTCCATCAGAAGTTTATAGCGACTTAGCTCCTTTTCATTTAATTGCTGCTTCTAGAATAAGTATTAAATAATTTGTCATTCAAGTCCAAGAAAACTCCGATAGTATCCAAAATATATCTCTGCTTAATCCCAAAGCCTTACAAGCAGAAGCAAAGAAACTAAAGACAAATTATTTGCATTTAGGGTGCATTCGGGTTGGAATCAATCCTTTAATCCATAAAGGATTACATACTTTTGTGCTTGCTACTATAAGAGACATGACGCACAATAGATATACAGATGGTCCAGTCTATTTCGACTGCTTCCCAAATTTCTCTGTGTATGTCTATGATGAAACTATTGAAGACATCATACAGTTGCAAATCCAAACAATGGGGTTTGACATGAAGAAAAAGAGAAATAATATAGCCATACAGACTAAAGCTTGTTTCCGACATACAAATACCCTGTGGCCTGCTATCTGTCATACACCCAGTAGAGACTCCAAGTCCAGTGTTGTAGTCAAGACAGATCCTAAAAACCAGAAGGTTGAACATCTGTTAATCAAATGGGAAGACTTGCAGTTTCTAGAACATTGGGTCGTAAATCATTCTAGGCCTCATATACCTAGAAATATCACCTCTGCAAATATCACTGAAAATTCTTCCAGTGCAATCATTTCTTTTCCCTGAAGATCAACCATTGATCACATAAGAATTGATGCTGCTTGTAAATCTTCAAAATACTATAGAGATCCGTCCACTGTGGATACCGCCTGTTCATCCTCGTCCTCCTGTAGACATAACCAATTATATGAATTAGCTCAGCTTGTAAATTATTCTTCTTTAGAAGTAAAATGTCCAGACTGTGAAGATACCATAAATCTGCTTACATTGGCCGAACAAAATGTTCATCTGCATCATAATCCACGAACTGGTATTGCTCCACCTTCTACTTCTATCAATTCATGTCCGAATCCCAAATGCTCTGATATTCCCTTCCCACATGAGCCAGAGCCAGATTCAGACCATGTCCTCATGATACATACAATTGAAGAAGAAGATCCTAGACTTACTGAGATGATTTGCTTGATGAGACCAGCAAAACCAAGATATGGGCTAGGAAAACTTGAGCAATCACAGTTAATCCCAGAATGTAGATTTAAACAAATTCCTTCTGACTGTAAGAAACCTGCAGTTATGGAGATGCATAAGTTCTTTGCACTCATGGATGGATGCTTGAAGTCAGAAATTAGTGCCAAATGGATGAAAGATATGCTGAATTGGGATTTGTATACAAATCCTCAGGCAGAAGAGTTTGACCAAGCATACACCCCTGAACAAAAGAGACAGTTGGCAACTGATTGGAAACATTATATGGAAGCAAATAACACTTGGATATCTTTCTATTCATGGAAGGATAAGATTGCTCCTATAAATGTTTTCACTAGAACCACCTCCAGCACTTCAGCTGATAAACATGGGTGGACTGCACTTGATGGATCAAAAGTAGAAACTCCTACTACATTTCCTCCTTACAAAGGAATTATTTTAGGAGAAAATACAAATGCAGCCAAAGCCATTCCTCTGGTCCAAAAGGATGACAATGCTTTAGGCATTGATGGAAGAATCCAAAAAGCCAGTGAACAATTAAACTGGACCAATACTGCTATCAAAGGCTTGGAGATGAATGTAGCAAAAATAGAAGATGTAAAGAAGCAGATAGATGTTGTACAGTCTTCATTAAATAGTGTAAATAGTTGCTTGAATAATTTGCAGTTTGATTCCAGCATGACTCGCTCTTATACCAGAGAATCAATAAGTAAGATAGAAGAAGTAGGAAAAAAATTAGTTGGAAACATAGGTGTAACTAAGAATCTTCTTACTGGCTTAACAACAAGAATTGAAAGGATACAATTGTCAAAAATTGAAAAGCCAGTTCCAAATTCTTTTTTGGTAAAGAGAAATATAAAAATTGAAAATCCTGTGAGAAATGTCCAGAAATTCCCTATATTGTTTCCTAAAGAAATTGCCTCATCATCAGGCGCTGATGAATCAGAACATATTAGTATTGCTTCCTTATTCAAGGAAATAGAGGCAGAAGCAGAAACAAAAGAAATAGAGCAGAAATCATCAGAGACACAAATTTTTCCAATCTATGAACCTCTGGAACATAGATTTTCTAGATATTCTGCTCCTGATATTGAAGGAAAAGGGAAAATGCCTGAAGCTCATACTTTCTTCCTTGACTCTCACAGAGAATGGAACATTGATAACATGAGCATTGGCCAAATTCGCCAAATGATAGATTTGATGTATACTGAATATAAGCTCATGTGTCTCAGAGGCAAATCTGAAATAGATGCTTGCAGAACCATCATTCAATGTTTTACAGGTACTCTCCTCAGGTGGTGGGAGACTGAATCCTCTCCTAAACTCATTGAAACCATGGAAGCAGAAGTCCTCAAAGATGAGAAAGGAGATGTTATTCACAATCCAGACGGCACTGTCATCAGCAATATGATTGGCGCATTGACATCAATGATTCTGGAGCATTGGTGCGGAAGTGAAACAGAGATAGCCAATAAACATGAGGTTATTCTTATGAACCTCAAGTGCCATAAAATGTCACAGTTTGATGATTTCCATAGAGACTGGATGCAGCGGATCTATGAGGTCAAAGACTCCAAGAACTTGTTATGGAAACAGGTATACCTTGCTGCTTTACCTTCTAGATTTGTTGATTATATCAGAATGCAAGAGATTTTTCAGTTACCTTTTGAATCTTACACATGGGGTGAGATATATTCTCATATTACAAAGACATTGGTGAGTCTTTGTACTAGTTCAAAGGTTAACAAGTCTCTGGAAAAATTATCAAGATTACCAGATAAAAAGTCCATCTGCAGCAAGTATGGACTCACAATAGATGATCCTTTGGTCAAGAAAAGAAAGTCCAGGAAAAGAGCCAAAAGAGAATTTAAAGAGACTTTCTACAGAAATAAAAGAAATTACCCAAAGGATAAAAGAAGATATCCTGCAAAGGATAGAAATCAGAGATATAAAAAGAAGGGTTATTATAAAATGTCCCAAAGACTCATTATTACAACCCCTCTGATATTCATTTGCATTCAACCAAACAAGAAAAATGGAATAAAATCACTTGTTGGTTGTGCAGCCAGAATGGGCATACAACTTCCAGATGTCCCCAAGGAGAAGAATCAAAGCTCAATAAAGGTAAGAAAACAGCTGTTTATGCTCAGAAGTCCAAGCAAGTCAAGCAAGAACATTCAGGACCTATTTTTTGTCTTAGATGTAAATCCAAGACACATGTTACAGAAAGATGTCCAAATCTTTCTATCAGAGATACAGCCCAGCAACACCAACTGGAAGAATCTTCTCTTGATTCTTTTAGTACTACTTCAGAAGAATAATTGCAGGTCCATATGGGACAGTATTCTGAATCAGACTCATCAGAATGTTCATGCTCAAATTCAAATGAGTGTGTTTGTCATGCCTTATATGATGATGATTCTGAATATTATACCAGCCCCAGTGAAGAAGAAAGGTTTAAGCCTCCAAAAGAAAAGGTTCTCATGGCATCCATAGAAGAAGAAGCAGAACTGAATATTTTATCTCAAATAAGGGCAATGGAAGAAGGAGATATGAAGAATCGCCTGATTGAAGCTTTCACTGACCAGCTCAAAAATAAAGCCTCCAAAGAATCAGGTAAGAAGCCTTTATTTATTGATGCATCTTATGAAAGAAATACTAAATCATTCCAAATGCATCATCAAAAGCCAGGAAAAGTCAGATCACTTACTCTGGGGGAAGTAAGTGGTGAAATTCACCATCTCAAAACAGAAATCTCTGCAATTAAAGCTCAAATTGCAGAAATACAGAAAGGAAAACAATTGGCAGAAGAAAAAGAAGATGATTCCTGGAATCCTACTGCAAATCACCAAGAAGTGCAGATTGCTAAGGGAATGCAAGACCCACACTTTGGATTCAAAGATATGAGGCTATTTACAATCACTTATCAGCAACATCATGTTCAGGTCAAAATCTGCATACAAGGAAAAATATTTCATATGGTTGTATTGTTAGATTCTGGTGCAGATATTGACATCCTTAATATAAAAAACATTCTAGCCAAGTATTGGGTTTCGGCCGAGAGAGAGGTAGTAGGCCTTGGAAACAAGAAACTCCAATATGAAATTCCCAGAGCTTCATTATGTTTTGATACTCATTGTGTACATGTGAAATTTGCTATAGCAGACATTCCTGTTGACTGTATATTAGGAAATGTCTTTCTAGCTGTAGTAGAGCCTCATGGCTCAGCTAGGCTAAAGGGAGGGAGAGCTGGCTACTTCATTTTCGTTCCTACATCAAAAGGCAGAAGAAAGAAAATTGAACTCCCTTATGTTTCAAGTCCAAGGATTTCAACAATGGTTCAAGCCATGCAAAAACTGGAAAAGGCAGAATCTAAATTAACAGATCTCAAAGATCTGAAAGGCACACTAAGGGTTGAAGAACAGCTAAAATTTCCCCAAGTCAAAAGAAAAATCCAAGAGCTGAAAGAAAAATTGGAAGAAACATGCTGCTCAAAAGATCCAAATGCTTTCTGGCATAGGAGGCAGCATACTATCAAGCTGCCATATAAAGAGGGATACACTAGAGAACCCTACAAGAGCAGAGCCATCCCAATGAGCAAAGAATATAGGGATCTTTGCCAAAAATAAATCCAACAATTGCTTGATAGAAGACTGATCAGAGAATCCAATAGCCCTTGGAATTGCTATGGATTCTATGTGAATAAAAGAGCTGAACAAATTAGAGGGATTCCCAGACTTGTTATAAATTATAAACCTCTAAATTCAGTTCTGGCCGATGACACTTATCCGATCCCGCACAAGGGAGATTTGATCAGAAGGATTGCAGGTGCCAAGATATTTTCAAAATTTGATCTAAAAGCAGGATTTTGGCAGGTTGCCATTGATGAAGCAGATAAATTCAAGACTGCTTTCAGTATTCCAGCAGGGCATTATGAATGGAACGTAATGCCATTCGGCCTCAAGAATGCTCCCTCAAAATTCTAGAAGGTAATGGACGATATTTTCAAGCCATACTTTGATTGACTAATTGTTTATATAGATGATGTTTTAATTTTTTCCAAGAATATTGATGACCATTTCAAACATGTAAATATTTTCTTGAAATTGGTTCAAAACAATGGATTGGTGTTGAGCAAGAAAAAGATAGAAGTGTTCCAGACTTCTATAAATTCTTGGGACACACAATTTGCAACGGGAAAATTTCTCTGCAACAACATGCCATCGAATTTGCAGATAAGTTCCCAGATGTGCTTAAAGGCAAGACACAACTGGAAAGGTTCCTAGGGTGCCTAAATTATGTCAGCAATTTCTACCAGGATTGTGCCAGTGACAGGAAGCTGCTAAATAAAAGACTTGGTAAGAACCCCCCTGAATGGTCAGATCTCCACACCAGGGCAGTCCAAGAAATCAAAGCCAAGGTAAAATCTTTACCTATTTTGTATGTAGCCGATGATAAAGCTTTTAAAATAGTTGAATCTGATGCAAGAAATGTTGGATGGGGAGGAATCTTGAAACAAAGAATTGGGAAAGAAGAATAGGTTGTTCAATTTGCCTCAGGAGTCTGGAATCCAGCGGAGCAAAAATATTTTGTCATTGAAAGAGAGGTAAAAGCAGCATGGAATTGTATTAGCAAATTTGAAGTTTATCTGATAAACAAGCCTTTTCTTCTCAGAACAGATGCCTCATCTATGTAGAAAGTTTTATCTAAAGATATCAAGAAAGCTGGAGAAGCAAAGTTTGCTAGATGGCAAGCACTGTTTGCAAATTTTTATTTTTCAGTAGGGCACATCAAGGGAAAAGATAACGGCCTTCCTGACTTCCTCAGCCGGGAATATTTTGGGCAAAAGAAAGCACATGTGATGATGATTATCACTGAAATGGATAATAACCAGAGACAAGAACTTTTGAAAACTGTGCCAGACGAATTGGAGTTGGAAACCTACAAAAGGGACTGGAAGCCGACTTGGCAGCTTCGTAATACCAAAGTTTTGGATGCCAATTTGCAGCCTCATATAGATCTGCAGTATTATGTACCAGAGAGAAAAGTCTAACCAAAGGGAAGACAATGGATACATGACATGGTCTATAATAAGGCAAGAAGGGATGCTGAAGAGGCAAGAATAGCACTAGAACAAAATTTTCATGATATTGCTACCATCTGGTATCATGGAGGAAGAGACACAGGAATATATGAAAGACATGTTTGTATCTATAGGACCAGAGATTTATGGAGAGAACCTGGACATGGAAAAGTTTACCCAGCAGCCCGATGGCCCAGAAATGATCCTCATATCATGTTTTCTGACATTGTTTATGATTTTACAGACTACAGAAAGCTCTGGTGGAAATTTTTAAACATTGATGGTCAAACAGAGACTCATTATACCAGAATCAAGTTCATCACAGTTGGGCACTATCAAGGTTACTAGCAATGTGAATGGTTCAGGGAGTGGTGGAAAGACTACGGGATAAACATGACAGCCATGGATCCCGTAGAGCATGAAAAATATTGTAAAAATATGGGTAAAACCTATATTATGCAATGTAACAAAGAATGCAATCACCCAGTGTATCATACTATAAAGGAAATGGCCAGCACTGAATGGACAACTTATCAATCCTCTCCGTACAATAATTCGCTTGAAGAATATATGAGAGAGCACATGGAATGGCTCGTCCTTACCAAAGTACAACATCAAATCATGCTGGGGAAACCTATCATTGTCCGACGAATCTACACTAAAGCATGGGACATTATGACGTATAAGCTGGACCGTTTTCCAAATCTCAAGATATTCTGATGTGAACCAGTCACAAGGGCTAAATTGTGACCAGTTTTCCCGTGGGCTTCACTGTTCAAAAGCCTCCACAGTGTAATATTCTTCGTCTTTTCTCATGGGCTTTAGTACAAAAGCATCCATTGTATAGACAGGCATGATATCTGTCATATTTGCTTTAAGTACAAGAATCTACTTTACACATAATATCTTAGCGTTACCCGAAAGCAATTATTCGGTCCATCCCATAGACCCGAATCTTTGTGCGGATGTCGCTTTGATAAAGGAATGATTCCTTTAGCTTTAAGTATTTTCTTTGATCCGACCAACAATAATGTTTGTCCCCCATCTCTTCCTATATAAGAGAGGTAAGGCTCATTTGTTGGGTATCAGAGTTCGGAGAGTTCAAGAGTCTTGAGTCTTGTGAGTTTTGAGTCGAGTGTATTTCATGCTCTGCATCTATGGACCCTAGGGTCTGATCTGCTTGCACCACGAAAAATTCACTCAAGTCTTTAGGTGGTTTGGAAGCCTACGCATCAGTGTGCTCGACACTGGTGAGAACCTATAGTGGCTGAACCATTAGTAAGAGTCTTTCAGTTTATATAGGTCTGTCATAAATTTCTGAGGTAGAGTCTGTCCATCGCCAGGTAGCCTCCGGTATTACTTGTTCTTTATGAATAGTATACAGTCCGGTAAAAGCAACGACAGTCAATCTTTGTAAAGAAATTCTCTCTTTGTAATGCTTTGAGTTTCTGAAATAAAATGAGTACACCATATTTCCGCCATTGAGTATCTTTGTGCTTTTAAAAAAGTTTGTTGTGATAGTAGTTCTGTTGAGCTTTCGTCCAAAGTTCGCAGGAAGTTCACCAAAGGGTCGAAGGGACACCAAGGCTGTTGAAAGGCGTGGAAGCCGTTGTATAGGCCGAAAGAGTGTGAAAGATCTGAGTAGGTTCACCACTAGTTCATCAGGAGTTGGCCATCAACATTAACGAAGAGGCACAGCAAGTTGCAAGCTCGTGACAGGAGCCCCTGCATAAAATTGGTATCAGAGCCAGTAACATCTGGTTCTTGAGGTTGGTACTCTAAAAATCCTAAGTACTCTTATTCAGAATGGAATCGTTCAGGAAATCTGTATCTTTCCAAGAATTTGAAGAGAGAGATTCTCAGGCTGAGGAAAATCCCCTTAAGGAAATGTTTGCCAGTAGTTCAAGTAGAACTCTTAACTCCGCTGAACTTACTTATGAAGAAACTCAGCCCTCTGCTAGGTGGGAATTGCCCGCGATAACTCCATTAGAAGTTTATAGCGACATAGCTCCTTTTCATTTAATTGCTGCTTCAAGAATAAGTATTAAAGAATCTGTCAGTCAAGTCCAAGAAAACTCCGACAGTATCCAGACTATATCTTTTCTTAATCCCAAAGCCTTACAAGAAGAAGAAAAGAAACTAAAGACAAATTATTTGCATTTAGGGTGCATTTAGGTTGGAATAAATCCTTTAATCCATAAAGGATTACATACTTTTGTGCTTGCTACTGTAAGAGACATGACGCACAATAGATATACAGATTCCATTATTGGTGGAATTGTGGCCCCGCTGTTTGATGGTCCAGTCTATTTCGACTGCTTCCCAAATTTCTCTGTGTATGTCTATGATGAAACTATTGAAGACATCCTGCAGTTGCAAATCCAAACAATGGGGTTTGACATGAAGAAAAAGAGAAATAATATAGCCATACAGACTAAAGCTTGTTTCCGACATACAAATACCCTGTGGCCTGCTATCCGTCATACACCCAGTAGAGACTCCAAGTCCAGTGTTGTAGTCAAGATAGATCCTAAAAACCAGAAGGTTGAACATCTGTTAATCAAATGGGAAGACTTGCAGTTTCTAGAACATTGGGTCGTAAATCATTCTAGGCCTCATATACCTAGCAATATCATTGAAAATTCTTCCAGTGCAATCATTTCTTTTCCCTGAAGATCAACCATTGATCGCAGTAGAATTGATGCTGCTTGTAAATCTTCAAAATACTACAGAGATCCTTCCACTGTGGATACCGCCTGTTCATCCTCGTCCTCCTGTAGACATAACCAGTTATATGAATTAGCTCAGCTTGTAAATTATTCTTCTTTAGAAGTAAAATGTCCAGACTGTGAAGATACCATAAATCTGCTTACATTGGCCGAACAAAATGTTCATCTGCATCATAATCCACGAATTGGTATTGCTCCATCGTCTACTTCTATCAATTCATGTCCGAATCCCAAATGCTCTGATATTCCCTTCCCACATGAACCAAAGCCAGATTCAGACCATGTCCTCATGATACATACAGTTGAAGGAGAAGATCTTAGACTTACTAAGATGATTTTCTTGATGAGACCAGCAAAACCAAGATATGGGCTAGGAAAGTTTGAGCAATCACAGTTAATCCCAGAATGCAGATTTAAACAAATTCCTTCTGACTGCAAGAAACCTGCAGTTATGGAGATGCATAAGTTTTTTGCACTCATGGATGGATGCTTGAAGTCAGAAATTAGTGCCAAATGGATGAAAGATATGCTGAATTGGGATTTGTATACAAATCCTCAGGCAGAAGAGTTTGACCAAGCATACACCCCTGAACAAAAGAGACAGTTGGCAACTGATTGGAAACATTATATGGAAGCAAATAACACTTGGATATCTTTCTATTCATGGAAGGATAAGGTTGCTCCTATAAATGTTTTCACTGGAACCACCTCTAGCACTACAACTGATAAACATGGGTGGACTGCACTTGATGGATCAAAAGTAGAAACTCCTACTACATTTCCTCCTTACAAAGGAATTATTTTAGGAGAAAATACAAATGCAGCCAAAGCCATTCCTCTGGTCCAAAAGGATGACAATGCTTTAGGCATTGATGGAAGAATCCAAAAAGCCAGTGAACAATTAAATTGGACCAATACTGCTATCAAAGGCCTGGAGATGAATGTAGCAAAAACAGAAGATGTAAAGAAGCAGATAGATGTTGTACAGTCTTCATTAAATAGTGTAAATAGTTGCTTGAATAATTTGCAGTTTGATTCCAGCATGACTCGCTCTTATACCAGAGAATCAATAAGTAAGATAGAAGAAGTAGGAGAAAAATTAGTTGGACACATAGGTGTAACTAAGACTCTCCTTACTGGCTTAACAACAAAAATTGAAAGGATACAATTGTCAAAAATTGAAAAGCCAGTTCCAAATTCTTTTCTGGTAAAGAGAAATATAAAAATTGAAAATCCTGTGAGAAATGTCCAGAAATTCCCTCTATTGTTTCCTAAAGAAATTGCCTCATCATCAGGAGCTGATGAATCAGAACATATTAGTATTGCTTCCTTATTTAAGGAAACAGAGGCAGAAGCAGAAACAAAAGAAATAGAGCAGAAATCACCAGAGACACAAATTCTTCCAATCTATGAACCTCTGGAACATAGATTTTCTAGATATTTTGCTCCTGATATTGAAGGAAAAGGGAAAATGCCTGAAGCTCATACTTTCTTCCCTGACTCTCACAGAGAATGGAACATTGATAACATGAGCATTGGCCAAATTCGCCAAATGATAGATTTGATGTATACTGAATATAAGCTCATGTGTCTCAGAGGCAAATCTAAAATAGATGCTTGTAGAACCATCATTCAATGTTTTACAGGTACTCTCCTACAACATGATTGTTCCCTTGAGAGTCTAATGATCAAAGTCTTATTTGTGCTTTAATGCTGCTGTTGGGAGTACGCTTGAAGACCACGTGGCATCAGCAATGGGGGTGACCTCCTCCTCTCCCCAGGACTTCACATGGCGACCTTATCCACAACTGCTTGAAATTTATTTCCCTGTCCGGCTCCATTTTGTACGTGGCCGACGGAGAGTCTAGTTCCTCAGCTTGCACGATAGATCTCGTTCCATCCACAGCTGAGATCATTCCGCACCATCCAATGGTGGCCATCCCTTGCGACTTCCCGGCCTAATCCTCCGGTTGCGTTGGTTGACGGTTCATTTGGTATGGCAGCTTCCATTGGCTTGCTTTGGGTTCTGCTCGAGTACTCGGCTACAGGGAGCCAAACCCTTGAACTTGGCTCAATTGTTTACAGTTCTGCCACCACCTTCAGGTAAATTTGTTGGTACATGGTTCTATTTTGTTCCACTTTCACTTGGTATGCGTTTTTCGAATTGCAGAGGGACTGCTCACCTTAACAAGTTTCCTACACACTGCAAGTGAAAGGCTTTGGATGCTTCCTCAGTTCCACGACAAGAGTCCTCATACGATGGAGGCACTTTTCCTTAATGGGTAAGTTTAATACAGTGGAGAACCATTTCTCTAACTATCTTCTGTCTATCGCTTTTTTTCTACAGTTATGTAATATGTATGCCTGGACGTTTCCATGTAGGTTGGGCGCTTGTTCCACAGGCGGTGGCCCAGACTTGTTTAGGGATAATCCTCCCTCAGCATGGCAGAGGTCCAGGTATGAGAATAGCCTTCAGTCGTGGCTTTTTTGATGACCCGAAGAGTGGCCCTGCCGGTTTTTTTTTTTTTTGGTTAATGATAATCTACTGAGTGTACTAGTTAACTATCGGGGCGGGGAATATTTACCTCCCCACCTTGCTCTAGGTTTCTTTTATGGTAGACATATGTAATTTTATTTCTGGACTCGGGTGGTCCGACGACAGCTCCCATTGCCGGGACATTGTGACTGTAATAGTTGAAATATGCACTGTGCCCTTGTTTTCGGCATTAAGATACTCTTAATCCACTGGACTATAATTCACTATTTTGAACGAATGTTTTCATTTTCACACATGGGTTCCTTGTATTATTTTGCTTCTAAGGAAAATTCATGCCACATCTGGACTGTACAGAGTGTAGTTTCTTTTGTTCTAAATTCATAGTCGTAATGTTATCAAGTATTTTTGGTTATATTGCACTGAAAGGCATAGTTCTATGATGTTCTCTATTTTCTTGAATTTATAATTCAACTGTTTTCATGAGCGTATGCCTTTACAGTGAAAGGGTCCCAACACCAATTCCCTCTACACCCCGAGCTTCCCTCCCTGAGCTCCTCTGCTACTAGGTCACTGCTTGTCATTTGGTGGTGTTCTTCGTTGATGGGCTATAACCCTACCCCAAACTACTGACCGATCTTGTCGAGGTTCTGGGTTCATCAGGTTCTTTCACGTTTAAGCAAATACTCGAGGAGCAGGCCTTCAGCCGCACCCACACCGTATCAGCTCCTACCCCTTCACAATGATACTCTTCGTGTGTCACCCAAAACCCGCTCTGGTCTTGGTTTCCTGTTTAATGGTATTTTCCGGCTGTGGCACGTTCGCTGAAATGCGAACAATGGCACTATCATTTATAACTTTTATCTTGGAACAAGATTAACCTTAGAACTGCTTTCGGCTAGAATAAGACTCTGAGCATTGTAACCAACAGCTATACATGCTTTTACTCGAGTCGGTTCACACATTGCACAACATTGTTCAATTTTAATGTTAATATTTCTTAGGGTCGCCAGCCTACTCCCTATGTTTTCTAAGGGTCTTTCTTTGCTCTCTTTAACTGTTGCGTGGAACTAAATGAGATAATTAGTATTGTATTTTTCTGTGGTTGCATTCTGGTCACTCTATCAATTGCTGTTACATCTGGAAAACCAGACTAGTTCCTAGGCTTCTGTCTGAGAATAATTTATTTGGTAGAGATGTTTACCTAAAGTTCTCTAACCGAATTCGATTGTTTTTCCGAAAGTTTAAATATATTGTTATCCCAAAACAGTTCATCGACAGGCTACCCATCCCATCGTTTCCCTGTCTATTGAGTATTTTTACAGAGAACCTAAAAATAATTGTGACCCACAGGAAATGAATAATTGCTAGTTTCAGGTCAGTAACGCATACCTGTAACGCCTCTTGTAGGTGTGCTTTTTTTTGTGCTGAGATACGGTCACCTTCTGCTCTCCACAGCTAGTCAACCACCCGACCATGAGACTGTCTTTCGAGACCAGTCTCCCCGCTAGCTTGCTCAAAGACTACAGTCTTTGCGAGTTGCATGCGCTCTGCGCTCTTACCATCTGATCCTCACCGGACGTGGTAAGCCACCCATTTTCATCATTGCCTGTCCTCTACAGCATAGCATTCCGTTTTTTCCCCTTCCTCCCTTTTTCCTGGAATCCATTCCATGGTTAGGGAGGGGAAAGGTGGTTAGGGTTTTTGCAACTGTTTCTTTATTGTATTTTTTAATTGTATTAACTTCTCTCCTCAGAAGTTACATAACATTCCTGTTCCTAGGAAATCATTCCTCAATTCCATTTTCTGAAAAAAAAAAAATATTAATTAATTCATGCAACAAATAATAATCATCATCCCTTTATGTGTCCTTTTTAACTGAGGTAAATAAAAATATTTACAATAGTCTGGGGATATGACATCTCCCCCTCCTGAAATTAGACATCGTCCCAATGTCCTTCAGTACTAAACAGCCCTGGGTAAGCCTGTTTCATAAGTTCTTCATCCTCCCAAGTGGCCTCATCAGGCCCAAAGTGCTGCCACTGCACTTTAACTTGGGTAATATCCCGCTTCTGTAGTGTGACTTCTCTCCGGTCGAGAATGCTCAGCGGTTCGACCTGGATTTCTCCTTCCAGTTCTACCTGCAACATGCAACATCCTGAGTCAGTTTTCTTTTAAGAGAAAACATTTAGATTGATTTATCAGAGATAATTCTCACCTGAATCTCCTGCCAATTAATCACATGTTTAGGATCATAAACATATTTTTTTAACATGGAGACATGAAAGACGTTGTGGACTCGTATGTGACTAGGCAGAGCGAGCTGGTAAGCCACCGGCCCAATTCTGGCTAAGATCTGAAATGGTCCACAGTATTGAGGTGCCAGCTTAGCGCACCTTGGTGGGCTCCAGTATTGTAGCAATAATGCTACAACTCTTGGAGCTTTCTTCTCTAATTTTATCAACCCGGTAGTTCGTAACAAACTTGGAAGCGACGGTGTTGTATGCACAAGTACTAGCTCTTGTCGCAGCTGTCACTTGGTCAGCTGGCACAAGTCCGCTAGGGCTCAAGCCAACTTCTATATGTTCTCAGAAGAAGCTTTTTAAGTGATGAACGAAAGCTATCTCAAAGGAAATTAACCTACTTTGCAAGAATGAACTGAAAGCCAACAAAACATGGAAACCCTAGTAAACCCTAATTTGACCAGCTTAATCCTTATGATGCAATGGTAGGAATGCAACTTCTAAAAGTGATGTCATTACTTCTATTGAGATGTGATGCATGGGTCTAAACTACTTTCAGCTGAAGAGAACATGTTTTTGTACTTTTGCTCAAGTGGTGGGAGTTATTATGACTGTGCTTCTCACTGGGTCTTGACTGTGCAGGGGTAGTTCAAGGGGAGGAAGGCTTGGAAAAGGTCAGGAGGACTCTGAGAGGGTCCAGGGGATCCCTAACATCATTCCATAGAATTTCACAACCTTCAGATGCCTGGCAACCGTGTTTGCAAGCTTCTACAGGATGTCTGCAGGGGATCCTATAGGAAGCTCGGGATTTCTACAGGAAGTCTGCTAACTTCTACAGGATGTTCTGCAATCGGAGTTTTGGGTGATGGATGGGTGAATGAGCTGTATGGGTGGATGGGTAGGATGAGAGGGGAGCTTGTAATGGCTTATGGACAAAGAGATGAGATGGATAGGGGGTGTGTAAAGCTGGTTGGTCGATAGGAGGGTAGAGGCAATGGAAGGCCGAAAAGATAAAACATCGTGGATAATAGAAGAGTGGGGAGGCAAATGATCGAATTGGGAGGTAAGGAGATGGCTTAGGCATGCCTTAGAAGGATAAGGAAATGATAGAGTGGTGCTGTGCAGTGTAAATGAAACAAATCACCTCTGTCTTGAGTATCACCGAAATGTCATCAGCCTACTCTAACTGTTTTATTAAAAACCAAAGAACAGCAATGTAAGTTAAGAGAAAAGCATGCATGGTGCTGAAACAAAGAGTTATTCCACAAGATCTAAATGAATGGACACTTCTACAACTGAAATTATTACGTTAAAGCTTGCATGAGCATATAAAACAGTGTTTTTGGTAGTTGGCACGGTCTGCACTTCTGGTCCCCAAACAGAGGTGAAAGTGAGTGCGCATTCAACCTTTTTTCGAACTCTGATTAACTCCAATCCTTACTCTAATCTAAACTACTGAAAGCAACTTTTTTTCATAACACTAACCTATGTAACCACACCAAGAAATCCGAATCAACAAACTGTGTTCCAAGTGCATGTAAAGGACAAGAAATATAATGCTGAAAGAAAGACAAGTAACAATATAAAGAAAGGAGGCCTATTGCTCTCAGGTTGGGCCCAAACCTGAGAGCTATAGCTCCTCTAAGAACTCAGAATTGAACTCAAATCTGCCTGCCTTTTATTAAAAGATCATAGTCAAAAGTCTAACAACATGCCAAAAATGGCTTACAAAGAGCAAAACAGAGTTGTAGCTCGTACTTCAGAATTTGCAACAAAGGTTCAAAAGTCCCCATCGAAGGCTACAGCCTCAATATTTATACATTATGAGGGCCAAGCTGGCCTCCTAAATTAGTGGGGCTTGGCTGACCAACTAAAAGTAAACTGTTGTTCCTTTAGAATCCGTTGGCTGCCTTCTTTCTCGGTGGTGATAGCTGTTGGAGCTCGGAGTTGGGGTGGAGATCACGAGGAAGGTCATTTAAGGCTGTGGACAACCTTCCTACAAAACCGCAATGCCACCTTGGCTGTCTCCTTGCCTTCATCTGCGTGGTTTTGCTCCATTTAATGTCAAAAAAACCTGAAATAAACATGTATTAGCCACATAGGCATAATGACTGCCCTCCTTCCTACAAATAACATGAATATACTAAGAAATGATGCATAAGTGATAAAAAATGAAGGGTTGAGCAAGGTAAGTAGGCCAAATGAGCCCAAAATGTTACCAAAATTTGGGGCTCATTGTTGTTGGGAAAAGTATCCAATACGGAATGACCCTATCCCACTCTAAGGGTGATAGTACCTCGGCAACAACTGAATGCAAAGCTATTCGAGATTACTTCTTTATGAGATGTAAGAGAGGGGAGAAAGAGATCCACTAACCGTTGTCTTCCGCTAATGATTGATCCAATCTTCTCTCTTTGCTGCTTGCTCCCAGCTCCTTGCTCTTTCACTGGCCCAGCTACACGAAGATCCTGCAAAATAGCAAGAAAGGGAAACTACAAGAAGCATACATTCATAACTGATTCAAGGATTAGAATAAATCAAATATACAAGTATCAAAAAGCCATTGAGACACATGCATATAAAAGAACCTCAAATGCTTTATTAATGGAAGAAGTAAAGTTCTGAGAGTGTTACAACCATAAAAGGCCCAATCCAGCAACACCTCCCAGCAGAAAGAAATCTCCTCTTCACCTCCTTCAAGAAAATCACCCAATAGTTCTATACTCAAACCAACAGCACTTCCTTACATTCACAAGATTCCAGCCTCCTTAGACCTCATGAGAGAGCTCTATATATAGGAGTTTTGGAGAAAGGATGAGTCAGCTTGAGGCTGGCATGAAGCTGACCAGTGTCCTCTCCCACTTCAGTTATTCTTCAGTTCTTGAGTCCACTTGGAGTTTCTTGCTTCCACTTGGAGATCTAGATCCTCTTACTCATCACAAGGTGAATTCCTTGATCCAAGTGTCATTTTGGAAGCTTCCTGGGCATTTGACACCTTGACGAATGACTGTGCCACTTGGCCAATCTCGCCCAGCGCAGGTAGCCTTCATTTCTTTTGACATTCAGCGCAGGTACAGAGTGGAGCAGTTGACATTCAGCGCAGATGCTCAGTGGAGCAGTTGACATGATCCAGAACTAGCTTGTTTTTGAGTGTTTTCAGGTGGAGAACTGATATTTAGTGCTGTGGTTTGCTGACCTTGTTCCTCTAGGGGTAGGAACAACATGTTTAGGGACTTTGGATCCCTTAGATTATTGACATTTCATGCTTCATGCTGTAAGGCAAAAAAATGTCTATAACAGTTGCCCCCTAAAGTATGAGGTCGTTTATCGGGTGAAATGCTTTATCAGGAGGATCCGAAGTTCATTCAATCGCTGAGAGGTGACCTGTAATAAATACAATACAATACATTATTTTTCATTCTGCTTTCATGATCTAGCTGAGGCGGGCATTCCCATGCTCAGCTTTATAAATTCATTTTGGTACATAGAACAGACGATCGTCTGATAGTAGACTGATAATTCTCTGCTGAAATTATCATCCTTTGAGTAGGATGATCATCTGCTGCAATGATGTACATGTCAAATGTCTTTATATTTCCTGAATATATATCGCAGCCCGGATGGATGAAACTAGATCCGGGGTCTTCAAACTCGTTCGATCTTCACTCTAAGTACAAGTCGATCCATGTGAGAATTGAGCTGAAGTCGAACATGGAAAGACATCGCTTGATTACCGGTCAATAATGTAAACCGTTAACAAGCGCGAGAGGAATCACCGATAATGATAATGACCCTCAAGGTACTGCAGTACAATTCACGTGGTGTGAATAGAGGACTTGGCGTCGAACACCACGCAAAATCTTCTGGTCGAAGGTCATTAATGTATACCTGTCGCCGGAAGTGAGAAACTTGCCATTGAGGCATGCAAGCTTCAAAGTACTGGGGGGGTGTTCCTAGATCAACTTCTTGGATAATGAGCTGAAGTCGACAAGAAGCGATCCGTCAAAGGAGGGCCTTAATGAATCCCACATCAGTGACACGGAACGGAGCTAATGATTTTAGTGGAGGTGAAAACAATCTGTGAGATATGATTCAGGGTGGCGATCATGGGTGGATGAAGGATAATGTATGGCAGTGGATGGGACACGGTTGACTCTTTCTGAACAACATCTCTTGAACATATAACGACACTGATGTGATGGATCGGTAGCATTACCCCAAATGTGGATGGTTTGGCGAGGACCATGGTGATGAGACCGGTGAATGAAACAACCCAACCCGATGTTATACGGAGGACAAAGTGTCATGTTCAAGAGCGACTTGCTACCATTAAAGCTTTGAGGTTCTCCCAATTTTTCCCCAGTCATTTCTGACCAGTACCTCTTTATTTTTGTCAAGCTTGAGGAGGATAACATATGCTTGTTCTATAACCTACCCTTCGGGCAAGCCCATCGCTATGTTTTAACGAGCTTAGCGATAGGGAAACTCGTTCTCGTCTAAAGACAAGTTTGTCGCTATTTAATCATTTTAACGAGTCTAACGACAAGGAAAACTTGGTCCTTTTCATTTTTAGAGAGTCTGAAAAGGTACAGAAAGTTAACTCCAAAATTCCTTTTTCGTCATCTAATCCCTTAAGTCCGAAAAAGTATAAAACAATACAGAAGGGATGAGTTTTCGATAATTTTAACGAGCCGAATAAAACAAGCGCTCGACCTTTTTGTGCAATAATCCCTCAGGTCCAAAAAGATTAAAATCTAGAGGAGGGATAGCTCTTCCGGTCACTTTAACGAGCTGGAAGGCCAAAACTCGGCAAACTTTTCATATTTTACGAGTCAGAAGAAAAGAGCTCAAAGAAGACTCGTCTTTTGAGGAACGAGTGATAAACAGGGATAGCGGCAAATTCCAGGTACAGGTTGGAATTTTCCAATCACGACAGTGTCACAAGGATGGCTAGGTGAAATCACTCTTCGCAGCTGTTCCTCAAAACAGGTAAACAATCATATGGAGGTGAACGATCGGCCAAATGAAATGGAGGTGGCAGGTGCAAACACGACCAAGGCTTTTATGGCTAATAAATTTTCGATCACAATGGTTATTTACCGGGGTATGTTCATTTTTTAATGAGCTTGACTGCTCAACCTTATGTTTATTTTTTAACGAGCATGAACTATGTACTAAAACTGCTCGGATCTCGCTTTTCTATTTTTTAACGAGCATAAATTCCGCAGTAAAACTGCTCGAATCTTGCGTTTATTTTTTAACGAGCATGAACTTTATGCTAAAACTGCTCGATTATATGGTCAAATTTTGATTTTTTACCATTACTAGCTTTTCTCTTTTCAAGTATAGTACTGCATTTTCAATTGCTGCAACAAACTTTGTTAGAAATGAATAATGTTTGCATGGAAATGAGATTATAACCCTAATATTTCACTTTGAACTACGTAAAAAGCCATTAAAAGGTGTTTTTACCTCTCATTTACCATTTCATTTGCATTTGGTTTGTTGGAGCTCTGGAGGTGCCTCTATCTTGAACAAAATGTCCCTTACATGGCGAGAACGAGAACATGAAGAGGAGGACATGATTGCCCTCCATGATCCGGTCACGGTGAACGCGCTGCGGAACTGTGGCCTGCTGAAGTTCTTCTGTATCTCTAGCATGAGAGCACAGATTTCTTTGCTGCAGTACATGCTTGATGCTTGGGATCCTGTTAACCAAGTGTTCCAGATTAGGGGAAAGGCCATCCCCTTGACCATAGGACATGTACTTCTTGACTGGACTGTCAAGACGAGGTGCCCCCATTTCCTTGTCAGGTATGGCCCGGGGGACTGATTCCACCAGAGATTATGTCCGCCAGTATTGCAGGCAAGGTTCTCAGCCGAGCAGAGACGGCAAGATTGTTATCCGTGAGATTACTGATCGGGCTCTCAGGTCCATTCTGTTCACTATTGGTAGGATGGCCGGCAGTGCAGCTGTACATGTTGCCAACAGGTCTTATATGCAGCACGCCTTGGAGTGTCTCCAACCGAAAGTATTCAACTGGTGTGATGCAGTACTTGTTCAGATGAAAAGTCAATTGACCAAGGTAAAGGACGGGAAGCTGAAGAACTTTGGATTTGGTTCTATTCTGACTGCCTTCGCCTTGGAGAAAATCCCACTGATGCAGCCTCAGTACATCATACTCGACTTGCCTTCTCCGACCGAGCCACGCATACAGAAGTGGGTCGACCACATGTCTAGGCATGCCGGTCAACCTCAGATTACTTTTACTGAGGCCTTCTTTAGGTGGTTCGAGCGCCAGGAGATGGCGTTTTCCGAGTATCCATATGTGGGTATGGATTTCCGAGGTGATCCGGATTTGGTGCTACCGGATGGCGAACAGTGGGGCGCCATTGGTAAACTCCTTGACCATATTACTGTTTACTGTTCTTATTCATAATGTTGCTGTGCTTTATTCTATCAAGACTTTTAATTGTGCTCTTGGGTGCATGTAGATATTGGTCCTGTTCGTCCAGCAGTTCGTCCAAGATCGCCAGTTGCTGCCCCGGCAGTGGAGCCTGCTAGGAGAGTTGTTATTCGCAATCTTGACGATACTGAGACCCTTACAGCTGTGCAGGAGCAGGTTGAGAGCCTTACTCGCGGTCTTCCGGATGTACAGATTGACGAGTTACCTTTACAGCTACAGCGGCACACTATTGGTGTCCCTAGACGATGGACTCGTCTCTTGCGCATGATTGCACAGGCCGTGACGTACTATCATGAGCACCACTAGGCTAGGGTGCCCCCTAGCATCTTTTTGAGTCTTAGGTCATATGACCAATTTTGTCTTGGTTACAGAACATTATGTATGAACTTATATAAACAGCTTATATATATTTTGATTTTCGAGTTTTATTCTGGTTGATTTATGTGATCCATTTATACAATCTTTGATGATGTGTCCTTTTTATAAATGTTGCAAATGTCTATCTAACACATAGTTTGCTAATGAGTCAGTTAATGTGTTTAAGTTTCTTGAAATATGTTGATATTGAATTGAATCAAATCGTCTTTCCAAGATCTTAACCCTTAGGAACATGCGATAAATAGCTGGATTGCGAACAGAATATATACCATTGAGTTGTAGTATTACGAGCTGTGAGTCTAGCCTGACAATTATTCGGCGTATGCCACGTGTGATGGCATCAGAGAGTAGTTCTATCAACGCGCTATACTCGGCGATGTTATTCGTTGATTGCCCAATACATACACCTCTGAAACTTACTAACTCGCCGCTTGGATAAAAAATGGCCCAGGCTGCGGAGGATAGGTTCTGCGAACTACGACTCGCTCCGTCGGCATATCCAACACATGTCTCCGGAAGGTTCGACATCTGCAACAAATGAAAAGGTGGATCACTCGACCAGAATAAAAACTTTAGCGAAAACAAAATACAACAAAAGCATGCAGGTTACTATTTAAGCATAGTAACGCTTGAGGTACAACCCGTTGCGGGGCTGCGCCAGTGGAATTCCGTCGTAATCCATTAACTCGTAGGCTCCTTTTGCTAACACCCTTTTAACAATATAGGGGCCCATCCATAAGGACTTGAATTTACCTGCTCCCAATTTATCGGATTCTTGGTCATAAAGCAAGACCAAATCACCTTCTGAGAAGACACGGGGTTTGACATTTTTGTCAAACTGAGCCTTGACTCGTTTCTTATGAGCCTCGTTAGCCAAAGCGGCATCACGACGGGTTTCATCCAACTGGATTAATTCCAAGAAACGAGCCTCTTCTTCTGAAGTTCCGGGGAGGAGATCGATTGCGAGTTTGAGCGACGAAATTTCGCACTGGATTGGTAAGACTACTTCCAGGCCATACACCAGTTGAAAAGGTGTGAACCCGGTTGCGTTCTTTACCGAGGTTCGGTAAGCCCACAAAGCTGAGTACAGGATTAGGTGCCATCTTCTTTTATGAACCCCGATCATCCTTTGCAACATACGCTTCAGGACCTTGTTGATTGCCTCAACTTGTCCGTTGGCTTGCGGATAATATGGGGTAGAGCTGTCGTGAGATAGCCCTAGCTTGGCAGCTAATTCGACCATCATGTGATTGCGAAAATGCGACCCATGATCTGTAACTATAGCCTGTGGTACGCCGAACCTGGCGACTACATGATTGAAAAAGAAAAGGGCAGCTGTTTCACCAGTGTTATCCAATGTAGGCATCGCCTCGGCCCATTTGGTAAAATAGTCAACAGCGACTATAATATACCCATGCCCCCGGTCGAGGTGGGGTTACATTGCATGAAATCGATGCCCCACTTGGCGAAGGGCCCAACAGCAACTATCGGCTGCAAAGGTGCGGGTGGTCGTCTGGTTTTGCTATCAAAAATTTGACAAGCATGGAAACTTCTGACTGCGGTTATGCAATCTTTGAACATGGTTGGCCAGAAGTATCCTGCTCGTAAGATTCTTTGTGCTGTTGCATATCCAGACTGACGCCCCCCACACGCGCCTGAATGACAATCATTCAGGGCTTTTTCAGCCTCCTCATGGGTAAGGCACCTCCTCAGAACTGTATCGACACCACGACGGTAAAGTGTATCACCGACGATCATGTAGTCTTTTGATTGGTATCGTATATGCTTTTGTTCGGAGCGAGAGGTGTTAGGCCTGAACTTTTGGGTTTGGAGATAAACTATGATATCTCCATACCACTTATCGCTTACAGATATCAGAAACAAACTTTCGTCCACGATTGACTCTTCCGATGTTTCATCGTTGGACGACGATGGGAGATCACACAATAATTCTGCGAAAACTAGAGCTTTCTTTGATTTGGATTTTACAAATTCCAGATCAAACTCTTGAAGGATTGCTATCCATTTTGAATATTTGCCCCCCAGCAACTGTCGCGACAGTATATAAGTCATGGGGTTGCAATCTGACAAGATGGTAGTTTTCCGAAAGAGGACATAATGTCGAAACCTTTGAATCGCTTGAACAGCTGCAAGCGCTAGTTTTTCAACATAAGAATATTTGCTTTCTGTATCGTTTAAGTTTTTACTTAAATAATAGATAGGATGTTCAATTCCATCGACTTCTTGAACTAAAACCATTGCAATGCTCGTATCCGCTGCAGCCAGATACAGGTTAAAATCTCTTTGATAGTCCGGGGCGTACATTAATGATGCTTTTACTAGACAATCTTTCAGAGCATCAAAGGAAGCTTGCGCTACCTGGTCCCAGACAAAAGGTACATCCTTTTCAAAAGACGAGTATAACGCTTAGCAAGTTCTGCGTAATTTGGAATGAACCTCCTCAGAAAGTTTGCTTTCCCTTGGAGTTTCTGAATCTGAAGCAAATTTGAAGGTGGAGGCAAATTAATGATTGCCTGAACCTTACAGGGGTCGAGACGAATCCCATCCTTAAAGACTACAAAGCCAAGTAAACGACCAGAACCGACGCAAAACACACATTTGTGCGGATTGAGTCTTATTTTGTAGTGTCGGCAACGTAGAAATATCGCTCTTAAATGCTACGGATGATCAGTCCGCTTTCGCGAATGAGCCGGAAGATCGTCGAGATATGGTTGAACAGTGTTCTTGATGTCATGGAAGGCATAATTCATTGCCCTCTGAAACGTCGCCCCTGCGTTCTTTAAACCAAAGGGTAATTTTCGATAAGCGAATGTGCCCCACGGACAAATAAATGCAGTCTTTGACTGGTCCTGTGGGTGGATATTTATTTGATTATACCTGGAAAATCCATCCATAAATGAAAAGATTTCACATCCGGCGCATTCATCAATTATCTGGTCGATGAAGGGTGTAGGGTAGTTGTCCTTCGGACAAGCTTGGTTTACATCCCTATAATCAACACACACTCTAATCGTCCCTTGTTTTTTCATAACAGGGACAATATTCGATACCCAATCGGTTAGAGGAACCGGGTAGATGAATCCAGCATGGAGGAGTTTTTCAACTTTCGCCTTAATGGCAGCGGCTTTCTTCGGGTGCACTTGCCGAAGCCGTTGTCTTACTGGTTTGACATCAGGATACATTTTAATTTCATGTTCAACGATACTCGAGTCAATGCCTGGCATTTCATCATATGACCAAGCAAAGACATCTCTAAATTCGCGAAAAAGAGCGTTATATATTTCCAGTTCTGAAGGGGAAAAACCTTTGCCGACATAAATATTCTCTACAACATCTTTTTTAGTCGATATATTTATGGCTATAGTCTCTTCAATATTGGATAGGTTTCGCTCAGAATCCACCGTATTTACAGTATTCGTTAGGAATTCGAATACTGAAGGGTGATAAAGGTCACTTTGAGTATCTTCTTCATATTCTGGAAGAAGGGAACGATGGTGGTGATCATTCCATGGTGTCCCCTCAATCATCATTGATTGTAAGATTCTTTCGTCAGTCCCATGTACTTTCGACCAAGGATCTAATGGGGTTCCATATTCTCTAGACCTATCTACCCAAACGCTTGACGAGCGTTGATTTGGGCTCGCCTCCCATGCTTGAAACATTGATTGCTACAATATTTCTAAAGGGCTTGGGGGCAAAACCATTGAACGATCCATGTCGACCTTCGTGGAAGATATCATGTTGCAGGTTGCTACAAACGGTACATTTCCTATATAAATAGGAGGTGGTAGCGCGAAAGTTCCCATCAATGTGGGGTCTTTCAATAATCCTACTCCGATATCTTGAATTGAATGGTTACTCTCATGGATCATGGGAATGCTTCCTGTAACTTGTGAACCATTAGGGAGGAAATTCTGTTGGTCGACGATCGTAATCCCTCCTTCAAACGGGAATGCGATCTTCCTAAAATAAGTCGACACGACAGCTGCCATGGCATAAATCCATGGTCTACCCAGTAGGATGTTATAGTCAAGATTTCCATCAATGACCTCAACATCAATTTCTACTGTCTTTCCTCCTAGTTCAACTTTCAAGTTATTAAGGATACCGTATGGGGTATAAGTCCTTCCGTCGAAAGCTTTTAATGTCGTCGAAGATCGCGACAAGGTTGGAGATCCTAAAGTTTTCCAGCAACTCATCGACATAATACATGTTGAGGCTCCCTCATCAATTATTGTTCTGTGAACAGTTTTGTTGAGGGCTTTCACTTGAATAAGGAAAGCTAGCTGAGCTGGTAACTGAGGATCATATCCCTTGTGATCAAAGGATACAAGATTGGAATCCTTGGGATCAACCCCACCAATTGCTGATAACAACGCTTGCCTTTGGGTTGGACAATTTTGTAGCACTTCAAGAGTCGACATAGCGGATGGCGATTGGGCCAAATCTTCCACTATATTATAATGCTGCGCCGCTCTGGCGCGAGGATTAAATGTCGACTTGTGTACTACACCCTTTGGCGGTTTTATTGTTAATTCAGGGATGGTGGGTGTTACAACTTCTGTCGAAGTTGTTGTCGAACTACTTGGTCGATCTTTACCTTTTTCGTTCGACAGCTGAGGATTCCCATAATCTTTGTTCCTTGTCGAAATCAAAGCATCATTCTGTTGTTTTGAAACCGACAACATAAGGACTTGCGACGGGGAAG
Organism: Pinus tabuliformis; assembly: GCA_031772625.1. Lineage (NCBI taxonomy): Eukaryota > Viridiplantae > Streptophyta > Pinopsida > Pinales > Pinaceae > Pinus > Pinus tabuliformis. The sequence continues at coordinate 506,292,857 of CM062812.1, forward strand.
CATTTCCACTATCAACCAGATTTTGACCTGGGTTGGGAAATGGATCAGTTAACACAGCTGATGTTTGGGAACTTTTAAAGAACCTCTTTAACTCAGCTTTGAATGGGCAATTCTTTGTGCCATGATCCTTATTATCACATATTAGACACGGATAATTTTGTTTCCCTTTGCCAGGAGGGTTTGAAGAATTTTTCCGAGGAGATGATTCACCTTGTTTCTTCTTCTTCCCTTTGTTTTGCTTCTTCTTGCTTCCTGGTTGATTGGTTTCTTTGCCTTTATCTTCCGATACGGCATTTACTTCCGAAGCAAGAATTTCTTCTTTTGCATTTTGGTCCAAATTCTTACGGGCTTTCTTTGACGAAGCCTTTATCGATTTCGTGTTTGCTGCGCCAATCACGCCATCACCGGCATGAGAGTCACTATTTGATTTAGGAGGGGGAGGAATTGAAAATTCCGGTCGAGGGGCGTCGGGTATTTTGTCATAGAGTGTGCCGGACTGAGTATAAACTAAGTCCAAATACTGTGCACGAGCAATTACTTGCTCCTCTGTTACGACTCCCCCCTTGGCCACATCTTCCGTAATAGCCGGAAGTAACGACTTTATAAACCATTCAGCTAATAGCTGATTGGGAACATATGTTTTCACCATCCTACGACGACGACGCCACTCATGTATATGATCAGATATATGGGTAGCAGTTGTCTGTTTGAAGTTGGTTAATATTTCTGTTCCTGTTTCGTACCTTATTGGTAATTGAAAATGGGTTAAGAAAGTCGTGGCTAGGGAACTAAAATTGTCGAAAGAGGCTCTTGGCAATTCAATGTACCATTTAGCCGCTGGACCTGTCAATGTCCTCTGAAAAAGGCGAAGCCTTATCGAATCGTCGTTTAGGGTGTTCGACGAACACCACAGATGAAAAGTCATCACGTGATTCGATGGGTCTTCACCTGGATTTCCATTGAATTTAGGAATGTCAGATGGAAGTTTATGAGGAATCGCTGGCCACCAAGGGGCATAAGCAATCGGATCGTTTGTTAAACGGTGAAAATCGGGTAACTCTAAAGTCGCCACGAATGGTAACTGTTGATTCAGGTTAGGCGAAGCGTAACCAGGGTACGATGGAATCGCTTGAGCAGTGGGCCTTTGCATACCAACATAATGTAATTGATGTTGGTATGACTGATACGGTTGGTGGACTTGACCACTATAAAGTGGTTGGTTTTGACCGTTTTGGATATACGGTTGTCCACTATTCGCAAAGATCTGCTGCTCAGAACCTTGGTACACCTGCTGGAATTGCGGTTGTTGGTATTGCACAAGCCATGGTTGTGACGCCATGTTCTGTTGTGCTATGCTAACCGTTGGACCGAGGTGTGGGGTAATTATACCCGTTTGGACCTGTGTCGCCCCACCAGTTGGCGATTGTGGTTGTGACCCATGATCAAGTGGCTGTTGCATTACAACCTGAGAAATCTGAGGTTGGCATGCAACAGGTATCGCTTGAACTTGTGACACTGTTACAATAGCTGGTGTGGTTGGGATGTTCGTCACAGGTACACACTGTTGCATAGAATATACAACCCTTGGTTGTTGAGGTAGTATAGGTACCCAACTACTTGATGCAATTCCAGTATAACCTGAATACTATTGCGAACTCACGTATGGGTACCCTCCCGGATGGGGTAATGAAAGGGCATATTGCCCCCCATACGGTATCAATCCCGAACTCAAAGGGGTCGATGGCCCAGATTGACCTCCAAACGGATCAATTTGGCGAGTTTCAACATAAGAGTTGCCGGATATTACTCCGGATGAACAAACTGGAACAGACCATACTGTCGAAATAGTCCCTTGGTGGACTCCTTCTAGCTGTGGAGAGCTAGTTGGGACAGCTGGTATGCCGGCAAACATCGTCGGAGTGACGACAGGAACTTCTGCTGTCGCTGTGTCATTTGACACAGTCCTAGATGATGACGGTTGTTCAGACATCTTAAGTCTATCCAATAGATTGCCTAGCGATTCTACAGGGACTTCCACTTGTGGTGGATTAACTTCTGATGAAGGAAAAAGAGTGACCCCGACTCCAAAATAAGTTGGAGTACTTGCTTGCGGATCCTCTGCAATTTCCTCTATCACAATTAAACCCGGTGGAAGAGGAAGACCGTCAGGTCCGTAAAATATTTCTGGTGCCGAAGAAGTGGTTGCTTCGACAGCGACAGTTGTTTGAGGAACAAAACTCTCTGGACCGGTTACAGATGGATTTGGTTCAGTTACACAAGTATTTGCCCCCAGACTAGGATCAGTATTACTGTCCTTCTGTGGCTGTTGAACTTCTTCTATAGAGGCAGGGTTTCCAGAAATGTTAGGAGTAACCGGAACCTCAGATGCAGTTGGAACACTTGTTCTAACTTTTATAGGAGATTTTGAACCGATTAAACGAGTTCGCTTTGTCCGTACTGTTTTCGATTCCGGAGACAATGACGGTTGACTCGTAAGCCTCCGCGAACGACAGGGTTTCAATTGACTTTCTTCCACGATTGCGGATTACTCGATCAACCAAAATATTAAAAGGGGAAATTTGTGTTTCCGAAATGAATGAATTTTATTAGACGCTTTTAGACACAACTTGCTTTTTCACTTTTTAAGAGTCGAGAAAAAGCTAAAGATGACTCTATTCTCCTTCGATGTATTAACGAGCCCGAAGTGACAAATGCTCGGTTGGACTTTTTCGGATATAGAGTTTGAAAAAGGCCAAAAGAAACTGCTCTGGAGATCTAGGCAGAGGGTGTGCCAAACCTTTCACAAAACCACAGAATACGTTTTACGGTACGGGTGGTCGATCTTCGTGAATGCTGTGTTCACTGCATTGCGATCAGTAGGGCGGCCGACACGGCTTCCTATGGATAAAAGATATATGCCTATAGGGGTCTCCCAATATATACGCGACGGTACGTGGGAGCACAAGTCCGTATTAGTGCCACCGACTCTCGGGAGGAATCACCCACCTTCGTCGAGATCGACAGTCACTACGTTTAACGACGCCGAAACACATCTCTAGCTTAGAACTCTATGTGTTTGCTTTATGTTTCAAAGCGTTGTTAGGTTCATTCAATATATTTTAAGTTGATCTTTTTAAAGTTTTCCTTTCAAGGTTCACCATGAGATGTTTTGATACAAATTCCTAAATGCAGTCTAAGATGAGAAGCAAGCTTTTTCAATCTTTTCGACTTATGAAAATCTTAACTACTGAGGGAAAAGAGATATAAAATATTTTCACACAGATCAAAGAGCATACACTAATGCACTTTTTTCCCTAAATCAACATACAAACTTATATGCAAAATGCAAGTATTTCTTTTCTCTTTCTTAATGTTGGTGCAATACAAAAAGAAAGCTGTTGTATAATTTCGAATTCAATTTCAAGTGAAAGCAAACAAGCTTGTCCAAAATCAAAAGACACCTTAAGATTTACTTGTTTCGACACTAGAAATATATAAATTCAAACCATATGATGAAAGAAAAAGCTCAATCAGCTATGAACAGCAAATAAACTAACTCTTAGGATCAAAACGACACTTTTTCACAGGTCTAGATCTAAGAGGCCACAGCAAGACTAGTTCACTTTCGTTATGGGAAACTGTAAATGATACAAGAAATACACAAAGAACAAACACAGTTTCTTTATACAACCGAGGCATAATAGTGGCAAGGAAAGTTGGTTTCAGATAGGTACATTGACTGGTAACAGGCAGCAAAACAAGAGTGAAAACAGGGCAAGAAACAGCAGGAAACCCCAGTAGCACAAGGCAAGACTGGTTCAGCGCAGGTGGGACACAGGCAGTTTGACCTTCAGCGCAGGTAGCCCCTTCGGGAACTGCGCTGAAATGTAGACAGCCTTCACACAGCCTGCACTGAAGAACGAAACTTTCGTTTCTCTTGGTTTCCGGGTCACAGATTGCTCAAAAATTCACAGTTTTTGGCCAAATCAGAAGCTATCAGTCAAGTACACACTAAGGGATGACAAGGAGGATGAAAAGCTATCACTAAGAGCTTATTAGAGTCCTTCTGGATCAGCTCTTCAAATCATAAACTTGCCCAGAAACTGAGCTAGAGTAGCTGCCCTCTACTTTGCATTTGGAAGATCCAAATGCAGTTCGATTCGGTACTCCCTGTGTTTATAAAATGAATAGCAAAAAACACAAACAACCAACAAGATACGTTCCCCAGCGGAGTCGCCAATTTGTTGTTGGGAAAAGTATCCAATACAGAATGACCCTATCCCACTCTAAGGGTGATAGTACCTCGGCAACAACTGAATGCAAAGCTATTCGAGATTACTTCTTTATGAGATGTAAGAGAGGGGAGAAAGATATCCACTAACCGTTGTCTTCCGCTAATGATTGATCCAATCTTCTCTCTTTACTGCTTGCTCCCAGCTCCTTTCTCTTTCACTGGCCCAGCTACACGAAAATCCTGCAAAATAGCAAGAGAGGGAAACTACAAGAAGCATACATTCATAACTGATTCAAGGATTAGAATAAATCAAATATAGAAGTATCAAAAAGCCATTGAGACACATGCATATAGAAGAACCTCAAATGCTTTATTAATGGAAGAAGTAAAGTTTTGAGAGTGTTACAACCATAAAAGGCCCAATCCAGCAACACCTCCCAGCAGAAAGAAATCTCCTCTTCACCTCCTTCAAGCAAATCACCCAATAGTTCTATACTCAAACCAACAGCACTTCCTTACATTCACAAGATTCCAGCCTCCTTAGACCTCATGAGAGAGCTCTATATATAGGAGTTTTGGAGAAAGGATGAGTCAGCTTGAGGCTGGCATGAAGCTAACTAGTGTCCTCTCCCACTTCAGTTATTCTTCAGTTCTTGAGTCCACTTGGAGTTTCTTGCTTCCACTTGGAGATCTAGATCCTCTTACTCATCACAAGGCGAATTCCTTGATCCAAGTGTCATTTTGGAAGCTTCCTGGGCATTTGACACCTTGAGGAATGACTGTGCCACTTGGCCAATCTCGCCCAGCGCAGGTAGCCTTCATTGATTTTGACATTCAGCGCAGGTACAGAGTGGAGCAGTTGACATTCAGCGCAGATGCTCAGTGGAGCAGTTGACATGATCCAGAACTAGCTTGTTTTTGAGTGTTTTCAGGTGGAGAACTGATATTTAGTGCCGTGGTTTGCTGACCTTGTTCCTCTAGGGGTAGGAACAACATGTTTAGGGACTTTGGATCCCTTAGATTATTGACATTTCATGCTTCATGCTGTAAGGCACAAAAATGTCTATAACACTCATCATCACCCCCCAGCTAAAATATTTGTTCATCCTTGAGCAACTAGTCCAACTCCTCATCCTTCATTGCCTTTAATGCCACCCTCACATCCCAAGCCTCTGTAGTAGTGTCCTCCTTGCTTATATGAAACCCAGCCTTTCTGTTCACCTCTTCCCACTGTTCATTATCATCCTTCTCTGTGCTGCCCTCCATTAATCCTAGCAGCAGTGGTGGGCTTAGTTTGAGGCCAATCCAGCTGGCCTGGAGGTTTTGTATGGATTTCTTATAGAGGGCCACCCGTACTAGAGCTTCCCTCATCCATGTTGGGGTATGATACTCTCTGATTTTCAGACTGTGGGCCAATGTATTCCATCGGCGGGTGCAAGCTTGGACAACGTTGTCTACTAACAGTCTCTCCATGTCCTCAAAATGCGCTATGGCTTGGGCTTGCTGATCCATATATCTCAATGAAGCTTGAGGGTCGGTAGACAAGTGTTGGTGTGCTGAGATTAGTGCAACTGGATCCCCTGGTTCTGCTCGAATTAGCAATGGCTCATTCAGCTCCTGGTTCATGACCGCTTTGGCTTCTGCTGCTCTTTTGTCCTCATGGTTCAACCATGAGGCAAATGCCATTAATTGCATATCCCCTAAGGCCGTATTGGGATCCCATGAAATTACATTAGGCAGGGCCAAATTATGGAGGTAGAACTCCGCCAATTTGGCCCTATCCTCTGATGAACTAGTACTGCATACTTCAGTGAATTGTTGCGGGTCTTGGAGCTGAGAGATACCTCTTTGCGCCAAGGTATTGATTTGAAATTGCAGCCATTGGTCTTTCAGGTACAGGCCATAGGATTTGGCCGGCTGCCTGCATTGTATAGCATCCATGGCCCAACTGGCCATGCAGGCCAATTGTGCCTCTTTCTGCTGCAGCTGTTGTCTAAGAGCTTGCACCTCAATTTGTGCTTGTTGTTCTGCTTCCTGTAGATGCAAGGTTGGCTCCCCAAGACCGGTTTGTAGTTCCTTTTTGCCTTGTTGTTCTGCTGTGGTGTCATTGGAGGGTGTACCTGTTCCTGTCCTCAGCTCCTGTAGCTGCAATCTAAGCTTTTCGTTTTCTTCCTGTAGGAACACTCTTTGGCAATTTGCCACGTGTTTAGCCATGGCTAATTCACTTCTGGCCTCCTTGAGTTGCTCTTGCAAGGGGCCTATGTCCGCCACACCCTTTGACTTGGCTATTTTCATCCACGTGTGTGTACGTACTCTCTCTTCCTCCAATGCAAAGAATAGTGGCACAGTGAATTTCTGAGGTATAATTTTGCCAGCCTCTAAGAAGTTGTAATATGAACTCAGACTTGGCTGAGGGCTAGGTTCTGGAATATGTTCTTTCTCCACTTCTTTTGGTGGCTCTACTTCGCCCTCCCTCGGTGGTGATGAGGGTGCTTCTCCTTCCATTCTCTCTATTTCTTTAAGCCTGGCTAAGGTTTCCTGTAGAGCATCCTCAGCATCCTGTAGCCGAGCTTTTGTAGTCAATTGGTCTAACCTTTCTTTCCAAGTAGTTTTCTTCGGGCTCCCCCTCTCATAGGTGACTGATATCCTTGAGGGGGACCTCTCCTTGGGCGAAGTAGGGGCATCATCTATAGTGATTGGGCTGCTGGACGGAGGCTGTGGCTTGCCCGTCTTTATTCTCACACTTCTCCTAGCTTTAAAATATAGAGGGGTCTCCCTCTTTCTCTTCTCCTTTGGCTTAGGAGGTGTGCTGAGGGCGGCCAGCACAGCTGCTGCCTCCCTTGCAAGAATGTCAGCTTTCTTCTCCTTGGGTTTCGCTTTTTCAGGGCTTCCTGTAGAAGACCCTGTTTTAGTTAATTTTGGGCTTCCTGTAGAAGGCCCTTTTTCAGCTGATTTCGGGCTTCCTGTAGAAGCCGGTTTCGGTTTTCCTGTAGAGACAGGTGGCACCACTTTAGATTGCTTTGCTGAGGGTGTTTTACTTTTTGACTTGGTTGCGGCTGCTGACGTGGTGCCTTTGCTGATGTGGACCTGCTCAGCCTTGTCCACTCTGCTTTGTAATCTTTTCTCTCTTGCCGTCAAAATGGGTGTGTCATCCTTCTCTTTGGCACCCTTTTTCTCTTGTTTCTTCTCTTGCTTTTTCTTCTGCTCCGTGGTCGTGGTCTTCTGCCCCTTTTCTTTCTTCCCTGTGGGCACTGACTCTTTCTCCTCACTGCTAGATGAACCGAGCTCCTCGGTCAACATCTTTATGTCACCATCCTTGGTCAAATTTCTGAAGGCTTCCCATGAGAGAGGAACATTGTATGTTTGGAGCGCATCCTCCACGAGGAGTTTAATGAGTCCATGGTGGGCTACCTGGTCTGGTGTGCCTTCTTTCAGCTTGGTGGCACATTCAATCATAGACTGTAGTAGAAAGTAGGGGATACTCAGTTTTTTTTCTACAGGTAGGTCCATCTGGTGCCTTAATTCCGTGAGTAACCAAAAATGGTACCCATATACAATGCTAAAACGGCCTTCGCAGGTGATGTACTTCATAATCTGAAGGCTAACTTCACTCCACAGTGGTAGTAAACTGGTTCTACGAACCCCATTTTTATCTTCTGAGAATTCCTCCTCTGGTGGAAAGAATTCTTTCTTAGCCTTCTAGCCCAATTTCCTCTCTTCTTTATCCCATGGTAATCCCATTGGGAGCTCAGTAACTCGGCTGATGAATTGTGGGGTGAGTCTGAGACTCAAACCCCTGAAGTTAACGATGGCCAATGTTTTGGATTTCGGCTTCAGAGCTTGCAAAAACTCCTCTTCCACCTCATCGTCATAACCCTGCAAATTGTCGCAGAATGACATCCATTGCGCTTGCGTGAACAACTCCACCACCTCAGGATTTTCTCTTAACTTTGTTGAATCGGTTGGTTCCCTTCTGATGAACCCACCCGGCATGGTGAAAAACTGTTGCGTTAGCTGGAGGTGGCGAATGCGGAAGAAAATTGGCCTACTGGGACAGAGCGTAGAATTACGCCTCTGTCATGCATACAATTCACGAAACTTATCTCCTGAGGACCTTAACACAGCTTAATTATACTAACATCCTGTAGGACGACAATTCATGCAACGGCAGACAATATTTGCAAAATTTTCTTACGACCAGACTGTAGACGTCGATTCTGCCACCCTCAAAACCAATTGCATGGAGAGTTCAGGCTTACCTTTTTAATCCGCCACCTTTTGACGTGAGGAACCCGATTTCCTGTAGAAACAGCTTTCCTGTAGAAGCAGCGCACGAATTCTGGAGGATACTGCAGTGGGTCTGCGCTCTTGGTGTTGCTTAACAGGCGTTCGAATGGCCGAAGACTTGGAGTGTCGAGCTTTAGAGGAATCCGGATGCTCACTCGACCTTCAAACGGTGAATGATAAATGCATGGGGTGGCAATCTAGCCAATTAGATTTGAATCTGGCGGAATCTGTGGCACGGGGGTGAGCTGTCCCTGCCGGACCGTTGGACGACGTCACACCATCATTCTTCTGCAAGTTCCCTTACTGCCACATCATTCCCCGTAGATCCGCCGCCGTCATTTCTGTTACAACTCATTTCTCCCCGACTGGATGGCTCTCACATGTGCACTGCTCGTTCCTTTTGCCATGACCACCGTTTACCATCCGACTAGACCATCTGACTGGTCGACGTGGCCAGTCGATTGGCCATACAACCGCTCAACCCATTCACTTCACACTTGCAAACATTTTCAAAGTAAAATTCATGCAATTCGACGGAAGAAAGGGTCGAGGCACTTACCTGTGCGGCCGCAACACGATTTTTCAGGCTCTTGGACGACGATGAGTGGATTTATTTGCTGCTGGTGGATTGCACAGGCCCGGAGGTTCCTATTCACAGGCCGCTGACGATGAATCTTATGATTCGGCTGCATGTGCCTGCGTTTTCATTGCATGTTGCAGGCGCTTGAATGGTATACACTCTAGCGGGCTTAACTGCTACGGGACTCCTGCAGGATGTCCTGTAGCAGTTTTTCCTCCTCGGGTGCATGCTGTACGACGAAGATAGTGGCCTCACGATCATGCTCACAGAGCTCATGGATAGCTGGGATGGATATGGTATGGCATCTCGGCGTTTTTTCATTTTAAAAATTGCTTTCTCTTGATAACTCAATGATCTGCTTTGATGGTGCAGGTATCTTCATTGCATGTCGACAGGGGTGGTAGAAAGAGGTGACAACAGTGTGTGAGGAAGAAACTGGTAGCTTGCATGCGTCCATACCGGACCTTGGTCGTTAGATCTCCTCATATAATCAGTTCTGGGCCGTCCAAAACTTCTACAGGAAGTTTCCTGTAGAAATACAGAACTTCCTGTAGAAAGTCTGTACTTCCTGTAGAAAGTCTGTAACTTCCTGTAGAAGACTAAGCTGTGATGGAATCGTGCCCATACCTTGGAGAAGATGAGTATTCTTGGAGGAGGTGCTGGTGAGGTCCCCTAGCAGCATGATAAGGATCCTTGACTTTGAGTTGAGAGACCTCCTCTCCTTCATAGAACACCTGCAATCTGCATGCATTTCCACATTATAAACTTGATGTACCTATCTTCTTTTGCTTATTGTTTTTTTTCTTTTTTTTTTTTTTTTTGAAAGATAGCAGGGGCGCCTCAATGAGGTTTTCACCCTCGCCATCTGCCTTAAGCGCCTCAGAGAGGTTTTCACTCAAGGATCTTTTTTCAAATCCTTTTTTTTTTTTTAAAGACAATAGGGGCACCTCAGTGAGGTTTTCACCCCTACCACCTGCCTTGGGAGCCTCAGAAAGGTTTTCACCCAAGGATCTTTATTTTATTTTATTTTATTTTTTTAGATCTTTCAGGGTGTGCCCAAAGCAGAGGAAGAACCCTTCTCTATGACCAGCACTGACTTCTCCACAGTTTTGATGAATTCTTGTCTTGAGAGAGGTTTCCTGTAGATTTTCAGTCGATGCCCATTGACAAGCATGGGGATGGCTTCCTCATCAATGGTCCGAATAAGAACAGATCCATTGTCATGACATTTTTCCACTGCATATGCTCCCAACCATCTGGTTCTCAGCTTCCCCTTGAAATCTTTGTGCCTGGAGTCATACAACAATGCCCAATCTCCTGGCTGGAATTGCTTGTCATTGAGGTGTTGGTCATGCCACACCTTTCTCTGAAGTTGAACCACTTCTGAGTGAAGGAGGGCCTGCATCCGGTGCTCGTCCAGTCCATTTAGTTGGAATAACCTTTCTTGTTGTGCATGGCTGAGATCTAGGTCCAGCTGAGCTGCCATCCTCAAAGTGTTGTATTCAAATTCAATGGACAACAAAGCTTTCTTCCCATAGACCAGCTCATAAGGTGTGAAGCCGGTTGTGGTCTTCCAGGTGGTGTTGTAAGCCCATGTGGCCTCAACCAGGCGATCTGCCCAATCTTTCCTACTGCTGCTCACCACCTTAGTCAAAATCCCTTCCAATGCTCTGTTGGTGACTTCCACTTGCCCATTTGCCTGTGGATGATAGGGGCTGGAAGTCCTGTGCTTGATTTTGTGATGAGCTAGTAGGTCTTCAATTAAGTTGGATGTGAACTGGCTTCCTTGATCGGTGACTAGCTCTCTTAGGTAGCCAAATTTGTAGAAGATGTTCTCTCTTAAGAACTCAACCACCTTTTCTTCTGTTGCTGCTTTGATTGCCTTAGTTTCTGCCCACTTTGTCAGGTAGTCAGTGCACACAATTATGTAAGACCTATGCCTCGAAGGAGGGTTGATTGGACCCACAAAGTCCATACCCCACTTCTCAAATGGCTCAAGAGTCACTTGAGGTTGGAGAGGCATCTCATCCCTTTGAGTCAGTTTCCCCATTCTTTGGCATCGGTCACATTGGCTGATATACCTTCTGACATCTTGATGAAGTGTGGGCCAATAGTAGCCTGCCTGCAGGATTTTGAAGGCAGTCCTCTTTGCTGCAAAATGTCCTCCACAAGGCCCATCATGACAGGTGAGGAGGATATCAATGACTTCCTCCTCCCTTACACAACGCCTTAAGATCTGATCAGGGCCAAGCTTGAACAGGTTGCCCCCAATCCAAGTAAATGAGGCACTTTTTCTGATGATTCTGCTCTTCTCTCTTGAAGATAGGTGCGGAGGGAACTGTGCTGAAACAAGGTAGTTTGCTATATCAGCAAACCATGGAGAGAGTACTGAAATAGGAAACAGATGTTCATCGGGCATCTGGTCATCCACTGTTCCATCCTCATCTGCAGATAAATCCAATCTAGATAAAAAGTCAGCAACAACATTTTCTTTACCTGGTTAGTCAACAATGGTCAAATCAAACTGCTGCAACAAAAGTAACCATCTAATAATACGAGCATTCACATCTGGTTTATTCATTAAATATCTAATTGCAGCATGATCCGTATGTACAAAGGTTTGATAGCCAGTGATATAATGTCGGAACTTGTTCAGTGCATGGACCACAGCCAAAAATTCTTTCTCGGTTACAGTGTAATTCAGTTCAGCTTTGGATAAGTTTTTGCTAACAAAGTAAATGGCATATGGAAGTTTTTGTTCAACTTGTCCTAAAGCTGCCCCTATGGCTTTGTTCGAGGCATCAGTGTGGATGTGGAAAGGTAGGGCCCAGTTTGGACCTCTCAAGATTGGGGCAGACACCAACTTGTCCTTTAATTCATTAAAAGCCCTCTGACAATCGTCAGTCCATTTAAACTCCACATCTTTTGCCAACAGGCCAAACAATGGCGAGGCTAGCTTGCTGAAGTCTTTAATGAATCTCCTGTAATACCCTGCTAATCCTAAGAAACTCCGAACATCCCTTACCTTTTGGGGAGGTGGAACCTTCTTGATGAGAGCAATTTTGTTAGGATCCACTTGTAACCCTTGGCAAGAAATGGTATGGCCTAACACGGTCCCTTCAGTCATCAAGAATTCACATTTTTCAGGACTAAGGGACAGGTTCATCTCAATGCATTTGGTTATGACTTTTCCTAGATTGGATAATGCTTCCTGGAAGTTGGACCCATAAGGAGTGAAGTCATCCATATAGATTTCCACCGCATCATGGACCAGCTCCGAGAAGATGCTCAAGACAGCTCTCTGGAAGGTAGCAGGAGCATTGCATAGCCCAAAGGGAAGAACTCGGTAGGCAAAGGTACCCCAAGGACAAGTGAAGGTGGTCTTATCTTGGTCTTCCGGGCTGATTTGGATTTGGTTGTACCCGCTAAACCCATCAAGGAAAGAGAAGAACTTCTTTCCTGCCAGTCCATCCAACACTTGATCTATGAACGGTAGAGGGAAATGGTCTTTTTTGGTAGCTTTTTTCAGTTCTCGGTAGTCCACACAGATTCTCCACTTCCCATTTTTCTTGGGAACCAACACCAGAGGGGACACCCATTCACTATCTGAGATGGGATAAATGAATCCGGCATCCAACAGTTTTTGCAATTCTTCCTTGACAATGTCCTTAAGGGCTGGATTCATTCTCCTCTGGGGTTGCCTAACCGGTTTACAATCTTCCTTGATGTATATGTGATGGGTACAGACCGAAGGATGGACTCCTTTCATCTCCTTATAGCTCCAAGCAAAAGCATCTAGATGACTGGCCAACAGGCTACACAGCTCCTTTTCCTGGGAAGGAGATAGGGAGGAGCTGATCTTTAACGTTCTCTCAGGGCCAAACTCCACATTCTTGACTCTGGGAGTGACAGGGTTAGTTGCACAAAGGTCCACTAAGGTGCTGGCTTGGGCATCCTCCACCAATTTCTCTAAGGATAGTGCACTGGGAGGTGGATTCTGGATCAAGGTCTCAATCAAGTCATCCTCGGTTGGGGGGTCTCTTCTAGTGGTGTCTAGGGTGCACAAAGGTGCTGAGTACACCTCATCCTCTTCTCCTTCCTCCAACCAAAGTGGTAAGTCATGCTCTAAGGAGGGTTGGGCAGGAGGGTATAGGACTAGCTGCTTGGACATAGGACCATTTTCGATGGTCATGTTTCCTGCACGGAAACTTATGTAAGCATTTGCAGTGGCTAACCAAGGCCTTCCCAAAATGAGAGGGTATCTAGTAAGCTTTGCCTTTGGTTACAGAACCAAGAAATCTGCAGGGTACTTCCAAGAGTCGACAGAGACCAAGACATCCTCCACAATCCCTTTGGGAGTCACGTTGGAGTGATCTGCTAGTTGCAGGACTGTCGAGGTCTTCCTCAGGGAACCCTGAAGATTGAGTTTGAGCATGGTATCCTTGGTCATCACATTAATGGCAGCCCCCAGATCAATCAAGGTGTGAGGTATGATGGTGCCATTGATGTGGACATCTACTACAAGACTCCCAGGATCTAGGTACTTTGGGCAGATGACTTGACCTAACATAAGGACAGACAGTTGTCCTATGACATTGATGGTTGAAGCATCTCTCTTTCGCCTACCTGGGTGTTTGAAACACTTTTCCTTAACCAGTTTGTTGTATATTGGCACATCCTTGATGGCTTGGAGAAGTGGTATTTTCACACACAACTGCTTGAGCTCTCCCAGAAGCTCATCCTCCTCTGGGTTGGGTTGTGTGGTGGCTGTTAGTCTCTCAGGAAAGGGTGGAATAGCCTTTGGTTCACTTTCCTGTTTGTCTTCCTCGTCCTCTGGGGGAGGAGGTTGGTGATCCGGAAGAGTCTTTCCAGATCGAAGATTGATCTCCTGGATCTCCACAGCATAGGTAGGGCATGATGTTTCCCCAGTGTATACCTGCTGGGCCTATCTATTGTTGGGGTTCGGGTTCGGTTGAGCAGGCATTTGAGGTTGCCTTGGAGGAGCAGGAGGTAATGGTTGGGGTTGAACTGGTGGTGGAGGCAAAATGGCGGGAGGAGTGTTGTACTAGGGCCTCCACCCCGACTGAGGTGCATTCCACTGAGGCTGTGGCTGGGTATGTGAGTGATATGAATGAGTAGTGGGTTGAGTGTGGTATTGAGGTGGATAAGACCATGGAGGAGGCACAGACCAGGAAGGATGAGCAGGGGGACCCCAGGAAGGCATAGGAGTAGATTGGTTGGGGCTGTAATAAGCTTGGGGTGCCCCTTGCATCCCCTGCTGGTAAGGTCTAGGTCCTTGTGGCCTCCTTTGGTTGAGGAAATAGAGAGGTTCAGTGGGGGCTTCTGTCCCTTGGTACATGGCTTTAAGCCCAGGTAAGGTTGGACATTGATTTGTGGGATGGTCCTCCTCACAAACGAAACATACTTCAACGCCCTCTCAGCTTCTTCCTTCTTCTGCTGGATCCTGAATGTATCAAGTTGCATGGAAATGGTTTGTCTCACCTCACTCTTGAGATCTTCTAATTGATTTGTAAACTCATGTTTGGAGAAAGGAATACCAGCTAAGAGGAGGTTTCCTCTACCTCGTTTTCGGGCTGCCCTAGAGTGGTTTCTAAACATAGTCTTTATGTCCTCATAAGGCAGTTGGTAAATATCTCCTCCAGCTAACATGTGAAGGGTATCTAAGAGGTCTTCAGGGACTCCTCGGAGCAGGACCAACTTGAGGGATTCAGGGTCAAGTGTGCACCTGGCCCGTTTATAGCTAAGTTGGAACCTTTCCTCATAATCCTCTAAGGACTCATCATTTCCCATGGCCATCCGAAAGATTTCTCCCTTGGTTTCCTTGGACCTACAGTAGTCCCGGTACTTGGTATTGAAAGCTTGCTGCATCTGAGCCCAAGTGGTGATACTATTCCCAGGTAAGCCCATGAACCAGCATAATGTTGCATCCTTAAGAGTTGAAGGGAAGAGTTTCAGCTTCTGCTCATCTTCAGTATAGTCATAGGTTCGACAAACGATAGCAAACTCAAACAGGAAGGTATCAGGATCTTCAGTAGTCAGTCCATGGAAGTGAGGTAAAGCGGAGGGGCTAATGTTCTTCATCTTCATGTCTCCATTGGTTTCTCGGATGGGGAACGCACCTTCTATTCTCTCATCTTCTCCTCTATTGTCAGCCATAGCTTCAGATGGGATGGTCTCTAATTCTTCTTCTGCTATAGGATCTTCGTATATCTCAGGAGGTTCACCTATAGGTTCTTCTGGATCACTGTCACCGAAGAAGAGAGAAGGGTGACTCAGTGATGTGGTGGGGGTGTTGGGTAAGAATTTGCCTGTTTTATCTCGATTCCTACGAGGCATGAAATGGAAAGACTTTTTTGATTGCTTTTGTTTTTTTTCCTCTGGTACCTGCAAAAACTGAAACAGATTGATCTACAACTAACTATCTTGCTGAAATGAAAATGCAGAATTGAAATGAAAGTAGGAAAGAACTAATCCACTTTGCTCAAATGAAATTGCAGGAATTGAAATGCTAGTCTACGCTTGCAGAATTGAAATGAAAGCATGAAAGAACTAATCCATTTTGCTCAAATGAAATTGCAGGAATTGAAATGCTAGTCTATGCTTGCAGAATTGAAATGCTAATCTATGCTTGCAAAATTGAAATTGCGGAATTGAAATGTTAATCTATGAAAGCAGGAAATGTCTATGCTACTTTTGCAGAATGGAAATGAAATAAACTACTTGGCAGAAGGCGAGAGTAGGAAAATAGAAGAAAAGCAACAATTACTAATACTCTGACGCTTCCCCGGCAACGGTGCCAAAAAGATGGTGGGCTCCAGTATTGTAGCAATAATGCTACAACTCCTGGAGCTTCCTTCTCTAATTTTATCAACCCGGTAGTTCGTAACAAACTTGGAAGCGACGGTGCTGTATGCACAAGTACTAGCTCTTGTCGCAGCTGTCACTTGGTCAGCTGGCACAAGTCTGCTAGGGCTCAAGCCAACTTCTATATGTTCTCAGAAGAAGCTTTTTAAGTGATGAACGAAAGCTATCTCAAAGGAAATTAACCTACTTTGCAAGAATGAACTGAAAGCCAACAAAACATGGAAACCCTAGTAAACCCTAATTTGACCAGCTTAATCCTTATGATGCAATGGTAGGAATGCAAATTCTAAAAGTGATGTCATTACTTCTATTGAGATGTGATGCATGGGTCTAAACTACTTTCAGCTGAAGAGAACATGTTTTTATACTTTTGCTCAAGTGGTGGGAGTTATTATGACTGTGCTTCTCACTGGGTCTTGACTGTGCATGGGTAGTTCAAGGGGAGGAAGGCTTGGAAAAGGTCAGGAGGACTCTGAGAGGGTCCAGAGGATCCCTAACATCATTCCACAGAAGTTCACAACCTTCAGATGCCTGGCAACCGTGTTTGCAAGCTTCTACAGGATGTCTGCAGGGGATCCTACAGGAAGCTCGGGATTTCTACAGGAAATCTGCTAACTTCTACAGGATGTTCTACAATCAGAGTTTTGGGTGATGGATGGGTGAATGAGCTGTATGGGTGGATGGGTAGGATGAGAGGGGAGCTTGTGATGGCTTATGGACAGAGAGATGAGATGGAGAGGGGTTGTGTAAAGCTGGTTGGTCAATAGGAGGGTAGAGGCAATGGAAGGCCGAAAAGATAAAACAGCATGGATAATAGAAGAGTGGGGAGGCAAATGATCGAACTGGGAGGTAAGGAGATGGCTTAGGCACGGCTGAAAAGGATAAGGAAATGATAGAGTGGTGCTGCGCAGTGTAAATGAAACAAATCACCTCTGTCTTGAGTATCACCGAAATTTCATCAACCTACTCTAACTGTTTTATTAAAAACCAAAGAACAACAATGTAAGTTAAGAAAAAAGCGTGCATGGTGCTGAAACAAAGAGTTATTCCACAAGATCTAAATGCATGGACACTTCTACAACTGAAATTATTACGTTAAAGCTTGCATGAACATATAAAACAATGTTTTTGGTAGTTGGCACGGTCTGCACTTCCGGTCCCCAAACAGAGGTGAAAGTGAGTGTGCATTCAACCTTTTTTCGAACTCTGATTAACTCCAATCCTTACTCTAATCTAAACTACTGAAAGCAACTTTTGTTCATAACACTAACCTATGTAACCACACCAAGAAATCCGAATCAGCAAACTGTGTTCCAAGTGCATGTAAAGGACAAGAAATATAATGCTGAAAGAAAGACAAGTAACAATACAAAGAAAGGAGGCCTATTGCTCTCAGGTTGGGCCCAAACCTGAGAGCTATAGCTCCTCTAAGAACTCAGAATTGAACTCAAATCTGCCTGCCTTTTATTAAAAGATCATAGTCAAAAGTCTAACAACATGCCAAAAATGGCTTACAAAGAGCAAAACAGAGCTGTAGCTTGTACTTCAGAATTTGCAACAAAGGTTCAAAAGTCCCCATCGAAGGCTACAGCCTCAATATTTATACATTATTAGGGCCAAGCTGGCCTCCTAAATTAGTGGGGCTTGGCTGACCAACTAAAAGTAAACTGCTGTTCCTTTAGAATCCGTTGGCTGCCTTCTAGCTCGGTGGTGATAGCTGTTGGAGCTCGGAGTTGGGGTGGAGATCACGAGGAAGGTCATTCAAGGTTGTGGACAACCTTCCTACAAAACCGCAATGCCACCTTGGCTGTCTCCTTGCCTTCATCTGCGTGGTTTTGCTCCATTTAATGTCAAAAAAACCTGAAATAAACATGTATTAGCCACATAGGCATAATGACTGCCCTCCTTAACATGAATATACTAAGAAATGATGCATAAGTGATAAAAAATGAAGGGTTGAGCAAGGTAAGTAGGCCAAATGAGCCCAAAATGTTACCAAAATTTGGGGCTCATCACACCTGCTCCATTGTAATGTGCTCTTTTTTGCTCAAATTCACACATACACATGATCACCGACTTGGTACTCCTTAAACCTCCTTTTCCGGTCAGCAAAATTCTTTTGCCTGTCCTGAGCTGCCTTCAGATTAGATCGCACCTTTTTAACCAGTTCTTCCATTTCCTTAAGCATTTCTGGACCTAACATCAATCTATCTTCAGGTCCACTCCAGCTTGAGGGGGTGCGGCACTTCCGTCCGTACAATACTTCAAAAGGGCTCATTTGCAATGATGTGTGGTAGCCATTATTGTATGCGAACTCGACCAAGTGCAGATAATCCTCCCACTTGGTTGGTTGCTGCATCACATATGCCCTTAACATATCTTCCACCACCTGATTCACCTGTTTGGTTTGCCCGTTAGTCTGAGGGTGATAAGCTATGCTAAAGTTCAGCTGAGTCCCCAATTCTTCAAACAATGTTTTCCAGAAGACTGATGTGAATTTTACATCACGATCTGAAATTATCGTTCTTGGTAACCCATGCAGCTTAAATATATTTTGCATGAACACATGAGCAATCTGCACAGCTCTGTATGTAGATTGCACTAGTATAAAATGTGCTGACTTACTTAGCTTGTCCACCACCACCATGATGGAGTCATTATTTTTCTTTGACTTAGGCAAACCTGTGATAAAGTCCATGGAGATGGTTTCCCACTTCCATTCCGGAATGGGTAACGGTTGTAGTAAACCTGCAGGATGTTGGTGTTCTGCTTTAATTTGCTGACATTCTAGACATCGAGCCAAGTAACCAGCCACGTCTTTCTTCATACCCAGCCAATAGTATTCCTTTCGGAGTGCAGTGATCATCTTTTGATAGCCCGGGTGTCCAGCGTAATGGCTCTTATGATACTCATCCATTATCAGATTTTTAATATTATCCTGATTGGGCACAAACAACCTTCCTTTATAATATAACATTCCAACAACATCCAAAGCATAATCCGGTTGTTTTTCTTTGCTGGACGGTTGCTGTACTTGCTATTTTATTTGCTGATAAACAACGTCTTGTTCGGTTGCCTTATTAATTATTTCCCCGAAGGGGCTTTTCCCTTCACTGCAAGAAATCTCGTATAAGCATTGCAATTTTCGACTCAAAGCGTCCGCCACCCGATTCTCTTTTCCCTTTAAATGTTTGATCTCAAAATCAAATCCGCTTAGGAAATCCACCCACCGTGCTTGCCTTGCATTTAGAGTGGGCTGGCTAAAATAATTGGTCAGACTGTGGTGGTCTGTCAATAACAGAAATTTCCTCCCCATAAGATAATGTTGCCACATTTTCAGGGCGTGAATTACAGCTGCCAATTCTAGATCGTAAGCAGAATATTTTTGCTCATGCTCTTTTAATTTCCTTGATTCGTATGCTATCACTTTTCCTTCCTGTGTTAACACACCACCTATCCCTTCCTTACTTGCATCCGTGCACACCACATATTCCTTACTGGGATCGGCTATACTTAGAATAGGTGTTGTAGTGAGTAAATGTTTGAGTTGTTCAAAACTTCTTTGGCACTCAGGGGTCCACCTGAAAATTCTTCCCTTTTTCTGCAAGGAGGTGATTGGATAAGCTACTCTTGAAAATCCCTCTACAAACCATCTGTAATAGCCTGCCAATCCCATGAAAGACCGGATGTCCACCACATCCTTGGGTACCGGCCATTCCATAATGGTCCTTATCTTTTCAGGATCCACGGCGACCCCATCTTTAGTGATGATGTGGCCTAAATACTGTATCTTCTCTTTAAAGAATTCACATTTACTGAACTTAGCGTATAATTGGTGTTCTCAGAGGGTTTGCAATACTATCCTGAGGTGCTCCTGATGCTCCTCCATAGTCCGAGAGTAGATCAATATATCGTCAATAAAGATCAGTACAAATTTGTCCAAATATCGATGAAACACACTGTTCATCAGACACATAAAGGTGGCAGGGGCATTGGTTAACCCGAAGGGTAACACCACAAACTCATAGTGGCCATACCGAGTTCTAAAAGTTGTCTTAGCTATGTCCTCCTCTCTAATCCGGATTTGATGATACCCCGATCGCAAATCAATCTTTGAGAAAACTGTTGCTCCCCTTACCTGGTCAAACAGTTCATCTATGCGGGGTAGGGGGTACTTGTTTTTAATTGTCAATTTGTTTAATTGGCGGTAGTCCATACACATACGGAGGGTCCCGTCCTTTTTCTTAACAAACAGTACCGGGGCTCCCCAAGGAGACACACTGGGGCGAATGTACTTTTTGTCTAACAGCTCTTGTAATTGCATCTTCAACTCTGTCAATTCTGGTACGCTCATTCTGTAAGGTGCTCAGGAGACTGGGGTTGCTCCTGGCACTAGTTCGATGGTAAAATCTATGTCCCTTTTGGGTGGCAATCTGGGAATTTCTTTCGGAAACACATCGGCAAATTCTTGTATCACAGGAATATTCTCCAACGTGGCTGTTTTATCTTTTGAATTGGCATACCCTACTTGGATGGCATAAATCTGACACCCTTTTCTGACGCATTTGGCTAACTGTGAGGCAGTTATGGGCCGAATCTACACTGGCCACTTAATCCCCTGCATCTCTTGTTTTATTCCAAGTTCATCCTTATAACTGATAGTCTTGGTTTTGCAATTAATTATGGACCAGTGTTTTTCTAACCAGTCCATACCAATTAATACATCGTACGAGCCAAGGGGAAGCACATTTAAATCTGTTATAACAGATTGTCCTGCTATCTTTAAAGGGAAGTTTTTTACCTTAGCCGTTACTCTTCTTTTTGCTCCGTTGCCAACTGAACTAGCCAAGGGTCCCTAAACTTAACTGGTTGCAACTTACATTGCTCCACGATTCTAGGACTAATATAACTTAAGGTTGCACCAGGGTCAATTAAAACAGTTACAACAAAGTCTAAGAGTTTACCTTCAAATTCCACCATGGTCGGCTGGTACTCCGCCTGGCGGTCTTCCAACGCGGCATTAATCTTTGGCAGACTCTGTCCTACATCACCGACTGTAGAGGCTTCATAAACCTGGGAAACCTGTTCTGCTCCTTTTCGCTGGGGACAATTTTTCACATAATGGGGTCCACCACAGCCCCAACATTGCACTGGGGGCCTTGCTGTCCCTTCGTTGTCTACCCTCCCAGGTTGTTCATTGATTCTGGACTCATTGGGGGGCTTTAACCGGAGGGTATTCTTTTGTGAGTTTCTGTTGTTTTTCCCTTTGGCAAATCCTTTGTTACCTCCACTGCGATTACCTTTAGTACTTCCAGCCAGCTTGCTGCTCCTCTTATCGACCCATTTCTTACCCAGATTATCCCCCTTCTGCTTACTCTGCTGGTAGCAAATTCTGGCTTTGCGTATAGCCTCATCCATCGTCTTTGGGTTGTCAAATTCGATTCTCTCCCTCATACTTGCAGGGAGACTACTGACAAATCTCTGCACTTTTGCTTTCTCTTCTCGTATATAGGGCACGTAACGGAGTAAGGAAGTAAAACGAGTAATAAATTCGTCCATAGTTTGTTGCCCCAAACGCAGGTCATGGAATTCTTGCCTTCTCGTCGTAGAAGCGCTCGGTCAGGTACCTTTCCTTAAAATATCTTTGAAATTTCTCCCAGGTGATATTCTGTTCGCTTACTCCTTTTACCATCTTAACCTCCTCCCACCACAAGGTGGCCTTTCCCTGTAATTGGAAAATGGCCAACTGTGCCTTGAGGTTGTGATCATACTCATATAGCTGGAATTATTTGTTCATATTGATCAACCAGGCCTCTACTGCTTCCTCCTGTTCTCCGTCATAGTGCAGTGGCTTGATTTTACGGAATTCCCCTTGCAACTCTATCCATTCCCTTTTGGACGTCTGCTACTCGGAGGCATTATCCAAGCATTCCTCCTCCCTTCCTTCTAATTCTTCAGGCTCTGTGTGGGGATTTTGTTCTCCTGACATTCTTTGCTGCTCAGCACTAGGATTTGGTGGCTGCTGATTCTATCTGTCGGATAAGCTTTTTATGATCCTTTCCTGCTCCATAGTTAACCTTGAATTATCTTCCCGTAACCGGGCCATTTCATTTTTCAGCTCTTGTACTGTCTCCAAAATCGCCTGATTGGTATTGCGCGCCTCCTCACCCAGCTGTACCCATAATTCGGGACTGCTTCCAGGTCCTATTGCAGGTCCCTGACCCGCCACGAACCTGTGTGACATACTGTCTGTTCTTCTCATATTGTCGATCCTTTATTTCCTGTACTTACACAAAACAATTAACAGCGGAAGGGTTATCACATTATTATGTTCCTTTAACTTCTCATTAAATATACTATAAGTTGTATATACACAATTATGTTAACAGTTTTTAATTTTCAGTTTTCAGTTCCCAGAGGCCACAGTTTTTGTAACGTGGCTCTGATACCACTTGTAACATCTCCATACAGCTACAACTAATAATTTTTTTTTTCATGGTTTAATACATGGGTTGGTCGTTACTGAGGGTAATTTTCGGGAAGGTGGCCCGCACAGAGTAAGGTTATTACTCTATGGCACCAATTAATTTTTCGTTTAACATACGACATGATTGTTCCCTTGAGAGTCTAATGCTCAAAGTATTATCCGTGATTTAATGATGCTGTTGGGAGTACGCTTGAAGACCACGCGGCATCCAGCAAAGGGGGTGACCTCCTCCTCTCCCCAGGCCTTCACATGGCAACCTTATCCGCAACTGCTTGAAATTTATTTCCCTGTCCGGCTCCATTCTATACGTGGCCGGCGGAGAGTCCAGTTCCTCGGCTTGCACGACAGATCTTGTTCCATCCATGGCTAAGATCATTCCACACCATCCAACGGTGGCCATCCCTCGCAACTTCCCCACCTAATCCTCCGATTGCATTGGTTGACGGCTCATTTGGTATGGCAGCTTCCCTTGGCTTGCTCTGGGTTCTGCTCGAGTACTCGGCTCTAGGGAGCCAAACCCTTGAACTTGGCTCGATTGTTTACAGTTTTGCCACCACCTTCAGGTAAATTTGTTGGTACACGGTTCTATTTTGTTCCGCTTTCACTTGGTATGCATTTTTCGAATTGCAGAGGGACTACTCACCTTAACAGGTTTCCTACACACTGCAGGTGAAAGGCTTTGGAGGCTTCCTCAGTTCCACGACAAGAGTCCTCATATGATGGAGGAAATTTTCCTTAATGGGTAAGTTTAATACAGTGGAGAACCATTTCTCTAACTATCTTCTGTCGTTCGCTTGTTTTCTACAGTTATGTAATATGTATCCCTGGACGTTTCCATGTAGGTTGGGCGCTTGCTCCACAGGCGGTGGCCCAGACTTGTTTAGGGATAATCCTCCCTCAGCATGGCAGAGGTCTAGGTATGAGAATAGCCTTCAGTCGTGGCTTGTCTGATGACCTGGAGAGTGGCCCTTTCGGTTTTTTTTTTTATGATAATCTATTGGGTGTATTGGTTAACTATTGGGGCAAGGAATATTTACCTCCCCACCTTGCTTCAGGTTTCTTTTATGGTAGACATATGTAATTTGATTTCTGGACTTGGGTGGTCCGACAACAGCTCCCATTGCCGGGACATTATGACTGTAATAGTTGAAATATGTATTGTGCCCTTGTTTTCGGCATTAAGATACTCTTAATCCACTGGACTATAATTCACTATTTTGAACAGCTGTTTTCATTTGCACACATGGGTTCCTTGTATTATTTTGCTTCTAAGGAAAAGTCGTGCCACGGCTGAACTGTACAGAATGTAGTTTCTTTTGTTCTAAATTCATAGTCGTAATGTTATGAAGTATTTTTGGTTATATTGCACTGAAAGGCATAGTTCTGTGATGTTCTCTATTTTCTTGAATTTATAATTCCACTATTTTCATGAGCGTACGCCTTTACAGTGAAAGGGTCCCAACACCAATTCCCTCTACACCCCAAGCTTCCCTCCCCGAGCTCCTCTGTTGCTAGGTCACTGCTTGTCATTTGGTGGTGTTCTTCGTTGATGGGTTGTAACCCTACCCCAAACTAATGACCGATCTTGCCGAGGTTCTGGGTTCATCCAGTTCTTCACGTTTAAGCAAATACTCGTGGAGCAGGCCTTCAGCCGCACCCACGCCATATCAGCTCCTACCCCTTCACAATGATACTCTTCGTGTGTCACCCAAAACCCGCTCTGGTCTTGGTTTCCTGTTTAATGGTATTTTACGGCTGTGGCACGTTCGCTGAAATGCGAACAATAGCACTATCATTAAAACTTTATTCTTGGAACAAGATTAACCTTACAACTGCTTTCGGCTAGAATAAAACTCTGAGCATTGTAACCGGCAACAATACATGCTTTTACTTGGGTCTGTTCACGCGTTGCACAACGTTGTTCAATTTTAATGTTAATATTTCTTAGGGCCACCAGCCTACTCCCTATGTTTTCTAAGGGTCTTTCTTTGCTCTCTTTAACTATTTTGTGGAACTAAATGGGATAATTATTATTGTATTTTTTTGTGGTTGCATTCTGGTCACTCTATCAATTGTTGTTACATTTGGAAAACCATACTAGTTCCTAGGCTTCTGTCTGAGAATAATTTATCTGGTAGAGATGTTTACCTAAAGTTCTCTAACTGAATTCGACTGTTTTGCCGAAAATTTAAACATATTGCTATCCCAAAACAGTTCATCGATAGGCTACCCATCCCATCATTTTCCTGTCTATTGAGTATTTTTACAGAGAACCTAAAAATAACTGTGACCCATAGGAAATGAATAATTGCTAGTTTCAGGTCAGTAACGCATACCTATAACGCCTCTTGTAGGTGTGCTTTTTTTTTTTTGTGCTGAGATACGGTCACCTTCTGCTCTCCACAGCTAGTCAACCACCCGACCATGAGACTATCTTTCGAGACCAGTCTCCCCACTAGCTTGCTCAAAGACTACAGTCTTTGCGAGTTGCATGCGCAGTGCGCTCTTACCATCTGATCCTCACTAGACGTGGTTGTTGTGTGTGGAGCATGATTGTTCAGAGGTCTTTGTTTCAGCCGGATGTATACCCCAGGAAGTTTGTACACCCCTCCACGCGGGGGGTGCAGGGGGGCCGATCCCCCCCGGCTGGGGGGTCCGGGGGCCAGCGGTCCCCCGGCGGGGGCTCGGGGGCAGCGCCCCCAAAGCTAAAAACAAATGTAAAATTGCCTTGTAAAAGTATAGTAATTTCTAGTCAATTTGGGCCGTTCATTAGGTGGATGATCTGACGGTAGAACTTATGTTTAGTTTAGGGTTTTTTTCCCTAGAAGGCAACCCCTCTCTTTGTATGAGGGTATTGTATTTTGAGGCGGTGAAATAGATGTGTATTCTATGAGCGAGAAACAGAGAGGTGAGACTGTGAGAGAAAACAGAGGATATTACAGCGGATTTGCTGTAGGTTGTGTCTCTTCATTTTGCTGGATAATAGAAAGGAAGGACTGGCTGTTCGGGGTGGACGTAGCCCAAACTGGGTGAACCACGTATATTTGTGTCTCTCTTGTTTTGTGCATTTTCTG
Source organism: Pinus tabuliformis (assembly GCA_031772625.1). Taxonomy (NCBI): domain Eukaryota; kingdom Viridiplantae; phylum Streptophyta; class Pinopsida; order Pinales; family Pinaceae; genus Pinus; species Pinus tabuliformis. The sequence continues at coordinate 506,318,404 of CM062812.1, forward strand.
TGTTTATATTTCTGCAATATTTTATGTGTTCCATTGCTCCGTAATATATAATTTTCTAACAGTGGTAAGCCACCCATTTTCCTCACTGCCTGTCCTCTACAGCACAGCGTTTCGTTTTTTCCCCTTCCTCCCTTTTTCCTGGAATCCATTCCACGGTTAGGGAGGGGAAAAGTGGTTAGGGTTTTTGCAACTGTTTCTTTATTATATTTTTTAATTATATTAACTTCTCTCCTCAGAAGTTACATAACATTCCTGTTACTAGGAAATCATTCCTCAATTCCATTTTCTGAAAAAAATAAATATTAATTAATTCATGCAACAGATAATAATCATCATCCCTTTATTTGTGTCCTTTTTAACTGAGGTAAATAAAAATATTTACAATAGTCTAGGGATATGACAGTTTGATATCAAACAGAACACGAGAAAATTTTATAAAACATAACATGTTACATATGTGTTTTCATTTATTTGAGTGTTGATTGCAGATTAATACCAGAAAACTTTAGCACCATATTAAATATTTATATTTATTTATTTATATGAGAATATGTTGATGGTAAATTTTGATATTTGTGAATATTAGAAAATATTACAAAATATATTAAATATTCACATTATTAAGTATATGATAATTTTGGATTTTAAAATATTGGAAAATAAAGACAAAATCAAATATTGCTTTCGATTGTACATATTTTATTTTAAATTTATTACCAAATTTACAATCAATATAAAAGTAAACTTTATTATTCAAATATACAATTAACATTCTTGGATCTTAATTTTTAATCTATTAGAGATCAAATCAAATGTTAAGAAATCAAAACTTTTGATTTACAACCTTTTTGTTTTTTAATTTTGCATACGAGTAAAGGTTTATTCAAGAGATTTATTCTCTAAAGGCTTGATAAATCTAGGGTTGAAATGAATTTATATTTGGTTAATTCCAGGGTTAAAACTAATCTATACTAGGTTAATTAAAATTATTTTTCCCTCTCTATAAATGTCAGGTTGATATAAAATTATTTTACATAAAATAGGCATTGAAATAATTCTTTTTAATATATATTTTTTTTTCTCTTTATATATAATGACGACATTTAAATATTAATTTATATGGATATTCATATATTTTATTTAAAGTATGTATTGAAATATAAAAGTAAAATAATATATATATTTTTTTCAATTTCTTTATCTTTTATATAAAATTGATATAAAATTATATTATTTAATATAGAAATCAAAATATTTTATTTATGGCTAAAAATATATTATTTTTTTGTTATTAATATGCCATTTCTATATACCAAAAAAGATTTCACATCCTGAAATATAATATTAATATTAGTTTTTTTAATTTACTTTTCTGTGGCCTAGGCTTTATCTATTAGATTAAAAAGCTATCTAGTTATAGTGAGTTGTTATCACCAGTATTATTTTAGATATGACTTGCAATATTTGTATGAAGTAGAGAAAGAATTACCCATTTCCCAATATTGAAATTAGAAATTTTTCAATATTTATTATTTTATTTTATTTTTCAATGTAAAATTTGAAATTATGTTATTTACAATTTACATTAAAATATTTTATTTATAATTGACTATTAAAAAGAAATTATATTTATTATTACTTTTTATATTTAATATCGAATTTTTTTTTTATTATTAATATTTTTAATATAATTTTTTTTTTAATATAATGTTATATGACAACCATTCTTTAATATATATATATATATATATGATTTTTTAAAACCATAACAACATTATTATGAGTTTTGATGTTATAATATATCAAAATCTTATAAAACATTTTATAATATATTAAAAAACTTAAAAACAACAACTAATTTTAGTTATAAATATATAGAAAATCAAGTTAAAATTGACTAATTTTAATTATAAATATATATAAAATCTAAATTAAAGAAAAAAATATTAATTTATAAAATATACAATTTAAATTTTAAATAAATTTTAATAAAAAATAAAATTAATTCGATAAAAAATTAAATAAATATTAAAAAATATTATATAAAATTTAAAATATTTAAATACAAAATATTCAATATTTTTAATTTTAAATATTAAAAATTAAAAATTAAAACATTTTTATTAACTTTTAATTTTAAAATATTTATATTAACTTATATTTTCATAAAATTTCAAATTATATATTATTTTTTCCCTTTCCAAACTATAATTTCTTAAAGATTTAATATATTCAATTTAACCTTTTCGTTGAAAACTCAAAAGATGCTTCTTATATTCATTTCAAATGAACTTGTCAAGAGAATTTAGTATATCATATACTTTCATATGTTTAACTATCTAAAAATATTTTAATCATTTTAAATTTTACATATTATTCTCATAGATGTCCTCAAGAAAGCACTCTAAGCGCGTATTCATATTTTTTACATTATTCTCTCATCTCAACACGTGTAAAGAAAAACAAATTATATATATATATATATATATATATATCATTATAATTTTTTTTTTTTTTTCTTTTAATATGAATAATGATTTGTGATAATTATAATGATTTTCGTGTTGATATTTATATTCATGATGATTATTTAAATTGAAAATTATGTTTTCAGGGCCACACTAAAGTGAGAAGGTTGGATTAATTTTAGAAAGGTTGATCACGTTTAAATAAATATTAGTTAAAAGTTATTGAAATTCTAATACAAGAATGGATCATGTATACTACCTAATCTTAGTACCCTAAAAGCATTGAAAATATAAAATGGATTTGCAAATTCTTACCAATTTTAAATGTGTTGAAAATTGTGAAGGGTGAACTATAATTCACGTTTTGCGACCAAAGGATAATCTTGAGAATAACTAGTACATTTAGGAATTCCATGAAAAAAAGAAAATTAAAGAGGGAGGTTTGTTATTGTTTTATCATTAAAAAATTATTTTTGAGTAAGGAATTTAGGTTGCTTGTTGTGTTTTCTAGAGACATTCTTGGATTGCTTCAAGATCAGTGCCCGAGCACATTTAAAATGGTGTGTCTCAAAATATTTAGATATGTTGGAGACAACATCCATGATTCTATAGGTTTATATGTATATAGGAAATGGGTTGGTTCATTAATCCATAGGAATGAAACAAGGATTTCAAATACTCCTTCACAAATTCAGATTTCAAAAATAATCATCAAAAGAGTGGAGGTCGAGAGCTTCAAGGTCTTACAACTTAATAATATTTTACAGAGTAGGCGAAAGAGGATACTAGAGGAGAGCAAATCGTCACATAGAGCTTAAGACCTGAAGAATTCAATGTTGAACACAAAGAGCTCGAGGCCGTAAGGATTTCTATGTTATTTGGGTTACAAGCAGAAATGAGGTCTAAAGAGAGGGTTGATGATTGTGATTCAGATGTTGCACATTTAAAGACATAATCGCAATGGTCCTCATAGGTGTATACATAAACAATGTCAAGCCAAATGAATATGTGTGATGGTAACAAGCATTTGCATTAACATACAACTTACCAACAAATCTGTAAGAGAGCTTGAAACGTATCTAGCAACAATAACTACATAAATCAGCTGAAGAAGCATGAACATTTTAATGAGTAAAATAGAGGGGAACACATATTGTAATACTTTGAAGATGGAATCACCACAATTTCATTGATATTCCGAAAGACCTGTATTCCAAAGGAAATACAATATGAAATTATACATGTAGTCTTTTCCTAGAATTTCTGAACCCCATCTAAGTCTTGCATCCCTCTATTTATTTGGGAAGAGGGGCAAGAGCATTAATTACATGAAATATCTAATATCCCTATTTCTTGGTCTAATAGACTAGCTGTATCAACCTTAAATGGCTCTATGACCCCAAAATATTACAGAGTTGAATGCTTTAGGAGGGGCGGCATCTTTCAGTACAACAAAATAAATGGGCCTAAAGGAAAAGGAACCAGGCCTTTTCTAGCACATCCTGTGATCATATCAGTATGTTGGCACTGTCATGGCGTAGAGTATGGCCCCCTCACACTGTCTCACATATCACTATCTTTTCTGCCACTACTTTCTTCGTCGTTGACTCCTGGATCCATGTGTCAGCATCCTTCCTTTGAATTGGCACATTCTTTGTCTTGAAGTTCGACTTGCCCGTGATGGTCCACTTGCCGCTGACCCACCTCACCTTTAAAACTTTGTACTGTGTCTCCAATGCCCCAGTGCAGTGGTTCAACAACCTTCTGTGTTTATTAGTACAATTACATAGTTGCGGGCCTTTCACTCCACAACGGCTGAAACGAGAATTTTCAATTTTCCTCTTAACTAGTGAAGCGAGCCTTGAATCTGGGCGTGGTCCTTCTAAACTTGGTTTTAATCTTTTATCGCTTCCGGAGGAAAATCTTGCATATTGCAATCGACTGATGGAATTGTCAATATCTCTTCAGTAGGAGCCATTTTCCTTCGCCGATGGACGATGTGGGATATTGCTTATGGCTAGACACGTGTTCCCCATAGAGAAGAGAGAGAGAATTGCCTGCCTGGCACCATTTTGCAAACATTTCCTGTGTTAGGCCTTTATCGCCCCCCTCGACGATTTTGGTCTATATCGCAAATCAATCCCTCGCCACTGTCCTTGTCCTTTGTAACTCGCCGATGAACGATGTATGAGATGCATATCACAAATCACAATCAAGCTCCCCACACCGACGGTAAGTCTTAAGCCTTTGGCCCTTTGCCTTTGTCGATGGACGATATGCGATGAGCTCCTTAGGTCCTGATTGTGATTATTTCACAACACTTAGCCAATTTTTTATCTGTTGAGCCCTTCATAATGATTCTTCCATGGGCTCTAACTTTACCTCTGGAAGCCTGCTTTTAGACTTCTATATACCATTGGAAAAATCCTGCCGAGGACTAGGCAATAGAGAGGGTCTGATATGGCTCCAGTAGCTTCAATGGCTAAGAATTTGGCCCCAAACATCACTGGTATTTGGATTCTGAAGCAACTGGTGACTGAAAAAGTAGTGAGTGACAACATTGGCTCCAACTAGGGAGAGTGCCTTACAGGCAAGGTGCTGAGAACCTGCAAACTAGTAGCCTTTCCTTCCATTGGGCATGGGGTTATTCTTAAAAAAAATATCATTTTGTGAAAGGGACTTATCTAGCAATAAACTGAAAATTCAAATAACAATTTTCACAACACAAACTAGATATTTACAATGAGTGAGAGAAAGCTATCTCTAATTTTGAAACTAAAGTTTTAGGAACTGACCATTTATAGACAGTTCCAATAGCTCACCATCCAGGTTTTCAAGCATGTAGGTGTTGTTTCCCCTTTCTTGTGAGATTTTGAAGGGGCCTAACTAGAGTGAATCAAATCTCCCATGTTTTCCTCTGTATTCTTGTCTCACATCCCACCTGAGAACTAGATCTCCCTTTTGAAAAGATCTGTCCTTAGATTTTTTGTCGAACATCAACTTCATCTTTTGCTAATAATCAGATAGTATGGTCTCCATCTGCTTCCTACTCTCCTGAAGTTACATCAGCTGATTTATTTTTCTTATTGGTGCACTTGGCTCCTCCTCATCTTCTTGTAACAGATTTGCCACAGGCATTGCTAATTGTATAGGGAAAACAACAGTCTTGCCATATACTAACTCAGAAAATGATACCCTAGTGGATCTCTTAAGCTTTACCCTGTTAGCCCATAAAGCAAACTTCAACTGAGAATCCTAGTTCCTTTTGTTTTCAACAATTATTTTCTTTAATATTCTTATCACAATTTTATTAGAGGATTCAACGAAGTCGTTCCCTTGAGGGCAATATGTGGTGGAATTCCCGTTAGTAATGTTATATTTGTTGCATAAGGTAGTTAACTTGATGGACTTAAAGACAGGCATTATTAGTGATGATTTTGGAGGGGCAACCAAAGGGGGATAGTATGTTTTCTTCCATGAACTTCATAACCACCGCATATGTAGCATTCATGGTCAAAATAGCCTCAACCCACTTGGTAAAGTAATCGGTAGCTGTTAATATCCACCTGTGCTGGCCATTGGATGGTGGGTTGATCTCTCCTATAAAATCCAAACCCCACTACCTGAAGGGCTCTTCCACCTGTGCAAGAATCAAAGGGAGATAAGTGAGTTTCTACCTCTCAACGAACATTTGGCACCTCTAGCAGCTCCTGACTTTGTTATAATCATCTTTGAACAACGCAGGCTAGTAAAATCCAGCCTTGAGGATTTTGTGCATGGTGGATTTCCAACTATAGTTCCCCCCATAGGATCTTTCATGAAATTATTCCATCACCTTATTGTTCCCTATTTCTACTAAACACAACAACAGTACACCCACTGGGTCCTTCCAATATAGTAAGCCATTCAATATAATGTACTTCTAGGCATGTAGTCTCAAGCTTCGATATTTAGAGGAACCTAGTCCCAACGGGCGTCTAAAAAATAGGAGATAATGGACAACATTTTTATACCACTGAGACCTCTCATACTTGGCATAAATTTTCTGTTCATATGTTCTGATGCTACTCTAGTGTTCTTCGACCCTACTATTTTCCATGACTAAATTTATCCTAAGAGCTTGGTAGTTAAGTTCAAACAAGATCTTAGCTAACCCCTGGCCTTTGATGAGCTTGGTAGGCTTGATTTTCAGCTCATATTCCTATATTTTGGCTATCCATTTTCCCATCTTCCCTTCACTGTCTCCCTGGACGAGGATGTCTTTGACTACAGTCGTCAGGACAAATGTTGTGACCTTGGATTGCAGTACATACATACGAAACTATTTGAGTGACTTAACTAGTGCATACACCTGTTTTTCCAATATGTCATACTTCAACTCAACATCGCTTAGGACTTGGCTGAAAAAGGCGATAGGCTGCTCGTGACCTTCCTTGTTTTTCTGTAATAGCTCTGCAGCAATGGTATACGGAGAGGCGAAAGAAAATATATAGAAGGGAATTGAATAATCAAGGCTGACTAGCACTAGGGCCTCAACTAGAGCTTCTTTGATCCTAGTGAAAGAATCACAGGAGGTGGTGTGCCACTTAACTTCGTTCTCCTTCCTGAGCATATCGGTGATACTTTTAACTATCTCAGCATAGTTAGGTATGAATCGCCTTAAGAAATTTATCCTCCCCAGAAAGGCTTGGACCTCTTTTTTATTTCTTGGCAGGGGAATAAGGTCGATGGCTTTGACCCATTCAGGATCAATATTCACCCCTTCCTGTGCTACTATATGTCCAAGCAATTCCTTCACTTAGGGAAAATCGAGATTTCTTTGGATTGAGAGAAAGGCCATACCTCTTGCACTTCTTGAAGGTGAGTTTTAGGTGGAGGATATGTTCTTTGTCTGTCTTGGAAAATACTGTGATATCATCCAAGTAGACTACCACAAACTTATCTTGCTCGCCCACGAAGGCTATGTCCATTGCTCTCTAGAATGTGGCTCCTGCATTCATCAACCCAAAGGGCATGCAAGCATACATGAAGGTCCCCCATGGGGTCGTGAAAGCAGTCTTTCTTTGATATTCAAGGTCAACCACCACTTGCTTAGATCCTGAAAATCTATCCATCATTGGCATCCTATCTGTACCCACTACGTTCTGTAGTATACAATCTATCTTGGGCAGTGGGTAGTTGTCTTTTAGGGATGACTGGTTGAGGTTTCAAAAGTCCACGCACATCCTTATTTCCCCGTTCTTCTTCCGGACAGGGACCAAAGTTTCCACCCACTCAGAATATCCTAGAGGGACAATGATCTTAGCCTGCAGCAACTTCCTTACCTCCCTTTCAATGGAGGGGAGTAAGAGTGGGTTTATTTGTCTGAGTTTTTGTTTGCAAGGCTTTATCCCACTGTTCAGAGGGATCTTGTGCTAAATAAAATTGGTGTCAAATGATTTCAAATCATCTTATGACCAAGCAAATACATCTTCATAAGTTCTGAATAGATTTAAATACCTCTGTTTGTATTGCAGGGGGATTAGTCTGGACAACATGATCGTTTGAGGCTCCTCCTCGGCCCCAATGTTGTAGTCTTCAACATGCTTGTCCTTCTCAGGGGCCATTGGTTTGGAGGCCATGTCATCTTTATTGAAAATCCCTTCTAGTGGAACAAGTCCATGAGGGATGGTGTTCCCTTTAAGTTGCAAAATTTTTTGCCCAGCCACTGTGTCTTTCCACGAGGTGGCTCCTTATTCACCTTCTTCTTCTTCCTGGTCGATGGTAGAGAGGGAAAACTCCACAACGACTTCTATGAACCTTTTTACCTACTCATCATCTTCAAACACCTACCAGTGCTTGACATTGTGGGGTATAAAAGGGTTGTACCTAACGCCTATCTCATATCTGAGGAGTGGATTTTTTGGGGGCCTGAAAGCACTTGCAGCTACTGCAAGAGAGTTAGCCATCCTGTTTTCTTCCCTGGGCACAAACTTGATGTTGAAGGCCATGAATAAATTTTCAATTAAGTGCCACACTTCATTTCAGTACGTCCTCAGCCTGGGATGTTTGGCTCGACATTGATTTCTGACCTGCCTCACAACCAATCCAGGATCTCCATAGACTGCCAGGCATTTGATGTTCATTCATTTTGTTGTTTGTAGTACCAGATGGAATGCCTCATATTCTGCTACACTATTGGTCGCCTCAAATTCAAGTTTTAATAAGAGGGGTATCATGCTGCCTTCCGAAGATACCAACATTGTTCTGGCCCCATTTCCCTCTTTTGAGTTTGCTCCATCGAAGTATAACTTCCATACCTCGTTTTTATTTGAAAGCTGGTATTGCACCTACCCTGATACTTATTCTAAGAGGTTCTCATCTTCCTCTAAGAATAAGAAGGAGATTTCATTGTCTTTCCCATGCACTGGGGAGTTCTCTAAGCCTTTAGCTGGGGTCACGGTTTTTACAAACCATGATTCTCTGTATAACCTCCTTTGCTCACCTCCGAAAGTGGGGATGGTAGTGTAATTCAAAACCATCTTGATGGAACCACCCACCTTTGACCCCCAAGCTCTGGATAAGAGCATTCCAAACAGAGGAGGTATGTCGGAAACCACTATATCCATAACTACACTTTTGACTGGGATCTGGGCCAAGTTTACCATCAGATCCTTTGTCATGCCCAAGCACTTGACTGTCATTGAGTCAAAAAAGTACAAGTCTTTGTATGGCCTAGTGATCTCTAAGCCCAACCATTCCATTACATATAGTGGCATGAGGTTGTGTGAAGCTCCCGAATCTAGCATGCAGTTATAAAGCAAAAGGTCATGGACCAACAATGGCACATAAAAAGGTGCAATATAGGGATCTAATTCTTCTACATGTGGTTCGAAAACAACCATGGGTCTCTCTTCTTGTAGGTTTAAACTGTCATGGGGTGGTGGAGAGTCAGATGGATGCATATAGTGGGAGACTTGTGCTTCGTAGTAAGGCTGCTTTAGAAGTTCAGTAAGGGGAATAGGAATTTTTAACTTTTCCAGCTCCTTTTCGAGATTGAATGCATGTTGAGCCTTTTCTACATCTCTCGGTTATGTTCTTTCTCCCTTCCCGCTTCCAGCTATCTGCTGCACAGGTGCTTATTTTCCCACATGTCCCTTAGGATCTTCTCTCTCTTTGTTTGAAAAGACTCCTGTCTTGGGTGGGTTAGTATGCAACTTACCCTTCCCTTTGTATGGAGGAGGCACTTGGGGAACGAATTCCCCTTGCTGTTCTAACTCCCTCGTTCTCTTCTTGGGAGATCTTAGATTATACGCATGTTGTGGCTGAGTCTGCATGAACTCTTCAAATTTTTTGCAATAATAATCTAGGTCTTCCTCCTCTACTATTAATGTTCCACTCTTCGTAGATCTAATGTTCTGCTTATGGCCTAGGGCAACCCTTCCTTCCAGACTTGGTCCAAAATCTAAAAAATAGTGTTTTATTCCCTATACGCTACTTTTCCCTGTGATAAAAGCGTGTACATGTGGGTGATCATATACCCAACCCTTGTACATATGTTAAAACACTTAAAAAAATAAATTTCCTTAATTTCAGGTGGATTTCACAAGTTTTATTTGTTACTCACCTCCTATTGCCTGTGGCTGAACTGTTTCCCAACTGAAAAAACTAATTTGGAGAAGTATAAATAAACCTCCATGGGAATGCCTTAGGGGAGAAGATATGAGATATTGATACTATAGTGAGATTATCCCTGATCGAGTCTAAAGAAATCCCTGTGCCTCTTGCACTCCCCAAAGTTTAAGGAAACCCTTGTTTCCTTGTTGGAGATATCCTCTATCTTTCTTGAGATATCATTTTATTGGTGATGGAGGAAGATTGATGAGGCCGAGAAAGGATGGATTTGGAGGACGGTTCCGCTTTGAGCTAGAGAAGGACCCAGGTCATATTTCTCCACCTTACTTGTAGCTTACTTCAATAAAGAAATGTTGTTCAATTCTCGATATTAAACATGTTTATGCATTGATTTATGTTGTAATTCGTTTATGAATCTTATATTGATGGGTAATTGTTCATTCATTTATATGATCTAAGGATAATATCATGAACATGCTTTATGTTTCTACTGCTAAATATGTCTCATTTGAATAATTTTTAGGTTTCAAAGACATCAGGAGAGGCTGAGGGTTTGCACCCTGCGGGATCTACTCAAATGTAGGACCTTCGGGTAAGTACACTCTTGCACAGTTCAGTAGAATAAGCATTTAGGTTGATTGCTTGAGCATTTCTTGCTGTTGTTTTTCATCCACTTTGTTGGGGTTCCTACCCAAGGCCCTAGGGTCATCTCACCCACAACAAAATTGGCGACTCCACTGGGGATAACATTCTTGTTATTCCTGGTTTGGGTTGTTTATTCTCAATCAAGGTTCATTTTCTTGATTTCTTGTTTTTACAGTGTTGTTTGATTCAATGGTGTCCCAGCCATCAAGTCTAATCTTTTTTATCAGACCTTGATTTTTTTTTCTTAATTGAGCTTTGTATCCACTGTTTTTTTGGATTACAGTCATGTCTACACGTAGGTTTCCTCAAGTAGACTCGCGTATACGTGAGTTTCTTGTATTAGAAATGCATGTGTGCACTTTTGTGTCTATACACAGTCACATATACAATTTTTTGAATTGTTTTTTTCAAATCTCTTTGCCTAGTTAGGTCTACTGCCTAATGATTTATGTTATTGTATGGTCATCTATTGTCTAGAGAACTCAGTTTTCCTACAAGATTTTTTTTTCAAAATCTCCTTCTCACTTAAAAGCCTAGTTGGCCTAGGATTGCTTCTTAAGCAAGTTTGTGATTTGTGTCTTGGGTTCAAGACTTTTTTTTGAAGTTCCTGGATGTTCTGGTTTTTGAAAACAAGAAATTGATTTCAATTTTGGTTTCCAACCCAGATTTCAAGTTGCCTTGTTTTTCTTTTCCTTATTTGATTGGCCTAGTTGCTTTTTATGCTTTCTGGGAGTCCTTTTTGGCAATTTTGAAAGTTTTTCTTTCTAGACATTTTGTGGGTTTGCCGAAGTCTTTTTCTGTTGTCTAGGATCAGTTTGTGCAAGTTTGTAGCCTCTCTTGTTTAAAGTTCCATTTATTAATGAGTTTTATAACTTGCAAAATTTAGAGACTCCTTGTGCTTATTTGTTGGTCTTTTGAATTTTAGTAATGCTCTTGAGACCTCAAAAAGTTGCTTTTGTTTCCTTAAAAGAAAAAGAAAAAAACACAAAAACATTGCTTTTATTTTTATATTTCCAAGCTTTTGGTTTATGGTTTATTTTGTTTTGTTGTTGTGAAGCAATTGGTTTCTTTTTAAATTTGTTCTTATTGCTTTGGAGAGAGATTTGTTTTTAGTTTTTGCCCTCTTCATTACCAAGATTGACTTAATTGACTCTATAAAGAACCACATTTTCTTACGAGTGTTGTTTAGGATCTTGCATCGTCATTTTAACTTGCATTAGGTTAGTTTGCATCTTAAGCATTCTTAGTATTTTTAGGTTTTGGGTGTGTGTGGATTGTTTCAGAAAAGAAAAGAAAAATATTTTTCTTACATATAAGTTTTCGTAGAACCCAAGTAGAAATAACTCTTCATCAAAGAAAATGACTGCATGCATATAGTTAGTTTTCTATTGGTTTCTTTTGTGTCATAAAACATCATCAGTTTCATTCTCATAATTCCCCCTGACTTAAATAACAACTATATAAAATCAAGTGATCTAGTAAAATGAACTAGAACTTTTATTTTTGTCATTAACAACCAAAAACAAGTTTAGGTTCATTAGGGCCTTGGAATAGGTCAGTGGACAGTTAACTCTCCAAGGCCCCTCAAATTATAAAACTTACAAGTTGAATAAAGAGCGAAATCCAATATCGTTAGAAAGATCAGGAAAGCTAGGTGACTGGGAGTTAAGCATGAGGGAGAATAAAGAAAAGGAAGAGAGATACCCCCTCTCCTACTTGTTGGATACCATCTCACAACTGTTCTGCCCGGTTTTTGATACGAGTTGGTATCCATAGTTTTTTTTCCTAGGGATCGCATAGGTGGTTGTGGAGGGGAGTCTCATGGCACCTAAGGCTGACATTGCATCGCGTTCAATAGTACTTCTAGAGGGTACCCTTGCGAAGCTTGGGTGCTTGCATGGGAAAAGGCTGTCATCTGGACGTCAATGTAACTGCTTCTAATTCCTTTTCTAGTAGGCCTTGGGCATAATTAACCTAGACTATTTTCAGAAGGCCCTTGATTTTGGCTTTCTTGTATTTTGGTGTTTGGTCCTAATCACCCAGAGCGGAAATACTTGAAAGTAGTTTGATTGTCTGTATCTTTAGGGACTTTTATAGAGTGATTTTTTCTCCTAGTTGGCCTAGATTTACAATTTTTTTGAGTCTTTAAGTAGATTTTTAAAAATAATTCAAAGTGGTTGATTGATTGGCTCGTTGTTCTAAGAGACTTTTTGGGCTATCACCTACAATTCCTGAGCCTTCTCCTCAAAGGCGTAGGAGAAATCTTGCCAGTGGTTTTCAACCAGTGGCTGCAGGCACGTTGGAGATTGATCCTCTGGTTGGAGTTATTAATTCACAGGATAGACTTGGTACAAGTAGAGAGTTGGAGAGAAACACTCCAGTTCTTTCTCGAGTTCTCTTTCAGTCAGAAGACATTATTGAAGTCGAGGAGCTACCTGAGTCTATTTTGACTCCTAATTCTCCTCTTCCTCTTAATCATCCAAATGTTTTATTATACGTTGGGACTCCGACCAGCAGACCTTCAAGTCCAAGTTTATATCGATCTTTTCCTTCAATGACCACTGCTAGAAGCATGGCATCCACGACAAGTGCTATGAGTATGAAAACTCTGATATCCGTACAAGGAGGAGGAACAATTTCTATACCTTCTGTTACTCTGACCACTACTATATTTGGTTCTACTTCCATTCCATCTTTGAGTGGAAGTTCTCAAGTTGTTGCCTCTAGCATTGCCTTTTTCCCTTTTGGAATGCCGACCAACACGATTCCTTTAGTTCCGTTAAGTATTCCATCATCTGCCTCCACACCCATGGCAAGTGGATCAGCTTCTTTTTAGGGTTCCCCATTTAGGGGTGGTCATATACCACACTCTAACCCATCTTTGGGATCAATACCTTTTTCCTCTACGAGTCAAAGTTATAATCCATTTCAAGGTTGGACAAACCCTGTGGTTAACAGGTTAGGAGTCGGGAATCAATCTTATTTTGGCCAATAAGGGAATATGATGTGTTCTTCTGTCAATTCATTCCAAAATGTTTCTCCCTATGCTAATGCATGGAACCCTTACCAAGGGCCCTCTGCTCCTTTTAACACTTCTTTAAGGGCCAACTTTACTAGTTATGGAAGTTTTTCGGTAGGCGTTGGTCAAACTCCAGTTTTTTCTAGACCACAAGGAGATCCTTATGGTTCAGTTGGGTCTACGAGTTACTTTAGGCAACTTGGTGCCTTTACAAATCCAGACCATTATTTTAAGAACGTTGGGAGTTCCTCCCACACCGGGTGCAAACCTCATGGTCCTTCACAACTACCTTTTTTGGCAACGTTAAAATTGAAAAATCTTTCTGAATTGATTAATGATCCGATTAGGTATAACGTAGTTTTGCCTTTTGTCCCAACCAAACTTCCCTTAGATATACCCAAATTTTAAGGGAAAACTGGTGAAGATCCAGGTGACCACATAACCACTTTCCATTTATGGTGTTTGTTAAACACCCTGAGAGATGATTCAATCAAGTTGAGATTATTTCAACGTACCCTAATTGGGAATGTGGCTAAGTGGTACATGATGAGCCCCAACAATGTACAATTATTTGGGCTCATTCAACTTCCTAATTTGACTTAATCCACCATTCTCATTTGTTTATTGCATGTTTTTGATTATTTTTATGTTAATAGAGTGAATTTGGTTAGTCATTATGCCAACAAGTCTAATGGGTGCTTTGTGTAGCCTTGTTGGTCAACTTGGAGACAAAATTGAAGGTCTTAATGAGCACTTGGCAGCCAAATTCGTGGGAGAACAAGCTAGAGGATTTGTAGGAAGGTGTCCCCCTCATTTATGGACCCTTACCTCGAATTCTCCACCATCAGCTCGGAGTTCAAAGGCCACCAAATCAATGAGCTCAAGGGCAGCCAAGCAAGTCAAGTTGGACTGCTGTTAACTCCAAGTCTTGGGCAGCCAAGTCCCTAACTTTTAGGAGGACTGTTGGGTCCTCAAATTGTATAAATAAAAAGGCTTGGGGCCTCATTTTGGTTAGCTAGTGGTTGGTCATTTTTGGTAGCTAGTTGTTAGTCATTTTTGGTAGCTAGTTAGTCATTTTGTTTTAGCCATTAGTTAGCTAGCTTGTAGTTCGATTTCTAGGCCATGGATTAGCTTTGCTTTCAGCTCATTCTCAAGCTCTCCTTATGGACAGTTTTGATGTACTTTTCATTTCTTGATTAATAAAGATGGATCTAGCTTTGCACCAGCTCTAAATCTTTCATGGGAGGTTGTAGCTCTTGGGGTTGGGCCCATCTCAAGCGCCCAGTACCTCCCTTGTGTATCTTTATGTGTTTGCTGCATTCTCATAATAAAAATCTGCTCTTTAGATCTTGCTTTGTTATGGTAGTTGGTTTTGATGGGTAACGTAGCTTTTTATGCTTAGAATCGATTGGTAGGAGTTTGTTATGCATTTAGATATTTTGGAATGCTCTTTCTCATGTGAAGTACATGGTTCTCTTTCCAAACAAAGCTGCTGTTCATTTATTTCATTGACAATTAGATTAAGTTAGCTAGGACTTGGTTTGTTTGCAAGAATTCATTGATTCGTTTAAATGAGCATTGTGCAGGGCATCTCTATCATCTTCATCACCTCCTCAAGTTTTATTTAACCTCTGTCTCACTCATTTACCCTCCAACTCTCTCATTTCCCACATAGCTCCATCTCCTCCAACTTTCGTTGGTTCCATCCTTCCAATCATCAAACCATTGCATACATTCACTCCCTATCCCCATTCCTCCACTTCTACAGCCATCACCAGCCTCATTCCTACCTTACACATCTCCCTCTACCATTCCATTACCCCTCCATCACTCCAAACACTCACGGTAGGTCATCCTGTAGCCATTTATATACATCCTGTAGAAAACAGAGTATCCTGTAGGATCCTCCACAGCCATCCTGTAGGAGGCCACTCTCTCTCGGTTGCTGAGCATCTGAATGCGAGAAACCTTTGTGGATGGATGCTAAGGATCCCTAGGGACCTCTCCTAGCCTCCCCAACCTATCCCACGCTTTCCTTCCTTCTCCATCCCATCTGCACAACCAAACCCTAGTTAGCACAAGATCACCATCATTCCACACACTTAAAGGAAAAATACAAAAACATAACTTTCATGATGCAAGTAGTTTAGATCCATGCATTTTCATTTATTAGAGGTAATGACAGCATTGGTAGAAGTTGCATTTACATTCCTTGCATTATAGAGGTCGGACTAGTTGAATTAGGGTTTCCTAGGTTTACATGCTTTGCTTTGCTTTCAGTTCATTTTTGTCAAGTAAAGTAGCTTTCCTTTGAGATTAGCTTTCGTCCATCAATTAGCAAGCTTCTTCTAAGAGCCTATAGAAGTTGGCTTGAGCCCTAGCGGACTTGTGCCAGCTGACCAAGTGACAGCTGCGACAAGAGCTAGTACTTGTGCATATAGCACCGCCGCTTCCAAGTTTGTACGAACTACCGGGTTGATAAAATTAAGAGACAGGAAGCCCCAGGAGTTGTAGCATTATTGCTACAATACTGGAGCTCACCACCCTTTTTGGCGCCGTTGCCGGGGAAGCGGCAGAGTATTGGTGATTGTTGCTATTCTTCTATTTTCTACTACAACCTTCTGCTACGTAGTTTATTTCATTTCCATTATGCAATTTCATTTATGCAAAAGTAGATTAGAATTTCTTGCTTTCATAGATTAGCATTTCTTGCTTTCATAGATTAGCATTTCCTGCTTTCATAGATTAGCATTTCCTGCTTTCCTAGAATAGCCTTTCAATTCCGCATTTCAATTCTGCAAGCGTAGATTAGCATTTCAATTCCGCAAGCGTAGACTAGCATTTCATTCTTGCAATTTCATTTGAGCAAAATAGATTAGTCCTTTCAATTTCGCAAGATAGTTAGTTGCAGTTCAATCTATTTCATGCTTTGTAGGAGTAGAGATAAGTTAGAAAAATGATTGCACAACACCCCCACTGCTTCACACAGCCAACGTTCTTCTTCGATGGCTGTGATGAAAGGACCCCTGGGTGGACATCAAGACATATTTGAAGAACCTCTAGGGGAGAAGAAGAAGAAAACATTCCTCTGGAGCAAATGGCCACAAGCAGAGATGTTGGGAGCAACATCTTGTCCAAAGATGAATTTGCAAATCAGATCGAAGATTTCAAGAGTGATATGAGGCAGTTTCTTGCCATGCAACTGGATACCTTGCGGATCCAGAAGAAGCAAGAGGAAGCCAAGAGGGCTTTGGTCATTTTTTGTCCTAGGTGCCTTAAAAAGCATCCTAGGAACGAATGTCCAATGCACTCCCTAGAAGTGTGTTTCATCTGTGAGGAATACCATCCTACAGATCAGTGCCCTTCCTTGCCCAGAATCAAAGCTACATATCAAAGAGCCAAGAGAGCCACTGAATCACTCTGTTATAAGAACCAAAGGAGGCCATATGGACCTAGATCTTACCAACAAGAACTGCAAGGGATACCCGAGACCTATTATGACCCTTATCAAGCCACTTTCATGCCTTCTTGGGATCCCCCTGCTCATCCTTCCTGGTCTACACCTCCTCCTTGGTCATATTCTCCTTGTTCCTTCACAGATCCATATTATGCCCAACCAGTTGCTCATTCATTTCACTCTTATGCTCAGCCACAGCCTCAGTGGAATGCACCTTATCAGGAGTGGAGGCCCCAGTACAACTCTCATCCCGCTCATTTTCCTCCACCACCTGCTCATCCACAACCATCGCCTCATCCTCCACCAAGGCAACCCCAAATGCCTACCCAACCACAATGCCATCCATCTCCATCTCAATTTCACACCTCCACTCAACTACCCGTACCATTTCCAAAACCATACAATGGAGCAGCTCAACCCCATTGCAAATATGAGGCACAACATATCCAAACAACTCCTCTTGAGCCCAATGATCTTCACCAAAGCTCAGGAAGAGTGTTGCAAAAAAAAGATCATCTTGAAAGCATTGAAGGACCAAAGGCAAAAGAAGATCCAAAAGAAAAGATCAAAGAACCATGGGCTGCACTTGATGAAGAGAAGAGATCAGAATCAGAGATGGAGAAAGTTCCCTCATGGTTACCATCAAATCTTCCATGTATTCAAGAGAAAGATCAGCAAAAGGAGGAAGATGAGAAAGTCATGATAGAAAGTGACATGAAGAATGATCCAGATCAGCAAAGGGACCAAGGATATCAAAGCTATATTGAGACATGGTTCCAGACAGTCACTAAGTTGCAGCAGTACTCTCTTCCTCAACTATGTTTGATCCCTTCAAAGTCAGATCATTTGGTCTCTGAGATCTGGATACCTGTCAGAGCATGCATTTCGAGCCTCCACATCATTTTTTCTCTAATCTCGATGTGCACATGGCTCCATTGGAAGTATTCCTATACTTGAAAATGATTTTGTTTTTCAAGTAGGGTAGGGTAGAAAAAATGAAAAAAAAAGAAAAAAATGAAAAAAGAGGAAAATAGAAATCTAAGGTGAAAACCTCCTTGGAGGCGCTTAGATTGGCTCATTGATTGAAAACCTCCATGAGGCGGTCAATGGGTTGAAAAAAAAAAGAGAAAAGAGAATAAGATCTTTGGGTGAAAACCTCCCTTGGAGGCGCCCAAGGCAGGCAATTAGGGTGAAAACCTCCATGAGGCGCCCTAGTTGTTTTTTTCAAAAAAAAAAAAAAAAGAGAAAAAGAAAAAGAGAAATAAAGCTAATCTCCATTGAATAAGTTCATGTTGCAGCAATGACATTGCAGGTTAAAGGAGGACGTTTCATGATAGGAGGAGCACTCAAATCAAAGACAAAGGAGTTTTTGTGCCTTCTACAGGAAGTTTCATATCTTCTACAGGAAGCTTACAAAAAAGCCAAATTGATCTCCAAAGAGGACCTGAAGGCTTGGAATATGTCCATGAGACCTACACTCATCTATGTTTCCATTCCTCACCCCTTTTCCATCATTTTTTCATGTCATTATGCTTCTTTCGTCAAAACTGTGTTTTCTACAGGATGCTCTATATTTCTACAGGAAACATCCTGTAGAACCTTTGGACGACCCAAATTCAATCTCAAAAATGAATCTAATGGTGGGAATCTATTGATTAGGCCTACAAGCACTCGTGTGTCCATCCCTTGCCTTCATCCATCATTTTTTCCACCTCCTTGTGCCTCTCATTGTGCTTCTACAGGATCTTCCTGTAGAAATTGTGGGAAACTAGGCATGCATTTCAAAAAGTGGTTTGGCGAACATGCTAGCTTCCTCAAGGGTTCAGAGGTCCTCATGCAGTCTTCCAACTCCTCCTCCATCATCTCCATACCTTCATCACAAACAAAATTCATTTTGTCATCCCATGCAAGCACATGCAAAAAGCCTTGAGGCAAAAATCCATAGAACCAAATTTGTTTTTACCATAACTTGAAAACCATGAATCCATTTGACAAACCGTTTTATGGGGGATTGTACAAGGTTGATGACAACATGCCTGAGCAGTTTCATGCAATTCCGATGCACGGTTTCCAAGAAATTAGCCTCCATCACCATCAGCCATTTTTGCATTTTCTCCATAACCGTGCATCCGTTTCCAAACCTATTTCATCGGGAGATGCACATGGGTGATAGTAGCCTACCCAAGTAGTTTCAGCCAATTCTGACGCACGGTTTCCGAGAAATCGACCTCTGAATTCTTCAGCCATTTTCCATTTTTCTCGAAATCCGTGCATCCATTGATCACGAATTTGCTATGGGAGATGCATAATGATGGTAGGAAAATGCCCACCAAGTTTCAGCTCAATCCGGTTTGCCGTTTGGGAGAAATGGCAAAAAGAAGTTCTGGTTTGGTGAAGATGCAGCAACAACAGCTTGAATGTGCAAATCTGAACGTGGAAATGAACGTTTGTTGCATGCATCCGTCCAGAGGGCACCTGCACAAGAGAAAACAGCCATAAATCATCAATCAAGCTACCATACATGCAGCAAATGAAGATCAACACATGCATGCAGCAAGACGCTTCACAAAGCAGCCACGCACGACTTGCAGGTACGTGACTTAACCTTGTTCCTCTGTTGCATGAATGTAATTCGAAGCATTGCATGAACGAATGAGATGGTTGTGGTTAAGAGAATCGGGGGCCAACCAACTGGACACCCTCATCTAGTTCAACAGCGCTCGGTGGGTGGATACGCCACGTGTGCTCAGCCAACTCAGGAAGAAATTGAAAACGGGCAGTGGTGAACAGTTAAACTTCAGCGTGCTTGATGGCAAGTGATTACAGGCAGAGGACTACAGTTCATAGTTAAACACTGCAGTGGAGATAACCAGTTGCATGGGCCAGCACACGTATGTGCCACCTCACCCCAAAAAAATCACGCAGAAATCCAAGCGCTCAGTTGTTGGTCAACTTGCACTTGCAACATGATTCACTCGAAGTGTATTCAAATTCAGGTATTGCTTCCCTTTTTGTGAAGTTACATACTCTGAAATACGAGCTCTCTCCTTGTGGAACAATGACCATATAGTCAGTTTGATAGCTCAAAATCGCAGTGTTCTTCTTCTACTAATTTATGAAGCTTTGGAAAAGAATACTCAGAGCCATTGGAACCAGACAGTTCATGGTTTGACATTGAATGTGAGACAGATGTTCAGGGAAATGGATAGTGACCTTTCTCATGAGTGTCGGTGCATATTTCAAGAAAAGCAAGCAAAAGCGAAAGAAAATGAAGAAAAACGTGAACTGATCTGGAAACGTTTGGAAGAAGTTGCGGAGTCTAAAAGTGGAAGCAAAGAATCCTTTCCAGCCATTCAGGCATTAAAGATTCGAGGGTCAGATTGAACCAACTTTAAATGAGCAAGTTGATAGTTAACCTGATAAAGGAAACCCTTTAAAGTTGGTGAGATTTTTATAAGGACTTTGTTGTAAACCTTAATATGTTCAATATCTATGGAAGTCCAGAGAAAGCAGGCCTGGAGGAATGTGCTCTTCTTAAGATTGTCTTGTGAAAGAAAAGTGGATGGGCTGTTCTAATTTGAAGGAGTGAAAGGTCATGATCAGCTTGGCTTGTTGTCCAAGTGAAGGAGAATGTAATGTATCAATCTTGTCGTGTTCAGGTATGAATGGATTTCCATCACTAATTTTAGAGTATTGGTTGCAGTGTTCAAATTTGCTATTTCGGAATTTCTGTGCTGACAAATAACAAAGGCACTGCTAGCAGGCTATTCATTACAGATCACCCTTCTCATCTAAAGAGAATGGGAATTTCACATTTTGGGCATGGCAGGGCTGTGGATGAAATCATAAATGCAAGACCACGCATGGAAAATCACTCAGCGATAGCTAATGTTGGCAAGGGCATACTTTCAGGTTCTCAAGCAGAGTCATATTGCCCACAGCAATGCACAGCATAATGGTGTTGCTCCCACATGTATTGCCCTTCCTCAAACAAGCTGCCAGGAAGAAAAGAGAGAATACACCAGAGGGGAATTTGCATGCCTCTTCCATTGCTGAATATGATCCTAATAATGAATCTTTTGGTCAACACCATGCAGTTAGAAACAAAATTGGGAAGTCTTCAGGGACTTGATAGCAAAAAGTGAAATGAAAGCCCTCACCTATGATATCAGTCCTTCTAACAGTGAGGAAGAGGAGCAGAGAAGGGGAGAAGATGAAGGATAGCAACAACCAAGCTGAAAGGAAAATCACCCACAGCCGAGCAAGATATAATGGTGCTGTCTGTTTCTACAGGAAGACAGAGTCTGCTTCTACAGGAAGACAGAGTCTGTTTCTACAGGAAGACAGAATAGTTTCTACAGGAAAGTCTGAAAAGCGGGAAGCCAAAGGAGAAATCGGCCGAAATGCTAGCCAAGGAAGTCACCAAGGCCATCAAAGACAAGGGGAGAGATTTGGTTGCTCAGAGGATGAGCAACACTTTCAGAGAGTTGGAGAGAAACACTCCAGTTCTTTCTCGAGTTCTCTTTCAGTCAGAAGACATTATTGAAGTCGAGGAGCTACCTGAGTCTATTTTGACTCCTAATTCTCCTCTTCCTCTTAATCATCCAAACGTTTTATTATACGTTGGGACTCCGACCAGCAGACCTTCAAGTCCAAGTTTATATCGATCTTTTCCTTCAATGACCACTGCTAGAAGCATGGCATCCACGACAAGTGCTATGAGTATGAAAACTCTGATATCCGTACAAGGAGGAGGAACAATTTCTATACCTTCTGTTACTCTGACCACTACTATATTTGGTTCTACTTCCATTCCATCTTTGAGTGGAAGTTCTCAAGTTGTTGCCTCTAGCATTGCCTTTTTCCCTTTTGGAATGCCGACCAACACGATTCCTTTAGTTCCGTTAAGTATTCCATCATCTGCCTCCACACCCATGGCAAGTGGATCAGCTTCTTTTTAGGGTTCCCCATTTAGGGGTGGTCATATACCACACTCTAACCCATCTTTGGGATCAATACCTTTTTCCTCTACGGGTCAAAGTTATAATCCATTTCAAGGTTGGACAAACCCTGTGGTTAGCGGGTTAGGAGTCGGGAATCAATCTTATTTTGGCCAATAAGGGAATATGATGTGTTCTTCTGTCAGTTCATTCCAAAATGTTTCTCCCTATGCTAATGCATGGAACCCTTACCAAGGGCCCTCTGCTCCTTTTAACACTTCTTTAGGGGGCAACTTTACTAGTTATGGAAGTTTTTCGGTAGGCGTTGGTCAAACTCCAGTTTTTTCTAGACCACAAGGAGATCCTTATGGTTCAGTTGGGTCTACGAGTTACTTTAGGCAACTTGGTGCCTTTACAAATCCAGACCATTATTTTAAGAACGTTGGGAGTTCCTCCCACACCGGGTGCAAACCTCATGGTCCTTCACAACTACCTTTTTTGGCAACGTTAAAATTGAAAAATCTTTCTGAATTGATTAATGATCCGATTAGGTATAACGTAGTTTTGCCTTTTGTCCCAACCAAACTTCCCTTAGATATACCCAAATTTTAAGGGAAAACTGGTGAAGATCCAGGTGACCACGTAACCACTTTCCATTTATGGTGTTTGTTAAACACCCTGAGAGATGATTCAATCAAGTTGAGATTATTTCAACGTACCCTAATTGGGAATGTGGCTAAGTGGTACATGATGAGCCCCAACAATGTACAATTATTTGGGCTCATTCAACTTCCTAATTTGACTTAATCCACCATTATCATTTGTTTATTGCATGTTTTTGATTATTTTTATGTTAATAGAGTGAATTTGGTTAGTCATTATGCCAACAAGTCTAATGGGTGCTTTGTATAGCCTTGTTGGTCAACTTGGAGACAAAATTGAAGGTCTTAATGAGCACTTGGCAGCCAAATTCGTGGGAGAACAAGCTAGAGGATTTGTAGGAAGGTGTCCCCCTCATTTATGGACCCTTACCTCGAATTCTCCACCATCAGCTCGGAGTTCAAAGGCCACCAAATCAATGAGCTCAAGGGCAGCCAAGCAAGTCAAGTTGGACTGCTGTTAACTCCAAGTCTTGGGCAGCCAAGTCCCTAACTTTTAGGAGGACTGTTGGGTCCTCAAATTGTATAAATAAGAAGGCTTGGGGCCTCATTTTGGTTAGCTAGTGGTTGGTCATTTTTGGTAGCTAGTTGTTAGTCATTTTTGGTAGCTAGTTAGTCATTTTGTTTTAGCCATTAGTTAGCTAGCTTGTAGTTCGATTTCTAGGCCATGGATTAGCTTTGCTTTCAGCTCATTCTCAAGCTCTCCTTATGGACAGTTTTGATGTACTTTTCATTTCTTGATTAATAAAGATGGATCCAGCTTTGCACCAGCTCTAAATCTTTCATGGGAGGTTGTAGCTCTTGGGGTTGGGCCCATCTCAAGCGCCCAGTACCTCCCTTGTGTATCTTTATGTGTTTGCTGCATTCTCATAATAAAAATCTGCTCTTTAGATCTTGCTTTGTTATGGTAGTTGGTTTTGATGGGTAACGTAGCTTTTTATGCTTAGAATCGATTGGTAGGAGTTTGTTATGCATTTAGATCTTTTGGAATGCTCTTTCTCACGTGAAGTACATGGTTCTCTTTCCAAACAAAGCTGCTGTTCATTTATTTCATTGACAATTAGATTAAGTTAGCTAGGACTTGGTTTGTTTGCAAGAATTCATTGATTCGTTTAAATGAGCATTGTGCAGGGCATCTCTATCATCTTCATCACCTCCTCAAGTTCTATTTAACCTCCGTCTCACTCATTTACCCTCCAACTCTCTCATTTCCCACATAGCTCCATCTCCTCCAACTTTCGTTGGTTCCATCCTTCCAATCATCAAACCATTGCATACATTCACTCCCTATCCCCATTCCTCCACTTCTACAGCCATCACCAGCCTCATTCCTACCTTACACATCTCCCTCTACCATTCCATTACCCCTCCATCACTCCAAACACTCACGGTAGGTCATCCTGTAGCCATTTATATACATCCTGTAGAAAACAGAGTATCATGTAGGATCCTCCACAGCCATCCTGTAGGAGGCCACTCTCTCTCGGTTGCTGAGCATCTGAATGCGAGAAACCTCTGTGGATGGATGCTAAGGATCCCTAGGGACCTCTCCTAGCCTCCCCAACCTATCCCACGCTTTCCTTCCTTCTCCATCCCATCTGCACAACCAAACCCTAGTTAGCACAAGATCACCATCATTCCACACACTTAAAGGAAAAATACAAAAACATAACTTTCATGATGCAAGTAGTTTAGATCCATGCATTTTCATTTATTAGAGGTAATGACAGCATTGGTAGAAGTTGCATTTACATTCCTTGCATTATAGAGGTCGGACTAGTTGAATTAGGGTTTCCTAGGTTTACATGCTTTGCTTTGCTTTCAGTTCATTTTTGTCAAGTAAAGTAGCTTTCCTTTGAGATTAGCTTTCGTCCATCAATTAGCAAGCTTCTTCTGAGAGCCTATAGAAGTTGGCTTGAGCCCTAGCGGACTTGTGCCAGCTGACCAAGTGACAGCTGCGACAAGAGCTAGTACTTGTGCATATAGCACCACCGCTTCCAAGTTTGTACGAACTACCGGGTTGATAAAATTAAGAGACAGGAAGCCCCAGGAGTTGTAGCATTATTGCTACAATACTGGAGCTCACCAGTACATAGAACTTCTAGGTGGCACCTTCATTTCATTCGATGATTTGGATACTATCTTTTTGATCCATTTTCAATTGCTTGTCTGATATGATGCTGGAATTGAGCTTCTGGCTAATTTCCAACGGGATCAGGCAACTCACATTTCTGATCATATCTAGGAATGGAGGAGAAGAAAGAGGCTCATTAAAGCCAATTTTCCACAATAATTCCTTCTTGAATGGTTTCTTAAATCGTTACAGCTTGAGATCTCTAAGGATGTGTCTCTCTCTGGTGTTTTCACCGAAGAGCAGGCTATTTTCAGAGCCCAACAGTTGGAATTTATATATTCTCAGTCTGGGGTTCTTCAAAAAATTCTACCTAACGCTGCTAGATCCAAGGTGGATATAGCCAAATTGAAGCCAGGCCCCCATGGCAACGAGCTTATCAGATTGATTGATGCCAACACGGTTAACCTGTTGAAACAATTGCAATAGTTGTATGTACAAACTACTTCTTCTATGCACGCATCACCGTCTATATCTACACCTTCCCAACCGACATCTATATATGCTGTCCAAACTTCTAACCCAAAAGGAAACCAACAATCCGATGGGAAGAGGAAAGGATGAACTAAGAAAAGGAGCCAGGATGGGAAGGGCGATGCAAACAAAATTGACAATGATGCCTGAGGGGTTAGGAAAGAGTCCAAGAAAAAAGTAAAATTTCCATGCAAGTTATGATATGGAGATCATTTGACTCATCTACTCCCTAAGATCCAAGATGCTTAGCGTTTATTAGTGCAGCAGGGGTCCTCTAGCTCCCAGGCTATCCTCACTAACCCTTTTCCCCAAGGGTAGAAATTACTTGCTAGCGCGAACTCTAATACTGGTACCGCCACAAGGGGGAAATTAGGAAGTGGATCATTCATCAAATGTCTACATGATGAGTTCACATATCGATGTCATCACGCGATCGCGTGATTACAGTGAATCAAAAGCATCTAAGGCTAAGTCTACTTCTGATGCTTCACAGCTGTCCATATTGGGAGGCGCTTTGTTGATTCCATACCTTGGATGCTAAAAGGCTTCACAAAGTGCTCTACCATTAACCCTAATGCTAGGGCAGCCCATAACTACTCAATTGTAGAAAATATGGATCAGAGACCTTGTGTTATGTCATCGTTAGAGGTACTCTAGTCGTGCCCTGCTCAGAGGAGTGCATTACTCTCGACCATAAGAGTAGTAGATCGAAAAAATTCTCTTGCACTTTCTTTTGATATGTCAAATGTTAAAAAGTGACTCCCGTATCATATGGATTTCCAGATAAAGTCCACATATTGAAAGACCAACATCTTTTGAACTATTATAGATGAGGGAGCTTCCAAATGTGTGATGTCCATGTCATGTTGGAAAACCATTGGATCACCTCAAGTTGTTCCTTCAGCTAATCTATTGACGACATTCGATGGACATTATCATCGGCTGCATGGGATTATTCTAGTCTTTCTCATCTGTGTTAGGGGAAAAGAGGTAAATATTGAGGTAGAAATAGTCGATGTGAATCTGGATTACAACCTCCTTTTAGGAAGGAATTGGATTTATGAGTGGATGCCATAGTATCATCATTATTTCACATCCTTTGTTTCCTCATGAAGGGAGGATCGTAAAAGTTGATCAGATGGATTATTCGCGGGTGAATCCCATGCATCTTCTGAGTCTACTATTCCATTAGTGGAAAATCCCAGACAACCTATAGAGAATTTTAGGTGTTGGAATGTACTCTTCCTTAATGGGTACTTTTGATCTTCTTGCTCCTACAGCTAGAATCAATGCTATTTCATCCTCCAAGGGATCTTCTCAAAGAGAGTTATTTCAAACTCATTATTTTTCATACCCTTGGCCTTTATGCTCATCTACCACCACATTAGATGGAGGGCTAGTAGGTGGAATGGCATGTCCTATGTCTATAGCAGAAATTTCTTATCAGTCTATTGTTAACTCTGCAGACTCCCATCCTACTCCTTTCTCACAAGAAGAGTTAGATGGATATGTGGCTATGGATTGGATCCTCGATTCAACTTCAGCTCAGGATTGCTTAGATATTGTCTTACCATCTGAGGAAGCAAGTCTAGAAGCAATGATGGGTGTTGATAGACCATGGGATGACCTACATCATCATTCATATTTCCTCCCTCATTTTCAAGAAATTGAGTTGATTTTGTCTAGTCCTTCTACTAGTGATGTTCATACATTTTTAAATCCTTTGGCCCCAACATAGTTTTCTGCCGAAGGTAACATGTCTATTATCTCACAAATTGTATCGATGAACATCTCCAGGATTCATAACATAATTGAAAATGTCTTCATTGGAGTTGACTGTTCCCCTGAAGAAATTCAAACTTATACTAGTCTCTTCAAAGAGTTTCGTGATGTGTTCGCTTGGTCTTATGAGAAAATGCCTAGAATAGATCCATCTATAGTCTAGCATGAGATCAATACATACGAAAATGCTAAACCTATTCATCAAAAATTTCAACCGGTTAATCTTAGAAAAGTAGAAACTATCAAAGCTAAATTCGAGAAGCTGCTAAAGGTGGGTTTCATATACCCCGTTCCTTTAACTGAGTGGGTCTCTAAACCAATCCCCATCGACAAAAACCAAGGAACAATTTGAGAATGCAGTGAGTTTAGGTATCTAAATAAGGCTTGTCCAAAAGACAATTACCCCACGCCCTTTATTGATCCAATTATTGATGAATGTGTGGGTAATGCAATTTTTTCGTTCATTGACAAATTCTTAAGTTATAATCAAATTACTATTCGTCTAGAAGATCAGCACAAGACAACCTTTAGTTGTCCCTGGGGTACGTTTGCATACAAAAAGATGCCTTTTGGCCTAAAAAATGCTAAAGCCACTTTTCAGCAGGCCATATCTTATGATTTTCATGACATCAAGCATGTTATTGAAGCATATCTAGATGATTTAGCTGCTTATTCTCGAAAGAGAATTGATCATCCTAAGCATATTTGGTTGATCTTTGAGTGGTGTCGTTTTTATAAAATCTGGTTGAATTCGAATAAGTGTGTTTTCGCCGTCACATTCGGTCGGTTGTTAGGATTCATCATGTTAACAGATGGGATTTGTGTATATCCCTTCAAGGTTGAGGCAATGATTCAGTTACTGCCCCCGTCTTCCATACGTCAACTTCAAAGTCTCTAATGAAAAGCAAATTTCTTGAGGAGATTTATAGCCAATTATGCCAAGATCACAAAAGGATTTATGTGTTTGCTTAAGAAAGGGGTCCCGTTTGTATGGGATGATTTTGCACAATGATCTTTTGATGCTTTGAAAAAACTATTAACCTCTGCCCCATTGTTGAGTCTGCCTAATTATGGTAGAAATTTCCTCTTGTATCTTGCTGCAGCAGAATGAACCATAGGTATGGTTCTGGTTGAGGAAGATGATACCTTAGGTGAGCATGTAATCTACTATCTAAACCGAAGCTTGGTAGGTCCTGAACTGGGTTATTCTCCCATAGAGAAATTAGATTTGGTAGTCATCCATGCTATCCAGAAGCTTCAACATTAGATTCTGCTTCGAAAAACGTTCGTCTTAGTAGCCATCAATCCATTTCAGTTTTTTCTCAGTAGGTGAGTGATTGGGGGAAAATATGATAAATGGATTGTCATTTTGCAAGAATTTGATCTTGAATTCATGTCGACTAAATCTAGGAAATATTTAGTATTTGCAGAGTTCATATTAGAGCTGCCTTGTGAGGAAGAAATTATACACGAGGAAATTTTTCCTAATGAACATCTATTTCTTATTTCCTCACAAGATCCTTGGTATGGGGATATCATTATATAAATTCAGAATTTGAAGTTTCCGCCCTCTTTTTCCAAGGACGAGCGTAGAAATTTCCATCACCTCACTAGGAATTATGTTATTATAGGTGACACATTGTATCATCATGGGATTTATTCAATCCTTAGGCATTATTTAACCTTGGAAGAAGCTAAGTCAGTTCTTAATGATTGCCATAATGGAGCTTATGGCGGTCATCTATCTAGGCTTGCAACAACCCAAAAAATTATGCAAGTAGGCTACTTTTGGCCTTAAATCTTCAAAGATTTTATTGAGGCGGTCGAAGATGCCACCCTTGTCAGGTCTATACTTGGAAAATGCGTGCACATCCAGCTCTGATTTTCCCTGTTATCACCATCGGTCCTTTCATGAATTGGGGCATTAATTTTACTACTTGTAATCCGCCTTTGGTAGGAAATCACAAGTATATCATTGTGGCAAGACTACTTTATGAAATGGGCTAAGGCCATGCCTACTTTTAAGAATGACAGTGAAACAACGGCCTTGTTTCTCTTCAATCAAGTTATTTCCCAGTTTGATATCCCAAAAGAGATTATTGTTGACCATGGCAGTCATTTCCAATATCAATTGATATTCAAATTGGTTCTCAGGTTGGGTTTCCGACAGGAACATTTATCTCCATATTATCCTTAGGTCAATGGGCAGGCTGAAGCCGTGAAAAAATCCCTTAAAATCATCCTGCAAAGGACGATTAACAAATCTAGATCCAATTAGTACATCATGTTGTATCCAACACTTTGGCCATACCAGATGTCAGTTAAGACTGCCACTAGCTTTACTCCTTTTCAACTGGTTTACGTGTTGGAATCTATCTTTCCTGTTGAATGTGAAATTCCTTCTCTTAAACTAGTTGTTGAAATTCTTCTAGAGACTTCTAGTCTTGAAGAGCGCCTCATTCATTTGGAGCATCTTGATGAGAAACATCGAGATGCCGCCACAATAAACTAAGCCCATGAAAAGAGGGTAAAAACTCAATATGATAAAGTTATCTGTCCTAGAAATTTTTTTGAAGGTGACCTTGTATTGGTCTACGATAAAGAAAAAGACGCCTTAGGGGTAGGCAATTTTGAGTCTATGTGGTACGGTCCCCTTATTCTGAAGAGAGTTTTAAGAAAGGGAGCATATGAATTGATTGACTTTGAAGGAAACAAGTTGGCGGAGCCCAAAAATGGGCTCTACCTTAAGAAGTACTTTGCTTAGTCTTTGGCCGAGCAATTACTTGTTTGTATACACTGTATGTTTGTACATATCTATCTATTGGTTTTAGTGATATCGATGTTTTTGATATGCTTAGGCAGGTATTGATGGATGATTTAGTATATTTAGGGTTCGCCGATGGTGCGAGTAGGCCTATCTGGAACCTTTCTTCTGCGGTGTGGGTGATTTATTATCCATCAGGCTAGTTGATGGTTTTGAGAGGAGTATGTATCAATCCTGCTTCGAATAATATTTCTGAATATACTGCTATTATTAATTTGCTATCCGAAGTAATATCTCTTGATATTGATTCATTAATGGTTTATTTAGATTCACAACTGGTGGTATCTCAGCTAAATATCATTTATCCGGTATGAGATCCCTATTTGTATTGCCAATTTTTGACAATGCGATTGTTGCAACAATAATTTGGTTATATCACATTTGTTCACATTCCACGATAAGAAAATTCCTTAGCAGATTCTATTTCTAATCAAGCATTGGATTGACATATAAATCATTCATCAAATTAAAAAGAGAAACATAAAATATAATCGAAATATCATCTATATATATGATCATCATAAAATGTCTGTATATAGATAGAGTGTTTGCGTCCAAAATAATATACAAAATTTCGGGACAAAATGCCCTACAAAATTTGGGTTTATGCCCATCATCATGTCTAATCATAAAAAGATCTGATCATCTATCTATCTAGCTCAAGATGAGTAGCTAGAAAATAAACAAGGACATTGGCCACATGCCGAAATAGTTGCACCTAGTCCCATGGTACTCCTACCATGCAAC
Organism: Pinus tabuliformis; assembly: GCA_031772625.1. NCBI lineage: Eukaryota > Viridiplantae > Streptophyta > Pinopsida > Pinales > Pinaceae > Pinus > Pinus tabuliformis. Next base: position 506,349,164 of record CM062812.1, read on the forward strand.
GCTGCATCTCCTCTAGTAAGTCCTCTATGGCTAATATGGGCACTTGGTGAGTCAGTCTCACCAAGTTCCTTTGAATTGCATGTAGAACTCTCTCAGTCTCAACTGTCGTCCCTTTAACATCTCTTCCACGACGGCTATGTCGAGGAAATCTGCCAGGTATCAGTGGTCCCACATCTAAAACATGATCAATATATTTTGTAGGTGTCTTGTCTCATCAAAAATATTTTAAATTCATTTATATTGAAAATTCAAAAAAAATCTTAAAAATCAAAAAATTAAAAACAAAAAAAATCATTTATACCTATGGCACCCCATGCTGCATTTGGTGACATTACTAGATTCGGATCTCCCTAAAAATCCATTCTGGCATAGGGGTAGTCATCAACTTCAATGACCTGTTGATCCCACCAAAGGAAAAACTCATCATCAAAAGTTGTCCTGGGGACCTCACCACCTCCTAGGCATTTCATCAAGTCATCCCATCTGCCCATCCACGGATCCCTCGAGCTACTGATGGTCGATAATACCTTGGGACGAAGCCTAGGTACTTTCTCAAAGGAGAACGAGCATAAGATAGTGCCATATCTGAAATTCTTTGTCTAACCCTTCTGTATGGAGGTGAGTTGGTTCTTCATGTTGGTCAACAGAGGTGTGCACCAATCAAACACGGTAGTGAGACATTCCACTGCTAGGCTCATGGATACACGTGAGGCTTGATGTGAATTAGCAGAACCATTTACCCTGGCGATGGTAAATAGTAGGATTTTCAAGGATAAACTCTCTACATGCTTGATTCGTATCTGATTTCCAACCTTTTCAGGATGACCAAGATAGTATATGTGGAAATAGTCTTATACATTAAAACTACCTCTTGTCTTGCCAGTAGAATGCACTATCTCTCCCCTCTGATAAAGATCGGTAATGAAGTAAATATATTCTATCTCGATCCTTAGGGGTATCTAATCAATCATGAATGCATCATCCTTTGCATTCCAGTAATGAATCAACAACTCAAGAAATCGAGTATTTGCCTTCATGTTTGACATTTTAAAGAATTTTAACAGACCACAACCACTCAAAGCATCTAAGGCATTTTGATCTTCCATCACTTGGTTATCAATGGCACTGTGCTCCCTTTCACACCAAGTAATTATCATCCTACCCAAGAAGATATTTCAAATCATTAAATTCATGTTTAAAATTTTTACTTTCGCACACATGGGTTCCCTTTTGACACAGTCGCATGTAGGGCCCTCATGTATGTGGGTTACTTGTATTCAACCCACGTGTACGCAGAGTTGATTTTTTTAACATATTTTCCTATGGTCAAAATTATGAAAATACATCTAAAAAGTATCAAAAATGATTAAGAACGGGTTTAAAGGATTACCTAGAAGTTTTGGAGCGGTTTGAATGGTTGAATTTGATAAAGGAAGTTTGCTTGAGTTTTTCTCCATAGCTCCTTGCTGAAAACACAAATGACAAAAATGTGAGTTCAAAAGTCCTTATATAGGTTGAAAAATGAAATTTATTTTTTCAAAAGTTGATTTTTATCTTATGGACTTTTTGACCATTTGGCTTGGAGTTTTGGGAATGTGCTATTTTTACAGGAAATGTTGGAGACTTCTTGGAGAAATCACTTCGGTCCCATGACTATATACCCATCATGGCAAGTATTTCTTTCTTACTGGCATATAGGTTAGGGAATACCACTCTCTGTTGCATTATGTATCCTAGCCTCCATATTGCGACATTTTTTCCATAGGGTCCACCCCATCGTATCTTGATTCATGAACCATTTTCACTCACCAACTTTAAAATCATGATGCGATGGTAGAGCCAACCTTTACATGGGAATATTAGTTAGATCCTCGTTGACCTTTGTTGCCCATGCTAATACATCGAGTAGGCTCGAGAGTCCTCTTTAGTCCCACCATGACTTGTGCGTTGAAGACTCATTCTCGTTATTTTGTGCTATTTTCTAGCCTTATATCCTAGAGTCTCCTTTGTGTTGAGTTGTACTATTACATTGCATATTGACTATTTTCACCTTTTGGCCTTGAGCCAGCTTCACTTGGACTCGTGTTTAAGCAAATTTTTGAGCATGTCTTCTACAAAATCAACCTTTCAATCACTTAGCCTCTGCAACTTGAGGCACCCTTTTACCCATGGAAAGAACATTCATTTGAGTGTCATTGACCAGTTTTCGCGACATTGCATTACGCATAGGAATGTTCCCCTCCTAGGATCTAGAGCATCTACTTTTTTGACACTTGTTCTTTCCACTATACTATAACATTCTTTTATTCTTTTTCAGGCTTCATATAAAAGAAAAAGACAAAAAAATTATATATCCGAAAAAAGCGCGACGGGACATTATTTCCATATTTGATGGCAACTAGAGTTGGTTGTGTCACCCTTGAACAAAGCACTCAAAAGTTAGTCTTTCCTCCATTGGGATGGATTTTAGTTTGACTTAGGAGAGCCTTAACCTTGTCATTAAGTCAATACTCATCCGATTGGTTATCTCTTCCAATCATATGGAGAGTTTGCTTATGCCTCCTGCATGACAAACTTATACAAAGTTATCATATGCTTCCATCTAGTCACAGTTGAGTCATGCTTTTGTTTAAGGGGAGTAACCCTGAGTCAGCCTCTCTGTGGTGTCTCTTGACCTATTTTTCAGTCGGTCATCCCTAATTGTCAGCGTCATATTGGTTATCACATTAGCTATATTGGTCCTTTGCTCATGTCGGTTTGAGAAGGTCTCCATTGACTTCTTTCTCGCGGGTCTTGCTCTTATCGACTATGACAAATTGCTCAGAGGGAAGATCTAAAGCTGCACCGTGGCCCTATTTTTATTATTGATAGGTTACCTTGTGCTCAACATTGATCAGTGTCATGGGTATTTGACTAAGTGGTTTCCATTGTGTTTGAAATTAGCTTTCATTATCACACATTAGGATTTGTGCAGTACCTTGGTTTCCATTTGATCCTATTGGTGGATTCCTTGCCTCTGTGTCAGCTTTCATTATTGGTTGGTTCAGAGGGTTTCTATCGTGCACTAATTACATCTTGTGTACGCTGAAAATGTGCTTCAATTGGGTTACTACATCTTTGTTCATCTGATTCCTTCCACATTATTGGCCTACAGGTTACACTCATGCTAGATTGATGAAGGATGCCTTCATGCCTTCCTTCTAGCAGATATTTTCCCATCGACATCAACTCATTGTTCTAGGAAAGAGATCTATAGTCCATTTGGTAGTACCTTAGGGTTTGCAGTCTTTAGTAACAGATTCCTTCGCTATCGACAGGGGGAAAACATCATTGTTGCTTGATTGATAGATTCTTCCAAGTGTTCGACTACAACTCATTTATTCACACTTGTTAGATTGTAATGGGTACCTTGACTCTCATAATCATTATTAGTGAGTAGCCTCGTGTTTGTTAAAGGTATACATAAATGACTGATAATCAAATGATCTCTCACGTGGTCGAGTTTAGATCATTTATTCCCATTGTGTAGAAATATACCACGGCGGTCGGTGAATACCTCGGGTTTGCGTCATCATGTCTTGGTTCACTTGTCAGTTGCTCCTGTTTCTACTAGTTGACACCGTCCACCTTATATGTTGCAGTTCCTTATAGCGAGATCCTATATGTTGGCACCTAAGTTGCGATGTAGTGCCATTTATTCCACCATGCTGACTTGGTACTATTTGGATCAATCCTTGATTTCAGTGATCAACTTCATATTTCAACATCATTGATCAACTCTTTATGTGTGATATTCAAACATGTACCTTCTTGATTATGATCATATGATCCATTATGTATTTCTAGTTCCATTATACTTGTATGCATATTGGATCCGCTTTTGTACTTGAAATGCGGACATGCTTTAATATTTCTAAGCATGGGTATGCCCACCTCAGAGAACATTTTCTTTTTGATCTCTTTCGCTGGCTTGGCATGCTGAATTCTGGTGAACTCCTCCTCGGTCTTATCATGATTCCTTCTATACACTTAATACATTTCAGCCATCATGTAGCCCTTCTGATCTCCTATATTAGGGGCCATCTATTATAACACCATTTACCACTCTTGGTAGATCTGATGCTCTGATTATGGCCTAGGGCAACCCTTCCTTCCAGATTTGGTCCAAAATCTAAAAAACAATGTTTTATTCCCTATACGCTACTTTTCCCTGTGATAAAAGCATGTACACGCGGGTCAGCATATACCCAACCCATGTACATATGTTAAAACACTTAAAAAAAATAAATTTCCTTAATTTTGGGCAGAGTTCACGGGTTTTACCTATTACTCACCTCCTATTGCCCATGGTCCAACTGTTTCCCAATTGAAAAATAAAATAAAATTGGAGAAGTATAAATAAACCTCCATGGGAAGGCCTTAGGGGAGAAGATATGAGATATTGATACTATAGTGAGATTATTCCTGATTGAGTCTGACAAAATCCTTGTGCCTCCTGCACTCCCCAAAGTTTCAGGAAACCCTTGTTTCCTTTTTGGAGATATCCTTCATCTTTCTTGAGATATCCTTGTATTGGTGATGGAGGAAGATCGCTGAGGCTAGGAAATGACAGATCCGGAGGACAGTTCTACTTGGAGTCGGAGAAGGACTCAGGTCATGTTTCTCCACCTTATTTGTAGCTTACTTCAATAAAGAAATGTTGTTTAGTTCCCGATGTTAAAGATGTTTATGGATTGATTTATGTTGTAATTTGTTTATGAATCTCATATTAATGTGCAATTTTTCATTCATGTGATCTAAATTTAATATCATGAACATTCTTTGTGTTTCTACTATTGTATATGTTTCATTTGAATAATTTTTAGGTTTCAAAGACATCAGGAGAAGTTGAGGGTTTGTACACTGCGGGATCTATGCAAATGTAGGACCTTTGGGTAAGGACACTCATGCACAATTTAATAGAATAAGAATTTAGGTTGATTGCTTGAGCATTTCTTGTTGTTGTTTTCCATCCACTCTAATGGGGTTCCAACCCAATACCCTAGGGTGATCTCACCCTCAACATCTGCACTTTCTTCTCTGTAATGAGTGGCCTACGGGTGAGCCATACTCTCATGTTCCTCTTCAGCAAAACTGACATATATATTAGCATGCATATCTTGAGTACCCAATGACTATTCATTAGGACTATCTTCCAAGTATAGGGGATGTAGAATTTGATCAAGATACTAATTTCTTTCTCTTGGAAGTAGTTGCAATGGAGCCTTCTAAACTGCTAGTTATAGCCCTGATTATTGATTTGAGAATTTTGCCTGGAGAGGTTCTTGTTCTTGATTTTGAGCTTCCTAGCCTTATGTGATAAACCTTTGATGAGTTTATCCAAATCATCTATCTTCAAGTCTGGTGATTTTCTATTTAGATCAGAGGAGGATGTATCCTCTCTCCCTCTCTTGGGTTCCATGGGTTCTTGCTTTACCCTCGTCTTTCCTACTGAGGCCATATTTGCTTCTACTTTGAGAGCATCAATCTAAAGTTGGTCCAAAATGTTAGATTTCCTTTCTCTCAGGGTAAAACCAACATCAGATTTGAAGGATCCCAAGAAAACCACTCAAGTTGCAGCCGGGGGAGGCTTTATGTCAGCTGGTAGGTTATTGAACTGCTTATTAAATCTTTTGATAAATTATGTAGTATCCTCCTTCAGCTTTTTCCTTATTGCATTGAAATTAGTGAGAAGGTACACATGGCTTCTCTTTTCTCCCCATTTCCGGGTGAAAGAGATTTCAAGTTTCTCCCATGTAGTGATGGGGGCATTAGGTAGAGATTTGAACCATCTTCTAGCCTCTCCATCAAGGGATTGTAAAAGAAGTCTCATAATTGTGACATCTAACTGTTCCACATTTATGTTCTTGGTAAAATCACTGAAGGTTTCAATGTGGTTTTGTGCTGTGTTATCATCTTCCCCATTGAACTTAGGTAGATGCTTTAGGTAGTCTTGGGGCATTGCACTGAAATGCTGGGTTGAGATGGATACTCTTGTTGTCGTCATGCATGTGTTTTTCATTGAGATCCCTTTTGTGCCATGTTAGTGAGATGCTCACCATGCATGTTTTTGTCTCATACTGATAGGAGTCTTTTGATTGAGAGTTCCAGTTGTGGAACATCTCTTAGAGCCACTCTTGTGTGAGGGCATTTTTCCTTGTATGATCACGACATCATCTCTTGTGTACATCACCATTATTGACAACACTTAATGTAGCAGCCTACACCATCTTGACACTGGGGCTCAAAGACATAGTCCCTCCTGGACGAACTCCATTATCGACGCTTATGCTTTCATGTGCTGATGATTGTTATGTTCCTCTTCTTTTCCGCATGCAGATGTATTCATTAATGTTCTTTTAAAAAGAAATTTTAACACATCACAAAAGTAAAAGTTCTTCAAAGGGTCCTTCTTCACACCCGTACCTGGATCAGGGCATCTATTATAGCACCATTTACCACTCTTGGTAGATCTGATGCTCTAATTATGGCCTAGAGAAACCCTTCCTTCCAGACTTCGTCCAAAATCTAAAAAACCAGTGTTTTATTCCATATACACTACTTTTCCCTGTGATAAAAGCATGTACACGCGGGTCAACATATACCCAACCCATGTACATATGTTAAAACACTTAAAAAAATAAATTTCCTTAATTTCGGGTAGAGTTCACGGGTTTTACCTATTACTCACCTTCTATTGCCCATGGTCCAACTATTTCCCAATTGAGAAAAAATAATTTGGGGAAGTATAAATAAACCTCCATGGGAAGGACTTAGGGGAGAAGATATCATATATTGATACTATAGTGAGATTATCCCTGATCGAGTCTGACAAAATCCCTGTGCCTCTTGCACTTCCCACAGTTTCAGGAAACCCTTGTTTCCTTGTTGGAGATATCCTTCATCTTTCTTGAGATATCCTTGTATTGGTGATGGAGCAAGATTGCTGAGGCCGGGAAATGATGGATCCGGAGGACGGTTCTACTTGGAGCAGGAGAAGGACTCAGGTCGTATTTATCCACCTTACTTGTAGGCTACTTCAATAAAGAAATGTTGTTCAGTTTCCGATATTAAACATATTTATGCATTGATTTATGTTGTAATTCATTTATGAATCTCATATTAATGCGCAATTGTTCATTCATTTATATGATATAAATTTAATATCATGAACATTCTTTATCTTTCTACTATTTTATATGTTTCATTTGAATAATTTTCAGGTTTCAAAGACATCAGGAGAAGTTGAGGGTTTGCACCCTGAGAGATCTATGCAAACGTAGGACCTCTGGGTAAGGACACTCTTGCACAGTTCAGTAGAATCAAAATTTAGGTTGATTGCTTGATGATTTCTTATTGTTGTTTTCCATTCACTCTGTTGGGGTTCCAACCTAAGACCCTAGGGTGATCTCACTCATAACATCCACACTTTCTTCTCTGTAATGAGTGGCCTGTGGGTGATCCATACTCTCATGTTCCTCTTTAGCAAAACCGACATATATATTAGCATGCATATCTTGAGTACCCAATGATTGTTCATCAGGACTATCTTCCAAGTATAGGGGATGCATAATTTGATCAAGATGCACCTTTCTTTCCCTTGGAAGTAGTTGCAGTGGAGCCTTCTATATTGCTAGTTATAGCCCCGATTATTAATTTGGGAATTTTGCCTGGAGAAGATCTTGTTCTCGATTTCGAGCTTCCCAACATTATTTGATAAGCTTTTGATGAGTTTATCCAAATCATCTATGTTCAAGTCTAGTGATTGTCTGTTCAGACCAAGGGAGTATGTCTCCTCTCTCCCTCTCTTGGGTTCCATGGGTTCTTTCTTTACCCTTGTCTTTCCTGCCGAGGCCAGATTTGCTTCTACTTTGAGAGCATCAATTTGAAGTTGGTACAGAGTGGTATATTTCCTTTCTCTCAGGGTAAAACCAACATCAGATTCGAAGGATCCCAAGAAAACCACTCAAGCTGTAGCTAGGGGATGAATTATGTCAGCTAGTAAGTTATTGAACTGCTTATTGAATCTTTTGATAAATTATGTAGTATCCTCCTTTAGCATTTTCCTTATTGCATTGAAATCAGTAAGGAGGTACTCATGGCTCCTCTTTTCTCCCCATTTCTGCATGAAAGATATTTCAAGTTGCCCCCATGTAATGATGGAGGCGTTATGCAGGAATTTGAACCATCTTCTAGCCTCTCCATCAAGGGATTGTAAAAATAGTCTCATAACCACATCTAACTGTTCCACATTTATGTTCATGGCAAAAGCACTAAAGTTTTCAATGTGGTTTTGTGCCATGTTATCATCTTCCCCATTGAACCTAGGTAGATTCTTTAGGTAGTCTTGGGGCATTGCACTCAAAGGCTAGGGTAGATCAATAGGTGCATATTTATTGAGCAAAAAACCTAGAAGATCCATCTGGACTAGTGGATGGATATTCAAATTTTCTTGAGGGACTAGGGTTAAGACTACAAGGGTTGTAGGGGAAGGAGGGTATGTTAGGGCCTTAGGAGTAAGTCCTGAATACTGAGCAGGAATAGGCTGAGAACTGGAAGAGGGAACTTCGAAGGCTGATGAGATGGTATCACAGTCTAGGGGGTTTTCTCTTTCTAGACTTTCTTAAAAATCAATCTTTCAGGGTCAGATACAAATAGGGCCTTCCACTGGGATGTATGGGAGTGAGTATGATGCCTTTTAAAAGCTAGGGCGATGAATGATAATGAGGAGAGGGTGTGGAGTCTCCAAGGTGATTTGAGTGCAATCAAAATAGACCTTGATCACCTACAAAGAGTGCTTCGGTTTATCGTATCCTAGGGGAAAAATCTTTCAATAAGTCCTCGACAATAGTGCCAAAAGATGTTGTGTCTCCCGGAAACATCCTTGGATTTCTTCAAGACCAGTGCCTGGGCACATTTAAAATGGTGTGTCTCAAAAGATTTTGATATGCTAGAGACAACACCTACGATTCTATAGGTTTATATGTATATAGGAAATGGGTTGGTTCATTAATCTATAAGAATGAAACAAGTATTTCAAATACTCCTCCTCAAATTTAGATCTCAGAAATAATCATCAAAAGAGTGGAGGCCGAGAGCTTTAAGGTCTTACATTTTAATAATATTTTACAGACTGGGCGAAATAGGATACTAGAGGAGAGAAACTCATCACATAGAGCTTAATACCTCAATAATTCAATGTTGAACACAAAGAGCTTGAGGCTCTAAGGGCTTCTATGTTATTTGTGTTACAAGTAGAAATGGGGTCTAAAGGGAGGGTTGAAGGCTATAATTCATATGTTGCACATTTAAAGACATAATCACAATGGTTCTCACAGGAGTATACATAAACAATGTCAATACAAATGAATTTGTGTGACAGTAATAGCCATTTGCATTAACATACAACTTACCAACGAATTTGTAAGAGAGCTTGAAACATATCTAGCAATAATGACTACATAAATCAGTTGAACAAGCATGAACATTTTAATGAGTAAAATAGAGGGAACACATACTGTAATCCTTTAAACATGGAATCACCATAGTTTCATTGGTATTTTGAAAAAATTGCATTCCAAAGGAAATACAGACTGAAATTATACATGTAGTCTTTTCCTAGAATTTCTGAACCCCATTTAAGTCTTGCATCCCTCTATTTATCTGGGAAGAGGGGCAAGAGCATTAATTACATTAAATGTCTAATATGCATATTTCTCTGTCTAATAGACTAGCTGTATCAACCTTAAATGGCTCTATGACCCAAAAATATTACAGAGTTGAATGCTTTAGGAGGGGCAGCACGTTTTAGTACAACAAAATAAATGGACGTTAAGGAAAAATAACTAGGGATTTTCTAGCCCATCTCGTGATCATATCAGTATGCTGATGCTGTCATGGCATAGAGTATGGTCCCGTCACACTATGTCACATCCCACTATCTTTTTTGCCACTAATTTCTTCGTTGCTGACTCCCGGATCCATGTGTTAGCATCCTTCCTCTAAATTGGCCCATTCTTCATCTTCAAGGTCCACCATTTCGTAATGATCCACTCACTGCTGACCCACCTCACCTTTAAAACTTTTTACTATGTCTTCAATGCCCTGATGCGGTGGTTGAGAAACCTTCTGTGTTTATCAGTGCAGTTACATAGCTACGAGCTTTTAACTCCATAATGAATGAAATAAGCCTGTTGAATTTTCCTCTTAGCTAGTGGAGTAAGCCTCGAATCCGGGTGTGGGGTCTTTTTATAAACATGGTTTTAATCTTTTATCATGTTTGGAGGAAAATCGCGCATATCGCAATCGGCTGATGGAACCGTTGATATATCTTATGTAGGAGCCCTTTTCCTTCGCTGATGGCTGATGTGCGATATTGCTTGTGGCTCCACACGTGTACCCCGCGGAGTAGAGAGAGAGAATGATCTAGGTGGATATTGGTTGCCACCCACCAATTCCACTTGGACCCCCACCATTGCTTCTTTCAGTTTTTAAGTTTCCTTAATTATAGCATAGTTTACTATTTTTACCAGTTTTTGGGTCCTAAATTTCAGAAGCCGTTTTGAGGCCCTAAACGATGTTTTCTTGGAAATCTACTGCCCGTGATTCTTTGTCTAAAATAGTCTTTTTCCTCATAGTCCTCGGAGATATCTTTCCAACGGGCTATCATGCACGTCAAACAGAGATAATATGACCAATTCGTGACCCCAGAAGTTGGCTGTCCAACTCACCCCAACGGGGCCCATAAACTCTTGGTGTTACATCTCCTCGGGTTTGTCTAGGGTTTTCTCTTATTGTTCAATAATAAGAAGGCCCTTGAGCCTCATTGTAAGGCAATTCAGAGACATGTAGCTGCCACATCTCTTCTCAGAGATAAGCTACCATCGCCCTAGCTGGTTTATTTCCACTCCTGTTTGTAAGCATATTTCAGAATTTTACATTAATGAAATGGAGTATTATTTCCACTGCATCTCTGTGTTTATGGTTATCTCTATAATTTGTTGCATTCCTCTTTGAATCCGGATAAGTGGTATCAAAGCGGTTTGCTTTTTTTCTCTGTTTTTCTTTACATGTCCCCAATGAGGTCGGGATATAAAGAGTTAGGGCTTGAACTGGTCGAACCTTTGCAAGACTAGCCTCGCAAATCCCGACAGCCTCCCATGGTAGATGAAAAGAAAGATGAGGGGGCAGGAGATCTTATCAAAACCTTGCTCGAAGAAGCCCTCGAGCGAAAAAGGAACGTGATGATGGACAACTTTGCCCAGATCCTTCAGTGGCTACCCAGGGGCGACGCATCGACTTCCAACAGCTACTCTGGAAATGCCACACTATTTAATGTACAAGTTAATTTTGAAATCCCCATATTCGATGGTCAGATAGATGCAGATGTCGTCGATAAATGGTTAAATCTGCTAGAGGGTTATTTTTCTGTTCACGATTTTTCCAGTCGGGAAAAGATTATTTTCAATCTTCTCAAAGCAGCCCCCCACGTCAAGGATTGGTGGGAAACCTACTGCGAGCAGAAGGATGAAAATAAAAGCTCACTATTTTCAGCCGCACCCACTTGGAATTCATTTCAGGATGCCATCAAGGAGCAATACTACCCTGTTGGAAGCTATGAGGATCAATACATAAAGTGGACCACACTGCGGTAGGGAAGGGACCAAGACATGCCAGAGTTTACCAATATTTTCCATACCCTTCACACAAATTTGGGTGTCAAAGATACAGAGCAACATTTGGTACTCAAATACCGTAGTTGCCTGCACAAGTACATCTAGGAATAAATAGAATTCTTGAACACCTCCTTACTCAGCACGCCATACCGATATGTCATCAAGGTCGAGAAAAAGTTTAAACAAAAGAAGCGAGACTTTAGATCTGCAAATCCAAAGCAAGGGAAAGGTGCCCTCAAACCAAATAACAAAGGACAAAGCCGTGGCGGGGCGGCTGAAGAAAACCCACCAAAGATGCAAGCAAAGAACATCGCCGCGAAGTCGAAAAAGAGCACGGGAAAGTGGCGTGAGTTCCATAAGAGCTCCACTCACAACACAAGTGAGTGTCAGGCCAAGTAGTCACTAGTGGTTGAGCTAAAGGTTTCAAAATCAGATGCATGTTCTGACTCTGAGTTAGAACCCGACAAGGGGAATGAAAAAGGGAAGCAGATTATTGATGCGTAGCCCAACACCACCGTTGCCACCACGAAGATCCAAAAGGAGGAACCAAAAGATCCAGAGGAGGACGAGGTCTCTTCCACTCCTAGATGTGGGTAAGGGCTCCTCGCTACAGTTCATTGTCAACAACGAGAGCCAAAAGAACCTCATTTCGGCAGAGGTCGTGAAGTGGCTGGGATTACTTACCATAACACATCCACAACCGTACACCATCGGTGGCTTCACCAAGGATGAGAACTTCGCGTGAGCCAACAGTGTTCCCTTCACAGATGAGGTATTGTGTGACATTGCTCCCCTTGAAGTTTGTGATGTATTATTAGGACAACCATACTCGTGGAAGTGACATGATGTGTATGAATCAAGGGCCCATGTTGTTATGGTTACTTTGGGAAATAAGTTGTACAGGATACCAAACGTAGCACCGCCTACCGCCATCCCTTTTTTTATTGCAAAACAATGTAGTAAGCTCATTTCAAAAACTAGGAAATTTGTTTTCCTGATGATACGCCCTCAAGGAAAGAATAAGATGGTGGCCATGACCTCTAGACAGGGCCCCTCCGCACGACAACTATAGATCAACAAGGTCGTGGAGGAGTATGAGGACATCTTCACCTCCCCCGCAGAGGTTCCTCTGCACTATCAGGTCAAGCACTCCATCGATCTGACGCTAGGTGTGCCGCTGCCCAATGGACCAATCTATCGGCGCTCCATTTTGGAGAACGATGAAATCAAGAGGCAGATCCAGAAGCTACTGCAAAAAGGTCACATCCATCCGAGTTCAACGCCCTCTGGGAGCCCAATCGTGTTGGTATAAAATAAGGATGGGACTTGAAGACTCTGTATTGAATATCGAGCGCTGAAAAATATCACTGTTCGTAATAGGTACCCGATCCCACAATTGATAACCTCCTAGACCAACTGAAGGGGGAAAATATTTCAACAAGATCGATTTGAAGTCAGGATATCACTAGGTACCAATCGAACCCTTCGATGTGTGGAAGACTGCCTTCAAAGCCAAGGAGGGCCTTTTGGAATGTTTGGTTATGCCTTTTAGATTGACGAATGCTCCTGCAACCTTCATGAGGCTAATGGATGACATCTTGCAGCCATTCACCAACTCATTTGTAGTGGTATACTTGGAAGACATCCTGATCTTCAGCCAGAGTTGGGAAGAGCACCTCCACCACATCCGACAGGTTCTCCAAACACTGCGGCAACAGAAGTTATGTGCCAATTTGGAGAAATGCACTGTTAGCATGACCCAGGTTCAGTATCTGGGACACATTATTGATGAACAGGAGGTGCATGTCGATCCAGACAAGATCCAAGTCATTCAGGATTGGCCATCTCTAACCACTCTAACAGAGCTTTGCATCTTTCTAGGTCTTGCCAACTTCTACCGCAGGTTCGCGTTGGGATTTTCTCATATCACTTGGCCCTTGAGTCAAGTCACCAAGGGAGGAGCGAAAGCAAAATTCTTTTTATCTGAATCTCAACAGAAGGCATTCACAGAGTTGAAATATCGCTTTTTCTCAGCACCAGTGCTCGCATTACCAGACTTGCAACAACCATTTGAGGTTGAGACAGATGCCTCTAACTATGCTATTGGGGTAGTCCTTACTCAACATGGGCATCCAATGGCATATCACAATGAGACACTTTCAGACATAGTCTAAAAGTATCCCACTTATGACAAAGAGATGTATTCCATTGTGTAGGCCTACCGATAATGGAAGCATTACATTTTGGGAAAGGAAACGGTCATCCACGCAGACCACTGACCCCTGTAGTTCATACAGACCCAAGGGAAATTGCAGAATGATCGCCATCAGAAGTGGTCCACATACCTGCAACAATTCCATTTGAATATCAAGTATAAGAAGGGCGGCACCAATAATGTTGTAGATTGCCTCAGTCGACCACCGATCACGGCATTAACCACCGTGCTCAACTCTTGTGGGCACGAGACTTTTCATTGGCCACTTCTCTACAAAAGCGACCCAGAATTTGGCCACACATACTAGACACGCTTGGAGGGTCAACATGTTCCTGATTTTCACCTCTAGGATGCCCTATTATGCCACCTAGGTCACCTTTGTGTTCCTTCAAGTGAGCGTGCCAAGATGATTTGGGAAGCACAATACAGTTGGGCTGCTGGGCATTTTAGGGTCGAGAAAATAGTGGTAGTACTGCAGAAGTATTTCTATTGGCCAAATCTTCGACAAGATGTTGGGAAGTACATCAGATCATGCACTGCCTCCACCATTGCCAAACTGACCATCATGAAACAAGGCCTCTATACCCTGCTGCCTACCTGTAGTCGACGTTGGGAATCCATCTCCATGGATTACATGTCAAGCCTTCCTTCCACTAAGCATGGAAATGACTGTGTTTTTGTGGTCGTCGACAGGTTCTCGAAGATGGCCATTATGGCGGCCTACAAGAAGAATATCACAACAGAAGCCACTTCTAAACTATTGTTCGAATGAGTATGGGTACACTTTGGGATCCCATAGTCTATCATCTCAAATCGGGACAACAAGTTCCTCAGTACATTTTGGTCCAGTCTCTGGTCGATGTTGGACACCAAACTCACTAAGTCCACAACCTTCCATCCTCAAACTGATGGCCAGACAGAGGTTGTCAACAGGATGATTGTACACATTCTATGCATGTACAACTCAAATCATCCACGCACATGGGACAAGAGCGTCCCCTATGTTCAACACAGCTACAATCGGGCTCTCCACAGCTCGACTGGCCACAACACTTTTCATGTGGGCTTTGGATTCCAGCCACTATGTCCCATTGATGTGGCCATGCCATATGTAGCTACTCATGCAGATTCGGCTCATGTCCAGTCCGAAACAGATAAGGCAAACAACTTCATTGAGCACATCCAATATATATGCCAGCAGGTCCATGACATTCTAGAGAAATCAAATGCCAAGTACAAGTAACGACATGATCAACATCGGGTGGCACACAAGTTTCAGGTGGGCGAAAAATTCTGGTTGCATTTGCAAAAGGAACACCTTATGGCGGCCTGCAAGAAGAATATCACAGCAGAAGCCACTACTAAACTCTTCTTCAAACGAGTGTGGGTACACTTTGGGATCCCATAGTCTATCATCTCAGATCGAGACAATAGGTTCCTCAGTACATTTTGGTCCAGTCTCTGGTCGATGCTGGACACCAAACTCACTAAGTCCACAGCCTTCCATCCTTAAACTGATGGCTAGATAGAGGTTGTCAACAGGATGATCGTACACATTCTGTTCATGTACAACTCAAATCATCCACGCACATGGGACAAGAGCCTCCCCTATGTTCAGCGTAGCTACAACTGGGCTCTCCACAGCTCGACTGGCCACAATGCTTTTCATGTGGGCTTTGGATTCCATCCACTATGTCCCATTGATGTGGCCATGCTATATGCAGCTACTCACGTAGATTTGGCTCATGTCCAGTCCAAAACAGATAAGGCAAAAACTTCATTGAGCACATCCAACATATTCGTCAGTAGGTCCATGAAATTTTGGAGAAATCAAATGCCAAGTACAAGCAACGACATGATCAACATCAGGTGGCACACAAGTTTCAGGTGGGTGACAAAGTCTAGTTGCATTTGCAAAAGGAACACCTTACCGGAGCCTATCAGAAACTCAGACCACTCCATATGGTCCTTACACCATTACCAAGGTTGTGAGAGACAATGCATTTGAGTTTAGCATTCCCCCATTCCTTGGCCTGCACCCAGTGTTCAATGTGGACCGCCTTCGACCATACTTTTCACCATTACTAGACACATCCAACATTGCAAAACAACTCATACCCATAGATTTAAATCCAGATTGCATGGAACAAGCTGTAATTGATCAGATCATGGACACACATATCAAGCACACTTGCCAGCAGAATATCCAATTGTATCAAGTTGTCAAAGTAGGCCAACTCCTTCACCAGGGCAGGTTGCTCACCAGGGACCAAGTTCAACAGAAGTTCCCTCATCTCATGGAGGAACTCAACGCAATAGGGACCATTGCTTCCTTAAGGGGGAGGAATGATCCAGGTGGATATTGGTGGCCACCTGCCAATTCCACTTGGACCCCCACCATTGCTTCTTTCAGTTTTTCAGTTTTCTTAATTATAGTATAGTTTACTATTTTAGCAGTTTTTTGGGTCCTAAACTTTCAGAGCCATTTTGAGGCTCGCCCGACCCCATTTTGCAAAAATTTCTTGTGTTAGGCCTTTATCGTCCCCCTTGGCAATTTTGGTGTATATCGCAAATCGGCCCCACCACAGTCCTTGTCCTTTGTAACTCATCGATATCTGATGTGCAAGAAGCGATATCGCAAATCGCAATCAGCCTCGGCGAACCACCGATAATTATTAGGCCTTTGGCCCTTTTCCTTTGCCAATGGCTGATATGCGATGAGATCCTTACATCTCGATTGCGATTATTTCACAACACTTAGCCAATTTTTTATCTGCTGGTCCCATCATAGGGATTCTTCCATGGGCTCTAACTTTAGCTCTAGAAGTCCGCTTTTAGACTTCTATATGCTGTTGGAAAGATCTGCCAAGCACTAGGCAATAGAGAGGGTTTGATTTGGCTTTGGTAGCTTTTGTGGCTTAGAATTTGGCCCCAAACATCAATGCTATTTGGATTCTGAAGCAACTAGTGACTGAAGAAGCAGTGAGTGACAACATTGCCTATGAAATTGTGGAAGTAGTTTTATAATTACTATAGTTTAGCTTACCTGCATAGATGTTGGGTTATCTAACCAATTGAGGTTACCAATGATCATTTGTGCTTATCCATTATTTTCATTTAGTCTTTTGGGATGTCGTGTAATGTCCCATTGTTTTAGTCATGGTGACATTAATTTAATAAAATGTAAAAGAAAAAAAAAACTATAAAAGAGAGACTTGTGATATTATGATGACCCATGGTATACTAATGATGAAACAAATATTGAAACTCACTCATTCACCATGCATAATCGTTTACTAATACCAATTTGGAGAGATATTGTGGCTTTGGAGTGTGAAGGATAAACTTTTTGAGTGAATTGGTTTCAGTGATGAAACAAATACACCCTAGTTATCAAAATGAAATATCACTAACATATTTCACAAGTATTTATTTCTAAAACTTAATCCATTTCTAGGTCATTGGTACGGCCAGAGATCATGGGATTTTTGGGAGGTCATATTTGCCATTCACAGTTTGTGTGAGAAAAAGTAGTTGAGGGGCATGGTTTCACTCATTTCTAGATCATGGGAGCACTTGAGGAGGTCATACCATATTTTATCAGCAAGTTGACACTATTTTTTTGTGGGTAATTTCAACCTATATTTTTGCTTCCCTATTTAGTGCCACTTTTTTCTTGGCAGTTTGATCCATCATTTATTGGGCCATGAAATCAAAATACAAGGCCAAAATAGCCATCAAATATGCTCTAGTAAAATAATTCACATCAATGTAAAGGGGGATTTAAGAATTGTCATTATCTCTCTCCCTAACCATGATGGTTGGCCATTAAAAACGAAAATATGTGTTTATTTTAATTCCATTACAATTTTGGGTGAAGAAAATAATATATGTAGGAAATAATCAAGAATGATGCTCTTAAAATTTGGGAAGTTAAATTAATCATGGTTTCCCAATTTATAAGTAGAAAAGTTGATTTCCATACTTGAGAGAAAAACTAGATGTAGTATAACCTCATAGTCTATAATCATAATCATAACATTGTGTTATTCTTAGTTTTAATTCTAAATATAGTTTTGAGATTGACACTCAGGAGCCCATGCATGACATGACTATTATCATAGTATTATGAGATAACATTATCAAAGCCTACAATGTGATATATGATCTAACATTAATATAGTGCAATGAACTAAAGAGGTTAGATGTATGCGTTGATTTAGAATAATTGAAAGAACATGCAATATCATAGAAAGAACACAAAGTATATTATCGAAGATAGAGTTATAAGATGAAAACCAAATTTTATTGACAAATCAATTGGTGAAGAACACTACAATATATATAGTAGTACACAGTGGCTAAAAATGAATTATTTTATCTTTGATAATAGATGTGACACTAGGCTCATTGAACAAAATAATTAAGAAGAGTGAGGGAGACCCCTGTAATTACAACATGGATTGTAAAACCTAAAGTGAATAAAAACCTAAAGAAGCGACTTTGAACCTAGGAGATGATGTATTAAATGAAGGAAAAGCCATGTTAGTTGTGTTGGATTGAAGCCTTCAATAGGCATTGTATCTCAAATACAAACTTTGACTCCTTAATGTAATACCTCATTGAGTGTTTTTTATGGTCCATATGCTTGTAAATTTATTTTTAAAACCATTTTAATCCTTTTTAATCTACAAAAATATCAATAAGGGAATCAACATTGCATCAAATGTTCAAGACCAAAAAACTCTAGAAATCAATTTGGCTTTCAAGAAGGTTGAAGAGTCAAATGGGCATGTTGTTTAGTTGTGTAAGAGAGAGTATGGTGGGATAAGGTTGTTGCTTCCAAATGTCTTTGAGACAAACTCAGTAGGGTTGAATGAAATGGGAAATGGTTACATATGTAATGAGGAGTTTAGTGCAATCACTTTAATTATGTTGAGGTATTACTGTGTCACAATTAATGAAAAATAGATGTGGTGGTTATGCCTTTAATTACTATTAATGAAACAAAACTTTCATGGTATCCTAGAATCATATACATGGTTATCCACAAAGTGTTATAATAATAATGCGCACAACATTCACATTTGTAGCATGCAGTCTTTTGGTAAATGATTTTATTCAAAATGCTCATAAAAAATTTCTTAAATATTTTAAATAGTAAGCTAGCTAACATCACAATGTAGCACTTATATTTGTTCTTAAATGCTATATGAAGCATTAAGAACCGATGAACTGTTATAAAATGCAACATCATAATGGAACTATTAATTCTAAGATTTTTTTGTGGGTTTTCTTGTTATGCACTTATCTCAAGCCATCACCGTGAGGTCAATCATCGATGAATATGGATAAAGTGACACATAAATACATCAATCTTTCGAAATATTCATGTCATTTTTCCCATAAATTTTCCTTAATTAATGATCAATATCACTTTTCAAATCACCTTGTTTCTCTTAGATATGCATAAGTGTATGAATTTTAGTATAGTTCTATCTTATTTTATTTCTATAGATACAAATAGCTATGCATTGCAATTATTTGATGACATCATAGAGTACAAATTGATGTTGTATAATATGCATCATAGAGTACAAACTTGATTGATGTCGTATTAATGAGTACTAGATATATGAATTTATAGATATTATACTAAAGCCAAGAATTGAATATGTTAACAATACTTCCTTAAATTTAATAGAAATATTGCCAACAATTTCAATATCTCACTTTTTGAATTATCTTTACTTATAAATATAATCTATAACAAGTTTACTAAAGTATACATACTCTATTGCTTTGAATATGAACTTATAACCTTTCACAAAAAAATACATATTCTTAACCATTAAACCTACTACAATTTTAACATATAAAATTGAAACATTACTAAACACTTTTTAAAAAAATTAAAACCCAAAAATACAATTTAGGAATTAGGCAACACTCACAATTAAACATATGCTTAATGATAGCATGGTGAGAGTAAATAACCCAAACAAGGAATGAATTTACTAACTCGTAGTGCACAGGCACATGCCTTTGATAAAGAAAAAGTCAAGATTTACTATGATTTCTTGACCTACAAAACAAGAGGACAAAACGAATCCGCCACGTGGGGCAGATGCGTGCACTTCACGTTATTCTATTATTCAACACATGCTCAAATTATAAAGAGATTCGCTACAATGCAAATCCCCAATTGCCTTTATCGAAACCTCGTGTGAATTTAAAGACAAGAATTAGCAAAGTCATTATTGCATTCCGAGACCTCGATTTCAACACAATTGAGGAAGGAGGGGATGCGTTTATTGTTATCAGAAGGTTGGATTCAGTACCTAATCAATACTTGGTATGGCGTTTGAATAGAAATGTGACAAACAAATGGGTTTGCCCTCTTGGATTAGAAGGGTTAATGAAGGTGCTAAGCGAACAGTTGCAGAATGCATTCCTCGGCTGGATCTCTCTGCTGTTTCTAGCTGTTCAAATTCCATTAAGTCAGTCTCCAACCTGTCCGGTTTTGGATCCCCAGTAGCGGTTATGGAAGGATTCGAGCACAGGACGTTCTCAGATGATAATCAGGATGGTTGTTCTGGGTTTGTGACGACTTTTAGGTCCGAGAATTGTAATGACTTGAATAATTAGTTGTGTTTTTATTTTCAGCTAATTCTTGCGCTCATATAGGTGTGTAAGGTTAATGGTAATTCCCTTTATTTTTGAATCCAGACCCGCTGCACCCACGATTCCGGGAAAGCAATCCAGTCCGCAATTGACGATTTTCTACGGTGGAACTGTGAACATATATGACGGTATTCCTGCAGATAAGGTAGGGCTATGAAGATTCAAATGATTATGGGCTAGACGAAGATTCTGACCTAGTTTAGAATATAATGGCATCTGTTCGCCTGTACAGGCCAAGGCCATAATGTTAATGGCCAGCAGTGGAAATTATATCAGTTTTCCACATAATAATATCGAGGACGGCTGTGGATCGCAAGCTTGGCGGAAAATATCAGGGATTAACCTATCTGAACAATCAGGGATCAATTCCTTACCTCTAAGTAGCAAGGTGAACAAAGGTACGATTATAAAACGCACGCAAATTTCTGTCATGTTGTATAATATGATGATCCGGATTTAGAGAGTTGTGTTTTTCTTTGTTTTTTAAAGCCCCGGTGAATTAGAAAGTCATTAGATTAATATGGGCTAATGTTAGGATCAAATTTAATACTTGATCAAAAGTATTTAATTTAGTGGTTGCTATTATAACATTAAAAATTATATTTAAAAGTAAGACAGCTAAATATATTAGAAATTTAAAGAGAATTTATTCTTTTAACTAAATTTAAAAAACATCTTAATATACCAACCACCAATATATTACTTGATTAACTTTAACTAAGTAGCTGAGTATTTTCTTTTGTCATGTGCCTTATGTATCATGTGACTTATCTTCTCTTTTGGATATCTTAGTAATGGAGGGACACAATATGGTATGTTTAATTTTCTTACGGTCATGTATTTGATCATAATGCTATAAGCGGTTGGGTATTTTCTTCTGTTATGTGCCTTCGGTATTATGTGCATTCTGACTTATCTTTTGGACATTTTAGTAATGGAGGGATACAATACATATAGTGATATGTAGTATAATAGTGAAATTAACAAGATTGTGGTTCAAATGTTATTGAGTATATGCTATGTTATCGTCTTTGACGTCATAAGGTAGTTATCAGAATTTATTTTAAACCTCCCCTAAAAAATGAAGGAAAGACATCAACAAACCAGTGATGTGAGAAACAACTTGGAAGGACACAAACAATATATTCATTTTACAATTCAAATGGTGTATATATATCATTGTAGCAGATACATACTATAGATAATAGGATTATGTGAGCATATAATTCTTGATAAAAATGGAGCATTAGTGAATTACTAGTGATGAGAAATTTTCACTAAATAAATTTTCATAAATACATCATTTGTAGCATTGTATTTATCTGGAGATTTTAACTCAAATGGTTTGTTGAACAATTTAAATCTAACTATGATGGTAATCGGCCAATACATGGCATTAACCACAATTTACTTCCCGTTGGTACTGATTATCCCCCATCGTGTCATGATCATCAGGTATTCCAATAGGAAAGAAGCATTCCCTGCAATGTTTTCTGGAGAAGCGCAAGGCCAGGTACCTTTTCTACTTCCCTCTTATATTTACCATCACACGTTTCACTGCTTAGGGAGATCGTTATCCATATTGAATTTTCTTGTCTCTCGATCATTGAAATCACAGCCAAAAAGTAAAATAAAAACATTGTCTTGCGTTGTGCTGTGCTGTGCAGGGTGAATGCAAAAGCGAGGTGTCCATATAAGATAGAAGAAGCAGAGCCTCACTAACGTCCATCATCTTCCTCATCTCCAATATTCCTCTACTTGAATTCACTTGCAATATAATATGACGGCCGGGAATGGAAATCTCCAAATATCTTGGAAAATATAAGAAGTTTTATCATGGAATCTGATATATAATCTTTCTGTATATTCCTAGTGGCAGTCTTCGAGCATGTCTGAGAACATTCCAGATTGTAGTTTTCCACTAATTTTAGCTTTCTTGATTTGGATTAAGAAATAGAGTCCCAAGAGGTTTACATTAACTCCTTATTCCTCTTCTATGTTTTTGTACATCAGGCACATGACAATGATGTGATGTAACAAAGTTATAAATGGTGGCATAGCCTCTTCGCCAAGCCCATTACAACTTTAATTGTAAAGAAAAAAGTGTCATTTCCTATGTATGTAAAGGACAAGTTAGGTTTTCAGAGGAAACCGTGGTCCTCTTGGTAGTTTGAGAACAAGTTAGTGGTGAGAAGGATCTAAGCGGAAGTTTGTTCTAACATTGAGGGTATTCTTTTTTCATCATGTGTGTAAAAGATTTGGTGTTGAGTTTTGTTAGGGTTTATAGATGTTGCCCATTTTATATAAAAAGAGACCATAATATTATATTTTCTCATAATAGAAATTTTGAAGTGTATATTTTCTCATAATGGAAATTTTAAAAGTTTAAATTGAAATATGGAAATGTAAGAAGGTAAAAATTGAAAATTATACATTTTTTTAATTTGAAAAAATCATTTTTTTAATTTGTTGTTTGCTTTGTAGGTTACTCCTGACTAGGCTTGGGTTATGTGTTGGCTTATCTCCAAAAGTAATTTTTTCTAATAGGGCTTCCTTTCATTATCGCAGTAACAAGTGCTCATTTTCCCGTAATTTCTTTATAAGTTTTTAAAACCATGATCATCCTATTTTCATGCCCGTGATCTGTATGTACATTTGCTTAGGGTTTTATTGGGAGGCCTCATGTCAGTCATGGTTACATACTCTTTTGTCTTATTTAGTCTAAAAGTTTTATTAAAATTCTTGGGCAATGTTGGGTCTCTATACTTGAACTAAATTTAAATTATCTGATTCTTATATATCTTGTTCACTGTATGGACGAAGTTGCATGGATGAGCTTGTAATCCATCTTTTCTTTTCTAAAATATAGATTATGATTTTCTCTTTCAAGGACCTTACACATGTTAATTCTTATAGTTTCCCAACTAGGTTTTATTTAAATTACTGTGTAACATGAGGTCATGGTCTATAGGGATATAGGTTTAAAATTCTCAATTTTTATTCATGAAGAAAAATGTATGATTGTATGATTTTTCTTTCCTTTAAAAAAAGATTGTAACTTGCTTACTAATTTCTACAAGGCCTTCACCTAGATGCGGGTGTTAATGTGATGCATTTATGAGAGCTCGCTCAATGCAGGTAGCTGGCCCTGCACCTGGCTGGAGGACGAAGACTGCAGATCTCAATGGCATGCGCATTTATTTGGATGCTGAACGGAATTTTGGTCGCACAAATCGTCATTAATGTGCGCTTGGTTCGAGAGTTCATGCTCAAGGTTTTATGTATGGCTCGATATTTGGTTCACGCCATCGCTCCTGGCTCTTTTTGCCTCCACCTGTTGTTCTTCCCGCACCCCTGCCTCGCTCAGGTAGTCTGGAAGCAAGCCTGGGTTATCTGTATCGTCGGGTTACTCTGTGCTCAATCCCTCTCCAGTCAGCTCTGCCATTTTCCCTTTCTCAACTGTTTTGTCAATTTGAGGATGCCTCGCCGTCGAGGAGTCTCTTGCTGAGGAGGTAATTCCAGTAATAGAGGCAGAGCTTCTCGTTCTACTCCTCAGAATGTAATCCCCATTGCTTCGGCCTCCCCGTCCTCACCGCCCTCTGGCCATGCTGGGCCTCTCCCGCATAATTCTTTTCCAACTACCTGCTTCACCTTCCATAGCAGGCTCAATAGGCCAGTTTTGTCTGCCAGTATCACAGTTATTCTTGTTAAGGAAGAGGACAATCCCAACAGCTCAGCCCACACCACCACCTCTCAATCTCAGGAAGACAGCGTCCTTCAGGGGGAGATGGCTGGGGTTGTGTTTAATGCAGATAATATGCAGGAAGATAGCCCTGTTCCTGAGGCGCCTCCACATATGGCTGATTCAACTCAGCACGAGATCCTTGCTTGCGGACCGGTTCATCATGCAGGCAGCATCCTCAACTTGGTAACTCCTCCAGAAGGTGGTATCGAAGGAAATGAAGATAATGATTTCGTCACCTGGGTTGCCTCGCCCAGCCAAGTGGACAAGGATGTGCCCGACTCTCCGCAACATGCCGATTGATGCTGGTGCATTACCGACGGGTGGCACTCTTGCCTTCACTCTATCTGATTTTATGCTATGTGTTTATGTTTTTTGGGTCTCTGGTTATGGGTCTGGTCTTAGTTCTTGTTTGGTCACGGCGCGAGCCAACCTGTTCCTGATCTGCAGCAACAACTCTGGGTTGGCGAGTTCTGTTTTTCCTCTTTTTGTCCATGACGGGTATGACAGCATGCTTCTCAGTAAAGCCTCTGCAGGGGATAGTTATGATGTATTAGACTCAGAACAGACTTATTTTTTGATGGGTCAGTGTCTAACAGATCAAGTTTTTCAAGTCTTTAATCCTGAAAGGGCAGATAGTAGGATATGTATGTCTCAGTATCTCTGGCTCAGGGCTGGCCTCTACCCCCTTTGAGGTCTCGACCTCCATGTACATATTTTTCTCTTTTTTAATAGAATTAGTATTTACGCAGAAAAATAAAAATAAAAATAAATAAATAAATAAATTCTACAAGGCCTTCATGCCTTAATTGCTATCACTTTTCCATTTCTATTCTGTGAGGATATATATTGTACCTTATTTATCTAATTTTTATGTGCTCATATTACTTTCTTTAACATGCATACTCTATAATATGTTATACATTTTTTGGGTATTTTTTATGAGATATATAGTTAAGAATTTATTACTATGTACAAACTAAGCCAAAGACCTAGTAGATTCTTGACATGGAAAACTACTTCAGCTTCTTCAGTGAGCCCTAACAAATATTTGTTTATACTGTTGTCCCTAGGCTTATGAACATGGTTCCATCCCTGTTATGGCCTAAGATATCTATCTTGGGCATAATTTCCTCCTGTTCTAGCCTTATATATATATATATATATATATATATATATATATATATATATATATATATATATATATATATATATATATATATATCTATCGTTGTCAAGATTCAATTCAAATGTCAACGAGGAGTTAACATTCTTATATATATATTGTGAGTCATACATTATTATTACTCTTTGTTACCATTTTTATTTTAGGTAACATCCTCTAGTTTTCGTGTTCATTTCCACCCTCCTAGGGAATACTAGGGTGCATTTCTGGTTATAACTTCTTACCACCCTCTACAACAGAGGAAATACTTTCCCTATACATGAAGTCCTACAACAACCTATAACATAACATAAAAAAAAAACCCACATCTATATACACATGTATACATATCTACCTGTTAGGTTTACACAACATTATAAGAATTTTTCCATATTTCTTCTAAAATACTAAAAAAAATTATATTCTTAATAACAATCTATTCAATTTTCCTAGACGAGATCAACCATCAAAAAGTAAACTAAACACCCATATACTTATCTAAAATCTTACAACAAATATGCTAAACGCTTCCACGTTCCTCCAAACCATGAACTAGCTTTCTTAGTTAGTTCCCCCTGAGCTCCACTACTCCCTGTTAGGAAAGAAACAAAATAATATTTTTCAGTTTCACCTCCTTGACCCCTTTAGCGACATCCTATGAGTTTTCAAGGTTGAAAACCCATCTTTCTCTCTCACTAGTTTTATTTTTAAAACGAAATTTCCTTTATCTCTCGTAGTTCTCTTTGTACAAGTTCCACCCCATGACATCTATCTTCAATCATTAATTTTCTTGGTGGTCTGTCTCTGCCAATAGTTCAACCAAATGGCAAAAGAGGGGATTTTATTCTTTTTTTCCTTCCTCTTCTTGGGCATAAATGATCCCAACTTTTCTCCTGGTAGTTAGGAGCCTAATATCGATGTGAGCCTTTAACATATTTCCAAGAATATTAATACACCATCAAAAAATATTATTTTATTTAAAAATAGATATTTACACTAGCACATCATGTCACCAACCCCAAGCCTTCTCAAGCACCCAGTAGAGATGGAAGCACCAACTTCTTGTGTGCAGGCTCCAACCCACACTCAAATAGTAACTGAATGTCATGTGTAATTGGCAGCAACTCTGCCTAATCTTAGCTCTACTCTCTGCTCACTCTTCTCATGCCGTAGCACCCCACTGATCTTCTCAACAACAGTTACTCATCAAACCACACAACACTCTATACTCTTTTCTCTTCAACAAATTACACACAGGTCTTGACCCCTTCTATTTCACAGGCTCTCTCTGCCTCAAACACCTCAACAAAATCTCTCTCGTGCTTCTTCCTCTACAATAGCAGCTTTAGCCTTTAGCAGAACAACGTTGTCTCACTCTCTCAGGGTCTCTACCTTCTTCTTAGGCACTCTCTGCCTTTCACAACAGTACATGCTCACTTAACCTCACACATAACATCACACCCACAATACAAAGATTTTCTCACCAGACACTCAATAATGTTGCATTCCCCCCATATGCTCGATGGCAATCAATGGTTTTTTTGTCTTTTGTTTTTTTGTTTTTTGTTTTTGTTTTGTTCTGTTTTGTTTTACTTTTGTTTTTTTGTTGTTGTTGTTGTTTGTTTGTTTTTTTTGCACCCTGTACAATGCTGCCTCTACTATCCTATATCCGCATCGCCCGGGTATACCTCGACATGGCTCTTCCATTTTGTTGTCACGTCTGACTTGGCCACTGCTACCTCAATAAATGCCGAATATGGGCACCTGAATTATCTTCATACTGAGAATTCATTCTCATTTCATCTACAAACTCCAACAAGCTCTATCCTCTCAATGAACAAATATCCTATCCCCATAGCTCTCCATGCTTATTCATGAATTCATAGAGCTTGATTGTACTTCAAGATGCATTCCCTAATCTTCATTTAATTATAATTACATACATGAGAGCACATAAATGGCTTGTTTCACCTCAAAGCAGACCCAACATTTTTTTCTTCAAATCTTGATCCTTGCTACCTTGACCCAATAATCTTTGATAGTCATTATTACTCTTGAGACCAAATCCTCTACGTGATTGTGGTCCTTCCTGCCGACTCATCCATCTTCCATACACCTTTGTGCTTCCATTTCATATCCCTTTCATTTAGTAACTTTTATTAAAGTGAATGTTACGAAAACATGAGATCACACGAGACTTTTATCTTGTTTGGCATGAGAATCACACATGTGGTATAGGTATAGGGATATTGTTTAATACATTAAATTCCTATAGTGCGATTAGGTTGTAAATCATGAGCGGATGGGTAATTTCAAGTGTGGATAGGGTTGACTGAGATGTTGGATAAAATATTTATAATATATGATCTTTTTTTTCTTCCTTAATGGGTATGCTAATATTTTTCTTTGATAATAACTGATAATAACTAATAATGTAGTTGTATATTTGCATTGTGTGGATGTCTCCTCATAAAGTATAAGAAAATATTACTAAATTTATTTATAACATTATGTATATACTCTAATTCAATATTAGTAATACATAACCATAATTTTTTTTTTAGTCTTACCTTTAGGATTTGATGGTATAGACATTATAGTAGTTGTAGAATATATTATTCGGCTTTCCTTGTAACCATGATGGTTGGCCATTAAAAATGAAAATATGTGTTTATTTTAATTCCACTACAATTTTGGGTGAAGAAAATAATATATGTAGGAAATAATAAAGAATGATGCTTTTGAAATTTGGGAAGTTAAATTAATCATGATTTCTCAATAAAAAAATTTGATTTCCATACTTGTTAAAAAAAAACTAGATGTAGTATAACCTTATAGCCTATAATCATAATCCTATAATCATAACCATAACATTGCGTTATTCTTAGTTTTAATTCTAATTATAGTTTTGAGATTGACACGCTGATGCATGACATGACTATTATCATAATATCATGGCCTACAATGTGATATAGGATCTCAACATTAATATAGTGCAATGAGCTAAAAAGGTTAGATGTGTGCGTTGATTTAGAATAATTGAAAGAACATGCAATATCATAGAAAGAACACAAAATATAATATTGAAGATAGAGTTATAGAATGAAAACCAAATTTTATTAACAAATAAATTGAGGAAGAACACTATAATATATATAGTAGTAGTACACAATGGCTAAAAATGAATTATTTTATCTTTGATAATAGATTTGACACTAGGCTCATTGAACAAAATAAACATTGAACAAAATAATTAAGAAGAGTGAGGGAGACCCCTATAATTACAATATGGATTGTAAAACCTAAAGTGAAGAAAAACCTAAAAAAACCACTTTGAACCTAGAACAAAAAGCCATGTTAGTTGTGTTGGATTGAAGCCTTCAATAGGTGTTGAATCTCAAATACATAAAATGGGCATTAAAATATTTTTTTAACATCAATTTTTTTTCCTTTTCCAATTTATATAGAAAGTTTATATTTAAATATTAATTTATATGGATATTTATATATTTTATTTAAGGTATGTATTGAAATATAAAAGTAAAATAATATATATTTTTTTCAATTTCTTTATTTTTTATATAAAATTATATTATTTAATATAGAAATCAAAATATTTTATTTATGGCTAAAAATATATTATTTTTTTGTTATTAATATGCTATTTTTAAATACCCAAAAGGATTTCACATCTTGAAATATAATATTAATATTAGTTTCTTTTATTTTATTTTTCTTTGGCATAGGCTTTATATATTAGATTAAAAAACTATCTAGTTATTAGTAAGTTGTTATCACCAATATTATTTTAGATATCACTTGCAATATTTATATGAAGTAGGGAAGGAATTACCCATTTCCCAATATTGAAATTAGAAAATTTTCAATATTTATTATTTTATTTTATCTTTCAATGTAAAATTTGAAATTATGTTATTTACCATATACATTAAAATATTTTATTTATGATTGACATTAAAAAAAATTATACTTGTTATTACATTGTATATTTAATATTAATTTATCTATCTATCTCTATCTCTCTCTTTCTCTCTCTATATATAAAATATTATATGAAAATATTTCTTTTAAAAAAATATAATTTCTTTTAAAACAATAATAATATTATGACTTTTTGATGTTAATATTATAATATATCAAAATTTTATAAAACATTTTATAATATATTAAAAAACTTAAAAAGATCGACTAATTTCAGTTATAAATATATAGAAAATCTAAATTAAAGAAAAAAATAATTATTAATTTATAAAATATACTATTTAATGTTTAATTAAATTTTAATAAAAAAATTAATTTAATAAAGAAATTGAATAAATATTAAAAAATTAAATATTATATAAAATTTAAAATATTTTAAATACAAAATATTCAATATTTTAAATATTAAAAATTAAAAATTTAAACATTTTTATCAAATTTTAATTTTAAAATATTTATATTAATTTATATTTTCATAAAATTTGAAATTATCTATTTTTTTTCCCTTTTCAAACTATAATTTTTTTTAAAATTTAATATATTAAATTTAACCTTTTGGTTGAAAACTCAAAATATGCTTCCTTATATTAATGATCCTCATTTCTAATAAACTTCTCAAGAGAATTTAGTATATCATGTACTTTCATATGTTTAACTATCTAAAAATATTTTAATCATTTTAAATTTTACATATTATTCTCATAGATGTTGTCCTCAAGAAAGCACTCTAAGCACGTATTCATATTTTTGTACATCATTCTCACATCTTAACACGTATAAAGAAAAAGAAATTATATAATTATATATATATATATATATATATTTCATTTTTTTTGTTATTTTCGTTTAAGATGCATAATGATTTGTGATAATTATAATGATTTTCGTGTTGATGTTTATATTTATGATGATTATTTTGGATTAATTTTAGAAAGGTTGATCAAGTTTAGATAAATATTAGTTAAAAGTTATTGAAATTATAATAGGAGAATGGATCATGTTTACTACTTAATCTTAGTACTCTAAAAGTATTGAAAATATAAAATTTAGCTTTTTTAATTTAACAATTTTATTAAAAAAAAAAAAAAACATGTAGTTTAACACAATGTTAGACCTAATAAACTAAAATTGATAATATATATTTATAATATATCGTAATATATTAATAACTACATATTAACTATTAACATATCTATTTACTAATTTTTTTTTAACTAAAATAAAATATTACTATATATTATAATATTAATTTTACTATTACTACTAATTAACTAATTTATATATATATATATATATATATATATATATATATATATATATATATTTTTTTTTTTTCATATATATATAATAATAATATTATATTATAGTATTAATATTATATTTAAAATAAAATAATTCTAGTTTTTTTTTTTATCAAAACATAATTTTATATTACTAAGGAAAAACAAGTACATATAGTTGGTCATCAACTCATCCTACCTCACTCCAATCAGATTTGTTGGTAAGGAGAGTTGGAATATACAATATAATATTTCTCAATTTTCACCTTATTTCCAAAGGGCTTCTGAGCTATACAAGCCAAAAAACAACCAAAATCAAGCCACATCCTAACGTATGCATGTTAGGGTGGTGGGCAAGGTGCATGGTCTACATGATATGATTGCTCCCTTTACATTTGTTGGTCATGCTGATGAAATTCGATGTGCTCTAGACACTCCTTGATCTCACGCAGACAATAATGAATTCAACCCCGGGTGTGATGGGCATGAGCTAGTTGCTCCAGAATTTCCTCTTGCATGAATTGAATGTCATTCCAGCAGGCAACAAATTCATTGTGATCCTCATACTTGTTGTCCTAGAGGTCCATGTTAGACTGAATTATTCTCAATTATTCAGCAATAGAGTCTAATGTGTTAGCCTAGACTACAAGGTCTAGTGGCTCACTCAGAATTTAAGCAAGCCCCTCCTCCTTATCCAGGCTAGTTGAATGAGCATCGCTAGAAGAAGAGGCACCAACACCTCTATTGTTAGCATGCCCATGCTGTGTTGTTCGACTCTAGAATGGGGCCTCCATCGTTGTCGTTACATTCATGCTGCAAAAACAATCTCAGGCTCCCACACTCCCAAACACTCATTTCTCTCCCTCACGTACTTACACACCCACAACCATAAACACTTAGGTCTTTCCACCCTCTTCTCTCTGTTGACATGTCCTGGGCTCCTATAATGGGAGTCGTCCACCCACATCAAAGCTTCCCCCGACCTTACAACTCCCCAAGGACACTCCAACCTATCGAATTCACAAAAACACACTAGCCAACTAGTGCACTGCCCCCAAATCCTCTTAAGCAACCTCTCAAACTAAGATTGGGCTTGAGATGTGGTGCTCCCACCCTTAGAGCACTCCCAAGTATAGAATTTCATCCCCTCAAAGCATCAATTCACCACAATATCTTGACCAATCAAACTAATGAATAGAAGGGTTAGAGGAAGGAACTCACCAAAAAGACTGAAGAAGCCTAGAGTTCGGTCCACCCGGGACCTAGACATAACCTATAACTCCAAAATTTTCTTTCTCCAGCAATTCCCATACCAATTCACTAGGCTCTCAGGCTCCCTCTCCAGGCGATAAACAAACTTGTTCCACCAAAGCCACATGCCCCCTCGACTAGTGACCTTGAAATTAACAAAGAAATCAAAGTCCAAACTAGCCCATAGAAACCAGACCAGGCACGAGGGAATTACCCAAGCTTGGAAAGTGGCAGAGTTCCACGGAAGTAGTCTATAAGCGACCAACAGGAGAGAATGATGTAAACTGACAGGGGTATAGACCAACACTCGACTCCAATATATGAAAATGGTGCCCTGGGATTCCAGATAAATTTTTGAAGGAAATACCAAACGCACATGCTTATCACTCCCACCAACAGTTTCCTACTCCGTCTTTTTGGCTTTCACCGAAAGCCTAGCAAATGAACAAAACCATCGCCCTTCCACTCTTCACATGTTCTCGTTGCCTGCCACAGGCACACTAGAACCCTCCTCCTCTAGAATACTTAAACCTCTGGTTCTCGTGGTAGTTCCTTGGGCGAGCCAAGATCGCCCTGTCCTATCCCATTACGCTTCACATGATTACTAATTGGGAGTGGGTAACGATCCCAAAGCCTCCTCGATCGTTTGTCTGCCACCCCCATTAGGGAAATAAAACAATATTAATTATTATTATATATTATATTAGTTAATAAAATATATATTGTAATATATAGGTATTACTAATAGTTATATATATTATGTTATATAATTTAATGAATTATATGAATATAATATAATTATGAATATTATATAAGATGTAATATAATAAGTATAATATAGAATATTATATATAAAGATGTTAATATTAATGTTATATGAAAAAAGATATATATATATATATATATATATATATATATATATATATCAAAAATCTTTCTCAATTGTTTTCTTCTCTTAAAAGTTAATAGTCTTATGTCTACTTTATATATATAGAGAGAATGAATAGTTATAGTTACTATCATGTATCAAATTTTTCTCCATTGTTTTCTTTTAAAAGTTAATAGTCTTATGTCTCTCTCTATATATAGTTTAACTTATAGACTAAATGACCTTTCACGAAAATCTATCTCAAGCAAAATTGTGACTTTTTGTTGTTTAAAATACATTTTTGAATTCATAAATAGATTTAGCATCATGAAAAACCTATGAGGGACTCTATTTCTAACAACTTAAACTAAGTTTTTAAAAATATATGCCAAATTTTGATTAAAATTCACTAGAAAAATGCTCTATAAAAAAGTCATTTCATTTATAAGTTAGACTATATATATATATATTCTACTTTTGAGTGTTTTAATCATTTCCTTAATGGTGTAAATGGATCCCGACCACCAAGAACCCCAGTGACACTCAAAATGAATTTTGGACAACTGCAACACAAATTTCCAATAAATTCTACCAAATTTTCTTAAAATCTTATTAGAATTTCCATAATTTTATGGAAAAATATATATCTAGAATAAATATAACCAATTATTATGTCAATACTTAATTTACAATTCATAATTATTAATATGAAAATTATAAAAAAAATTCAGTTTATTTTAATTATGAGTAAATAATTATCTTTTGAAAAATACATTAAATCATATTAAAATGAATATATATATATATATAGATATGGAAACCATAATTATTATAATTATGAAATTTGATAAATGTTTTAATATAATATCACAATTGTATATGAATCTTAAAAAGTGAATTATTCCTTTTATAATTTTATCACATTTGGCTTAGAATTTTATAACTTTTAAAATTGATTATATATATATATATATATATTTATATATATATGAATGAAATATTAAGATAGATAAAATTTAATATGTTTTATTTAATAAATTATGAATATGATGATTAAAGTTCACTCAAGTTTATGTAGTTTATTGGATTTTAAAATTGTAAGAAATTAATTATAATTTTTTAACATTTTATTTTTATATTGAAAAAGTAAGATAGAGAAGTATTTGCCATATTGTCATATTTTTGGTAAGTTAAATGGTCAAGATTATTGGTAGTGTAATAAATATTTTGAAAATTAGATCGAATTTGAGAATAAGATGGACAATGAGAAAAAGTGTTTTTCATATTTGACCTTCTTAGGATCGTACAACTCACAAACTCTTTCATGCCATGGTGATTTTGGAATTAATCAATGTCCTATTTCACTATAAAGCTCTTGAGAATTAGTTTTAATATTTGCAATGTCCATTTACTTCTTAAAAGTCAAGACAAATATATAATTTTTGGTTTTTGAGATTGACCTTGATCACCTCCTTATAATATTTTAATTTTCTTTTTCTTTCTAGCTATTTATTTTCCAACAATTTCTCCTTAGATTTGAAAGCAATAATATAATTTTCCCATTATTTTTTAGATATAATGTAATTCAAAATTTCACATCCATATAATATAACATGAATAATTAAGAAATACTTACTTTTTAAATCCAAATCAAAAAATTTAATAAATTACAATTATTTTCAAATCTATAATAAACTTTTCCATATTTCTTTATACATTTTTCAATTAAACTTATAATATTCCAAAATATTATTATAATAATATTATCATATAAATTCCAAAAAAACTCCCCCTCAAAAGCAATTGTCATACATAAAAATGAGAGATTTATTCAAATTTATCTAATCGTATCTTGCGTACTTTATAGGATGTCCCATCTGTTAAAAATAATAATAAAACATTGAACCTTCAACTTCAAACCAAACTTGCTTTTCTACTTTCTCTGAATGTGCGTAGCAGCCGCCATGAGGGGAGATTGCGTGCTCTGCCGTCGTTGTGTGATTCAACACATGTTCAAATAATTCTGGAAAACAATTTGCTTTCCTCAAGATGGGGCGTTGCCGCCTCATACGAAAGAGAATAACGAAGCCTTTATTTCATTTCGACGTGTAGCTTTCATCGTTCCCCTTTATAAATTTGATGCGGGAAGGGCTGCTGCCGCCATAGATTTGCTTGGCACTAAAAGCAGGGAGGAGGAGAAGCTGATGTAAGTAAATGAAGCTTAATGGATAGGACACAGAGGCGAGCCAAGCAGGAGCCAAGGCTGATGCTGAACGTAATTGATAAGGTAATTGTTGCAGAGGTGAATTTAATTTATTATTTTAAAATATTTTTAGAATCAGTAAAGTATTTTTGTTTGGTTAAGAGTTTTTCTTTTTCAGACTTAAGGAAATAGTTTAATTGTGCTATATTTAGAGGTATTTATTTGGCAAGAGTGAAAGCCTGCACCTTAAATATTATCAAATGGTTATTCTAAATAGTGTATTTTTCTTTAAATAATAGTGATGAGTCAACTTGCATGACCGATAGCAACCAAAAATAGCTATCCTCACTAATGATTTAATAACTGAATCAAAACCAAAAAATAATATTAACATTAAAAATGGTATTAGCCTGGATATTAATGTAAAATGGTATTAGCCTGGATATTAATGTGGAACTGTTGAGAAATTTTTGGAAAAATTGAGTTTTTTATATATATTTAAAAGCAGAACTAATCAAACTTAAACTCATAGGTTACATAAGAGCTCGACGGAATTATCTATTTTATAGCTTGATGGTTAGCCCAAATAATAACTTGGATATGTAGAGCAACTATTTTTATGAAAAAAATGTGCTTTCAATTGAATTTGGGATGACTTTTGAAGAGAATAATTATTTCCATTCATTGATTAGGAGTGTTGGAGGTACTAAGCGCTCAGTTTCAGAAGTTCTTCCTCGGCTGATCCCCAGTCCCGGTTTTGATCCCCAATAGAGAACAAGATGTCGTCAGATAGAGACGATTGTTCAAGGTCTGTTACACGTTTTGAGTCTGGTACAGTTGGTGTTTTTATTTTCAGCTACTTCTTGTTTCATTTATTTTTTTCATTCCAGACCTGAGGCGGCCACGATTCCGGGCAAGCAATCTGGTGCGCAGTTGACAATTTTATACGGTGGAATGGTGAACGTGTATGAGGATATTCCTGCAGATAAGGTATGGGGATTCACGGAGTTCAATTAATAGACTAAACTATTTTATTGGTTGGAATTTTTTCCAGTTTCCTCTATTAATAGAAAGAAATTGTTTTTTGATGTTGGAATATGGTGATATAATTTGGAATGAAATTGTGATAATATACTGAAATTAGCATTTTTTTTTCTTCAATGTTTGACATGAAATGAGTAACTAGCTTGAAACATAATTACTAGTAAACTTCTAGAAGGCTATGATATGTCCTCTTCCTCGTAACCTAGTCACAACAAGGAGATTTGAATTCGATTCTCCCAGAATTTCAACAATTTCACATTTCTAGTTTTTTTTAACAATAAATTTTAATTTATTTATTTTTATCGCTTTTTCACATATTTAATATAAAATAAATTCAATATTATGAAAAACCTCCAAACGCTTAAACTCCAATATTAAACGACTTAAATTTCCTTTCACAGAATTTTAATTTTGTATGCCCTAAAATGACATATGTTTCCTTGTACAGGCCCAGGACATAATGTACATTTAACTAAATTTTAACTTTGTATGCCATCTAATGACATCTGTTTCCTTGTACAGGCCCAGGACATACTGTTCATTGCGAAAGGTGGAAATTATTCGAATTATTCATACACTCAGCTCAAAATACAATTTCCTGTCATGAAGTCATCGGAGGGATCAGTAATCCGCCGCCACCAATCTTCAAGTGGCAAGGTGCTCACAGGTACGACCAAGGCCTGCAGTTTTCATACTCTTCATTAATTTGAGGTCAATCCGGCCTCCACACAGCTAAATCTGATGTACTTCTTTCACACCAGTTGAATATACAGAAGATGATTAAGAAAAGGAAATATGCAGATGAGTAATAGATACTTATTAGAGTAATTTGATAAGTAGTCAAATTTACTTTTTATAAATTTAGGTTCTTATTTTTTCTCTTTTCTTTTCCAAATCCTTTAGGACTTAGAAATTCTATTTCAAATTTAGTTGGATTTGTCTTTCAGATGCAACAGGAACAAATCTATTCGCAAATTTTCTTTTCGAATCTTTTAAGAACTCTCTAGAAAAATCAAATTTAGCAAAAGAATTATGTGAAAATATTTTTATAGGAAAAATCAAATCTATTAGAAATTTTGTAGAATTTTATTAGCAAGCTCCCCGTAATTAGTATCCTGATAATCCCCTTGATGTCATTTTGGCAATGGCATGATGAACAGATCTTCCAATAACGAGGAAGCATTCCCTGCAACGTTTCCTAAAGAATCGCAAGGACAGGTACCTTAACCACTTCCATAACAATATTTGCTTTCTGCAATTTGTTTTCTAATGATTTTTCAGGTCTCCCCGCTATGAAATGCGCAACTAACAACTAAAATGAAAATGCTATCTTGTTCTGCGTTATGCAGGCTGAATGCAAAGGCAAAGTCTCCATATACGACATCTGAAACAAATAATCCCAAGCCTCCGCGATATCCATCATCATGGTCTTCAGTAATATCGCCCTCAAATTCTACTCCAACGTAATCCCATTCTTCACCATGAGAATCCCTCCAATATCTACGAAATGTTTGTTTTTTTGTTTTGCAATTTGATATACGCTTCCAGTTTGTAATCTTGCTATGCCATGGTACAATGGTCTGTAAAGCTCCGTGACCTACGCCAACTAATGCAAATATTTGAACGGAAACAACTACGTTTGTTGCAGTGAAAAAATACTCCCTTCTCCAAATTGTTTCAGTTTTCCAATAGTATTATGATTGTTTGTAAATACTAGCAATTGCATCACATGTTGCAAAAGAAATATGGTAAAACAATAGTATAAGAAAGAGTAGCATGAAGAAATAAACTCTGATATGTTATGAGATTTAATTGAATATCTAAATTATAAATATAAATTATTTTATTTAAAAAGAAATTTTAGGTTTGGAGAAATGTTTGGATAAAAAAGTTGGCTTTTATAGCTCCACACATTAAGCCTCTTTTATAAAAGAGTTCAAGTTGTTAAAATAAGTTATATTTAATCCATATCCAATCTATATAAATACAAAAGTTAATAGAGCTATATCACTATTTTAACAACCTTTTCTTTATGCTCCTTCACATGTAATTGTACTGGTAATAAACATATAAGAACTTCTTCAACTTACCATTTTTTTCCATGTATTGATGTTTTCTTGTCATCTCTCTACTCTATCTTTAGCTTAGTTATGACAAAACAAACCCTATTCGGGTTTTGAATCTTCTTCAACATCTCTAGCTCTTCTAGTGTCCATCTCTAAACTTTTCTCTTCAATTCCTCCAATTCTTGGTTCTTCATGCCTGAGGTTGCTCCTCTTCTTGGTAGAATCCGCATAGTCCTTAAGTTGTCTTCCATTCAGAAACCTTCCTAAAAAAAAGCTTGCGCATGCAGATCAAACATTCTCTACTGTAGAAGCAAACATGCAGTTCAAAATGCTGCAACCACAAAAGTTTTACCTACACGTAGAAGCAAACATGCAGTTCAAAATGCCGCTTACTAATGACGAGAAAAAGTTTTACCTACACGTAGAAGCAAACATGCAGTTCAAAATGCCGCTTACTGATGACGAGAAATATGCTTCGATATAGACATTCTTCTTAAAATTTATATTAGCTATAGACTTGAGGATCGGGCTCAACCCCGATCCATGCAGAGGAGTCATACAGCTACCAAACCTTTACTACTCAAGGTTACTTTAGAAGATACAGGAATTGGCTCCTTACCTTAATGAATGAGCCTGGAGACTAGGTTCTAAATTGGGTAATAAACAGTGGATGGAAGTAGCGTAGATCGCTGCTAAGGTAGCACAAAGTCACCTCAGCCCCTGGTGAGGGTTGCGCGAAGGTGATTATAATAGATTGTGAAGGCCTCAGAAGTCAGGATAGTGCGCGAACCGACCTGTGCAAAGGTATTCATAGTTGGACTAAACCGACCCCTCAGACATATCAACGGTGCGGAAACTTGGTTCCAGCATCCCCCCATACTGCTTCGGGTGAGACCTTGGTCCACGCTCTGTAGGCTGTTGCCGAAAGGGCCAGTAGTGTAGGGATTTGTTTGGCTAATTAACTCCAAACCTCGGTCAGTGCCCATCAAGTCAGCAACACTAGCACATAGGGGAACCATGCCATTTTAGGACTACAGGTAGTTTATTTATCTTTGTGATCAAAGTACACTAGAGGATAGGGCCAAAATGGTTGAGTTTTATTTGCACAACATGGCCCTCAAAAAAAATGAATCTTTGGGACCCTAATGCCAAGCTAGGAGATCTACAATTAATGGCTTTGGCAACATCGATGAACCATGAGGAGTCAAGAGCTGTAGAGATGAAAAGGATATTGGCCAGAGAGCAAACTGAACCTCTTTTGATCAGAGCTAAACAATCAAATCCCATGGCCCTCATCAGTACCCATAATTTGATTGCAAATGATCGTCAGTTGGCACCTAGATATCTTGTTGCCCAAGAGAAAGCAATTTCACATTTTGAGGACATGTTTAGGCTGCTAGGAGATGATAGTATACATGCTTTCCTAAGGAGATGGAACACACTACCACACAACTTAAAGATAAGATAATATCATTCCCCTCAAAGTTTTGGAGAGGCACTCAACAGGACACCTATGTATAAGCAATCTATGCAAAGGTTGAAGGTTAATTGGATAGGCCTAAAACTCAGTCCACCACTACTCTTAGGGATGCTAGAAGGGAGAAAAGAAGAAGAAGAAAAGAGGCAGTGGGAAGAAGTAGAAAAGAAATTAGGCTTCTATGAACAAGAAGAGGAGACCACAACAGAGGCATGGGATGTCATAGAGGCTACCAGAGCCATGAAGGATATGGATATTGACTAAGTTGCTCAGAGGATGAGTAACACTTTTAGTAGGGGCGTGATGGTGAGCCTCATCATTAGGTAATTATATGGGCCTTAATTCACCTCCTATCTTAGTCAAACCAACTATTCTCATAACTTATTACATACTTTTGATTATATTTTTTTTATGATATGAGTTAGAGTTGGATATTTTTCTTTGTGGTCTAATGTGCATTTAATGCAGGATTAAAGGATAAAATCAATGAAGTTTGGAAAATACCAAGGTCAAAACTCAAATGGGACAAGGGAGAGGGATTATAGGAGGTAAATCCTCCTCATTTACTACCCCTCCATTTGAATATTCCTCCATCAGCTCATAGTGCAAACAACCAAATCATGAGGACTAGAAGGTAGTTGAGCAAGTGAAAGACAAAGCACCAGTTTATCTCGAGTTTGGGAACCGAGCCTCCATAATTTTAAGAAAGTCATTGGAGACTTCAGATGTATAAGTAGAGAGGCTTAGGACCTCAAGAGGATTTGGATTTTTGATTGGAAAACTCTACTCTATTTTCAAGCTGCAAGACTTGTGACAACTTTTGATGTAATCCATTGTTTTGGTAATAAGAATGAGTTTTGTTTTGTGCCAGCACTGAGTTAACTCAAAGGGTTGAAGCTCTTGGGTTAGGGCCTGACCCTAGCATCCAAGGCTCCTCTTTATTGTACATGTATGCTAGTATACATTCATAGCTTAATTGTTAATTTTCTTGGTAGATGCATTTCCATTACAACAATATAGATTAGATTAATTGTGTGATAGTTTGCTTCCATTTGTGCCTTCTTTCAAGTAGCAAGTTAGCAAGGAGAAAAAGGATCACCACAAGGTTGTCAGTAGGTGTCTCGACCTCACTTCCTCCCTCTGGGACCATGACTTGAGGAAGGGACCCTTCAGCAACCCCAAAAACACAAATTTCTAGTTCTTGTATGAGCTTTGGAGCTTGTTGTCTTTGATTCAATATTTTGATCATGTTGGAAGGCAGATTTCATTGTCATATTTTTCCATCTCCATTTCTGCAATAAGATCTCACTCATGCTTTCATTCCCTTCAACAACTTTCTTCATGCATAACATAGGCAATTGGTTCATGCTTTTCTAGTTTATGAAAATGTATCTTGTTGCATAGTTCTTGGAAGACACACATGTTTTAAGAAGAGCAGGTACTTTAGGAGGAGACCCAGAATTCATCACCAACAACTACCTTCCACTTCATCCACTGTAGCCATCTCTTGTTTCACCATCACCCTCACTAGTTTTTCATCATTTTTCATTGAAATTCCCCTAGATACATTGAGCAAATTTAACCATCTCTTATCTTGGATATTGACTCTTGAGTGCTCCTAGACCTTCTAACACCCCATTCCACTCATCACACACCTTTCCCAAGCTTCCCAACACCTCCAACACGTCACAATTAGCTCTTGGCTATATCCTGTAGGTTTCCTGTGGTTTCTAGTACATCCTGTAGGTTTTCCTCAAACGGCTTGTTTTGAAGCCGAATTGATGGGAAATCTCTAGGAAGTCACAAAAATCCTCCTAGGACCCCTCCACAGCATCCAACCACTTCATAAACCTTCCAGCCATCCTAAAACACCTTCCATCCACCTGTCACATCCACAAGAACAATTAGTTTGCATACTTGATTTTGCCTAAAAAACCCAAAAAAGTGAAAACAAATTTAGTTTATGTTTTTGCTTGCACATTAGTATGGTTTGATGCTTTTTAATTCTGCAACTTAGATAGTAGCATTTTATTAGTGTTGATTTAGCAATTCTGCTTAGGATAGTTGCTTAAATGGTTAATTAGGATATGGTGTGATTTAGCATTACATGTTGTTTTTCATTACTGCAGTAGAGTAGCTCTCTTGGAGTAGATTTTCCCTTCTTCCATCAAAGAATAAAGCTTCTTATGACTCTATAGAAGTATGGCTTGGAACCCCAGTTGTCTCTCGCCAGCTGAACACTGACAACAGGCAGGACCATCGCTTTTACTTGTGCATACAACACTGTCACCTCCAAGTTTGTATGAACCCCAGGTTGATAAGTAAAGCTGGTAGCCTAGGAGTTGCAGTATCCTTGCTGCAATACTGGCAGTCATCAACAACTTGTTGGAGGAGATTACCCCCAATAAATACAAGTTTCCACTTATGGTAGGCTACAATCTGATTGAGGCACCAACCTCAAAAGAGTGCAAGCAGTTTCTCATTGTAGAATACAACCTAATTTCAACTCCAACCTCGATGATGAATGGACTCCAACCTTCTATAGGCTCCAACCTTGATAATGAGCGGGATCCAACCTGCTCTAACCTCCAACCTAATTAAAGCTCCAACCTCCTTCTTGAACTCCTCGTGGAGCTCTATTTCACATCATTTTCAAAAGGTATCTATTATCATCATAAATATTTATATTTTTATAAAAATAAATAATCACAACTTGTAATCACTAATATCACCAATGCAATATTTTCATCTTTTCATCATCATCTCGACCTATCCACACTATGAATGTTATCAATGACACTGTAACCTTCAAATACTTTCAATACAACAATCATTGTCACATTATGAAAATGTTGCTACCACTTCAAGTATAGTCATATCAATGTTTGTCATTCTCTATCACATTGTTTTCCATATTTTTCTTCAATTCATTCATCAATATGGGAACTCAAAGTTCTTATTTGACCATTTTCTAGCCTTGTTGTTGTAGTGGCTACAACCATGCTCCAAAATTTTTCCTGTGCTTTGATTTTGGAGCCTTCCTTCCTATCCACAAGAGCTTATCTTGTACTGTTGTCAAGTACTCATGATTTGACTAAGGCTTAAATTTTTTATTTTTTCTTGTGTTTACTCATTTTTACACTTATTTGATCTTTCTAAGTCATAAGCTAACCTTTTGACTTTGTCAGACAATAGTTATGGGCATGCCTCCAGAAATTGTATAATCCTTGAGGGCAAACAACCTTGATGATTGGAATTGCGCAGTCTAGACTAGAAGTTAGCCTTGATCTCGGAAACTACGCAATCATGGAAGGAAACCCAGCACTAAGCCAAGAAACTATGCAATCCCTCACTTAGCTAAAAAATTGCGCAGTGCAGTGAGACTGAAAGTTTCCTAGTTCTCAAAATTGCACAATCTTTCCTAGCCACATGTATGGAAAGTTTCCCTAGAAAAGAAAGAAAAGAAAATCTAAAAATAAAAAATAATCCCTAGAAAATAGGGATCCATTATTATTTTCCCGAAGGTGGCACATTTCTATTTTTAGAAGTTTCTGCCAAGTGTCGCTTTTTCCTTGATTTTAGGCATGCACGTCATAAACCCTAATTTTCTCAAATCTAGTTAATTGACACCTCTAGAGCTCATTTTCACGTTCAATATTAGAGCTCTGGAATTCCTGAGGCTTTTTGTCGTTTCGCTTGTCTGACTGCTTTCTTTTTTGTTTCTATTCATCGTTTCTAGAATTTCAATATATTTTAGCTTGTAGAAGTGTTGCTTCAATTTCTTATTTGACTTTCAAAAGTGTCGCATCGGTTTTCTCGTTTTTTCACCGATGGTCACCGTTTCGGTGACTCTCCTCACACATTTGTTTTTCCTTCCATTTTTTAGTTTCTCCAATTGATTCACATTGATTCAACTCTACTTAGTCAAATCCAAACTCAATCTCACATCATCACTTAGATCTTATTGCTTCCCACACCTTCACCGGAAAAATATACACTTTCCTTGGCGAGTTTTTACCTTACCCAACTAGGCACTGTGCAATCCTAGGACTCAAGCTGAGAGCTTGGCCTATGATACTATGTAGTGCACAATACAGGCTGGACCAATTTTGCACTACGTAGTTCTAGGGCTCAGTCTATTAGCCTTACCCACTGAGACTATGTAATGCGTTGTCTCTCCCAGTCTCTGCCTAGGCTGAACTGCGCATTTTGCAGTCTCACGCCTTAGGCTGCACCCTTAAAGCTTGGATACTAAGACTTTGCAATGCACAGTTCCCAAAATCACTCCCCCTCACCTGTTCATGGAAACTGCACAATCACTCTCACTAGTTGTCCGACTTGCTGCTTGATAACTCTTTGATGTTAGATTTGCAAAATCTAATGTTTGCTTGCTATGAGTGCCTTTTCTGTCCCATAGGTATCATAGTTGAGCACTTCTCTCCAACAATCATTGTTACCATGGCACCCAAGAGGGTTGCTTCAAAACATACCACTGACAGTAGTACTGGGGATGAAGTTGAGAAAATGCCAGT
Organism: Pinus tabuliformis; assembly: GCA_031772625.1. Lineage (NCBI taxonomy): Eukaryota > Viridiplantae > Streptophyta > Pinopsida > Pinales > Pinaceae > Pinus > Pinus tabuliformis. The sequence continues at coordinate 506,393,407 of CM062812.1, forward strand.
GGATTTGTCAGTGTATGTGAACACTCAACTATTTGTATAAAAGTATTCAGATCTAACATGGCACAACGTTAAGGAATCTTTTCAACAAGGAGCTTCAAATTATATCTATAGGACATACATGTTTACATTAGTGTTCAACAGTCAGTATTACACAGGATTTCATGCAGGTATCCAACCTTCCCTTCCCAAGTTCAGATGTCATCATCTTACAGTCCTAGGAAGGAAAGAAGTCGCAAGATGAAAGAGGATCATGTTTTTATGAAAGCGGATTTCATAAACAAGGCAAAGAGGAAACAAAGGTTGTAGAGAGAAGAACAAAGGAAGAGAGAATAAAAAACAGATAAGAATGGAGGAATATAAGCAAAAGCCCAAAGAAGAAGAAAGGCAATGCACAATACTAGTAGAAACAGTGCAGAAGCAAGTTGAAGAGAAGGAATAGAACCAACGAGCAATAGACGAGAAGAGAAAACAGACATAGGATCAAAATATTTCTCATCAGATTGAAGACTTGGTTGAAGTTGTAGATATGGAGTTGGAAATGGAGCCACAAAATGAAGATGTTGACCAGATGCCAAGTGCACCACATGTCACTATTCAGTCTACACCGCCTTCAGTAGCAGAGTTAGCTCTGAGTGAGGAAGGGAATGTTGTTCCTCTTGATGATGATCTGGTAATGGGCTTGTATAATCTTTCATATGATGAATTCCGAAAGATAATTGTACAATCACAAAGAAATAATCTTTCAGATGATCATGCATCACGTATATTCACTAGAGAGAGGGTGATCGTGGCGAACACCCGTAAGAATCCAAATGCCATTTTTGAAGCCAACTTGGCCTTTCGAGGTGTAGCAAGATCGAACACTTAGTACTGGATGGCCAAGAATAAGAAATTGGAAAAAAACTTACGGGCTGACCGACAAGAGATAGAATAGCTTCGTGCAGCAGCATCGAACGTAGTCTTTGCATAGGTGTACTTGGAGGAAATGAGAGTAGCAATACTTGATGAAGTATCAACTTTTGGAGAGATCATTCAGGACCTCTATGAGGAGCACATAACCATACATAAGGCAGTTTTTCAATTGCATAATTTGCAGTAGCAGAGCAAAGACTATGCTAAAACTCCTAAGAATGTATAAGCTTCCTTTGTCGTCATGCAGTGATGGACGATGTGATACAAAGGGGCACCGCTTAACTTGCCAAAGAAAATGAAGCCACAATGATATGAATGGGAAAATTAGTTTTGTTGTACTAAATTCCCTTTCAAAATATGTTAAAAGTGCTTAAGGTTTCATGAGGTTAATTGCAAATTTAAACATGAGTTTTTGAGTGCTCTTATGTAAATTTTATGTACAAATTAACATAAACAAACGATTGAAAAAAAACATATAACAGACATGAACATCACCAAAACAATATCACAACAACACATGATGAAGGAGTTCACCCGCCTAGGCTACGTCTCCTTCGTCCATCTTCTAATGGCTTGACCCTCTCTATTATTCTCAGAAGTGTGAATACATTAGTTTACAATGCTCAGAAAGCTCTGAAACCTATTCGAATGGCTCTAGAATGCCAAAAAAATGCCTGTCTAGTCTCTTTATGCTTCTGATTTGGTCAAAAACAGAAGAAGTTATGACTTCCCCAAGTTTTTCTGCTAATCGCACCACAATTTATCCAAAATCCAGCACCATCATACAAATTTGCCCCAAATTGTGCTAACAGAGTGCCGATTTAGCCAATTTAGCCGATTTCTGGGCAAAATTATTAGGCACATTAAATGGCCTATAAGGTCTTAATTCCAAAATTTATGGTCATGTGGGGTTGACATGCCCGGGGCTAAGGCCAATGGCCTTCCCCCAGCGGTCGGGCAACCTACTCCATTTTTTGGTGGTCACATTAGGGTGGCGCGTCCAAGGGCTGGCCCCCATGGGTGGCCCTTTCCTTGGATTGGCACGGACCTCAACGTTAAATAAACAATGAACACCATAGATATTAAGAACTATGGTATGGCATATTGGTAGGAGGCTTGGTCTTGATGCTTAGAGGTTGCGCTTTAGACTGCCGTCACTAATGCTCTAACCCTTAATTAGAATTTTGGTGGCCCTCAGGCTACCACATGGTAGCCCCTAGCTATGCCATGTGGCAGCCTATGGTTGGCCACCTTCTGACCAATCAAATTCCGTCAAATGCACCCAATGAGATTGTGCCACTTGGAACTCCATGATTTGTCGAAGGCCTGTCGACTGGTCAACCCTGCCACATCAGCCTACATAGTTAGCACTATGTCAGGAGTACAGAATGCCGACTGGGCTGTCACATTTTGCCAAAATTCGCCTATTTGGGAAAATGAATAGAACATGATTCTAGGAGCATACAGAGTCCGTTTCATGCGAAACAAGTTGCACCAGATTTAGGATGATGAGAACTACATAGTTATTCATGTCCCACGCTGATCTAACAACTTTGAATTTTGAGCTCTTTTTTTAGCACCTGATCACATAGGAAGAGCTGGAGAAACCAAGAGTTCGAATGTTGATTCAAAATAACAGGAATCTCGCCTCTTTCATTAGAAGTATTTAAGCCTCATATGTATAGTTATACAACAATTTTGAGGTGTTGGTGAATGCATACAGGATCCGATTAGTTGCTTCACTCATGGAAGCTAAATCCAGGAACCATGTCAGGAAGGAGATTGAAGAGTACTTGGAGGAGCTAAGATAGATTACCACCAAGGAATATTTATAGCTGAATAGACATAATATTCAGAACTACATCGACGGTCCTGTCCAAATTAGAACAATGTTTCTCATGCTTCAGAAGGAGGTTGAAACTGGTTCCAAAACATTGTACCCGGATGCCATGGAGGTAAGAGTGTACTCCCATCCAGACACCATTACGAATTTTAGGGATGTCATCGCATAGTATCAAGCATGGCACCAATATGTGATCAAGAAGAATCAAGTGGAAGTTGTTGAGCTAGAGTTTCCCCAAACTCAAGCATCATAGTGTTTTGTCTTGTTAGGCTGTCAAGTTGTCCCTACCCTATTTTGTCTTATATTGGTACAAGTGTAAATTGTAATATTATTTGTAATTATGTTATAAGTGAAATTCAAAGTGTCAATATTGGAATATAAAGAGTCATGATATAATGTAATGAGTCATTTTGTAAACAAGTTGAAGAGTCATGGGGTTAGTCCAAAGGTCACAAAGGGGAGTTGAAGAGTCACCCCCGCTTGTTATAAATAGAACCTGATAACTCATGTAACAAATTTTCGGGACCCAAGATTTTGGCTAGGCTTAGGCTTGGAAGGAGATTGGGAGTATTGTGAAGAGCCTTGGCTTCTCCGTACTATAGATCGAGTATACGTCTTTGGAGGAGTACGTGTTCATGACTTTAATGTTCCACTATTGGGGCTAGTGGTGTGTCAATGGTGTATGTAGGAATGGAACTTTAACTTATAACAAAAAGTAGAGCCGACACTCTTTCATGCATATGTTATGAATATAGAAGGACTAGTCTTGTTGTATTTTCAATGTATTCTATTTAACTTAAATGCTTATGCTTATGAACTGTTTTGTTTGCATTTGTACGTATCTTGTTGAATGCATGTTATTGTATTAATTCATCACCTTAACTTAAGTACTATTCCACATGTTAGCTCGTGATGTCATTATGCTCATGTGTTCCTTTTAAGTTGCGTATTATTATAGGCTTCAAAGAGGTGCACTTCCTTTTCCCTTTGTGGTTGGAACCTTCATGCATCACACTTGACTTTCCATGCTGTCAAACACTTGCTCTCACCAAAGTTACTATACTTCACTGTGCGCATTTTTGTATTCAAGTCATAACATTACCACCCACTACTGGGACTCCTACTCTGAATGGTGTGAGGTCTATTTGGGACTTCATATTTGGGAGATCGCCTAAATATTGGCAGGTCCAACATTGTCAACATTTATGGCGCTAGAAGGAGGGCCAGATGACAAGGTGAGCCCTTGAAGTCTATTTTGAATTTCTACACTCAATTAATGACTTCTCCCCAAATCATAACCCCGACATATTTTTTCAGACACACAAATATGAAAGTGTTGATGAGAATTATTGATGACTTGTCGAATTTTAAATTCAATGGCGAGGGTGAAACAACCTTATTTGAGCACACCACCTATTTTCTTGATTTCTACATGAAGCACAATATCCATTGTGAGGATGTTGGTTGTAGGTTTTTCATCCTCACGTTCGAAGGGCACGTATAAGAATGGTGTAACACATTTCCTACTGACTCCATATACTCTTTCTAACACCTTGTCACAGAGATGTTCTGTGTCTTTGATATGTATAATCATAAAACTCTGTGCAAGAAAATTTTGAATTTGTGAAAAGCACTTGATTCATTTTCTCTTTCAATATACAGAATATGATGTTGATTGGTCTTTCTTGGTTGAAAGATTCCAATATCTTGTTCACATTTCAGAAAATATGCACGAGCTTGAATATTTCGAACCTCTCCCAACGTACCTCAGTATTAGATCTCCTAAATACATGATGGATGAAGTTGTTCCAAGTGACCCTTCGTCCCCTTCTCATCAAACAACTCTAGTTCCGCAAGTTGAGGTGGGAGAACTTGAGAATTCATATGCTAATCTACCACCATCTTCTCCCACCCCACATACTCAAAAATTTAAGCGCAGGCTTGGACTATGAGTTTGATGGTTACGCTCAAGTGTTATCTCCTCATCCTCCATCCTTTGCTCCCTCCGATCCTTTAGATTGTGATTTGTTGTGTTTCCCTGTTTCAAATATCTCTTTTGATGTTCATGAGGATCAATTTTTGGATGGATTTAGTGTTGAGTAGCCAACTTGTGATATCATTTACGATGATTATGAGTGGGAGCCCATAGCTAAACAAGAACCTACAATGAAGGATGATTCTTCTCCTTCTGCACCTCTCCCTCATTATCCTGACATATTCCATGATCCTGTCACCCCTGTTAAATCTTGTGAAGAATAAGTTTTTGATCATTCTGAGAGCACATGGAATGTCCATTTTTCATTCAAATGTGGAGAGGAAAAATCTATTTTTCTTGACCTTTCCAATCTCTCATCTTATCTTTATAAAAATATAGAGGGTGAAATTTATTTTTATTCATCATCCCTCTTTATGATTCATTAGATCACGAGGATGCCTCTGTTTGTAATCTTGAACTTTCTCATCATGGTTTTCGTGATATTTTCATTAATTCTTTTGATGTGATTCTGATTTTTCCATTGTCGATATTTCTAGGCCATCGATCTTTGATGATCCATATTTTGAGGTGTTGGAAATTTCCCAAGCTGTTGAGGCACTTTAGCTCGAGCTGATGGTTATGTCAAGTTCTTGTAGTCTTGAGGTCAGTTCCACTTCCAATTAGAAATGTGTTAGATTTTTCTAGGCTCCTCATCACTCTGTCACACAAATCGAAGATCAATCTATTTTACAATTTTCACATCCTCCATATATATCACACGATCCCATCTCTTAGTGATTAGAGGAGTCATATATGGCGATCATGGTTGCAAAACAAAAAATTTCTTCTTTGTTTATGTTCACTCATTTTCATAGTTCGAAAGTTTTCTCTTGCATGTCTTCAGGTCGCAGTGTGTCTAAAAATCACCATGCCTTTATAGAATATCTTCCATGCACGTTTCATTCTTTCTTTTCTACACATTCTTTTAAACTTCTACTATTTTGGTTTCTATTGTCTTATGTTTATTGTTTATTGTTATGCTTTTATATCATTTTTGGCATGCATTCCCTCGCATACACAGGCTAGCCAATGCGCAAGTGGCTACATTGGAAGTATTGTTTCACATAAGTTTGGCCTATTCAATGTTAGGTTAGGAGTAGGAATAGTTGTTTTCTTTTCTTGTTTGTTTCTTTTATTTTCTTTCTTTTACTTTCTACTCTACACTTTTCTTCTACTTGTTTTCTTTCAGTCATAGGATAGCTTCCACATGAGACCATGTTTAGCATCTCAGACAAGTAGGGTGAAGTCTAAGAGGAAGTTATACTGCTATCAACGACTGATTATCTTTATATTCTCCCTCTTTATGTGAATCTTACATTTCTTTTACTTGATGATACTCTGATGGAAAATATGTTCCTTTTCAAAGAAATTCATAGTGAAATGATGATGCTTGCACTTTTAACTAATACCGCCTACTCTAATCGGTCTTCTATTTTCAGTTAATCCTTGTCAAACAAGTCAAGTATAGTAAGGAGGGGAGGACAACCTTAACAAGTATGTCAAAGGTGTATATAAATATCCTTCTCTGAAGGAACAATCTCTTCTTCTCTCAATAAGTTGGGATCCCTCTTTCACCCCCATGAAATAAATAAGTTCCTATGCACAGTTCTTTAAATAAATAAATAAAATGAAAAAATGAAAAATTAAATAAAGGGTGAAAGACGAGAAAGGATTCCTATGTAGAGAGGTGAAGCAAGAAACTTTGCTAGGGTACTATCCAAGCTCACTGACAGAAAAGAAATGTTTTTGTTCCTGAAGTGACCCCACCGGGGTACTTTCGAGGCCTACTAGCAGCGAAGCAACACTAGAGATGAAAACTAAGACCCTGACATTTTCTTTTACTTTTAAATTTATATACTCCTCATTCCCAATTGAAACAAATCAGTGTGACTTGGCTTTGTATGTGTGCTACCAATGAAGAGAATGGTAGGGACTATATATTTAACTCAATCTAAGTGAAGAAGTTGTGACAATCAATGACTGAATAATACTTCCATAAGAAGTAGACCTGTTTTGCATGAGACAGGATCCATACAGATAGTTGGAGTTCTACTAGTGTGTCGCTAATGTTTTAGCGGCTACAACCACCCTCCAAAATTTTGCCTATGCTTTGATTTTGGAGCCTTCCTTCCTATCCATAGGAGCTTGTGTTGTACTATTGTTAACTACTCGTGATTTGACTGAGTCTTATATCTTTTATTTGTGTTTGTGTTTGCTCATTTTTACACTTAGCTGATCATTCTAAGTCACAAGCTAACCTTCTTACTTAGTCACGCAACAGCTATAGGCTTGCCTCCAAAAACTACGCAATCCTTAAGGACATGCATCCTTGATGATTAGAATTGCGTAGTTCAGATTGGAATTCATCCTTGAGCTCAAAAACTGCGTAGTCATGGACGGAAGCCTAAAACTGAGCCCAAAAACTTCACAATCCCTCACTGAGCTTAGAAATTATGCATTGCACTCAACCGAAAAGTCTCCCAACTCCCCATAATTGCGCAATCTTTCCCAGCAACGTGCATCGAAAGTTTCGCCAAAAAAGAAAGAATGAAAAAAAATCTAAAAGACAAAAATCATTCCTAGAAAATAGGGATCCATTATTAATTTCCGAAAGGTGGCACATTGTTATTTTTAGAAGTTTCTGCCAAGTGTCATTTTTTCCTTGATTTTAGGCATGCACATCATAAACCCTAATTTTCTCAAATCTAGTTAAGCGACACCTCTAGAGCTCATTTGTGCATTCGATCTTGGAGCTCTATCATTCCCAAGGAGATGAAGGAACCTTTGGTGGGGTTGTCATTGCTTTTCCTGGTGAGTTTCACTTTTATCGCCTTTTGCCTCTTTTTTTGTCACTTTTTGTCATTTCTCTTTTGTGAGTGTTGTTTTTCTTGTTTCTCTTCATGGTTACTATTGTTTCAACATATTTTAACTCGTAGAACTATTTTTTCAGTTTGACGTTTGCCTTTCACAAGTATCGATTTTTCTTGTTTTTGCACCGATGGCCACTGTTTTGGTGACTCTCCTCGCATATTTTTTTTCCTTCTGTTTGTTTAGTTTCTGTAGTTGATTCATCTGTACTTAGTCATATCTACACTCAATCTCAAATCATCACATAGATCTTCTTATTTGCCACACTTTTACTGGGAAAATCTGCACTTTCCACGACCAGTTTTTACCTTACCCAGCTGGGTACTACGTAATCCTAAGGCTAAAGCTGAGAGCTTGTCCTCTAATATTGTGTAATGCATGGTATAGGTTGGCCCAATTTCACACTGTGTAGTTCCAAGGATCAATATACTACCCTTGGCCACTGTTGGCCCTCAATTTTGGTCAATTTTTGCTTAAGGAAACTTACTTAATCCTTATATTTTCCATCCATTTTCCATCAAATCCATCTCATTTTGATGTATTTTATGCATATTCACATATTTAATTTTAATTTTACAATTTCTAGAAGTTTTTATGAAAATTGAATTTCAAGTGCAATTTTGGAGAGAATAAAAAATTCCCGTAATATCTATGTGGATGACATATTTGCAGGACACTTGGGCTCGAGTTGGATACACGAATGGAAAGCTTGGGAACTAGGACTGAACTAATTCCAATTGGTTTGATCAAAACAAGCTTTATCAGGCCCGGTCAAGGCTAGTCAAACATGACTAGTCATCCAGAAAATCCCTAGGAAATAGGGCAGTTTTATGATTTCATGGGATTGTCCATATTTCTAGTGATAGATTAGATGGATTTGACTTGGATAGATGGATATGAATATATATAGTTGTTCGAGAGACTTTAGACCAGTTTGTTTCATGATCTTTTATTTAAGCCAAGACTTTGAAGGCTTATGATATGTAATTTTTATATAACTTTATGTTGAGACATTTGAATATTGGATATTAATTAGAAGAACCTGTTCTAATTTCATTTTTCTATTCATAGGTGTGGATGAGTGACTGAAGTTTTAGCATTTGATAGCAGCCTCAAGTGTGCAAGGCAAAGGTGGAGGGCTCCCACTCCAAGCTAAGTACACTTCATTGTTAAACTAGCTTAATTTTCATGAACTAGTTGCTTTAGATTTGTTTACCTATTTTGATTCAGAATTTTCTTATTTGAATTAATGTGTGATGATTTATATTATTGATGAATCTTAGTTTGTTTGTCATTTTAATAAGAAGGGACAACAAAGTGTTCAAGTTGAATTCTCCTTCTATTGAATTAATAGATCAAAACTAGAATTCATCTTTGTTACATTCAAGTATAGATCACCCTCTATTAGTGTAATGGGCTCCCCATCCAATTTGGAAGCCTTGGTCTTCTTCCATGGCCCTATTCGTTCCATACCACATGACCATTTCAGTTGTGTTGATGTCGTACTCGGGTGCATGTCTTCTGTCCCCTATCCTGCGGTCAGATCCGGGCCTCTTCCCTCCTGTGTCGTGGTTGCCCCAGTTGTTGGTGCTGTTGCTGCTTTGTCCGCGGCCTTGGTCTGCTCCGAAGCGGCCTTCGCTGCCTCGCGGGAAGCCCTTACCTTCTTAGCGAATTGCTCGTTCTGCTTCTGTTGTGCCAGTAGCTTGGTGGCATCCTTTTGTCTTTGTATCGCTGCCTTATCGCGCATTGCCAGATCCGGGGCACGCCACTCGGATGGCCATGAGTTGAGCACTACGAACACAGCATCATCAATCGTGATGAAGGGGAGTTTGGTCCATTTCTACTCTAGATCCTTCCATGCCCTAATATACACATTGTGCATATTTACCTTAAAGTCTGCAAAGCTCCACAAACTGTCATATACCATGGGTGATAGGCACGACCGTTTGTTGATCCCCATCCATATGCTTTCCTCCATAAGTATCCAAAAGATCTTGGTCTCACGGATCCACGTAGCGTCCCTTGTTGCCCATAGTGACGTGTATGTCACTGTGTCTAGTAAGTCTTGATCAAGAGGAGGAAACTGACTGTCCTTCGGCAATTCCCCTACGACCAACAAGATGGATAAGAGCAACCACACATAGTGGAAGGTCTTACCCTGCTCCTAGGCCTCCTTGTAGTTCGTCAGGAACTCCTTGTAGAGGAACTACGCCCAGTTGAGCTGTACCCCCTCGGTGCATTGCTCGGCCAACGCGGTGACCATTGCTGGTACCTCATTGCCATGGAATTTTCTCATCACTTTTCCTACCAGTAGCTGGGTGGCTACGCGCACCCCTCTTTTTTTCAATGCTAGTAATGACATAGCCCCTTTGCTTCTTCTCCAAATTGTATTTCTTCTTCATGGCCTCTGCGAGCGCCAAGTCTCCACTTTGGCCAACTATTTCTGCAGGGTTCCTTCCCATACAGGGATGCCAAGAAACCCTATGAATAAGCTCCGCCATGATGGGAATCGGCTCCTCCAGCCACAAGTACCCATCATGCACTAGGCAAACCAGTTGCCTGATGACAAATATCGTGATTGGTGCCTGGCGAAAGTGTGGAATCCATAGTTGGTGGAGTAGCCCAACCTCCTCCACCCTGCGCAGCCATTTCTATGGATGTAGCCCTGTAACTGACCCCTCCTTTCTTTGTTTCATAAGTTGTCTAGTCTCCAAATGTGGGAACTTTTCGCTGTCTGCGAGGTCCCAATCTTCAAATTTCATTGCAGGCACATGGCTCAAGACTGAACCCTCAAATAGAATTCCATCTGGGAGGAGTGGGGTTTTGAGTGCGCTCTTAACAGTATCCACGTCCTTGGGTACTTTTGCTTTCCCTTTCCGTGGGGGACATATTTGGGCAGTTTTGCTACAGCGCACACTGGCTGAATGTCTTCCTCCATTTCTTCATCTGGTTCAATCTCTTCTACGAAGGCCTGAAGATCCTCTTCCTCATCATCTGTCTCAATATTAACCGTCTTGCCCTTGTCTTCCATAGACAGTTTACTGAACCACAGATTTTGTGGAGACATACAGACCGATCCCACTGCCTGTGGATCCTTTTTGGGCCTATGATTTAGGGATTTCCTGTGCATCCCCCACCGGCGGCGTAGAGCTCTACGTGGCTCCCTTGGTTGTTGACATCATTCTAATCAGGAAATCCTATGTCTCCTTCGGCAATGTCTCAAACACTGAACTTGCTCTCACAGCCTCCAAATTCGTCAGGTCCATACCCAATTGGTAGCACAACAACTGAATTCTCAAAATGCCAAGGGTTGTTCGATGGAGAGCCACCTGTGATTTATAGGCCTTTTTGAATTCAAATTTGACCATTCCCCCCTTATTTAGCTCATTAATGCGAGATTGGTGGTAGTTAGCCCCAAATCTAGTTCTGACTTCGTGTCTTAATTGCCTGACGCCCGCTCCTTGTTGCCTTAAATTGGACATCTTGTCATGAATAGTGACTCCAACGGTCACTTCCCAACCTACCCACGTGGCAGCGCAGCCCCCTATGCGCGGACGTGCCCCGTGTGTCATACTGATCTTGCACGCAACCTCCTTGTCGCGCAGTGCCCATACAGACTCTTTTATAGTCCCGCACTCTCTTTCAACTACTTGGAGCACTGAGACTGTGCTTCCTACATATAGTCAAGTGGTCGCATGATCGGTGTGAGGCTTCAAGTCACCTTCCAACTCGGTCCATGGGCCTTCCTTGGCTACCCTCGCACCAGTCAGCGCCTCGTGTTCTTCCTTATGTGGTGTGCTTCCCTGGTTACTTTGTCTAGTAAGGTGCAATGAAATCCATGGTAACAGAGCCAGAAATTCTTGGCGACAATATTCTAATGTGGTGTTATGGCTACCCATAATTTGTCCTGTCCTTCTATTGACGCGACATGTTTGTGTGATTTCAGTTTCCAGTGTTCTGATTTCTGCGTCCATTAACATGCTTTTCTACTTCAGTCGTACCCGATCTTCTTTGAGTTCGCGAAGCTCAAGGTTCCCTCGCCGAATGGCTTCTTGAATCTACATATGTTCATCGTCGCACGGCTGCATAATCCCTTCGTTCTAGTCCTTGCGTGTTGTCCCCATTATGGGATTTGTTTTATGGGGATTCTTTTCCAAAGGTATGGCCTCGACTCTGTTCGTCGTCTTGGGAATCATTCCCATGCTCAGGTTCTTCTGCATGGCCCTATAGGTCCATCAAACCTCTAGTATGCACAAGTCCCAATCAGTCCGTCCCTCCTTGTAAACCCTATTCAGGATTCTACATACCTTTTGGAATGCTTCTACGTGGAACCTCTGTGGGGCGTGTTTCTTTTCCTGCTGCTGCGTCTGGTTCCGATTTTCGATCATTAGTTTGGGGCGTGCTTGCACAACACACGTCTGCACCCATCAACACAGGTGGGCACGCAAGTTGCTTCGTCCTGGCTGCCCGACTCTCGTTTGATGCTGGGGGCTTCCAAACCATAAGCACATCCATCTTCTACATTTGCGCCAGTTTACAAGGGTCTCCTAATGTGTGCTCCACCATCATGTGCGTGTTGCACGCAACGTCCATTCCAGCGCACCGTACCACTGCTATTTCAGTACTGCACTTTCAAATTTGTCTAGGAATTCATCCACTGATGTTACTCCATCATATGTTGGTAGTTTCCTTGCCTCTATTTTCATGCAATGCAGTGACCTAATCATCATGTTGCAATTCAACATTGTCACTTCGTGCAACCGATTTTGCCAGCGTTCTACTTCATCGTCTGAATCTGAGGTATAGGAGCTGTCGTGCTCCCATGAGATTCTCCCGTCTACAGTTAGGTTCACCTGATCTTGGTCTCCCGCTATTATCTAGTAAATACAATCCAGCTCATCGTCACTTTCATTGTCGCGCATAGGTTCGGTGTAGCGCGCTCCCTCGGTTGGGTCTAGCGGAACTACTATGCATAGGGACTTTTTCTCAAATATCATCTTCCGCTTCTTCAGGTTAATGACTCCATTCATATCAGTGACCCAGTCTATTCCTCGCAATGCAGGATAAGGATTGCTGTCATCGACAATCTCTATTACTTCAAAGTCTATCTGTGTGCTCACACCTTTGATATCAACTGTTACCCCTTGCAACCTCCCCATGGGAAAAATCTTCTATTGGTTCACCATTCGTAATTGAATAGGGGACCACTGTAAAACGGGCCTGCCTATACGTTTGCATGTTTGCTTCGGTAATACATTCACGTCCGAACTCAGGTCTAGGATTACCTGATCCATTTCATATTCGCCAATCTGCATCGTCAATCTCATTTCCCTCCCGGTGCACAATGTATGCTTCCCTAATTTCCAGACTACGCTCGGTTCCCCTGACCCTGTGCACCTGGTGATCAACTCCTGTAGTTCCTTAACTGCCTTATTGTCACAAAACACTTTCATGCATGTCTCCAAAAAGGTAGTAAGCCTAGAAGGATCCATCCCTGGCTCTGGTTGATCCTTACTACCTGAAGTAGAGGCCTCCGCAAAGCTCTTCTTGGGTTCCATGAACATCTCCTTTGTACGTTCTGGGTCAAACTCAGGTTCCTTTGCAGGAGCCTTGCAAACCCATGCATCTTCCTCAGGCTGCTTCCCCTTACCCTCCCCTATGGTCGCACCACTTCTAAGCATCATGTTCACATTTGGGTCTTTTTCATGTGGTTCAGACCTCATCATTTGGATATTCTGAGTCGGAGGAGGCTGGAGTACCCCTTTCTCACGCATCTGTGCAATCAACATAGGATAATCTACTGCTTCATGATCAAACTAAGCACAGTATGAACAAGATATTCTCGTTGGGTTGGTACAGTCGCGGGAATAATGCCCTGGTCCTCCGCAATTGTAACAAATTAATTGTCCGCGGCCCCTTCCTGGCCCCATTCCTCCTCGTCCTCGACTTCGCCCCTGAAATCTAGCGCGTGCCATCCCCGCGGCTGGGTTGAGGCCTCTCATTTCTATTTGCATTCTATAGGCTGGGGTCTAATTCATCATTAACTCGTAGCTGCGACAACTGCACTCGTCGTGGCCCACCGACCTACAAAAATTACAAAACAGTTGCTCGGGTGCCAGTGTATACTTCTACAACAAATGACAATTATTCGTCATGTGCTTTCCTCCTATCTGATAGATCGTGGACCATAACGCAGGTATCGCACTCGGCCCTGCCTGTGCCTCTGGTCTCAATGGCATTGGCACCCCTCCTGCCAAGTAGTTCGCAAATATTGGACAATGATCCGTGTCATGGCCCTAGCCTTTGCATTTTATGCACCATACTTCCTCATGCACCTCTCGCCGCGGTGCCCTATCCTGCTTCAAGCTCTGCATTTCTAGGCAGCGATTTTGTAGTTGCGCGTGGATTTTTTGAACTCCAAACCTCGGATCTTGTATCAGAGTTTCATGCAACCTCAACGCCATTTCCAACACTTTGGCCTGGGTTGAAAGCTTCAGTTGTGAAAGCGTTGTCCTTAGGTGTGGTGTCAAAGACGCTAGAAACGATGCGTGTGATGCGCATTTGTTAGCATCATATTAGCCTCGTAGATCGTACTTTTTAGCCGCTGATCCAGATCCCAGGGGGTCTCGCCTGGAAGCATCGCGATTTCTTTAAAGCTGATGATCGACTGTGTCTCTGATTTTAGTCGGCTAAATTATCTGTTCAACACATTCTGGATCTCTGCTATCCCTACTTTAGGGTGGTCATTGGAGTGCTTGATATACCATGCCAACGAAGTGATCCTACAGCGTGCTCACCAATGTGGCCTTCTTAATGTTGTCGTCCATAATCCCTTGCACTTCCCACACTGCTCTTACCACGAACTAGAACTGGTTCAGATCCTCATTTCCTACTCCTCTATATACGGGTAGATTGATCGCACTCGCCATGCTGAACTTTGGGGTTGGTCGAGGTGGAGTGGGTGGAGATGGAGGTGAAGGAGGTGAAGCGGGTGGTGGCATGGGTGGAGGTGGTAATTGCGGAATGCGTTGCCTTATCAAACTGACCGCACTTCTCGGAGGGACCCGAGTGAGATCTTCCTCACTCTCTTGCGAAGGTGAAATTAAGGGACTATTTCCTACTTCCCCACTACCTTTGTAGATCTTTCCGCTCCGTGTCGTTCCAAACATTAATGTATTCGCATAACCCGCTTTTCACATAACAACATCTTAATCCAGGTATTCAAAGATTTAATGTACTTACCTTGCGGTCCCTTGAGAAAATGTCGTTCTTCTTCACTGTAGCTCACGGTCGTGTCTATCACAAACTCAGTGATAAATCCCCCTATTATCCAGTCAAGCCAATGGTCCACAGCTCGCATGATCTTATCTTTTGATGCCTCTAGTCTGTGCACTAATTCTGGAGTCCACACTATTGGTTGGTTGAGTTTACACCTTCCCTAGCTGTCGGCTAACCTCGCGATCCACTCATACAGTTCAGAAGGAAAGGACGCGAAGAAGATCTCGTGGTTTTCCATATAGACATAGTGATCCAGCCACCTTTTCTCGGATGCCTGCGGAGTTTTGTTCTCCTGTGTCATGACCTCATGAATATTCTTGTCCAACAAATCTTCAATTTCCTTCTTCATTGGGTTCCAGTGGCATGACATTAGACATCCCTTAGGCAGATCCCGGTCTCGGCAACAGAACCATTTGTTCGCTTGTTGGGGCCTGACCTAGGTTCAGAAGTGATTTAGCCAAAAAAATCCCGAAAATACCGGCCCTTTTGGCAACATTCCACAGTGCGCAGACTGAGGTCTCACCCGAGGTAGTATGGGAGGGTGCTGGAACCAAGTTTCCGCACCCTAGGGATGTCTTAATGAAATCTAGGAAGTTCGCGGACTGAACCTACGTGCTTGCGTTGGTCCGTGTAGCCGTCTGTCCTTTGCAACTTATGCAACTGCTTCCACGCAGCTCTGTAAAGAGCGTGAAGAGGTGCTGTCTAGATCCTTTATCCTTACTATGCTATTATTATAGATATTAAATTAATTGTGTGGGCCCAATATTCTTATTAACCATTCAACATTCATAACAAGTGCGTGCAATCATAAAACTATGAAGAGATGCAAAAATATAACAGAAGCATAGACACACAATATTTTAGAATCAACTTATCTTTTATTAATTCTATGTCCAAGTATAATCCCAACTCCACCCTACGGACTCAGCTGTAGGGGTCCGCGCACACAGCTACAGACTCTACCAGGCCTCTGTGCACCCAGCTGTAGAGCCTCTACCTATCACTATGATCCAATACCTTCAGATCTACTTCTAACTTCAAACGATGCCTTCACATCTATCTATTTCTTCTCCAAACTAAGACTGACATTACACTTAGAGCCTCGCTCTATTTATACAATCCCATGGTCCACGGACCATGGGTAGGCCGACACACTTTACATTAAATTAGATTATCTTAGGGTGGACAACCCTAGACTCTTGCGCTCCACGCTCGCATTTTGCGGGGTCTTTACATTACACTTGACCAAAATTCAGGCTTCAAGGCCCAAAAACCTGCTATGGGGGGGATCCACTTCCCAACACGGCCCCATATGACCACGTGTCTATCCCATGTGACCCCAGGGTCACTATTCATTCGCATGATGATTTCAGCATGAGATCATCATGCCACGTGGAAGCCCAGGAATAGTTCCATGTGCCACATATTTTTGGACTTTCCACCAATAAAAAAGTGCCAAATTTGCTCTCCATGTAGCATCCCTTGATTGTGCCACATCACTACATTGACATCGTCTGTTGAAGTGTCATGCTAACTATGTTATTGACTGTGTGAGTGAGCCATTTGTCACTCATCTAAAGTGTCCATGTCATCATCCTATGTAATGTTTCCATGTGACATGCATTTGTTGTGTTGATAATTGAGGTTAAACATAGTGCAACTCTGGGCCACGTCTACCATTCAATCATTTCACTCTACTATCAGATATGTCTGATCTACGATAGATGAGTGACATTTAACAATGTTAAATGTTGTGTATGCTTGTCAAATATTTACAATTGATCAAAATGTTGAACTGTGGTTCCACCTAAAAGATGCACACTTTTTACAAATTTGGTCTAAGGGGTATTTAGATTATAGTCTAGGCCCTCTCCTTAATATTTAACTTCAAATGGCCATAACTTCTCATCGGGGAGGATTTTTTTAGAGAAGGATATACTGTTGGAAATGTATTAAGGAGACCTATGAAACCATGTCATTTGTAGGATCATTTCTACATCAAAACTATATAGAAAAATTAAATAACTTCGAGAACCTTAAACTTCGTTGAGAGTCTTGTTTCTTCATGAGTGATGTTGTTGATCCTTAGACATTCCATTGGGCATCAATGACATCTTTTTTCATCTATGAAACCATTATGTGCAACAAGAATATCCATGAAAAGTTAACTAAGCTACCTAAGGAAATATTATTTAGATATCAATCCCATTAAAAATACTTAGATTAGCCCAAGAGTATCCTAATTTTCAATCCTAAGAACTACAATAAAGGAATCAATTAGGGGAATATAATTTTCCATTTAAATGGACATAGGCTATAATTTTTAGTGAAAACACCATGAGTACTAGAGATTAATTGATGTGTTTATGTGTATTGTTTATCCTTTAATTCATTATTAATCTCCTTTGGGGATCCCCGATGAATTTAAATTTTTCCTTTATAAGAATTCTCAATTAAAATGTGAAGACCAATACATCGAGAAAAGTTACACTATGATTATAATTTATGGAGAATAAGTGATCCTTACAAGCTGCTTTTCTGCTTGATTTATAGAATGTTTTCCCAAGAATATATTAGGCAAGTAATATATTTTTATGACTTACACTTTTCATCTAGAGGAAAGAACAAAATCTTCATTATCCCTACAAAGTTATTCTAGTTCATAGTCAATGTTAGAACAACCCTTCTTGAAGTTGCTAAACTAATCATAGTTTTCAATTTTGATGAATATGAGTAATGGAAGTATGATCCCTATAAAATAATTTAAAAGTTAATAATATCTATGAAGTTTTCCTGTTATTCCCATGTGTCTAGTGTAATGATATTTTGGTGAGTAAAAATTCACGGGATGAAACAATGTAGGTACTAATAGGCTAGCCTGAAAATACAAAAGTAGAGGTAGAGATAATAAACCTATGAAATGATTTTTTTATTGAAAAAAACCTTGATAATTTCATGGATGTGGATACTCCATAACCCCAAATTAAAATAATGAAAAGAAAGTTTCAATGTGAAACTAAGAGTCTATCGCAAAAACACTAATGATAATTCATGTTTCTACTAATGACATATGTGCTTCCTTAAATATATTGTTGTAGGATAAGTCACCTCAAGAAATGGAAAAGGGTTAAAATAACCTTCTAAGCCATGCCGAAGAAGCCTTTGATCAAATACAAAAAAATTATTACTCGACTAATACAAGAGGATTTGGCCCCTTTTAAGCAACTTGCCCCTATAGACTATAAATAGGGATAGATAGAAATGCTTATCTTACAACCAAGGTTATATAATGCATGCTATCAATTGAAACCAAAATATTATGAAACTAATAATTTCTTAATGGATCTTGAATTTCATCCACCTTAGGAAGAGACAGATTAACACAAGTATATAGGTGAAGTAGCTACCAAGGACCTAATCAAATATTTCATTAATGTATGAAAAATGAGATTTCAACTCCATAGAAACTTCATGTATAAAGAGTAAGCAACAAAGCCAAATTTGTCATGATTGCAAGCATAAAAAAAATATCCTTAGATTGTGTGTACCTAAATAAGATAGAGTGTAAATATTAATATGCTAAAAGAAAAGGATAATGAAATACAAAGGATTAGAGGAAAACTTAACATGCTAGCTGCTAAGCATATTCAAAGCATGAAACTAGTAAAAATTCGAAAGGAGAGGATTCGCCTAAAGAACCTGTTGGTTCCTAAAATTGTTCCAGGGATAAGAAACAACTCAACAAGCATTCAATGAGTATTAAATCATATTTATTTAATCCAAAAGGAGAAATGTGGTTTTCCCATAGATTCCCATGCTAGTCAACTTCCTGAAGAAGATGAACAAGAGTTCCAAAAATCCCACCAAGGGAAGGAATATTTCTTGGAATTAAATCTAAAGTTCTTATATTTTATTTATTTACATTTATTGAATGGTTACATGGACAATTTTTACGAAAACTATTTAATTTTTGTATATAAGGACCTCGTTTTTCATATGAGAGGGTCGGATTTTTAATGAGAAGAAACTTATTATTACAGTCTAAATGTACTTGTTGCGCATAATGATTTAATGCTATTATGAAATTTGCATATGATTTTAATATAATGTCTTTATTATGTTCTTTCATGTTCTTGCTATGACTACATACTAGATTATTCTCTATCTACTTGATTAATTTGATTAACCATGCAAATACTACATTATTCTGTTAATTTCCTTAGATATTATATTATTTAAGGTAAATTTAAAGGAATGTTTTCTTATTGTAGAATTTTCTCTACAAATCAGCTAGCTCATTGATATCATGTAGAAATTTCACCTGCAGATCAAACTGATATATGCAATGTACTAAAGCATAATACTAGATCTACATCTACCATAAACTTTACGGAAGCTAATCAACCATGAGCAACATCAAGCATGAACACATATAACTGATAAGGAGGAATCAATCACACATAACACAGAATATATCACTGGGGAAAGCACCAGCATAAAACCCCAAATATATATTATCAATCAAGTGGAAATCCTCAACAACATACAAAAAGAATCAACTCAATAGCTATCCTGCTCTCTCTGTACTCTGATGATGATGATCATAGACTACCTAGGCCTCAATATATAGGCAAAAAGTCCTCCAATCTCCTATAATACGTATTTCTCTTGGAAATAGATCCTTCTCCATGTAAGGAATACTTACTAGAAATATCCAAGCATCTGATAGTACACTGTCCCTCATATGATCTCAACTGGGTCTCTATCTGAACTGACATGCATCAGTTATCCATGAGGGAATGCTTAGTTATCTGAAATAATAGTTGTCACATGCATGCAAGCATTAACAAACTATATTTCATTAATTTAACAACTTGTTAAATTAATCTAACTGGACTTGACTAAGTAAAACTAAGTCAACTGATCCTCTCATTATAGAACTCATACTTGATTCCTCAATCAGTGGGACAACTAATTGAATGTTCTCACAAAGACTTCAAGTTTAATTTTCCATAGTTAATAAACTCATGGAGATTAATTAATTAATATTTTAAACTGTTGTTAAGACCAAATTCGTTTTTACTTCCTATAGTTAGACCAGGGATGGCTAAAAATAGGAAGGGACCCAGAAATGCTATTTTTAGAAGATTCTATTTTTATCAGTTTCACCTCTCACCCAAGGTGGCCAAAATGCTCATTGGCCAAACTGCTATTTTTAGAAGTGCTATTTTTAGGAGTTCTATATTCAGCACATTCTAAATTTAACATTTCTTGTTGCACACTTTTCAACACTTATTGGCTTGTTATCATAAGGTTTCTAACGCTTCACAAGGTTATCAATGATAACATTCCATTGTAAAGTTTTTATTGAACTAGTGTGTGATTCATCATTCATTGCGTTTTATTCCTTACTGACTTTGCATCCCTATAACTGTATCATAATATTTGATCTAAGGAATCATATGATATCACAGTTCATAAAAAATAACTTACCTACTGATATTTATACTATTAGTAGATAGTTTTATTTTATATTTCTTATTTCATCTAGTTAAGTATGAAAGGTTATGATACTTGATATCATGGTCCCTATACTTTCTAGAACATAAGCCATCATTAAGGATATTATTAACTTAACCTTCTTTTATCCTTTTCCTTTTATTTTTAATTTCATGTAACATCCCCAGTTTAAAAATCCATGTAATAAAGTTAATAAAGGAAAAATAAGATCAAGGTCATGGGACATATATTCCAAGCTAAATGTTGGGAAAAATATCCTAGTGGGTGTTCATTTGGTTTATTATGGCTAAGGGAAATCGAAAAAGGAAATCGAAAAGGATTTGTAAAGGAAAAGAGGCTTTATTTGGCATTTATTTATGAAAATAATGGAAAATGGGAGAAAAGGGAAGTGAAAGGTCATAGGTTGCATGTGAGGAGGAAAATGAAGAAATAGAGGCCTTATTAATAAAAGGGCTTCTGAGGATTAGTTCACAACCTTTTGTCAGTTTTAGCTTCGAGATCTCTCTCTATTCTCTCTCTCACATACTCTTGTGCACTTAGAGTATTTTTGGAGCACTCTAGCACTGGAGAAAGGAAATCATAAAAAGGAAAAATAAGGAAAAGGGAAGAAAATATCAAGCAAGGAAGAGTTAGATCAAGTGACTACAACAGGATTACTTGCAGGTATAGAGTTGCATGTATGATTTCCTTGTTAGTTTTGGCATGCATCGTACATGCATGTGTGTGTTTGGTTCTCTTGTTGTCATTGGCATGGGTTGTTCCTAGTGAGACAATGGTTTTTAGCCTAGCCTTACCATTTTCAGATAGCCATGATGTGATGAGGTTATTTTAATTGGTTGAGATGGAATGACGTATGGTTTCAAAACTGAGTGGTGTGGTCTTAGGAAAATTCCCAAAGGCCTAGGAATCCTTTGACTGATAAATGGCGAGATATACGGTAAAGCTTGAGGGTGGAGATGGACAAATTCCTCACGGTTTAGCTAGAGAAATACGGAGGAAACCATGCTTGTTTAGGGTGTAGTGATCCCTTAATCAATATATGGCAGGTGTTAGCACTCCGTAAATTTCCCTAAGTTGAGGAGAGAAATTCCAGAGGTAGTTGCAAACCACTTTTATGCTAGAATATAGCCCTTCTAGCCTAGGAGAGGGCTCTCTCACTGAAGGTGTTCAAATAATCTGATACTAGGATAGGTATAGTGCTTAATAAGGTGTGTTTTTTCAAAAAGTTGCTGGTAATAAAGGAGACAGATCCATTGGGCATGGAGTCATGTCAAATTTTTTATTTGTCTAGTGAGATGATGAAGAGAGAAAGGGTTTTTCCACAGGGGCAAGGAAGGAAGTCTTGGTGATGGAATAAAATTAAATTGTTGTAGGAGGGTGAGAGTAAGAAAGGTGGAAACAATGCCTAGAGCATTAAAAATGTAAATGAATTATAAATGTTCCTTTAAGAGGAAAACACGCATTACTTGGGAAAACTAAATCAAAGCACCACTAAGATGAATTTTGAATTAAACACCTGGTTCTTCCAAGCACGAAGACATACATTCAAGAGATGTAAACACATAAGACAAACTTAAAAGTATAAAGAATCACAACATCATCAAGATCTGACACATGAATCCATGCAAATCACCTTTTGTCTTTCATTCACTGGAAAAAAATATTCCGAAAAGACAATGCAATCAAGGAGTCTCTCTCTCCAATTTTACAAACCCAACCCTCTCTTAGATTTTTACATATTAAATATATAAAAATATATTCCATTCTCATCCATCCAGGTTGAATTTTCCAACAAGAAACTAGTCAGACAGTTAGATACATTAAATTGTTCACCTACTTTTCATGAAACTAGGAACTAATTACCAAACATAGTTTTCTACTTTATACATTATTAAACTTAGGAATAATTATAATAAACTACTAATTATACAACCCCAAGGCATTATGCCACCTTACAACATGATTATAGAACCTTGGAGACTCAAATAATTCGAAATATCAAGTAAAATAGTGTTGACTATCTAGTTTCGCAAGAAATGAGTCAATTTCATAGCAAATTAAGTAGCCCTCCATGTTTTATATGGTTACGACCATCATCTGACAAAATGGATCAAATTGGTATTCTTGAAATATCTTTGTGATGGTACTGAAATTATGAGATAGGCTTCACAGTGCTTGTAGACATCCTCATTGACTAACCCCCCCTTTTGCAGCAAATTGTGAACTTTCACAACACCTTGAGCAACAACCTATATTTTGTGAATATATCCCAAATAGTGAATCCTATTGAGCTGAAATTGTGACTAGAAGTTACTATCATCATAATTCTCATCCACAAAAAAAATTGAGCCAAATACGACTCACATATTTCAACAAAATACGAAAATGGTTGTATATGATGGTGGCCCATTTCTCAAAAATCTTGAAGAGTTTTAAACTGGACTTAAATTTGGTTTATTCATCTTATCTCCATACATTTCCTATAAAAATTTCATCGCAATCGGGTGTATGGTTTAAGTGATATGGTGAAAATAAAGTGACTCTGTGAAAACACAGTGCAAAAGCGCAACGCTTCATGGTTGAGATACTTCCAGCCAATCTTTGGGTTGCTTGGTGACTTCAGTGCCTATGAATAAGAATGGACAAAGCCTCCAAATTTGAAAAATTATTCTGTATCCAAAAACACAGTGCCTATCTCAGAAGCACCTTGTCATCTTCTTTTTATAGTTTAAGTGGTCAAGGATGTTTGTAGACAAGATGAACCCACTTATGTTGATTCTAACACTATAATGACCATGCTATATACCCCATTCCATCATCCTTTGACCAAAAATGCAAAATGTCCAACTTCACATCAAAAACCCTAATGCTAGCTAGGGCACAAAATGCTACAAAGCTACTTCTTCAAAATAGCTTTAGAGTTCTGACTACATATGGCCACTATTGTGTCCTCTACAATTGGAAAGGTTAGTGTTCTTATCTTATGTTCAAATCCATCAAAGTTCTTCGCAAACTCCTTTGTCAATTGTAGATTGTGCCATAGAATCTTTTCATAAAACCTCATACACCCCACCTGCTCAAAATACATTTTGATAGTTGGGTATGCATTAATAACTATGACATCTTGTGGCTCAAGCCAAGCAATGGAACCTACGTTGTGCTTCTTTTCCTCTGGAGTTGAAATGATTTTTTTTTTTTGCAATAATGAATAGTCTAGGGTTTTAAGCAACTTGTTTTGTGAATTAGTGTAGGAACAATAATAAGAATGACTCTTTCAAGTTAAATATCTGATGATGACTAAGGAACAACAAACTCTACACAAGAGACTAATCAATGCAGACTTTCTTCAGGAAAAACCCTAAACAATTTACAAATTTTAGCTATTGACATAGAACTTTAAAGGGATAGTTGCAATGCCAGAAACACATTACATGAAGAAATAATTTTTCCAACACCTTTTAAGCTCAAACACCTAAGGCGAGAAGCTTCAATTCAGTTTTAAGCCTATGGCATATGTTGCATGTGGAGGCCACACAGAGAAAAATGCAAACTTGGAAACAACAAATTAAAAATATGGGGCACTGTGTGGAATCACATCAACGAGGATAAAACATAGCGAAATAGGTAGAAATGCAATGATTTCAAAAAAACAAGGAAGATAAATTTATCTATCTTGGAGGCTTTCTACATTTTTTCTAGCTCATACATGCAATTTGAGGATTCATCCCGGATTGAGGAACAAATAAAAGATTGGATTTTCACTTATGAAGGATAATTAACCACTAGTTTGCAAGAAATGTAGTGTTGTGTGGAAACGCAGTGCCCTTGCCTCCTTTGTGCAACAAACAAACATGAGCACATCAAAACTCCCCAATGCGAATAAGTAGAGAATGATTGATCTTGGATGAAGGAAAAGGTTCAAATAATCTTCCGAAATGTCCTGGAGCAGAAATGATAGCGATGATTTCAATTTAAAAATAGAAATGGTGAATGTGCAACACATCCTGGAAAACACAACTTGAGGAAAGGAAACGACCTATCCATATGATTGTTGTACTCCTGCTGTGGTCATGACCTATCATGAAATGACATCTAAATTGAATCAATAACCTCCAAATTTGTGCCCATGATGATAAATCTTGGAAGAAACAATCTTTTGTCATGATTGCTTTGATGTAGACTCGACCTCTAGACTTAGGTGACTAAATTATGATGACCAAGGTTTGATGACATGCCCCTTTTAT
The DNA here is from genome assembly GCA_031772625.1 of Pinus tabuliformis. Classification (NCBI taxonomy): domain Eukaryota; kingdom Viridiplantae; phylum Streptophyta; class Pinopsida; order Pinales; family Pinaceae; genus Pinus; species Pinus tabuliformis. Next base: position 506,418,107 of record CM062812.1, read on the forward strand.
ACTCTTCCATGGTGACCAAAAAATTCCTATGATTACCCCTTTGATAATGAAACCTCATGACTTTATACATTTCGAGTTTTAGAAAAATAAGGAAACTTTACATGTTATTTAGTCTAAATCTATACCTCTTTAAACCATAATAGTCAGGTCATCATGACTAATATTTACAAGTTGACCTCATATAAATAGAAATAATAACACGACTAAGATTCCTATAACATAGGACCCTAACAACAGGATTGTGGTAAATCCTATAGTGTATGTTTGTAGCTTGGCCTAGGAATCCCTTGACCATTAATGGTGGGATACACGGTAAAGTCAAGATGTATAGATGAGGGTTTTAGGCCTAGGAATCCCTTGACCGGTAATGGTGAGATACATGGTAAAGTTTGAGGAAGCCTTGGTTGGTTTTTTTGCGAGTCCCACATTCATGCTTGGAATATGGCATGGGGGTGATTGACCAAAAGAAATATTTGGTTAAGCCCAATCTATGGTCGGGTGGTATGTGTAAGTCCCTGAGTTGGTTTCATCTTGCATATATTAATAAGATCCTTTTCCTCTTGTGTATTATGTGTAAATGTGCTTGTTATGATGTGATTATAATGTTTGTTCTATCATTGTTGATATGTTGGTTTTATGTTGGTTATAAGCATGGGTTTATGACATACTTGAGTTATGGTTATCATCATGTTTTGAAGTACATGAATGAATAATGAATGTATGATCTAATAGGTGATACTACAGTTATTGTGAGAGGGCATCAGACCTTCTTGATGGTTCTCAGATAAGTATGATATCCCTATGTTCATATATGTTGTTATGACTTGTAGATTAGATGTTCATGATGTGTTTGACAGAATGCCTATCATGGTTAGGATGAGTTAAGTCAGGTCCGTTTTCAAGTTTGCACTTGAGGCCTTGTCTTCTCATTATTTATCATCTCTGAGAATTTCATCAAGTTCTGGGCAAAGTCCTAATTCCTAGCCTTGAAAATGTGGCTTAGAATTCAGGGTCACTGGCATAGAATTTCCTAAAAAAGTTTGTAGTTGCATGGATTCCCTTGTTATGGGAGTGAATGGAGGGTTATAGTCACATTGAGGGCTTTTCATGGGAGAAACTAGGGATCTATCTCAATAAAAGAAGTAGATTAACTCAGAGGTTGGGCACTTGAAGTGGTTGGTTAGCCCCTAAGGGTCCTTTAGCTTCTGAGGAAGGTAACTTTGGTTATGGTTTGTCGATTCCACTTCCTTAATTATACTTTGGGATTTGAATCATATCATAGTAAATCTTCATCACATATTTACCCCGGTGGACTGGTTAGCTTGGGTCAATATGGTAAGAGGGTGTTATAGGGTGGTATTAGAGCATGGTTCACCCCTTGGACTGGATGGGTGGACTTTGGTTGTCATGGATACATATCAGTTGCATATGTGTTCATTATACTTGTGGTCTATGTCCTTATTATGTATGCATGGTGGTGGTCCTTGTTGTAGTTTTGTTTTGATGTCGAAGTTTGAATGAATTTGTCATGGATGCATGTCAGTTGTATGTGTACTTGTTATGCATGTCAGTGTTTATGTGTTGTTGTGTATGTATTGTTATGGTCATGGTTTTCATGCATAAGGTCATGGTATGAAATTGGTATTGTCATGCATGGTAACTGGATGATGATTGAGATGATGTTAATATATTGATTATGATTATGGTTATACATGTATCATGATAATTTGGTTGATCTTGTAGATGAGATATCCTGTAACACCCTCCTCCCACATTTACCCAAGGTAACTAGTTCGTTGGGGTAAACATGTGACGAGAGGCCACTATGATGTGATTCAACTCCCCATGTACAGTTAAGGGAATGGAATCAATGAAACAAACCCAATCTGACCTTCCTCAAGAACTACAGACCCTTCAGGAGACCACCAACCCTTCGGGGTGCCTAACCCCTGGGACAACTTGTCTTTTTGCTAAGATAGACCACCAGTCACTCCCATGCCAAGCCATGAATGTGATTGAGGTCCTCCAGTTTCTCTCACAGCAAGGCATGCTAGTGACTGTGGCCTTTTGAAGGTATTTCTATGCCAATGATCCCGTATTGTGTACCACTTTTTCAGGGCTAGGACTCATGCAATTGCCTAGAACTTCATGAAACTTCAAGAAATGATAAAAAACCACGAAATAAGGTTACTAATGCAAACAATTGTATAAGTACTTGACTGGACCCCTACTAGCCATGACATGAATTTTGTCAAACATATCACAAATATGTAATCTATAGGTCATAACAATAGATCTGAGCGTTGTGGTATCATACTTATCTTCGATTCGTAAAGAAGGATTGATGCCTTATCACAATAGTTGCATTATCATCTATTAGGTCATAATCATTCACATTTCATAAACTAATCAAATCATTATCAGATCCATAATCAAAGTCTATCATAAACCATGCTTATAACCAACAAAAATAACATGCATATAACAACCATAAGACCACATATGAAGAAGTACATGTACAAATGAAATACTAAAGAAGAAGGAGCTATTATTAATGAATGCATAAGCCAACTAATTCAGGTACCTCCATGAACCACCCGACCATATATTGGGTTGAACCAAATATTTATTTCTGCCAATCACCCCTGTGCCATATTCCAAGCATGAATGTGGGACTCACAAAAAAACTAACTAGGGCTTCCTCAGGCTTTATAGTATATCCCAACAAGTGATTCCTAGGCCCAAAAACCTCATCAATACAACCAGGTTTTACCGCAATCCCATCAGATGACTAGGCCTATAGAAGCATGGACGCCTTCTAATCTCTCCACATAAACAGTGAGGAATTTGTCTATCTCAACCTCACAAATTTACCATGTATCCTGCTATTACCATTCAAGGGATTCCTAGGCCAACAAGGTCACCATCCTCTGGGATTTACCCTATATCCTTCCATTACTAGTCAAGGGATTCCTATGCCTAATCAAGGTTATTCACAATCAGGATTTACCATATATCCCACCCCAGGATTCCTAGGCCTTGTGATCAATCCTGAGACAACCCCTTAGCTTTGAATCCATTTGGCAATCCATCTCAGCCAAAACAAGAGAACTCCATCACACCATGGCTAACCAGAAATGGCAAGGCAAGGCTGAAGAACACTGTCACAACTCGAAAAACCCATACCAATGACAACAAGAGAACCAAAAACACACATGCATGTACCATGCATACCAAAAATAGAAAGTAAATCATACATGCAACTTGATACTTGCAAGTAATCCTGCTATAACCACTTGATCCTGCTCTTCCTTGCTTGATCTTTTACTTCTTCTTGCTTTCTTATCCTTCCTTTTTCTTCTTTCCTCCAATGCTAGAGTGCTCCAAGAATGCTCTAAGTGTCCAAGAGTATGAGAGAGAGAGAAGAGAGAGAGAGCTCCAAAACTGAACTGAAAAAAATTTAAACTCACAAAAGGTTGTGAACTGATCCTCAAAAGCCTTTTTTTCATTGAGGCCTCTATTTTCTTCATTTTCCATTATTTTATTTCATTTTCATCCTTACATGCAACTTGTGACCTTTCACCTTCCTTTTCTCCTAATTTCCATTATTTTGATAAATAAATGCCAATAAATGCCACTTTTCCTTTCCAAAGCCTTTGCCATTTCCTTTGCCAATTTCCTTAGCCATAATAAACCAAATGAACACCCACACTAGGATGTTTTGCCAAACATTCAGCTTGGAATAAGTGTCCTGTGAACTTGGTCTTATTTTTATTTTATTAGCTTTATTACATGGATTTCTTACCAAGGCTGTTACAGACCCCCCCTCTTGTTGGGGGAACATTGTCCTTGGTGTTCAATGACACCTACAACCAAAAATATTGTTGTAAGCAAAACAAACTACCCATAGAGTTTTATAACTTAGCTCGATGCAGTATGTACAATGATCATCCTACTAAGAATCAAACCAACATGAGAAACATAATAACATGACAATCATAATGACATGACACACATACCGTTTATTGGAGCTTTATAACACAACTCATGGTGGTATATACATCCATATACATACATACATATACCAAAACATCACACCAAACATATGCCAAAAACATTCGCTCAGCCAGTAAATAGAGAAGGATACATAGCCCGCATTTGATCAGCCATCTCCCATGTAGCTTCATTAGGCCCAAAGTGCTTCCACTACACTTTTACCTGGTCGATTGCTCGGTTCCAGAGAATGAGCATATTTCTATGCAAATTACACTAAGGTTCCAGCTGGAGTTCTCCTTCTGGCTCCACCTGCAATACATAATAGTCAATCACATGATCAACATATTTAACATACTTATTAAGAAATGACACATGGAAAACATCATGGGCTTTCACTGTCAGAGGAAGTGCAAGTCGATAGGCTACTAGTTCAATCCTTGCAAGAATCTTGAAAGGTCCACAAAACCGAGGTGCCATCTTGGCACATGATCCAATTTTCAAGGATATCTTCTTCGTCTTGATGCGCAAACACACCTGTTCCCCAACCTGAAACTCCTTAAACATCCTATTTGGATCTTCATAAATTTTCTTCCTATCATGTGCTACGTTTATATTCTTCTTGATTACCTGCATTTTCTATTCCATCTCTTGCAACATGCCTAGTCCTATCAATACCCTGTTCACTGGATCACTCCAACTGATGGGAGGATTACAACTTTTGCCATACAGTGCCTTAAATGGAATCATCCTCAGTGACTTCTCATAACCATTATTTTAATAAAACTCAACAAATGGAAGGTACTCCTCCCATCTCCTTTGTTGATGCATCACATACATCCTCAATATGTCCTCTAATATCCTGTTGACCCTCTCTATTTTTCCATCTATCTAGAGATGATAAGCTGTGCTGAAGGCCAACTCTATCCCCAAACTTGCAAACAACTCCTTCCATGTTAGAAAATTATATATTACAGAGCAATGGAACACATAGAAATATTTCAAAAATATAAACACAGAAAACGCATAAAACAAGAGACATAGATATACGTGGTTCACCCAATTTGGGCTACGTCCACGGAGAAACAGCCAGTCCTTCCTTTTATATTATCTATCAAAATGAAGAGATACAACTTACAATAGATCCGTTGTAATTCCCTCTTCGCTCTCGCATAATCTCCTCTCTCTTTCTCGCTTAGAATACACATCTACATAGTTGCAATACAATTTCGTCATATATAGTGAGGGGTTGCCTTTTAGGGAAAAAAACCCTAAATTAAGCATAAATTCTATCGTCATATTTCTGCCTAATGAATGACCCAGATTGATTATGAAATTACAACACTTTACTCCTAGGCCCCCCTTGCAGCGCAGATAACGGGCGATGTTGCTGCCACAATATGAAATGGAGTGCAATGCAACGATACCTCTGAATAAAGAAGATAATCAAGCTCCACACCCAACATTACAAAACTTGGAAGTGAACTTAGCATCCCTATCTAAAAAAATATTTCTTGGAACACCATGCAACCTCACTACATTCCTGATGAACACTTGTGCTACATAATTAGCTGAATAAGTAGACTTCATTGGAATGAAGTGCGCTACCTTCGTCAACCTGTCAACCACAAACATGATGGAATCATGTTGTCTAGATTTCCTCGGCAAAGTTGTGATGAAGTCCATGGAAATGACGTCCCATTTTCACTCTAGAATTGGAATTGATTGAAGCAATCCCCCCAAATGCTTACACTCTTCTTTCATCCGCTGAAAGTCTAAGCATCTAGTCACAAACTCTTTAACTTCCTTCTTAAGATTTTACCAATGATAAGACTTCTTCACTACTTTCAATGTCTTCTGGTATCCTGGGTGACATGAATATGATTTTACATGAAATTCTCACAAGATAGTCTTCTTGATCTCACTATCATTCAACACATAGATCATGTACCTAAATATGACCAAACCATCTACTGTAAGATGATAGTCCACATCTTGATCACTTGTACCCTGCTATAACCTGTGCATAATCTCCATGTACTTGTCATCTTGTTTTCCTACTTATAAGATATGATCCTATAATTCTCTCACATAGGAGCTCATAATTGCTAAATGATTTATATGTATCCTCCTGCTAAGAGCATCTACAACCATGTTCTCTTTCCCCTTGATATACTTGATCTCACTGATCATTTCCAACCATCTAGATTTTCTGGAATTTAGATTTGGTTGGTCAAATAGATACCTCAATCCATTGTGATCACTCATCAATACAAACCTCCTGCCAAGAATATGGTGTCTCCACATCTTCAATTCATGGATGATTGCTTCCAACTAAAGATCATGTGTCGAATAATTCTTCTCATGCTCATTCGGTTTTCGTGACTCATAGCATACTACTTGTCCTTTCTGCATTAGGACTCCACCAAGTCCTCTCTTGCATGCATTTGTACACACACAAAATCTTGATCTGGATATGCAATGTTTAACATTGGAAAATTTGTGAACAACTGCTTCAACTATTCAAAACTTGCTACACATTCCTCTGTCCATTCAAAATTCTTACCTTGTCTCTACAATGACTTAATAGGATATGAAATATGAGAGAAGTTCCCGATGAAACTCCTGCAATAACCTTCTAACCCGATAAATGATCTTACCTCATCCACATTCCTAGGAGCTGCCCATTCCATGGTAGCTCTTATATTTTCTGGATCCACAACTATGCCTTTCTTGGAGACATGTCCCAAGTAATGTAACTTTGTCTGAAAGAAACTACATTTACTAAGCTTAGTGTACAACTAATTCTCTCTCAACAATATCAATGTTGTTGCTAAGTGCTTGGCATGCTCCCTCATTCTTAGAATATATCAAGATGTCATCAATGAACACAATGACATGCTTGTCTAGATAAGGACGCAATACACTATTCATCAAGCACATGAAGGTAGATGTAGAATTAGTCAAACCAAATGGAACTACAAAAAAATCATAATTCCCATACCTGGTCTGGAAATCGGTATTGTAGATGTCCTCTTATTTAATGCATACCTGATGGTATCTTGATCTCAGATCAATATTCCAGAACATTGTTGCACCCTTTAGCTGGTCGAGCAAGTCATCAATCCCTGACAACGTATACATGTTCTTGATGGGCACATTGTTCAACTGTCTATAATCAATGCAGAACCTGAGAGTACCATCCTTATTCTTCATAAACAACATTGGTGCACCCCAAGGTGATATACTTGGCCTAGTGTATCCCTTGTTAAGCATTTCCTTCAATCACAACTTCAACTCTACTAACTCTAGTGTGCTCATCCTGTATGGTTCCTTTGATGTTGGTGTTGCCCCTAGTACCAACTCAATAAAAAGTCCACTTCTCTATGTTGTGACAACTATGAAATATTTGCAGAAAATACATCTTGAAATTGTTGTAAGATTAGTTACCTGCTCAATACCTCCGCATCCTCAACATCATTAGCTTTATCAATATAAATATGCATTGGAAATAACACACACCCGTTTCTGCGACTACGCTTTTCCTGCATAACTATCACCAGTCTAACTAATGTTTCATTCTTCTTACCCTGCAATATTCTTTGTTCCCTAGTGTTATCCAAGCACTCAATATCTTTGTAATAACAATCCACCTTATTCATGTGAAGATACAACCATTCCATACCCCAAAGAATACTATATGAACCCAATGATGGTACATTAAAATGTGTTGAGGTAGGCATACCATTAAAATCGAATGCACAAGCTCTTACCCAATGATGAACTCTCTTCCTTGTACCTATATCCAACTGCACTAACCAATGTTCTGCATGCACTTTTTTATTCAAACCACACTTATCCACCAGGTTAGGACAAACATAACTGTAATTAGATCAAGGGTCAATCAAAATAGAAACGAATTGATCACAAATCTTACCGTCCATCCCGATAATAGATGCCCTGTGATCTGCCTTTATTTTATCCAACATTTCATAAATCCATGGAATGATCTTCCCAACATCCCCAATTGTCTACGCGTCCTATGCACTATAAATATGAGGCCTACCACCCTAATTCTACAGAAAATATCTATTGAGATGCTCCTTGCCACATATCCAACATTGCAACTGTCATTTACCATCACCTTTATTACGCTGCCCTCCATACTGTGACTCATTAAACTTCTTGTAAGGAACAACATTCTTTTCTCACCTGCATCTTCAGGTCTTGTTATTTTTTTCTACCATTTACCTTTAGCTTTGTCCTTCCCTTTCCAAACTTGCTGAGATTATATCTTATGCTTTGATTTCTCATAATAGTGCTTCAATTTCCCAATGACCTCCTCAAGTGACCGAGGCTCATCATACTCAATCTGATCTCTAAATTCTAATGGAAATCCACTAACAAATCTGTGAACTTTGTCTTTTTCATCCTTAAGATACAATACATACCTCAATAACTCCAAGAACTTAGTTGTGTACTCCTCATCTATCATCAATCCCATATTTATCTCATAGAATTCCTTGGCTTTGCTATCATAGTACCTCTTTGATAGATATTTCTTCCTAAGGTCTCTTAAATGCATGCCAACTCAACTCCTCAATCTTGATGTCTCTAACCCACTTCACGTCTTCCCACCAAATGTTTTCTTTCCTTTTGAGGCTGGAGATATCTATTATGGCCTTCATATTATCTATGTAATCATGCATCTAAAAGAACTTCTCCATCCCGATTAACCATGCCTTTGCATCCTATGGCTTCTTCAAATCCCCATCAAAGGTAGGTAGCTTGGATTTCTTGAACTCATCTAGAAAATATCCCCTATCACTCCTACTATAAGGATGATAACAATGATGGTCATGGTACCTATTAGAACCAAAACTGGAATAGAACCTATGTCCATCACCTCTCTTATCTGGTGTATCCAAGAACCTTCCATCTTTGATCATGCCATCTCTATCTATCCTATTCCCACCATGAGATCTACTACCATATGCCCCATTAGTCCTATCCTCCTGGCCATGGCTGATCCTAAGTGGTCTGTGTCTCTAAAATTTTGAGAAACTCTAAAGGATTATTTGTTAACTTCTACTTGTTTCTCTTGTGCTTGAATGAGTTTGTCATTACCTTCTTTGCAACTTCTTATTTACGCCTTCAAACTTATCAATGTGTTTGTTATGTCAGAAGAGTTCCTAACACCATGATTCTCATCTGATCCATAGGGAGAGTCTCATCAACTGTAGTCTACCATCTTGCTAGTCATCTTTAATCTTTTTCATGCAAGTATACCATGTCATATAAACCAAAACATAACATAATCAACATACCTCAATATTGCTCAGGGAAGGATATCTTGTTTGCAATATCAACCAGATTAGCATAATACTTGTATAAACATACTAATATTAGTACATAAACATCATTTCAACCATTATATATCTATAATGCATGTCCATACCAACCACATACCATGACCTCATGCATGAGAACTATAACCATGTCAATGTATGCATAATGATGTATAGACACTAACATGCATAACAAGTGCATAACCGACATACACTCATAATGACCACATCCAACAACAACACCATCAAATTTCAAATGGAGACACACCTGCAACCATTACCACCACCATGCATACACAACAATCATGAAGAACACATATGTAATTGACATGAATGCATGACCAACACATTCTACCCATCTAGTCCAAGAGGTGAACCATGCACTGATACTACTCTGTAACACCCTCCTCCCACATTTATCCAAGCTAAAAAGTCCATTGGGGTAAAAATGTCATGAGAGGCTACTATGATGTGATTCAACTCCCCACGTACAGTTGAGAAAGTGGAACTGATAAAAGAAACCAAATATGACCTTACTCAAGAACTACAGACCCTTTAGGAGACAACCAACCCTTCCAGGTGCCTAACCCCTGAGACAACTTGTCTTTTTGCTGAGATAGACCCCCATCTTCTCCCATGACAAGCCATGCGTGTGACTGAGGCCCTCCATACGTTATCACAACAAGGAATTCCAGCGACTATGGCATTTTTCAGGCAGTTATGTGCTAGCAACCCTAGATTTTGTGCCACATTTTCAGGGTTAGGACATAGGCCACTACCCAGAACTTTATGAAACTTCCAAAAATCATAAACAACCATGAAATAAGGCTACTAATGAAAAAAATTGTACAAGAAACTGGCTAGACCCCTACTAGTCATGACAGGCATTTTGTCAAACATATGACAAATATGTAATCTGCAAGTCATAACAACAAATCTGAGCATAGGGGTCTCATATGTATCTAAGATTCATAAAGAAGGATTGATGCCTTATCATAATAGTTGTATTATCATCTATTAGGTCATATAATCGTTCACATTTCATATACAAATCAAATCATGATGAGAGCCATAATCAAAGTTTGTCATAAACCATTCTTATAACCAACATATAACCAAAAAAACTAACAAGCTATAACAACCATAAGACCACATATGGACAAGTACATTTACACATGAAATACAAAAGAAGAAGGATCTCTTATTATGAATGAATAATCCAACCAAGTCAGGGACTTCCACAAACGACCCGACCATAGATTGGGTTGAACCAAATCTTTCTTTCAGCCTATCATCCCCATGCCATATTCCAAGCATGAATGTGGGACTCACAACAAAAACAACCAAGGTTTCCTCAGGTTTTACTGTATATCCCACCAAGAGATTCCTAGGCCTGAAACCCTCATAAATAAAAATAGGCTTTACCACAATCCCACTGAATCACTATGCTTATACAAGCATGGAGCCTCCTGTTATCTCCACCTAAACCATGAGGAATTTATCTGTCTCAACCTCTCGGCTTTACCGTATATCCCGCCATTACGGATCAAGGGATTCATAGGCCTACGAGGTCATTGACCTCTAGGATTTACCGTGTATCCTGCCATTACTGGTCAAGGGAGTCGTAGGCCCAATCAAGGGTATTCACAATCAGGATTTACCATATATCCAATCGTAGGGTTCCTAGGCTTTGTGATCAATCATAAGACCACCCCACTCAGCTTCGAATCCATCTGAAAATTTAACTCAACCAAAACAAGATAACTCCATCGCACCATGGTTATCCAAATATCGCAAGGAAAGGTTGGAGAAAATGGTCACACCTAGAAAACCCCATGCCAATGACAGTAAAAGAACCAAAAACACACATGCATGTACCATGCATGCCAAAACTAGCAAGGAAATCATACATGCAACTCAATACCTACAAGTAATCCTGCTATAGCCACTTGATCCTTGTCTTCCTCACTTGATCTTTTTCTTCCTCTTGCCTTCTTTCCTCCAATGCTAGAGTGCTCCAAGAATGCTCTGAGTGTCCAAGAGTATCAGAGAGAGAGTAGAGGTAGAGAGAGCTCCAAAACTAAACTGACAAAAAGTTAAACTAATAAAAGGTTGTGAATTGATCCTCATAAGAATTTTTATCCTTGAGGCCTCTATTTTCTTCATTTTCCGTTATTTTCATTCATTTTCCTCCTCACATACAACTTGTGACCGTTAGCCTTCCTTTTCTCCTAATTTCCATTATTTTCATAAATAAAATGCTAATTAATGCCACTTTGCCTTTCCAAATCCTTTTCCCATTCCTTTGCCAATTTCCTTAAACATAATAAACCAAATGAACACCCACACTAGGATGTTTTTCCCAACATGTAGCTTTGAATAAGTGCCCTATGACCTTGTTCTTATTTTTCCTTTATTAACTTTATTACATGGATTTTTTACCAAGCTTGTTACATATCCTCCCCTGAACTATACTGAGGTATGTTGGTTATGTTTGTGTTTTGGTTTAGCTGACATGGTATACTTGCAGGAGGTAGAAGAAAAATATGAATAACATAATGGTGGATTACATTTCATGAGACTCTCCCTACAAGTTAGATGATCAACCACAAGATGAGTACTCCCTTGACATAGCAGATACATTGAGAAGTTTTAAGGTAGAGATAAGGAGTTGCAAAATAGATAATGACAAGATAATTCAATCACAAGAGGGACTTGCTAGGGAATAAGAGAAACAAGAAGAAATTTATGTAGTCATCCTTCTGAGATTTTCAAACTTGTGGAGTCAGGACAATTTAGGATAAATTATGGATAGGAGCATAGGACTAATGGAGCCTATGGTAGCAGATCTCATGATGGACATAGGTCAGACAGGGATGACATTGTCAAGGATGGAAGATTCTTGGACACACCTAATAGGAAAGGTAGTGGAAATGGGAATTATTCTAGTTCTAGTTCAGATAGGTATCATTCTCATCATTGCTATCATCCTTACAGGAGGAGTGACAAGGGATATTTGTCAAATGAGTTCAAGAAAGCCAAGCCACTTACATTTGATGGAGAAATGAAGAAGTCACAGGATGCATAAGCTTGGTTTCTTGTGATGAATAGGTTCTTCAGATTGCATGATTATACATAGAACATGAATGCTAGAATAACTACCTTTAGTATTAAAGGTAAAGCATACATTTGGTGAGAAGATGTGAAGAATGTCAAAGGAATTCGAGAAGAGGAGTTGACTTGGGAATTTGAAAGACTTTTCAAGAAGAAGTATCTATCATAGAGATACTATGATGACAAGGCAAAGACATTCTAAGTTGAAGATGGGGTCTATGACCGATGAGGATTATACTAGTAGATTCTTAGAGATGTTTAGGTATGTGCCTTTCTTAAAGAGGAGAAAGAGAAGATTCAAATATTAATCAATGGGTTGCTGGTAGTTTTCAAGCACGGTATCGAGTTTGATGACCCTATATCATTGGAGGAATTCATCAGAAAGTTGAAACACTGTTATGAGGAATCGAAGTGTAGGATAGTGTCTCAAAAAGGTTGGAAAGGGAAAGAAAATACTAAAGGTAAATTGCAGCTGAAGCGAGAAAGACCTCAGGATGAAAGTGAGAAGGAGAATGTTGTTCCTTACAAGAAGTTTAATGTAGTTATAAAGGGAATTTGGTCACAACCTAAAGGCTAGCAGAACAATGGTGAGGGTAAGGGAAATTTGTAGTGTTGGATATGTGGCAAGAGGCATCTCTATAAGGAGTTTCTATCATATCAGGGTGGTAGGCCTTAGAGCTACAGTGCACAGAAGGTGTAGACAGTTGGGGATGTTGGGTAGAGCATTCCTTAGTTATATGCAATATTGGATAATAGGAAGGTGGATCACCATAGATCTATTATCGATATGGAAGGTAATATTTGTGATCAAGCTTTTTCTATTTTGATTGACTGTGAATCTAATTATAGTTATGTTAACCCTAACTTGGTCGATAAGTGTCCTTTGAAAAAAGAAGTGAATGCAGAATATTGGCTAGTGCAGTTGGCTACATGTATAAACAAAAGAGTGCATCATTGGGTAAGATCTTCTGTATTTGAGATGAATGGTATGCCTACATCAGCGCATATGAATATACTTCCATTGAGATTGTACAATATGATTTTGGGTATGGATTTAATGTATCGTCACAGGACTAGGGTGGATTGTTATGAGAAGGATATTGAGTGTTTGGATGACAATGGGTAACAAATAATCTTATAGGTAAGAATAAGGCTTCATTAGTTAGAATGGTCACAACTATGTAGGAAAAGCATAGTCGTAGGAAATGATGTATGTTATTTGAAGTGCCTACTTCTAGTGATAAAGGTAAGGATGTTGAGGATGCAAAAGTCTTGAATAGGTACTCATTTTTACACTAGTTTCAGGATGTATTCTGGTTCTAAACATCGACAAAATCCTAACAAGGTGATTAATCTAAAAGACTTATATCTACATTATGGATCACAAAAGTCTTATACCTAACGATTTTAGAGTTACTCCCACATAAGGAAGTGGATTTTTTTATTGATTTGGTACCAGGGGAAACACCAACATCGAAGGCACGTTAAAGGATGAGCACTCCAAATTTAGTAGAACTAAAGTTGCAGTTGAAGTAAATGCTTGACAAGGGATACATCAAGCCAAGTGTGTCATTGTGGGGTGCACTAATATTGTTCATGAGTAAGAAGGATGGTACTCTCAAGTTATGCATTGACTGCAAATAGTTTAACAAGGTAACTATTAAGAACAGGTATCCGTTGTTGAGGATTGATGAATTATTTGGTTAGGTGAAGGGAGATTCAGTGTTATTAAAGATTGATCTAAGATCAATATACCATTAGGTACGCATCAAAGAAGAGGACATCTACAATATTGTTTTTTGGACCAGGTTTGGGCACTATGAGTTTGTTGTAGTTCCATTTGGTTTGACTAATGCTCCAACTACTTTTATGTGCTTGATGAATAGTGCATTGCGTCTCTATCTAGACAAGTTTGTTATTGTATTCATTGATGATATATTGATATATTATAAGAATGAGGAAGAACATGTCAAACACTTAGAAGCAATATTGAGATTACTAAGAGGGCATCAATTGTATCCCAAGATTAGAAATTGCAGTTTCTTTCAGACATAGGTACATTAATTGGGGCATGTTGTCTCCAAGGAAAGCATAGCAGTAGATCTAGAAAAGATAAGGGCTATCATGGAGTGGGAAACTCCTAGGAATGTGGATGAGGTAAGGTCATTTATGGGGTTTGCAGGTTACTATAGGAGGTTCATTAGGAATTTGTCATGGATTTCCTATACTATCTCATCATTGCATAGGAAAGAAAAGAAATTTGAATGGATAGAGGAATGTGCAACAAGTTTTGAGCAGCTGAAGCAGTTGTTGAGAAGTTCTCCAATTCTCAAGATTGCAGATCTGGATAAAGAGTTCATGGTGTGTACAAATTCTTGCAAGAGAGGGCTTGGCGAACTCCTTATGTAGGAGGGATAGGTGGTATGTTACGAATCAAGGAAATTGAATGAGCATGATTAGAACTATGTGACACATGATCTTGAGTTGGTATCAATGATCCATGCATTAAAGATGTGGAGACACTATCTTCTTGGAAGGAGGTTTGTATTGATGAACGACCACAGTAGATTCAGGCACTTATTTGATCAACCAAATATGAATTCTAAGAAAGCTAGGTGGCTGGCAATGATCAATGAGTTCAAATTCAAGGTCATATATATTAAAGGTAAATAGAATAGGGTTGTGGATGCTCTTAGCAGAAGAGTACAGGTAAATCACATAGTGGCTATGAGTTCATATGGGACATATTTACAGGATTGGATCTTATACGCTGGAAAACAGGATGACAAGTATAGGGAGCTTAGGTATAAGTTATAGTAGGCTATAGGTGATCAAGATGTAGACTATCGTCTCACAACGGATGGTTGGTCAGATTTAGGGACATGATCTATGTGTCGGACAACAGTGAGCTCAAGAATCTTATCTTGAGGTAATTTCATGTTAATTAGTATTCTAGTCACTCGGGATATTAGAAGAAATTGACAATGGTGAAGAAGTTCTACTATTGCCCAGATATGAAAAAGGAAGTGGAATAATTTGTGGCTAGATGTTTGGATTGTCAAAAGGTAAAGGCAGAAAGTAAGAATCCAAGTGGGTTACTACATATGATTCTGATTTCAGAATGGAAATGGGAGGTCATTTCCACAGATTTCATTACAAGATTTCCGAGGACATATAAACAACATGATTCTATCAGGGTCATGGTGGACAAGTTGACAAAGGTAATGTACTTCATTCCGGTGAAATCCACATATTGAGATAGTGATGTAGCATAGGTCTTCATCAAAGATATAGTGAGGCTTCATGGTATACTGAAGAAGATTGTGTGAGATAGGGATGCTAAGCTCACTTCTAGTTTCTAGAAAGAGTTATTTACATGTTTGGGTACAGATTTGGACTTCACCACATCTTATCATCTATAGACATATGAAAAAACAAAGAGGGTTTATAGGACTTTGGAGGACATGTTGAGGATGTATGTGATGCATCAGTAGTGGAAGTGGGAAGAGTATCTTCCACTACTTTATTTTTCTTACAACAATGGGTATGAAGAGTCACTAAGGATGAGTTTGTTTGAAGGACTCTATGGGAGGAGTTGTAATACTCCCATCAGTTGGAGTGATCCAATGAATAGTGTGTTTATAGGGCTAGACATGATGGTAGAGATGGAACATGAAATACAAGTTATCAAAATAATCTAAAGGAAACACTGGCTAGACAAAAGAGTTATGCATACTGGCATAGGGCATTTAAGGATTTTCAAGTTGGGGAGCATGTGTACTTACGCATCAAGCCCAAGAAGATATCCTTGAGGATCAGATCATGTACGAAGCTCGCACCTTGGTATTGTGGGCCTTTCAAGATCATTGAGAGGATTGAACCAATGGCCTATCGACTTGCACTGCCTATGACAATGAAAGTCCATGATGTTTTCCATGTTTCATTACTTAAAAGATATATAAAGGATGTTAATCATGTTATTGATTTGTTAGTGTTGAAGGTGGATCCAGAAGGAGAATTCCAACTGGAACCTCAGTGTATTTTGAAAAGAAATCTGCTCATGTGTCATAACCGAGCAATCGATCAGGTTAAAGTGCAATGGAATCACTTTGGGCCCAATGAAGCTACATGGGAGATGGTTGATCAGATTCGGGCTATGTATGCTTCATTGTTTCCTGATTGAGGCAAAGTAATTTTGGTATATGTATATATGTATATGGATGTAAATAACACTATGAGCTATGTTATAAATCTCCAAAAAGAGGTATCATTGTCACGTTGTTATGTTTGTCATGTTGGTTTTATTTTAAGCAGGTTGTTCATTGTAAATATTGCATTGAGATAAGTTATAAAACTCCATGGGTAGTACATTTAGATTTCAGCAGTTTTGTTGGTTGTAGATGTCATTGAACACTGAGGATGATGTTCCCTTAAGGGAGAGGGGTCTGTAACAACCCCAGGTTAAAAATCCATGTAATAAAGTTAATAAAGGAAAAATAAGACCAAGGTCATGGGACATGTATTCCAAGCTAAATTTTGGGAAAAAAATCCTAGTGGGTGTTCATTTGGTTTATTATGGCTAAGCAAAATTGGCAAAGCCTTTGAAAAGGAAAAAAGGCATTATTTGGCATTTATTTATGAAAATAATGAAAAATAAAAGAAAAGGGAGGTGAAAGGTCACAATTTGCATGTGAGGAGGAAAATGAAGGAAAACAATGTAAAATGAAGAAAATAGAGGCCTCATTAATAAAAAGGATTTTAAGGATCAATTCACAACCTTTTGTTAGTTTTAGCTCCGAGATCTCTCTCTATTCTCTCTCTCACATAATCTTGCACACTTGGAGTATTCTTGGAGCACTTTGACATTGGAGAAAGGAAAGAAGAGGAAGAACAAAGAATGAAAATGGAAGCAAATATCAAGCAATGAAGAGTTGGATCAAGCCGCTATAGCAGGATTACTTGTAGGTATCGGGTTGCATGTCTAATTTCATTTCTATTATTTGCATGCATGGTACATGCGTGTGTATGTTTGGTTCTCTTGTTGTCACTGACATGGGATTTCCCAAGTGAGATAGTGGTTTTCAGCCTTGACTTGCCATTTTCAGATAGCCATGGTGTGATGGGGTTCTTTTACTTGGTTGAGCTGGGTTGTTGGATGGTTTCAAAACTGAGTGAGGAGGTCTCATGAAAATTCCCAAAGTCCTAGGAATCCCTTGACTGGTAAATGGTGGGATACATGGTAAAACCTGAGGGTGGAGACAAAATTTTTTTTTCACGATTTAGGTGGAGAAATCCAGAGGCATCCATGATTACTCAGGTCCTAGTGATCCCTTGACCGGTATATGGATGGTATATGGCAGGATTGTGGTAAAGCATGTAGTGTATGTTTATTATTTGGCCTAGGAATCCCTTGACTAGTAATGGGAGGATACACGGTAAATACATGATGTACATATGAGGGTTTTGGGCCTATGAATCCCTTGACCGGTAATGGCGAGATACATGGTAAAGCCCGAGGAAGCCTTGGTTGGTTTTGTTGTGAATCTCACATTCATGCTTGGAATATGGAAAGGGGGTGATTGGCTGAAAGAAAGATTTGGTTTAGTCCAATATATGGTTGGGTGGTACGTGGAAGTCCCTAACTTGTTGGATTTTTCATATGTTAATAAGAGCTCTTTTCCTCTTTTGTATTATGTGTAAATTTTCTTGTTATGATGTGATTATAATGGTTTTTCTATCATTGTTGATTTGTTGGTTTTATGCCAGTTATAAGCATGGGTTTATGACATACCTCAATTATGCCTCTCATCATGCTTTGATTAGTAAATGAATGAATAATGAATATATGATCTAATAGATGATATTGCTTCTATTATGAGAGGGCATCATAACTTCTTGAAGATTCTCTGATAATTATGAGATCCCTATGTTCTGATTTGTTGTTATGACATGTAGATTACATGTTCATGATGTGTTTGACAAAATGATTTTCATGGTTAGGATGAGTCAGGTTAGGTCCTTATCCAAGTTTACATTTGAGGCCTTGCCTTCTCATTATTTATCACTTTTTAGAATTTCATCAAGTTCTTTGCAGTCTTGAGTCCTAGCCCCAAAAATGTGGCTCAAAATTTGGGGTTGCTGGCCAAAACCACCTAAAAAGTTCTCCAATCGCATGAATTCCCTTGTTATGGGGAATGGTAGAGGGTTATAGTTGAATGGAGGGCTTATCATGGGAGCGACTGGGGGTCTAGATCAGTTAAAAAGAATATTAACTTAGGAGTTGGGCACCTAAAGTGGTTGGTTAGCCCCTAGGGGTCCTGTAGCTTCTAAGGAAACTCAATTTGATTATGGTTTGCCAATTCCACTTCCTTAACTATACTTGGGGAGTTGAAGCATATCATCGTAACTCTTCATCACATGTTTACCCTGGTCGACCAGATAGCTTAATTAAATGTGGGAGGAGGGTGTTACATTTCATGTCAAAATCATAATTTTCCTTACAGTGTTATGAGACATTGTTATATCACATGAATAAACTTTTAGTTATTTATATAGTTGTTGCACAAATAATTTCTTCCACTTGTAATATTTACTACTTTGTGCCTTTGTTACGATACTATAATATGGTCTTACATATATTTTCTTATAAGAATATATTTTTAATGTCAAATATAATGAATACCCCCGGAGGCAGGGACACCAACCCCTTTGGCCTAAAGCAGGAGGATTAAATCCTTATTGAATGCCTCTTGAGTTGTTCCTCATCATCGAAACAATTTAGGAACCAAAAAAACCAGGTGAAACTTCTTTTGGAAGACAACATTAAATAGGATAAATATATCAAATTCTTTAAGGATAAAGCAAAGACAAATATAGTTGAAATATTACTAAAAAAATGGTTATTCCTAAAGTTAAATCCATAAAAGTAGGGTTTGAATAAGAAAAAATAATCAAGTTAAATAAGAAGATTTTGTACTTGCAGTAAGAATATCAAAATAAGATCACCAAAGTCATAGATCTATAGAAATTATTATATAAAACAAATGACATTCTAAACCAAAATAATTTTGAATTTTCCTAAAAGGAAAGACGAATAGTAGAGTTGACACCTGCATGTGAGGAAATGAAGATAAACTTGAGTCAAAATTTATAAGCTAAAGAATTGTTTGCATGAGCTATACATTCCATCTGGTATAGATCAAATTAGTTGAAAAAAAATTTAAGGATCACTTTACTATTTTAATAGTTATTGAAACTATAGAAAGAGGTTTAAGTTTGAAGATTGCAAATGCATGAGATCAACTTAGCAACAAGGTTGATGTAGCTAAATATATCATCAAGTTCTTCAACACCCAATTGGTAGATAATTTGAAGATTTCGAACATCAATGATAGCACTTCTTTTATTAAGGGATTAATACCCATAAAGGGTAAAAGAAACTTGATATTTGTAGCTAATGATAATTGCATTGAAATCAAAGAATTTGGTCAAGAAGTTGTAGGTCATTTTGATAGATATATTGAATTAGGATTGGATCCCACATGTACCAAAGATGGTTGGGATTATACAGATAATATCTATGTAGAGACACTTAAAAGTAAAAGGAATTATCAAGAATCATTCTAACACATTAATAGTGGGATGAGAGGGTAAACTAGTATTTGAAAAACTACATGTTGACTTTTCTATATTAACTAATATTATATTAAGTATAGAAATAAATGCTTGTCATGGCTTATAATATTCATATAGAGATAAACATTATTATCAGGAAAATAAATGAATTCACTATTTTGGATGAGGCTAGATGGGAAACCATTACACATATTTGGAATAAAAGATTGTTGTTGAATATGTCACAAACACTTAGGCCTTCATCAATTCCATCTATCAATTAATTTTCACTCAGTCAATGTGCATTCCTTTTGGGTAGTCGTATCAAGGGCAAGTCAGTAACAAGAATTTTCCAAGCCAATGAAGAACAAATGTGAATATTAAATGGTTAATAAGGTAGTTTCACAACAATAGTATTGGAACTATTTCCAGAGTCTATTGAAGGACCCAACATATATTGAAGATGGGTCATTCTCTTGAGGAAAAGGTGAAAACTTGCTTATCCTAGCCTAATGGTGATCACAAATTTATATCTCTAATGTTTAGTTTCCCATGATTAAGGACTCACCATTATTTTAGTCCTCATATTATTTTCATTTGCATTCAAAACTTTAAAGACATGAAACTTAATTCTAGAAACCATTTTGTAAACTTTGAAGTTAATGAATCTATTTCATTTTCACTTAATGGATTGAATTTTATCCTTTGTTGTTTGATATAATTTATTCATGAATATGCTATCTAATTGTTTTTACTACCGATGATGTCTTGAATATATTTTTTCATTTCATTATGTCATTTTATTTATGTTATTTTATCTAGACTTCCCTTATTTCAAAATTTAGTTTTCTTAAATAATGATTTTAAATATGTTCAACCCGTCTACCTTTTATATACTAGGTAAGAGAGAGAGGTGCTCTTTTTTGAAGATTATATATATTAGAATTATGGTTCTAAATTTATTTATTTTACAATTTTAGCTATAATACCTCGAAAATAATATTTTTTCATATAATTTGTGACTATAAAAATACATGTATAACTTTGGTTTTAGATATAGCACCTCTAGGTGTTTGATTATTCTAGTCAATTTAAAGTGGGGAGGATATTATTTCTTCATACTATGCCTTGGAGCTATTCTTCTTAATAGAATAGTCTCAAGGATACAACACCTTGTAACACCTTGAATATCCTAGTTCCTTGCCATTCTCCTCTTATTCTTCCAATTGAAATCTTCTTAACTAACTCATCTTTCCTTTATTGTGTTTTCATCATTCCTCTAGAACCCCAAGAATACATTGAATCCCTCTTGCACTTAAGAAATCCTACATATATCATTCATAGTAAGGATAATTTCCATTGGTTCATAACATGGTCTAGATTTATGAAGGGAATGAAATGAAATACATATTTACAACAAAAACATAGAAATACACTGAAGGTTGACTTCTATTAATAAATAGAATCTGCTAAAACTGTAAAATGTGGAATGAAACAAACTTTCTCAAATGGCGGCATATTATCTACGAGAAGAGATGTGATGGCCACATGTGTTCACTAGAGCTCATTACATTGAGTCCAAAAGGCCCTTTTTATCATAAAACAACAATGAAAAAACCTTAAATATCCAAAAGAGTAACCATAAGAGCTGGAATTCCAGTTGGTTTCTTTCCCTAATAAGGTTAGTTGGTATGCCAACTTCCCAAGATTTTAACTTTTTCACACTATATGTAATTGGCATGCTCAATAGGTTGTTGCAAATATTTATTTGAGAAGTACACATTTTGACCAGGACCAAGCCAAAGAATATACCTATCTCATGGGTCCTTTTCATGTCAATAAAAATGTCATTTAACGCCTCAAAATGGCCACAGAAGTTCACGACCTGAAAAAAAATATAGAAAAACTACCAAGATGGATGTTTGTTATTTGAGATAGTGCAATAGGTGGGTGTTTAATGACATCCAAATAGATTAGTCCTCCACCTTTAGGAGGAAATGGTATCAATTTCATTGTTTTCCCTCATCTGATGGGGAAACTTTTTAAAACTTGGCCCTAAGTGAGCCAATTTCCTTGGTGAAGGAATTGTCCTTCTTTAACAACCTGATAAAGCTAGATCCTCTATTAGTGAGTTCCTTTAACTTGTTTGTTCATGGAACGATCAATGGTATCCTATTCCATGCGGTCAAGTTTGTGCTCTGTCAATGTCAACTACTCTACTCTCTCTAATATGTCCAATAATGGTGGAAAGTATGGCCAAAGGAGGTCCACATTTAACACTAGGTATAAACCAAGGAAAGGGAAAATACTTAGCTCAAAATAATTACCACCCACAACACTAGTGATGGTGTAAGCTCCATTTCAGAGTGGATGAATCTTATGATGGGGTCTTATAAGGCACTGTTTCTAGAAATGCAACCAAACCTTATTTCCCACCTAAAATTTGTGTGGCGCCAAATGTTGATCATGGCATTACTTGTACTTAGTATTAAATTTTTTTAAAATATCATGGACATATTTTTGGATATGTTAAATCCATTTAATAGGAGGCCTTGTTAACTTGAGAATGAGCATAAGATTATCTTTCTTGTGTATACACAATGGGTAGTTATACATCACTAGAATCGTGTGGTTGAAATCCTAGGCCCACCTTAATGGGTTTGTGGTCAGTCGAGCTATGGAGAGTTATGTTGTAGTTGTGCTTAAAATAGGGGAGACACTCATCCCATGTGCATGGATGCTTGGAGTTACACAAGATATACACAATCATGTTGTTGATGACCTCTATCTAGCCATTAGTTTGGGGGTGAAAGGCAATGGATTTAGTGAAATTGGTGTCCAACAATGACTAGAGTCTTTTTAAGAATGTTCTTAGGAACATATTATCCCAATGCAATTTGATGGACTATGGTGTCCCAAAATGTACCCACACCTGTTTGAAGAAGAGCTTCGTAGTGGCCTCTGTTGTGATATTCTTTTTGTAGGACGTCATAACAACCATATTAGAAGATGGCTCAACAAACATGAAGACATAGTCACTATCCTACTTGGTTGACGAAATACTATACATGTAGTCCATTAAGAGAGATTCCTAGGGCCTATAAATGGTAGGAAGATGGGTGTACAATATTTTCTTCTTAATGGTTGGCTTGAAAATTATTAAACATAACCATGGCAAAGACAAAATATATGAAGGATAATGCTTGAATGCATTATTATTCACAATGATACATATTTATAATACATTGGAGTGACCCTTGGTTTCATATTCCAAGTGGTCTCTTGGACTCCCTTTGATTGTTTAGCTTCCACACCAACCTTAGAGGATTAAGTGTCCAACATTCCCCCCCTTAATTTGAATGGGTATGTATGAGTCCAAGAAGAGAGATGTAATACAAAATGTGCAAAAATATGCATGGAAGCACTAGGCTGAATGCTCTTTGAAATGTTGGTATAAGGAGGTGGTTTAAAGATAACCACCAACACTGGAATGCTTAGTACAGTTCCTGGAACTCTTCCATGTCTGGCAGGAAGCTTAAATATTATGTTAGAAAAAGTGTCCCTAATGCTTTGGAGAGGGATATCTTCAACCTAGAAAAGGGAGGTCTACAACCCACAGTGTTTTAAGGATGACAACCAACTATGGAATGCTTAATGCAATTCCTAAAACTCTTCCAAAATTCGAAAGAAGTTGAAGTCTTTTGCTATAGGAAGTGTCCCCAACTTTTTGACAAGGGAGAAGCTCAACTTGAAAAGGGAGGTATCACCCTGCGTGGATGGTTTAAGGCTAGCCACCAAACAATGGCATGCTCAGGGGAATCTCTGTCTCTAGCTACAAATCTAAATCTGGTATGGCGGGTTGAGGTTCAGGCTCTCTTGTTGTGGCTTTGAAGCTTGTATATGACCATCATTTCCCCCCTGTTAGATACAAGGTGAGATGATCGAGAAAATTCAACAACAAGATTGTTCAGTACTCTAGAAAAAATTCTATCATATGATTGAAATATCTTCTTGGTAGTTGAAGCCCATTGCCAAGAAGCGATCCATCTAAGGTGAATCTTTGTTCTTGAAAGAGGTTTGTTTTTGAAGCATCTGTTTGAATAATGAGTGGTTTTATGATAGTGCTCACATGGATGAATATCAAAGTAGTGACATTTCATATGGCCAACTCGGTCACAGTGTTGGCAATTAACAAATTTTGGCTATGAATGTAGAGGTGCAAAATATGGAATAGGTGAAGGTGAACCGCCATAAAGAAACCCAAAACTTTGAAATTGAATGGGTTTGCAATAGTCTGGAATATGGAAGGATGCCTCCTTATCATATCCAAGACCTGTTATGTGCTTGTTGTTGACAAGCTCTTCCCTGCAAGGTCTAATTATGGGCTTGGGAAGCATAGACTGAACTTCTGCATCTATATGCAAATATGCTCTTATATTAGGTATTGAATGTGATCAAACTCAACTTTATATTCTTACTATTGATGGGAGTTTGTCTCAATGTTCTTAACAAAAACAAGTTCAAAATGATGACTGACTATTATAATTCTTATTGCTGAAATTGAGACTTCAACTACCAATAATATATATTTTATTTTGTGTTTGCAAGCAAGTTTGAACATATGTGAGAATGAATTTGTCAATCATAATTGTATTGTCCACACTAGAATGTATTAGAGTATTTAGTAACTCTAATACTCCATAAATTCTTTCCATTTTATTAACAAATCAAACTCTGTAAATGCACCTATTTAACTTAAATTAGCAATTGCTCCAGTTCTAATCTGCACCAAGTCTTGGCTCAAGGGAGAAATCATACAACAGTCTGCAATTGTCTTCAAAATATCTCAAAAAAATAATGCTACTCTCGATCTCAAGATATATGAATATAAATGCTATTGGAATTTGACTTAAAAATCCTTATCTCAAACAACAATATTTATATAATATAAAGTCCATACTCCAACTCAAATAATCCTCAAAATTTTTATAGCTTAGCTGAAAGCTCACTGAAGAACATAATTTATAGAATTTTCAAATACCAAAAATTCTTCAGCAAAATATTACTCCCTTTTGCGAAATGGTTTTCTAGCCCAAATCTGCTCCTTGTAGAGAAATATATTAATCCTGGGATAACCACTTGGATATTTTTGTGGTGGTGTACATTACTACGATAGGTACCCTGCTTCAGCTAGTTCTTGGCTCAATAAAGGAAGAGTTTACAATCCTTTATCAGTAGTTCACTTGATTGATTTTACACCTGATGTAAGTCACACTTCCCACAACACACAAATGGACTTAGAAACTCACCCAATAAAAAGAGTATACAATGATATACTTAGCAATTGTAGTGTCATCTAGACTGAGAAAACTCATCCTAGTATGGTATAAGTCGACTCATATTACCAAAATCCAAAAACAAAACATGTATTAGATAACTCGTACCCTTTCCTTTCTGAAAAAATTGTCCAGATAGTGAAAAGCCCATGTAGCAAGGAAAGGGAAAATTGTGCTCAACGTTCCTTTGAACGGGGGTAAGGTTTTGAGGTTAAAAACAACATAGGAGTCCTAAGCCCTGGATGCTCCGAATTTCAACCATTGCAATATTTGTGATTGGAGGGAAATATTGTCATTACCATTTCCTCCACAACTCCCTTGTCGATTTCGTATTTCACATGTTCGAACACTCGATGCAGAAGAGTAGGTAGTAAGCGGCCAAGGTGAAAGGGGAAGAAACATCCATGGAGGTGGAGGCAGAGAGGAAAACAAATCTCTCATTTGTTGGCACTTATTTTCCCTTCGTCGACAATACTCTAGCTCTTGGATACATAGTGCTAGATCTAACGCGACTCTATAATCAAACTCTCAGACTATGCGATGTCTTCGTCAGGACTGTGACAATGTTACTGTAACAAATGTTGGTAGGCTCGGGTATATAAAACCAAACAAATATTGGGTTGAAGGCTCAAAAAATAGGTATACACCTGCCATGGAAGACAAAATTATTGGAATTGTTGTTGATAGAAATTCTGATAACTTTCTAGTGGACATAAAAGGTCCAACATTGGCTTTCCTACCCATTCTTCCATTTGAAGGTGGAACAAGAAAGAACATACCAAAGTTTGAGACTAGTCAAATGACCTATATGCGAGTGGTTAAAACAAATCGTGACATGAATCCAGAATTTTCGTGCACTGATGCCAGTGATAAAGCTTTAGAATTTGGCTCTTTAACTGGTTTACGAGGAAGGCAGTATGGGGTATAACATTCAACAGTCCGATGTAAGTCAACTTCCAGTCAGGAAGAGTGATGTATGCAAAGGGAGCCATAGTAATACATTATTACATAATCGATAGGTATATAACTATGCGGTGGTATGGAGAGTAATTGAGTCAAGCATCAACAACAAACTGGAGGGATATATTATAATTGGTATGGTGGAGGAGTTTGTGGTATTATAACCGGTATGGCAGAGGGTTTGACACCGGTGGTAACACTGGTTAATATATATGTTGCAAGTAATATGACCAAGGAAGTGAAAGACCTGATATAATTACTGAAATCTTTTCAAAGTTTTAACCAATAGAAATATTTTTTGTGGCATGGCCACTATATTTTCCATTCCAAAGTATCCTGCCATCTGATTTTAGTGAGCTTCCCAACTTTATTTTTTACGCTCACTTGAAGGAACACCGATATGGTGTAGATGTCATATCAATCCATTATGAAGATGAAAGTTATTGATGGTTGTGCTTGTGATCAGTACTTCGTAGGTAGTAGGGTAGTTAGGATCACTCTGATAGAGTTGGGGCCACTTGAAGGCCTCATATCCATAGGAGTGGAGCACCATGGTTAATGTTTCAATCAAAGGTTGAATGAGAAAATCAATGATGTGATTTGTTCTTCTTGTCTTATATTTAATAATGAGATGAAATTGTCTAAAGTAACTGGACTAATTGTTATGGCAATCGTTCTATAATTTTCCTTCTTTTTGCATGAACTACAAATGCCTTTCATTAGTGTGGATGAATGCCTCATTCTTGAGAAAGTAATTATTTCATTGGGGGTAGACTTATAAAATGTAATACATTTCTTTGTCCATGGGTTACTTAAGGATTACATCCAATAGTGTCTCACTATGGTATGAGAATAGTTGACGATGCAAAGTGATAATTGTTCCCACAACATAATCTAATGCATATGTATGAATCTCGAAAGGTTGTTTCATATTAGGTAAGGAGGGAACCAAGGCTAAGAATAGGCATTATTTCCAATCATCAAAATCTTTATGTTGCAGAATTCCCCTCACAAATTTTTCTTTCCCACTACACTTGGTTACTTGGTTGAGCGGCCATACAATATCAAAGAATCCCAGCCTGGACATGTAATAGATGCTGGAAAGGCCTAAGAAAATCAAAAGTTTAGTTTGTTTCATTAGGTATAGCTAATCACCAATGACTTAAATCTTGGTTGGATCCACATTCACATCATGTTCATTAACATTGTACTGTAGGTATTTGACCCCGATCAAGTCAAAGGAGAACTTTTCCAAGTTAGCATATAGCTTGTAGTGCCATAGAGTGTGAATGACTTGTTGAAGATGTTGCAAGTGTTCTACCCAACTCTTGTTGAGATGAACATATCATCTAGATATAATATCTCAAATGAATTTGTGAAATTCGACAATATATCATCCATCGTCCTCATGAAATTTTCTTGGGCATTCGTCAAACCAAAGGCATGACCAACCATACAAATACCTTATTTAAACTTGAAAGTAGTTTTCCATGCATCAATTTATTCTGTTGGGACCTAGTGGTAACAAGATCTCAAATCAATCTTACTGAAGTAATTGTCCCCCTTGAGATGATCAAAAATGTTGTCAATTTAGGTATTTGGATACTATTTCTTGACTGTGATTTTATTCAGGACTTTATAATCAATGTAAATCTTCTAGTTCCCATCTTTCTTCGATAATAGTAAAATTGGGTTTCTACAAGCTGAGGAGCTCAATCAAATGTTCCCATTTTCGAGAAACACTTGAATTCGGAAATTTATTTCCTCATTTTATAGAATAAAGTAGTTATATATTTCCTCATTGGGTAGTGGTGTACCAGGAATTAGATCTATTGAATTCCTCGATTAACAATGTAGAGGTACCCTAGTGGGTGAGGAGAAGATGTCTTTGTATTTTTATGTGACCTTGTCCACTTGCTTTTGTTGAGTGGAGAGACCCTGTGTGGAGGAAATGGATGTGGCCATGACTTTATGCTCACTTTGACAGTGAAACAATATGAAGAAAAAAAATTTGTATGTGATATGACCTTCCGCTATTACTTACTTGATATTGAAGAAATCATAGTAGGTGGAGATAGCTCAGTTATCCTGTATAGTTGTCTTCCCAAAGTAGTAATAACACTATGACAACAAGACTCATATACAACATGGCACTTCCACAAGTATAGTTGGAATTAAAGAACATCAAAAACTTCAAAAGGGGAATATCACACAATACCTCATCTTTGAAGGGCTTGATGCCTTATGGAAGGTGGCATTGTTGGCTAACACAAGGATATTACCATTGGTGCAACCATTTGATGTTGTATGGAAATAGGTGTGGTGTTGTTGGCAGGTCCAACTTCTTTATGGCCTTTTCTAAGATGATGTTCTTTTAAATTTTTGTATTGAAAATAAAGTCAAGTGGAGCACCCTTCACCCACATCTGTGAGTGAAAAAGGAGCTCACCTTTCCCCAGTTATTTAGGTTCACTTAGCTAGACCTTAGAGGTTACAATGGTGGCACTTGGTTGTGCACCAATGATCCACTTATCCTTGTCTAGATCTAATTCAAAGTCAAAACTTACGTTTGACTTTGAGGATTCTAGCTCACCCACTAATAAATGCTTTGAGGAACATTCATTAGTGTTATTCCAAGTTATCTTATGGAACTCACACCACTTTCCCATGTCTTTCTTCATCTTCCCGTTACCCTTCTTTTCTTTCATCTTAGATGAGTTGTCCTAGGGTGGTCCATCCTAGTTCTTTCCTCTTTTCTATGGGTTGGGACTACCTTTTCCATACTTCTATCGTGAGTAATTTATGGATCCAAGCTCTCAGTTCTTCTATATAAATTTCTACTCAATTTTGATAGCGTATCGATACACCACACCTAGTGAGCATATATTTAGGAACTCCATTTCTATCTAGATGTATCTATGCAAACCTCCAAGGTATTTTTGAACTAGCTTTTACTTAGATTTATTTATCCCATCTTGGTGCACAAGTTATGGAATATATTTGTGAACTCTAGCATTGTTATGTCCCTCTCCTACCACAATGTCATCCATCTCATGTATTATTCATCATAGCGTCCAATAGGGTAATATTGTTCAATTAATATCATCCTTGAAGGATCCCCAATTGGTTATGTTTGCAAACATTGTCGATTTCTCTATCAACTTTTTCTCATGGTAAGTCTCCCACCAATCCTTGACATGGGGGACAACCTTAAGGAGTGAAAAGGTGATATTTTCTGTATTAAAAAAATTATGGATAGAAAAATACCCTTCTCGTAGATTTAACCATTTGTCTGGAGCATCTGAATCTATCTAGCATTCAAATACAATAATATCGAAACTAAATTATACTTTTATGATGCTGAACCTCTAAATTGGTTGCTTGATGAAGGTGTTTCAGTTCTTGGAAACCATCAAATGATTTGGAAAAAATTATCCATCATCTCTTTCCTTTGTCACATGATGGCTTCCTCGAGAAAAAAAATTAATAGGATCTTCCACTCCCTTTTCTTTCTGCTCCTTTTCCATGGGAGGCCATTGAGGTTAGAGAGGATGGTCTTTCAAAGGTTCAAGTAGTTTGAGTCCCAAATTCTTATACCTTGACCTTGTTGAGGACATGCATAGAAAATGAGATAGAGAGAATATTGCTCACATGCCACTGATCCATATTTAGGTAGGGAATGAAATGAAATATAGATTTATAATAAAAGAATATACATATAGTAAAAATTGACTTCTATTAATAAATCAAATGTTCTAAAATAGTAAAATGTGGAATAAATCAACTTTCTCGAATTGTGATCATGTATCTCTAAGAAGAGATGTTATAGCTACGTGAATTTTCCAAATCACATTATAATGAGGTATAAAGACCCGTTTTAACATAGAGAATTAATAAGGAAACCATAAACACTCAAAACCCCAACCCTATGAGATGGAATACCAAAAGGTTTCTTGCCCCTATGGGGTTAGTTGGTATCTCAATTTTTTTAGGTTATAACTTTTGCATAAAATATCTATTTGGTGTTCTCAATAGCCCATTTGAAATGACTAAATGATAAGTATGCATTCCAACTAGGCCCTAGACAGAGCCTATGGCTATTTCATGGGACATTTTCATGTAAAAAAAATGTTGTTTAGGGCCTCAAAATGGCCCTAGAAGTCCTGGACCCAAAAAACTGTTGGAATTATGGCTAATGTATTGTCCTTGATGGAAACCTTCTTAATAAAGATGTCAATGTTATGGTATAATGATGATTATAGTACTCATGAAGTTTGTTACAAATTATACTGAGTCTACAAACACAAAATTGACAATTTAGAGACAAATGGATGATAAAGGTAAATTTTGGGAAAGTATATGCGGGTGCTATGAAGAAGGGTCATGTACATACACAATTCTTGTGAAGCAAAGTCATGTACAGAATTCGAACCATGGTAATCTAGATACCAAGGATCATTACCATGGTATTGGCCCATATTAATTGGAGTGATAATAGTTATTTGATCCCATCAAAGAATACTAAAGACGCTACCAAGGTATTGGCTAAGGAAAATACAATATAAAGAGATGGAGATCAAGGTGTTGAGTGTGCAAGTAATGAATTGTTTATGAGTGATATGGTATGAAACAGGTGTGCACTAGGGAGCAAGGAGAAGGCTCATATCTGAAAGATCTAAAGTATGTTGACATATATTATTGATTTATTTACTTACTGCAAATGTCAAAGTTGATGAATCTGTAACTATAATGATGTTGTGAGCTAAATGAATTATTCAAAAGTCTATAGTATTGATAGAAAAGGTTGTGAAAATGAAATTATGTTTGCAGTGAAATTTTTCAGATATATATGCAAGTATGTTTGGGAATAGCCACATACATACGTGAATTTGTCTCTGTAGGGTCATGTATCTATTCTGTGAAATATTTTTCATATTGTGAAGATTTGTACACAGGTGTTGTGTATGGTAAATACATACATACACAAATATACCTTTTGGAAGTAACGTATACAAACTAGGGTTAGATCTAATGTTTGTTTTTTATAGTTGATTATGTATAATTTAATTGATGTTTTCTGTCGATGAAGTCTTGATCATGCTAATCTCTGTTTGATAGTGTTTATTGGGTTGATTGTTGATGATTGGAATATAGGTTAGTAATGATGCTACATTTTGGTGATCTGTGATAGGTTTAGTGATCTATGAATAGTTTAGTACTTGATTTAGTAATTGGTTCAGTATTACAACACTTCATGATTCAACTTTCTATGATTTAAGATCTGTATACAAGTTTGATATAGAAGAAACATGTATATACGCGGGGTCTATTGAGGACGATAGCATATATTTTATGATATTTATTTGGCTTGGTTGGGTTCTATATTCAGTGGTTAGATGCTTCAGTAACTCAATTGATCAGTGACTCAGATTCAATGTTTCAGTGTGTTAAGTAAGTTTGGGTTTATTGTTGATATGGGTCCAATTTGAAAAAATGATGACAGGTCACCTTCATGTTGTGTGGTGGTTATTTGATAGGTGGATCCAGTTTGAAATATTATGAAAAGTAGTCCACAAGGAGCTGAGGGTTGTAGCCTTTATAAAGGGTGTAGGAGCTGAGGGTTGTAGCCTTTATAAAGGGTGTAGGATGTCCCTTCCGATAAGAGCCAGTAAATGAGTTCTGGGGGTTGTATCTCCCTTCCAATGGGTGCTAGAGAATGAGAGAAGGTTGTAGAATTGTATAGGTGGGTGACTATGTACTAGTAAGAGTCTATGCAAATACATGATTGCAAGAATATTTTCTTTATATAATAAGAAAGAAGACAAATATGATAACAACTGTGGTTTTCTCCTACATTGGGTTTCCACCTAAAAATCTTGGTGTTCTCATGTTGTTTTTCTTATGTGTGATGCTTTATTCTACTCTTTACTACATACTATATGTCTGATGAAACTAATAATGAATTGGTTAAAGATAAAGATCTGATGGAACTTATGAAGAATTAATTAACTGGATATACCTTGTTTTCTTTCACTAAAGTAGCGTACATATGATGGTTTCATAAATAATAGTAGCGTATAGAAATCAGAATACGTAAATGAAAAGTTAAAGTGAGTTTAAAATATTGATTCGCTCCCCTCGCCATTTTTTAGTATTTTTCCTAACAATTGGTATTAGAGAAGGTCCCTCAAAAGAAGCTTGATTGCTTAAAGGGAAATCCATAAACATGAGAAATAAAGTGGGAGTATATTCTATCAAGCCACCTTTGTTTAATGGATCTAACTTTGTATTTTGGAAATTCAGAATGAGAGGATATTTGCAGTCTCTTAGAGCTGATGTATGGGAAATCATTAAAGGAGGATATCAATACCCATCCTCCATTCCCACATATGATTTAGGGAAGAAATAATATGAGACCAATGAAAAGGAAATTAATGCTCTCTTAGGAAACTTGGCTAAATCAAAATTTGTGAAGGTCATGCAGCTGAATACCACAAAGGCTATATGGGATACAATTATCCATATCTATGAATGTGAAACTAAGGTAAGAAATGCTAAACTTCAAACATTTAGAATTCAATATGAGACTCTTAGAATGCATGATGATGAAATTATTGAAATATTTTTCCTTAGAGTAGATGAGATCATTAACTCAATGAAAATTATTGGTGATGAAATAAAATATTCTACTGTTGTTGAGAAAATTCTAAGATCTCTAACCTCGAAGTTCAATTCCAAAGTCTTTGCAATTGAAGAAATGCAAGATTTGAAGAATCTAACTATTGAAGAACTCCATGGTATTTTATCGACTTATGAAATTAGAAAAGGGGGTCCATCAAATATCAGAGAAGTAACATTCAGAGCTACATACAAAGGAAAGGAAAAGGATGATCTTAAGGAAACAGGTTACATTTCAGATGAAGAAGAACAAAACCTTGTGAAGAAAGTTCAGGTAGGAATTGGTAGGTTTAAAGTTAAACTTCCTTTTAAATGTTTTTCGTGTGGAAGAGTAGGTCACTATGCTGCCAAGTGTCCTTATAACTAAAATCACGAGAAAGGGAATAACGTTCCAAAGAGGAATGTTAAAATAATTTTTGATAACAAGAAACATTTTTTTACTCATGAAGATAGTGAATATTCTTCCAATAATGAGGATGTTGAATCTGATGAAGGT
Source organism: Pinus tabuliformis (assembly GCA_031772625.1). Lineage (NCBI taxonomy): Eukaryota > Viridiplantae > Streptophyta > Pinopsida > Pinales > Pinaceae > Pinus > Pinus tabuliformis. Next base: position 506,451,645 of record CM062812.1, read on the forward strand.
TATGAGTTGCTTATGGAATTTGAAGAAAAATGTGTTGATGAATTTGATGATTTCTTTACGGATGCTCTAGAAGAAAAGGAAATCTACACATATAAGAAAAATACTAGTGTTCAAGAAATAGCTCAGCTAAAAATTTCTTTAGAAGAAGCTAAATTAGCTGGAGAAGTTTTGAAGAAACAAGTTCTAGAAAAGGAAAGGCACTGTGAAAATTTAGAACTTGAAATAGTAGGTCTAAGAAAGGAACTTGAGAAAACAGGGACTCCAAATTTTAGATTTGCTAAAGGATCTGAGACTTTAGAAGAAATTATCAAAATCCAACGCTCTCCTCTAATAAAGACAGGTGTTGGACATAGTTAAAATGGTAAAACAAAAAACGTTATGAAATATTATGAAACAGGTATAAGAAGCTACGTCAATGTAGTAAAAGGAAGCAGTGATCAAAATTGCAGTTCTCAGCAAAAAAATGAAGGATCAAATCCTTCTCATACAATACAACCATACCATAATTTAAATGAAATATACTCAAGAAGGTATTATAATCCCAGGCATTCCTACTTCAATGGTCAGTGCTTCACTTGTCATAGATTTTGGTCACAAAGTTGTTCATTATGTTGCTTATAAAACTATTATGACTAGAGAAGCAAGAAAACAAAAGAATAAGATCGGGGCAAAGAAATCCTCTTAAAATGTTTTCTCACCTCTTCGAAATGAAATTTAATCTTCTTTCTTCAATTACTTTGGTCATAAAGAAACTTAATGCAAAAGAAGAATGGGGCCATCTCACCAACATGAACAAAACACAATACCGTTGAAGGCGTGGAAAAACAAAATTACAGACAGAAAATTGTGGTCTAGCTTTGTATTGAGGGGATCAATAAAATCTACGGTACATTGATAGTGGATGTTCAAAGCATATGACAGGTGACATAGATAAGTTTACTTCTTTTAATGAAATAAAGGAAATATATAATGTAACTTTTGGAACAACTCACCTGTTGCTATCAAGGGATAGGGAACTGTGTTGTTGAAAACAAAGGTCAAGGCTGGAAATGTATTATTTGTTGATGGATTAAGACACAACTTGTTAAGTGCTAGTCAAATGTGTGACCAAGGGAATGAAGTTATTTGAAGATCAAATAATTGTGTGGTAAGAAATATGGATACAAGTAAGATCATAATAAAAGGAACACGAACTCTAGGAAATGTCTATGTCCTAGAAGGTGGCAAACAACATTGTTATTTAAAAAAATTTAAAGACAGTTTCCTTTGGCACAAAAGGTTGGGGCACCTTATTTTTCTCAATTTTACAAATCAACTAGAATGGGAGCAGTTCATGACTTGCCCAACATCTCTCCACTTGAAAACAACATCTACAAATCATGTCAATTTGGTAAGAAAACTAGAGTTCAATTTAAATCTAAAGAAGGTACTTCAAGTAATCCACTTGATCTTATTCATACCGATTTATGTAGTCCTATGAGAAGGAATTCTCCTCGTGGAGAACAACACTTCATATTATTCATTAATGATTTTACAAAAATGTGATGGATTGGCTTACTAAAACATAAAGATGAGGAATTTGATAAATTTAAATTATTAAAGGCTCTAGTAGAAAATGAGTTAGATCTGAAAATTAAATGTCTTAGATTTGATAGAGGAGGAGAGTTAATATCAGACAAGTTTTTCAATTTTTGTGAACAACACTTCATCAAAAGATAGTTTTCCATAGCTAAGAGTCCTCAACAAAATGGAGTGGAAGAAAGAATGAATAGAAAAGTCCAACAAATGGCTCGTACCATGCTTAATGAGTCAGGAACACCTCACACCTTTTGGAAAGAAGCAACAAATAAAACTGTGAGTATTCTAAATAAATCTCATGTTCGAGTAAACAGTGGTAAAACTCCACATGAACTATGGTTTGGTAAGCCTGCAACTATCAAAAACTTTAGAATTTTCGGAAGAAAATGTTACATAAAGAAAAATGATGATAAAATTAGAAAGTTTGAATCTAGAGTTGATGAAGGAATCCTCCTTTGATATTGCTCTAGAAGCAAATGATATAAATGCTAAATAAAAGGCTTCAAAAGATTGTTGAATGCATATATATTATGATTGATGAAGCATCCACGAGTACCAAAAGATATCCACTAGGAGATGACGAAACTCTCCCTACTACAAGCCAAAAGGTTGTAAGAGAAGGAAATATAGAATCATCAGAATAATGAAATGAAAATATAAATACATAAAAAAATACTCCATCAAGGTATGTTAAAAAAAATCATCTTGAGTCTCAAATTTTAGTTGAAAAGGAAGTGAGAATACAAACTAGAAGAACTCTTGTTGGAAATTCTAGTCACTTAGCCGTACTATCCACAATTGAACCTCAAAATGTGAATCAAGCAAGCAAAGATGAATGTTTGGTTAAGGCAATTCATGAAGAACTTAATCAAATAGAAAAGAATTATACATGTGAATTAGTACCAAGGTATCATGATAAAATTGTAATTGGAACAAAATGGGTATTCAAGAACAAACTAAATGAAAATGTAGAAGTAATTCAAAACAAAGAAAGACTTGTATGCAAAGGCTATGCTCAATAGGAAGGGATAGACTTTGAAGAAACATTTGCACTAGTAGCTAGACATGAAGCCATAAGAATGTTTCTTGCATTTTCAAGATTTCATAACTTTAAGCTATATCAAATGAAAGTTAAATATGCATTTTAAAATGGATATCTATAAGAAGAAGTTTATATTCCTGAAGGGTTCATTCTTGGAAATGATAAAAATCTTGTTTGCAAACTTAAGAAAGAATGATATGGATTAAAACAAGATCCTAACGCAAGGTATTATCATCTTGATAGGTATCTTCAGCAACAAGGCTTCAAAAAGGGGTCTGTAGATAGCAACTTATATATCAAATTTAATAAAGACAAACTTTTGATAGTTGTTGTTTATGTAGATGACATCATATTTGGAAGCAATGTAGAATCTATGAGTCAAGGATTTTCTTCAGTGAATCAAGAACTTGAAATGTCTCTACTTGGTGAACTAACATACTTTATTTTCCTTCAAGTTCAACAAACTAAGAATGCTATATTTCTCTCTCAAACAAAGCACCTCAAATGGATTTTGAAGAAATATGGAATGGAAGACTACAATCTTGTATGCACACCCATGGTAACATGATGCAATCTTAGTTAGAAACATGATTCTCCTTTAGTCTATCAATGAGAATACAGATCTATGACTGGAAGCTTGCTCTATCTTATAGGTACTAGACAATATATTATGCATGCAGTTGGAATTGTTAGACGATTTCAAGTAAATCCTAAGGAAACTCATCTCCTAGAAATTAAGAGAATATTCAACTATCTAGAAGGAACTCAAGATCTTGGTCTATGGTACCCCAAAAACTCATACTTTTCACTCCATGCTTACACAGATGCAGATTGGGTAGGTAATGTTGATGATCGCAAGAGTACTAGTGGAGGAGAATTTTATTTGGGACCTCGGTTAGTTTCGTGGTTCAATAAGAAACAAAGCTCCATTGCTTTATCTACTGCTTTGGAAAGAATACATTATGTTGCATCTTGTTGTACTCAACTACTATGGATGATCCAAACATTGTAAGAAATTCAAGTCACTTGTCCTCAACCTATACTTATTCTCTGTGACAATACTAGTTCCATAAGTATCTCTAAGAATCATGTCATGCACTCAAAAACCAAGAACATTCTAATCAAATATCATTTTCTGAGAGAACGAGTGCTTGAACAAAAGGTCAAACTGGAATATGTTCCTTAAAAGTAACAAGTTGCATATATATTTACAAAGCCACTTCCATGTGATTCCTGCCTCATCACTCTACTAATTGTTCTAACATGTATATCATGTTCAGGGGGAGATGTGACTGTAAATTACTACATTTTACTTTCTGTAAGCGGATGGTGTGAAGGGTAGTCACGTATATACATGGTTTCTGAGTTAGACAGACGAGTATACATCTCAGTGATTGATAAAGAGTGGAACGGATTCAAGGGGAGCCTCCTATATGCATTCATCATTTCATGTTTGGTATTCTGGTTCTGACATTGGTTTGTTGCAGTTTGTTGGTTCAGGGGAAGCAGATGCTATGCCCCTAGAGTTCCTTTTTGGCATTATGGTTTCTTGAGAATGTCTTATATTTACTAATGTCTGGATTTTTCTACTATTACTATTAAATATTTATATGTTATTGTTTTGTCACTAGTTATCAATGATGCCTAGATTCTAAATGATAAAGTTGCATATCTAGTGATATGCTTGATGAGGAGGGTGTGTATGTCATGATCAGTATTGATTATTGATTGTTGGTTTGCTAAGGTCACTTGGTGATGCTTGGAAGCATTGAATACTTGGTCCCATCTTGATGATGTTGGATATATAATGCTACATTGCCTTCTCCAACTTCTTGATAAATGAGGGTGTTCATGTTGCTTCTAGGTTGCCGCAATGATGGTGCATGTACCTATATCATGTTGGTGGTTGCTAATGAATATTACGGCCTTTGTTACCTCATTATTGAGGCCCCTAGTTTTGGTTATAAGTGTCATATATGTCTCTCGATTTAAAAGGTCATGAAAAGACCCATGTGTTGGCATTATGGAAACCTACTTGATGCATATGTCAACAGGATATGTCTACATGTGACAGAAAATGATTATCAGTTTAGAGATAGAAGAATGATAAAGATGAAGTTTGAAGTAGTATACGCAGGTTTGGTGGAGCAAAGTTGTGTATATGCAGGTTCTATGAAGCAAAGTAGTGTACACACTCAGGTTTGGTGAAGCAAAGTAGAGTATACATGGGTTTTGTAAAGAAAATCTATGTACACACACATGTATGAAGAATAAAAGGGGCATACATATTCCGCACCATCGTATTCCAAATACCAAGGATCTTTACCATGGTATTGACCTATGGTATTAAGCCCAGCAACAAATATTTTGATCCTGTCCAAGAATACCATTGGCACTTGTATGGTTTTGACTTGTGGTATTGTCTAATGGCTAAGCTATATAACGAGATGAAGAACAAAGTGTTTAGTGTGCAAGTGATGAATATTTCATGAATAGTTAGATCTGAAGAAAGTATGCATGTAATGGGGCTATTAGTGACTTGCTTGATCTGAAACTACGATTGCACCAAGGAATTTTATGATGGATAAGATCCAATAGATCTGAAATGACAATATTGATTATGGGTTGATTTGATCAGTGATGATAATGTCTTGACATGTGATTATTTTGTGTATGCCGAGATCTGAGTATCTCTGAAGTTATGTTGTGAAACAAAGGTTTGTGCCAGTAATTGCATATTTGTATGCAGGTTTTATAACCTGAAAAATGTGTACACACGCGGGTTTAATACTGGTAAATCACGTATATATTCAGATATGTACACGGGTTTGTTTCCTGAAAAGCATGTATAGACGCGGAAATTTTTTGAGGAAAGCATGTGTATAAACTACGGTTTTTCTAAAAAAGATGTCTAATCAGCTTTATCAGTCTTGTTGTGTTTATGTTGTCTATTAATGAAGTCTTACTTGATGGTATATACTTAATAGTGATGTTTTGATTGGGGATTGAAGAATGACGAAGCTACTAGTTGTCTGTGATTGAGGATCAGTGATGGTTCTGTGATTATTTCAGAATGATGTAGTGGATCTGTGTATGGTTCAATATTTATTTCATAGGGACAGTGGTTCAGTTTCAGGGTTCAATGTTTTGAGATCTATACACAAATATGCTTCAAGGAAGTCGCGTATACACGTGAGTTTTCTACAGTAAACTAGAGTATATTATGATAGTTTATTGATTATGGCTTTCAGTTCATTCAATAATTTTATGCAGTGTTTGAGTTTAGTATTACTATTATGGTTATGGTGATCTAATTGTTCTAGTTGTTTGAGAATAAGTTGATTGATTTGGGTTTCAGTTGATTCAGTGATTAGTTGATTCAGTTGGGTCACAGATTAGTTCTTTAAGTTGATGATTGAGTGATTTGTTGTAGTGATCAGTTTCATTTTTTATGTTTGGTATTGGGCTTAAATGATGATAGTGGGTCTAGTCTGAAAATTTGATTAAAAGTGGCCTACAAGTTGTGATGTGTTGTATCAGGTGGATCTAGTATGAAAATTTATGAATTGTGGTCCACGGAGGAGTTGAGGGTTGGAGCCATTAATGAGGAACTCGAAGCTTCCTTCCAGTGGTAGTTGGTAAATCATATCAAGGGGTTCGAACTCCCTTCTGGTGGGTGATGGTAAACCAAATTAGGGGGTTGGAACTCCCTTCCAATAGGTGCTGGAGAACAAGAGAAGGTTGTAACCTTCTGCAGGTGGGTGCTTGAATGCTAGTATGAGTCTGCGCTAGTACGATATTGTAGGAAGTTTTTCTTTATAATAAAAATAACATAGAGATGACAACATCTGTGGTTTTTTTGGCACATTGGGTTTCCACATAAAAATCTTGGTGTTCATATGTGTTGATGTGTTTCTTATGTATGATGGTTTATTTTGTTCTTACTGCACATGGTTAATATTTAATTAATTTCTAATGAGGTATTGAAACACTGACTCAAGTTAAATAGATGATGAATTAACTGAAAAGTAAGTTTACTGGATATACGTTGGTTGTTTACATAACAGTTGCATACATACGTTGGTTCCCTTCAATAAAGTCATGTACATAAATTTAGATATGAAATTGAAAAGTTTAATGATTTTTTATTACTGATTCACCCCCTCCCCCAGTATTTTTCCCAACAATTGGTATTAGTGTAAGTCCTTAAGAAGAAGCTTGATCACTTGAAGAAGATCTGTCAATATTATGGGAAAGAAGAAGATTTCTTGAAGAAGGGATTCAAAAAATTGTGACGGTGATATATTAGATGTAATGACCATTATAGATGTCAGAAAATATTCAAGTTTTGGAGCACTCCGCTTTCTATTGATCAAGAATGAAGAAGATGATAATAAAGCATTATGAGGCATGGGATTTTGTTCTAACTAAGATCCATTTCCTTGTCTATGCAATAATGGTAGGGATGGTCTTTCAAATGTTGAAGAAGGTGAGTTTGATCAAGAATGGCAATTACTTATGGCATTTGAAGATAGAAGTACTAATGAGTCTGATGATAATTTCATGGATACCTGAGAAGAAAAGGATATTTTTATTGAAGAAATATCTCCGCTTAAGATTTGTTTAGAAGAAACTAAATTAGAAGAAGAAACTTTGAAGAAACAAATCATAGAAAAGGAAGAGCATAATGAGAAACTAGAATACGAAATAGTCAGTCTAAGGAAAGAACATGAGAAAGAAAATAATATTAATCTTAGATTTGCTAAAGGATCTGAAACCTTAGATGAAATCATCAAAGTTCAACACTCTCCTCTTATAAAGACAGGTCTTGGATACTATGAAGAAACATCAAAGACTGTAAAGTCTTCTACAGAAATAGGAAGTTATCTCAATGCAGTAAAGAGAAGTAGTCAACATCACTCCATCCTACAACAAAAGAATAAAGGAACAAATACTTCCCAGGTAAACTCTGATCGGTTCAATAAAAAATAAAACAACACTAGAAGGTACTATACTCCCAGACACTTCTACTTTAAGGGACAATGTTTCGCTTGTCACAATTTTGGTCATAAGGCTACTAAATGTGTTGCTTGCAAAACTATCATGACTAGAGAAGAAAGGAAACAAAAGAATGAGGTTGGGATAAAGAAAGTCTCTTACAATGCATTCTCTCCTCTTCAATATGAAACTGAATGCTCCTTTTACAATAACTTTGGGCACAAAGAATTTGAATGCAGGAGAAAAAGATGATCAATACCTCGGGATAAGCAAATGGAAACAACATCTAAGGTATGGAAGAAGAAGACCATTGAATCTAAGAACTGTGGTCTAGCTTTATATATAGGGGATCAAGAAAATCTATGGTACATTGATAGTGGATGCTCAAAACACATGAGAGGTGATAAAGGAAAATTAATGTATTTTTATGAAATAAATAAAGAAAAGAACATAACCTTTGGAAATAATGCACCTATTGCCATCAAAGGAAACGAAACTATTTTGACAAAAGAAAAGTTTAAAGCTGGAAATGTTCTATTTATTAAATAATGAATCCATACTGGAGAGGAAAGTTTTAGATAGAGGAGGAATGACCTGTTATGGAGTTTTATGAACCCAACGTTTCGGACTACCAAGTGAGTCCATCATCAGGGGATGCGTCAATAGATATTCTGCAGATATTAATGATGTATCCATGAGCTGTATTTCAGAGTATATATATAGGTTATGAAAAAAATGATATAAGAAATTTAGTCGGCCATTATCTGATTAGTTTGTTAATATTTAGATTTTTTTTTTAATTAATTAATTAATTAATTATTAATTATTTAATTAATTAATTTGATTTGTTTAATTAATTTTTATATTAATTAAACAAATTAATTAATTTTATTATTTATTATTTATTATTTAATTATTTAATTAATTATTTAATTAATTAATTTGTTTAATTAATTATTTTTTATTTTTATATACATCTATTTATTTGTTTAATTTTTATTAAGAATTCTTAATTTTAGGTTCCTAAATGGAATGTCTTATATAGAATTTAAACCATTAAATATTTTATTGGAATATATAAATTCTAGTGTTAATTTCTAATTATTTTAATTTGAGTTATTACAACTATATGCTTAATTTAAATTCATATGTTACTTATAATATTATAATTAATAAATTATGATTCAAGTTTTATTTTAATTTTATCAAATGATTAGTTATGAAATAATCATTTATTTATTTATTTGTTTATATTTGTTTTTGTTTTTGTTTTTTTTGTTTTTTTAAAGGAGGATGCTAGATAATGTTTGCTTGTTGTTTTGTTTTTTATTTTATTAATTTTTTAATGAGAGAGGAGGGATTAAATTATTATAAGGGATATGAGTTAATTATTGATTCTTTAAGATTTCGAGTAAAGGTTTCTAGGTGTTTCTTAGTTTTAATCTATCGTCACGGTTCAAGTTGTTCTTCCTTTTTTCTATTTCAATGGCTTCTTTGATTTTCCTTTTAAGATAGTGGTCTTCTTTTATAACTAGTTTGACTTATTCCATGCAGATGTAATGAGAGGAAGACTGAACATGTTCTTCTAAGGCCGATTTTGAGGTCCTCTCTCTTCTTAAGTCGGCAGTGTGTTCTTTAATTCTGATGTTGAGAGACCTACCCATTTCACCTATGTATTCCTTTCCGCATGAGCAAGGAATAACATAAACACCTTTTTGAAGGTTAGGGTTTATGGGATATTTGACTGAGTTGAATAATTGTCTGATGGTGTTGGTAGGGGTGAAGGCTACATTAACGTTGTGTTTATTAAGAATTTTAGTAATTTTATCAGTGGTGCCTTTTATGTACGGAAGGAAGACCTTAGGAGTTGATAAATTTTTACCTTTGATATCATTATTATTCTTATTTAGGGATAGGTGCATGGCTTTCTTAATGGTATTCCTATTATAAGCATTTAGTTCAAACACTTTGTGAAGATAGTTGAGTTCATCCTTTAAATGGTCAGGATCAGATATTCTGGCCGCCCTAGTGGTTAAGCTCCTTATGATGCCAATCTTCTGTTTAGGGTGGTGATGAGAATTTTCATGTAGATACCGTTTTGTATGGGTTTTCTTTCTATAGACTTGGAAACCAAGTGACCCTTCTTTTTTAGTTAGAAGGATATCCAGAAAGGGAAGCTGGTTGTTATTTTCAATTTAAATAGTGAATTTTATATGGTCAGAGAGGCTATTTAAGTGATAGAGGAATATGTCATGTTTTTCTTTTCCATGACTCCACTTGGCAAATATGTCATCGACAAACCTTTTCCATTCTTCAAGGGTGTATGGAAATGACTTAAGAGTCTTCTGTTTGAAGTGTTCCATAAAGATGTTGGCAACTATGGGGGATAGAGGAGAGCCCATAACCACACCATGGGTTTGTTCATAAATTTTACCTTTGAAACTGAAGTAATAGGATTTTAAGCAAAGCTCCAGAAGATCCACAGTTTCTTTATCAGTGATGTTGCTCATTATATTAATAGCTTCATCAATAGGAATCTTAGTATAAAGAGATACAATATCAAAGCTAACCATGAGATCCTCGTCCTTCATTTATATGTTATTAATCCATTGAACAAAAGAAGAGGATTCTTTAATATAAGAAGAGGTTTTACCAGACAGGGGTCTAAGTTTTTTGGCCAGGTATTTCGTAAGAAGGTAAGTAGGCGAACCTATGGTATAACTTGTTAACTGTTAGCCAGATGTGTGACCAAGGGAATGAAGTTGTTTTCAGATCAAAGAATTGTGTGCTTTTAAATCTCGATACAGGAAAACCGTAATAAAAGGAACAAGAACTCCATGTAAGGTCTATGTCTTGGAAGGTAGTCTAGAACAATGTTAACGAAGAAAAACAGAAGAAGGTTGGTTGTGGCACAAAATATTGGGACATCTAAGATTCACTCAAATACATAAGTCAAGCAAGCTAGGAGTAGTTCGTGATTTTCCCAACATCTCTCTACCAGAAAATACTATATGCAAATCATGTCAATTCGGTAAGAAATCGAAGGTACAATTCAATGCCAAAGAAGGTTCTACAAGTAGGTCCCTTGAACTTATTCACACTAATTTGTGTGGGCCAATGAAGAAAAGGTCACCTACAGGTGAACAATATTTCATCTTATTTATTGTTGACTTTACTAGAATGTGTTCGATTGGTTTACTAAAATATAAATATGAATCATTTGATAAATTTAAAGTCTTCAAAGATTTAGTAGATAATGAGTTATACTTGAAAATAAAATTTCTCAGATCTGACAAGGGAGGAGAATTCATGTCAGACGAATAATTCAACTTTTGTGAACAACATGGCATCAAGAGGCAATTCTCTATAGCTAAGAGTCCTCAAAAAAATGGGGTAGCATAGAGCATGAATAAAACAATTCAACAAATGGAAGGTACCATGCTTGATGAGCCTGAAACACCTCATACCTTCTGGGGTGAAGCAACACATACAATGATAAATATTCTTAACAAAGCTCATATCCATGTGAATAGTAATAAAATGCCTTATGAAATTTGGTACGATAAACCCCCAACTATTAAGCATTTTATAGTTTTTGGAAGTAAGTGTTACATAAATAATAATAATGATAAGCTTGGAAAGTTTGAAGGTAGATCTAATGAAGGAATTCTCCATGGATACTCCTCTAGAAGCACAGGATATAAATGTTACAATAAAAGACTTCAAATGGTTGTTGAATGCATTGATGAAGCATCCACAAGTATCAAAAAGGAAGCACCAGTAGATGATGAAGATACTCCTACAAAAAGCCAAAATAATGTGGAAGAAATAATCAATGAAGAATCAGATGAAGCAAGTGACAGTACAGAAGCACCATAAAAGACTCCATCAAGGTATATTCAGAAAGATAATCTAGAATATCAAATTCTAGGTAGTAAGGAAACTGGAATACAAACTAGAAGAACTCTTGTTGGAACTGCTAACCATCTAGCCTTACTATCCACAATTGAACCAAAAAATGTAAATCAATCTAGCAAAGATGAATGTTGGGTTAAGGCTATGAATGAAGAAGTTGACAAAATAGAAAAAGTCACACTTGGGAATTAGTTCCTAGACCTCATGATAAGAATGTTATTGGGACAAAATGGGTATTCAAAAATAAATTGAATTATGATGGAGAATTAATTATAAATAAAGCAAGACTCGTTTACAAAGGTTATGCACAACAAGAAGGAATATACTTTGAAGAAGCAATTGCAACTGTAGCCAGACCTGAAGCCATAAGAATGTTTCTTTCCTTTTAAATCTTTCATCATTTGAAAGTATATCAAATGGATGCTAAATATGCATTTTTAAATGGGAACCTAGAAGAAGAAGTCTATATTGAAAAACCTGAAGGGTTTATTCTAGGAAATTATGAAAAGCTTTTTTGCAAACTCAAGAAGGTACTATATGGGTTAAAACAAGCCCCTCGTGCATGGTATTATTGCCTTGACATGTATCTTCAATAATAAGGTTTCACTAAGGGGTATGCATATAGAAACCTATATATAAAGGTCGATGATGGTAAACTTTTAGTTGTTGTTGTTTATGTGGATGACATAATATTTGGTAACAATGAAGAATCCATGAGTCAAATGTTTGCTTCTGTCATGCAACAAGAATTTGAAATGACTTTACTTGATGAACTAACATACTTTCTTGCTTTATAAGTACAACAAGAAAATAATGACATCCTTCTCTCACAAGAAAAGTGCCTTAAGAAAATTCTGAAGAAATATGGAATGGAAGATTGCAAACTAGTATGCACACCTATGGTGATAGGATGTAGTCTTAGTTCGCATGATGATTCTCCCATAGTCAACCAACTAAAATACAGTTCGATGATTGGAATTCTACTTTATCTTATAAGAGCAAGACCAGATATCATGCATGCAATCGGGATTGTTGGATGATTTCAAGCTAATCCAAAGGAAACTCATCGTTAGGTAGTCAAAAGATCTTCAAATATCTACAAGGCACTCAAGCCTTTGGTTTATGGTATCCCAAAGATGCAGATATTACTCTTCATGCTTATACAAATGCAGATAGGGTAGGAAATGTTGATGATAGAAAAAGCACTAGTGGAGGAGCATTTTATATGGGGCCCCACTTGGTATCATGGTTACGAAAAAAACAAATATGAATTGCTTTATCTACTGTAGAAGAAGAATATGTTGTTGCTGCATCTTTCTTCACACAAATTCTCTGGATGATGCAAACATTGCAAGATATTCAAATCAATTGTTCTCCACCCATTTCCATTCTATGTGATAATACAAGTTCCATTAGTATTTAAAAAAATTCTGTTATTCACTCCAAGACCAAGAATATTCCAATTAAATATCATTTTCTAAGAGAATAGGTGGTTGAACAAAAGGTCAAACTGGAATATGTTCCCTAAAAATATCAAGTTGCTAATATATTTACAAAACCTCTTCCTCGTGGTACATTTGAATATCTTAGATAGAAATTAGGAATGGTCCCTATTTCATCACTATGTTTATTCTTCAAGTTCAGGGGGAGTAATACATATGTGTCTTGATGATGACTCCCATGGTTGTTTTTAATGTTCATGATTTGTTACATTACTAACAGTGCATTAGATGTCGTAACAGTGAAGTGGCACAGACCGAACAGGCTCAAGAGGAGATGAAGGTAAGAGGTTTCAATATTTTACTTTTTGTACATGGATCTTATAAATAAAAATCGCGTATATACACGAGTTTTGAACTAAACAATCGCGTATATCTTGGTACGATGAAGAAACAAGCTCTAATTTTGCTTGTTAGTTCTGGAATTGGTTGAGTATAGTCTGCAAATATGGCACAAGTTCACGGGGAGAATTTACTATTCTTCTAATAATGCACTGTTGGCATTATGTTTGTTTTAGAATTCCTTGATACATAATGATACTTATCGATCGTGATGATGCTTATGTTGGTCAAGCTCTTGATTAATGATGAAAACGTGCACGTTGTTGTTCAGGTTGCTACTGAGAGATACTTATGGTGCAAATCCTACATAGTATATGGATGTTGCTGAAGACTATCTTGGTCTTGTTACCTCACTATATAGGTCCTTGGAATTTGTTATAAATGTCATATCTATCATTTGATGTAAAGGTCATGTAAACACCTATGATGTAATTATTGTCAAATTCAGTCATGTATGGACTATTGTGATCAAGTCCTTTTGGGCATGTGATGTAATTTATAACCCCACTATGGTTGATGTAATAATGAAGTCAAATATGTAAACCCAATGTGATTGGGTGATTGATGTTATTTTTATCCTTCGTGATAGGAAAATTCATATTTAGTTGCGTCATAGGGTCATGTAATTCATTGTACATCCTTCTGAAATTTCAGCATGTGCTCAGGGGGAGCATGGTCAGTATTCAACATTCATACTCAAAGCCTTCATTCAGCATTGGTCATCCATTTTCACTTGATGTCAAAGGGTGATATTAAATTGGTGTTTGAAAATATGTGTCTTATAGGTATCTATAGGTTGTGATGACCAAACACCAAAGTGGTTGCCATCAAGTCCAAGGGGGGTGATTTTGGGCATTATGACTAACGTGTTGTCCTTGATGGAAACCTACTTGATGAGTTGTCCTTTGAAGGAAACCTACTTGATGCATATGTCAACAGGATATGTCTACATGTGAGAGAAAAGTATTATTAGTTCAGAGACAGAAGAATTATAAAGATGAAGTTTGTAGTATACACAGGTTTGGTGAAGTAAAGTTGATTATATGCAGGTTCTATGAAGCAAAGTAGTGTACACACCTAGGTTTGGTGAAGCAAAGTGGAGTATATGTAGGTTCTATGAAGAAAATTCATGTACACACATGTGTATGAAGAAGAAAAGAGGCATACATATTCTGCACCATGGTATTTGAAATACCAAGGATCTTTACCATGGTATTGAGCCCAACGACAACTATTTTGATCCCATCCAAGAATACAATTAACACTAGTATGGTTTTGACTTGTGGTATTGTCTAAGGGCTAAGCTATCTAGGGAGATTAATATCAAAGTGTTTAGTGTGCAAGTGATGAATATCTTATGAATAGTTAGATCCGCAACAAGTATGCATGTAATGGGGCTACTAATGGCTTGCTTGATCTGAAACTACGATTGCACCAGGGAATTTGATGATGGATCAGATTCAATAGATCTGAAATGAAAATGTTGATTATGAGTTGATTTGATTAGTGATGATAATGTCTTGACTCTTGACGTGTGATTATTCTGTGTATGTCAAGATCTGGGTATGTCTGAAGTTCTGTTGTGCAACAAAGGTTTGTGCCAGTAATTACAGATATCTATGCTAGTTTGATAACCTGAAAAGCACATACACACGTGGCTTTAATACTGGTAAGTCGTGTATATATTTAGATCTGTACACGGGTTTATTTCCTAAAAAGTGGGTATACATGTGAAAATGTTTTAAGGAAAGTGTGTACATAAACTAGGGTTTTAGTGAAAAAAATGTTTGATCAATTTAGTTAGTCTTGTTGTGTTTGTAATGTGTGTCAATGAAGTCTCACTTGATGATCTAGGCTTAATAGTGATGTTTTGATTGAGGATTGATTGATTGAAGAATGATGAAGCTACTAGTTAATTGTGATTGAATATTAGTGATGTTTTTTATTATTATTTCAGAATGATGTAGTGGATCTATGTATGGTTCAGTATTTATTTTAGAGTGACAGTGGTTCAGGTTTAGGGTTCAATGTTTTGAGATCTATATGTGAGCATGCTTAAAGGAATTGGCCTATACACATGGGTTTTCTATAGTAAAGTAGCATATATATTATGACAGTTTATTGATCAGGGTTGTTAGTTGATTTAGTAAGTTGATGAAGTGTTTGAGTTCAATATTAGTATTATATTTATAGTGATATAACTATTCTGGTTGTTTGAGAATAAGTTGATTGGTTTGGGTTTCAGTTGATTCAGTGATTGGTTGATTCATTTAGGTCAGAGATTGGTTTTTTCAGTTGATGATTGAGTGATTTGTTGCAGTGTTTAGTTTCATTTTTGATATTTGGTATTGGGATTAAATGCTGATAGTGGGTCTAGTTTGAAAATTTGATGAAAAGTGGCCTACAAGTTGTGATCTATTGTATCAGGTGGATCCAGTATGAAAATTTATGAAACGTGGTCCATGGAGGAGTTAAGGGTTTGATCCTTCAATTAGGAATCGAATCTTCCTTCCAGTGGTAGTTGGTAAATCAGATCAAGGGGATTGAGCTCCCTTCTGATAGGTTTCGATAAACAAGATCAGGGAGTTGGAGCTCCCTTCCAGTAGGTGTTGGAGAACAAGAGAAGGTTGTAGCCTTCTATGGGTGGATTCCTGCGTGCAAGTATGAGTTTGGGCTAGTACAATATTGTAATAATTTTTTCTTTATAATAAAAAGAAGACAAAGATGACAACATCTGTGGTTTTTTCCCACATTGGATTTCCACCTAAAAATCTTGGTGTTCATGTGTGTTGATGTGTTGCTTATATATGATGGTTTATTTTGTTCTTACTACACATGGTTACTATTTAATTAATGCTTAATGAGGTACAAATACACTGGCTCAAGTTAAATAGATCATGAATTAATTGAAAAGTAAGTTTACTGCATATACGCTAGTTGTTTGCGCAACAATTGCACACATAGGCAAGTTCCCTTAAGTAAAGTCACTTGCATAAATATGGATGTGAAATTAATAAGTTTAATGATTTTTAAATACTGATTCACCCCCCCATCTGTATTTTTCCCAATGCCATGTTGTAGTCATTGTAATATTCAGCCCTGTATGGGCTATTGGGATCAAGTCATCTTATATATGCAATCCCATTATTGTGGGACATTTATGATTTTTTTTTTATCAAATATTTAACCCCACTATGTTGGATGATAGATGTAATTATCAGCCATTGGTGATAGGAAAGGTCATATTCGATTGAGTCATAAAGCCTTCTACTTTTACTTGTATATCTTTAGAAGGTCTAGCATATGCTCAAGGGGAGCATGGTCAGTGTGTACATCCCCTATTTCATGTTAAACAAATCACACCTACAAGTATCAACACTTCATTTAGCTTGGTTCAACCGTTTTCCCTTGATGTCAAAGGGGAAGAGAAGCTTGGTGTTTGGAAAAGAATACTTGGAGAGTAGCTTGGTGTGTTTCTGGAAAAGACTTGATGTTTGCAGGTGTATTTGTAGGTGGTGTCCAAACACCAAAGTGGTTTCCATCAAGTCCAAAGCGGTAGATTATTGGCATTATGGCTAATGTGGTTTCCTTGGTGGAAACCTACTTAATAAGGATGTCAACATTATGGTATCATGATGATTATGGAACTCATGAAGTTTGGTACAAGTGCTACTGAGGCTATGAACACATAATTGATAGTTCAAAGACATATGGATGATAGAGATGAAGTGAGAATGTATACAAAGGTCTTGTGAAGAAGGGTCACATATATACACAGTTCTTGTGAAGAAAATTTGCGTACATAATTTGAACCATGGTAATTTGGATACCACGGGTCATTACCATGGTATTGACCCATAGTAATTTGAGCAATAACAATTATTTGATCCCATCAAAGAATATTAAAGACGCTACAAGGCTATTTACCTAAGGTATTGGCTAAGGAAAATACTATATAAAGAGATGGAGATCAAGGTGTTGAGTGTGCAAGTAATGAATTGTTTATGAGTGATCTCAACTGAAATATGTGTGCACTAGGGAGTGAAGAGAAGGCTCAGATATGAAATATCTGAAGTATGTTGACATATATGCTTGATGTGTTTACTTATTGCAAATGTTAAAGTAGGTAATAATGATGAACTTGTAACTATAATGATGTTGTGATCTAAATGAATTATTCAAAAGCTGGTAGTATTGACACTAAAATTTGCAAAAAGTGAAATTATGTTTGCAACAAAAGCTTTCAAATATATACACAGGTATTTTTGGGAATAGTCACGTGCATACATGGATCTATGTTTATAGGGTCTATCTCTATAGGGTCGCGTATATATTTTGCAAAATATTTTCAATTTGTGAAGATCTATAGACAGGTGTTGTTTATGGTAAACACATACATACATGTACATACCTTGTTCAAGTAACATATACAAACTAGGGTTTGATTTGATGCTTGATGTTTACAGTTGATGATGTTTGGTTTACTTGCTGATGTATTTCGATGAAGTCTTGATCATGCTAATATTTGTTTGACTGTGTTGATTGTGTTGGTTGTTCATGATTGGAATATTGGGTAGTAATGATGCTATAATTTTGTAATTTGTGATAGGTTTAGTGATCTGGCAAGATTTCAGTACTTGATTCAATAATTGGTTCAATATTACACCATTTCACGATTCATCTTTTGATGATTTAAGATATGTACACAGGTTTGATACAAAGGAAGCACGTATATACGCAGGTTCTGTTTAGGAAAATAACGTATATTTTCTGATATTTATTTGATCTACTTTGGTTATATATTCAGTGGTTAGATATTTCAGTAACTCAGTGGATGTTGGCATTATGAGACAAGTGTTGTCCTTGATGGCAAATCACACAGATGACAGATTAGAGTGCAGCAGGTCAGTAGCAAAGAATTGATGATCAGACTACAAAGAATGAAGAAAGAAGAGTATATACGCAGGTTCACTATATACCAAGTAGGGTATACACGAAGGTTCACTATATACCAAGTTGCGTATACGCAGGTTCACTATATACCAAGTAGGGTATATACGCAGGTTCACTATATACCAAGTCGCGTATACGCAGGTTCGCTATATACCAAGTAGGGTATACACGTAGTTTCATGCACGGAAAAGCGTGTACATGTCGGAAAGCTTACTTTTGGTCCATGGTAGTTAGTCCTCGGTATTTGAACCTATGGTTTTGGACCGTGGTATCTCGACAAGTGTGTTGATCCCAAGTATTGGGCCCTTGGTATTGATTTATTATGGTTTTGGACCGTGGTATTGAGCAAGGCCTAAGACTATAAAAGGAGAAGAAGATCATTAGGCAAGTGTATCTGAAAAGACTAGAATATCTGATGAAGTATGAGATCCAGTATGCAGGTTATGGGTTGATGATGCATTGCTTGATCTGAGCTAAGGGGGGATCTCACCGGTTGATGGAGAACAAGATCTAAGGAGAGATCGGGATCAAATGGTTTGAAATGAACTATCTTTATGATGCTTATTCTAGATCTGCATACTAACGCATGTAATATTCTATAAATGTTATGAGTATGACTGATGTCTGGTACAGCTGCAAAGTTATAAGAAAATAATTTTAGATCTGTACGCGGGTTGTCTTTGGCAAAAGCGCGTATGTACGCGGGTTTGATTCATTATAGTAGCGTATACATTATGAAGGATAATATTTGAAGTTGCAGATGGATCTGATGGTTATGGCAGAGTTTTGTTGTCTGCTCTGTGTTCTGGTGACTGTGTTGTTGACAGGGTTTCAGTGTTTCAGTGATTCAGAAATTGATGATGCTAGTAGTGATTGTTTTGAGCTTCAATGATAGTTATGGGTCCAGTATGAAAATTGGATGAAACATGGCCTTCAGATTATGTGTTGTGCTTCAGGAGTATCCAGTCTGAAAATGTATGAAACGTGGTACCTGGAGGAGAGAATATTGTAGGCCGGCGCCTATGTACTAGTATCTTAGCTAGTACAAGAGCAAAGGGGGTTGGAGCTCCCTTCCAGGAGAGTCTGGAGAACGAGAGAAGGTTGTAGCCTTCTGCAGGTTGTAGCCTACGTGCTGGTAAAGGACTGCACCAGTACATTGTAAAAGAAGTTTCTTAATAAAGGAAGATAGAAACGAATTGCAGCAGGTGGTTTTCACCCACATTGGGTTTCCACCTTATATCATGGTGTTCATGTGTGCTTCTTATGTGTGATGATCTGTTCTGTTTTTACTGCAACTGCTTACTGTTCATATGGTTAATGAAGTTCTGATGCACTAACTAAAGATCAACATTTAATGGATTAACTGAATCATAAGTATTTTGGATATACGCTAGTTGCTTTAGACACAACTGCGTATACACGCAGGTTCCCTTGAATGAAGTAGCGTATATGTATCTAAGTATGGAAATGAAAAAGTTTTATTGATATGATAATACTGATTCACCCCCCCCTCTCAGTATTATTTCCAACAATTGGTATTAGAGCAGGTCCTTTGGTAGAAGCTTGATCGCTTGAAGGAGATCCGTGGAACTATGGGAAAGAAGCTTAAGAAGAAAGCACCTAAGAAGAAGAAGACATCTCAGAAGAACTATGACAGTGGGAGAATCGATTGGGGATTAGGTGTAAGAAGCTCTTCAGATTCAGAATCATTTCAGAATGAAGATGAACTATCAGGTATGAATTTTCTATCCTCTGATGTCCCAGCTATCTATCCATTTGGAAAAGATGAAAGTGATAGTGAAACAACTGAATTTTCTCTGATGGGTGAACAAGAAAGATATCAAATAGAGGCAGAATTTAAAAGGCTTTCAGATAAAATCAGAGATCAACAAGATCTATTGAACAAAAGGGAATGTGACTTCAAAGAAGAAGCTACCAAACTAAAGGCCCAACTAGAGGAAGGAAACAAGGTAAGGAAGTTATTCAAGGACAAATATCAAAAGTTGCAGGATGAAGTAACATCACTAAGAGATGAAGTCAATGAAAGAAGCACAACCATCAAGAAACTCAGAGATAGATCCAGTTACTATGAAAGTCTTGAAGCCACGATCCACTCTCTAAAGGAAGATATTGAAGAATCAAAGAAGTAGAATAAATATCTACTCCAAGCTATTGAAAAATAGGTAAACGAAGTTATCAGCTTAAAATCTCAGCTGGAATGTGCCTTCAGAATTCGTCAAATGCAGCAGGATCTGAATGAAGAACAAGAAAAGGAGATTCTCAAACTAAGGCATCAGTTGGAAGAAGGAAGGAAAGCTGAAGAAGACATGAAGAGGCAATGTCTAGAAAAGGAAGAACAACTTCAAGTTGAGGTAAATATCTTGAAAGGTAAATTAGAAGAAAAGAATAAACTGTTACGATTTCAAGATAGCACTAAAGCCTTGGATGATATTCTTAGTAGTCAAAGGTCTCCTGCTATCAAGACTGGTCTTGGTTTTCATGAATCTGTTGAAGGTGAATCTAGTTCACAAGGTGAGGCAAGGAACTCTAAAGAGAAATCTAAAATGATCAACAAGGAGATAAGAGAAATGAGAGGTCAACCCCATCAACAATCAAGGAAAGAGATTCTTCAAAGAAAATCTTTTACTCCTAACGCAGGTTCACTATATACCAAGTCGCGTATACGCAGGTTCGCTATATACCAAGTAGGGTATACACGCAGTTTCATGCACGGAAAAGCGCGTACATGTCGGAAAGCTTACTTTTGGTCCGTGGTAGTTAGTCCTCGATATTTGAACCTATGGTTTTGGACCGTGGTATCTCGACAAGTGTGTTGATCCCAAGTATTGGGCCCTTGGTATTGATTTATTATGGTTTTGGATCGTGGTATTGAGCAAGGCCTAAGACTATAAAAGGAGAAGAAGATCATTAGGCAAGTGTATCTGAAAAGACTAGAATATCTGATGAAGTATGAGATCCAGTATGCAGGTTATGGGTTGATGATGCATTGCTTGATTTGAGCTAAGGGGGGATCTCACCGGTTGATGGAGAATAAGATCTAAGGAGAGATCGGGATCAAATGGTTTGAAATGAACTATCTTTATGATGCTTATTCTAGATCTGCATACTAACGCATGTAATATTCTATAAATGTTATGAGTATGACTGATGTCTGGTATAGCTACAAAGTTATAAGAAAATAATTTTAGATCTGTACGAGGGTTGTCTTTGGCAAAAGCGCGTATGTACACGGGTTTGATTCATTATAGTAGAGTATACATTATGACGGATAATATTTGAAGTTGCAGATGGATCTGATGGTTATGGCAGAGTTCTGTTGTCTGCTCTGTGTTCTGGTGACTGTGTTGTTGACAGGGTTTTAGTGTTTCAGTGATTCAGAAATTGATGATGCTAGTAGTGATTGTTTTGAGCTTCAATGATAGTTATGGGTCCAGTATGAAAATTGGATGAAACGTGGCCTTCAGATTATGTGTTGTGCTTCAGGAGTATCCAGTCTGAAAATGTATGAAACATGGTACCTGGAGGAGAGAAGATTGTAGGCCGGCGCCTACGTACTAGTATCTTAGCTAGTACAAGAGCAAAGGGGGTTGGAGCTCCCTTCCAGGAGAGTTTGGAGAACGAGAGAAGGTTGTAGCCTTCTGCAGGTTGTAGCCTACGTGCTGGTAAAGGACTGCACCAGTACATTGTAAAAGAAGTTTCTTAATAAAGGAAGATAGAAACGAATTGCAGCAGGTGGCTTTCTCCCACATTGGGTTTCCACCTTATATCATGGTGTTCATGTGTGCTTCTTATGTGTGATGATCTGTTCTGTTTTTACTGCACCTGCTTACTGTTCATATGGTTAATGAAGTTCTGATGCACTAACTAAAGTTCAACATTTAATGGATTAACTGAATCATAAGTATTTTGGACATACGCTAGTTGCTTTAGACACAACTACGTATACACGCAGGTTCCCTTAAATGAAGTAGCGTATATGTATCTAAGTATGGAAATGAAAAAGTTTTATTGATCTGATAATATTGATTCACCCCCCCCCTCTCAGTATTATTTCCAACAGTGGATCACTGACTCAGATTCAATGTTTCAATGTGTTAAGACAGTTTGGTTTTATTTTTGATATGGGTCTTGTTGTCCCTTAAGAAACCAATTTCCTGGCTATGTAGAAATCGTGCTTAATACATTAATGTTTATTGTTTATGTCACTTAGTGGTCACTTAATTGTATGTTATACTTTCAAATGAAGAACCTGAAACACCTGATTTTTAATCCTCAATACTTAGGTGACATGAAAGTATTAGAATGCAATTTGATTGCTGAATATAAATGATGAGTGAAGAATGCTTTCAGAAGTTAGAGACAATATGTTGCTTTTCACAGAAACTATTATCTGTAACTTAGAGGAAATATAGAAGTAAGAACTTTAAATATAGCAACGCTCTTTTAAGGGATTTTAAGTTCATTCACATAAGTAAACAAAGACATACAGCTTCATTACCATATTTAAAGAAAGGAAGACACATGATGACACATAACAAAGAAATTACAAAATCATACCCAACAATGTGTGGAAAACTCCTGATTCTTTCATTAATCATCAATTCATATCAAAAATACAATAGTATATGCTAGGTCCTTGAAAATTCGAACCCCTTTTCTATAATTTTGCCTCCTTTTATACATCATGGAACAGTTGGTAACCACCAAAACTACCAAACTATTTAACTATCTTCCTAGCTGTCTAAGGTAAAGGGTCATTACAAAATATTACATGGAGGGTAAAAGACACCTCATTCTTTTTAAGAAAACAAGAAAACAAGAAGTGACAGAAATAAGAGTATGATTGGTGATTGCTGCTTGCTGCTTGCTGTTTGGATCTGTGACCTGAGTATGTGGTCCTACTTATGCATCTTTGTTTTGCTCTATCATCCATTCCTTACACTTTCTCCATAGTGGTACATTTGACTTTGGTGCTTCCTCTAACTTGTCGACTGCTATTTTGCAAGCTGTAATCCTATCATAAGTAGGTGTGTCAGAAAATAGAGTCTTCACCATCCAGAGAAGTTTAAAATCTTTGTTCAGGAAATTCACAATGGTGGCTCCTTTTAATACTGTTGTCCTTACATGAGTGTTATCAATTTTTCTTTTTGCCTCAGCCAGCAAAGTCTGATATGCTTTCCATGGTAGCAAGTTTCCCTAAAGTTCCCAGCAAGAAGGAAGTCCAAACCTAACCCTTTTGCAAACAAGATGTTAAACTTTGAAATTTCTTCCTTTATCTCCTTTATCTTCTTATCAGCAGTAATCCTATAGATGTTTCTGACAATCATTTTATTGAAATAAATTGCACATGTTATTCTGTCTAGCATGTCATGCTCCTTACACTCTACAATAGACTTAGAGTTAATGAAGTCTATCATCCTCTTTGCAAACTTTGATTTGTCTAGATCTTTTTGCTTATTTTTAATGATCACCTCCTCCATATCCCAAATTAGTGTTTTTTCTTCAGATATAATCACCAGAAACTCCCAAATACCTCTGATAACCTCAATAATTTCATCCCATAGGATTTATCTAGCTTGAAATAAGGAAATGTTGCCCTTCATTTTCTCCTTTAGCCTTTTGATTTCATCTTCAGCCCTCAAGAGATCTTCCCTATATTTCTTGGCATTGTCTCTTTCCCTTATTGTTTATTCTTCACTTAAATTCAATAATTTGCAAGCTGTTTCTAACTCTCTTTGAGCTTTCTTCACATCATGCTCAACCATTTTAAGCTCTGTTCCCAATTGTAGAACCTGTGCTGCTGGATCATTTGTGTTGGCTGGCATTACTATAGTACAAATATGAGTGTCTACCTATCTTTGTAGCTTGTCCAAAGTTTCTTTAAGTAAAGACACTTCTTCACTCTTCTTCAACACATCTTGTAGGAGATTTTCTTTTTCATTTTCCACATCAACTATCCCTACAGCTAAGGGATGCTCACCTGTAGGTAGATTCAACTTCTTTTTCAAAGCTCCAATCTATGATTTAGCAGATTGCAACAACTTTTGAACAACAGGTTGGTCATCAGGATTGACCCCTATTTTAATGATAATCTTCTTTAGCTCATCAACTTGAGCATTCAAAGCTCTGGAGTTAGCTTTCTCCAACTTCAGCTGCTGAATCACTTTATTTAGCATTTTCTCGGCCTTGGAAGCTGCTGCATTTGTCTTATATAGATCATTTACAATCAACTGCCCAGTTTGCATATGCAGATTGACCTTGTCAAGCATTGGAAGCTTGTGAGTGTCAACAGTTAAATTTATAGTCTTGAAATTGCTAGAAGATCCCACTGATATTTCTGTAGGATGAGAAAAAGCAATTTTGAGTTGACTCTTCTCCAAATCCATGGTAGATAGCAATCTTGTTTGTTCAGGGGTTACCTGAGACTCAGCCTGAGCTTCCATATTTAACTTCATCTTTTGATTTTTCTCAACTATTTGAGAAAACATACTTTGAATTAAAGGAACCTAATCATGAACAGGTTCTCTAGAGGATGGTGAAGCAGGGGCACCTTCTATCTCTCCTAACTGAATAATCAAACCAGGTTGAGCCAAAGACATTGCATCCTGAAGCTTGATTCTTTTTGCTGCTTTAGATTCTTCCTCATCTAGATCAATAATTTCCTCTCTAACCCTCTTGACCCCTTTTCAGTAATGCTAGGGGTTTCAATCTCTGTTTCCTGAGTGCTTTGCAAGCCTCCATTTGCCAATTTTTCTGTTTTAGGTCTACTTTCATGTATAAAGGTTGAATAGCCATTCTCCACTCTTCTCTTTGAAATAATTTGGTGAGGGTCATAAGCCCACTCAACCTCCTGTAAAAGACACATATCATTCAATAATCTTTCAACTTCCTGGGTAGCCTGTTTGGTATTTACAATGAAGGGTCCCACTGCTTTAGGCAGCTTGAAGAAGAAGCCTTTCTTCATAGGGACAAAATGAACTTGATCAACATTTAAGCTTTGCCTTATAAATTCCAGGGAAAAAAGCCTCATTGGCACAAACTTAGGTAATCTATAAGGCTTGACAGAGGCTCCATAAAGCCTAATCTCTACATGCTCTTCAAAGATGAACCAATCCCCACATCTCACATCCTTACTCAATTGAAGACACTCTTGAGCTTTAGGAAAGAAAGTTGGGGGTAGGCTTCCATTCAAAATTTTATAAGCCACTGGAAGAAATAAGGAAGTAAACTCAAATAAACCACTGTCTCCTGGATAATTCCTTATTACGTCTATCCAGAAAACCATTGATTTCTTCTTTTTATTGATATCAACAACATTTAACCCCAAACCAGAGAAATGTTCAACATTCTAGTACAAAAATAAATAAGTAATGACTGAAGGAAACTTGAAAGAACCAGTGAGAGGCAAAGTCATAAATTGAGTATTGATGGCATCTACCTAGAATGCTGGGATGTCTAGTACAACCTCAGGCTTCATCATTAAGGAGAAAAATCCCAGAACAACTTTATCTACCTTCTTGGAGTCTTCTTTCCCTATAATCTTAGCAATTACTTGCAACACAGGTGTTATATCAACTAAAAACATTTCTAAAGAGAAAATATTTCCATCTAAGGAGAATTGACTAGATTTAGGAGTTAAGAAAGAAGTGACATGAGAAAGCTCCTGAGGGGACATGCTATCATAATAAGAAATTAGGGATTCCTCAGTAAAGGTGGTGTAAGCTCCTAACTATGAAGTTACATGAAAAACATTTTCCCTAGACTGATTCATTGCAAAACATTTCTTGGGGTACATTGTTGAGGCTAGCCATTGAATAAATTTAGGAAATAAATGAGTTTTGGAACAAAAGCGGCTAGAACACCTGACCTAACCATTGCCATGAATATAGGAGACTTCTTATGGTTTAGAATGACCTCTTGATATAATGAAAGATGTTTAATTGTACAGAGGGTATCAGAAATATCTCTTTCAACATCCATTAAGGGGGTATGAATAACTGATGAGGAACTTACTTGTTGGGCCATGGTGACTGTAGGTGACAGATACTGATGACAGTTACTGGCACGGTTGTTGACTTGGATTCGCTGAACTGGCTGCAAGACTGCTTAATATTAAAACAAGGCTAAAACAATGGGGTTTCGCTGATCTCTTATATATAAAATAATCAAACCAGGGGAAACAAAAACTGTAATTAATGAACTTAATTAATGGAATGATAGGTGAAGTGATGGGGAACAGTGGATGAAGCGGTTGATAATGAATGACGGTGGCAGATGATGTGGAAGGGATGAGATGGAGTGAAGGGATGACGGTAGCCTGCTGCGGGGGTAGGGAGTGTCTGGGATTCATCGGGTTTTAACCTCAACAGTAATCTTGGGACGTAGATCTCAGTCAACCAGCTTGATGCGATGGTCAACTACGGGGGTTGAGCCTGAGTTAAAATTCATGCTTGTTGCTCCCCTGCGGAGCACTTTATCTACCTCATGATCCCATGCTCACTTAGATTTTATGATACCGCTCACACTTTAATATGGGTTGGGGCCCACCTTACATTAGCTTTGAATGTCGTCATCAGTAAATAATTGCTTTGGAATTTTTTATTCTCTTTTAATTTTTGGAATATAATATCTGATTTTTATTTTTTGTTCATTTTTAAAAAAATTAAAGAATAAATTTTAAATAACAATAGATGCTACAACATCTGGCTCCACCTAGGCATAGTGATTTTTCCATAGAAGCATTAAGAACCATAGATCAATGCCATCACCTCAGGCATGGAGTCACATATTGCTTATCCAATTAAAATTTTATGGAATTTGTACAATGAATTCACTTTGGTATCTACAATGATAGGATGCTTGTGCTTCAAAACTGGAAATAATGTTTGAGGTACTGCCCATTGATAGACAACTGTAACGATTCACCATCAATATTCTCCAGGAAGAATGTATTATTTTCCCTGGCTTCTATAATTCTGAATGGGCCATACCATAGAGGATCAAACTTACCATGTTTACCCTTATCTTCTCTTCTAGTATCCCACCTTAATACCAGGTCTCCAACTTTAAAATCAATCTCCCTAGCTTTTCTGTCAAAAATACTCTTCATCTTTGATTGATACATAATCAAGTTGTCTCTTACCTTATCCCTGTTTTCACTTAACTCTACTACCTTATTCATTCTTCTTATCAGGGCATTGGGCTCTTCTTTTGCCTCCTGAATCATTGCAATCACAGGCTTCACAAGCTAACTTGGGAACAGAGTCTGGGTTCCATACACTAACTCAAAAGGTGATTTGCTTGTAGACCTTCTTGTAGTTACTCTAGCAGCCCATAGAGAAAACTTTAACTTGGAATCCCAGTCTTTCTGGTTTTCTGCAATAGTTTTCTTAAGGATCTTCATCAATGTTTTGTTCATGGATTCAGCCAATCCATTTCCCTGTGGATGATAAGCTATTGAATGGGATATAATAACATTATACTTTTGACAAAAAACACTAAAATTACTTGAACTGAAGACTTGAGCATTGTCTATTATAATTTTGACAGGGCATCCAAATCTGCTAAAAATATTCTCCTCTAAGAACTTCATCACCACCTAGTCATTTTCCCTTTTAGTAGGTATAGCTTCTACCCACTTGGTGAAATAATCAGTAGCTGTAAGAACCCACTTGTGCTGTCCACTTGAAGGTGGGTTAATCTCTCCAACAAAATCTAATCCCCATTGTCTGAATGGTTATGCTATGGAGATTGGGATTGAAGGCAAGGCAGCTAGCCTCTTCTTCTCAGCAAAAAGCTGACACTTGTGACAGCTTCTGACAAACTTATATGTATCACCAAATAGAGTGGGCCAATAAAACCTTGCCTGGAGGATTTTATGTGCAGTAGCCTTCCAACTATAATGTCCTCCACATAACTTCTCATGATAATCTTTGATGGTTTTTGTGAATTCATCCTCTATTAAACATAACAACAAAATTCCTACAGGATCCTTCCAATACAATCTTCCCTCAACAATCACATATGGTTGTGCTTTGATATTTAATGCTCTATACTTTGTTCTATCCAAGGATTGAGGACAAGAGAGAAAACACAAATAATGGTCTATATGCTTGTACCATTCTGAACATAAAAATTTATACCTGATCTTCATACCTGGATTTGGTTTTTCTTCACCTTCTTCAATTGTTCCTTCATTCATAAGTGTCAGCAAGTTGATTCCCAATGCTTGAAAGTTCGACTCTGTCAACATCTTTGCCAATCCTTGCCCTTTCACCAGCTTTGTGGGCTTTATGTCCAAGTCATACTCTTGGATCTTGGCTATCCATTTTCCTCTTTTGCCTTCTACATCACTCTGGACTAATACATCCTTTACTGCAGCATTTGGCACATAAGCAATGATCTGTGACTGCAACACATAAGTTTTGAAGGCCTTTAGGGATTTTACCAAAGCATATACTTGTTTTTCAAGAATATTATACTTTAGTTCAACATCCCTGAGAATCTTGCTAAAGAAAGAAACTGGCTGCTCCTTCTCTTCATCATTTTTCTGCAACAAGACAACAGCTATTGAATTAGGTGATGCGAATGAAAAAACTTGGAAAGGCTTTTGATAATCAGGGCTAATTAGGACTGGAGCTGCTTGTAATGCTTCTTTAATCCTGGAGAATGACTCTCTGGCTCCCTTGGTCCAATGTACTTCATTCTCCTTCTTCAACATATTTGTAATTTCCTTTACAATTTCTACATAGTTGGACACGAACCTCCTTAAAAAGTTTATTTTTCCTAGAAATATTTGAATGTCTTTCTTACTCTTGGGCAGGGGTATTTTTTGCACAACTTGCACTCTTGCTGGATCTATCTTCACTCCATCCCTAGAAACAATGTGCCCCAGCAGTTTTCCCTCTTCAAGAGCAAAAATAGACTTCTTAGGATTCAAGGAAAGCCCAAACTTTCTACATTTCTCAAAAGTCTTTTTAAGATGGTTCAGATGCTCCTCATCAGACTTAGAGAAAATAGTAATGTCATCCAAATATATCACTACAAACTTGTCACCCACAAAAGCAATGTCCATAGCCCTTTGAAATGTAGCACTTGCATTCATCAGCCCAAAAGGCATTCGAGCGTACATAAAAGTTCCCCAAGGAGTTGTGAATGCAGTTTTTTTCTGATCTTATTTATCCACAGCCACCTGATTATACCCAGAGAACCCATCCAGCATTGACATCCTGAATGATCCTGTTACCTTCTACAATACATGATCCATTTTAGGTAACAGGTAGTTATCTTTTAAGGAAGCCCTATTGAGATTTCTAAAGTCCACACATAGCCTTATCTCTCCATTTTTCTTCCTTACAGGCACTAAATTGGCCACCCAGTCAGAGTACCTGAGTGGAACTATTATTTTGGCATCAAGAAACTTTTTGACCTCTTTCTCAATTGATGGTAAAAGCAGTGGATTTATCTGTCTAAGTTTCTGCTTAAATGGTTTTATCCCCTCTTTCAAGGGAATCTTGTGTTGAATAATACTTATATCATATGTTTTGAGATCCTCATAGGACCAAGCAAAAACATCAATATAGTCCTTAAAAAGATTAAGATATCTTTCCTTATAATTAAGTGGAACTCCATCAAATAATTTGATTAACCTGGGCTCCTCCTGAGTTCCAATATTATAATCTTGAATGTGCTCATCCTGTGGAATTTTTTCTGAACTGATAGCTACATCATTAGAGTTAAAAAGTCTTTCAAGAGGGACAAGTCCCCTTGGCAGAATATTATTTTTCAATTGAAAAACTTTTTGATTAACAATAGAATTTTTCAAACCACTTACTTCTGCACCTTCTGTTGCTTCATCTTCATCTTGATCAATCTCGGTATCCTGAAAATCTTCAATCATAGCCAAAAATTCCTTAATCTGCTGATCATCTTCAAATATCTGCCAATGCTTTATATTATCAGGGATAGAAGGCCTATGCCTCATTTCAACCTCATATCTTAGCTTTGGATTAATAGGAGGCCTAAAAGTACTAGCAGCCATAGCCAATGAGTCTGCTAATCTGTTTCCATCCCTTTGAAAGCAATAGATGTTGAAAGCTTCAAAGAAGTTCTAAACCAAATCCCACACTTCATTCCTATACACCCTAAGCCTAGGGTGTTTTGTCTAGCAGTGGTTTTTTTTTTGTTTTAAAATCAGCTTTGAATCTCCAAAAACAGAAATTGATTTGACTCCCATTTGTTTAGCTATTTGTAGAGCAATGATCAAGGATTCATATTCTGCCACATTTTTTGTTGCTTCGAACTCCAATTTAAAAGAAAAAGGAAACATATTACCTCTAGGTGCAATTAGAATAGGCTCCATCAAAGAAGCATTTCCACATCCCTTTTGTTTGCAGCTTTGTATTTACACTGGCTGAAGTAAGCTGCTTCTGGTTATCTTCAGCCAATTCTGCATTATCATGCAGCATGAAGCAAGCAAAGTCATCTTTCTCCTGGCTATATACAGGTGAATTGCTTGCTCCGTTTTTTGTAATTGTTTTTACAAATCTAGTCTCTCTGTACAACCTCCTTTCTTCTCCACCAAAAGTTGGTATGATAGCATATGTAAAATCTAGCTTCAAAACACCACCCAATTTAGCCCCCCATGACCTAGATAGTAACATTCCAAACCTAGCAGGGATATCTGCTACCACTACATCCATTACCAAGCTCCTAGCTAGGATCTGGGCTAGTGACACCACCATATCTTTAATGACCCCTAGACATTTGACTTTATTTGAATCAAAAGAGTACAGGTCTCTATAGGGTTTAGTAACTTGTAGGTTTAGTTGTTTCATCACTGACAATGGCATAAGGTTATGTGAAGCTCCTGAATCAAACATACAATTATGCAAGAGGAAATCATGGATCAATAAGGAAATATAGAAAGGAGGTGTTGAAGGATCTACCTCCTCCACATGTGGACCAAAAACCACTACTGGTTTATCATCCTGCAGATTCACAGTGTCATTTACATTCACATTCTCTTTTAGATTGATAAACTCAGCAATCTCTCTTTGATAGACTGGTGTTTTGACCAACTCTGTGAGGGGAACTTGAATTCTGATTTTTTCCAATTCTTTGGTAAGACTAAACACATGACCCTGTTTAGTATTCTTTTCATTTTCATCTTCACCTCTCTTTATGACTAAAATTTCTTGTGGAATGGAAATAAGTTTTTCTAAAGGGATTTTTTCACTTTTGTCTTGAGAAGACTCACCTTGAAGTATTTGAGTCTTGCTATTTGTATTCTGTTGTTGCTTTCCTTTATTTACTTGTTTTGCAGGTTGGGGTTCTTGTGGAGTCACCTTTGGTAAGGGAGCTGGAACTTGCTGCTCACCTTCCTCTTCTTGACTTCTAGATCTTTTCCTTGATCTCAAGTCATATTTCTTATGTAATTATACTTGCATAAAATCAGTAAATTGTTTCCAATACTCATCAATTTCATTTTCATCATAAATTACATATGTTTCAACATATTCATATTCTTCTCCCTCAACACCTAGTTCATCTTCATCTACTGCATACAACGTGGAAATCTGATCATCATGGTCCCTAGAATGCTCTGGTACTTCATCAGGATCTGCCTCTATATACAATGGTGCTTGAATCTGATCTTGATCTTTTCTCTCCTTCTGCAGAATTTGCAGAGGTTGTCTTCTATACTGAGGATTAAAATTCCTATTCTGTTGTGCTTGCCTCTAAGAATTCTTACTTTCCAACTCTAATTTAATCAATTTATTTGACAAAGTTTTAATCACATTACTCATACCTTCTAATGTTTGGCTTTGAGAGGATTCCACTTTAGACTTTCCCTTATCTTGGATAGGCTGTGTCTCTGGTGTCTTACCTGCAACCACCAGATTTTCTTCTATCTCTAAGGCATCAGTTTGGATCTGATCAAGGGTTGGGGATCTTCTCTCCCTCAATGTAAATCCAAAATCTGACTCAAAAGCCCCTGCAAAAGTTATTTTTGCACCAGCAGGAGGGGGTTTAATTTCTACTGGAAGACTATTGTACAATTTATTAAACCTTCTGATGAATTCTACAACACTTTCATCAGGCTTCTTCTTAATAGCATTGAACTCTGTGAGTGAATATCCATGGTCTCTTTTCTCCCCCATCTCTGAATGAACAAGCGCTCCATCTCTTCCCATGTAGGAATAGAGTTATTAGGAAGTCCTTTAAACCATTTTCTTGCTTCGCTATCCAAGGATTGCACAAAAAGTCTTAGAACAACATCCAAATGTTCAACATTTAGGTTTTCTGCAAAATTACAAAAGACTGCTATATGATTCTCTGTTGTTTGTTCATCCTCTCCTGTGAAACGAGGAAGAATCTTCAAATATTCTTGTGGCATTTGATTCAACTGTGGTGGCAATTGAATAGGTGCATACCTATTCATCAAGAATGCAGGTGCTACCATATTTTCTCCTGAACTTACTGAACCCTGATTTCCAGCAGATGTGGAAACTGACTGAGGGGTAAATGGAGTATGAGAAGGTGGCAATGTAGTTATAGGTTCAGGTTGAATAATTATAGCAGGTACTAAAAAAGAAACTGACTCTAGAGACTGTTCTTGACAGTTGGGTTCTTGAAATGAGTTGACTGTAAAAGGTGACTCTTGGTCAATAAAAGATGAATGTTTGAATGAAAAATGAGTCGAACTGCTGCCAGGTGCAGACAGTGTAGGACTTGGTGTAAGTAGAGTTTTTGGCCTTCCAACCCTCTTGGAAACTAGCCTCTCAGGGTCTAAAAGGGCTTGAAGTTTCTGTTGTGAGGTGTCTGACCTTGTATGAGGCCTTTTTGGAGATAGAGTTATTAATTTTGGTTCACTGCAACCAAATATTTCCTCCTCACTGAGCAACCAGAGGAAAATATTGAAAACCCAAGGAAAAGTGTTCTTGTCTTCTCTCCCCGGTAACATCGTCAATTAATGTTGTCCCTTAAGAAACCAATTTCCTGGTTGTGTAGAAATTGTGCTTAAGACATTAATGTTTATTGTTTATGTCACTTAGTGGTCACTTAATTATATGTTATACTTTCAAATGAAGAACCTGAAACACCTGATTTTTAATTCTCAATACTTAGGTGACATGAAAGTCTCAGAATGCCATTTGATTGCTGAATATAAATGTTGAGTGAAGAATGCTTTGAGAAGTTAGAGACAATATGCTGCTTTTCAGAGAAACTATTATCTGTAACTTAGAGGAAATGTAGAAGTAAGAACTTTAAATATAGGAGTGCTCTTTTAAGGGATTTTAACTTCATTCACATAAGTAAACAAAGACCTGCAACTTCATTACCATATTTAAAGAAAGGAAGACACATGATGACACATAACAGAGAAATTACAAAATCATACCCAACAATGTGTGGAAAACTCCTGATTCTTTCATTAATCATCAATTCATATAAAAAATACAATAGTATATGCTAGGTCCTTCAAAATTCGAACCCCCTTTCTATAATTTTTCCTCTTTTTATACATCATGGAACAGTTGGTAACCACCAAAACTG
Organism: Pinus tabuliformis; assembly: GCA_031772625.1. NCBI lineage: Eukaryota > Viridiplantae > Streptophyta > Pinopsida > Pinales > Pinaceae > Pinus > Pinus tabuliformis. The sequence continues at coordinate 506,485,551 of CM062812.1, forward strand.
CCAAACTGTTTAACTATCTTCCTAACTGTCTAAGGTAAAGGGTCATTACAAAATATTACATGGAGGGTAAAAGACACCTCATTCTTCTTAAGAAAACAAGAAAATAAGAAGTGACAAAAATCAGAGTATGATTGGTGATTGTTGCTCGTTGTTCAGATCTGTGGCCTGAGTATGTGGTCCTGCTGATGCATCTTTGTTCTGCTCTATCATCCATTCCTTACACTTTCTCCATAGTGGTACATTTGAATTTGGTGCTTCGTCTAACTTGTCGAGTGTTATTCTGCAAGCTATAATCCTACCATAAGTAGGTTTGTCAGAAAATAGAGTCTTCACCATCCAGAGAAGTTTAAAATCTTTGTTCAGGAAACTCACATTGGTGGCTCCTTTTAATACTGTTGTCCTTTGATGAATATTATCAAGTTTTCTCTTTGCCTCAACCGAAAAGTCTCATATGTTTTCCATGGCAACAAGTTTCCCTGAATATCCCAGCAAGAAGGAAGTCAAGCCCTAACCCTTTTGTCAAACAAAATGTTAAACTTTGAAATTGCTTCCTTTATCTCCTTTATCTTCTTCTCAGCAACAATCCTGTAGATGTTTCTGACAATCATTTTATTGAAATAAATTGCACATGTTATTATGTCTGGCATGTCATGCTCCTTCAACTCTATAGTAGACTTAGAGTTAATGAAGTCTATCATCATCTTTGCAAACTTTGATTTGTCTAGATCTTTTTGCTTATTTTTAATGACCACCTCCTCCATATCCTAAATTAGTGTTTTTTCTTCAAATATAATCACCATAAACTCCAAAATACCTCTGATAACCTCAATAACTTCATCCCATAGGATTTCTCTGGCTTGAATTAAGGACATGTTTCCCTTCATTATTTCCTTTAGCCTTTCGAATTCATCTTCAGCCCTCAGGAGATCTTCCCTGTATTTCTTGGTATTGTCTCTTTCCCTTGTTATTTCTTCTTCACTTAAATTCAATAATTTGCAAGTTGTTTCTAACTCTCTTTGAGCTTTCTTCACATCATGCTCAGCCATTTTAAGCTTTGTTCCCAATTGTAGAACCTGTGCTGCTGGATCATCTATGTTGGCTGGCATTACCACTGTACAAATATGAGTGTCTACTTGTCTTTGTAGCTTGTCCAGAGTTTCTTTAAGTAAAGAAACTTCTTCAGCCTTCTGCAACACATGTTGTAAGAGCTTTTCTTTTTCATTTTCTACTTCAGCTATCCTTGAAGCTAAGGGATGCTCACCTATAGGTAGATTCAACTTCTTTTTCAAAGCTCCAATCTCTGATCTAGCAGATTGAAACAACTTTTGAACAACAGGTTGGTCATCAAGATTGACCCCTATTTTAATGATAATCTTCATTAGCTCGTCAACTTGAGTGTTCAAAGCTCTGGAGTTAGCTTTCTCCAACTTCAGCTGCTGAACCACTTTATTTTGCATTTTCTCGGGCTTGGCAGCTACTGCATTTGTCTTATATAGATCATTTACAATCAACTGCCCAGTTTGCATATGCAGACTGACCTTGTTAAGCATTGGAAGCGTGTGAGTGTCAACAGTCAAATTTACAGTATTGAAATTGCTAGAAGATCCCACTGATATATTTGTAGGATGAGAAAAAATAATTTTGAGTTGACTCTTCTCCAAATCCATGGCAGATAGCAATCTTGTTTGTTCAGGGGCTACCTGAGACTCAGACTGAGCTTCCATATTTAACTTCATCTTCTGATTTTTCTCAACTATTTGAGCAAACATATTTTGAAATAAAGGAACCTGATCATGAATAGGTTCTCTGGAGGATGGTGAAGCAGGGGCACCTTTTGTCTCTCCTAACGGAATAATAAAACCAGGTTGAGCCAAAGACATTGCATCCTGAATCTCGATTCTTTTTGCTGCTTCAGATTCTTCCTCATCTAGATCAATAATTTCCTCTCTAACCCTCTTGACCCCTTTTTCAGTAATGCTAGGGGTTTCAATCTCTGTTTCCTGAGTGCTTTGCAAGCCTCCATTTTCCAATTTTTCTGTTTCAGGTCTACTTTCATGTATAAAGGCTGAATAGCCATTCTCCACTCTTCTCATTGAAATAATTTGGTGAGGGTCATAAGCCCACTCAAACTCCTGTAAAAGAGAAATATCATTCAATAATCTTTCAACTTCCTGGGCAGCCTGTCTGGTATTTACAATGAAGGGTCCCACTGCTTTAGGCAGCTTGAAGAAGAAGCCTTTCTTCATAGGGACAAAATGAACTTAATCAACATTTAAACCTTGCCTTATAAATTCCAGGGAAAAAAGCCTCATTGGAACAAACTTAGGTAACCTATAAGGCTTTACATAGGCTCCATAAAGCCTAATCTCTACATGATCTTCAAAGATGAACCAATCCCCACATCTCACATCCTTACTCAATTGAAGACACTCTTGAGCTTTAGGAAAGAAAGTTGGGGGTAGGCTTCCATTCAAAAATTTATAAGCCATTGGAAGAAATAAGGAAGTAAAATAAAATAAACCACTATCTCCTGGATCATTCCTTATTAGGCCTGTCCAGAAAACCACTGATTTCTTCTTTCTATTGATATCAACAACATTTAACCCCAAACCAGAGAAATGTTCAGCATTCTGGTACAAAAATAAATAAGTAATGACTGAAGGAAACTTGAAAGAACCAACGAGAGGCAAAGTCATAAATTGAGCATCGATGGCATCTACCCAGAATGCTGGGATGTATAGTACAACCTCAAGCTTCATCATTAAGGAGAAAAATCCTAGAAAAACTTTATCTACCTGCTTGGAGTCTTCTTTCCCTAGAATCTTAGCAATTACTTGCAACACAGGTCTTATATCAACTGCAAACATTTCTAAAGAGAAAATATTTCCATCTAAGGAGAATTGGCTAGATTTAGGAGCTAAGAAAGAAGTGACATGAGAAATCTCCTGAGGAGACATGATATCATAATAAGAAATTAGGGATTCCTCAGTAAAGGTGGTGTAAGTTCCCGACACAGGGTAATTCAAAGCTTGGTGTATTAACTGTGAGGTTACTTGAAAAACATTTTCCCCAGACTGATTCATTACAAAACATTTCTTGGGGTACATTGCTGAGGCTAGCCATTGAATAAATTCAGGAAATAAATGAGCTCTGGGAACAAAAGCAACTAGAGCACCTGACCTAACGATTTCCATGAATATAGGAGACTTCTTATGGTTCAGAATCACCTCTTGATATAATGAAATATGCTTAATTGTATAGAGGGTATCAGAAATATCTCTTTCAACATCCATGAAGGGGGTATGAATAACTAATGAGGAACTTACTTGTTGGGCCATGGTGATTGTAGGTGACAGATACTGACAACAGTTACTAGCACGGTTACTAACTTGGATTCACTGAACTAGCTGCAAGACTGCTTAATATTAAAACAAGGCTAAAACAACGGGGTTTTGTTGATCTCTTATATATAAAATAATCAAACCGGGGGAAATAAAGACTGTAATTAATGAAACTAATTAATGGAATGACAGGTGAAGTGATGGGGAATAGTGGATGAAGTGGTTGATAATGAATGAGGGTGGCGGATGATGTGGAGGGGATGAGATGGAGTGAAGTGATGAGGGTGGCCCGCTGCGGGGGTAGGGAGTGTATGGGATATTCATCGGGTTTGAACCCCTGTTGTAATCTTGGGCCGTAGATCTCAGTCAACCAGCTTGATGCCATGGTCAACTGCGAGGGTTGAGCCTGAGTTAAAACTGATGCTTGTTGCTCCCCTGCATAGCACTTTATTTACCTCATAATCCTATGCTCACTTAGATTTTATGATACCACTCGCACTTTAATATGGGTCGGGGCCTACCTTACATCGGCTTTGAATGTTGTCTTCAATAAATAATTGCTTTGGACTTTTTTATTCTCTTTTAATTTTTGGAATATAATATCTCATTTTTATTTTTTGTTCATTTTTTGTAAAATTAAATAATGAATTTTAAATAACAATAGATGCTACAACAGGTCCAGTTTGAAAATATGATGAAAGGTGACCTACATGTTGTGTAATGGTTTTTTGATATGTGGATCCAGTTTGAAATATTCTAAAAAGTGATCCACAATGAGTTGAGGATTGTAACCTTGAGAAAGGGCGTGGGAGCTCCCTTCTTATAGGATCTAGTAAATGAGTTCAGGGGGTTGCATCTACCTCCCAATGGGCACGGGAGAATGAGAGAAGGATGTAGCTTTCCGCAAGTGGGTTCATGCATACTGGTAAAATTTTGTGCGAGTAAATGATTTTAAGAATATTTTATTTATATAATAATAAAGAAGTCGAAGATGACAGTAGCAGTGGTTTTCTCCCACACTGGGTTTCCACCTAAAAATCTTGGTGTTCTCATGTTTTGTTTATTATTTGTGATGGTTTATTCTTCTCTTTACTACATACTATATGTCTGATGAAACTAATAATGCACTGGTTAAAGAAAAATATCTGATGGAACTTATGAAGAATTGATTAACTAGATATACGTTGTTTTCTTTCACTAAATCTACGTAGATACAGTGGTTTCATAAATAAAAATAGTGTATATAAATCAAAATAAGTAAATGAAAACTTAAAGTGCATTTAAAATATTGATTCACGCTGCCCTCTCAGTATTTTTCCTAACAAAAACTACCAAGATGGAGGACTACGATTTGATCTAGTGGAATAGGTTGGTAGACATAGATATCAATCTGTATCATAACATCAAAGTATAGAATATAAAATATTCATTTCATAAATTATACCTCTCATCCCCATCCTTGTAAGAGGAACCGTCAACCAAATTTATTATTTGTATGCAACACCTATCAAAATCACTTTGACTATGTAAAACCCTAGTTTTTTCATAACTAGAGGAGCATTAATGACTAAGTAATATGCGTGTGTCCTAGTTTATGAGCTTTTATATTCTACTAAAATAATACACAAGCCCTTTTTTGGAATGTGATTTATGAATGTTGTCAAGTGACTAAATACATTTGTCACATTTGAAGAAGGGGACATATTTGAAAAAGAAACAACTTATTAAATATTAAATAGTGCTTACATGAACATGATGCCAACGATATCCCTTAGCTTAATGATTTTGTAATTAAATGCGTATAAGTTATTTCTAGTTAAAGTATGTTACATTGAAAGACAAGTAAACAATTTACATTATCACAAAATATTATTATTGATAATAACTTATGTAAAGTTGTAATTAGATGTTTTTATTTTGTGAATAAAGAAAAAACCTAGAAAACTAAATGTTGAGTGTATGTGGTTAAAAGAGAAAAAGACTGTAATTAATTTTGGAATTATTACCCATCAAGAATTCCTAGTCATCTAATTTGAATGATTATATTTAATGGAAAATTATAATATTGGCCAATTAATTGTTTCCTAGAATATAGGAAGTTGTCCTCAAGTCTCGGAAACAAAAGTTCATTAATGAGCATATAACTTCATACCACCTATTGGTGAGGTGGAGGCAGTTACTAACCACCAAAAGAATGTTAGATGGCGTAATATCTGTTGTTTTTAATTTCTTTTGTCTCATTATTTATAGAATAAAGAATATAGACTGAAGAGGAGCAAGTAGTAAAGAAAATAAAATTGCAGGCCTCATTTCTTGGGGGGGCATTGGTTGTATAGTAGTGTCATGGTTGGGAGGAGCTTCATACTTCGACTTTTAATTTCCCAAGAAAATTGATCAAGTCGGTGCTTCTAACTCAAGTATTCTTTTACTGTTAAAGTGAGAATTTTCTTTTTGTTCTTTGCTTGTTCTTTGATTCTTTTTAATTAGAATAAAGAGAGAAATATGAATTATTAAGTTTCTAAAGTTGAAGAATACGATATTCTTATGTTTCTATATGGTTGATTTTGAGGCATTTCTATGACAAAAAGAAAACATTATCATTTATAAATAGACATCTTGAACTCGATGGGAAGAATATTGTTAGTAGTGTTATATATAGATTAAAGGCCATCTATCTATTGTATGTATGAAGATATTGACGAAATACTGGTATAGAGAAAACGCTATAAGATTTACAAACATAAACAAGAGATATATGGAGATATACAAGTTCCTTGTAGTTACAAAGAGAATATATTTTCTAATGAAACCTAGGAACTATTTATATAAATTTAATTACATTTATATACATGGAGAAACATAAATCATTATATGTAATTAATTTCATTAATGTATAAATTCTAGAGATGTATGGTAGTAGGAAAAAAAAAATGCAACAAAGCCCAATATTATATATCTATGTAAATGTCCATGTATATATATATATATATATATATATATATATATATATGAAAGAGAGGATATTTGTTTTGGAATAAGAGAAGTAAGGAATTTAAACTATAGCTATAGTTGTATATTTGTTATTGTAGCAACTGTTTGGAATAAATATATAAAGCATTTGAAGAGACATATACACCATTAGAAAGGAACAAGACATGGAGAAAGTTTATAAAAGTATTTATTGTGATGTCTATTCAAAATAGTAAGAGATAATACACATCAAATATGTATATTGAGACTGTTTAAGTAAATATGAAAACCATCATACATAAATCATATGAAAGAGGATCAATGAACATGTGAAGGAAACTTTTATAAAAATAAATATAAATTAGAAATTTTGTCGAAACTTAAATAGAACAATTTAAAATACTGAATAGGTTTAAATACTATAATAAACAAAATTCCTTTAGTTCCAACGAACTATGTGTTTTACAATCTACAGAAATGAGTTAAAGAAGAGAATAACGGAAGTAAACAGTTTTAATATTTTTCTTCATTCAAAAACCTCTCCCTTGCACAAGTAGAGCCAGAGGGTTTTAAGAATTCTCCAACTTGGTTAAAGGAACAATTGGATTGTTAGTCTTAAAGCTTAGGAAATTCCATTTGCCAGTAACAATATGGGAACAATTCGTGCTGGAGAAAACCTAGTAGGCAGTGCCTGACATAAACATAATAATTATGGAGGTTAATTGACATTATGTAATCTATAAACTTAAAAATAGAAGAGAAATTATTAATACCTTCATATTGCATAATTCGTAACTCATTTGGAAATTCTCTGCATGAAAAAATAAAAGATATAGTTATAATAAGTATGTGAAATATAAAAACATGTGATTTTAGCAAACAAGCAACTAGACAGAGAGTTTATAAATATTGGTTTGATTTGGGTTACTCACAAAAAACTACAAAATTTAGTTTAATTATTAAGGAAACTTTTAATGGAGATATTTAAAACCCTTAGTATGACTGTGTAGAATAAAATTAGAATTAAATTGAAGTTATTATCCAAGTATGTTGAAACAATAAATAGTACTATAAAATTTTTGAAGAATAGAAGGAAAGGAGTAGGGCGAGACAACCCTGTTACAATAATTGGTACAATATCTTTGAACCCTACTTAGTAAACCTGAATGAGAATAAGAAAAAATAAAAACTCGATATTAGGAGTTTGACATTTATTAGATGGTTGTAGAAAGTCCAAAAGAGCCATGAGGTGTTCCTATTTTAAAATAATAATAATAATAATAAACTCTTGTTGAATAATAGAAAAACCATTAAGATTAGGAAGGAATGATACGTCCTCGTAACCCTAATGAAGATAGAAACAATCTAAAGCATAAGGATTGGAAAACAAAATTACATGGATTTGTATCTAGGTATTCGATAAAATGTAACTAAAAATAAATACCCAAAAGTTTACCTGTTAATTCATGGAGCGTATGGAAAGGAAAAATCGGTATTCATTCTCTAAGAACTCTGAGTAAGAAAAGGATTTTCAACAATGACATTAGGAAAAACTCTGACAATAGAACAACATTCTTAGTCATAACTTTGAATGGTGAATTTATCCATAGATAAATCAAAAACTAAAAACAAAAATGTTGTATGAGAACAATTTAAATAGGTCATACCTCTGGTAAGGACATTTGACACACTACAGGAGAAAGCCATTCTAGCTCAACAAAACATGGAGTCAACAATTTACAATTCACATATGGTGAAATCATGCCAATAGAAGATGAGTAGAGAACATTTGGTGAAAGATGACATTGAAAAAACTAAGTGAAACCCTAGCCATCGAGTGGCATGACTAGTGGAAGTCATCAAAGAATTGAATGTGACATTGAAAACCCAGTCAAGGTCAATAACATGTAACCAAAACCATATTCTAATTCATATCGTCGATCTGATACCAAATGGTATGAACCATTGATTTGGGTAAGTTCAACTTGGTATACGTGGCGACAGGAATAAACTTCCCACTTAGGTATGGAATAATCTAGAAACATTACCATTAATTCATAAGAACCATATATAAATGATCCCAAATAATACCACATTTAAAAGAATGGAATAAACAAGGCCATTCATATGACCAAGTTTTCATTAGTCCAATACAACAAGTTGTGGGAACACCTTAAAGGAAACCATGATTTACATAATGTGTGAACTACTAAAATGGTACAAGCATTGTAGTAAGTTAGGTATAAAATGAGTTTACAATTAATCATTGATGTCAACATCATATCTATCTAAAGACGTGGAATGAACTAAGGTCCATATTTTTATACAAAGGCTTACAATGTATAATATATCGGCCAAAGTAATATACCACATGCAACAAATGAATAAAGCATTGTGGTAATATAAGAGTTTAAAGGTGTAAGTAATAACAAGAAATATTGAACAGACAACAAGTTGTGGTGGTAGTATATGTGTGCAAATGTTATATAGTTGATTATCGAAAGTTTGGAGTTATATTTATATATGATGAATTTGAAAACAAAAATCATTGGTCTAACAAACCTTTGTAAGAGAGAGAGGAAACAAACTGTACGATGAATAAGTGGAGAATAAATCCCTTGGTAATGTTCTTGAGTTAATTATAATCAAAATTACAAACAATACTATCATAAAAATGAGAGAATTATCTTTATGTTGTTTTTAGTTAACATATACATAAACAATTAAACATTAGAAAGCATATATATGTTGAGTTACAATAATAGTTACAACAAGTAGGTAGATTAATTACAAAGATTGAAAAAGGTGTACTTCTCTTTAAAAAAAAATAGCCATAAGTGAGGGTCTTTACAAGTGGTATTAGAGTTGTAGTTACAACAATGGGCCTCTACAGAGTCCTAAAACTAAAACAATTATTTATGTCATGAAAATATTACTTAAAGGATTAAGAAGCTTTAAGTATGGTTGAAGAATTTAATTGATATACTTTTGTAAGATCACCAAGCGGTGGTGAGGAACTGATACTAAACTAGGAATGGTGGGTGGTAGAACCAATAATGCACAAAACCAAGAATATGAGTTACTACAAGTAATAAGGAGTTTGAAAACATATCTACATGATATCAAGGAAAATCAAGAGCAGTTAGCCAAATCAAAAGAGGAGCATGAGAATATTAACATATACGTGTTAAGAAAACTAGAAAATGAAAGAGTCAACAAAAAGATTCATAGAAAAATATCTAGAAGTAAATCCACAAGTATAACCAACTCCATAACTTCTAGTGAAAGCCAAAAAAATGAGTCTAGTCATCAAGGAGAACAAAAATCAAGTAGAAGTACCTATTTTCCTTGAAAAGAGAGATCTTCCTCCTAGTTACAGGGAGGGTTTAAGAAAATCAAACCTAACTTTGATGGTGCATATGAAGAAGGAGCATAAGCATGTCTCTTCAATATGTCTAAATATTTTGAAGCTTACAATTATCCAAGTATTCTGGAGGAAATATTGGAAACTTACTATTTGAATAGGAAGGCAGCCTTATGGAGGGAATAAAACAAAGTTGTCAAAATAATTAGAAGTAAGAATTTAACTTCAAAAATTTTCAAGAAATAACTTAAGAAATATTTGACTAAGAGGTTTTTTTATGAAATTGCTAGTGAGTTCCATGAGCTGAAATTGAGACAGTCTACAATGGATGAGTTTGCTAATAAATTAATGAGCCTATTAAGACACCTTCCCTATCTGAAAGAAGAGAAGGAAAAAATACAAATATTTATTAGTTCCCTACCTTTTTCATATAGAGAAAGAATTGAGTTTGACCAACTGAAGACCATGGATGAGACTATTAGAAAGTCCAAACTGTGTTTTAATTAGAGAAAACAAAAAGGAGAGAATTCCAAAGGATGGATGGAAAAGAAATTTGACATATTTAATAATAATAAGAAGGGGTTTAAAAATTATACTTTTTCTAAGAGTGTGCAAGCAAGAAATTATAACATAAATTTTAACTAGCAAAAGAGCTTTGGGAAAAAAAGGAGGATTTGGTACAGGAACAAGAAATTTCAGTGGATCAAGAAAACCGCCAATTAAATGTTGGTGATGTGTTAAAAACCACCTATGGAGATATTTTCCACGAAATCCACTAAAAATTAAGGAAACAGTAAACAATATTCATGAAGCATCTAGTATGAACGATGTTTCCTATAATATACCCAAAATCAATGTTGCACTAGATGGGACACAAGAAGACCATCAGGTTACTATGGTGGAAGTACAAGGTATGATTCTTGATAAATGTGTATATGTGCTTAAAGATCCAAGATATACATTAAATTATGTTTCCCTTGTTGTAGTTTAATGGTGTAAACTTGAAAAAGAAAAATAACATAAGCCTTGGTTAGTGTAATTGGCCACAGGAGAAAAAGAGAATTGACAAAAAATAGTAAAAATTGTACAATAAATTTGGGTGGAATGCATGTCGTACTTACTCTGAACATTCTACCCTCGGGATATTATGATATCCTCATAGAGATGGACTAGTTAGAACCACATAAATTTATATTTAACTATTTGGAAAAGTCCTTTACCCGTGTTGACTATAAAGGTGAAGCTTGCATGGTTCAAGGAATTCCTAGAAAAATCTTTGTTAGACAAATATCTACAATATAGATAAGAAGTATACTAAAAATGGATGTCAGATGTTCATTTACCAAGTACAAGATATTTATGAAAATAAACAACAACCATCATTAGAAGAATATACTATAGTAGAGCAGTATAAGGATGTCTTTTTAAACGAAATACCAAAACTCCCTCCAAGGAGAGATATTGATTTTACAATTTATCATATACTTGGAGTTGTTCCAGCATCAAAATTCCCATACAAAATGAGCATTCCCGAATTAATGGAGCTGAAAATTTAATTGCAGGAACTCTTGGACAAAAATTATATAAGGCCAAGTGTGTCTCCTTGAGGAGCACTAGTTCTGTTTGCGAAAAACAAGGATGGTACATTGAGATTATCCAGAGATTATAGATAGCTAAATAAGATGACTATCAAAAATAAATATCCCTTACCCAAAATAGACGACTTATTTGATCAAGTTAGACGGGCTTCTATTTTCTCTAAAATTGATCTAAGGTAAGGATATCATTAGATCAGATTAAGGATGACGACATACATAAGACAATATTTTGCACATGTTATGGACATTATGAATTTTTAGTACTTCCATTTGTGCTTACTCATGCACCAGCTACATTCATGTGCCTTATAAACAATGTACTAAGACCATTTCAAGATAAGTTTGTAATTATTCTTATAGATCATATTCTAGTATACCTAAAGGGTAACTAAGAACATGACCAACATTTGCAGGTGGTCCTTCAAACTCTAGGAGATAATGAACTATATGCCAAATTCAGCAAGTGTTCATTTTACCAGAAACTAATTCATTAATTAGCACATGTAATATCAACATAAGGAATTGTTGTTCATCTAGAAAAGGTAAAAGAAATAATGGAATGGCCAGCACCCAAAAATGTAGAAGGAGTCAAATCCTTTATGGGAATCATAGGCTAATATAGGATATTTATAGAAGGATTCTCTAAACTTGTATACCCAATTACTTCTCTACAAATTTTGATTCAAAGTATCTGAAAATCAAAGAAAAGGTGCAGAAAATTGAAAAATTGGAGGAGAAAAATCATTTTTCAAAGAAAAGGTGCTACTTGATAACATAAATATGAAACATTTTATCTTAGATGAGCTTCACAAAATCCCAAGGGTTGTACATCTTGGTTATAAAAAGTTGACCATTGTTTTAAGAAAGGATTTTTATTGGAAAAATATGAAGAATGAGACAACAAAATATGTAGCTAGAAGTCTTAAGTGAAATCAAGTGAAAGCTTCTCATCAATATCCTGCTGGGTTATTGCAACCCCTACCCATTCTAGAATGTAAATGGGAGATAATTTCAATGGATTTCATCACTGGATTACCAAAGACTAGGATATAGTATGATTCCATTATAGTTGTGGCTGATAAACTTAGTAAATCAACAGAATTCATCCCAATCAAATTTACTTTTAAGGCCATAAATATTGCATAAATCTTTATGAAGGAAATTTTTAGACTTCATGGAATCCCTAAAGTTGTAATTTCAGTTAGGGATAAAAAATTCACATCTAAATTTTGGAATGGGTTGTTTGAAAACATGGGAACAAATTTAAACTTTAGCACACCCTATCAGCCTGAAATTGATGGTCAAATAGAGAGGACTAATCATATATTGGAGGATATGCTAAGGATGTATGTAAAAGAGAAACATACTAAATGGGAGGATTATCTGCACTTAGAAGAATTTTCTTATAAATATGAATATCAAACTTCTTTAAAAATGAGCCCTTTTGAAGTCATTTATGGAAGAAGATGTAAGGTACCCCTAAGCTTGGATCACCCCAAAGACAGATTAGTATTAGGACCAGACATGTTAAAATAAATGGAGGAAGTAGTCATGCAGGTTAAACAAAATTTGAAAACAGCACAAGACTGTCAGAAAATTTATGTAGACTTGAAAAGAACTCAAAAATATTTTATTGTGGGAAATCATGTGTATTTAAAATTCAATCCTAGGAAGAGCATGATCAGACTTGGCAGTGCACCAAATTATCTCCTCGATATTGTGGAACTTTTGAGGTGTTGGACAGGGTAAGGAATGTATATTATAATCTACCCTTACCAGCCAACATTGAAATTCATAATGTATGTTTTTGTTGAAAAATTATGTACATGATCCCTCTCATATAATTGATTGGCATGTTGTACACGTGGAACTAGATGGAGAGTTCCTAGCAAAACCACCATGTTTTTTAGAATGTAGGGTAGTTATTCTCTCAAATATAGATGTAATGTAGTTGAAGGTTCAATGGAACATTTTACTCAAAAGAAGAAATGTGGGAGTTGGAGGATGCTTTCAAAAAATCATATCCCTCTCTGTTTTTATAAAAATTGGAATGTGTTTCCAGAAAAGATGTTAATCAAACACCGAGATAGTGCTAAATTTAAGCGGGGGAGGATGTGATATCCCTAAGCTTAATTATTTTGTAATTAAATGTCTATAAGTTATTTATGGTTAATTTTTGTTACATTGAAATAAAAGTAAACAGTTTAAATTATCATCAAAATTTAATGGTAATAATAAGTGATGTAAATTTGTAATTAGATGTTTTTATTTTCTGAATAAATAAAAAAACTTGGAAAATAATAATTGAGTATAAGTGGTTGAAAGAGAAAAAGACTACAATTAATTGTGAAGGAGCTATTACGCATCAAGAAGTCCTAGGAATCTAATATGAGTGATTAGATTTAATGTAAAATTATAATATTAGCCAATTAATGATTTCCTGGAAGGAAGGTAGTTTATCCTTGAGATTCAGAAACAAAATCTCATTAATGAGATGAAAACCACGTACCACCTGTTGGTGAGGTGGAGGCGGCTATTAACCACCAAAAGAGTGCTCGATGGGGTAATATTTGTTGTTTTTACTTGCTTTTGTCTCATTATTTAGAGAACCGAGAATAGGGACTGAAGAGGAGCAAGTAGCAGAGAAATAATTATAAAAAATAGAATTACAGGTCTGGTTGCTCAAGGGGACATTGGTTGTGTAGCAGTTTCATGGTTAGGAGAATCCCGATACTTGACTTTTAATTTCCCAGGACATTGATCAAGTCGATGTTTCTAACTCTAGTATTCTTTTATTGTGAAAGTGGGAAATTGTTTTTTATTATTTGCTTGTTATTTAATTATTTTCAGTCAGAATAAAGACAGAAATAGGAATTATTTATTTTCTAAAGTTGATGAATATGATATTCCTGTTGATTTCAAGGAAGTTCTATGACAAAAAGAAAACATTATTGTTTATAAATAGATATCTTGAACTCGATAGGAAGAATACAGTTAGTAGTGTTATATATATAAATGAAATGCCATCCTTTTTTTTTGTAGGTATGAACATATTGAAAAAATCTTGGTACAAAGAAAATACTATAAGATTTGTAGACATAAACATGATATATATGGAGATATATGAGTTCCTTGTAGTTATGAAGACAATATATTTTCCTACAAAACCTAGGAACTATTTATATAAATTTAATTGCATTTAAAAACATGGAGAAACATATATATCTATATGTAATTAGTTTCATTACTCTATAAATTCTAAAGATGTATAGTAGTAGAATTTTTTTTAAAATGCAACAGAGCCTAGGATTACATATCTATGTAAATTTCCATATCTATATCTATATATATATATATAAATGAAACAAATGATATTTGTTCTCGAATAAAAGAAGAAGTCAAGAATTAAAATTGTAGCTATAGTTGGACATGTATTATTGTAGCAATTTTTTGGAATAAAAATATAAAGCACTTGAAGAGACAAATACACCATTACAAAGGGAAAAGACTTGGAGAAAATTTAGAAAAGTCTTTATTGTGATGTCTATTCAAAAAAGTAATAGATAATACACATAAAACATATATATAAGGATTGTTTAAATAAATCTCAGAGCCATCATACATAAATCATATGAAGGAGGGTAAATGAACCCATGAGGGAAACTTTTATAACAATAAAAAGAAATTAGAAATTATGTTGAAACTTAAATAGAATAGTGTAAAATATTGAATAGGCTTAAAGCCTCTAATAAACAAAGTTTCTTTAGTTCCGAGGGATCTGTGTATTTTTCAATCGACAAAAATAAGTTAAAGAAGACAATAACAAAAGTAAATCTTCTGAATATTTCCTTCATACAAAAACCTTTCCCTTGCACAAGTAGAGCCAAAGGGTTTGAAGAATTCTCTAACTTAGTGAAATGACTAATTCGATTACTAGTATTAAAGCTTAGGAAATTCCATTTTCCATTAACTCTATGGGAACAATTCGCGTTGGAGCAAACCGAGTAGCCAATACCTAGAATAAACATAATAGTAATAGAGGTTAATTGACTGTATGTAATCTATAAACTTAAAAAGAGAAAGTAGCGAGCTAAATACCTTGTATAGGAGAAAGGATTAATACCTTTATAGGGAAGTCGTAACTCCTTCGGAAACACTATGCATAAAAAATAAAAAAATTAGCTATAACAAGCCTGCAAAATATAAAAACATGTGATTGTAGCAAACAAGGTAACGAGGAAGAGATTTTATAAATATTTGTTTGATTTGGGTTACTCAAAAAAACGACAAAATCTAGTTTAATTATTAAAGAAACTTTTAACGAATAAATTTAAAACCCTCAGTATGACTGTGTAAAGGAAAAGTAGAATTAAATTGAAGTTACTATCCAAGTATGTTGAAATAATAAAAAAGTATTGTAGACTTTTTTAAGAATAGAAGGAAATGAGGAGGGTGCTACCACCCAGTTACAATGACTAGTACAATATCTCTGAACCCTCCTTACTAAACCATAACAAGAATATGAAAAACAAAAACTTGGTATTATGAGTTCGACATTTCTCACATGGTCATAGAAAATCCAAAAGAGACATGAGGGGTTTTTATTTTTATTTTTTTTAAATAATAAGACACTCTGGTTGAACAATAGAAAAACCCTAAATCTAAGGAAGGAATGATACCTCCTCGTAACCCTAACGAAAATAGAAACAATGTAAAGCATAAGGATTGGGGAACAAAATTAGATAGATTTATATCTAGGTATGTTACAAAATGTAACTAAAAATAAATACCTAAACTTTTTCCTATTAATTCATGGAGCGTATCAAAAGGAGAAGTATGTATTCATTCTTTAGGAATTGTGAGTAAGAAAAGGGTTTTGGGAAATGGAATTAGGAAAAACTCTCTACAAACCTGCCAAAATGACAACATAACAAAATTGTTATTCATAACAATCAACGGTGACTTTAACCATAGATAAATCAAAAATTGAAAATGCAAATGTTGAATGATAGAAATTTAAATAGGTCATACATTTGGTAAGAATGTTTGGACCGCTACAAGAGAAAGTCATTCT
The DNA here is from genome assembly GCA_031772625.1 of Pinus tabuliformis. Lineage (NCBI taxonomy): Eukaryota > Viridiplantae > Streptophyta > Pinopsida > Pinales > Pinaceae > Pinus > Pinus tabuliformis. Next base: position 506,501,898 of record CM062812.1, read on the forward strand.
CGCTCAACAAAATGTGCAGTAAATAGTTTAAAAATGACATATGGTGAAAACATGCCAATATAAGATGAGTATAGAAAATCTTGTGAAAGATGTTGTTGAAATATTTGTGAGTGAAACCTTAGCCGCAGAGTGGCATGACCAGTGGAAGTCACCAGAGAAATGAATACGGCATAGTGAAAACCCATCCAAGGTCATTAACATCTTAGTGAAACCCTAGTATAATACTTATTGTTGATTCGATTACAAATGATTTGAACCATTGATTTGTGTTAGGTCAACTTGGTATATGTGGAGACATGAATAAACTTCTCACTTAAGCATGGAAAAATCTAGAAACATTACCATTAATGCATAAGAACCATATGATCATTGTTATAAACGATCCTGAATAATACCACGTTCAAAATAATGGAAGAAAAAATGTCATTCATATGACCAAGTTTTCATCAGTCCAATACAACACGTTGTGGGAACAGCTTGAAGGAAACCATGATGTACATAACGTGTAAACTACTAAAATGGCATGAGCCTTGTAGCAGCTTAGGTATAAAATGCGTTTGCAAATAATCATTGTGTTGATAGTGCTGGACCCGCCAACATGTCACGGTATCTCCTCGGTAGGAATTCCCAACTAGACCTCAGGTCGTTTGGTGTAGGAGTCCCAGCAGTGGGTCGTACAGTATCGCCTTGACCGCGGTTTCACACAAAGGCAAGTAAAATGTCCCTGTTGGTAGCAAGGGTGTGACATATGCAGAAAGTCAAGGAAGATGCATGAGTGGTTCTAACACACGAACGGTGAGGTGAGTGCACACCTTGGAAACCTGTGAAGGCACGAAGTTAAGAAGGGAACACACGAGATAAGATTTATCATAACATGGAAGGAAAGTAAGCTAGCAATCCAAAGTGATGGTTAAACCAACAACACATTTCAGTAAGATTCATACATACATACACAGAAAATAGCTACACATGCATGAGTAAGCAAACGTATACATATATCATTCAAAGTAAACAAGATATCTAAAATAAAATATGACATATGCATGAAATGTGTTGGCTCTGTTATATTAAGAAGTGTAAGTTCCAGTCATCCAATACAACCTTGACCAACCACTAGTTCCAACAGCGGAACGTTACAGTCACTACTGTTTGCTCCTCCAAAGAGATATACTAGCTCTGCATAGTGGAGAAGCCAATGCCCGTTACAATACTATCCAAGCTCTCTCTAAGATACTCCTATTAGAATCTTGGCTGACCAAAATGCTCTACAATGAGTTACGAGGTACTATATATATAGCAAAGGGTGGGGTGGCCCTTCACATTCCCCTTTTTCACAGTTCATCTACCCTCATGACTCTTCATCTACTCTATGATTTTTACATCCAACTATCGACACTTGAACTTCCACATGACAAGACATTACATACAATCTGCACAAGTACCCATGTGAGACAAAATAGGCTTAAGTAATCCATGAAATACGTCACTATTACTCGGTGTTTTGGAGAATTTTGTATCTATGGATAAATACTAATTCCCTAGATAAGTATCCATATCTAGAACAACAGTTTAAAGCACTTTAGCCTTTTCCTATAAGCAATAGATAAGATAGAGAAGATGAGAAGACCTACTTGTAGTTCCGCTTTCCTCTTGTCTCCCTTGTATCGATCCTGTCGCTCCTTCCCGTACTTAACACGCTTGAGAAGTACCTGTAAACACAAACAGAAGACAAAGAACCGATCAAAGCAAAAGATCTGTTGAATACAAGTAAATGGGAAAAAGGTTCAAATACTTTATTGAATAGAAGAAGGAATTACAACCATCATGTCTGATTCAAAGTCATTCCTCCAGCTTGGATCCCATCCACATCACATCAAAAGCATGACAAACTTGTAGCATAACAATACTTGTCTCAAAGCCAATTCTCATAGCAACATTATCTCCTTACAATTCAACATAGTTCAACCCCTGATCACTTAGATGAGTGTTCAATTTATAGGAGGATGAAGGAGGTTATGTCATAAATGGGGGTATTGAATGGCCTTCCATACTTAGAATTAGTTCCATGCAGGAAGGGATGAGAGGATAAAATGCATCTTAACTCATTCCTCATCCATTTTCGAGCTCATAGGAGTTGATAAGTGAGGGAAACTTCTAGATGACTCCAATAGATAAGAATATTCCCCAAACCCTATGTGAATTTCGCTCAATGTCACCTAGCACAGGTGAGGGAGGGCCCAAGTGCTTTGCAAAGCACCCTGGCATGGACTCAACTGCTCTGCAGCGCACCCTTACATGGGCCTACCTACACTATTCCCTCTAGAGCTCATTTCAGGATGTCTTCAAGTCATGAAACTTTCTGGGAAGGAGACATTCAAAAGGGTGACTTGTTTAGGGCATGTAGCAACTGAAATTAGGGTTTGATGTGCCCTAAAAAATTGATTTGGATGATGGAAGTGATGTGCCTAAATGGATCTATAACAACTGCCCCCTAAAGCATGAAGTCGAAAAATGAAAATGTCGAATGAAATTCTTTACGATGTGATGAGGGTTTCGAAGTGGAAGGTGACTTGCATCAATTACAATACATATATCATGATTTTTTATTTTTACATGAATTGCTAAGGGAAGGCATACCCATGCTTGGCACGTAAACTTTCATTACATGTACATAGACAGTCGTCTACTGATATAGACCCATGATCGGAATGACCATCAATGTAAAGCCATTGTACATATGATTTAGTACTCCTGAAATTGCAACCCAGATGGATGAAACTAGATCTGGGGTCTTCTATCTTGTTCAATTGTTCGCTCAAGTATGAGTCTAAACATGTGAATATATGATCTGAAGTCGAACATGGGAAGACACCGTCTGATTACCAGCCAATGATGTAAGCCAATAACAGACGCGAGAGAAATCACTGATAATGATAATGATCCTCAAGGCACTGCAATACATTTTGCATGGCGTGAATGGATGATTTGATGTCAAACACCACACAAAGCCTTTCGATCGAAGGCCAGTGATGTCAACCTATCGCTGGAAGCGAGAAACCTGCCATTTATGTCTGCAAGCCTCAAGGTACTAGAAGGGTGTTTCTAAGTCAAGTTCTTGGATAATGTGCTGATGTCTACAAGAAGCGACTTGTCGCAGGAGGGCCTTGATGTATCCCACATCAATGGCACGAAATGAGTGTAATGATTTTGGAGATGGAAATTGACTGACGACACAAGGTTCAAGAATGGCGGTCATGAAAATGAAGGTTTATGGTATTGCAAAGGAAGAATTTTGACTCGATGACTTCTCTTGAACATGTCGGCGACACTAAAATAAATTGGTAGCATTGACCCAAAACAATGTGATGCATGGTATGATAGACCAACGGTATGATAACCATCAAGCCGATAATCCAACCCAAATAGTCACGGTGATGGAGTGAAAGTGTCATGTTCAAGAGCAACCTGCTACCATAAAGTGGTTTTCCCCTTTTTCCATTTTCCCCAGTCATTGTTGACCAGTAACTCTTAATTTTTTATCAAGCTTGAGGAGGATAACATATGCTTGTTGTATAATTCCACCCTTTGGGTGAATCCATCGCTATGTGATGTTTTAACGAGTCTAGCGAAGGTGAAACTCGGTCTTGTCTAGATGGACAAGTTTGTCGCTATTTGATGTTTTAACGAGTTTAATGACAAAGATAACTCGGTACTTTTCATTTTTAGAGAGTTTGAAAAGGGATGAAAAGAAAACTCCACAAGTTCTTTTTTGTAGATTTGTCTCTCAAGCCCGAAAAAGCATAAAACAATACGAGGGAGAACTTATTGACCATGTTCGGTCAATGTATTCCTTTTTTGTAGTTAATCTATCTTAGTCCGAAAAAGGGTTAAACTTATAATAAGTAGATTTCATTTCCAATCCGTTAACGAGCTGAAAAGGATAGGCACTCGGCAATCTTTTTATGTTTAGAGAGTTTGAAAAGAGCTTAAAGAGGACTCCAAGGGGGTTCCTTTTTCGTTATTTAACAGAGCTCAAAAAAGAGATAAAAGTATGCTCTATGGTCAAAGGTACAATTTACAATCGAGCACATCAAATTCTATAAGTCAGCTATAAAACCTGCTCAAAACATCACCAAATGGATTAAAAATACCTGTTTCATAGGAAAAAATAGGAAAATACTAATGTTTACTCGATCAATGAACATGAAATAAACATAAAACAAGTTTTTACCATGACTTTATTACCATTTGAGACTTACCATTTAGTTTTGTGCTTTGGGCTAGTTTTTAACCTCAAACTTCATCAACTGATTGCAAGAGATTCTATGGACCATTTCTCGTGTCGTCCAGACCAGGTAGGAGATCTACCCCTCTTCTTTCTTTTCATGTCATTATTTTACTATTTCATGCAAGTTTTAGGGTTTTTTGGGGCCTCTGGGGTTTGATTTTTTCGTCTTGGGATCAACGCAATCTTTCACATCAAAAAATGCACTAAAGAGCACCTTGATAGAAGGTTTCTTGCTCTGCAGTGCACTATCTTTGTGCCTGGGCAAGTTTCCCCAATTTGTTTTAGTTGTTTGCTCCAAAATTTGTCCTATTTTTTGCATGGAAAGGATCCTAACTAAGCTTATGATTGTATTTCAGGCTTTCATCGGATCAGAATGTCGATTACATGGAGAGAAAGAGAGAATGAAGAACAAGACATGGTTTCCCTAAACAATCTGGGTACAGTTGAGGCCCTCAAATACTTCAAGTTGTCCAGAATGAGGAAACAAATTGAACTATTGCAGTTCCTTGTTCATGCATGGGATCCGACAGATCAGACATTTCACATAAGGGACAAGATGGTCCCTATTACCATTGATGATATTTACTTTCTTACCAGACTGTCAAGGTGAGGTGCCCCCATCTCACTTTCTGGATTTGCCCATGGAGGTGAATTGGTGAGAGATTACATTCGACAGTTTTGTTGGCCAGGTACACATCCTAGCAAGTATGGGAAAATAAACAATAGGGATGTAGGTGATTTTCCTTTGAGAATGATCCTCTTCACAATTTCAAAGTTGGCTGGCAGTGTGACACTACAACTGGCGAACAGATCATATCTGCAGTATGCACTTGAGTGTCTAGAGTCAAAAGTATTCAACTGGTGTGAGGTCGTGCTTTCTTCACTAAAAGAACAACTGACCAAGGTAAAAAGTGGTAAGACGAATAATTTCTGCTATGGTTCGATCTTAATCACTTTTACCTTAGAGTGAATTCCATTGATGCAACCGCAACATGTGTCATTAGGTGCAGCTGGTCCTAGAGATCCATGTATGCAGAGGTGGGTTGAATTGGTGGCTCGACATGCGGGTCATTCAACAATCATTTTTTCCACTGCATTCTTCAGTTGGAACAATCGACAACACCTTGTCATCGAGGGGAATCCATACTTAGGGATGGATTTCCATTGAGATCCAGACTTGATTCTACCAGTTGGAGCACAATGAGGTGCTATAGGTAAATTGTTTGACCAAAGTGTTTTTTGATCTTTCAAGTTTCTACATTTTTTTGTGTTTTTAATATTTCCAAGACTAAACTAAAATCATTCGCATGCATGCAGATGTGGGTATTGTTCGACCTGTGGGACACCAACAGGGTGCAGGTGGGCTAGCGTGGAGAAACATTGGGAGAGCAGTTCTCTAGGACTTGGATTTGGCCGAGACCTTGGTAGAGTTGCAGGATCACATAGAGGGATTAACCCTTGGTATTCCAGATGTCTGGATCGAGGAGTTACCTATGAGGCTGTAGTGGCACACTATTGGTGTTCCTAGCTGCTAGATGAGGCTTTTGTGCATGATAGCACAGGCTGTGACCTGTTATCGTGAGCATCACTAGGTCTACTTAGGATGTTTTTTCATGCATTTTGAGTTTTTGGGTCAGATGACCAAACGTGTCTTGGACACAAATTTTGTAAAAACTTTTAAAACACCTATCTATTTTACTTTTAGAGTTTTCTATGGTTATGTGCAATCCTATTCAACTAATAATGTGAATTGAAAATGTTACTTTTACATATGTCACAAATGTCTAGTTAACACATAATTCACTAGACAATCAGCTAATGTGTTAAAGTTTATGGAAATATGTTGATATTGAATATATTCAAAATTCCTTTCTAAAATATGAACTCTAAGGAACATAAGAAGAATTGTTGGGTTTTGGATGGTATTACCACTTGTAATTTGTAGTACAATGAGTTGTGAGTCTAGCCTAATGATGATTTGGCGAATGCCAAGTGAAATGGCATTAGGGAGAATTTTGATCAATGCGCTATACTTAGGGATGTTGTTCGTCGATCGACCGATACAAATCCCTTGAAAACTCACTAACTCGCCACTTGGAGTGAAAATAGCCCATGCTGCAAAAGATAGGTTCTGCGTACTATGACTAGCACCATCGGCGTAACCAACAAATGGTTCTGAAGATTCTGACATCTGCAACAAATGCAAAGCGGATTACTAACCAGATAAAAACTCTAAAAGACACACACTGACACACACACATGCAATGAAAGCATATATATAGTGAGTTTTACTACACTCAATTAAGCATAGTAACGTTTGAGGTACAACCCATTTCGGGGCTGCAACAATGGAATCCCATCATAATCTACTAACTCGTAGGAACCTTTTGCCAAAACACACTTAACAATATAAGGACCCATCCACATTGGTTCAAATTTCCCTGCTCCAAGTTTATCAGCTTCCTGATCGTAAAGCAAGACCAGGTCTCCTTCCGAGAAGATACGAGGCTTGACATTTCTATCATATTGTGCCTTGATTCATTTCTTATGCGCTTCGTTAGCCAATACGACATCATGACGGGTTTCATCCAGATGGATTAGTTCCAAGAAACGTGCTTCTTCTTCAGAAGTGTCAGGTAACAGGTCAATCGTGAGTTTGAGAGATGAAATTTCACATTGTATTGGTAAGATTTCTTCCAAACCATACACCAACTGAAAGGGGGTGTGAATACAGTTGTCTTTCTCACCGAGGTTCGATATGTCCACAAGGCAGAGTATAGGATTAAATTCCAATTTTGTTTATGAACCCCTATCATTCTTTGCAACATTCGCTTTAGGACTTTGTTGATGGCCTCAACCTATCCATTTCCTTGCGGATAATAAGGGGTAGAACTATCATGTGACAGTCCTAACTTAGTAGTCAACTCAACCATCATGTGATTGCGAAAATGCGACCCATGATATGTAACTATGGCTTGTGGTACACCAAACCGGGCAACCATATGGTTAAAAAAGAAAAGAGCAGTTGTTTCGCCACTGTTGTTTAATGTTCGCATCGCCTTGGCCCATTTGGTAAAATAGTCAACGGTGACTATAATATACCCATGCCCCCCGGCCGAGGTGGGTTACATGTCATAAAGTCAATTCCCCATTTGGCGAATGGTCCAACAACAACGACTGGATGCAATGGTGCAGGTGGTAATCTAGTTTTGCGGTCATATATCTGGCATGTGTGATAGCTTCTGATGGTAATAATACAATCTTTGAATATAGTTGGCCAAAAGTAACCTGCACAGAGAATTATTTGTGCGGTAGCATATCCAGATAAGTGTCCACCACAAGCACTTGAATGGCAATCATTTAATGCTTTCTCGACTTCCTCATGTGTGAGGCACCTCCGTAAAATTGCATCGATACCACTATGGTAAAGAGTGTCGCCAATGATAAGATAATATTTGGCTTGGTATTGATACGTCGTTGTTGTGAGCGAGAGGTATTAGGCCAGAAAGTTTGGGTCTAGAGATAGATCAGTATATCTCCATACCACAGGTCAGATGATGATATCAAAAATAGAGACTCATCCAAAATCAATGGTTCAGATGTTGAATCAATGGAGGTCGAGGGAAGGTCGCAAAGTAGCTCGGCGAAAACTATAGATTTCTTTGATTTGGACTTGATGCATTCCAGATCAAACTCCTACAAAATGACTATCCATTTTGAGTATTTGCACCCCAACAATTGACGTGACAAAATGTATGTCATAGGGTTGCAATCCGAAATGACGGTGGTCTTCCGGAGCAGGATTTAGTGGCGAAATCTCTGAATAGCTTGCACAACTGCCAAATCTAGTTTCTCGACATAAAACTACTTACTTTTTGTATCATTGATATTTCAACTCAAATAATATATAGGATGTTCAATCCCATTTTCCTCTTGGACTAAAACCATCCCAATGGTTGTATCTGCAGCAACGAGATATAGGTAATAGTCATTTTGATAATTCGAAGAATACATTAATGACGCTCTAATCAAGGTATCTTTAAGAGAATCAAAGGAAGCTTGTGCAACCTAATCCCAATGGAAGGGTATCCCATTTTGAAAAGATGTGTAAAACCTTTAGCCATTTCATCGTAATTGGGAATGAACCTCCTTAGAAAGTTAGCCTTCCCTTGGAGTCTCTATAACTGTAAAAGATTTGAAGGTGGAGGCAAATCAAGAATTGCCTGAACCTTTAATGGATCGAGTTGAATTCCATCTCTAGACATTATGAATCCAAGAAATCGACTAGAACCAACACAAAACACACATTTGTGCGAATTGAGTCGTATCTTGTAGTGTCAGCACTGTAAAAATATTGCTCTCAAATGCTGCGGGTGATCAGTCCGCTTTCGTGAATGAGCAGGTAAATCGTGAAGGTAGGGTTGAACAATGTGCTTGATGTCATGGAAGGCATAGTTCATTTCCCTCTAAAATGTAGCCCCTACATTCTTCAAACCGAATGGGAGTTTCCTATACGTGAATGTGCCCCATGGACAAATAAAAGTTGTTTTAGATTGGTCCTGTGGGCGGATATTGATTTGATTGTAGCTAGAAAAACCATCCATAAATGAAAATATTTCGCATCTGGCACATTCATCAATAATTTGGTTGATAAAAGGAGTAGGATAATTGTCCTTTGGACAGGCCTAATTTACATCCCTATAATCGAGGCACACTCCAATTGTCCCTTGTTTCTTCATGACAGGAACAATGTTGGAAACCCAATTAGTAAGAGGTACAGGGTAAATGAAGCCAGCATGCAAAATATTTTCAACTTCTGCTTTAATGGCAGTGGCTTTCTTTGGATGAACAGGTCGAAGCCACTGTCGTACTGGTTTGACATCAGGATACATTTTGATTTCATGTTCAACAATACTAGAGTCTATACCTAGCATCTCCTCGTATGACCATGCAAATATATCTCGAAATTCATGAAAGAGAGTACGATAACTATCAAGTTTTAATGGAGAACAAGATTTGCCAACATGAATTTTTTCTACAGATTAGGTTTGGTCAAAATATTAATAGAAATCGTTTCTTCAATATTTGACAGGTTTTGTTCGGAATCTACTGTGTCTATGAAAACAAAATTCGAAAGGAAATCAACAACTGAAGGGTGGTTAAGTTCATTTGAATAATCTTTAATGTCATCTGGAAGATGGGAATGATGATGATAATCTTCCCAAGGTTCTTCTCCTATCATCATTGATTGGACGATTCCTTCATCCGTAGAAAATATACGTGAAAAAGGATCCGAAGAAGTACCATATTCTAATGAACAGTCAACCCATACAATTGGTGAAAGTGGATTTGGGTTTTCCGCACAAGCCAGAAAAATTGATTGCTATGCAAGCTCAATGGGGCTTAGCGGCATAACTTTAGTATTACTATCAACTTCAAAATCGTTGGTAATCCTCCTTAAATCAGATGAGGTGGAGGAAATCATGTTGCAAGTCTCTACTCTTGCCACTTCCGCCAAATCAGATGGTGACGGTAGCATAAAAGTACCCATTAGGGAAGGATCTTTAAAGAGAACTACACCAACATTTTGAAGTGACAACGCGGGTCCATGTACCAACGGAATGCTTCCCATAGCCTGAGAACTAGATGAAAAGAAGGCAAGCTAATTGATAACTATGATTCCACCCTTATGAGGGAATGCAATAGTAAGAAAGTATATGGAATCCACAGCAGCCATAGCATATACCCATGGCCTTCCCAGTAAAATGTTGTAGTCGAGGGATCCATCAACTACCTCAACTTCAACAGTAACTATTTTTCCCCCTAGCTCAATTTGCAGGTTACTTAAAATCCCACAAGGCGTATATGTTCATTCGTCGAAAGTTTTTAATGTTGTTGGTGATCGTGACAATGGCAGTGGACCAAGTGTTTTCCAGCAGGTCATTGACCTAATGCAAGTGGATGCCCCCTCGTCAATAATAGTTCAATGAACATTCTTATTGAGAGCCTTTACTTGAATTAGGAAAGCTAATTGTGCCGGTAACTGTGGTGTATATCCCGCATGGTTAAAAACCACAAGATTGGAATCTGTAGGGTCTATTCCACCAATTGCTAATAGTAAAGCCTGCTTCTGGGAGGGACAGTTTTGTAACACCTCAAGCATCGACATAGCAGAAGGTGATTGAGCAAGATCTTCTACTATGTTATAATTCTGAGCTGCTCAAGCTCGAGGGTTAAATGTCGATTTATGCACAACTCCCTTTGGTGGTTTTATTGTCAATTCTGGCGCAATAGGTGGTGGAATATTTTCAGATGAAGTTGAAGTCGAAGGATTAGGTTGATCAGTGGCCTGATTATTTGACGACGACGGTGGATTTCCATAATATTTATTTCTCGTTGACACCAAAACTTCATTTTGAGGCTTTGTAATGGATAACATAAGTACTTGGGATGTGGAAGCATGGTCTGTCACAACCAAATGTGTCTCCGGGTTTGGAAATGGATCAGTCAACATTGCAGATGTGTTAGAAGTCTTTAGAAGCTTAGAGACTTCTAAGCAGTGTGGACAATCTCTTGTAAAATGCTCGTCATTACAGATTAGACATGGATAATGAGGTTTCCTTGCTGAAGTAGAGGAATCAGATGATTTATCTTGAGGGGGATTATATTTTTTTCTTTCTTGTTTTTCCCCTTCTTCTTGCCTCCGAGTTGCTTTTGATTCTTTCCTTTATCAGATGACACGTCATTGTCTTCGGAAGCAAGAGTGTTTTCTGATGCATTGGTAGTTTGATAAGAAATGGCAAGAGTTTGGCCAGATGGTCTACCTGTTGTTTGCGTGCTCGAAGAAACGATCACACCCTCGCTGGCATGAGAGTCCTTACTCGATTGTGGATGAGGAGAAACAATGAAAGCTGATCAAGGTGCATTGGGAATCTTGTCATAGAGCGTGCCAAATTATGTATAAATCAAATCCAAATATTGGGCATGAGCAATTACTTTCTCTTCTGTGACAACTCCACCTTTCGCCACATCCTCGGTGATTGATGGCAACAAGGATTTTATGAACCACTCAGCCAAAAGCTGATCAGGAACATATGTCTTAACCATTTGAAGATGATGCCGCCACTCATGAATATGGTCTGATATATGAGTAGCAGTAGTCTATTTAAAGTTGGTTAGGAGTTTTCCGTTCCAGTATCATATTTGATAGGTAACTGGAAGTGGGTTAGAAATGTGGTGGCTAAAGTCATAAAGTTGTCGAATGAAGCTCGTGGTAACTCAATGTACCACTTCGCAGCTGGACTAATAAGAGTTTTGTGGAAAAGATGGAGTCTAACTGAGTCATCATTTAAGGAGTTTGATGAACACCACAAATGAAAAGTCATGACATGATTTGATGGGTCTTCTCTAGGATTTCCATTGAATTTCGAAATGTCAGAAGGTAACTTATGCAGAATCATCGGCCACCAAAGTGCATATAAGATTGGATCATTAGTGAGTCGGTTTAAATATAGTAATTCAAGAGTTGCTACAAATGGTAACTGTCGATTCAAGTCAAGTTGAGCATACCCAGGATATGATGGAATTGACTGAGCAATAGGTCTTTGCATACCAACATAGGGCATTTTCATTTGGTAACCTTGATAAGGTGGTTGTTGAACAAATTCGGCATAAGGTGGTTGTTGATAAGCAAGTTGAATTTGGGGTTGTCCATAACCAGCAAAGCCTTGTTGACCAAGACCTTGGTAAGCTTGATATTGTCCAAACCCAGGTTGAGCCTGTTGGGCAAGTCCAAATTGGGGTTGGAATTGTTGGAATTGAAGCTGTTGATATTGGGGCGGCCACGGTTGTTGAATCAACTATTGTTGTTGTTGATGCAATTGTTGTTGATTTAACGGTTGTTGTTGCCCAGCAATGAAAGGTTGACCAGGTTGTGAATAAACTATACCAGTGTAAGCCTGAGTCACTTCGGATAAAGGTATACTAACATGAGGTTGTTGGACCCCAGACACAAGCAGTTTTTGTATAACAGCTTGAGAAACTTGGACCTCTTAACCCGAAACTTGTGGTTGCGAGGTAGAAGGACCAGTTTGTATAGGTTGAGATACAACTGTTTGAACTTGTGAATGTGGTACAATGGTAACAACAGGTGTAGTAGGAATAGTTGACACAGTTTGCATTGGTTGTGTTCGATACACAAGCCTTGGTTGAACTAGCATTGTTGGTTGCCATTGACAGACTTTAATTCTAGGCTGAACTGAATACTACGGGATACTACCATATGATGGTCCTCTAGGATATGGAGGATAAGGTGAATAATCATATTTCTCTCCATATGGCGGAAACCCAGTATGTAATGGATACATAGGTCATTGTTGACTAGATTTCCCTGCTTGATATTTATATGCAGGATCAAACTATTGAGTTCCCATTAATGAAGAACCAGGTAAAATTTTGGTTGAGGACATGGGTGATGACCATGGTGTAGAAGCAACCACTGAGTGGGTTCTAGATAAATATTGGTAACCAACCAGGATGAACGATTCACCAGATAGGTGTGACTCAGGAGTAGTAGAAAACATCGAAGAGGTTGCGATAGAAGATTCTGCCAGAGCTGCATCAGATGATCTAGCCTGGGATGTTGACGATTGTTCAGCCATAGTTAACTGACCCAATAGATGTCCTAAAGAATCGACGGGTACTTGAAAAGAAATAGGATCAAAAGGAGTAGTAAAATGAGGAGTATGAGGGTAAAGATAAGGCCTGGTTCCAAAATGGAATGGGGTTCTAGGTGTAGTATCTTCTTCTAATTCTTCCTCAAAAGAAATCAAACCCAGTGGAAGAACTTCGCCATCTGGTCCGTAATAGACTTCTGGTGTTGATAAAGTGGAAGTTTCAATAGTTACTGATGTCTGAGGGTTAACCGATTAATCGTCTTCCGGTAAAGTAACAACTTATGAATGTTCAAATTCGAAGTCTAGATGTTCCGGTAAAAGAACAACAGGTTTAGAGAGAGGTTCTTGAATAACTTCAGGTTCAAAAGTAGCTTCTGTTTGAACTGTGACAAGTTTTGGATTAACTTGTGGTTGAACTGATTCAAGTTTAGAAGTAATTTCTTGTTGAGCAACTTCAAGTTGTGGATCAACTTGTTGTTGAACAACTTTGGTTACTGTTTCACTAATATCAGTGATAATGTCCTCAGGTAATTGTGAAACTTCTTCTTTAGAAATGGATGTACCAGAAATAGTTGGAGTAACTGGAGTCTCAGTACTTATCGAAATGGATGATTCTGGTAATTCAGATGAAGAACCAGGAGTTCTTGATGTACTTGACTCAGTTAAGCGAGACCGCTTTGACTAAATAGGTGTAGCTTCAGGTGGCAAAGTCGGTTTACTCACTGTTCTCTGCAAATGACGGGGTAAGGGTTGATGTTCCTCCACAATTGCTGATTAATTTTATTACAAAAAAGAAATAAACAAAAAGGGGTAAACTAGGCAAAAGGTTTACCAAGCAACTGTGAACTGCAGAATACCTCTTGGCGAACCAAGAAGTACGGGCAAGAAATCTCCCTGAATGCTGTGTTCGGTGTATCACAGTGTACAAGGTGGCCGACTCGGTTACCTAAGGATGGATAGCAACCTAGTGTTGTCCTCCCATATATACCCGAAAGTACGTGGAGGCCCAATTCGTATAAGCGTTGTCTAATGCAAAACCGCACAGTGAGAGCATTCCCATATACTTTACGTACTGTAACACCACCCTATATACTTGAAGTTACGTGGACGAGCTATGATATACTCACATACGTGGAATGAGGTATCACACTCGGGATGTATTGCAGAAAAGTTAGCGACAACTGCTTTGTTTTATGACGTCGGAACACGTCTCTAGCCTAGAACCACTAAATGTTTTTCGTTAATGACAATGCTCCATTAGGTAAATTGATGTTAATTTTAAGTTGATCTTGCTTAGGAATTTTCCTTTCAAGTTCACCACGTGATGTATTCTAAAATTCCTAGGAATGCAACTATTATGATCAGCATTCTTTCCATTAAATTTAACAATGAAAATCCTAGCTACTAGGGATAGAGCAATCAGATTTCTTTCGATCAAAGAGCAAAGAGCACAATCTAATGCAATTTCTCTAAACTATTCTTATGAGCACACACAAACTTTTTTAATGCAACATGCATGTATTTCTTTTCGATTTCCTTAATGTGAATATGAACAAAAAGGAAAGTAATGCACATACAATCAATCAACCTTTAATAAGAACGAAGACTTTACGACAGTTCTGTTTTGAAGGAAAAAAAGACTTTTACGACACTTTCTTTCGAACAAAGATTAATCGACTATAATATAACTTTGATTATGGATCGATAATGACAAAGAAAACATCTAAGAACCATTAATCAACCCTTTGATTATGGATCGATAATGACAAAGAAAACATCTAAGAACCATTAATCAACCAAGTCAAAGTAGGGCTAGCAAAGGATATAGAAACTTGTTTTCTGAGACATGACATTCATTGATCAATCAACAAGCAAACAAACACAAGAAAGTTGGCAAAAACTCAATCCAAAGGTTGGAAACTGACCCTAGGAGGATCAACGCAGCCCTGAATGGGAGACAGTGTGCTTCAGAGCACTGTCCCTAAGCCAAGGGTGCTCTGCAGTGCACTGTGTCCCTCACAAGCCTGCATTGGTGACAGTGAGCCATTTCAAAAGGAAATTTGACATAGTTTTGACCAAAATTCAATGCAAAAGAGCTGAAATACAATCAATGAACACAAGTAGGGTCTACAAGAGTGTCCTAGGAGGTGGATAAGCTACTAAGAAGGATGATATCTCCCTAGTGGAGTTGCCAATTTGTTTTAGAGAATTTGGTATCTACAGATAAATACTAATTCCCTAGATAAGTAGCCATATCTAGAACAACAGTTTAAAGCACTTTAGCCTTTTCTTATAGGCAATAGATAAGACTAAGAAGATGAGAAGACCTACTTGTATTTCCGCTTTCCTTTTGTCTCCCTTGTATCGATCCTGTTGCTCCTTCCCATACTTAACATGCTTGAGAAGTCCCTATAAACACAAACAGAAGACAAAGAACCGATCAAAGCAAAAGGTCTATTGAATACAAGTAAATGGAATCAGAGACATTCACACATATAAGCATCGTCATCCTATAACAATACAAACATATGGGAAATAGGTTCAAATACTTTATTGAGTAAAATAAGGAATTAGAACCGTCATGTCTGATTCAAAGTCATTCCTTCAGCTTGGATCCCATCCACATCACATCAAAAGCATGAAAAATTTGTAGCATAACAATACTTGTCTCAAAGCCAATTCTCATAGCAACATTATCTCCTTACAATTCAACATAGTCCAGCCCCTGATCACTTAGATGAGTGTTCAATTTATAGGAGGATGAAGGAGGTTATGTCATAAATGGGGGTATTGAATGGCCTTCCATACTTAGAATTAGTTCCATGGAGGAAGGAATGAGAGGATAGGATGCATCTTAACTCATTCCTCATCCATTTTTGAGCTCATAGGAGTTGATAAGTGAGGGAAACTTCTAGATGACTCCAAGAGATAAGAATATTCCCCAAACCCTATGTGAATTTCGCTCAATCTCACCCAGCGCAAGTGAAAGAGGGCCTAAGTGCTCTGCAAAGCACCCTGGCATGGACTCAACTACTCTGCAGTGCACCCTTACATGGTCCTACATGCGTTGGTCCCTCTAGAGGTCATTTCAGAATGTCTTCAAGTCATGAAACTATCTAGGAAGGAGGAATTCAAAAGGGTGACTTGTTTAGGGCATGTAGCAACCAAAATTAGGGTTTGATGAACCCTAAAACACTGATCTGGATGATGGGATTGATGTGCCCAAATTGATATGTAACACAGACAACTATGGGAAGGCCAACTCTTCGACATCTTCACGATGGTCAACAGTAGCAAACTAATGCCAAGCTCGATAGTCTGCGATGGTGTCCATGTACTCTAACGTTACATATTTTTGGAAATGAACTCTTGCCTCCATAGCATCCGGGTACACTACTTGGGCTCATCTTTCCAACTCGTTTGATAACATGCGCATCATTGTCTTGAGTGTTTTCGAACCAACAACATACTAATTCATGGTGTCTGCACTGATCACCAAGTCTGGACTGGTGGAAATATGCATCAACTCGTCAGAGTATGAGTCAAGCTCCAGTCTGACCTATGCCTTTGTCTTTACCTGGGTGAGTGTCCCAATAGATGGGATCACATGTGTGTGCACAAAAACATCCATACTCCTGAATACAGGTGCATGGGAAGCCTGCAAACTAGTGATGAGTTGCGGGAGACCTTCATATTTCCGGATCTGACTCTGGATGCATGCCTTCAGCTCAATCACTCTGGGCTTCATCATCTTGGGAAAGTGTAACGGGGCTCCCTTGTATCTCACTGTCCAATTTTGCATGTAATCAATAGCAGCTTGCACGTTCAACAAGATACGTGATCTCCTCACACATCGTTGTTTCCAGCCGTTGAGATGGACAACTGCATTATGCACGGTACTAAACTTGGAATACAATTCCCGCATGACTATGTCAAGGGAAAATACTTCATCCAGTATTTTCTTCTTCAACTCTCCTCAGGTGGATGTTGTAACCAATTCTGCTCCATGCTTGGTTGTTTGTAACTCCTTATCCATTCGCTCCTTCTCAACTATCAAGAAGCGAACACTCGATCAAGTGGCTTCGGCATATGATTTGGTAGCATCGGCCAATGATACTGGATGCTTACACACATTAGACATGATCACTTGTTCCTCAAACTGTGCAGAAGATATGTGATCATCTAGAGTATACACTCTATGATATTGCACAACTCTATTTTGTGACTCGTCGAGTGAAATGTTGTGCATCTCTCCCTCTGGATTGTCTCGAACGATTTCACTGTATCCTTGGTCGCTTGGGACTTGCTCCACTTCCGGATCCATTGAATCCAGTGGGTCAACCTCTTGGTGATGAGGCATGAGGTCGATATCTTGCTCTAACTCCTATTCCTCCATGTCCATATCCATTTTCTCAAGCGCTTGTTCAATCTCTTGAGCAAAGTCCTGCTCCAGTGACTGCTCACCTTATCTACTTCGTGCCAGCTATTCGGATGAGTAGACTACCTGTACAGATGCAATTTCATTTATCTGTACATTTTGTGCCCCCTATTGTACATGTTCCTATTGCGCTTCCTTCTTCTGTCTATGTAGCTCCTGTTCCTTCCGGAGTTGCTCCTTCAACTCATGAAACTCCTTCTCTATTTCCTCCATTCTCTGTTTTTCTCTTTGCCTTTGGGCATTCCTCTTGTCGCGTTGTTTCTTCTTCACCTCTATTGCCAAATCTTCTTTCTACACAAGTGGGTCTGCTCAGAACTTGCAGCTTTGTTCCTCCTCCATGCTTTCCACAATCTTCCTCTTGCATTTTTTGCGTGCTGGTATGTTTACCTCTGATTTTGTTGTTGCTACTATCTTGGATGTTGCTTCATGCTTCTTTGCTAACCATTCCACAGCGATGCCAACCGTTCATTGGGCCTGGAGAAGTTGTAACAATATCTCCATGGGTCATCCTCTACCCAATGAAATGCCTTGTGGATCCACTGAAATTGTACACTCATGCAGTGATCTTTTACAAAACAATGCAGGTCATATGGGTTGAAGTTTCGGGCTTCGAAAGGATACTTCTCGATCTCCTCTACTTCGAAATCTGCATGCTTGAAATTTCATATCCTGTATAACCCGATCCGTAATGGAAGAGCAGGCCAAGGTGCCTTCTTCTTCTAGTGCAACCTAGCTGACAATCCTAGCGAGATGTGGTATGATACTTCTTACATGATGATCTTGTCCAAGGAAAACTTCAGAAAAACATGCAGAGGCTTCTCCGTGGTGTACATCTATATGAAGGTGCCAGACAGTGAGGCATATCAATCTGCTATATCAATCAATGCCTCCATTGATGCCTTCGACATGCAAGGTGGATCCTGTTCAAATATCATCTTGTACACCAGGGTGACAAAATCATCTGATAGTTGTGTGATAACTCTTCTGAAGTTGCATTCAGGCAACATTTTACAATAAGTGTTCATAGAGGTCTCCACCAATTTCCTTGCCCACTTCAAGCCTGGGAACTCCTGATGGACATAGATTCATCCAAGATGTAATTGGACATGTAGATTTTAGCTTGCTGAACTTTGGGCAGTCGTCGAGCTCTTGATACCTGTTCCTTCAGCCTCTGAGAAAACATGTCAGACCAGTTTCATGCTTTGCCTTCACTGACCAGTTGGTCCAATGTGATCACCAAAATCCGCAGGAAGGTCTCCATGCTTTCTTGGCCATACAGGAGACATGCAAAGATGACCAAGTATTGATATGCCTTCCGCAGTATCTTCATCTTGTAAACCTAGTTGGGTTTCATCTTGAATTTGTCCGGATCCTTCACCTAGTTGTGCAAGATATCTCTGGAGTTGGCATTGTTGTTGGGTATGATGAAGGGTGTCTCCATGGTGATCATTGGCTTTGACATATCGTACATATGTTCATAATCCTATGGCTTGAAGGTAGAAATCTTCATCCCGCTAACACTACTTATTGTCATCATATGGGGATCAGTGTGCGAGACGATCCAATGTATCATGTCTGCGAATGGAAACATGGGATATCTGCATGCAATCCAGTATAAGTCAAACTTGTGAATGTTCACATAGACTTGGCGACCTTCAAGGTCTTCCCCAAATGTGCCTGCAAATGCATCATTGAGCTCTAGCCATTTCAATTTGATGTCCTTTTCTATAATTAGCTTGGTGTCTTTATAGAATGGAAAACTTGTATACACTTGCTCAACTGCTGCTCTAGTTGTGCTTTCATGGGTGTCCTTCGACCCTGCTCTCTTGGAGGCCATTGATCCTGAACTGTTGAGAGGCGGATGAAAACCTACTAGATCTAGAGACATGGTGACATGAATGGAAACAAATCCATCAGCTAAAACCAAATCAAACTTGATGAACAACATGCAACATACCTGAGGATTGACTGGCAAGGATAGCGCAATTTTTCCTGGGAGGCCAGGAGACTGGCTGTTAGAACTGTGCAAAAGGCACTCCAGACTACTGGGAGGTTGGTTGACTACTGGAATTGTGCAATGCATAATTCAGACAGGCCTGCTGGTTGCTGGGATTGTTCAATGCACAATTTAAGCTGGCAAGGGTTGCAAGCCCAGTGACTGCATTGCACAATTTTCTGGGCTAGCAGTCACTACCTCTCAAAATTGCGCAATGCAAGATTGGAGGACAGTCACTGGGTAGAAATGCCCATTTTCTAGGAGGAAGGAAGAGCCTTCCATCTCAGGATTGCGCAATGTTGTCTTAGTGAGGCAGAGTCTGCGCCAAGGTTGCATAGACCCACCGACAGGAAACTGGAAGAAAATTTGAATGTGAATGCATGGTGATACTCAGTGTAAGTAGGAGTGAATGATCATGCATGCAAACAGTGAATGCAAGATTCACAATGTGGAACAACATGCATGTGTGTGAAGCAAGTCGCTGAATTGGTGACCTTTCGTGTAAAATAGTGTCATGAATGTGACAACTGTGACATGCTAACGAAAACTGAAACGGTGCTAGTACAAGCTAATATGCATGCAAATGAGAGCAAGCATTCACAGAAATCAAGCAGACAACACTCACATAAGCCAAAACACAAAAAGCAACAAAAATGTTGCAAAAGGCTAGTTAAGCAGACTTACATGGAAATAGCTGAGTTGGATGTGTCAAAGACTCTTGGATGTGTTGTGGGATGTCAGAGCTCCAAGATCGATGTGAAGAAGTGAGCTCTGAAATGTCGAATAAATAAGTTTGAGGCTCATGACACACGTGCCATGAATCTAGAAAAAAGCGACACTTGGAGGAAAGATTCTAAAAATATTTTTGCATGTAACCTGCAACTGCTAAAAATAGCTCCCTAAAGTATAGGGATTCTTTTTGCATGTTTCTTTTTTCTATTTCGGGAAAAAGCGGCCCATGCATGCAAGTAAATTTTTCGCGATCCCGGGTGGAACTGGTCAACTTGATGGCACATGCAACAACCTACTTAGCTGAGGGAGAAATTTGCGCATTTCTGGGAGGGAGCTACGCTGGCTGCCGACAGGGATTGCACAATTTCTTGGAGGAGCAGCTAACTACTACCCATAATTTCACAATTTCTAGGCTTAGTAGCCCTGCTAGATCAAATTAAGGAGTCTTCTCAAGGAAGGTTGACTGACAGGATTGTGCAATTTCTGAGCCTAGAAAGCTGCCAGTGAGATTTGTGCAATTTCTGGAGTGAGATGCCCAGCTAGCAGCTGCACCAAGTTTGATGAAGCAGCCTGTGAGGGGAGTGAAACAAGCCATCATGCACAGGCTGTCAAGCTGCTAGAAAATGACTGAAGCTTATGTACTTGACAATGTAAGACATATTACTGAGGATAGTTGATAGGGAGGCTCCAAAACGAAGCTAAGGAAAATTTTTGGAGGGTGGTTGTAGCCGCTACAACACTTGGCGACACACTGATAGAACTCCAGGTCTCTGAATGGACCTTGTTCATGAAAATCATGTCTAACACCTTTGGAAGTATTGTTCAGTTCTCAGTTCGTCTTGGCTTCCACACTTGCTTGATTGTAAGATGTAGCATCTTCCAAGCTCTTGGTCGTTCGACACACATTCCAAGCCAAGCCAACACAGTTGTTTCGATTGGGGTTGAGAGGTATGTTGGTGCACAAGCAGTGTAGTAGTTAGAGTCTTAGTTACATCTCTAGTGTTGCTTCGCTGCCATCAGGCCTGGACAGTACCACGGTGGAGTCACGCAGGAACGCAAGCATTGCTCCACTACCAGCGAACCTGGTCAGTACCCTAGTGGAGTTACTTGCATCACCTCTTTGTGCAGGAAGCCTTTCCCTTCTTTCGCCTTATTCATTTTTCATTTTTGAAATTTTTCACTTTTGATTTTTTTAGTTTTCATTTTCATAATTGTGCATAGCACTTATTCATTTCAGAGGCAGAAGAGGGATCCCAACTTATTGAGAGAAGAAGAGTTTGTTCCTTCAAAGAAGTAGTTTATTATATACCTCTGACATGCCTATTAAGGTTTTCCCCGTCACCTTACTCTACTTGAGTGAGCTGCCAAGGGTTAACCCAAAAACAACTGACTAGAGTAGGTGACCCTAGTTAGCGTGCAAGTGTTGTGTTTTCACCAAGGTTCACTTCGAAAAGTGTGTATTTTCCATCGATGTATCATGGACTAAAGATAACAAGTTCTTCATATAGAGGCATGATGATAGATAACCAAGTAGTGATAGCTACACAAGGCCTCTTGTACTTTACCCAGCTTGTTTCAAGAGTAACACACAGTTTCATGCGAAACTAACCTACAAGAACAAAACAAGAAAACAAACATAAAACAAAGCGAAAGTAGAAGTAAATGTGACAACAAAGCAAGTAAGCAAACAAGTGAGCAAACAAACAAACATGCAAGATAAGTACGCACACAAGCATGCAAGAAAACAAACAAAAAGAAAACACTACTACTCCTAAGCTAACGATGCATGGGCCTAATCACGTGAAGTGATACTTCCAATCCAACCACCAGCGCATTGGTCAACTGATGTTGGTGAAAGCATGGTTCGCAAACAACACAGTTGCGTGAACCAACAAACATGAAAGATATAACAATGAAGAAAAACACACTCCAAGTTTCAATGCGTCCATAGAACATAAGTGAGTGCAAGTGCATGACATACAGTTCGTGGACTTGTCATGTTGTTGTGTGACACTACGTGCAACTATTAAGCATAGGCATACTCTTTGCTGTGACATGCAAGCAAGCGAAAGAAACAAAGACAACTTGCGTCATGCATGCATGCTTGCAATGTAATATTCCTCCAATGCATGAGCGATGGGATCATGCAGTTCAAGTGGAGGAAGTATGATCTGTGTGTGAGATTGATCTTCAATGCATTTAGATGAGTGATGAGGAGCCTTGGGTGTTTCAACAATTTCTTGATCGGAAGTGAAACCAACCTCAGGACAACAAGGGCCTGACATAACCATTAGCTCGGGCTATAGTGCCTCGGCAATCTATGAGGTTTCAACTTCGTCGATAGATAGATCATCATAAACAGGTGGCTTTGAAAAATCAACTTCGATAGGATCATGATCGTTATTGAATACAGGAGTAAATAGATCACAACATCTACGATCAGAAAAATCAATGATTTCATCGGCATCCTCATGATCTGATGGATCAAACAGAGGGGTAGATGAGAAGCAGACAAATTCACCCTTTGTGTTTCTAGAAAATGCAGATGAAAAATCAAGTGAATTTTCAATGAATAGTTCGTGCTCTCCGTTGTCGGGTGATGGATTGACATCTGGTGTGTTCTGCAAATGATCAACAATGGGTGCATCCATCAACAAATAACAAAGGAGGCTCAGACATAAGGGGGTCATCCTTCACCGAGTGTTGATGCTCAAGCTCCTAGGCATAGTCTTCATGAATGACAACGCATGTTGGTTGTGCAACACCAACTCCATCAATGGCTTGATCCTCGTTCATAACAAGTGTAGAGTCTAGAATGGAAGAACACAAAATAGTATCATCCGGAGGATCATGTAAGTATGAAGGCGGAGGTTGAGGTACAAAATGCATGTGGCGACTCAATAGAATCACAACCAATTCTGCACAAAAATTAAGTGAAGTGATGTTGGGAGGATGTGACAGTTGAACGGATGTGTGTGTCTGTTCTCCCGCATAACTTTGTAGTGGTGGAGTTGTTTGATGAGGGGACGGCGGATAGTCACTAGTGACAACGACCATGTCCATATGTGATTGCGGAGCACCATCACTAAATTATGTTGAGTGAGGCTTGGGCTCAAAATTCTTCTTGGGATGGACTGCTTTGTTAAGATAGTATTCGAATCTATCCCAAAGATAAGGAAATTTCATCTGGCTTTTCGGAGCTTCAAACTGTAAAACACGGAAGTGCTGCCAAAAATCCATAGGCGATTCATGCAGGGCCCTCTACTGTTGTAACAATTTTTGGTCAAGAGGTTCTAGATCAAAATGATGGAAAGTAGATTCAATGAGATCATAGAATTGATCGAGTGAGTGCATGCTCCCAGCAGGCAGACTACAACACTGTTGATCTAAAGATGATCTGAGGTTGTCATTGATGTCAACCCAAGCAACACCAAGGATGACCCTAAAACTCCATGGCACATTTGGCATCATCATTCATGGTTTCTCGTCTCATAACCATTATAGGAATACTCTACTCAAAAATATATTTCTATCGATATATAGCTCTCCTCGTAATTCCTCACGGTTTGTAAGTTATTCAAGATTGAAGTTAGTAATCCCAATTAGTGGGATAAAACCCCATGGGGCTGTGGCATGGAATTTATCATTGATATTTTTAATTGAATAGTCAATAATCAATAATTTTTTAAGCTCCTAAAATCCCTCCAACATTCTCTATAGAAGCCCCTCTCAAATCTATAAAAAGAAATCTCATATATCCTCCAAAGGTAGTGATTGTGGCATTTTCACTATAACTTTATTTCTGCGAAGTCTTAGATGCTAAAATTAAAAACCATTTGAGCTGAAATCCTGACGAACACCATGACCGAATTTCAGATCTTGTTTCAGTACATTTTCGGAGATATGATTTGTGGAAGTTAGGGTTTTTGTAGGCTTCCGAATTTCATCGCAAAGACGTGACCTTGGGAATATCGTCATAACTCTCTCTTTGAGAAGTGTATTGGATTTCGGTAAAAAGTGGCAGATAGTGCATGGAATGTAGTTTTTTTATATCAATTTCAGAGCCAAAGGAGGAAACAGTGACACGTGACACATCATACAAGTTCGCTCTACTGAACTAGTCCATAATTAGGTCATTGTGAGAGATTGGGCATAACTTTGCCATGAAGAATCCAAATTGGGTCAAACCTTGGAATTGGAAAGAAGACTCGGAGGGCTACTACAGGACTAAAGATCACATATTGGGGATCTGAAATCACAGAGATACATCAAATTCAATATCGTGCTCCTAGAAGGCAAGAAAAAAACTAGATCAAGTGTTGTCAAGGGGTGCAAAGGACCAGACCTTCTAGGCTAGCAAAGAGAAAGGTGCAGCAAAATGATGCAGTAGAGATAAGCTCCAGGTAAGTATCTTTTGTATATGCATGTTCATCTCTTAATTGCATTAGGTTCTTTGTATTATAATTTGTTGTTTTTGTTTAGCACTGACATATGCTCTGCAGGATGAGGTAAGTTTTTCTATTATCATGTCATGGGTATTTCCTTGAAGACTTTTTGCAAGTATTATATATTCATCAAGAGAAGACTCAATGCATAATCTAATGTTTTGAAGAGTGAGAAAGGGTAGCATGACAAGAGTAGAAATCAAGGTGCAGAAACACAACAAGAATCTCACCACATCAAGTATTCAAGTGGGCAACACTGCATATAGTCATTGTAAAAGTATCATTGTACAGAGTCATTGTAAAAGTTGTACAATTGTCTATCTTCCAAGAGTTGAAGAGGCAGTGTTGGGAGGTCTAGGATCATCATTAGGTGGTTGTGTCATAGTTGGGGTTATGTTATAGTGTTTCTTCTTCTTCTACTTCGTTCTATATCATTGTAAAGTGGACCATTTTCCCTGGTACGGGAGTCCATTCTTCTTTTATTCCTCTATAGGGTGCTAGGGTGGTGCTAGGCTGGTGCATGAATTCACCAACAGGTTCAAGCCTGTGAAAAATTCAGGATGGTAGGCTGGTGCTAGGGTGAATTGTAGCTCATTGGGTGTTGGGGCATCCATTTAGTTGACTACTGAAGAATCTCGAGCGTTGAAGCGTCCATCCAGTGTGAGATGGAGAAGAATGGTTTCCTAGATTCTAGGAAGTTGGAGCTTTCTTTTCAATTGGAGTTGAAGATTAAAGAATTATTAGAAAAGAGTTCAAGTGGTTTTTGTCCCGGAGGGGGTTTCCACCTTAAAAACTATGTGCATTTGTGTTCCTTTTGTTTACTACTATCATTATACAAACACTGATAATAATTGAAGATTAACTAATGCTCTGAAAGATTAATAATAATACTAATTGAATGGAATATTGATTCACCCACCCCTCTTAGTATTTCAAACAAACACCACTGTTGTGGGGATTCCAAAAGTGTGTATGCAAGCAGCAGACTTACCTCTTCTGCATAGAACTCATCTTCATTCTAAAGTAATGCATAGAAGTCTTCTAAGTACTTAGGCCAGGCCACTTTTGCCTTCACCATCATACATGAATTCGGGCAAAGAGATCAAAAAACTCCCCCGTGATGTTGAGAGGTTCGGCATGCGAAAAATATCATGGAGGGGTGAGTGTAACAGATCCATGATAGATGTGCAAAGGTTCAAAATAGGAAGAGAGGACACAACTTGTCATCTTGCCCACCTTCTAGCGCCAGAAATGTTGACAATGCTAGACCCGCCAACATGTCAGGGGATCTCCGTGGTAAGAAGTCCCAACTAGACCTCAGACCATTTGGTGTAGGAGTCCTAGCAGTGGGTCATACGGTACCGCCTTGACCACAGTTTCGCACAGTGGAAAATAATATGTCCCTGTTGGTAGCAAGGGTGTGACATATGCAGTAACTCAAGGAAGGTACATGAGCGATTCTAACACACGGAGGGTGACGTGAGTGTGCCCCTTGGAAACCTGTGAAAGCACAAAGCTAAG
Organism: Pinus tabuliformis; assembly: GCA_031772625.1. Lineage (NCBI taxonomy): Eukaryota > Viridiplantae > Streptophyta > Pinopsida > Pinales > Pinaceae > Pinus > Pinus tabuliformis. The sequence goes on from CM062812.1 coordinate 506,527,993, forward strand.
AAGGGAACACATGAGCTAAGATTCATCACAACATGGAAGGAAAGTAAGCTAGCAATCCAAATTGATGGTTAAAGCACCAACACATTTTAGTAAGATTCATATATACATATACAGAAAATAGCTACACATGCATGCGTAAACAAACAGATACATATATCATTTAGAGTAAACAAGATACCTGGAATAAAATATGACATATGCATGAAATGTGTTGGATCTGTTATATTAAAAAGTGTAAGTTCCAGACATACAATACAACCATGACCAACCACTAGTTCTGACAGCAGAACATTACAGTCAATACTGCCTGCTCCTCCAAAGAGATATACTAGATCTGCACATTGGAGAAGCCAAGGCTCGTTACAATACTGTCCAAGCTTTCTCTAAGATACTCCTATCGGAAGCTTGGATGACCAAAAGCCTCTACAATGAGTTATGAGGGACTATATATAGCAAAGGTTGGGGTGGCCCTTGACATTCCCCTTTGTGACAGTTCATCTATCCTCATGACCCTTCATCTACTCTATGATTGCTACATCCAACTATCGACACTTGAACTTCCACTTGACAAGACATTACATACAATTTGCACATGTAACCATGTGAGACAAAATAGGCTTGAGCAAGCCATGCAAGACATCACTATGGCTCTCACAACTGTGGGAAGACTAACTCTTCGACATCTTCATAGTGGTCGACAGTAGCGAACTGTATCCAAGCTCGGTAGTCCGCGATGGTGCTTGTGTACTCTAACGTGACATATTTTTGGAAGTGAACTCTTGCCTCAATAGCATCTGGGTACACTGCTCAGGCTCCTCTGTCCAACTCATCTGACAACATGCGTGTCATTGTCTTGAGTGTGGTCAGACCAGCAACATACTGATGCATGGTGTCTAGACTGATCACCAAGTTTGGGCTGGTGGGAATGTGCATCAACTCATCAAATTACGATTCAAGATCTAGTCCAACCTATGCCTTTGTCTTTGCCTGGGTGAGTGTCCCAATAGATGGGATCGCATGTGCGCACACAACAACATCCATAATCCTGAATACTGGTGCATGGGAAGCCTAAAAACTAGTGATAAGTTGTGGGAGATCTTCATAGTTATGGATCTGACTCCGAATGCGTGCCTTCAGCTTGAATGCTCTGGGCTTCATCATCTTGGGCATGTGTAACAGGGCTCCTTGTATCTCATTGTCCATGTTTGCATGTAATAAACAATAGTGTGCACGTTCGACAAGATACGTGCTCTCCTCAAACATCGCTACTGCCAGCCATTGAGATGGACAATTTCCTTATGCACAGTACCAAACTTGGAATACAACGCCCACATGGCTATGTCAAGGGACAATACTTCATCGAGTATTTCATTCTTAAAATATGCTCAGGCAGATTCTGTAACCAATTCTCCTCCTTGCTTGGCCATCTGTAACTCCTTAGCCATTTGCTCATTCTCAGCTATCAAGAAGTGAACACTCGAGCTAGCGGCTTCGGAATATGCTCTGGTAACATCGGCTAATGTGACTAGATGCTTGTGCATGTCAAACATGATCACTCATTCCTCAAACAGCGCAGGAGATGTGTGATCTTCCAGAGTATACACTCTATGATATTGCACAACTTTATGTTGTGACTCATTGAATGAAATGTTGTGCAACTCTCCCTCCCGATTGTCTCCAAGGATTTAAGTGTATCCTTGGTCGCTTGGGACTTGCTCCACTTCTGGATCCGGTGAAGCTAGTGGGTCGACCTCTTGGTGGTGAGGCATGAGGTCGATATCTTGCTCTAACTCATGTTGCTCCATGTCCGTATCCATCTGCTAAAGTGCTTGTTCAATCTCTTTAGAAAAGTCTTGCTCCTGCGACACTCACCTTGTCTACTTGGTGCCATCTGTTCGGATGATTCGACTACCTGTACGGATGTAGTTTCATTTGTTTGTACATGTTGCTTCCCCTACTGTACCTGTTCCTAGTACGCTTCCTTCTCATGCCTATGCAGCTCCTGTTCCTTCCGGATTTTCTCCTTCAACTCATGAAACTCCTTCTATATTTCCTCCATTCTCTATTTTTCTCTCTTCCTTTGCGCGTTCCTCTTGTCACAATATTTCCTCTTCACCTCTATTGAAAAGGACTCTTTTTGCACAAGTGGTTCTACTTGGAACTTGTAGCTTTGTTCCTCCTCCATGCTATCGACAATCTTCCTCTTGCCTTTGTCGCGTGCTGGTATGTTTACCTCCACTGTTGTTGTTGGTGCTCTCCTAGATGTTGTTTCACGCTGCTTCACTAACCATTCCACAACGATGCCAACTGGTTCATTGGTTCTAGAGAAGTTGTAACAATATCTCCATGGGTCCTCCTCCACCCAATGAAACACCTCGTGGATACGTTGAAACTGTACTCTCATGCCGTGATCCTTTACAAAACAATGCAGGTCATATGGGTTGAAGCTTCGGTCATCGAAAGGATACTTCTTGATCTCCTCTACTTTGACATCCACATGCATGAAATTTTGTATCTCGTATAACCCGATCCACAACGGAAGAGTGGGCCAAGGTGCCTTCTTCTTCCAGTGCAGCCTAGTTGACAATCCTGCCGAGATGTGGTATGATACTACTTACATGACGAGATTGTCTAAGGAAAACTTTGGTAAAACATGCGGAGGCTTCTCCATGTTGTACATCCGTATGAATGTGTCGGATAGTGAGGCATACCAATCTACTATATCGACCAGTGCCTCCATTGCTGCCTTCGACATGTAAGGTGGATCTTGTTCAAATATCATCTTGTACACTGGGGTGACAAAATGATCTGACAGTTGTGTGATAACTCCTCTGAAGCTGCATTCGGACAACATTTTACAATAAGTGTTCACAGAGGTCTCCGCCGATGTCCATGCCCACTTCAAGCCTAGGAACTCCTGACGGGCATAGATTGCATCCAAGATGTAAGTGGACATGTAGATTTCTGCTTGCTGACCTTTGGGCGGTTGTCGAGCTCTTGCTACCTATTCCTTCAGCCTGTGAGCCAACATGTCAGACCAGTTGCATGCTTTGCCTTCACTGGCCAGTTGGTCCAACGTGATCACCCAACTCTCTAGGAAGGTCTCCGTGCTTTCTTGGCCATACAGGAGACATACAAAGATGACCAAGTATTGATACACCTTTAGCAGTATCCTCATCTTGTAAACCTGGTTGGGTTTCATCATGAATTTGTCCGGATCCTTCACCCAGTTGTTCGAGATATCTCTGGAGTTGGCATTGTTGCTAGGTATGCTGAAGGGTGTCTCCATGGTGATCACTGACTTTGACATATGGTACATATGTTCATAATCCTATGCCCTAAGGGTAGCAATCTCTGTCCCGCTGACACTGCTTAATGTCATCATGTCGGGATTAGTGTGCAAGACTATCTAATATATCATGTCTGAGCATGGGAACATGGGATATCTGCATGCAATTTGGTATAAGTCAGACTTGTGAATGTTCACATAAACTTGGTGACCTTCGAGGTCTTCCCCGAATATGCCTGCAAATGCATCATTGACCTCTTGCCATTTCAGCTTGATGTCCTTTTCTACAATCAGCTTGGTGTCTTCATAGGCCGACAAACTTGTAGACACTTGCTCAACTACTACTCCAGTTGCGCTTCTGTCAGTATCCTTTGATCCTGCTCTCTTGGAGGCCATTGATCCTGAACTGCTGAGAGGTGGATGAACACCTACTAGATCTGGAGACATGGCGATATGAATGCAAACAAATATGTCAGCTAAAACAAAAGCAAACTTGATGAATGACATGCAACATACCTGGGGATTGATTGGCAAGGATTGTGCATTTTTTCCTGGGAGGTCGAGAGACTGGCTACCAGAACTGCACAAAAGGTAGTCTGGACTGCTGGGAGGTTGGTTGACTACTGGAATTGCACAATGCGTAATCCAGACTAGCCTACCGGTTGCTAGGATTGCACAATGCGCAATTTCAACTAGCAGGGGTTGTAGGCCCAGTGACTGCATTGCGTAATTTTCTGGGCCAGTAGTCACTGCCTCTCAGAATTGTGCAATGCAAGACTGGAGGATAGTCACTGGGAAGAAATACACATTTTCTGGGAGGAAGGCAGAGCCTTCCCTCTTAGGATTGTGCAATGCTATCTTGGTGAGGCAAAGTTGGGGTCAAGGTTGCCTAGACCCGTCGACGAAAAACTGAAAGCAAATTTGAATGTGAATGCATGGTGATACCGAGTGTAAGTAGGAGTGAATGATTGTGCATGAAAACAGTAAATGAAAGATTCATAAAATGGAACAACATGCATGTGTGTGAAGTGAGTTGCTGACTCGGTGACCGTTCGTGCAAAACAATGTCATGCATGCAACAACAGTGAGATGCTAATGAAAACTGAAACTATGCTAGTACAAGCTAATATGCATGCAAACGAAAGAAAGCATTCAAAGAAATCAATAAGACAACACTCACACAAGCCAAAACACAAAAAACGGTAGAAATTCTGCAAAAGAGAAGTTAAGCGGACTTACCCAGAAATAGCTGAGATGGATGTGTCGAAGACTCTTGGATGTGTTGTGGGATGCCAGAGATCCAAGATTGATGTGAAGAAGTGAGCTCTGAAGTGTCGAATAAATAAGTTTGAGTCTCATGATGTGCATGCCACAAATCTAGGAAAAAGTGACACTTGGAGGAAAGATTCTAAAACAATCTTTGCATGTAACCTCCAACTGATAAAAATAGCTCCCTAAAATCTAGGGATGCTTTTTGCATGTTTCTTTTTTCTATTTTTGGAAAAGGAATCCCATGCATGCAAGTCAAGTTTTCTTGGTCCCGGGTGGAACTGATCAACCTAATGGCACATGTAACAGCCTGCTTGGCTGAGGGAGAAATTTATGCATCTCTGGGAGGGAGCTAGGTTGGCTGCCCAGAGGGATTGTGCAATTTCTAGGAGGAGCAGCTGACTGGTGCCTAGAATTGCGCAATTTATTGGCTAAGTAGTCCTATTGGGTCAGATTGCACAATGTTCTCATGGAAGGTTGAATGACGGGATTGCACAATTTCTGAGCCCAGAAGGCTGCCAGACAGATTTGCGCAATATCTGGAGGGAGCTGCCCAGCCAGCAGCTGGACCAAGTCTGCGGAAGCAGCCTGTGAGGGGAGTGAAACAAGCAATCATGCACAAGTTGTAAAGCAGCTAGAAAATCAATGAAGCTTATGTACTTGGCAGTACAAGACATGCTGCTGAGGATGGTTTGGAGGGAGGCTCCAAAACGAAGCTAAGGGAAAATTTTGGAGGGTGGTTGTAGTTGCTACAACACATTGATGTCAACATCATATGTATTTAAATACGTGGAACGGAATAAGGTCCATATTTTTATACAAAGGCTTACAATGTATAATATATCGGCCAAAGTAATATACCACATGCAAAAAATGAACAAAGCCACAAAGCCTTGAGGTAATATAAGAGTTGAAAGGTTTAAATAATTACAAGTGATATTGAAAAGACACCAAGTTGTGGTGGTAGTACATGTGTGCAAATGTTATATAGTTGGGTATTGAAATTTTGGAATTATATTTATAGATGATGAAATTTAAAATAAAAATCATTAGTCCAGCAAACCTTTGTAAAAAAACCTTTAGAGAGGAAATAAATTGTTTAGTGGATAGGTGGAGAATAAATCCCTTGGTAAATTTCTTGATTTAATTACAATCAAAATTACAAACAATACTATCAAAAAAATGAGAGAATTATCTTTACGATATTTTATTTATCATACATATAAACAATTAAACATTAGAAAACATATGGATTTTGAGTTACAATAATAGTTACAACAAGTATGTAGATTAATTACAAATAAAAAGTATGTAGGTTAATTACAAATATTGAAAATGTTGTAGTTCTCTTTAAAAAAAAAATTAGGTATAAGTGAGGGTCTTTACAATGCCATATTGGTATTAGTAATTCTATATATTACTGCAACCAGCTTTAAAAATGAAACAAATAAGAAGATTAAGAAAGTGAGAAACAAATATGTTTCGCTCCATGTTATTGAATCTTAGGCTAATATTGTCATGAAGGTTCAAATGATAGAATAATCAACACCTTTGAACAAAAACAATTCAAGCTACTTATTGGTGGTGTATTTTAATCCTTCATCGATCAGGATGTGGAAATATGAAAGGAATTATTTACATTTATAAAATTGCATGAAATTATGTTTCACTTCCACTTTATCAAAAAAACTAATGTACCTATAAAAGTATATGGGTGACCTATAATAGTTCCTACACTCTTATCATACTAGCATAATCCTTTTATAAAATGAATCTAACCATCAGAATTGAAAAGTGTTGCAAATGATTGGTTAAGGGATAAGAATAAATGGAAAGAGGATGCATAAAAAGTTGTATAATATGGTATATATATCTATTAACATCCCAAACTAACCACTCTACCATTTTAGGGTGCATCACTACCAAGAAAACTAATAGGCTTATTTTTCATGACTCAAATTGTATCACTTGTCTAGATGCATAACCTATCAAACATTATACAACATATGTACACATTTTCAATAACCATAACTAAACTTTAACAATAATGTAATGAATATAATAAAATATGGAAATATAAACATATTATCTATGCACATTTGTCAAGATTATCATTCTATGGCATGCTTCAGACATGACAAGTGTTAATAAAAAAATAAACAGTAATCATTGTTGGTGACTTTTCAATTGACCATGTATGACAATCTGATTTTTTTTATAAAATTAAAATAATAGGATGGATAAAGTTTGTTTAAGAACTCAATTCATATAGTCTACATCTTACATTTTAGTCTCACTATTCAATTTGAGTTTATATTAAGTTGGCATTGTTGATAGGGTTTGAACATGGCTGAGTAATTATTGGATGTAGTATTTGTTATATCAATGACCCAAAATTTAATATCAATTCAAGCTTCATAGACTTCTATATGTATCACTATAAATGCTAGAGAGAGACTTCAGGAACGTGTTAGCCTCCTGCTGCAACAGGTTAATCATCTTTCATGATCGACATTTTTACATGCCAAATATGTCGTGCTATGCATGCTGCAATGCTCCATATTTGCTACAGATGGCCAAAAGAAGTCTCCATAAGAGTGTGCTAGTCTAAATGCCAATGCTGTGTTCCAATTTTGATAAGCAATCCATTTTTTTGGTTTAAGGCAGTTTTTCAATTGGAGGTAGTCAGGCTGGAGTTCACTAACCTCTCCCTTCTTCTCATCACCCTTATTATATAACTCCCTAACAATTTTCCCTCTTCCCCTATTTTAATCATGTATATAAACTCCCCTATGTAAATACCCCTCCCTGGCATTATAGCCATAATTCTACTAAGTCCGGGAAATCTTAGTCCATCTGGGACTGTTTTTAGCCCTTCCGCGTCATTGAGGAACTGGTTCGACATCTGGTCAGCTAGTAACCTCTCCCTTAACCCTAAAAACCCCCAAAAAACCCATGCTTTCACATTTCCCCTTGTAAATATTAACCCCCGCCGCATATAAACCCCATAACCCACTCAAACCTAAGTCTAAACCCACTGCGCATATTAAGTTCGGAATATTCCTGTGAATATTCCTGCCCGTTAACCCCCTATCCCCTCGCGTCCACCGCCAGCCGTCCGATCGCCCGCCCCACAGATCAACGGCTGGCGGGCATCCTCATCCCCGACGCGCCCGGCCTTTAACGTCCGGGAGATGGGCGGTATTGCCGCCGTACTCCCGCCACGCGTCAGACGCCGGGCTGTGGCGGAGCCCCTCCCTCCGAAACCGCCATCCCCCATAAGCGGTGCACCACATACCGCTTACCGCCTTTTGCCAGGTGACGTCACTACCGCATCACCCCCTGCACAGTCACCAGCCCGCGTCACCCCCTGCCATGTCACTGCCACGTGTCCCCGCCACCGTACCTGCCACGTCATCAACCGTACGTGATGATGTCATGCTAACATCATCCCGCCACGTCGCCTCGCTGACATCATGCTAACGTCACCCGCCGTACAATGCTGACGTCATGCTGATGTCATCAACATTTTTTGGGCGCAGAGGCGCAAAAGTCGCACTTCGGAGCCCCGGAATCGAATTCTGAGGCAGTTTTTGATGAGCGATTTGCGCATCGCAGGATTTTTTTGGGCCAGAATGGAGAATCTTCAGGGAATCTTTAAGGAATCTTCGCTCCATGCAGCCCCAGGAAGCCCGAAAAGGCGCAAAAATGATCCGTTTTCTTCATAGAGCATACCAAAAGGATCAGAAGACAATTCCAGATGATACAGAGGCCGAGCAGCGGCCATTTACTGGTGATTAGACCCGCAGCACATCAGATCCGCAGCCCAGATTTTGTCAGAGAGTATCAGTGGAAGAAAAGACGCCAGAGAGTATCAGTCATGATTTTTTAGGGGCTCGAGGCACCTGAACATTGATGAAGCCCCCAGAAAGTCAAATCGATAAGCATCAACCCATCCTTGCATTCAAATCACCGTCAAGGCATTCAAAGCACCAAGACAGCAAGGAAGCAGAAACCCATACTCATTTATTGCAGAAAACACTGCAGCAAGCCACCAAGGACAACATCATTTATTCAGTTTTGACACATCGGCCCTGAGCACGGCCCGAGATATTTTATTTATTTATTTTAGGATAGGATTAGGTCAAGTAGTCATTTTTTATGACCTAATTAGGTCAAGATGTAATAAAGGAACTCTGTAGAGAGTTTTTGCCCTATATATACCACCCTCTGTATAGTTCTAAGGGTTGGTTAATTGATAATTTTCACTAGAGACTCGCTGTGTATACCTGAACTTTTCTGTAATCAAAGATTGCTTAAAGCTTGGAGAGCGAACTGTCTATTGTTGATGAATGTGTTGAAGAGTTGAAGATGGAATTCCTGCGCTGCGGCCTGAAGCAATAAGTGCCTCTTATCTCTGTTTATGTGTTTGCCATTATCTAAATAGCAGGAAGAAAGAATAGCCTAGAATTAGTTTAAATACTCTCTATGCTCAATTCCTGCTGTTTCTTCATGTTTTCTTCTGAATGAATTGGTTATGAACATTGAATTCCTCCTGGCTCATGTTTACCCCAGTTCACCTATGCTGGCCCATTATCTAGGGATTCTTAACTGCCCCTAGGTAGCGCCCTGTTACTTTCTCTGCTAATCTGTTGGAGAGATTCTTAACTACCTCTCTTTCTTTAGCATTCGTTTCATCCCTTAAACCTGAAGATTGCTTCAACCTCAGTTATCTTGCTCCATGTTCCCTCACTGTCATTAAGGAAACGCACCAGCGGCTCCCCTCCTCGACTCCATGCCCAATGGCTTGAAACATTCAGACTATACTCAGCCTCTCTACCTTAAAGTGTCAGTTTTCCCACCAAAACTCAATTAAACCCCTGTGCATCATATCTAGCCTAAAATCGCCCCCTTCAACAAAGCTAAATCATAAAGAGAGAGCCCTCTCTGACTGCAGGCAGGCTAGGGCTTGCAGTCCAAAGTTGGTTTGTGGTTACCTCGGCCGTATCCCTTTAGGAGTCAAAAGGGACAACCTGAGTGATAACAGAACCTATAAAACAAAACCCTAATCTGTCTTATCTACTGTCACCTTTGATTTCCTACAAACACTAGTCAATCCCCTATTCTAATCCTACAATCAAAGGCATCCATTAGAAATGAAACACTAATTATACAATCTATCATCAATATAAAGCAAACCCTAGCTACTAATAGTTGAAAAGAAAACACTAATGACTAATAATTGAAAGGGAAATACTAACTACTAACTAATTAGAAACCTGAGCATTAACTATACTGTGAAAATCAAATGTAAATACTCACTCAACAAAGAACAAGACAATAAAAATTCTAGATGATCCACTCACTGTAAAATAGGTTTTCTCATTAAATACATAACTCCAAACAACCAAGTCTATTGTGATTATGCTCTTGGTGCTGTTGCAAATTATCCCTATGTGAAATGCAAGAAAAAGTTCTAAAACTTCTAATTGTGCAATCAAAACACCATGTGCATAAATGCTCTCACTCAAATTCAATATTTCATAATCCACTCACACTCTCTTTAGGTTTAATTTTTATAAAGTGAAGTTCATATACTTGAAGAATATACTCTTACAAGCTTTAGAATTATAATTCACTTCCACAAATATATTCCAGATTGGAGATTCAATAACTTTCTGAATCTATATATATATATATATATATATATATATATATTTTCAACCAAATGTGCGCTTAGTTTGGGTCCAACCATGTACATGTCCTTTCATACAAAGACTAATGGAAATGTGTTGACAAAGATTCACCCTGCAAGCATAAACCATTTATAATACCATTAATGTGGGTCCTCATATCCCATAAACCAAACATATATATACTCTGCCTCTACAAAATAAAACGAAATCGATTCTTAAGCTATAGGGCTATATATAAAATTGAAATACACATTTTAAAAATTAGGCCCATTTGGAATGTATTTGTATATAACAAGTCAGGCTTATTAGAGTCAAAACTGCAATTTAAGTAGAATGTATGACTCTGTTCTCGTCCACCCAATGCATTTACAGAGACCCACAATGGGTAATAATATGAAAAAAGAAAAAAGAGGTCACCCTTTGTTCACAAGCATTTGGAAGATACTTTTAAAGTTTTAATAAGGATATGGACTTCAAAATTTAACAATGGTCCATGAATAAGGCATCGTATATATGTCAAAATATTGTTGAGATGTAACTTTAATTCGATAGAGAAACAAACTCTGCAAAGTATACATTAAAGAGAAAATCAACGCACACCCCAATTCAACAACAGTTCATCAAAGCCCTAAATAAACGTGGAATATTATGACTTCAGAAGTGTATTCTTGTACATAATAAGTTATTCCAAACGAACAAGTCGTTACCCTAATACAACATTTGGGAAAGTGATTCATCATAAACTCAATTCCAAATCAGTGTGAATTTAGTTCCAAATATTAAACCAAATCATAAAATATCAAATACAACACGCTATCGACACTAAAATCCTATAGATCTGAAAGCAAAGAAATTGATCCACACGACACTTTTGCTAATCAAATCAATAGATCTACATATCTATATTCCGAAGAATAAAAAGAAGGTGGTGAGAGAGGACAATGAAATCAATTAGCACACCAGATAAAATATATCGAACACCAGTTAACAAATTTTTATTCTAGTTCAATGAATGCAAAAAGAGGAGTTCAATGAGCTCGATTGGCAAGCCCAAACAACCATCTCATGCCTCCTATCGAAAGTTTAAATTATAGAGAAGCGATTAAACATATAAAATTAAAACATAGAACCTAGCATGAGTTTGTTAAAATGTTATGCAGTCTTTGACATCATGGAATAAATGCTGAGGATCCCTTCAAAAGAAAAGATCAACCCCAAGGGTCAGATCTCTGCTAAGTGAGATTCCAACACTTCAAATTATTAATCCAACGCTCTCCCCCTGTCTACTATAAGTTTTAAAATTATATATCCATCTTTGAACTAGCCAAATTGAGTACAAATTGAATAGGAAAAATTATAACAATTTTCCATCGAAAGGAGGTCTAGCACAACCAAAAACCAATCAAAGAGATCACAGATCTTGTGCATGGAGAAATTGGAATATAGTTCATTTTTTCTCGAATATGAACTAACGGCGTTATTGTTGGATGCACTTTGACCTTCATCTAACTCCAAAATTATATCTTACATGTGCACACAATACTAATTAACCATTGGCCCTTGTGGCATATGGTGAGCGCCAGTATTGCAGCAATAATGCTACAACTCGTGGGCTACCTACTTTACTCTTATCAACCTGGTAGTTCATAACAAACTTGGAAGCGACGGTGCTGTATGCACAAGTACTAGTTCTTACTGCAGGTTGTCACTTGGTCAGCTGGCACAAGATCACTAGGAGCTCAAGCAAACTTCTACGATTTCTAGAAGAATCTCTACATGTGATGGAAGGAGAGAAAGACTACTCTACAGATACTACTCTAACTGCAGAAAGGAGAAAGATTGAAATGTAAAGCAAACCAAGTAAATCCTAATTAACCAACTAATCATACTTTTGTAGAAAGTACTATGAAAACCATGAAAAGAATTCCATTACCTACTCAAGGAAGTAAACAACATCTAACTAAGCTATTTCTGGAATTAAATGACCAAAAAACATCTTTTTGGATTTTTATGTATCTTTATGTGAATTTGACATGCATGTGATTTATTGTTTGTGAATGTGGCAGTGAATAGGTGGTGTTGAAGGGCGGTTTTGGGACTTCTAAGGATGTACGATTGTGTTGTTGGGTCTTAGGAGGTCTCAGGTGGCCATCTGGAGGCTTTTCCCACACTCGGCCTTCAAAAGAAAGCCTACAGGAAAATCTACAGGAGGAAAAACAATGTTCTACAGGAGGCCTACAAGAGGAGGCCGAGAGCAGTTTTAGCTATTTTGAGGGTGTGAGAGTCGGTGGAAAAGGTGGATGAAGGTTGGAATGAAGTGTTATGGCACCTAGGGTCTACCAAGAATCATTAGGAGAGAGAAATATGATTGGATTTGCTCAAGGAGAGAGGAAGAAATTCTATGAAAAATGCAGGAAACTAAGGCAGAATTGAGGGGACACTTGGGCGACCCATAGGGCATGGATCAGATAGAGGATGGGATGGCTGATAGGATGGCCTGATGCTAGAAGATATCTGCTTCATAAACAACTGACAGTCAACCAATGAGATTAAGCAAGCAATGACATAAGTGCATCTAGAAAAAAAGAGTTTTGCATCAAACTAATCTAAACTGTGATCTATGAAAGGAAATGCTGATAACTACTACAAGAAAGGAAATCATGGAAGAAGACTATGGTAAATAAAGAAGTGACCATGATGAAGAAGTTCTGAAGCAAAGAAAACTAGACTATCAACCAACTAAAAAGTTGCAAACATTAGAAGTCCTATGAATGAGGAAAATCTATGTTTTTGGGGCAGCAAGAGGGTCTTTGCCTTAAATCATGGTCCTAGAGGGAGGAGGAGAGGCCAAGGCACTATTGCTAGCCTTTTGGATCTTTTATTTATCACTGCTTAACCTGCGATAGAAAGCACAAATGGAAGCAAACTATTGAATCATCAAAAGCAACCTATTCTTGACCATGAAAGAAATACATCTAACAGCAACCTAATCTACAAACTGAAATAAAACATACAAATACAAGTAAAGAAGAGCTTGGATGCTTGGATTGGGCTCTAACCCAAGAGCTTCAACCCTCTGAGGTAACTCAATGCTAGCTCAAAAAGGATTCCATCTTTATTTCCAAAACAATAACAAGATTACATGGAACTGTCAAAATAATAAGAGCAAAGTTGAGAACAGTTTACATAAGCGAAAGTACAACAAAAATCCAACAAAAATCTGACCCTAGTGAGGCCCTAGGCCTCTCTACTTATACAAATGAAGCTACCAATAGGTTCCTTAAAATCAGGGAGGCTTGGCTCCCAGAACTCAAGATAATCATCAGTCTTCCTCGACTTGCTCGGCTACCTTCTAGTGCATGGCTTGGCTACTTGTACTCCAAGCTCAATGAAGGGGAATTCGAAGTGAGGAGTAATAAATGAGTGTGATTCCCTCCTATAAGTCCTCTACTTTGTCCACTTCGAGTTATTGCTACCATTTTTCCACTGGATCCTTGACTTTGACCTCAAAAATCATCAATAATCTGCATTAAACACATGTTAGACCACATGGCATCATAACTAGCTCAACTCACTCTATAAGCATAAATATAATTAGAAAATCATACAATAAGCTAAGAGAATGGTTAATTTGACTAGGTTAGGAGGTAAAATGAGCCCATATAACTACCCATTTATGAGGCTCATCATCACCCCCTACTAAAAGTGTTGCTCATCCTCTAAGCAACTTAGTCCATCTCCTCATCTTTTATGGCCCTGGTGGCCTCCCTAGCATCCCATGCTTCTAATGTGGTCCTCTCTTCCTTGTCATAGAATCCTGCCTTCCTGTCTATCTCTTCCCACTGCTCCTACTCTTCTTCTTCTCTTCTTCCTTCTAGCATGCCTAGCAGCAGTGGGGGACTCAATTTGAAGCCAATCAAATTGACCTTCAGCCTCTGCATGGAGCGCTAATACATTGGCACTCTCCTTAATGCCTCCTTCATCCTCATTGGGGAAAGATATTCCCTGATCTACAGACTGTGTGGTAATGTGTTCCATCTCCTCATACATGCATGCACACAATAATCCCCAAGTAGCCTTTCCATATCCTCAAAGTGTGCAATGGCTTGTGCCTGATCACTTATATATCTAGGGGAAATGTGACGATTATTGGCAAGTAGGTTATGTGTGCTGACGAGTGCCATGGGGTCTGATGGCTCAGCTCTGATCATTAATGGCTCATTCTGCTCCTTTACCATCAACCTTTTTATTTTTGCTGCCCTTAACTCTTCATGGTTCATCCATGAGACCATGGCCATTAGTTGCTAGTCCCCTAGCCTGGCATTGGGGTCCCACACATTCATGTCTGTGAGGGCCATGTTATGTAGGTAGAATTCTACCATCTTTGCCTTATCTTCTTATGTACTTTGGTCACACGGGTCCATAAACTGCCTATAATCTTGGAAAGGCATTATGCCTCTTTGTGCCAAAGTATTTATCTGAAATTGCAACCATTGGTCCTTGAGATACAGGCCATAGGATTTTGTTGGTGTTCTACATTGCAATGCCTCCATGGACCAGCTGGCCATGCATGCCAGTTGGGTCTCTTTCTCTTGTAGCTACCTCCTTAGCAATTCATTTTCTGTTTTAAGTTGGCTTCTTGTAATTGCTTCCCTATCTCTGATAGCACTCAACTCTCTGCCAATTTCTTTGAGTTTGTTCTCCATATGGCCAATATCCTCAACTCCTTTGGATTTGGCTATCTGCATCCACCTATGTGTTCTTATCCTTTCTTTCTCTAATTCAAAGAACAATGGAATTGCAAATTTTTGTGAAATTATTCTTCCCCCCTCAAGAAGACTATAGTAGGAGCCAAGACTGGGTTGGGGATCAGGTTCTTGTAGCTTTGTTTCTTCCTCCTTTCCCTTTGGCTGTCCTTCTATCCTTTTCTCAAGCTTTTGGGTCTCCTGTAGTTTTGACAGTGTCTCCTGTAGAACTGTCTGTGCCTCCTGTAGGACTGTTTTTGGGTCCTATAGTTCTACCTTTTCTTTCCATGTGGGAGATCTAGGAGTCCCCCTTTCATATGTGATAGGTGCCTTAGGAGGGGATTCTTTTCCTTGGACAGAGGGTGAATCTTCAATTATAATTGGCACTTTTGAAGAAGGCTGGGGTTTCCCTGTTTTGATTCTTGTGCTCTTCCTAGCCCTGAAATACATGGAGGCCTACCTTTTCCTCTTCTATTTTGGCTTGATGGGTGTACTGAGGGCAGTGAGAGTAGCTGCTACCTCTCTTTCGAGAGTCTCAGGGGACAATTCTCCTTGTTCTATCTTTTCAGCCCCTTTTTATCCTCCTTCTGTTTCTCTTTCTATCTCTGTTTGCTCTGTTTCTTCAGCTTTCTCCTCATCTATCTTAGTTTCTTCCTCCTTCCCTTCTTGTCTTGCTAAGTCACCAGTTGCTTCACCTTCTCCCCCTTGTTGCTCTTCTTCCTCACTACTTGTAGGATTGATATCATAGGTTAGGGCTTTTATGTCATCCTCTGTTGTCATGTTTCGGAAGATTTCCCATGCTATAGGGAGTGTAAATGTATGGAGGGCTTCTTCCACTGAAATTTTGATTAACCCATGGTGAGCAAGCTACTCTGAATTCCCTGCTTGAACTTTAGTGCTGGAGTCAATGAGAGACTACAGGAGGATGTAGGGGATGCTGAGCTTCTGAGGGGTTTGAGTGTCCATTCCGTACCTTAATTCATGAAGGATTCTAAAGTGGTAACCATAGACAATGATGTACCTCCCTCACAGGAAATATATTTGATTATTTGGTAGCTAACCTCATCCCAAGGGTATGGTATGCTAGCCCTTCTAATGCCATTTTTATCCTCTATAGGGGTTTCATTGTTTTGGAAAAAGTTTTTCTTAGCAGCCTGGCCAATTGGTTTCTCATCCTTAATCCAAGGCAATCCAAGAGGAAGTGTAGTGACCCTATTGATAAATTTAGGGTTATCTCCATGGAAAGACCTCTAAAGGTGATAGTGGCATGTGTTTTGGTGTGAGGGACCAAAGAGTGGGCAAATTCTTGAGCAATTTCCTCATCAAACCCTCAGAATTTCTCAAAAAAGTTCATCCAATTTTCTCTTGTGAATATGTCCACTACTTGGGGATGTGCATGGAACTTGGAGGAGTTGGTGGGTTCCTTCCTCATAAAACATCCTGTCATTTTGTTTATGCTTCTTTTGGAAACCAAATGTGGAGAAGGAGACAACAATTTTTGAAGAAAAACAGAGAAACAGAGAGACTGTGTTTTTTTATAGAAATAAGCAGAATTTTTTTTTATGTATTTCCTCCACCTAAAGGCTTGATTTCACCCTCGAATTTAAACCACTACTTGCATATTTTGATATTCAATGGGGGTATGCATGGAACCTACCTCCTCAGCCCGAGAATCATGCTAAAACCTGTGTTTTCTCCCTTCAAAACAACTCACTGGCCCTCCTGTAGAAGACTGTTGTCCCTCCTGTAGAATCCCTATAGGTGCTCCTGTAGAACCTATAAGTGCTCCTGTAGAAAATGCCGAGAGAAGGAATATGGGAGAGATTAATGGAGAATGATGGTTACGAGGCTGTGGGGGCACGAGGAGATTGCAAGAGCGGAGTTTCGAGGAGAGAATGAAGGAAAAGGTGGTGAGAGTGCTCGGGGAGGAGTACTTATTACTTTCTATGGATATTTCCAGTGATGGAGGGTGAGCTGGAAAAGTGTACATTGGCCATATTCGGACCGTTGGTCCCCACCTGCCTTGTCATCATGGCCCTTTCCTCGTAATCATCCCTCATGATTGCATCGGAGTTCACACTTCCTCCACTACTTGTCCTTGACATCTTTCTTGAGTTGACTGTGCGCATGTGTGGGTGACATCTTTGGATGAATGGATTCAACTAGATGAAGGTGGCCAATTTAATTGGCCACCTTCCCCTCGTTCAACCTCAGCCATCTCATTACTTTTGCATGCCTTCTAATTACACAAATGCAAACAGAGGAGCGGGTTAGTTACTTACCTGAGATCCGAATGTATTTGCTTGTGAGGTGTTGTGGTTCTTTCTCTCTGCTGCATGCCCTTGTTTCTTTTGATGCATGATGTTTGCTTGCTGATGTGTGGTTGTGCCTTGTGTAGGTTCTTCTCTGGCTAGATCTGAGCTTCAGGTGTCTTCTTCAACCTTCATATTTGCACCCTCTTGCTGCTGATGCTAGATTTTAATGGGATCAGCTGCTACAGGAATTCCTACAGGAGCTCCTGTAGCTGCTTCTCCCCTTGAAACTTCAACTTTTTTCTGTGCTTGGAGCTGTGAGGATGATGCCATAGATATAGATAGAGATGGAGAGGTAATAGGTAGGATTTAGGTGAGGTTGATGCTGCTGTTCCCTTTCTTATTTTTTCTTTTCCTGAAGAACTGTTTTTTCTGTGTTTTTCTTGGACAGGAAGAAGCATGATGCTTGGGGTGTGATGCAGGCCTAGACATGATGGCAAGGAGGTTTGAAGACTGCAGGATGATTTATGGATTTTTTATGAAGCTTCCCTATCCCTCAAACTACCTTTCATATCCATTTTTGGCTCTCTATAATTCCTACAGGAGCCTCCTGTAGAAAACACAAAGCCTCTTGTAGAAAACATAGTTTTTGAAAAATAAGCGCAGTGAGGTGAAAAAAATGCTAAGAATGATGGAGAAAGGTGTGGGAAGGTAGGATAGGTGCCGGTGTTGGTTTTAGGGCTCCCTTGGCACCTTCTGCTGCTTCTTGTAGTCCTTCTGCAAACTTTTAATGCAACTGGAAATTCATTTTTCTTTTTCTCTCTTTTTTTTTATTTGAAAACAACTAGGGCACCTCAGGGAGGTTTTCATTCTAATTGCTTGCCCTGGGAACCTCCAAGGGAGGTTTTCACCCAGTGATCTTATTTTTCTCTCTTCTTTTTTGACATCATTGGGCCGCCTCAGAAGAGGTTTTCAACCCAATGATGGGACTCAAGCGCCTCATTGAGGTTTTCACTTGAGTCCTTATTTTTTTTTTTTTTCTTCAGTGAGTGGGTGAAGTGGAGGCTAAGACATGCTCCACTACCGTCACTGTCCTATTCAAATCTTCAATGAAATCTCGCTTGGAGAAGGGTTTCTTGTAGACTTTCAACCGATGTCCATTGACAAGCATGGGGATGGCTTCATCATCAATGGTTCTGATTAGAACTGAACCATTGTCATTGCATTTCTCCACAGTGTAGGGTCCCAGCCATCTGGTCCTTAGCTTGCCCTTAAAATCTTTATATCTTGAATCATAGAGTAGTGCCTAATCTCCCTCTTGGAATTGCTTCTCCTTGATATTTTTGTCATGCCATATATTTCTTTGAAGCTGAACTACCTCTGTATGGAGAAGGGCCTGCATTCTGTGTTCATCCAAACCATTGAGCTAAAGTAATCTTTCTGTCTGTGCATGGCTAAGGTCTAGGTCTAGCTAAGCTTCCATCCTCAGGGTATTGAATTCAAATTCTATTGACAGCAAAGCCTTCTTCCCATAGACGAGTTCATAGGGTGTGAACCCTGTAGTGCTCTTCCAAGTTGTGTTGTAGGCCCAAGTGGCCTCAACTAATCTATCCGCCCAGTCTTTTCTGCTGCTGCTCACTCCCTTTGTCAAGATCCCTTCCAATGCTCTGTTAGTGACCTCCATCTGCCCATTGGCTTGTGGATGGTAAGGGGTCGAAGTCCTGTGCTTGATTCTATGATGTGTGAGTAGGTCTTCAATCAAATTGGAAGTAAACTGACTACCTTCATCTGTGACCAATTCTCTTGGATACCCGAACTTGTAGAATATGTTCTCTATCAAAAATTCAACTACTTTTTTCTCTGTCACTGCTTTGATTGCTTTTGTCTTTTCCCACTTTGTCAGGTAATCAGTGCACACAATGATGTATTGCTTTTGCTTTGAAGGAGGGCTGATAGGCCCCACAAAGTCCATGCCCCACTTCTCAAATGGCTCAAAGGTCACTTGAGGTTGCATGGGCATTTCATTCTTTGGAGTAGGTTTCCCCATCCTCTGACACTGATCACACTGGCTAGTATATCTCCTCACATCCTAATGAAGAGTGGGCCAGTAGTAGCCTGCTTGCAGTATCTTGAAGGCAGTTCTTTTTGCTGCAAAATAACCTCCACAAGGCCCATCATGACAGGTTAGGAGGATGTCAAAGACTTCCTCCTCCCTGACACATCTTCTTAAGATCTAATCTGGGCCAAGTTTGAAGAGATTGCCCCCAATCCAGGTGAAATGGGTGCTTTTCCTTACTATCTTTCTCTTCTCTTTTGAGGACAGGTGTGGTGGAAACTGTGTTGAAACCAAGTAGTTTGCTATATCAGAAAACCATGGAGAGAGTACTGAGATAGCAAACAGATGTTCATCTGGCATTTGGTCATCCACCATTCCTTCTTCACTTACAGGCAAATTTAGTCTAGATAAAAAGTCAACAACAACGTTTTCTTTACCAGGCTTATCAATAATGGTTAAATCAAACTGCTGCAGTAAAAGAAACCATCTAATAATGTGAGCATTCACATCTGGTTTGTTCATTAAATATCTAATTGCAGCATGATTGGTGTGCACAAAGGTTTGATAGCCTGTGATATAATGTCTAAATTTGTTTAAGGAATGCACGACAGCTAGGAGTTCTTTGACGGTCACTGTATAGTTTAACTCAGCCTTTGACAACTTTTTGCTTATAAAGTATATGGCATCAGGGAATTTTTCATCAATTTGTCCCAAGGCTACTCCTATTTCTTTGTTCGAGGCATCTGTCTGAATGTGGAAAGGTAGGGCCCAATTTGGGCCTCTCATAATTGGGGCAGTCACGAGCTTGCTCTTCAAGGTATCTAGCGCCTCTTGATAGTTTTCCGACCATATGAACTCGACATCTTTACCTAAGAGGCCAAACAAAGGAGAGGTTAGCTTGCTGAAATCTTTAATGAATCTCCGGTAATACCCAGCTAAACCTAGGAAACTTCTGACATCTCTCACTTTTTGAGGAGGTGGGACCCTTTGGATGATGGCAATTTTGTTGGGGTCCACCTGCAATCCTTGTTGAGATATTGCATGACCTAGCACGGTCCCTTCAGTCATCAAAAATTCACATTTTTCCGTACTAAGGGATAGGTTCATCTCAATACACTTCTCTAGAACTTTTCCTAGATTAGATAAGGCTTCCTGAAAGTCAGAGCCATAAGGAGTAAAGTCATCCATGTATATCTCTACTGCATCATGAACTAATTCAAATAATATACTCAATACTGCTCTTTGGAAAGTGGCGGGAGCGTTACACAAACCAAAAGGAAGGACTCGGTATGCAAAGTTACCCCAAGGACAAGTGAAAGTGGTCTTATCTTGGTCTTCTGGGCTGATTTGAATCTGATTGTACTCGCTAAACCCATCTAGGAAAGAGAAAAACTTTTTCCCTGCCAGATCGTCTAACACTTGATCTATGAAAGGTAAAGGGAAATGGTCCTTTTTAGTGGCTTTGTTCAATTCCCGATAGTTGACACAGATTCTCCACTTACAATTTTTCTTTGGCACTAGCACCAAAGGAGAGACCCATTCATTGTCAGAGATGGGATAGATGAATCCTGCATCAAGCAGTTTCTGCAATTCTTCCTTAACAATATCTTTAAGTGTTGGATTCATCCTCCTTTGAGGCTGCTTAACTGGCTTGCAATCCTCCTTGATGTATATATTATGAGTACATACTGAAGGGTGCACTCCCTTCATCTCCTTATAACTCCAGGCGAAGGCATCTAGGTGTTTTCTCAGCAAGCTACACAGTTCCTTCTCCTCGGAAGTGGATAGGGATGGATTGATTTTCAAGGTTCTTTCTAGGCCGAACTCTATATTCTTAACACGGAGAGGAGTGGAGTCAGCTACATAGAGATCAATTGAGGGGTTGTTTTGGGTTTCTCTTATTATGTCCTCTAATGGTGATACACTGGAAGGTGGATTCTGAATCAGATTTTCAATCATATCATCCTCATCTTGCGGGTTTCCCCCCATGGAAATTTCTAATGCACAAAGCGGTGCAGAATAGACTTCATCCTCATCTTCCTCCTCCAACCAGAGAGGTATATCATGTTATAGCAAGGGTTGGGCAGGAGGATATAGGATTAACTGCTTGGACATATGCTCGTTCTTTATGGTCACATTCCCAGCTCGATAGCTGATGTAGGCATCGACGGTAGCCAACTAGGGTCTTCCCAGAATGAGAGGATACCCAGTGAGCTTTGCCTTTGGCTGGAGAACTAAGAAATCAATAGGGTACTCCCAAGAATCAATGGAGACCATCACATCTTCCTTAATCCCCTCAGGGGTCATGGTGGAGTGATCTGCAAGCTGTAGCACGGTTGTGGTCTTCCTCAAGGAGCCCTGGAGGTTGAGTTTGAGCATTGTGTCCTTTGTTATCACATTAATGGTAGCTCCTAGATCAATCAAGGTGTGTGGGATCATGGTGCCATTGATGTGGACATCGACTACTGGGCTTCAAGGGTCCAGATATTTTGGACAGATTACCTGCCCCAACATCAGGTCAGACAATTGCCCTATGACATTGATGGTTAGGGCATCCCTCTTATGCCTTTCTGGATGCCTAAAGCACTTCTCTTTAATCAACCTATTGTAGATAGGCACATATTTTATGGCTTGGAGAAGCAGTATCTTCACACATAAATGTTTCAATTCTCCCAGGAGTTCAATTTCTTCTGAGGTAGGCTGGACCGTTGCGGATAGTCTCTCAGGAAAGGGTGGATTTGCTTTAGGTTTTCTTTCCTCTTTATCTTCCTCAACCTCCCTGGGTAGAGGCTGGATATCTGGGAGAACTTTTCCAGATCACAAGTTAATTTCTTGAATCTCCACTGCATAAGTCAGGCATGATGGTTCCCCATTATACACTTACTGAGCCTGTCTGTTGTTCAGGTTCGGATTTGGCTGGGCAGGCATTTGGGGTTTCTTTGGTGGAGCAGGAGGTAACAGTTGTGGTTGGGCAGGTGGTGGAGGCAAAAGAGTGGGAGGAGAGTTGTATTGGGGCCTCCACCCCTGATGAGATGCATTCCACTGAGGTTGCGGCTGAGCATAGGATTGAAATGAATGGGGGGTTGGTTGGGCATGATATGGAGATGTGAAGGACCAAGGAAGAGGTGTGGACTAGGAGGGATGAGCAAGGGGGCCCCAAGTAGGTATGGAAGTGACTTGGTTGGGGTTGTAGTATGCCTGAGATGTCCCTTGCATCCCCTGCTAATATGGTCTATGTTCATGTGGCCTCCTTTGGTTTATGTAATAGAGCTGCTCAGTGACTCCCTCAGCCCCTTAATACACAACTTTATGTCCGGGTAAGGAAGGGCACTTGTCTGTAGAATGATTTTCTTCACAGACTGAACAAACCTCTATAGAGTTCAATGGGCATTCATTCCTAGGATGCCTCTTGGTGCATCTAGGGCAAAAAATGGCCAAAGCCCTCTCTGCTTCCTCTTGTTTCCTTTTGATATGTAAGGCATCCATTTAAATGGCAAGAGTTTGTAGCATATCACTCTTGAAGTCTTCCAGTATGTTTCCATTTTCTCCTTTAATGGATGAGCTAGAGGAAGAGGTACTAGCTATGGGTTGACTCCCCCTACCTTTCTTTCTGGCTGCTCTAGAATGGTTCCTGAAAACAGTCTTTATGTCCTCATAGGACAGTTGGTAGATGTCTTCCCTGGCCAGTAGATGGGGGGTGTCTAAAAGATCTTCGCGAATTCCCCTGAGTAGGACCAGCTTCAAAGACTCAGGGTCGAGTGTAGACCCAGCCCTTTTGTAACTGATCTGGAACCTCTCCTCATAGTCTTCCAGGGACTTATCACATCCTATAGTCATTTGGAAAATTTCTTATTTAGTATCTTTTGACCTACAATAGTCTTGATACTTGTTGTTAAAGGCTTGCTGCATCTGAGCCCAAGTTGTGATGCTATTGCCAGGTAATCCCATGAACTAGCGCAATGCTACATCCTTGAGAGTAGAAGGGAACAATTTCAACTTTTTCTCATCTTCTACATAGTCATAAGTTCGACAGATAGCAACAAACTCAAACAAAAAGGTGTCAAGATCTTCTGTAGTCAGACCGTGGAAATGAGGTAGCATGGAAGGGCTTATATTCTTCATTTTGGTGTCCCCATTGGTCTCCCGAATAGGAAAGGTACCCTCTATTCTCTCTCTATTCCCCCTAGCATTTCTATGTTTAGCCGTCGACTCCAAATGAATGTTTTATTCTTCTTCTTCCCCTATAGGTTCTTCAAATATGTCTGGCTGTTTACCTAAGGGTTCTTCTTGATCACAACCACCGAATAAGAGAGAAGGTTTGTTGTGTGAAGCAGTGGGGGTGTTGGGCAATAACTTTCTTGAGTTATCTCTATTCCTATGAGGCACGAAAGGAAATCCTTTTGGTTGGTTTTTGTTTCTTTTTCCCCACACTAATAGTACCTGCAAACTGAAATTGATTGAACAAAACAAATTGCAACTAACTGAACTAAACTTGCAGAATGGAAATTTGCAGAATTGAAGAGGAAAGCAAGGAAATACAGAACTTGAAAGAAAAGAATGACTAGTCTACTCTTGCGGAAATGAAATTTGTAGAATTGAAAAGGAAAGCAAAGAAATGTAGAACTTGAAGGAAAAGAAATGACTAGTCTACTTTTGCTGAAATAAACTATTAGCAGAATGTTGCAATAGAAAATAGAAGAAATCAGTAATCAAAGAATACTCTTACGCTTCCTCGGCAATGGCGCCAGAAAGTATGGTGAGCGCCAGTATTGCAGAAATAATGCTGCAACTCCTGGGCTACCTACTTTACTCTTATCAACCCAGTAGTTCGTAACAAACTTGGAAGCGACAGTGCTGTATGCACAAGTACTAGTTCTTACTGCAGGTTGTCACTTGGTCAGCTGGCACAAGATCACTAGGAGCTCAAGCCAAATTTTATGGATTCTAGAAGAAGCTCTATATGTGATGAAAGGAGAGAAAGACTACTCTATAGATACTACTTTAACTGCAAAAAGGAGAAAGACTGAAATGTAAAGAAAACCAAGTAAATCCTAATTAACCAACTAATCCTAATTTTGTACAAAGTACTATGAAAACCATGAAAATAATGCCATTACCTACTCAAGGAACTAAACAACATCTAACTAAGCTATTTCCGGAAGTAAATGAGCAAAAAACATCTTTTTGGATTTTTAATAATGTATTTTTATGTGAATTTGACATGCATGTGATTTATTGTTTGTGAATGTGGCAAAGAATAGGTGGTGTTGATGGGAAATTTTGGGACTTATGAGGATGTAGGATGGTGTGGTTGAGTCCTAGGAGGTCTCAGGTGGCCTTCTGGAGGCTTCTCCCACACTCAGCTTTCAAAAGAAAGCCTACAGGAAAATCTACAGGAGGAAAAACAACGTTCTACAAGAGGCCTACAGGAGGAGGCCGAGAGCAGTTTTGGCTATTTTTAGGGTGTGAGAGTGGGTGGAAAAGGTGTATGAAGGTTGGAATGAAGTGTTAGGGTACCTAGGGTCTACCATTAATCATTATGAGAGAGAAAGATGATTGGATTTGCTCAAGGAGAGAGGAAGAAATTCTATGGAAAATGCAGGAAACTAAGGCAGAATTGAGGGGAGACTTGGGCGACCTGTAGGGCATGGATCAGATGGAGGATGGGATGGCTGATAGGCTAGCCTACTGCTAGAAGATATCTGCTGCATAAGCAATTGACAGTCAACCAATGAGATTAAGAAAGCAATGAGATAAGTGCATCTAGAAAAACAGAGTTTTGCATCAAACTAGTCTAAACTGTGATCTATGAAAGGAAATGCTGATAACTACTGCAAGAAAGGAAAGCATGGAAGAAGACTATGGTAAATAAAGAAGTGAGCATGATGAAGAAGTTCTGAAGCAAAGCAAACTAGACTATCAACCAACTAAAAAGCTGCAAACACTAGAAGTCCTATGAATGAGGAAAATCTGTGTTTTTGGGGTAGCAAGAGGGTCTTTGCCTCAAATCATGGTCCTAGAGGGAGAAAGAGAGGCCAAGGCACTGTTTCTAGCCTTTTGGATCTTTTCTTTATCACTACTTAACCTGCGATAGAAAGCACAAAAGGAAGCAAACTATTGAATCATCAAAAGCAACCTATTCTTGACCATGAAAGAAATACATCTAACAGCAACCTAATCTACAAACTGAAATAAAAAATACAAATACAAGTAAAGAGGAGCTTGGTTGCTTAGATTGGGCCCTAACCCAAGAGCTTCAGCCCTCTGAGGTAACTCAATGCTAGCTCAAAAAGGATTCCATCTTTATTTCCAAAACAATAACAAAATTACATGGAACTGTCAAAATAATAAGCTCGAAATTGAGCAGAGTTTACATAAGCAAAAGTACAACAAAAATCCGACCCTAGTGAGGCCCTAGGCATCTCTACTTATACAAATGAAGCTACCAACAGATTCCTTAAAATCAGGGAGGCTTGGCTCCCAAAACTCAAGATAATCATCAGTCATCCTCCACTTGCTTGGCTGCCTTCTAGTGCATGACTTGGCTGCTTGTACTCCGAGCTCAATGAAGGGGAATTCGAAGGAGTAGTAAATGAGGGTGATTCCCTCCTATAAGTCCTCTCCTTTGTCCACTTCGAGTTATTGCTACCATTTGTCCACTGGATCCTTGACTTTGACCTCAAAAATCATCAATAATCTGCATTAAACACATGTTAGACCACATGGCATCATAACTAACTCAACTCACTCTATAAGCATAAATATAATCAGAAAATCATACAATAAGCTAAGAGAATGGTTGATTTGACTAGGTTAGGAGGTAAAATGAGCCCATATAATTACCCATTTATGAGGCTCATCAGCATACTTCAATGACCAAATTAGTCTATGCATCTATTTCCTCGATGCAATATCTCTATACATAGTATAGGAATTTCCCAACCTTTATTAGTGACTTATAAACAATCATAAATTTTGGAAAATTCACATAAGTGAAGATATTTGATCAAAAATAAAGATTTACCTTCCAACACTTAGATAAAATACAAACGGAGAACAAATATGCACTATTTCATCCAAAAGAATGTGGAAGTGTGAGGTAGAGGTTCAAAATTGGTAAAACAACGAAACAAAATAGAGCATCATATGGACAAAATGATGTATTAAATATCGCAATTATGGGGCCTCACATCTTCCCCATGACTATCATATTTCATATCCTCATGCAAGCGAGCTAGTTGTTGTATTGTTGATCTCTTACAAAAAAAAAAAAAATGAAACATCTCCTTAATAATTTATATAATGTTGAAAAAGTATCCACTTGTAGTGACAACAAAGTAGTCTAGACTCTACAAGTGATCCTATTGTACCTGTTATAGAGTTTCTATAACTTTGTTATGTACACAAAAAATGATGAGATTCATTTCTGTTGTTTGGCTATTTTAAGGTTGAGAAAAGGAATATATGCTAGTTTTTCTTCTACATTGGGTCCATCACTATCAAGACTTATCTTCTTCATTTTCCAAAAGAATGACTAATTGCAAAGTTTCCATAGTAATGCTAACAATGTTGTTACTGCATCAATAGTGTTATCAATGAAATAGATTACCATCAAAATTTCTACAAAGCATCTCAACAGTAGCCTTAATAAGTAAGTCCTCACCTCAATAGCATCATTACAAATATAAGGGAAATAATCATTTTTGGTATGCCAAGGCATAAAATATGGATGGAAATAGGGAAAATGAAATATGACAACATGATACCTTCCTAGGATGACCATCTTACCATCATCCAAGCATATAACTAAATCTCCTCTTTCTCGAGGAAATTAAATCACCTACACTAAAGGGTTCTACTTCCATGAAAACCTTCTTATTTAAAATATATAACTCCAAGGAACAATATTGGAAGGATCTCAAAGCCCTTCTCTAAAAGATATAAAGCTCATTTCCTCGCTTGAATTTCAATGATAATTTTTTCAGAATGTGACCCGAGGTTTTTGAGTTTTAAGTGTGCCAATATGCATTCACTTTCACCATCTCTCTTACCTTCCATAACCCCTCTGCTAGTAGGCCTATTCAGTACCCCGATAGGTTTGCCTTGGTACGGTAAAAGCATATCCCCACTTCCAACATGCGTGTGTTCAGTACCCTGATGAGTTTTCTTATACTTCCTAATACTTCCTTTTTATTATTATATATCACACAAAATATTTGAAATAAGGTATACTGCTCTATAAACTTTTAGAGTGTAAGGAAGATGGGTGTTACAAGAGTATTTTAGATTTTCTAGGCACATAAATAATTTTTGATATTTATTCCATGGGAAAAATCATCCACAATAATCTCATATATCAATTGTTTAATGTATAATAAAGCATCTCAAATAATGAATAAAAGGTCCCTTTAGTTAATCATGCTAGGGTTCTCATGAAAGCTCATTATGGTTTTACAAGACTAGTCCACCATAGAAGGATTTTCATCAATACCCTCTCAGAGAAACTTAAAAGGATTTCTTGGATGATAGTTTGTTGAATTGACTAGCCCACGGGTAGGGTTTTGGACTTATGAATGGAAAGTACTAAGCATAGCAATGACAAATTCCCCTGACTGACTCAATGGATGATTTTAGCTAAGCAACATCGAAAGGGACCAACCAATCAGTTATACTTACTTCACAAAAGATGAGGCTTTAAGAGTGGATCACATCTGACAATACTTACCAAAGGAGCGCTTAATAGAAGTTTCAATAGCTGTTCCATATGGAGTTATAGTTTCAAAAGGGTTGTCGTAACAGTTTAATTTCAGATGGCATTTTTGTTGAGAAAACACTACGGAAACAATCAGGGTTGATTTCTCTTTACTTGATAAT
The DNA here is from genome assembly GCA_031772625.1 of Pinus tabuliformis. Lineage (NCBI taxonomy): Eukaryota > Viridiplantae > Streptophyta > Pinopsida > Pinales > Pinaceae > Pinus > Pinus tabuliformis. Next base: position 506,556,174 of record CM062812.1, read on the forward strand.
TGTTTGTGATTATATGTTGGCTTATTATTACTTATATTATGTTATTTGCATCAAACAATTACCAAAACCATAAACCATAAAGATCACAAAAGGACAATGAACATAAGATATAGGCTCCAAGCCAAGGAAAAACCCCACAAGCAGGAAAACCAAGTCAAATATTATCCTTATAGAATCGGATCAAAGTGAGAAATCCAAGACCCAAAAACCAATACCAAGACCTCCTACAAGACCCAAGTCATCCCTCCTTTAGCCCTTCCTTAACCAAGTCAAATGCAACCAAGTTAACAATAGTCAAACCTCTTCAAATCTTGGTCAAACCTGAAATTTCAGATTTGTGGCCACTTCTGAAATTTTTTACTCTTGCAATAGACTGAATCTTTGCATGTGTGATAGAAATTAGGGAATAATCTTCGCACGTTTGGCATAATTCTTCCTTATTTGACCCTCACTCTCTCTCCTTTGACGTTTGTTCTCCTTCTTAACTTCTTCGCTAATTTTCTCTATCTTCTTGGCACAAAAATTGAACTTGTGTGTGATTACCCAAATGAGTATGAGTTGCTCTATATTTATACACAAATGGGAGGTTGAATGGGTCACTTCAAGGGTCAGCTTGTCTAGGTAAGGCCGGCTTTGTCTTGTGGGGACAAAATTGACAATTTTGACTCAAACAAAATTATTTTTCTTGATTCTTTCAAAAGTCCAAATAGGACTTTACTCAAGTACAATAATTGACTCATGAAAATTATTCCTATGACTCAATAAACCCTATGAGCATGAATAAAATTCTTGACCTAAATAACAATTCTTGAAAAAAAAAAATATTTTTTTTCTTTTACAAGAAATATATAAGGACACAAATATAATGATAATTATGAAGACCAAACCTAGTTACATTTTCCAACACTCGCTCTTAACTATGGAGTTATTGATAATTACATACCTAGTACAAGGATAATCTTAAATTGAAATATTCTCATAAGAAGCATCCATTGATAACCCATATTCAAGAGTCAACATCATGACCATCATTGTCAAATTGCAATATAGAAAGGCTTGACTAACAAGTTCTCAATCTCCACTAGATTAGAGCACAATGCTAGGAGGCATACATATGGACACCACAACAACCACCTCTCAAGGCACATACCCCATATGGATGTTCACCAGGTATGCCCTTTTAGGACTATTATTATCTTGAATTGTCAATCCTCAAAAGAATATATGTCCTCTTCGACTAGTCTTATCTTAGATACCCTATCATATCCTTGAAGAGTATCGGTTCATTGGAATACTACCTATCTTGGATTCCTAATTCTCAAGGAGTATAGGTCACAAATTCTTATCCAATCCTCCATTCTCCTTACTAGTCCCTTCACTAGACTTATGGTTATTAGTCCTAGCCTAGTGAACGACATATCAAGAATACAGTGTCCCACATCACTCCCTCTCAATTAGGGATGAAATCCTCACTCCTTAAATAAGGAGTATATCCTAAATCCCTCTCAACCAGGAAGACACAACCATAAACTTCATCTTGTCTCATTTATCAACTACTTCTTCTTTTGTGGATATCTTAGTAATAACTACAAGGCTCCTATCTCACATCATCATATCATACCTAAGTTTCAACCTTACTTGTTGTCATGGATCCAAAATCTTCAATCTATCTTCGTCACAAGGTTCTTTCCATCAACTTTTTATATTAGTTTACATTAACCATCATTTATAGTAATTTTTTCATCAAAAGAATCTTTGTCAAACCAATCAATGCAGAGATAATATAGCTCCCTCTACCTATCTTGGAATGTGAACTTCTTCATCATCAAATCCAACATGACCAACATGATATTTTGTGACTTCTACCTTTCTCTACCTTTATGGTGTACACTTTTGTTGCATATATTCATTTAATCCATTACCAGTTTTGTCCACTCAATCCATGTTCTCTTTGAATTGAGTTAAAATCAAATAGTTGTATATTCAATTGTTATCTTTCGAGTCTATATTTCTGCAATATTTTCTACCAGGTAGCGAGATCATATCTCAAACAAATAATCAATGCTAGAGTTACAAAATCATGACAACCTCTAATCAAAATGTCAAATTATGCTACTTTCCTTCTCTAAGATCAACATCCCTTTGCATGGTCTATATTTATATTGCATTAGAATTATTCGTCATGCTATTCATATATCAATCATCAATCAATGTGTCCTTGAACCAATGAACAAGATTCAATATCATATCCATTAGGGTCTTTATAGCTCCCTTTTGAAGTTGAAATTATTATCTTCAAGAGACTATATCGGATGTTAATCAATACCATCTATTATGAAATCAGTGCACAAAAATATAGAAAATATAGATCAAGGACTTAAAAATCAGCCTCTTCGAGGGGGAAACCTCCTTTACATTACACAAATGAATAATTCTTGGATGATAGAAATGACAAGACCTCCTTTCTATATATAGGAGTCTAAGGGGTCCCAATACAATTAGAGCCTACATAATAATGATATTGTAGGGCAAAACAATGAAAATAGTGGGCTTCTATGGGGCATAATAATAACAACATGGGGACTATATGGGCACAATAATACAATAAGGCGGTTGCACTAATAACAATAAGGGGTTACACTAGTAGTATAAGGACCTAACATGCCCCTCTCCTTCAAAAAGTGTTGTCCTCAATGCTTGAGTAGTTCTAGATGTTTCTGTATAAAATTCTCATCCTCCCATGTGGAATCTTCAGCGGGTTAGTTCTTCCACTTGATGAGATACTCTAAAATTGATCGATTATGTAGCTGTCGATTTCCTTTTTTTGTGACTTCTTCCAGTTCCAATATGATTTTTCCTTCATCGTCATGTTTTCAAAATATTGTTTGAAATGGCATCTTCTCACCTATAACCCTCTTTAAGCATGAAACATGGAAAACTGGGTGCACTCGGGAAGATGCAGGAAACTCCAATTTGTATGCCATAGTACCAATATTTTGTAACACCTTGTACAGACCATAATACTTTGGTGATAATTTATTATCCTTCTTACCTTGCTTGAGGGACATTTTTTTGTATGGTTGTAGTCATATAAATATGCAGTCACCTACATCAAAACTTATTTCGTTGTGATGTTGATATGCCTGTTGTTTCATTCTATTATGTGCCAAAGTGAGGTTATCCTTTAAGAGTTTGAGAACTTGTTGTTGATGCTCGATGTGATATTCCACTGCTTGAACCTTAGAATTTTCTTTTAAATATGATGTGATGGACAGTGGATGATATCCATAAAGTACCATAAATGGGGTCATTTTTGCTGCAGTATCGAAGGAAGTGTTATACCACCATTCAACTAAAGGCAACCACTTGACCCACCATGTTTGTTTATCAGATACAAAGCAACAAAGATATCCTTCCAAACCTTTGTTCACTATGTCAGTTTTCCCATCAGATTGAGGATGATAATATGAGCTATGAGCTAACTGAGTACCTAAATATTCTACCTCTTGTACTTCGAAGAAACATTTGGAGCTTTTTGCATATAATTGTTTCTCCTCCAATATTTTGAGCACCCTGTTAACATGTTGAACATGATCCTTCCAATACTTGTTGTAGATTAGTATATCATCAAAAAATACTAAAACAACTTTTCTAAGAAAGGGTTTGAAAATGGAATTCATCAAACCTTGAAATGTAGAAGGTGCATTGGTAAGGCCAAAAGGCATGAACAAAAAATAATAATGACCATCATGGGTTCAAACTATTGTTTTTGGAATGTCTTCAGTCTTCATTCTGATTTGATGATATCCTGAATGAAGATCCACCTTGGTGAAGTAAATTGCTCCATGTAATTCATCTAATAATTCATCAATGCAGGAATGGGAAATTTATCTTTAATAGTAATATTGTTGAGCTCCCTATAATTCAGATGCATGCACCATGATCCATCCTTATTTTGTACCAATACCACTGGAGCAGAGAAAGAGATTTGACTAGGTTGAATTATACCAACCTCTAGCATTTCTCAAACATACGTTCAATTTCACTCTTTTGGGCATATGGATATCTTTAAGGCCTGATGTTTGGGGAACACTTCCTAGAACCAAATAAATAACATGATCATGATCACGAATAGGTGGGAGGCCTTTGGGAGTCTCAGAAACCTTGGAATGATTGTCGAAAACGTTTTGGAGATCTGGAGAAATAGATGATTTCGATGTGGGAACCTCTAGTGAACATAATTGTGCAATTACGCCCCGTTGTTCTTTCCTTAGAAGATTTTTCATGCTATTAGAGCTTATTAGCTTTCCCAATTTCCCTTCGATACCCCTTAATTCAACTTCCTTTCCTTCCCAAAAAAATTTCAAGAAACATTCTCGAAAATTAAAAGCTGTCGTACCCAAAGATTGTAGCCATTAGACTCCTAGTACAACATCTGCACCACCCATTAGAATGGAAACATTGGACTACTCAAGACATATTCTCCCATGGATATCTTGATATTATGGCACTTTCCAGAGAAACTTATGGTTCCCCCATTTGCAACCATTACTTGACACTCTGGTGCTGGATATAGGAAGCAATTCAATTCCTTGGCTATCTTACAATGAATAAAATTATGGGTACTACCCGAATCAATCAACACTATTAACTTTTTCTTCTTGATATGCCCTTCTATCTTGAGAGTTTGAGGAGTGGTAATTCCTGTCAATGCATTGCAAGATATGGTTAGATTCATTTCTTCTTTCTCTGGAATTGGTTCCTGGTTTATATTCTCTTCTTTTGACGTTTCTTGTTCCTTTTCTTGATCCTCTTCCCCATCTATGTAAAGTAATTTCTTCTCAGCACACTTATGACCTTTAGTGTATTTTCTATCACAATTGTAACAAAGCCCTTTTGCTCTTTTTTCTTCCAATTTTTTTGCTGTCAACCTTGTAGGTGGTGAAAGGTTAGGAGAAACAACACTTCCATCTTTATAGTTGTGAGTGGTAGGCTTCCTTATTGCCATAATTTTGCTTTCCATTTTTCTTGCCAACCTGAATGCCTTCTCTAATGAATTAGGTTCCCAAAGGCAAACCTCATGTTGGATGTTATCCTTTAAAGTCCCTATGAACACATCAATCCTATGCTCCTCTGGAATATCTTTTACCCTTATATTCAATTTTTGGAAGTCCTCAATGTGCTCCATCATTCAACCCTTTTGTTTGAGATTTATCAAATGGCTAAAAAATGTGTTGCTTTTTTTATCCTCATAATGTGCTATCATTTCTTCTGTAAAAATTTCCCAAGTGAAAAATTGTTTACGAGAGCAAAGCCATCAATACCATACAAACTAATTTGGTTCCAAATATAAAGTTGTAATGCATACCTTTTGTGTGCTTTGCACATTACGGAGATCGAAATATTACTCCATTTGTAGTATCCATGTTATGGGATCATTTCCATCAAAATTCCTCATAACGATCTTTGGAACATGGTGGGTCTTCAATCCAATGTTAGAGTGTATGAAATCATGATTAACATTTCTTTTTTTCTCAGCATGAGTTTCCTTTACTACCCTTTCACCATTAGTAAGCATGTCTTGTAGCAACTTTGTCAAATATTTCTTCAAATATTCCATGTTTCCTTTAAGTTTTTCTTCTATACCATCCACCTTAGCTTCCACGCCCTTTGAATTCCTTCAAACTAATTTTTCAACCAAACTTATGCAAAACTTTAAAAAAACTACACACCATTTTTCACATTGTAGGAGCTCGATATTGAATCTGTTGTATCTTTGTAATTTTGGATCTCCAAGGTGTGAAATAGTGTCCTCTGGTATCTCTCTAAGTCCTCTTTCCAACCCCTCAAGTCTGATCAATATTGGATTCTCCAAGGAAGGGTCGTGCTAAATCTCCCACGATGACCTGATTATAGACTGGTTCAGTAGAGCGAACTTGCATGAAGTGCTAATTGTCACTGTTTGGACCTGAGGACATAAACCCGATACAAAGAAAACTATAGGCCATTCTATTTCTGTAAAATATTACGAAATTTCAATCTGATGCTCAGAGAGAAAGTTATGACGATTTTCCCCAGGTCACATGTTTTGGATGTAATTCAGGAGCCTGCAAAAACCCTAAATTTCTTGGACCATATCTCCGAACATATAGCGAAACAAGATCTGAAATTAGGGCCTGGGATTCATCATGATTTCGTCTCAAATGGGTTTTTTGTTTTGTGTCTGGAACTTTGTAGAGAAAACGTTATATCGAAAAGTCCACGATGACTTGTTTGGAGCAGCAAAACCCTAGAATCCAAAGCTCTGATACCAAATGTTATGAAACCAACTCTCAAAAAGATAGAAAAGATAAATCAACAACTTAAAAATCAGCCTCTTCAAGGTGGAAACCTCCTTTACATTACACAAATGAACAATTCTTGGATGATACAAATGACAAGACCTCCTTTCTATATATAGGAGTCTAAGGGGTCCCAATACAATCAGAGCCTACATAACAATAATATTGTAGGGGAACAACAATAACAATAGTGGGCTTCTATGGGGCATAATAATAACAACATGAGGATTATATGGGCACAATAATACAATAAGGGGGTTGCACTAACAACGTTAAGGGGTTACACTAGTAGTATAGGGACCTAACACCATCCTCATCTATCATGCTTCTATGTATCGAGTAACGAAATGGAAGACTTCTTATCTCATCAAATATTAACCAAGACATATCGTGCTCATGCTTCCAATTATTTTTCTACATCCAACTCTTCTTACAATATTTTTGAAGACATAAATTCTACCTTCTAATGGAGAGCTCTTTTTCTATGCATACCTCTTTCCTTCATACTGCCATTTCGTGAAGTTCCTTTTGAACTAAATGCTTATTTCTTCGAACACAAATAATGCTTTAATTAATCCTTCATGTTGCTTCTCGACCATCTTCATACTTTCAATCTCTCATAATGCTTTTGATATTGCTTCCATAAACTTCTAGTGGAATATACTCGTGCCTTCTTGTAATGATGGTTTTGTTACTGTCAAGAGTCATTATCGTCCTTTCTAAATAAGATATTGCTTCTAAAAAAACATGATTCAAAGAAGTAGATGCATGAACTGTGGAGTTCTAGATGGTCCAAATCCTTCTATCCTTGATTTTCTAGATGGTTGCTACCAATAAGATGCAACAGGCTATGTGGACTCTAATCCTTCCAATTCTATATTCTTCTTTCCATGATGATATAACTTGAAAAATCCAAGACACTAATTCAAAAGTAATTTCATATGCTACTCTAACTTCCATCTCCTAATAAAAGAGAAAATAAACTACTAGTAAACCTAGTGGGGTTGAGTTCTCCAATAGTAGAGACATTTATGATCATCATTCTTCGGATTTTTTTCAGTTTCTTGATTTTATTTAGCAATGTGAGCTCCACTCCTTTCCTTCTTCTTATTTTGGTTCCTATTTTGAGGATCCTTAGGACAATCTCTTTAAAAGTGTCCATACTCATTGCACCCAAAGCATTGTACTTTGAACATGTCTTGTTTTCGACGCGTTTGATTGATTGATTATTGTTGTTGTTATTTCGATGAGTTTCAAACCTTTCAAAGTTTCTATTCTTATTCTTTGATATAGCAGAAAAAGCTTGAGACTTTTCATTGGGTTCAGTGTCATCTTTTTCTTTGAATCTTGCCTCTTCTAGAATGTACAAATCCCACAACTCATCGAAGTTTGGAGTGTCCTTTCTTGAATATATTCTTTTTACAAAACTACTCCATTTTGAAGGCAAAGCATTGAGTATACAAGTATTTAATTCATAATCGGAAAACACTTCTCCAAGCCCTTGTAGTTGATCCTTCAACTGCGAGACCTTTATAAGATATGAGGCCAAATTTTCATCCTTCGAAAACCTAGTCTTGTAAAGATTATTCCTTAAAGATATTTTCGGACCATTGGTACCAACTGAGTATGGTTTCACCAACTTGTCATATATTCCTTTAGATGTGCTCAAATCTACAACAAAGAAATAAGATTGTTTTGTATGGATTCCATGAGAATCATTTGAGCCCTTATTATTTAGTGTAATTTTCCAATTCTTGAGTCTTATCCTTCGTTGGTTTTGCAACTTTTCCTAAAACGTAGTCCATGACTTCATTTTCTATGAGCACCAAATCTATTCTCTTCTTCCACGCTTGAAAATTTGATGACCCATCGAGCTTGTTTCCTTTACAAAATGAAGTCATTTAATTTGAAGATTGAGACATAGAGAATAATATAGTACTTACTTGTCGAAAGATTGACTTGCTTGATGTTGATGTCTTCAAATATCTTGATGCTCCAAATATTTTCCAAGAGACTTCAAAGATGTCCTAGAATGATGACTTCTAGGATTGTTGGTACAATAGTATCTTTAAGTTGCTTCAAAGATGAATAATGATGCTTCAAGAGTGTAGATGATGTTCCAGAGATTCTTGATTCTTTTTAGATGATAAATTCTATAGAGATATCTTCCAAAATGAGTGATGATCAAAGAGCTTCCAAGAGAGAGATATTGATAAGATGACGATATTATTCAAAATGATGTTGAGTAACCAATAGACTTCAATGATAGATATAGATGGATCTGAATCAAAAATTTCCAAATGACAACCACAAAAGCTTAAAATCTAACATAATTTCCCTGTACAGAGGGGATATATGGAATGAGATCTGTTCTCTCTAGAATTCAAGGGTCAAGAAGCACATAATACTATGGATGATCCGAATCACAAATTTCCAAATGAAAACTACAGAAGCTTAAAATATAACATAATTTCCCTCTACGGAGGGGATATATGGAATGAGATATGTTCTCTCGAGAACTCAAGGATTAAGAAGCACATAATATTGTGGATGATCTGAATCACAAATTTCGAACTGACAACCATAGAAGCTTAAAATCTAACATAATTTGCCTGTATGGAGGGGATATATGGAATGAGATATGTTCTCTTGATAATTCATGGATTAAGAAGCAAATAATATTATGGATGATCCAAATCACAAATTTCCAAATGACAACCACAGAAGCCTAAAATCTAACATAATTTCCCTGTATGGAGGGGATATATGGAATGAGATATGTTTTCGCGATAATGAAAGGATTAAGAAGAACATAATAATGTGGATGATCCAAATCACAAATTTCCAAATGATAACCATATAAGCTTAAAATCTAACATAATTTCCCTGTATGGAGGGGATATGTGGAATGAGATATGTTCTCTCAAGAATTCAAGGATTAAGAAGCACATAATACTGTGGATGATCCAAATCACAAATTTCCAAATGACAACCACAAAATCTTAAAATCTAACATAATTTCCCTGTACGGAGGGGATATATGGAATGAGATCTATTCTCTCGAGAATTCAAGGATTAAGAAGCACATAATACTATGGAATATCCAAATCACAAATTTCCAAATGAAAACCACAAAAGCTTAAAATCTAACATAATTTCCCTTTATGGAGGGGATATATGGAATGAGATTTGTTCTCTCGAGAATTCAAGGATTAAGAAGCACATAATATTGTGGACGATCCGAATCACAAATTTCCACATGACAACCACAGAAGCTTAAAATCTAACATAATTTCCCTGAATGGAGGGGATATATGGAATGAGATTTGTTCTCTCGAGAATTCAAGGATTAAGAAGCACATAATATTGTGGATGATCCAAATCACAAATTTCCAAATGACAACCACAGAAGCTTAAAATCTAACATAATTTCCTTGTACGGAGGGGATATATGGAATGAGATCTGTTCTCTCGAGAATTCAAGGATTAAGAAGCACATAATATTGTGGATGTTCCGAATCACAAATTTCCAAATGACAATCACAAAATCTTAAACTCTAACATAATTTCTCTGTATAGAGGGGATATATGGAATGAGATTTGTTCTTTCGAGAATTCAGGGATTAAGAAGCACCTTATACTGTGGATGATTCGAATCACTAATTTCAAAATGAAAACCACAGAAGCTTAAAATATAACATAATTTCCCTGCATGAAGGGGATATATGCAATGAGATCTGTTCTCTCGAGAATTCAAGGATTAAGAAGCACATAATACTGTGGATGATATGAATCAAAAATTTGCAAATTTCAACCATAGAAGCTTGAAATCTAACATAATTTCCCTGTATGGAGGGGATATATCGAATGAGATCTGGTCTCTCTAGAATTCAAGGATTAAGAAGCACATAATACTGTGGATGATCTGAATCACAAATTTTTAAATGACAACCACAAAATCTTAAAATCTAACATAATTTTGATGTACAGAGGGGATATATGGAATGAGATTTGTTCTCTTGAGAATTCAAGGATTAAGAAGCACATAATACTGTGGATGATCCAAATCAAAAATTTCCAAAAGACAACCACGGAAGCTTAAAATCTAACATAATGTCCTTGTACAAAGGGGATATATGGAATCAGATATTTTCTCTCAAGAATTCAAGGATTAAGAAGCACATAATACTGTGGATGATCCGAATAAAAAATTTCCAAATGATAACCACAAAAGCTTAAAATCAAACATAATTTCCTTGTATGGAGGGGATATATGGAATGAGATCTGTTCTCTCGAGAATTCAAGGATTAATAAGCACATAATACTTTGGATGATCTAAATCAAAAATTTCCAAATGACAACCACAGAAGCTTAAAATCTAGCATAATTTCCCTGTACGGAGTGGATATATGGAATGAAATCTGTTCTCTCGAGAATTCAAGGATTAAGAAGCACATAATACTGTGGATGATCTGAATCACAAATTTCCAAATGACTGCCACAAAAGCTTAAAATCTAACATAGTTTCCCTGTATGGAGGGGATATATGGAATTAGATCTGTTCTCTCGAGAATTCAAGGATTAAGAAGGACATAATATTGTGGATGATCCGAATCACAAATTTCGAAATGACAACCACAGAAGCCTAAAAGCTAACATAATTTCCCTATACAGAGGAGATATATGGAATGAAATTTGTTCTCTCTAGAATTCAAGGATTAAGAAGAATATAATATTATGGATGATCTAAATCACAAATTTCCAAATGACAACCACAAAAGCTTAAAATCTAAGATAGATGGACAGTTGATGTAGTAGTCTTCCTTTAGGAAGATGACCTTTGAGTCTTCTTCCTTAAGCCCTTCCATATATCCCTTAGTAAATTATGTCCTCCAAAGTAGCTTTGATGAATGTATTCCACTTATGTCAACAAGAGTGATCTTCAAGGTGCCTTCTCTTCACCTTAGCTATGATACCATGTTGAGAAATCACTAGGGCAATAATTAGGGTTGATTTCTCTTTATTTAATAATTTCTTATGATTATATGTTTGCTTCTTATTACTTATATTATGTTCTTTTCATCAAAAAGTTACCAAAACCATAAACTATAAAGATCACAAAAGGACAACGAACACAAGATATAGGATCTAAGCCAAGGAGAAAACCCACAAGGGGGGAGAACCCAATCAAATATTCTCTTCTTATAGAATCACATCAAAGTGAGAAATCCAAGATCCAAAAGCCAAGACAATGATCTACCGCAAGACCCAAGCAAGCCCTCCTTGAATACTTCCTTAACAAATACAAATGCAACCAAGTGAATGATAGTAAAACCTCTTCAAGTCTTGGTAAAACCTGAAATTTCAAACCTGTAGTCACTTCTAAAATTTTTGGCTCCTGTAGCAGCTTGAATATTCACAAATTTGAAATAAATTAGGTTAGAATAATCACACGTGTGGCATAATTCTACCTTATTTGACCCTATCTCTGTTGGAAATAATACTGAGAGGGGGGGTGAATCAGTATTATCAAGTCAAATATTTCTTTTTCAAATTCAGATGATATACGCTACTTCAGTTAATTAAACCTACGTATATACGCAACTATGCAGAAGGAAACCTGCGTATATAATGCAAACTTTTTAATTTACTTTATCTTTCTGATGTTGATTGTTAATATGTGTTTCAGAAGCAAATAACCAGTAACCACAAATAGTAAAACAGAGCAGAAAGACAATCGCACAAAAGAACACAAGATATAAGGTGGAAACCCAATGTGGGTGAAAACCACCTGCTGCAATTCGTCTCTATCTTCTCTTTAATTAGAAGCTTCTTTTTACAATAGTATTGGTGCAGTCCTTTACCAGTACGCAGGCTGCAACCTGCAGAGAGCTACAACCCTCTCTCGTTTTCCAGCTTCTCCTAGAAGGGAGCTACAACCCCCTTAGCTCTTGCACTAGCCGAGATACTAGTACGTAGGTGCTGGCCTACAAAAGGCTACAACCTTCTCTTTCTTCCGAGGACCACATTTCATAAATTTTCAGACTAGATCCACATCAATCAAACATCAAGAATTTCTGCATTAACCAATCACCTTCTCACCAATCATAACTGAATCAAAATAAACACTTCTCTGACGACTATACCGAGATCACAGTAACAGTAACCACACACCAAATCTGAACCCAGAACACTACAACAATAAACAGAAGCAGCAAGATCACAACTCAAAATATATACGCTACTTTAATAGCCTGAAACCTGCATGCATACACTTCTGAGTATGGAACAACCTGCGTATACACTGTTTTCCTTCACTGAACCAGCGTATATACGCGCATTCGCTGAACTGAACCTGCGTATAGATCTACAAAAGATAATTCACTCTTTCAAATATTCAGGCACTAATTAACACAGATTATCAGATTTATAGATCACCCATGCGTCATATATAACAGATCAAAATCATGCAAAGATATTATCATTCGAGCCAAGAGATTATGACCCATCAATAGAACTTATCCTTCTTTGCGCTCAGGTTCCTCCTTCATTCAGATCCAGATCTACTCCACAATGTTAATCACCAATATTTTAGATCTCTCACTTTTTCAGATATTCAATAATAATTCAGATGATACTTTGCCACATGATCTCCTTCCTCTTTTATAGTTTTAGGCCTTCCACAATACTACGGTCCAAAACCATAATAAACCAATACCACGGACCCAATACTTGGGATCAACACTTCTGACGAGGTACCATGGTCCAAAACCATAGGTTCAAATACCAAGGACTAACTGCCACGGACCAAGGGTAAGTTCTCCAACATATACGCGCTTTTCTTTGCATGAAAGTGTGTGTATATGCATACGCATCTTTGAAACGTCTAACCCACGTGTATACATGTCTTTGTCTAGATGAACCTGCGTATATGTCTTTTCCTTCATTCTGAAAGCCTGAACTGAGATCTGTTACCAAAGAGAGTTGCCATCAAGGACAACACCTGTGCCATTTCTCCAAACCTGTGCCATAATGCCAACAATCTCCCCCTTTGGACTTGATGGCAACCCAAAATCCTCAAAGTCATTCTCCCCCTTTGTCATCAAGGGCAAACGGTTATGCTCCCCCTAAGTGCATGCTGAAATTTCTGCCCTGCTGTGCTGACTATGCTCCCCCTGACTGTAGGCAAGATCTGCAAAAGATGTTCTTCAAGAAGAACCATGACTTATACATCACCAAAAGACTCAATACATACATCCATTACCCAACCAAGTGGGGATCATCAGAAATTTACATATAACAACCAAGTTCATTACATGTTCATCCCAGGCATAGTGGGGAAACCAAAAATAGGCTGTTACATGACCATGACACCATAAAAGAGATACCACAAAAAAAAGATACATGACATAGAGACGAAATATCTAGATCAAGACTTATGAAAGTCACCAATAACGGATAGCAGCAGCATCTGTCAATCATCATTCAGATCAGCAACCAAGATTTCCTTCTGTTCTCCTTCTGCATTTGTTCCACCTGAAACCAACAACAGCTGTGAACTAGAACCAAAAGCTTCTAAGGTAATGCGAACAATGCATTATTATTAGAAGATCATTTGCTCCCCCTGAACCTATGCCGGGTGGTCTCTGTCAGACCCATATCAGAATATCTTCAACTAGAGCCTGTCCCTACTGATATCCATCAAACCTCCATATGCGCGACTGTATCTGCACAAACCAGCGTATGTACGTGGATCCTCCTCAGGCAACTCGCGTACACCCATGTTTCTCTGAAACAGACAAGATTTAACAGCAATATGATGCATCAACTACACCCAGCTTCTGCCTGAGGTATTCAAATGTCTCCCTGGGCAGTGGTTTGGTGAGAATATCAACAACTTGTTCCTTAGAAGGAACATACTCCATCTTGACCTTTTGTTCCAACACTTGTTCCCGGAGAAAGTGATACTTGATTGGTATGTGCTTGGTCTTTGAATGCATGACTGGGTTCTATGAAATGCTGATTGCACTTGTATTATCACATAAGATGGGGATAGGTGGTGTACAAGTGATTTGAAAATCCTGCAAGGTTTGCATCATCCAAAGGAGTTGAGTGCAGCAAGATGCAGCAGCCACATATTCCGCTTCAGCTGTAGATAGAGCAATCGAACTATGTTTCTTGCTGAACCAAGAAACTAATCTGGAACCCATAAAGAATGCACCACCACTTGTGCTCTTCCTGTCATCCATGCTTCCGGCCCAATCTGCATCTGTATAAGCATGAAGTGTGAGATTTGTATCTCTAGGATACCATAAGCCATAGTTTTGAGTTCCTTGAAGATACTTGAAAATTCTCTTTACTGCCTGAAGATGGGTTTCTTTAGGATTTGCCTGAAATCTTCCAACTATTCCCACTGCATGCATGATGTCTGGTCGAGTACCTGTCAAATAAAGAAGACTTCCAATCATGGATCTATAGGTTGGTTGATGCACTGCTGCAAATTCATCATTTGCACTGAGGCTGCATCCTGTAACCATGGGGGTACATACTGGTTTTGCATCTTCCATGCCATATTTCTTCAAGATTTGCTTGAGATACTTGGTTTGAGACAAAAAGATACTGTCTTCATTTTGTTGGATTTGCAAACCAAGAAAATATGTCAGTTCTCCAAGCAAAGACATTTCGAATTCTTTTTGCATCACTAAGGCAAAGCTTTGACTCATAGCTTCTTCATTGCTGCCAAAGATAATATCATCTACATACACAACAAGTATTAGCAATTTGTCATTTTCAACTTTTATATAGAGATTGCTATCTGTTGAACCTTTTGAAAAACCTTGTTGATGAAGATATTTGTCCAAGCGGTAGTACCAAGCCCTTGGAGCCTGTTTAAGATCATAGAGAGCCTTTTTTAGTCTGCATACAAGATTTGGATCATTCCCAAGAATGAAACCATCTTGCTGCTCAATGTATACTTCTTCTTATAAGTCTCCATTCAGAAAGGATGATTTCACATCCATTTGAAATACTTTGAACTTTTGAAAGCTTGAGCGAGCCAGGAACATTCGGATGGCCTCAAGTCTTGCAACAGGAGCAAAAGTTTCTTCAAAGTCTATTCCTTCTTGTTGAGCATACCCTTTGCAAACAAGTCTGGCCTTGTTTCTAATTACTTCCCCATTTTCATTCAACTTATTTTTGAAGGCCCATTTTGTCCCTATGACAACCTTATCTTTTGGTCTAGGAACCAACTCCCAAGTGTTGTTCTTTTCTATCTGCTCAAGTTCTTCATCCATTTCCTTGACCCAACATTCATCTTTTCATGCCTCTCTTACATTTTTTGGTTCAGTGGATGAGAGTAATGCCAAATAGCTTGAAGCTTCTACAATTGTTCTTCTTATTTGTACGCCTGCCTCTTTCTGCCCCAAAATTTGAGATTCTGGATGATTCTTCTGAACATACCTGGATGGAGTCTTCTCTTCTATCCTTATCTATTCCTCTGGTGCCTCTTGAGGTTCTTCTTCATCATCAGTCTGATTTGGAGAGTAGTCTTCATCCTCTTCGATATTTTCATAATTTACTTGCCTAGGAATGTATCCTTTTTCATCAACCACTACATCAATGCTGTCAACAATTCTTCCAAGTCTTTTATTGTAACACTTATATGCTTTGCTGTGGGGAGAGTAACCAAGGAGAATGCCTTCATCTGCTCTAGGTTCAAGTTTTCCAAGCTGTTCATCATTATTCTTAATATAGCATTTGCTTCCAAAATTTTTGAAATGCTTTACCGAAGGAGTCTCACCATACCAGAGCTCATGAGAAGTTTGGGTGCTGTTCACTCGGACATTTGTTTTGTTGAGAATAACAACCACAGCAAATGCAGCTTCACCCCAAAAGGTTGCGGGAGTTCCAGACTCATCAAGCATAGCACGAGCCATTTGTTGAACCGTTCTGTTCATCCTTTCCACCACTCCATTTTGCCGAGGAGTCCTAGCTATAGAGAATTCCCTTCTTATTCCATGTTCTTCACAGAAATCGAAAAATTCATTTGAGGTAAACTCCCCACCTCTGTCAGACCTGAGACAGTTAATTTTGTGATCTGATTCATTTTTAGCCAAGGCTTTGAAAGATTTGAATTTTTCGAATGCTTCGTCCTTGTGTTTCATAAGTCCTAACCAAACCATCCTGGAGAAGTTGTCAATGAATAATATAAAGTATTCTTCTCCTCGAGGTGACCTCATCCTAAATGGACCACATACATCTGTATGGACTAGTTCAAGAGGCCTACTGGCTGAGCCTTCCTTCTCAGGGAAGTTGGTTCTGGTTTGCTTACCAAACTGACATGATTTTCATATGGTGTTGTCTGGAATTTTGATATCTGGGAGACCACGAACTGCTTGATATTTGCATGCTTTCCTTATTTGTGAAAAGCTTAGATGCCCCAACCTCCGGTGCCATAACCAGTGTTCATCATCCTTGCTCAAATAGCATTTTTGTTGTCCCTCTTCAAATATGTATAAGTTATTTGGAGTTCTTCTGCCTTTGATCACTGTTTTTCCTGTATCAAGATCACGAACACTACATCCATTTGATCAAAATATTACCTCGGTTCCTTGATCACACATCTGACTGACACTCAGGAGATTATGCTTCAAGCCATCAACATACAAAACATTTCCAGCTTTGACCCTTTCTTTCAAATGAGCAGTGCCTTTTCCTTTTATGACTGCAGGGGTATCATTTCCAAAAGAGACTTTCTTTCCTTTTTCTAAAACACTATATGATTCAAGTTTTTCTTTATCACCTGTCATATGCTTTGGACATCCACTGTTGATGTACCATAGATTTTCCTGTCCTTCTGCATAAAAAGCTATCCCACATCTTTCTGGTTGTGGTTCCTTCATTCTCCATGTTCTGGCATTCGGGGTTTGTTCCTTCTGAGTTGTCTTCCGAAACCTGCTCCTGCATTCAGACTCTTCATGACCGAAGTTATTACAAATAGAACATTCAATTTCACTTTCAAGGGCGGAAAAATTGTTATAGGTTCTCTTCGTGATTCCAGACATACTTCTTTGTTTTTGAGCTTCTCTAGTCATGATTGTCTTATAGGCAACACATTGAGCTACTTTGTGACCAAAGTTATGGCAAGAGAAACATTGCCCATTGAAGAAACTTCTGCGATTATCAAATCTATCATCCAACCGATTGTAGTTTCTACCAACATCCATTCTTGAGGCAAATTGGGAAGATTTTACCTGTGGCTGGTTGTAGCTTCTATTTGTCCTTGAAGTAGTTTGCCCCCGATTTTCTTGATTCGTTCTTGAGGTAAACT
This sequence comes from Pinus tabuliformis, assembly GCA_031772625.1. Lineage (NCBI taxonomy): Eukaryota > Viridiplantae > Streptophyta > Pinopsida > Pinales > Pinaceae > Pinus > Pinus tabuliformis. The sequence continues at coordinate 506,573,845 of CM062812.1, forward strand.
GTCCCTAATTTACCTGATGAATTTTATTAGGCCTTTGCTTGCTCCTCCTTGCTGCATCAAGATAACTTTTGGAGGTGGATGCTTGAGATGCTTCTCCATTATATCCTAGACCTGCCTTGATTAGTGGAGAACGCTGCACATTGATAATCTCATCCAGAGTTTCAGATTCTTTAACAAATTTAAGATTAAGAGCTTTTGTTTTCTCAATCTCTTTTCTAAGACCAACACTTTCACATTTCAATTTTTCAAGATGTTTTTCCCTTTCAGCCAATTGACATTGCAGAGAATAAATAATCACATTTTTCTCTTCTAAGCAAATTTTGAGATTGGAAATCTCTTCATAAAAACCTTCTTCATCTATAGCATCCATGTAATCATCATCTTCAAAAGCCATTAAAGGTTTATAATCATTACCTCGTTCATCTTCGTCACTATTTGAAAGTCCATCACTATCTTCATGAGTGTAATAGATTTTCTTATTTGCATTCTGATTCTTGTTCCATCTAATAGGTTCCTTCCCCTTGTCAATCTTATCCTTATGAGGACATTTGGCAGCATAGTGACCGACTCTTCCACAAGCAAAGCATTTGAAAGGTAACTTACCTCGGAATCGTCCAGCACCCCGTTGAAGATTTTTGACAAAATTTGATTCTTCTTCTTCTTCTGACACGTGTCCTGAGTCATAGTAATCTCCTTTGCCGGAAGCCTTGAAGGGAGCTTCTCTCCTATCTGATGGACCTCCTTTTCTCATTTCATAAGCAGTTAGAATTCCATGCAGCTGAGACATTTTAAGGTTTTGTAGATTCTCTTTTTCTTCTATTGCAGAAACTTTAGATTCAAACCTAGGGGACAAAGATCTTAGAACTTTTTCAACCACAACAGCCTCTTTTATTTCTTCACCCAAGTTTTTCATACAATTAACAATCTCATCTACACAAAGAAAATAGTTAGCCACACTTTCATCATTGTACATTCTGAGATTTTCATACTGAATTCTGAGGGTTTGAAGTTTTGCTCGTTTTACCTGATCATCTCCTTCATAGCTCAATACAATCTTGTCCCATATTTCTTTTGTGGATTTAAACTGCATAACCTTGACAAATTTTGATTGAGATAGGCATCCTAATAGAGTATTGGCCACCTTTGCATTTGTTTCATATTTCTTCTTCTCAGTCGGATCTATAGGAGTTGCTGATGGAAAAGTATACCCTGTTTCTATGATATCCCAGACTTTTGTACCAAGAGATTGAAGATAGGCAGTAACTCTTACCTTCCAATATACGAAGTTTGTCCCATCAAAAATTGGTGGCCTGATTGATGCTTCCCTCTCGTAGTTGCTCATGATGAACGATCTTCCTTCAAGCGATCAAGCTTCTTCTGAAGGACCCGCTCTGATACCAATTGTTGGAAATAATACTGAGAGGGGGGGTGAATCAGTATTATCAAGTCAAATATTCGTTTTTCAAATTCAGATGATATACGCTACTTCAGTTAATTAAACCTGCATATATACGCAACTATGCAGAAGGAAACCCGCGTATATAATGCAAACTTTTTAATTTACTTTATCTTTCTGATGTTGATTGTTAATCTGTGTTTCAGAAGCAAATAACCAGTAACCAGAAACAGTAAAACAGAGCAGAAATACAATCCCACACAAGAACACAAGATATAAGGTGGAAACCCAATGTGGGTGAAAACCACCTGCTACAATTCATCTCTATCTTCTCTTTAATTAGAAACTTCTTTTTACAATAGTACTGGTGCAGTCCTTTACCAGTACACAGGCTACAACCTGCAGAGAGCTACAACCCTCTCTCGTTTTCTAGCTTCTCCTGGAAGGGAGCTACAACCCCCTTAGCTCTTGCACTAGCCGAGATACTAGTACGTAGGTGCTGGCCTACAGAAGGCTACAACCTTCTCTTTCTTCCAGGGACCACATTTCATAAATTTTCAGACTAGATCCACATCAATCAAGCATCAAGAATTTCTGCATTAACCAATCACCTTCTCACCAATCAAAACTGAATCAAAATAAACACTTCTCTAACGACTATACCCAGATCACAGTAATGTAACCACACACCAAATCTGAACCCAGAACACTGCAGCAATAAACACAAGCAGCAAGATCACAACTCAAAATATATACGCGACTTTAATAGCCTGAAACCTGCGTGCATATGCTTCTGAGTATGGAACAACCTGCGTATACGCTGCTTTCCTTCACTGAACCAGCGTATATATGTGCATTCGCTGAACTGAACCTGCATACAGATCTACAAAAGATAATTCACTCTTTCAAATATTCAGGCACTGATTAACCTAGATTATCAGATTTATAGATCATGCATGTGCCATATATAACAGATCAAAATCATGCAAAGATATTATCATTCAAGCCAAGAGATTATGACCCATCAATAGAACTTATCCTTCTTTGTGCTAAGGTTCCTCCTTCATTCAGATCCAGATCTACTCCACAATGCTAATCACCAATATTTCAGATCTCACACTTTTTCAGATATTCAATAATAATTCAGATGATACTTTGCCACATGATCTCCTTCCTCTTTTACAGTTTTAGGCCTTCCACAATACCACAGTCCAAAACTATAATAAACCAATACCACGGACCCAATACTTGGGATCAACACTTCTGACGAGGTACCATGGTCCAAAACCATAGGTTCAAATACCAAGGACTAACTGCCACAGACCAAGGGTAAGTTCTCCAACATATACGCACTTTTCTTTGCATGAAAGTGCGTGTATACGCATACGCGCCTTTGAAACGTCTAACCCGCGTGTATACGCGTCTTCGTCTAGATGAACCTGCGTATATGTCTTTTACTTCATTCTGAAAGCCTGAACTAGGATCTATTACCAAAGAGAGTTGCCATCAAGGACAACACCCGTGCCATAGCTCCAAACCTGTGCCATAATGCCAACAATCTCTCTCTCCTTTGACTTTTGTTCTTCTTCTTGACTTATTCGTAGATTTTGTCTCTCTTCTTGTCCTAGAAATTGAACTTGGTTGCGATTCTCCAGGTAGGGCCAACTTGGTCTTATGGGGAAAAAGTTGACAATTTGACTCAAATAAAATTATTTTTCTTGATTCTTTCAAAATTCCAAATGGGGATTGACTCAAGAACAATAATTTGACTAATGAAAAATATTATTATGACTCAATAAACCCCAAAAGCATGTTGAACACGCTTGACCTAAATAATAATTTGAATAGAGCATGGAACCCATGCTTGAAATTTTTTAAAAAAAAATCTTCTTTTGCTTTTACAATAAATACATAATGACACAAATATAATGATAATTATGAATACTGAAGCTAGTTACGTTTTCCAACAATTTTTACTTATTGCTTCTATTGTACCCTAGCCTAATTTTAAGAGAGAGAGATCTCCTTCAAGTGTAGCACTTCTAGTGTAACCATGTGTGTAGCATAATACTAAATATAATCACACTTATATTTAAGAAGTAATCTTTAATGTTTACCAGAGTATGGGAAACCAACTTCTTTAACTAATATGATACCAAGAGTTGTCGAATGACGAGGGAATTAGGTGTGCCAATGATTATTTCGAACTAGGATTCAATATAGTCCACATGTTCATGGTTCTCCAACTCATTAAATATTGTTGACATGCACTCCTTTGGTATGTTTTTCAAGTCCTCCATAGCTCAATGATCACTCTCTTGGAGGCATAAGGGATCTAGTAAGAGGTAAGAGAGAAACTCCTCGATCTCAAGCTCTAGTATCTACTCTTCAGTTTGGAAAGGATGACTAAGGGAAATTCTAGGTTTTTCTCTTGATGAGATTCAATAACATTTTAGAACAAGTTCCAATCATATAGTTCCCCTCTAATGGTCTTTGGATCGAAGCTTCTTCCTGGGGTAAATAATCTATATTTATAGGGGAAGTTCCAAAATTCACTCCTTTCCCTGATTTGGAAGATATAGCATTACATTTAACAAGGGAATAAGTAGGAAGAATAGGTGTTTTGAATTGTTGTGAAAATGTCTTGTTAGGATTAGGGTTTGGTTGCACAGGTGACTAGTGTCGTAGAGGAGGATACTTGGTGGTGCATTAGGTGGGAATTTCATTTTTTGTTGCTGAAGAAATTGGGTTTGCATGGGGAATTTCCCTGAGAAGAAGCTTTAAACCATCCTTGAGGCCATGGGAATATCTAACTCAAGGGAGAGGGCTAGGGAGAGGACCACTTTGGTCATATTGAATCGAAGGAGGACTAAAAGTTTTTCATGGAACTGTAGGAATATAAATCTGATGAGTAACCTATTGAGGATTATAAACATTAGCCCAAGTATTAAATGATGATGGGCTTTGAGTTATACCTGATAGTTGATTTGATTCATTACTTGATTCCCTAAATACTTATATTAGTCTTGGTAGTGGTGGAAAATTATCGATTGAGTCATCTTCCTCACAAATACCACAAACTTTCAGACTACTAAGTGGACACTCTCTGAGGGAGTACTTCTCCCTACAGTTGCAGCATAATATCAGGAGCAGTTATTTAATTTTAACCTACTTTTGTTCTTCGTGCAAATCATTTAATTGTGAATTTAGAGAGCTAATAATATAATTTTTACAAAATTTAAGTAAATTATTGATTGCAACTCTTGTAACTCCTATTCTTGTAGCAGATTTCAAAAATTGAGAAGACATTTCTCGAGAATTCTTACCAGTATTAGAGATTCCTCTTCAATACCTTATGCATAATTCAAAAACATCATCATATAGGTGAAAAACATCACCTGCTCCTATGACATTTAAAATTTCTAAATATTTGTGGAATATATCCAATTTTGTGAGCTTGGGAATTTTGTGTTGGGTGTGGAGCCTGATTATCTTCCTGATTGTTCAAAGTTTTTTGTTCCATTCGTGTTGGATACCTTCCCCTAATGGGGCTGCAACAATTCCTATTTAATCTTCGTCAAGGGGGTACAGTGGAGGGAGACGTCGACTTTTATGAGCCCCCCTGGCAAGGGTTCGGGGGAAATGCCCCTGAAGCTAAAAATAGATGAAAATTTTCCTTGTAAAATATTGTAATTTTTTAGTCAATCTCGGACATTCATTAATAAAATCATTAGAGAGAGAAGCACTTTTTGGACTAAAGAAGCAACCAAGACTTTTAAAAACTTATAAAGGATGTGTGTACAATTCTCATCTTAGATAAATTTGACTTCACAAAAACCCTCATAGTGGACTGTGATGCCTAAGTCCATGGCAATTGTGTAGTTCTTACGCAAGATGGAAGGCCACTTGCCTTCGAGAATAAAAAACCTAAAGTAAATAACTTACTCAAACCCATTTATAAAAAAATGATGTTGTCCATACTACTTGAAGTTAAGAAATGGTATCCATATATACCTAATAGGAAGCCACCTCAAAATAGAAACAAATTAGGAGAGTTTGAAGTACTTCTCGAGAAAATACTATCTTCAAAAGATAAACAAAAATGGGTTAAAAATATGTTGGGTTATGACTTTGAAATTATTTACAAAAGGGGAAAAAAAATTCTATGGTAGATATATTTTCAAGGAAATAGGGAGACACAAAGGGTTTACTATGCATTATTTCCATTCCAAACTCTAACTGAGTGGAAGAAGCAAGTATAGAATATAAGAAACATGAGAAGGTAGGAAAGATCATTCAAAAACTACAAGGACCCTAATGCAACATAAAAAAAAAAATTGTAATAATGATTTGTTGTGATATCAATATCACTTATACTTATATAAGAATTATTAACTCAAATATGAAGCTATTTTGGAATATCATGCTTCTCCTATAGGAGGAGATTTATGGGTTTTGAAGGCATATAATAATATGAAGGTATATTATTTTGGGGAATGTGTTACTACATATGTGAAAACAATTGTGGCTAATTGTGTGGTGTGCCAACAAAATAAGGGAGATAAAATTAGGACCCTAGGGAACCTTTCACCTTTAGCAATACCAAGCCAACATTGGGAAGAAGTTTCAATGAATTTTATGACAAGTTTACCCAAATCAGATGAAAGATTTCCATTATGGTAGTGAGAGATCAAATGAAAAATTATGCACTTTTTTTCTCTCTTTATCATCCTTTTAAAGAAATAATAATGGAAGAAGCATTGATGGAAACCATCGAGAATATACATGGAATACCAAATATTATTGTAAGTGATAGAGATCAATTTTCACTTGAAATTTTTTGACTAAATAATTTTCTTGTTTGGGAACTAAATTGTCTTATATCTCATCTTACCATCATGAATATTATGGGAAATATAGGATTGTGAATTAATTTTTAGAAGGATATCTATGTTTCTTTCCATTTAATAAATTAACAAAATGCATCAAATGGTTTTCCTCGGAAGATGGTGGTACAACAAATCCTTCCATACTTCATAAAAAATGTCATAATTTATGGCACTTCACCAATATCCTACTCCAACCATCACATCACCATTGAAAGGGACTATGAAGGCTTAAGCAGCAGAGGACCACATATAACATCAACAATATTTTCTCAAACGATTGAAGGAAAACTTGTTAACACCATAAATTAGGATTAAAAAACATGTCAACATCACAATGAAAGGGAATTTGAAGTGGGAGATTGAGTATTTGTCATTATGTTCAATAATTAATCTTTCACATATAAATTTTCCAAATAAAATGATAATAGCTTTTCACACCACTAAATATCAAACCCACACCACACAATAACTCTAAATATTAGTGTTTTCGATCAAATATATAATGTTTCTGGTCTCGATCTATAGAACCATTGTTGGACCAACCAGCTCATGAGGACAAAACTGATGGTCGTTCTCCACTATACCATCTACATCCACTATGGTCCATATTTAAGCACAGATCGAACATGACAGATGCATCTCCGGCTAGGATTTCTAGTGTTTGCATAGTTTGAACCAAGTTAAACCTTGATTGAATGACGAAGAAAATGTTGTCTCCGATGATGGAAAATTTGATGATATTAACAACCATTTAGGTGCGGCATTTGGCACCTAGGAACTAAAGTTTCCAATAGCTTATGATTGCACTTGATGTCAAGATAATCATTAGTGTGGTTGATGCAATGGTCATTCCTTTTATAGTAGCTATCCAACCCATTGTAGGGAGATTCGTCATGGCATCCAATATAAAACAATATGCAATATTGACCATACTTGAGAATCAGGGCCTCTCTATAAAATTTTAACTCGAAACTTTCACCCAAAGTGCTGGAAAAGTCAAGATGACATGTGAATAGAAGACACAGTAGTAAACACAATGGCATTCCAATGGAGGCCATGGATACCAACTAATTTGATTGTCACTACAACAATTTGATAGATAATGAACATATATTGTTATTCCTTGATTGCACTTCACACTTGGCTAGTTGGGCTCTCCTTAACACTGTCGCCAAACAAGTAGATCCCAGTAGCTCAACACCGCGAAACAAGCAACACACAAGCACATAAAACATGTGCATATCTATACTACGCTAATCTAATCAATTAATCTCATAATTCGCATATACCATATTAGAAAAACCGAAAGCGGAGAGAGATTTCACACTATTACACAAGAATAAAAAATTTCCTTTTTTTGTTAATCACAATGGTTACATATATAGGATATAGATTACTCACTTTGACAAATCTAGATCCTAAGACAATGGACCTATGACTCAGACACGACACACTTACAACTCATACACATAGGAAACAAGGACTTCTAGAATAACACTTTGGAACTCACAATCACAACCTATAATGCGCATGGAAGCATTACTTCCAACAATCATTTGACTAAGCACCATCCTGTTATATATAGAATACATAAAAAATATGATAATATTAACATACATATACATAATTTAAAATAGAAAAAAAAGAGTACAATATCAAAACTATCTCTTTGCTTTTATTGATGTAAAGAAGAAAATCAACTTTGTTAAAATAGAAAATTCTGAGAAGATCTAAAATAAAATTGGGCATTGGAAAATTCCGAGAACGTGGTGGAATCACATAATCTATAATCTTTGTAACACTGAAAAAGTTGAAGGGTAAAAATATTATCTCTTGAAATGTCTACCATATGTCTAAGTTAAATATCAGTTTCAAAATATTTTTCATAATACTAACATGGACACCCCAATTTCAAATTATCATGATACTAACCCTCTTACCTCTAGCCAAAACCATGGTAATCTTAGAAAAATTTTCTTAATATTTTTGGATAATAGAAATAAAACTCTTGAAAAGATTAAATAATCTATTACCATTTTAAAGTCTTACCAACCAAATTTAATTTCAATAAATATAAATCATTATCATCAACATAAATAATTTCATAGATAATTATTATAATTTAACATATTATTAATAATATTTTATCAAAAAAATCAAAAAATCTACTCTCAATAACTTTAAGACGAGTAACTCTATATATATATATATATATAATATATATATATGATTTATAAAGCTTTCATCTTTTTTTTTTTTTTTATTAATTTAAGAATTCAAAATCCACTTTAGAATTTCTTTCGAAAGAGCATTCCTGAATTATTTTCTTTCCCTCATCTTGAACTATCTTGAACAAGAGTTTATGCCTTTATCACTTTGAATATCTTCCTTCGAGATTTTGCTGGGAGATAAATGCATATGGTGAAAACTTATATAAGCACATGTAACATTTTCAAAGAATTTATGTGCTTTATAATAATGAATTTGACCAATAAGATTTTAAAAAAAGGGCAGTACCATCCATCATTTGTAAAGCAAATTGATAATGAGACCTTTCATTTCTTTCAATTTCTTTTTAAACACAACATACATCTCTATGTTGGTTTATACTACACTTATCTCGGTAATTTAAATTATTCCAAAGCTGTCTCTCAAAAGCTATCAAATCTAATTTTAAAATGTCAATTTTAATGATTTCAAACATTTAAAATAAAATATTTTTAAATCGAAATATTAAAAAAAGAAAAAGCTGACAAGTCCTTTGGAGTAATGTCCATCCCTCAAGTTCTGCCTACAGCATTATTGCATTCAATTATGCGATTCCTAATCTTAAAATACTTTAAAAAAACCCAAAAAAATGACAAATGATACATATAAAATGTATATAATTATTAGTTGATGGAATATATATATATATATATATATATATATCCTATTCTATTAAATATAAATTATCTATAGTAATTAATTATGTAATGATTGCTTCTGAATTTTTTTAAATATAAATATTTATATTAATAATTAATTTAAATAAATCAAAATTAACATTTAATTATATATTAAATTTAATTTAATTTAATTATATATATATATAGTTTTAGCTAACACTATAATAAAAGTTGATTTTTTCCTAAAATTAATTAAATTGAAATTACATTTTTATTTTGGATTAAAATATAAAATTATTTTTTATTTGTTAAAATTGTAGCAAGAAAAGGTCTCATTTGATTTGTGTCTTAGTCAAATAGAGAAATTTGACATGAGTATGATGACTTGGATTGTTGTTAGCTGGAGTGACATGGCTTTCTCTCCTAGTTAAATTAGTAAATTCAAGTTTATAGGCTAGAAGTAGAATTGTGCATAGGTTGATTGCTATAATCTAGCAATATAGTTGAGTTATTGTTAGTTAAACTCAGTTCTCTAGTCATTAGTAGAGTCAGTAGGAGTTCATTTGAGTAGTTATAACAATTTTTAACTCATTGATCTCTTACTTAAATGATCAATTTACTAAAAACAACCCTAATCATGCATGGAATTTGAATTGCCTAGCTGGAGTGGAGGAAAAAGGCACATTGTAATTATCAATTGTATATTAGTTGAGTGTACAGTTCCTTTAAGATTTGCGCAAGGAAATAGGGAATTCTTCTATTTTCTAGGGGTTAATTTCCTCAAAGATTGCACAAGGAAACAGGAGGAAGGAAGAGGCCTATTTTGGCTAAGTGTTGGTCAGAGCAGGTCAGAGATAAGGAGATCAAAATTGCAGTGCAGGATGTGCTTCATGTGTGAAGCATTCATTGTAATTGATCCATGTTCTCATATGAAATAATGATAAGTAGTAGAGGGTTTTTTCCTAGTTGGGTTCCCCTATAAAATCATTGTGTTCCTTGTGTTTTGATGGTTGCATGTTATTGCATGTGTTTCTATTGTATGTTTTCCTCTCCGAAGAATAGTAGAAGAAATTTGTGTCTCTTGTTTTCAGTTCGAATTCATTAGCAGTAGTACATTTCTTAACATTTCTACATAATTGACTAAAAACTTGTCTCAGAAGTAATTTGACAACACAAATCTTAAATATATTTGGATCAAAGAGTTTTCCCTCTTATGCACCCCCAATATATTTCATGAGGTATGGTTTTCCTTTAACAATAAAAATAAGTTATTCTACATTAGTAGATAACAATCAATGATGGTTGTGCTCACTATTAGTGACTTAAAATAAGTTTTAACACCTTTACGAAAAAAGAAAAAATAACTATTCTTATTTTTTATTTTTTTCAAAGACTGCAAATATTGTTATAACTCTATGGGAAATTGAGCACTTGCTAGAGATAACAACATTCACTTGTTACTATCCATAAATACCTATTAATTCATCGCCCTTATTAAAAGCAAACCATATCACCTAAAATAAAATAGTATGGTCCACGAGGCAATAGAGTTTTACTCTTGCAAGATGCCTTAAATCGTTGACCATTAATCAATTTCTTTATATCCAAGGAAGAGGTAGAAGCCAAAATAGTTATATGTCCTACTCCATTACCAAAAGGTCATTTTCACCTAGTACTATCCACAAAAGGTTGGTTTTTATGTTTTCATCAAACACTACCACTGGTGTATTTATATATTTTCTACTAACATTTAACCCTATCTTTATACATAAAACTAAAACTAAATACAACCCCAATTATAATTTATATATATCAACAATTGAAAAAATCATAAAATATAGTTACCTTTTATTTCTTAAAACCTTATAAATCAAATATTTTCATAAATTAATATGAATTGTACATTAATATTATCATTATTATGTGTGCCAATAGGTTTAATGTCACTTAATCTATTGATTCTCCTATGATAGTGAAGGGAAGACCGACTGTAAATAACCATCTATACAAACCTTTTGTGAATGGCTATATATGTGATTATTTTTTAATTATTCTAGGCTATTAAAATCAAAGATTATAACATCCAAATCTACCTTTTAAGATCAAATTATAGAATCCAACTCTACTTTGTTATTTGTACAATGCTCCATTCCCTATTGAAAAAACAATCTTATGTCCTTTGAAATCTAAATGACACAATCTGCCACAACTTGGACATGGTTTCTTGTAGATGGTCCTCGTTAAAGAAACCATAGACTAACTAAATTTCAATTTCCTACTAGTACATCATTTATCCACCAATATGGAAGAAACTTTGATCATAGACCACCAAAAATATGGAAGCACAAGTATTTGATGATATTCCTAATTCCATGCAAAATGGGTATGGGAGAAATAGATTTATTGTATACGTTTTCCTCACATGTTCCAGAATCTTGAATAAATCTCCATAGGAACCTTGTTGCAAGGGATTTTGAAAATATTGCATATCCTTTAAGCCCCAAGGTTTGACTAACTTTGGTGAAAATCAAAGACCCAATTTGTATGATAAAATTCATACAAAAATATCATTGTATTACATTCTTTGTCTTCTATGAACCCAATTCCTATATATAGTGATTTAAGTGGGGAAAATGAGCCAAAGATCTATAGAAAGCACTTGTTATCCATGTTTATATCATAATTCAAAAATTTGTTACGTTACGTAAAATTCACTTTTGCATAATACATAAATATCAATCTAATGTAACCTAACTTTGGACTTTCTACTAGCAAATGATGTGGTGTTCATCCTTGTGAAACTGGTTATTGTTAATTTCTCCAACTTGAGGCATAAGTGAAACCATGGGAAGTAACATTACTACTTCTTATGCACTTACATTTCTTATGCAGAGTTATTACCTCTATAGTTGACTAGTATTAATCTAACCCCAACATGTATGCCATATCCCTTTTTTGGTCTAATCATTAATGGTGATTACTCATTTTCCTTATAAGAAACCTTATCATTAATGGCATGAAACACCTACTTTCTATAAGAATACTTTAACTATAATTTGTCAAATTATAAGGGAATAAATTTTGATTACTTCCATTATATGGTTATGTGATTTCTTACTTGAATGGTGGGATATAAAATTGATGGTGTTCCATGATATCTTGGACAAATTTTTTATTGATTTTTGGGAAATGAAACAAGTGACTATCAAGATCCATATTTGATAAATATTAGATGACTATATTAAGAATGGAACTATGATTATCAAATTAAAGTGTAGGGATGACCAACTTATAGTTAACAAGCAATAATTTTGATGTCTATGCACTTGTTTTGACCATTATTGCATACAATAGTACAAAGCACCAACACAACAAACTATCAATATTCCTTATTGAATCCTCCATACTCCTTTCAAGGCATTCATGTACTATTTACACAAAATGAACATATATATATTTGGGTTGGAACAACAAAAACAACATACTCAAACTCTTTAAGAAGAGTTTATGCAAATTTTATAGCTAATGATGAAGAGATTGAATGAAATGTATTGTTGGCAACATAAGTATGATCACTTGTCTAATGAGTACGACTTACAAAGGCATACTTGAATAGAGATATGAACCAAAGATTGATAACACCTAATATTTAAACATAATACATGGAATTATTCTCTACTCAATCACGTTAACAAGTGTTTATGCAAAATCAATAACTACCGATGAAAATATTGAATGAAATTTATTTTTGATAATGCAAGCATAGTCACTTGTCTAATGGGTGCCTCTTCCAATGACATATTTTCTTAGAATTAGTTCTTTTTTAACAACCAAACCAAAATAACATGTTTCCAATTCAACGAACCATGGCTACATAGTTTACTATCACAACATAACATGAATAACCTAATCAAGATCTTGGACTCATCTACAAATATGTTATTACCTCATTATATTGTACATTACACACTTTAGAACTATAACTATAACTAGAACCAAATCGAAACTTCAATACATATTAGAAATAGACCATTCTTCCCCACCAAACTTCAAAATTTTATAACTAAGTTATGTGTGTACACACAACATGCCAATGAAATTTTAAAGAATTCCAACAAAATGATGTGCATATTTTGTGAATAAGAATATAATAAAACTAAAAACATTATAAAGATTAAACATGAAAGAATTAATTGAAACTAGGTGATTGTTATAAATCATGCTTGCAACATCTAGGTGACCATACATAACATTGAAACCCTTTGTGTGAAAGACAAGGGTCTCCTTAATGCCACATGAAAATAGCCATATGTGGCAATCCTTTATCTATATATTTCATGTCGTAATCAATCAACACCACATGATGATCAAGTAAGAATACTGACTGGTATTGCTCCTAATAGTGATCAACTTCTTGAGATTGGTGTAATAGTTAATGTAAAATGTGATAAACATGTGTGTCAATCCCTAAAATAAACTACCCCACAACAAAATATTTTTATCCACCACCAATAAAAAAAAATCTAACACAATTTCTCTAAAAAATTAAAAATTATACAACCAAAATTGTATGAAATTCTAAAATAACCCTAATAATTAACACATGTTATGGCTTTTGTTAAACTTGACTAACCTTCTCCTAAAAATATGATTCCCTTACTTCGTTTTATGGTTGTAATAGGTGTCCCTCAAAGACAAACTTTCCTTTGAAGTTGTAAAAGAATGTGTACATATTCATTTACATAAATTATCTTTAATGTTATTAATTAGGATTTAAGCATTAACATATTATTTTACTTCTAGAATGAGGTTGGAAAACCCCCTCTAAATAAATTTAAATTCTTCTTTCCCATGGATAATGGTAAAACAAAAATTCTTGAAATCATATTGACAACAATAGCTTTAATTTATTATAGACTTCTTTCCACCATTATTGTACCCGCTAGTGCAAAGGACTAGTCTAACAAAGTACTAATATGTCTTACATAACCCTTCATACTCCTTTGAAGGCATCCATGTACCATTTAAACAAGAACTAATATATATATATTTGTGTTGTAACAACACACAAATAACATTCTCAAACTTTTTCGGAAGAGTTTATGCAAACTTTATAAATATTGATAAAGAGACTGAATGCAATTTATTGTTGTTAATGTAAGCATAATCATGTGTCTAATGAGTTCCTCTTACAAGGACATAATATGACAAAAGAAAACTAACCATTAATATTTTATTTGTAATACATCGAGCTATTATCTAGATGATTATCACATAGTGTAAAAATAGAGCCTACAATTTTGAAAAGTATATGTTGGGTACATTAACTACTATCCCCAATCCAATACAATTTGTTCTTCCATAATAACTAAACTAAAATATCATGTTTCCAACTCCACCAATAATTCCTACATAGCTTAGTGCCATGCCATAACTTTTTGAGTTTGATGAAAAGTATGCTATGCACAGGAACTGTTACCCCTAATCTATTACAATTTGTTCCTCCGTTACAACCAAATTGAAGTATCATGTTGCCAACTTAGCCAATCATGTCTACATAGTTTAGTGTCACACCATAATGTAGAGAACATAATAAAAACATTTTCCTTATTTAGAAAGATATAATTAGCTAATTTATATTGTACCTTAAATACTTTAAATCTACAAGTAGAAACAAATCAAAACTCCAACATATATTAGAGATATACCATTGTGGCCCACAAAACTTCACATGGTAATGACTAATGTATGTGGGTACATACATCATGACAATGATATTTTCAAGAATTCCAACTAAATGATGTGTATATTTTTGAGCCGAAGGATATCATGAAATTAAAAACAATATAAAGATTAAGTGAAACTAGGTGATTTCTATAAATTGTTTGTGTGATATATAAGTGACCATACATGACATTGCAACCATTTTGGTGTGAGAAAATGGTCTCCTTAATTCCATTTGAAAATAACCACATATATTAATACTTACTCCATATATTTTACACTATAATCAATCGATTTATTGGTATCCTAAAATCCTCTTAAGGCAACACCTAACAATGAAGTAAAAATACTACCATTAATGTTCCTACTAAGGATGTAATTTCCTAGATTGATCTAAAAATTAATTCAAAATGTGATAAGTTTATAAATATTTAGAATAAACAACCTCATAACACAATATTTTTGTCCATCACAACCACTGAAAACTCTTCTAACACAATTTATTTAAATGATTAAAAAATATACAACTAAAATTGTATAAAAATATGAAATGCAACCAATAATTAAGACATACTGCGATTTGCAAAAATTTGATAGAAATTGCAATTGTTAAAGATTTCAAACTAAAAGCCAAGAGACATAATTCTACTCCACTGATTTGCATAATGAGAACAACAATTTAGAACAACATGCATAGACATGAAATAGGCATAACCACATATACACAGTGATTTCTAGGGGAATCCAACTGGGTATAACCCCTCAAGCATCTTTGCATTAATAAATTGAATAGAGAAACTATTACAATTGCTAGCTCCAGCTCTAATATTGACCTGCAAAAGAATAATTGTTCTCTTTGCTCAATGAGAAACTCTAGCCAACACTTATCCAATCATTTTCTCATCAAGCATCCTATTTCCTTGTGAAAATCCTAAGGAAATTAGCCCCTAAAACATAGGAATTTCCTCCAAATTGATTGCGCAATTCCCAAGGATTGATCTTTTGACTCATGCAACACCTGTACACTAAAAACTAGTCTACAATTGATGCTACATTGCCTTGTCATCTCCACTTTAGCTAATGAACTCAAATTCCTTACATGCACTAGCTATTTTGGGTTAATTGATTAGTTAACTCACAGATACCTGAGTTAGAGTATTGTCCCACTGCACAACTAACCTTCAATTGACTCTATCAATAGTTAGAGGTCAATTAGTTGAATACAACTTAAAATAATTGATCTGTATTACTAAAATTTTACAATCACACATGTATAAATGAACTCCAGGCCCTCTAAGTCGAATTTATTGAGCTAACTGAGTGAAAAGATCCATGTAACACTAGTTAACTACCTCCAAGTTGTCATATTGATGTGGAAATTCGATTTACTCAATTTGACTAAGGCTAAAGTCAAATTGATCCTTTCTTACTACATTTTTTCAACACTTAGTCTTAGCAAGAAAGGTATTTTTCACCAACCCTACCCTGCACCTGTGGAATTCAAATTTACCTCTTAACAATGCCTTTATCGATATGTCAGCATCTTGCTCCTCCGTTGGAATGTACAGTAGCAACACAATTCTCCTCTGCACACAGTCTCATAGATCATGATACCAGATATCAATGTGCTTGGACCTGTCATGAAATACTGAATTCTCATAGAGCTTAATGTAACTTTGATTATCACAATATATCATTGCCAGATCCATCTCCTAACTAAAATGTCCCACAACTATTTTCCTCATCCATATGGCCTCATAGGTTCCTTTACTTGCTACCATGTATTCATCCTCTGCTAAGATGAGCACCACAAACATTTACTTCCTGTGATACTAGGAAATATTTGCAAACCCAACACTGAAGATAACGCCTAAAGTAATTTTCCTATCTGATGCACTCCCTGCCCAATCTGCATTAGCAAAGCCTTGAAACTTCACTCCCTCTGTCATCATGTACCATAATCCATACTTGGTAGTGCCACTAAGGTACTGTAACACATGCTTTTCTTCCTTCCAATACAGCTCGGTAAGCCTCACCATATCTTGACTCAGCTAGTTTACTTCATATCATATTTCGGGTCTTATGTTTACAAGATACATCAAAGACCACACAAGCTGCCTATAAATGGTAGCATTGACTTCTTCACTTGAAGTCGCATTCTCCTTACATTAGTTTCTAGTTATAGGTGTGTCTATGGGCTTAGAAATATCATTGTAAAATCTTTGAAGTATTTCAGAGGCATACTTCCCCTGAGACACAAACAATTCACCATCACATTGCCATACTTCTAGCCCATGGAAGTAATGTATTAAGCCCATGTCTTCCATCTAAAATTCCCTTGCAAGATCCTCTTTACAAGAGCGGATTAGTTGCTCATCACCTATCAATATTAAATCATCAACATGCAAAACATGAATAAGAAACCTACCATCTACAACAATGCAATAGAGGATTACATCTGCTTCACTTTTGGGGAAGCCCAATCCACTGAGATAAATTTCGATCTTAGTGTACAATTCTTAGGGCACCTGTTTGAGACCATACAATGCTCTCTTGATTCTACACACATGTGACTCCCTATCATATGTCTCAAATCCTTTTGGTTGTTATGTAAATTTCCTCCTCAACGACACCGCTGAGAAAAGGTAGTCTTCACATCCATTTGGTAGATTTTTCACCCCATCTATGCAACCAATGTTAGAATGGATATAATTGAGGAATATCTTGCAATTGGTGAACAATTTTCTTGATATTCCACTCCCTCTTTCTGAGAGAATCCTTTGGCCACAAATATGGCCTTGAACTTCCCAATGATCGCGCCAGCTGCATTTTTCACTTGGTAGATCCATCTCGAAGCAACCACTGATTTACCTTTTGGTCTCAACACCACCTCCCATACATTGTTATTCATGATGGATTCATATTCTCCATCATTGTATCAACCCAAACAGGTTGAGAAACTACTCCCTTAAACGAAAAGGCTTTGTCTCAATGACCTCTATCATGAGAGCCATGTAACTAGTGTACATATCAAGTGACCTCCTATTCCTGTGTTGTGATGTCGAGGCTCCCACATTCTCCCTTGCATCCTATAAAAATATATCAGATTCTCAGGTTCTCTTTCTCCCCTCCCTGGAAGATTATGTTTGAGTAAGTGCCTCCACTTTTCTTCCTGTCTACTCCATTGCATGTGGCTACTCCACAACCTATTGAAGCTCATCTTGAGGGTCCTCCTTGGGGGCTAGAAGCTCCTACTTCAGTGAGATGCTCAACTCTCATTCTAGAGAGTATTTCATAGCCTTGTCCTCATCAAACTTGACATCTCTCCTCACAATTGTCATCCTCAGTGGGGGAAAATACACTTGGTAATTATGTGGAGTTTCAATGTATCCTACAAAAAATACCAACTCTATTGTAGGCTTAAGTTTCTTCCTCGAATCCTTGTAGACATGACAATAAACTGAAGCTCCAAACATTATGAAATGAGACACATCAGGTTTTCTCCCAGAGAAAGCTTCCTCCGGTGTGATCATGCCAAGTATTCTATGAGGACTTTGGTTTTGCAAGTAGACTGTTTTGTTTCATTCTTCTACACATAGATGTAATGGAAGCCCTTTATCATGCAACATGGCCCTTGTTTCTCCCACTATGGTCCTGTTCTTCCTCTCATATCCCCCATTCTATTGTGGGTTATGGGGTGTTATCAGTTCCCTTCAAATACCTTCTTTCACACGGAAATACTTGAAGGCGTGCGAAACTAATTCACCTCCATTGTCGCACCTATGAGTCTCCGCTTTCTTCCCTATATCCTTCTCAACCAATGCCTTGAATTCAACAATTTTGAGAAAACTTCATCCTTATTCTACATGAAGAAGTTCCAACATTTTCTAGAGAAATCATAAATAAAAATAACATAGTACTTATGTTTTGCAGTGGAGGCTATAGAAAAGGGTCCTCAAACATCAATGTGGACTTGCTCCAAGATTTCATCTCCCCTGATCTCTCGGTCATGGAAAGTAGATTTGACGTATTTCCCCAATGTGCATCCCTTGCAGACATCTTGCTGGTTAAGGGAGCCTTTAGGGAGACCAATGGTATTTTGTTGTATGACTTTTAAGGAACCATTGTGTAGATGACCCGATTTCCTATGCCATATTTCTCCAACATCTCGACTCTTCATTTTTTCAGCCTTACTGCTCAATGCAGTGCAATCTCTCACCTCAATTTTGTATAGGTTCTTCACACGAACCCTAATCTGATTCACTTGATCGGTAGCTATGTGTCTTAGAAAGGATTTCCCTTTACTGTAAATAACATCATAGCCATGATCCTCCAATACAGCTACATAGATCAAGTTATTCTTCAATCTAGGTACAAACATACCATCTTTGAGGGAAATAGGAGAGGCTTTCTCCCTCTCAAAGGTGATAGTACCAATTCTGGTACCATTCTGCCTCCTATCACCCCCCATTTTGATATGCATCTATAGATACTTCTCCTTCCCGCTACTAAAATCTCCTTGCACCTTGTAAAATGGAATGAGGCAACATAATCAAGGTAACACACACTCCTCATAATAGTGATGGCCATGCATGCTATTATGGTGAAGTCCAATTCGAATTGTGAAGCCAGTACTTCATGTTTTTCTCCTCTTGAAGGCTTCTTGGTAGACTTCTTGTGCAAAAAATTTGTCTCACAGTGCCTGAATTCATGATAGTGGAAGCATTTTGTCTTGCTCAAGTCTTTCTTCTTTCTATTATTTTGGCTGGATTCAGGTTTTCTCTTAGTCTTCTTTGCTTTTCCCTTCTTCCCCTTTCCAACCAACACAAAATTCTCTTCATTCTTGGCTTTGGATTATGTTCCATCTATGTTATTTCTCCTGATCTCTTCTTGAACCAAATTAGACCACAAACTTTCTTAATTTGGTAATTTTTTCCTCCCATTCACAATGTCTTGGTAGTTGTTCCAGGATTTTGGGAGGCCTAGAAGAGCTAGGCTCACCAGGTCATCTTCTGCAACCTTCACCCCAACCCCTCCAAGCTCATCATGAACTTGAGTAAACCTAGAGAGATACTGCAAAATATTATCATTCTTCTGCATTATTATGTTTCAAAGTTTGTCTTTCAAGGCCAATTTTATATGGTAACTGTTATTTTCGAATATCTCAGTCAGTGTCTTTCACATAGTGAATGGTGTCTCTTTTCCATGGAGATTTGCAACCACATGGTCTCTAACACCTTCCAGAAGAATTCTCCTGTCCTTTGTAACATCCTTCTCTCATTGGGCTAATTGTTGTGCATCTGACTGTTGGGGTTTTGTAATGTTAGTTTTGACATATTCTAAAACGCCATTTTCATTGGGCACTTCTTCCATTTGATCCTTCTAGGGTATGAAATTCGAGCTACCCTCCAGGGCATACTCTAATCTTAGTCTGTTGAAAGACATTCTCTCGATCCTAAAGAAAAAATGTTGCACTAAAGCTACAAATTTGAAATTCCTGAGTGACAAGTTCGATATTGGTTCTAATTTGATTTCAAGGCTCTGATACCATGTAGAAATTTGATAGAAATTGTAACTGCTCAATATTTCAAAATGAAAAACAAGAGACACAATTCTACTCTACTGATATGTTGAATGAGAACCATAATTTAGAACAACATGCATAGACATGTAATAAGCATAACCACAAATACGCAGTGATTTCTAGGGGAACCCTACTAGGAATAACCCCTCAAGCCTCTTTGCGTTAATAAGTTGAATAGACAAACTATTACAATTTCTAGCTCCAGCGTTAAGCTCAACCTATGAAAGAATAACTATTCTCTCTACTTAATTAGAAACTTTATCCAACACTTAGCCGATTATTTTCTCATGAAGCCCCATATTTCCTTGCACAAATCCTAAGGAAATTAGCGCCTCACAATTAGGAATTTGCTCCAAATTGATTGCGCAATTCCCAAGGATTGATCTTGTGACTCATGCAACACTTGTAGACTCAAAGCTAGTCTACAACTGATGTTACACTACCTTGTCATCTCCACTTCAAATGAGGAACTTGAATTCCTTGCATGCACTATCTATTTTGGGCTAATTGATCAGTTAACTCACAAATCTTTGAGTTAGACTATTGTCCCATTGCACAACTGACTCTATCAATAGTTAGATGTTCGTTAACTTAATACAACTGAATTGGATTACTAAAATTTAGCAATCACACATGCATAACTGAAATCCAAGCCCTCTAACTCAAATTTACTTAGCTAACTGAGTGACAAGATCCATGTAACACTAGTTAATTACCTCCAAATTATCCTACTGATGTGGAAATTCGATTTACTCAATTTGATTAAAACTAAAGTCAGATTAAGCCTTTCTTACTACATTTCTTCAACAT
Source organism: Pinus tabuliformis (assembly GCA_031772625.1). Taxonomy (NCBI): domain Eukaryota; kingdom Viridiplantae; phylum Streptophyta; class Pinopsida; order Pinales; family Pinaceae; genus Pinus; species Pinus tabuliformis. Next base: position 506,595,136 of record CM062812.1, read on the forward strand.
CACTTCCATTAAACATGATTAGTTTACCCATAAAAATATGATTCACCTCATTTTATGATTTCTATAAGTGTCCTCTAAAGAGAAACATTCTTAAGATTAAGTAGTAAAAATATATATACACCTACCCATTTACTTAAATATCTTTAGTGTTATTAATTCAGGTTTAAACATTAATGTCATATTTTACTCTAGAATGGTTGGAAAACAGTGTCTAAATAAAATGAAATGCTTCCTTCACATGGTTAACGGTAGAATAAGAATGTACGAAAACATATTTTTTGAGCTCGTTGAATCTAAAATGAAAAACAAATAATAACAATGAGTTCAAAACAATTTAGAGAAAAGAACTTACAAATCAACAATTATAATTTAGTGATCACCATTGGATCGTCAAGAATCTTTAGGCATTTAGCTAATGAATCCATTGTAATGTTCAAGAATCTTTAGGCATTTAGCTAATGAATTCATAGTAATGTTTGAGACCATCTCTAGAAAGGAAAGATTAAAATAGTAAAAGCCTTCAAAGAAATTTGGAGATTCCTAACCTAATTGATGGTATTTTCCTTCTTAACCAAGCTTGGTAGAGAAGTCGTTGGCTGGTCTATTTTATCATGGTCGATATTTAAGTTCATGGAATTTGTGGTGTGGTCATATTATGTATGGGGAAAAATTACAATGTAGTAATTATATCATGTACCGGTTTAAGTTTTCGGATTCTTCTCTCGAAATAAGTTTGTAGTGTGGTAATAGTATGTATATGAAAAAATTGCAATAATTATTTGGAGTTTTTATAATTATTTTGTATTTCAAGTAGTGTGGGTCAAGTTTGTGAAGATATGTTGGATTTTGTGGTAATTATGAAATATTAGTTTTACTATATAAAATAGTGACAATTTTTTTTACGAAGTTACCAAGTGTGTCTAGTGGAATGTACTAATTACTGTTAAAAAGTATAAGAAGTTGTGCTCCTTGGAATGTACTCATTACTAAAAAAAGATTTTGTGCCCAGTGAAATGTAAGCATTACTAAAAAACAGAAGGTTGTGAGACATGAGGGAAGGAACTTAAACGTACACTTGTTATTGAAAGTATTAAATGAGAATCCCTCTTTTAGAAAAAAAACATATATATATATATAAATTTATTTAAAAATATTTTTTTGAATATCAAATTTTATATGAAAAAGTTCTTTGAATTGGGTTTGGAATATATCTTAAAATTGTTTTTGCTTAGCTAAGAACTCTTCTTTTTTGGACATAAGGAAATAGGTTAATGGCCCCAAATCCAGAGGCATATAGTATGAGTGAAAGTATGCCCCTTTACACACCACCATTAAAATAATTCGAGGTGGCGTAATTTTCATTGAGTAACAATGATAAATCAACTTGCATTTACAAATAAAAACTAATAATAATTGTCCACCAATAAATTATATATATATATATATATATCAAAATAAAATCTAAAATAAAACAATAGTAAAACAAGGTTATTTAAATTTTTAATAAAACCCGAAACTTCATTAATCATTTCCCAAAATTTAAATTTGAATAAAGCGCATAACTTTTCACCAATACTCTTACCACATTTATATACGTCTACCCGAAAACTTGCCCACCTTACTCTCTAGAATTTTTCCAATTCTACCATCCGGTTAAGTTTTGGCAAAACTTATCCTTTCAACAGAATCTTGACTTTTCCAATTCGACCGTCCGGTTAAGTTTAGGCAAAACTTATTCTTTATGCAGAATCTGGAGTTTTAAGAAGATGAAGGAAGATAAAGAACATATATTTAAAATCATATAAACTTATAAAAATAATATATTGAAATACAGTTAAAGCGTGTGCTTGCAAAACAAGTAACTTTAGCTTTCACTTTCAAGGAATTCTGGGCTTATAATTGTTTTTTAATTTGGAAAATAGAAATAAAACTATATAGCAAAGCTCTACACACTACTAACTCGACACCCATTTTCAATGTCGACACACACTCCTCATCCATTTCGGTTTCAACTGTATTAGCAGTGTCTCCTCACGATAAAAATGAAAGCAAAAATATTTGTACAAAACATTAACAATAAAAATAAAAGTATAAAGAATAGCTAATAGCTATTAATTAATTATCTGTCTATAGTTAATTATGAATTATGAAATTGTAAATGATAACAACGCAATAGTAATAGCAAAATGAACTATAATAACTGTAATAATTAAACAACAATAATAGTTTTTGAAATTGTTACATTTTTATAATACTATACCTATTACAAGGAACCCTACTAACCTATAATATTATATCGATTAACAATTTTCATTAATAGTTAATAATTAATGAGTTAAACTTGCCACTGCAATAGTTGTTACATTTAGCTGTTATTAACTTGACTATTAATGGACTAAATTGTGCATTTAATTATAGCTATTAATTCTCCATCATTAATAATTTTTTTAATCGTAATTTTATATGGATAGCTTTTCCACACAAAGAAAACACAAATATTACTATTAAACAAAAATATTCACTTTCATTAATAGTTAATAATTAATGAATTAAACTTTGCACTGCAATAACTATTACATTTAACTATTATTAAATTCACTATTAATAAACTATTGTGTATTTAATTATAGCTATTAATTCTCGGTCGTTAATGCTTTCTTTTGATAATTACATGAACAACTTTAATAATACTATAATTATTAACTTTTTTTAATTAAAAGTTAATCATTAATGAGTTAAACTCCACACTACAATAACTATTACATTTGATATTATTAACTTGACTATTAATAGACTATTATGCATTTAATTCTAGCTATTAATTCTCCCAAATTAATGCTTTCTGCTTTTGATAAAGTGGCGAAAAAATGCTTTCTGCTTTTGATAAAGTGGCGACAAACTACCTCTTGTGCGGAGCTTTCCTTATGCGGAAAGCTTTGTACAAGTAATGTTTCATACACTATTAACTATACATCCCTTTCAATGTCAATGCACACTCTTCACCCGTTAAACTTTTTAAATTGGTTATTTCGATTTCAACCATTTCAGGAGTGCCTTAGCACAATGAAAATAAAAGAAAAAATATGTGCACAAAGTATTAATGATAAAAAATATAAACGAAAGCATAAAGATAACTAATAGCTATTAATTAATTACTTGTCTGAAGTTAATTAGGAAGCTATAAATGATAGCAGCGCAATAGTAATAACAAAATAAACTATAACCATTAATAATTGTAATAATTAAATAACAACAATAGTTTTATCAAATTATTACTTTTTTATAATACTATAGTTATTACAAGAAAACTTACTAAGCTATAATTATATAGTGAGTTAATAATTAATGAGTTAAACTCCTTACTCCAATGGCTATTAAATATAACTATTATTAACTTGATTATTAATATACTATTATGCATTTTATTATAGCTATTAATTTTTCGTCATTAATGCTTTCTTTTGACAATTATTTTACATGGACAACTATTATAATACTATAGCTATTAACTTTTTTTAATTAATAGTTAATAATTAATGAGGCTATTACATATAACTATTATTAACTTGACTATTAATAGACTATTGTGCATTTGATTGTAGCTATTAATTCTCAGTTATTAATGTTTTCTCTTGATAATTATTTTACATGGACAACTATTACAATACTATAGCTATTACCTCTTTTATGAATAATTAATAATTAATGAGTTAAACTCGGTGTTGCAATAGCTATTATATTTAATTATTATTAACTTGACTATTAATAGACTATCGTGCATTTAATTATAGATATTAATTCTTTAACTTGACAATTAATAGATTATCGTGCATTTAATTATAGATATTAATTCTTTGGCATTAATGCTTTCTGGTTTGGATAATTATTTTGCATGGACAACATTTCAGCACAACAAAAGCACAAATATTATTATTAAACAAAAATGTTCACACTTCTACACAAAGAAAACACAAATATTACTATTAAACAAAAATGTTCACACTTTCGCACAAAATGTCCTATTCATATAAACCATAAGTTGAACTGTGTGGAGCTATTTATTTTATTTTATTTCATTTTTGGAAAGGGAATAAGTCATTATCGAAAAAACAATGTACTCGATAAATACGAGACTTGTAGCCCACAACCCCTCACATTTCAATAGCAGAGCTATGTATAATGAGTTGAGTTCTGCGCAATAAGCTATAATATTATTTTATTAATATGGTTTCTATTTTATTTTATGGTTGGAAATTATTTTATTGTTGGAAAGTGAATACATTATTGAGAAAACAACTAATAATTTTTGGGCAAAAACTTAGTTCATTGTGCATAGCTTATAACCTATTGTGTGGAACTTAAAAAAATCAATATCTTCTGATAAATTTAGCTCATTGTGGGGAGCTTACAACCTACTGTGTAGAACTTAAAAAAATAAATATATTGTACTAAACTTGGTTTATTGTGCTGAGTTTATGTCATATTGTGTGGAACCTAAAAAAAATCAATATATTGTATTGAACTTAACTTATTGGGTAGAATCTATAACTTATTGTGTAGAACTTAATTAACTGTGTGAGGTATTTTATTTTATTATTTTATTAAAAGACAAATACATCGATAAACAAAAACTATGTGCAAAAAACAATCAATTAAATAATAATAAAAACTAAAACTAAAACTATGCGCAAAAGACAATCAATTAAATAATAATAAAAACAAAAACTATATTGCATCGCGACTATTCCTCTTATTTTAATTTTCAATTATATATTATATATATCATTTACAATAATTCGTTTACCATAAAGCAAAATTTATATGCTCCCACACCTTTATCGAATTACTTTCATTTTGATTAAAAAATGATGAATTCCACTCAGGAAGATTCAATTTAAAGGTACAATAGGGAATACCCTTAATCACTTTAAAGTATAATTATGATTATATTTTTTATTTTCAATTTTTTCCCACAATATTTATCTCTATCACTTTTATGTCTCTATGATTCAATTATTTTTATAATTTTATTTCCTAAAATGTTTTTTTTGGGAAATACCATCCAAACTAATTTATAAATTTATAAATTTTTTATATTAAAATATTTTAAAATATAATATTTATTTTTAAATAATATTTATTTTTATTTTAAAATAATTTAAAAATAAATAATAATAATAATTAAAAAATATTAAAATCTCATTTAAATTAAATATTAAATTAGTATATAGAACTATAATTTTTTTATAAAACAAAGACTCTTATAATTTTATTTTTAAATAATCATAAACAAATCATATCATATAATACATTTAATTTTACATTTATAAAATAAAATAAAATAAAAAAGCAAATTATATATATATATATATATATATATATATATTTTCTTATTTATAATTATTTATTTATTTTTTTATAGACAATTTATATTATTTTTTAAAAGATTCATATAAATAATATGGTTTGTTATTAGTCTATCACATGGAAACCAAACTAGTAGCATAGGTTTAAAGTTTTATCCTTACTAATGCTATAAGTTATACATTTACTTTTTAAAATGAAAATAAAACTAGTAGAAAAGCTAAATTAGAAATTGATAGGAATGTCAATGACATTTTCACTGTGACATCATTGCTTAAGGTATCTAGTTTGCTTGATTATCATTCAGTTAGAGATTCCACATGAATCAGTGGTTATGGCTCATTGTCATTTTCTGAGGAGGAGAATTCAATATTTCTCAAGTTCTTGGCTCGAGCTATTACCTTCTTGTTAAGCCTATCGACTTTATCCATTGATTTTGCCATGCAGATAATAATTTAATGTTAGGTGTGAGCTTTGTCACTAAGAACTCTTCCCATGAGAGTTTGGATATTCTAATATAAATTGATCATTTTCATATATGAGGAGGTTCTAACTCTGGAATAGCTCCCCACATTTTCTATCCAGTCCTTGGTCTCCCAATCAACCTGTTTGTTTGGAATATATGAATTATATTACCTAACTTTTTCTTCAACATTAGATATTATTGTCTTGATTATTGCAGGGATGATATCCCTATATCGATCCATGGCTACTTAAGTCATTTCCTGGGTTTGGGTTTGATGGGCATGGGAGGGGACTGGTCAGAGGAAAGATAATGTTTATGGCATCCTCTCCCTCTTCCTCACAAGGAGGCAAAGAGATGACGCCTAGCCATATAATCAGAAACCTGCTAAGATAGAAACTAGATATGGTAGTCTGAAGAGAAGGGAAGGGGGATAAATCTTCATGAGGGTAGGGTAGAAGAGAAAAAAATAAATCATGAAAACTCAGAGGACATGCAACTAGGATAGGAAAAAACAAAGAGTAGAGGCATAGACATTCCAAGATTAAATGAAGAAGGTAGGAGGGGTGAGAGTGACTAAGGGAAAGAGACAATAGGTAGAATAAACATAAGGGGGAGAGGAAAAACATTCCTCCCAAAATCTATAGCCCAAGGGAGGCGATGTACAACTAGAAAATGAATAGCCCAATTGTTGAAATTAAAGCTACAAATAGGAAATTGAATATTGAAACATAATTCTAGACTAAAATGATGAAAAAACCAAATCTAAAATTCCTAATTCAACTTTGTAACATTCCAAAGGCGGTTCATCCTCTATGGATTAATTTCCAACAAAGTATCATTGTTATACCTACATGCATCAGACTGTCCATTGGTGCTTAGACATCGGTTTTATTTCTAATTTACTAGTTGAACTCCAGGAATATCTACAACAAGATTAAATCTCCCCCTTCAAATTCTTTTTTTATCCATAAGATATTCAATTATATGCAATTGATTTAACCTCCATAAATGAATATGATCTTCTCTCAAAAATCCCAAAATTGATACACTAAATAAATCATCTCTATCTTCAAGCTATACAACTCCAGAAAATTAGTTGACTTCTCACGTTGAATCCCCGTGATGATATTGGGTGGTTCTTCCTTTGGATCAACTATGGTAGATAATTTCACTGTAGAAACCAATTTGGTTAGATCAGCTAGGTTTTATCTCTCACCATCAAAATTAACCCTGTTTACATGGTTTCTCACCCATACTCTCAAGCTACAAGAGCTCTTGAAATAATTACGAAAATCAATAACCAATGCATACTCAAAAGTGAACTTCAATTCTCCTTTTATAACGTCTATCATTAGAATACCATAGGTCAACACCAAGGTTCATCATAATACCATGGATCTCCCTTTTTTCCTGCTTAATAAAATAATGTGACTTAATAAAGCTTCTTTTATTTTTCTCCATAGTCATCTTTTATTTAATTATTCACTATGACTTCTACATGTTGTTCTTTTCGCCCGAGTGACATTCAAACAATTAATTGATCTTTTTTCCCTCTATAGCCTACATCAATCAAATAGTCTATTGAACTACTCTCCATAAGTTTTCATTTGGAAAGGGACATTGCAAAGATCTAGACCTATTTTGGATAAGAGCTTGTCTTCCTTAGATGTAAAGAATGACGTTAATAATCCAAAACCCAAAATTATCGTGAAAAAAGGAAACTTTGTTCCCTTATAGAGCACCAATGGGTTATTTCAAGTGATGTTGTTTTTCAAGAATAATGGTGATGATCCAAGTGTTTTCATGGATTGCAGAAAGTAAAAAATCCTATCAGAACCAACCTATCAATTTAATGAGATACTACCTCCATATATGGGTTGACTCATCATCATTATTCAATAAAAACCATGCCACTAGAAATAACATATTGGTACTATGTAAGGGAGAATACTCTAAAGGGGGAGACTTCATGACAAAAATGTACTTTTAACCTAGATTCGTAGAAATTAAACTTTCCTTCTAATCACTTTAGAAGCCAAGTTCCATAAAATCATGTAACTTTTAATAATGTTTAATATTAATTCCATACATGAAACCAAATATTTCTTATAATTAAATTTAAAGTATGGTAGGTGCCTACATAGGGGGATATCCTCCTAAATTTTATATGAGTTTCATCAACATAAATGAGGGTGTTAGGCTACCCTCCAAATGGAAACCTTCATGTATGCACATGGAACACACTCGGGCCTAAAGTATGTTGGAAACCCATGGGAGGTTTTAGCGTAGTTTAATTTGATTGTGTGGGAGTCAAGTGAAGGATTTAATGTCTGACATCCATCTTGTAGGGGAATTTTGGAGGCCATAATGAAAATTTATGGGACAAGGCTTGTTTTTCATTACATAAGATGGTTGATGACATATTTGGACACCCTCTTTATTGTCTCTTGCACAAAGAATTTCCACCATCTATGGTTTTCTAGGAGCTTTTTTGGGCTTTCTATTGGGTGAATGCGTGAAGATGGGTTACACTTTTGGGCCAAATGTGGCAATGAAATTTCAAAATTGTACTCTTTTATTGAATTGAAGCCCTCAAAATTCATATAAGCATTGTGAATTTTTCGGATTCAGAGTAAAAGACAATTTTGGAGAATTATGTTGTTGTCCTAATGATATTTTTTTCAAAACAATTTAATTTCATATAATATGTTAATTTTACATTAAATGAAATGCTTGTCCTTGAAAAGTTTGGTTTTTACAAAAAAAATTAGTGTCGTGTAATCTGTTAATTTTCCATTGAATGAAATTCTTATCCTTGATAATTTTGTCACATATTAAGAGGTTTGTTTCTGTTCATGTAACATAACTTATTCCAAAATGTGTAATTTAAAATATATATATATATATATAGATATAGATATATATCAGCATGATCTGCATGGAGAGAACTAAGTTTCGCATATTAATTTTTTTTTTGTTATGCAAAATTATATTTTTTATTATTTTTCGAAGTTGGTGAAGTAATATTTCAATTGCATTTCACAGACTCATGTGTTCGTGTAAGAATTTTTTCTACTCTTTAAATAAATTAAAAAACCAAGAGTACCCTTTGAAAGATGACTCGTCAGCAAAGATATTTGTATTTTTTGACATTTTTTCATTTCGTATATTTTATGTTATTGATTTTTTATTCATCCCCTTTAAAACTACCCAAAAATAATTTCAAGCATTTTGTTTAAAAGAAATTAAACAAAAAATATCATATGAATTTGAAAATCTCAAACTCTTATACCACTGGATATAGGATTACTTCACAAACCCAACATGATCAAATCTGCCACATAACGACAATATTTTCCCGAAATCCGCTAGGGTACAAAATGGTGTTGTAGTAAAATGTGTAGAAGGGGAGCTAAAACTCCATTTTTTAGGCCCTCAAAAGCTCAATCAAGTACTAAAAAAGCTCGATCGAGTGCTTAAGTTAAAATTTGAAATAGCTCAATTGAGGGTTTAACAAACTCTCGATCGAACTCTTGGCATGGTTAAAAAAGGGCTCAGTCGAGCTATAGCTCGATTGAGCCCTTTCAGTCATAAACTCCCCATTATGTTTTGGGTGGGAAGTTTTAAGAAAATAGCTTGATCGATCTCCTATGAAATTGTGGGTTACGTAGGAGCTCGATCGAGGGTTTATTTTTAAGTACTCAAACAGCTCTATCGAGCTTCTTTTTTCTCCCTCCCAACTCATGCGCTTGCCAAAATGTGTAACCCATCTTCATGATTTCACCCTCTATTGTTATTAGAGTTATGCATCATGCTAGCATGAGGGGTTTCTAGTTTTGAAAGTTCTCCTAGTTAGTTGCAGTATGAATTAATTTTGTTAGAGAAAAAATGAACACAATCATCTTCTAGAATTGATTGCTAGACCTCTTGCAAATATTTGAATACTATAACAAAAACGTAACAAAAGTCTTTGAAGATGATAGCAAGAACCTAAAAAAAGAAATAGATCAAGTTGTAGAATTGGTAGTCCAATTATCATTTGATTGGGAAACAAAAAGAAGAGTGATGATAGAGCAACAAACCATGAAGACCTTAAAACTATGAGGGGGAAAGATGATGGAAAATCCAAAAAAAGTAGAGCAACAATTGAAGACCCTATACTATCATGGTATGGCAAAGGAGGCATTGTTATCCATAATAATAACCAAATGTTTAAGGAGGTTTCCCAGTTTGTGGAAGAAATGAATGAAAATTCCAAACGGAATTTGTTCAACTTTCATACAACTAGAATATCCATTGGTAGGAGCTCAAGTTAATTCCATAGTCCTTAATTCAGGCTTACAATAACAATTACAAAATCAACAAGTATCTATTATAGCTCAAAAAGTCACCCCCTTGGGTTTGCTAGAGAAGAACAACATATTGCAAATCAGAATACATATATTAGTGTATGGAACCTCTATAAAACCTATCATTTATGCCTCTAACACTCCCATACCAATAGTAGATAGAACAACTAGGGTCAACAATTCTCTTAATGGATTGTTAGGGCGAACTAGAAGGCTAACAATGCACCAGTTGCACTACATAAGAGAAATAGAGCAATAATTATATAAATAGATAATCACAAATAGGGTCAAAGTTGATCGCTCTTAGTGGATAAGGATGAAAGGACTAGACATAATCAACAAAGTGTCTAGTTTCAATGTGATCACTCCTAAAAAATATCTATAAAATAATCATCATCCATAAATCAAAGGAGAGGAAAGTTTTACATAGCGAAGTGTTTCCAAAACTTAGACCTAAGGCCTTCCTTGTGATAAGCCACTAACATTGTTCATCACAACAGTTGGTTGTGGTGAGGGGGAAACTAGGGATATGGACTATAAAGGAGCAACAATGTGCCTCTCAACTATCGTATATTTTACCCCATTATACCATTGTATTTTATTGGTTTCATACTAATGTATTTGATTTTGATAATGCACTAATCCTAGCATGTAATGCAGAGCATTAGATTTGGTAAATTTGTTGTTTGTCTGTATATATTTAGTGTACGAGAGCAAGGAGAAATGATCTCTAAAGTTGTTCAAGCTAGATGTAACATCCTTCTCCCACATCTGCCCAAGCAACCGGCCAGCTGGGGTAAACATGCAACAAGAGGCCACTATGATAAGACTCAAACTCCTAGGTAACCTTAAGGAAATGGAGTCAACAAAACAAGACTTTACAGACCTCCTCGAGTGTTTCAAGACCCCTAGTAGCTAATCCACCACTCCAGGTGTCCAACCCCTAATTTAACCTAGAATTTCAATGAACTAAACCCAAATTCTCTCCCATGACAAGGCATGCATGTGACTGGAACCCTATAGTTGCTCCCACAATGCCTCCAAGGGAGAGAATGCAGACTTTTTCAGCCAGTTTTGTACCAAAGATTGTGATATTTAAGTCACTTTTTCAGGGCTAGTCTCCAAACCAATGCCTAGAACATGATGAGACTTTCAAAGACAATAGATGTCACCAAGGCAAAGCCTCTAACAAAAAACTTGATCAAGGGCTTGACCTAATCAAGCATAACGATGAAAAACATCTTGTCAAACAGTTAGTAAATATGAACGCTATAGGTGTAAATAACATACCTAAGAATAGGGGTGTCATACTTATCCGAGATTCGTCATGAAGCATTTTTTCCTTATCAAATTAACTTCCATTACATCCATTAGGTCATAGATACATTGTTTATTCATTTACAAGTAAAAGCATGATGAAATCCATACATAGTTGTTGTCATAAAACATATACATAACTAGCATAATAGGGACATAAATATCAATGAAATCACAACAATATACACCACATATAATCCATTATAATACTCATAGAAATACTAGGAGAAATAACCTTTAGTTAATGATGAAAAATCCAAACCCAGGATGGGACTTCCACGTTCCACCTGACCATAAAATGGCTGACCCAAATCTCTCTTCAACCATTCACCTCATGCCATATTCCAAGCATGAATGTGGGATCTCATAGAACACTGTTGAGAAATGGAAACAAGAAATTCCAGTTTAATTTGTCCTTGAATTAAACTGAGAATTAAAATCGAATTATATTCTCATAGAAACTTGTAAAGAGTTAATTAAGTTTAACTAACTTAATTAGCTTAGTAATTTTGAGTTGGAAGTATTTTTGTAGTCATGTATATGTTCTCCCTAAGTTTGAGGGGTCCAGTGTGAGTTTAAATTGAGTTGGAAACTAGATCATTGAGTTTACAGAGTTAAGTTCAGTTAAATTAGTTGAAAATTGTTTGAGGAACTATAGAGGACTAATAGTCAGTTGGTGCACTAGTGCATCCAATAATGCTACTCTAGTTAACTGAAGATTCTCTCATGAGAAACTCATGCATGTTGATTCTGAGAAAGACCCAGTTGAGACTAGAGTGTAGGGACATTATACTATGAGTTGTATTATTTACTGGAGTGTAAATATCATGCATGCATCAGAGATTGATCCTATGTTTGGATTCCGCAGTTTTGGAAGCATGAATTACCTTTAAATATGGGCTATTCATCCTAGGAATTACACAAGAGATTAAGGTCTTGGAGAGCTGGATAATTGGTTAAGTGTTGGCCAAGAGCTTGCTTGTGAGATGAGAGAGTTGAGCATACTTGTGTAGAATTGTTCTAGTGAGAACAAGCTTTGTATCTTCACTCATATTTATGATATATGCAATACAGATATCAAGATTTTGAGCAATGGATTTCCCTAGATGCATCTTGTGTTATGTTCCATTGATTTATCCTCTTATTTTTCATATTGTTTTCACCGATCTATTCGCTTCCGTTGGTTGAAATTAGAAGTAGATTCTTGTCCTGTGATTTAGTACATTGCATGAGCTTGTGAATATATAGGATTTTATACATGGTATCGGAGCTGAGAATAGTATACTAGAGGATATTTCAAATTTTTGAGTTTTGGGTTATAGGTGAAATTCGAATTTGCAATACATACTTCAGGATGGGCAGATGGCATTCTACGATTTGCGGCTCGATTATGCCTTGGAAGGAAGCTCAAATTTTATAGCCTGGAGTGACAAAATGGAGGTTGTGCTATAGGATAATGGCTTGAAGGAATTCATTGATCAATAAATTCCTAAGCCAACAGGATCGGATGCACTAAATATGGCCAAACGGAAGAAGTGTGTGGCGAAGGCAAGGCGGATAATCCTTGAGGGAATTCGAGACCATATTGTCTCAAGTCTTCATCACAAGGAAAATCTGTATGCTATGTGGAAACAATTGATGGACTTGTATCAGAACAACAGTGACCAAAGGAAATTGGAATTGAAGGAAAAACTTCGAAAAATCAAAATGGAGAAAGGTAAGACTATTCCAAAATACTTGACCAAGTTCACTCAATGTCTTGATGAACTTGGAAGTGTTGGAATTACGATTGCCAAGAATGGTATGGTGAGTCTTGCTCTTCTAGGACTCCCAAAGAGTTGGCATAGTTATCAAGACTCTGTCAATGGTCGAGAGAATTTGCCAGATTGGGAATGACTGTGGTCAGATTTGATGCAGGAGGAGATCAGGAGGAACACTAGGGATGGCTCTTGATCAAAGACTGATGATGAAGAGAATTATGCCTTAACGATTAAGGTGAATAAGGGGAAAGGGAAAGCTTCCCATTCAAAATTGGACTCTTATCATGGAGGTAAGAGGAAAGACATGACGAAAGCTAAGTGCTTTCATTGTCTAAGGCCATTTTGCTACGAATTTTCCACTCAAGAAGTCTAAGAAGAAGTCCTCAGGAGGAGCGGTGGTTGAGGCTTTGACCTCTCAGTTCGAATTGGACTTCTCCCTCATTGCATGCATGGTGTCATCAATGATGGAAAGTGTATGGTACTTAGATAGTGGAGCTTCATTCCACCTGACTGGTGACAAAGCGTTATTCAGTGACCTGGATTAGAAACATCTCTAGATGCATATCAATATGGGTGACGATGGGAAGTATAGTGTTACTGGATACGATTACTTTTTAGAGGGAGCATGGGAATCCACTCACCTTGAAGAATTTTTGTATGTTCCCAGGCTGAAGAAGAACTTGGTATCTATTGTTGTGCTTGAGGATAGAGGCTATGATGTGATCTTCTCGAAAGCAGAGGTGTTCCTTTGACACATAGCCATGGGTCAAGTAAAGAAGATAGGGATTCATGTGAAGAATATTTATAAGGTAGAGGTAGAGGAGTGTGTTGCTTTGAGCACAAAAGAAGAAAGGGTGCAAAGCTGAGATGGTGGTGAGTTGTGGAATAGGTGATTGGGCCACTTGCATCAAGTGGCTTTGAAGATATTGCAGTAGATCTCTACCGGTCTTCCCAAAGGCATGCTTGAGCAAGTTGATACATGCAAGGGGTGTACTTTGGTAAAATACACCAAATCTTCCTTTCAAAACAGAGATAGTCGAGTAGACACTATTCTAGAGCGAGTACATTCAGATGTGTGTGGACCATTCTCGACAACATCCATGACCAAACATAGGTATTATGTTATATTTTTTCATGACTATTCTCTTAAATGCTGGATATTTTTGATGCAGAAAAAGGATCAAACCTTCACAAAGTTTTGTGAGTTTAGAGCATTGGTGGATAAAGAGTCGGGAAAGAAGGTTAAATATCTATAGAGTGATAATGGTGGTGAGTATGTCTCAAATGAGTTTAATAACTTCTGTGGAGCGGAAGGGATTAAACAGGAGTTGATGGCACCCCATAACCCTCAACAAAATGGGGTGGCCAAGAGGAAGAACAGAAGCATAGTAGGGGCAGCGAGGTCAATGTTGCACTATCAGGTCCTACCACTACACTTGTGGGATGAGGCATGTAACACAACAGTTTATGTTCATAATCATAGCCCACATTGGATACATGAGATGAAGACACCAGAGGAGGCTTATTACAGTAAGAGGCCAAATGTTGGTCACTTCAACATTTTTGGGTCATCAATATATTTCCATGGGACCAAAGATTAATGGAAGAAGATTGAGCCAACAACAAAGTTGGAGATATTTGTGGGGTACATTGATACACTTCACAACTATCGAGTGTACTTTCTAACCAGCAGGATGACAGTGGTTCGCCAAGATGTTAAATTCAATGAGGATAAGGCCATGTTGGTTTCCCTTGAGAGGGAGATTGAGCTACATGGATATGAGGAGCTTTTATCTCCTAAGGTTGAGGGGCCTTAGATTGATGTGGAGCCACCACATGTAGAGGATCTGGGAGTGGAGATTTCCACTCAGGCAGAGTCTTCCAAAAAGGGAAGAAAGTGCACCAGAGAGGCGGATAGATTGTTGGATGATGCATGGGAGAATGTGGGAGAACCCGCTTCTCAAAGCAGGCAGAGGAGGTCACCTGAGAGGTACACTGGATACATGGCTCTTACAGGAAAATGTGTTGTGACAGAGCCATCTTCCTTTAAGGAAGAAGTGTAGGATGTGGTCCCGAGACTAGAGGACAAGTCAGTGGTGAGCTCTCGTTGGCTTTACAAGGTAAAACATGTTGCAGATGGTAGTGTGGAGAAGCATAAGGCTAGATTTGTGGCCCATGGCTTTTCACATGTAGACGAGATTAACTATGATGAGACCTTTGCTCTTGCTGCAAGGTACTCGTCAATCAGATCTATATTGGCACTATTAGCATAGATAGGTTGGAAGATACATCACATGGATGTGAAGACAACCTTCCTTAATGGCATGATTGAGCAAGAGGTGTACATAGAGCAGCCTGAAGGTTTTGAGACCTTTAACTGTGAGTCGCATGTGTGCCAGCTCAAGAGAGTGTTTTATGGGTTGAAGAAAGCACCTTGTTCTTGGTACACTAGGATAAATAGCTACTTCAGTGGGTTGGGCTTCACAAAGAGTGAAGCCGATGTGAACCTGTAACACATAGTGGTGGAAGGTAAACTGTTGATCATTGTACTTTATGTTGATGATCTCATACTGACAGGTGATGATCAGTTGATCAAGTCTTGCAAGGAGGACCTTGAAAGAGAGTTTTAGATAAAGGACATGGGGCTCATGCATTAATTTCTTGGCATGGAGATATGGCAGGGAGATGGGGAGTTGTTTGTGTGTCAGAGAAAGTATGCCAACAAGATACTCAGGAGATTCTACATGGAGAGAAGCAAACCCATGGAGACTCCTCTAGTAGGTAACTTGAGGAAGGAGGATGCTACCTCAACGGAAGGAATGGAAGCTATTGTTTACAAGAATCTTGTGGGTTCACTCATATACTTGGTGAACACACTACGGGATATGTGCTATGCAGTTAACCAGCTTATTAAAATGATGGTTAAGCCTGCTAAGATGTATTAGAAGGCGAAAAATCATGTTTTGAGATACCTCATGGGCACTTCTTAGTATGGATTATGGTACAGATGGACAAAGGGAGTGAAGCTTCAAGGCTTCATTGATGCAGATTGGGCAAGGAGTCAATCTGATAGGAAGAGCACATCAGGAGGGATATTTAGTATTGGGTCAGCGGAAATTTCTTGGTACAGTAGGTAACAGAGATCAGTTGCACTCAGTTCAGCAGAGACAGAGTACATGGTTGCAAGCTAGGAAGAATGTGAGGCCATATAGATGAGGAAGATCCTAGTTGGTTTGTTTGGTCAGCAAATGGAGTCAATTGTGATTTACTGTGATAATCAAAGTTGTATCAAACTCTCTGAAAATCCAATTTTTCATGATCGGTCCAAGCATATTGATATTTGATATCATCATCTCAGAGATTGTGTATTGAGGCGGATTATGTTGTTAGACTACATTCCCATAAAGGAGCAAGATGCTGACATTTTGAAAAAGGCATTGTCAAGATGTAAAATCGAGTTTCACATAGACATGATCAGGGTGGCTCGTAATCCCTTTCTTGTTGAGAGGGAGTGTTGAGAAATGGCAACAATAAATTTTGGTTTAATTTGTCCTTGAATTAAAGTGAGAATTAAAATTGAATTCTATTCCCATAGCAACTTGTAAATAGTTAATTAAGTTTAATTAACTTAATTAGCTTACGAATTTTGAGCTGGAAGTATTTATGTAGTCATGTATATATTCTCCCTAAGTTTTAGGGGTCCAGTATGAGTTTAAATTGATTTGGAAATTAGATCACTCAGTTTACTGAGTTAAGTTCAGTTAAATTAGTTCCAACCTATTTGAGGAACTAATAGAGGACTAATAGTTAGTTGGTGCACTAATGCATCCTTGAGTGCTACTCAAGTTAACTAAATATTCCCTCATGAGAAACTCATGCATTGTGATTCTGAGAAAGACCCAGTTGAGACTAGAGTGTGGGGACAATGTACTATCAGTTGTATTATTTATTGGAGTGTAAATATCATGCATGCATCAGAGATTGATCCTATGTCTGGATTGCACAGTTTTGGAAGCATGAATTCCCTTTAAATACGGGTGTTACACTAAAAAATGTCACCATGACTATTTGCAGTTAGTATGGCTCCATCCACTATCATACTATCCTCCTTAGCAAGTCTCATGCCTCTGCTCTGCATGTCAAACTTCAGGAAGAAGAGAAAAGTCATTTAAAGTCAATTATCTCTGGTACGCAGTTTCTTTTAGCCTTACCTGCGGGTACGCAGCCCAAGTTCACAAAACCTGCGTACATATATGCTCTGTATGTAAAGGGGTGGGTGCGTACTCCTGTAAAGGTCAAAAGGCGCAAGTTTCATCTTAAAAAAGTTACTTGTGGTCATTTCTAGAGCATTCTAGAAGTTTGTTTGACGTGTATGAAGCGCCTCCAGATGGTTCATGTACCCAAAGAAAGAGGGACTTATCCCATGAAGAGGGGAGCCTATCCCATTGAAAGAGGGGCTTATCCCATCCATGGTGGAGCTAATTAACTTCCTCTAGAACACTATAAATAAAGGCATTGGGCCAGAGGGAGGAGAGGTTGAAAGCTGAACATTCCTAAGGGTAGATGCTGCTGGAATTAGGACTTCCTTGTGAGAGCTTGTGAGGAGAGATTACCATCTTTACTTGTTTCCATTGGGAGGTGGGTGAGCTGATCAGAGTAAAGGAGGACTCTTGTGGACCCTGGGAGGAGCTTGCACAACACCAAGGCTCAGGTTGTAATGGTTCCTTTTGTTACCTTTAATACAAATTAGTCCATCCTTCTCAATAACTTGTTATCTATGAGTTGTTTCATATACTTCTTGGTCTATATGTTGAATATGCTTTGTTTTATGTTATAATCAGGTGCTATTTAATGGTTTGACTATTGGTGAATGCAGGTTTCGAAGAGAAGGAGGAGCTCATCCGGATCAACGAAGCTGGACTACTACAACAGCGTTTGGTTAAAGGTAAGAGCTAAACACTTGATTTCTCATATTGTAATGCATATTTAGAGAAGGATTGCTCTCTTTTGTCTTGTTTGTCATTAGAAAGTCTTAGACTTCTAGGAAGGTCGGTTGTGTCCGCACTGTCGACTGTTTCCGCATGACAAAATGGCGACTCCGCTGGGGAAACCATGGATTTGTTTGAGTTCTTTTTGATTTCATATTTTGATCTGAGAAACACTGCTTGTTTTCTGGTTTTTGGCTGTTGAACTGTGTGTTTGGGTAGGTTAGCTTAGGGTTGATTTAGTTTTTCTTTTTTCTTAGTTTTGGTCGAAGTACGCAGGCTCTGAGTTCAGCACAGTGCGTACTTGTACGCACTGTTACTGTGTGCACAGAGCGTACCCGCACCTGTCTTAACAGGTTGCCTGCGTACCCTGTTAAAATTAAGAAAAATTTCAAATTTTTGCTTTTTGCTCTTTAGATTTTGCTTTTTATTGGTTTTTCCTGCCCAGATCCATTGGTTTGCTGTCAAAGATCTTCACCTGAACTTGTTCCGTTGGTGTCGAGAGTTTTTGGTGGAATTCATAGAGTTTTTGCCTTAGGGTTTGATTTTTAACTGGTCCTGTAGTGACTTTGGCATTAGAGGTTGTCAAACTTTGGATCTCCCTGGTTTTGTTCATCCCTCTTAGGAGTCGGGCCTGTCATAGAGATCACCCTTGCGAGAGATCTACCTTTGTATCTTCTCTTTGCAAATCTCGAAAAGTTTGTTGATTAAAGCCTTGAATTTCATTTTTGTGAAAAAGAACAAAAAGATTTCGATTTTGTTTTTCGATTAGTTTATGATTCTGCGTAGACTGATCCTTAGTTGCTTTTGACTAAGTAAAACATCCGGGAATCATCCTTGTAGGCTTTTGTCCTCTTTATTTTTGCTTTTAGGTAAATTTCCCTTTAATTTGCTTTTGAGTGATTTTGATTTGATTGCCTTAGATTTGTTAAACTTGATTTGATAAATAGCTTTTACATGCTTTATTAATAGAGGAAAAATACAAAAATTCTTTTGGAAAAAGTTTGCTTTGGTAGCATTTGTAGACTTTGGGAGAAAAAGGAAATTTCGTAGAGTAATTAGCGGTCATGAGTGCATGTTTTGAAAAGATAAAAGAGAATTGTTTCTTTGATTGTCTTTGTTAAGAAAGTTGTTTTCTATAAAATTGCATTCTCTCAACTCTCTTAGCTAAGAGATTCATTGAAAAAGAAAAGTAGAGTAAATCATCTTAGGTGCATCTTTGTAGTGGTTGCGAGTCGAGTCTACACACCACCAGTTTCATCTCCACTACCTTTTGTCTTAAGGAAGCCATAAAATTAACGCTTAAAGTAAAATCAACGTAGTAACTTTTATTTACTAGGGCTCTGAAACACCAATATAGATCAGGCTAGTGTCTTGGAGTAGGAGAGTAATAAACTCTCCAAGACAACAAAACCAAACAAGTAGCTTATCTTGTGATAGAATAAATCCAATTGTTTCATTTGTACTCTGGGAAAGCTCCTCTTAAAGGAGAAGCACGAGCTCGTGTCCGAACCAGTGAGGGGATCAATCCTCCCTCGTTGGGAACGACGCCAGACACGCACGTATTACAAATGGTAAAACTCGGATTAACCATTGTCGAGGAGCCAGGGGTGACTTGTCGGTAAACCTTGGATTATTGTCAAGGAGCTGGCAAGGGGATTGAGCTTGATACTCTGCCCTTGCATGCTGTCGGAGTGTAGACTATTCCCCCAGGTGCATTTGTTGCTGTTGGTAACCTTAGTGACCATTATCTTTAGGATTCTACCGAGGTGACGGTGGAGGGAAGATCCCACTGTACCTGGAGCAGACGTCGGCTAGACTCACTTGGATTTTCCGGGGGGTTCACTTCACTCGAGACGGTTAAAGTGGAGGAACTTGTGCCGGTCTATTCATTAAGCAGGTTGCCGGGGTAACTGTTCCACCCGCCACTTCTGTACTGAATCCGGCGATGTTGGGTTTCATCTCCAACTAGCGTTTTCGGTCTGGAAGGCTACTGTTTGTGCTTGGTTTGACGCCCTAGATTCTTTAGGCGTGTGATTCAAATTTGTTTGGTTCTTTAGAGACTTTAGGTGTTTTGCTTTGAGATTTTTCTTTGTTTGCGTGTGCAGTAGTTAAAAGTTTTTAACTGTGGCGGAATTACCGAGATAGACCCCTGAATCTCGGGGCAAGTCTCCTGAGGCTGTAACCTTAGCCGATTTGTTGAGGAGGTCTCGTAGACTTCGAGGCCTACCTCCCGAAGAGGTTCCGAGTTACTACGAAGGTTTGAAAGTCCTTGTAACTCCTCCTAGTGGCAGTAGAGTAGGTTCACCTGAAGAAGGAGAGTCTTCCTTGGTAGTCCATCAAGATTACCAAAGTCTAGGGACAGGTTATAATCCTGATGCTGTTGCAGTTTCTGAGCTTGCTGGTAGTTTTTCATCTGCTAGTGACGTAGGCGAAGAACCTGAAATATCTGAACCTGTTACTCCAACTTCTAGTGTTCCTGATTCACCTAGGGTAGAAAGAGTCATAACCGAAAATCTTCCTTCTGGATTGATAGCTATTGAAGAACTTGCTCCAGAAGAAGAATTAGGCCCTGTTCTTGAAGATCAACCTACCATTGATCTAAGAGAGCGTGAATCTATCTTCTACAGCCCTCCTAGAAGTACTACTTGGTATCTTTCGTTAACTAACTATCTAGACAACTCAGGGGTAGGTTTTTCTCCACCTCGTACTCCTTTTCCACCTGGAGGTATTTATACTCCTGTAAATATGTCTGGTCAGTCGTCCGTGTTCACTCAATCTTCTAAATCTTTTTTACACGGCGGTCCTTCTGTTCCCACTGGGTATCAGTCACTTTCTGGTACCTTTGCAGGGGCATCTCCTCAACCCATTGATCATGGGTTATTAGCTGGAAACAATGGTAATAAACCGTTGGGTGTAGGGGACATTTACATGATGTCAGGTTCAGTTCCCGTTTCTCAACCTCAAGGTGGCCAATTACCGCCTGGGGGGCAGCCTCAGTTAACGCCTGGGGGGCAACCTCAAGGTACGAAAATTGTGTCTGGGGGGCAACCTCAAGGTCAGTATGTACCCATAGTACAATACTTGCCTCAAGGTCAACCCCAGCCTCAATATGTACCCCAGGGTCAACCTCAGTATCAATATCAACCTCAAGGGTATTTACCTCAAGGGTATCAACCTCAAGGTCAAGGTCAACCCCTATATCAGTATTTACCCCAAGGTTATCAACCTCAAGGTCAATACTCGAGTCAAGGTTATCAACCACCTCAAGGTCAGACATATGTTCAAGGTATGGGAACTGTGCCTTTCAGTTATCAATCCTATCCTCAATCCGGTTATGGATCTCAGTATCCTCAACCTGTTACGGGTCAATACCCCGGAATGATAGTGTGGGATCCATCGCAAGGTCAGTAGGTGATGCAGCCAAGTATACAGTTTTTACCTCAAACTGGACAACCTGTAGTTTCTAGTACACCCCAGCAACCACAACCTGTCCAGTCAACTATTCAAACTCCTGTAACTTCAGTAGTTACTCAGTTGACAATTGCACCTAGTACTCCATCTCAAACGACTGCTGCAACTACCGCACCATCTGTCCAGTCTACCGCACTTACTTCTGGAGTATCGACAGCTCCAGTTTCTACTATCTCTGCAACCACCCCTCAGACATCTTTACCATTGTCTGAATCTACGATTCAAACCACAGTTCAGATGCCTGTAGGGCAGCCTGGTTTAAGTACTGTTGTAACAAGTCAACCTCAATTTACGTACCAACAGTACCAGGGGCAGTATCAACTTGGTCCTGCTATCCAACAACCGGTTTACCAGTATCAACCGTATCCTGGGTATACTTATCAGCAACCCCAACAACCCCAGTACGGTCTGGTTAATCTTGGTTTTCCAGGAGGATATAATATCCCGAATGCGATTCCTGTTCCTAGTTATCCCGGATATCCTCCTCCTGGAACTGGTATTGTGGCCCAGAGTTTTAGAGATCCTAACCGGTAATTGCCGTTTATCGCAACTTTGGATTTACCCGACTTGACGCGCCTAACGAACGATCCAATTCAATATCTTCCGTTCTAGCCGCCAATGCCAAATAAGTTGCCCAGTGATATACCCAAGTTCGAAGGTAAGTCTGGAGAGGATCCGTCAAATCATGTGATGACTTACCACCTCTGGTGTGCTTCAAATTCTATCTCGAATGATTCGATCCGCTTACGTCTTTTCCAGCGTACACTCATTGGTCTCGCGGCCAAGTGGTACATTGAATTACCACGGGCCTCTTTTTACAATTTTAGCTAGTTAACTGCCTCATTCCTTACTCATCTTCAGTTGCCGGTCAGATACGATAACGGTACTGAGTTATTAACTTCATTAAAACAATCGACGTCCACTTATATTTCTGACCATATTCATGAATGGCGACATCGAAGACGTTTAGTGAAAGTTTATATCCCAGACCAAATCTTAGCTGAATGGTTTGTAAAATCATTGTTACCGAAGATTACTGAAGATGTAGCTAAAGCCGGAGTAGTTACTGAGGAGCAAGTCATTGCTCAAGCCCAGTACCTTGACTTAGTTTACACTCAGTCGGGTACGTTGCACGAGAAGATCCTAGATCTTCCTAAGTCGAATCAAATCGTTGCTCCTCCTTCGGGGTCTCATGCTGCTGATGGCATGATTGGTACGGTAAATACTAAAAGTAAGAAGAAATCCTCAAAGAATTCTTCTCCAATTATAACCTTAGCTGACTCCCTGACAGGAGAGTCTTCTCCTGAAATCATCACCGACGTTCACGCTGTAGAATCATCTACGGCTAAATCTAAAAACGGTGGTAAGAAGAAAGGTAAGAAGAAGGATAAAGCAGACAAGGCTCCAAAGGAGAAAAAAGAGAAGTCGGAATCTAATGACGAGAAGCACAAACCTCGATATCCTTGTTTAATTTGTGAAGAAGATCATTTCACAAGAGATTGCCCTCATCGGGCGGAGGTTGTGAAAATCGTTAAGGGTTCCCCAACTCCTGCTGTTTTGAAAGATCCATTTCCAAAGCAGGAGAGTAAGATGATAGGTTCTTCCTCGAGTGCTAGTGAAGAACCCATATTGATGATGTCTCATGTACGGATTGCGACTCGGTCGCAAGATTATGGTAGTAAGAGTCCTGTTGATGGTAAAGAAGCAGAATCTTCTCATTCTAATCCATCAACCTCAGCTCCCGGTTCCGATCCACTACAGATCGAGAAACCTAACCCGGACTTAGTAATCAAACCGCCCGCCAAGGGTATACTTCGAAAGTCTACTTTCAATCCACATGCGAGAGCAGCTCAGAATTATAACATTGTTGAGGATTTAGCTGTTTCACCCTCAGCAATGTCGGCTTTAGAAGTGCTGCAATCATGTCCAGCACAACGCAAATTACTTTTGTCGGCTATAGGAGCTGTTGATATTCAGGACCCGAACCTGATAATCTTCGATCTAGAAAATAGTACACCACGTCTCCCTCATCAAATGGCTTTCCAGATCCCAGTGACAGTCAAAAACAGGCCTATTCATCGGACTGTAATTGATGAAGGAGCTTCTACGTGTATTATGTCGATTCAATGTTGGAGATCACTTGGTTCTCCTGCATTGAACCAATCCCCGACGATTCTTAAGGCCTTCGATGGCCGTGGGTTCCATCCGTTTGGCATTCTACAGGATTTGCCTATAGGGGTTGAAGGAAAAACCGTTAGTCTGGATGTGGAAGTGGTTGATGCCCCTCTAGACTACAACCTTCTTTTGGGTCGCAGTTGGTCTTACGCTATGACAGCGGTTGTGTCATCGGTCTTCAGAGTTATAAAGTTTCCACACAATGGTAAGATCGTGACCATAGACCAGCTGGCTTACTTTTCATCTGACCCAGCCTCTTCAGAGAGTATCCAGCATGTCGGTAAAACGAATATCCCTTACAAGGATATTGGTGTAGGTTTAGTTAAAGATTCCGGTTTACTGGGGACTTTTCCTTTTCCTCCACTCAATGCAGACCCTTCATTTGCTTTTATTCATATGATTACTTCAAACACTATTATTTACGATGATCCTTGGATTGTCCCATCTGAATCTGAGATTGACTCATTCGGTGATGCTATGCCTTTGAGTCCATATGAAATTGCTTATGAAGCAGTGCAGTCTTTTTCCGACCCGAGTTCAACCCAAATAGACCAAATGAATGTGGTCGGTGAAGAATCACTTTTCACATCAACCTCGGAACGGATAGCGTTTCCTGAAGTTGTGTCATCTGATGAACAACTTCGCGAAATCCTAAGTGTAGACGATCTACCATGGGAAGATCTCCATCACAGATCTTCGTTTTTACCTGAGGATGATGACTTTGAAAACGATTTTTCATCCATTTTTACCGCTGAATATGTCAAGGACGCTCAGAATCCCATGAAACATCCTGATTCAGAGTTGAATTTGGCAAACATTTCTCAAACTATTGCCATTGACATTTCAGTCAAAACCGGAACTATTGAGAACATTCATATAGGTGCCTCATGTACAGATGACGAAATTCAAAACTACAAGGCCCTATTCCAAGAGTTCCGCGACATGTTTGCCTGTTCTTATGAGGAGATGCCAGGAATTGATCCCTCCATTGTTGTTCATGAGATTAAGACTTACCTGGACGCTAAACCCGTTCGGCAACGTCTACGTCAGATACACCCTAGGAAAGCGGCTGCAATTAAAGCAGAAGTCGAGAAGCTGTTGAAAGCAGGTTTCATTTATCTGATCCCGTTAACGGATTGGGTTTCGAATATTGTTCTAGTTAACAAGAAACAAGGAACAATAAGAATATGCATCGACTATAGGGATATAAATCGTGCTTGTCCAAAAGACAACTATCCCACGCCCTATATCGATCAAATAATTGATGATTGTGCCGGCAGTGAAATATTTTCCTTCATGGACGGTTTTTCCGGTTACAACCAAATCAATATTCTACCTGCCGATCAACCAAAAACGGCCTTCATTTGTCCTTGGGGGACGTTTGCTTACTGCAAATTACCTTTTGGACTTAAGAATGCCGGAGCCACTTTCCAACGAGCAATGTCTTACGCGTTTCACGACATCAAGCACATTGTGCAACCGTATCTCGATGATTTCCCTGCTCACTCTTTACGTCGAGCTGATCACCCTGTTCACTTACGAGCTATTTTCATGAGGTGTCGGCATTATCGAATTCGGTTGAACCCACACAAATGTGTCTTCTGCATAGAAGTGGGACGATTGCTAGGATTTGTCGTTTCAAAAGCCGGTATCCGCGTCGATCCCTCGAAGGTAGAAGCTATCATCAAATTGCCTCCTCCTTCAAGTTTGCGCCAACTCCAAAGTTTGCAGGGGAAAGCAAACTTTTTACGTCGATTCATTCCTAACTACGCCGAGGTTACAAAGGGTTTCACCCGGTTGTTGAAACAAAATGCTCAATTCTCTTGGGATGAGATAGCTCAGAAATCTTTTGATGCATTTAAGCACACGTTGACCCATGCACCGTTGTTGCATCCTCCCAACTACAACCAGGATTATTTTTTGTACCTCGCCGCCTCCCACTCCACCATTGGAATGGTTTTAGTTCAGGAAGATGAATTCGGAACGGAACATGTGATATATTATCTTAGTCGGACCTTAAATCCAACCGAGTTAAAGTACTCACATGTGGAAAAGTTGGCACTGGCAGCCGTTCAAGCTGTCCAGCGCTTTCGTCACTACATCCTTCTCCGCAAAACTATAGTGATTTCGGATTGCAACCCTATGATCTATATTTTGACTAAACAATTGCTAGGGGGCAAGTACTCCAAATGGATTGTTATCCTGCAAGAGTTCGATTTGGAGTTCGAGAAGTCCAAGTCTAAGAAATCCTTAGTTTTTGCCGAGTTGATGTGTGATTTCCCGCGTGCTGATACAGAGACTGTGGCAGAGGAGCCTATTGCAGACGAATCTTTGTTTCTTATCAGTACTTTAGATCCGTGGTATGGGGATATAATCGTCTATCTCCAAACCCAATCCTTTCGGCCCGAAATCTCAAAGTCGGAGCGTCGGAAAATTCGGTTCCAGTCCCAACAATACAAAATCATTGGAGATACTCTTTATCGTCGTGGGGCGGACTTGATTTTTCGACGTTGCTTAACTCATGAGGAAGCTGAGAGGGTTTTGAATGACTGTCACTCTGGAGCGTGTGGCGGTCATATGTCTGGGTATGCCACTGCCCAAAAGATATTGCGCGCTGGTTATTTTTGGCCGTCCTTATTTAAAGACTGTATTATTGCGGTCCGAAAATGCCACAACTGTCAGGTGTTTGATCGAAAGATGCGCGCGCCACCTGCTCCTCTCCACCCTATAATTGTCGTTGGTCCTTTTGCTAAATGGGGTATCGATTTTATTACTTGTAACCCTCACTCGGCCGGGGGGCATGCGTATATCATCCTTGCGGTTGATTATTTTACTAAGTGGGCCAAGGCGATGCCTACATTCGAGGCAAGCGGCAAAACAGCAGCAATTTTCGTATTCAATCACATTATTGCTAGGTTTGGTGTCCCACAAGCGATAATCACTGATCATGGGCGCCATTTTCGAAACATTATGATGACTGAACTTACAAGCCAGCTTGGTTTACGTCATGATAGTTCTACTCCTTATTATCCCCAAGCGAACGGTTTGGTTGAGTCTATCAACAAAGTCCTAGTCATCATGATCCGACGGATCATTGGTATCCATCGGTCAAATTGGCACAACATGTTATTTTCGGCGCTTTGGGCATACCGAACCTCAGTGAAAACATCAACAGGGTTCACTCCTTTCCAACTAGTTTATGGTTTGGAAGCCGTGCTGCCCATTGAATGCGAAATCCCGTCACTGCAAATGGCCATCGAATTACTCCCAGCTACTTCCGAAGAGGAGAAGCGTCTGTTATACTTAGCTAAATTAGATGAGACTCGACGTGAAGCTGCTTTAGCAATCGAGACTCACGCAAAGCGAATGAAAGCTCAGTATGACCGGAATGTGACCCCTCGAAGTTTCTCGGAAGGAGACCTAGTGTTGTTATATGATCAAGCTAATGATAAGCTAGGCGCTGGAAAATTCGTTCCTATGTGGCATGGGCCCTACATTGTCAAGCGAAAGCTGGCAAAAGGGGCCTATGAGCTAGTAGACTTTGACGGGGACTCTTTGGGTAAACCTAGAAATGGACTTTACCTAAAGAGGTATTATGCTTAAATGATGGGTATGGAGATTTTAGTTAAAGTTAGTTTTTTCTTTCTAGCTAGTATGTGTGCTTAGTTTAGACAGTATGCTTTAGTTTAGAAAGTGGGTTTTTGTCGTTATTCTGGCTTATCTTGGTTTTACTCTTGATATTGCAAATGTCGACGCCTCTCCAAACGTACATTGGATTTGCTGATGGTGCTTGTCGTAGTACACAAAATATCTCTTCCGCAGCTTGGGTTATCTATTCGCCCTCTGACGAGTTAGTTTCTATGCATGGGGTGAGCCTCGGTCAAACAACAAACAACATTGTAGAATACAGTGCAGTGATTGAATTATTATTTGAATCTATTTCATTTGGGATTCGAAGTTTGATAGTGAGGTTAGATTCTGAACTCGTTGTATTACAACTTAATAGAGTCTATGCCATTAGAAATCTAGTGTTGCTGAGATTGTTTTTGAGGGTGCGTCTCTTGGAACGTGAATTTGATTACATTGAATATCAACATATTCCAAGGTCTTTAAACACATTAGCAGATGCAATGGCGTCTCGAATGTTAAATAGACATTTGTAACAATCATAAATGCAAATTTATAAACATTTCATCATACATGTTTAACAAAATAAGCCGGTAATAATGATATATATATAGATAGGAGTGTGTCAAAAAATATACATCGTCTTCGATCATAGGTTTAAAACACCTTATGATCGGCAAAATGATAAGTACAAAAAGTCAAAATGTCACATGTGACTACAAAAGTGACCATCCAGTCACTGGTGATGCTCTCTGTAAGACACCACTGCACGGGCTACCCTACATAGAAATCTCCTAAAAGGCCCCGGGACTGCGACTACATAACGCTGCAGTCTGATAGGAATATCATCTATGGTCGTCTCCGGTATGTCCACCGTCAGACGCTCTATATCCTGCTCCAACTCAGCTAGCATCTCTGCGGCCGCATCCTGTGGGGCCGGTGCCGGTACAGCTGGATGTCTCCTCTCAAAAGCCCGGAGATTGGCTGGACGCCGTGGGCCTACATCTGCATTTTGAACATTTTTACTATCAGTTTGAGGCGATATATATAAAAAACAAAAAAAAATAGATAATTTAAAAACTTTTAGAAAATGAAGTACCTCTGTCATCCCATTGTTCTCCCTGTGGAAGAACCATGTCCGGATCGTTCCGAAAATCCATTCCGGCATAAGGAAAATCCTGAATAGCAAAGACCTGGCCCTCTAGCCAGTGAAAGTAACCATCAGGAAATCAAACCACTGTCGTGCCCTCATCAGGATGCCGGGCCATCACCGCAACCCATCTCGTCAACTTAGGCTCCCGAGGAGCCCCAACTGGAATAGTAAGCTGTTGAGGGATCAACATAGGAACTCTCTCTAGGGCAAAGCTCACAACTAAAGGCCCATACCCAAAGGTCTTTAGTTGTCCATTCTTTACCCTAGTCAGTTGGGCCTTCATGTTGGCCAACACAGCTTCGCACCAGTTGAAAATGGTGCCTCGGTAGCAATCTATCGCTATCTGCATTTGGGACCCGGTGGCAATGTGCAAGGCGGCTGCGCCGCAGAGTCTGGTAACTGTAAAGGCAATTACCATAAGTTCAGGCAGGGATATATATTTGATTTCTATCCCTTTCTCATGGTTTTGATTGTTGCACCACTCTAGCCGGAGGCTAGCAAGGGATTGGCCACCCGGCCTGGTCCCGGAGAGAGTCAGTTGCTCGCCCCTGTTGGGCAAACCAGTGAGAAAATATATATCAGAGGGCTCTATCTCGAGCTGGTGCTCTCCGATGTAAAAGCATTGTTCCTGGACGTTCCACCTTTCAACCAGCCACTCTAAGAATGGCACCTGTGCCCTCATGCCAGCTATGGCCCAGTATTTGTATAGTCCGCATGCCTTCAAAGCATCAATGGAGGGTTGATGATTTATTGCAGCTAAATCGACGTCCTCGTGCTCTCTTTCGCGCCAATCAAGCATGGTGTGCTCCCTGCACATCATAAAACATCTATTAGAGTCCATAAAATTTAAAAATTTTGGTCTATTTTGGAGGTACGAGGGTTTCAAAATGCGTTTTGCGGGGTATGCACCCCGGCCTTTAGGAACAGAGCATCTGAACGCAGCTTCCCTTAAGGCTGGGTGCGTACACCCGGTGTTTTCCCCATTGAGAAAATATCGGGGTACGCAGGTCAGCAATGCATGACCTGCGTACCCCAAAGAGCGCATCTTGAAACCCCAAGACCCCCAAAAAATCAAATAAAAGCTTAAAAATGAATTCTAAACAAATGGAAATTAAGAGAGGGATGTTGTAGAATACCTGGTGAAACGGCGTTCGATTCTGACAGTTGGATTCTCCGCAATCTCCACGGGAAGTTTCTTGCCAAAAGCCCTTTTCTCAAACTTAACAGTGAAATGGTAAAAATGACATGGTAAGAAGTCTTTTTATAGGTTTTTTGGATAAATGAATGCTAAATTTGTTTATTTTTCACCATGAAAGGATATTTTTCAATGTATTTTTGCCCATCTTAAACAGGTATGAGTAATGTGTTGTTTTTGTGTAGGACAAAGGGGCTTTAGGGTAAATTATCATTTTTCACATCAGAGTCATCTTTTAAGCCCTTTTCTGACTCCTAAAACATGAAAAGATTGCCGAGCGTTTCTTTTACACTCGTTAAAATGGAATTAAAAGACGGTCTTCTTATAGCCCTTTTCCGACCGTAAAAACGCGAAAAGATTGTCGGGTTTTTGTCGTTTCAAACTCGATATTGGAAATAAAACGACGTGTCTTTGATCGCTTTTTACTTTTCAGGTCAACGACACTAAACATGAAAGTACTCCTTGGTCGCAAGATCAAGCGGTTCTCTCAGGTATGATTTTATACTTTTTCGGGCTTGAGAGACACAAACTTACGAAAAAGTTCACCTTGGAGTCTTCTTTAGTTTTTTCAGACTCTCTAAAATTGAAAAACGCCGAGTTTCTCCTATACTGGACTCGTTAAAATTTCACAGTAAAGGACCTGTTCGATTACAAACAGGAACGGACCACTCCTTCTTAGGGTCCGAATCTAAACTAAGTTGGACTCATCCGAAGGATGAGCTTATAATCAAGCATATGTTATCCTCCTCAAGCTTGTAAAAAATAAAGAGGTACTTGCCAGAAATGGTGGGGGAAAAGAGAGAAGAATGAACCTATTTGTTATCCTTTGCTACAGAAGAACCTTATCACCGCTCTTGAACACGACACTTTTCATTCACCTGGGTTGGGAAATCCTTTGCCTTAAAAGTTGATTAAACCTCTTTGAAAGTCTTCAACCATTTTGGGTATTAACTTTGGGTCAATCGTCACCAAGCCATCTGTCGTGTCGTTATGTGTTCAAGAGGTCTCTGCAAATAAACCATTCATACGCAAAACACATGTCATCCATTTGACCATCCCTGAGTCA
Source organism: Pinus tabuliformis (assembly GCA_031772625.1). Lineage (NCBI taxonomy): Eukaryota > Viridiplantae > Streptophyta > Pinopsida > Pinales > Pinaceae > Pinus > Pinus tabuliformis. The sequence continues at coordinate 506,626,067 of CM062812.1, forward strand.
GTCCTTACAGCAACATTTCTTCAACTTGAACAATGATTTCGTGTTGTAGGCTTGCCTGCAACGGGTCGCTTTCTATCGACATCAGCACATTATCTAGAAATATGACTCAGAAATCGTCAGTACCTTGAAGTCTGCATGCATCAATGGCAGGTTTCTCGCCTTTGACGACGGTTTACATCATTGACTTTCGATCAAGGGATTTCATGACATGTTCGACATCAACTCATTCATTCACATTTCATGGATTGTACTGGGTACTTTGAGAACCATTAACATTACTGGTGGTCTCTCTCACGCTTGTTAACGGTTTACATCATTGACCGGTAATCAAGTGGTTTCTACCATGCTCGACATTAACTCATTTATTCGCATGGATAGAATCGTACCAATTCGAGAAGTAGAGATGAAGACCTTGGATCTAGTTTCCACCATCCAGGCTGCGAGGAGTTTTGTATTCATTATATAGTAGACTTATCATAAACAGATGGTTGCGTCCATACTGTGTCTACAAAAGTCTATGATTACAATGTACTGCAAAATCATTCTTGTATCAGAGCAGTAGTTAGATTGTTAGTTAAAGTTTTTAATCTGAGTATGGGAATGCCTACCTCAGTGATGATATCATCTTATATATGTCTTTTGTGTTGAATGATTGCAGGTTCTGACCAGGCCCTCCGCAAGATACTCCTTGAAATGATAAAGTACTTCACCCTTCCTAGATCATATGAAACCCTAATCTACTACAGGCTTCGCACTTTAGGGGGCAATCTGTTACACTAAAAAATGTCACCATGACTATTTGCAGTTAGTATGGCTCCATCCACTATCATACTATCCTCCTTAGCAAGTCTCATGCCTCTGCTCTGCATGTCAAACTTCAGGAAGAAGAGAAAAGTCATTTAAAGTCAATTATCTCTGGTACGCAGTTTCTCTTAGCCTTACCTGCGGGTACGTAGCCCAAGTTCACAAAACCTGCGTACATATACGCTCTGTATGTAAAGGGGTGGGTGCATACTCCTGTAAAGGTCAAAAGGCGCAAGTTTCATCTTAAAAAAGTTACTTGTGGTCATTTCTAGAGCATTCTAGAAGTTTGTTTGACGTGTATGAAGCACCTCCAGATGGTTCATGTACCCAAAGAAAGAGGGACTTATCCCATGAAGAGGGGAGCCTATCCCATTGAAAGAGGGGCTTATCCCATCCATGGTGGAGCTAATTAACTTCCTCTAGAACACTATAAATAAAGGCATTGGGCCAGAGGGAGGAGAGGTTGAAAGCTGAACATTCCTAAGGGTAGATGCTGCTGGAATTAGGACTTCCTTGTGAGAGCTTGTGAGGAGAGATTACCATCTTTACTTGTTTCCATTGGGAGGTGGGTGAGCTGATCAGAGTAAAGGAGGACTCTTGTGGACCCTGGGAGGAGCTTGCACAACACCAAGGCTCAGGTTTTAATGGTTCCTTTTGTTACCTTTAATACAAATTAGTCCATTCTTCTCAATAACTTGTTATCTATGAGTTGTTTCATATACTCCTTGGTCTATATGTTGAATATGCTTTGTTTTATGTTATAATCAGGTGCTATTTAATGGTTTGACTATTGGTGAATGCAAGTTTCGAAGAGAAGGAGGAGCTCATCCGGATCAACGAAGCTGGACTACTACAACAGCGTTTGGTTAAAGGTAAGAGCTAAACACTTGATTTCTCATATTGTAATGCATATTTAGAGAAGGATTGCTCTCTTTTGTCTTGTTTGTAATTAGAAAGTCTTAGACTTCTAGGAAGGTCGGTTGTGTCCGCACTGTCGACTGTTTCCGCGTGACAACGGGCTATTCATCCTAGGAATTATGCAAGAGATTAAGGGCTTGGAGAGCTGCAGAATTGGATAAGTATTGGCCAAGAGCTTTCTTCTGAGCTGAGAGAGTTGAGCATACTTGTGCGGAATTGTTCTAGTCAAAACAATATTTGTATATTAACTCATATTTCTAATATATGCAAGATAGATAGCTAGGTTTTGAGTAGTGCCTTTCCCTAGAAACATATTGATTTATCTTATTATTGTTCATATTGTTTTGATCGATCTATTGGATTCTGTTGGTTGAGAGTGGAAGTATATTCTTGTCCTATGCTTTAGTACATTGCATGAGCTTATGAATCTACAGGATTTTCTACAAACACATCAATCAAAAGCCATCCAGGGTTTCCAAAGGCCATCCAACTCAACCCATCAAATAGTGATTCCACCTCATGGTTAAACATCACCGAAATCATCATCTGGATGGTTTCTGTCCCAGCCTTCCAGGGCTCCAGAGCATTTGTTCCAACCCGAATCCCAGGACTAGTAACTCAACCCACGATTGATGCTAGGCTCTGAGCGTTTGTTTAACCAAGGCTTTAGGACTAGTAACTCAACCCACAACTGTTGTCGGGCTTCCAGAGAATTTGTCCAACCAAGGCTTTCAGGACAAGTAACTCAACCCACTAACCGCTTCCAAATCATTTTTCCAAGCAAGGCTTCCAGGACTAATAACTCAACCCAAGTTGTTATAGGGCTTTGAGAGTGTTTGTCCAACCAAGACTACGAGACTAGTAACTCAACCCAAGTTGTTACAAGGTGCAGAAAATCATGTAGATTCACAAGCTCATGCAATGTACTAAAGCAAAATATAAGAATCTACTTCTACTTTCAACCAACGAAAGCCAATAGATTGATGAAAACAATAATCGACAAGAGGAATACAAATCAATAACACATAACACAATAAATATCTAGGGAAAGCCTCAGCTGAAAACCCCCAATATCTGTATTGCATTAAATCAGAAATCCAAGATGATAATACAATGCTTTGTCTCACAAGAACAATCCCAACACTCAGTATAATAAAACCTTAGCTCACAAGAAAGATCTTGGCCAACACTTAGACAATTTTGCAGCTCTCCAATCCACTATTTCATTGCACAATTCCTATGGCTGAACAACCCATATTAATCACGCCCCATTGCATCCAAAGTTCTGCACAACCCAAACTAGGTGCAGTTCTTGATTGCATGCATGATCTATACAACTCACTAAATCACACAACTCATAGTACATTGTCCCTATACTCTAGTCTCAACTGGGTCTTTCTCAGAATCGACATGCATGAGTTTCTGATGGGGAAATCTTCAGTTAATTGGAGTAGCACTAGTGGATGAATTAGTGCACCAATTGACTGTTAACTCTCTATTAGTACCTCAAATAGTTTGGAACTAATTTCACTGATCTTAACTCAGTAAACTGAGTTCTATAATTACAACTCACAATTAACTCATACTAGACCCCTAATATATAGTGAGAACATATACATGACTTCAGAAAGACTTCCAACTCGAAATTTGTAATCTATTCAAGTTAATTAAACTTAATTAACTATTTACAAGTTGCGATGAGAATAGAATTCGACTTTAATTCTCAGTTTAATTCAATAACAAATTAAACTGGAATTTCTTATTGCCATTTCTCAACACTCCCTCTCAACAAGAAAGGGATTATTAGCTACCCCAATCCTATCTCTGTGAAACTCTAATTTACATTTTGACAATGCCTTTGTCAAAATGTTAGCATCTTTCTCCTCCGTGGGAATGTACTCTAACAACATAATCCGCCTCAATACACAATCTCTGAGATGATGATATTGGATATCAATATGCTTGGACCAATCATAAAAAACTAGATTTTCAGAGAGTTTGATACAACTCTTATTATCGTAGTAAATCACAATTGGATCCATCTGTTGGCCAAACAAATCAACAGAATCTTCCTCATATAGATGGCCTCACATGCTTCCTGGCTCACATCCATGTACTCTACCTTTGCCGAACTGAGTGTAACTAATCTCTATTTCATGTTGTACCAAGAAAATACCGCTAACCCAATACTGAAAATCCCTCCTGATGTGCTCTTCCTATCAGATGGAATCCCTACACAATCTGCATCAGTGAAGCCTTGAAGCTTCACTCCCTCTATCTGTTTGTACCATAATCCATACTGAGAAGTGCCCCAGAGGTATCTCGACACATGCTTTGCCACCTTCCAATACATCTTGGAAGGTCTAATCATCTCTTGACTAAGATGGTTAATTGCATAACACATATCTGGTTGTGTGTTCACCAAGTACTTGAGTGAACCCACAAGCTTCCTGTAAACAGTAGCTTCCACTACTTCCCCTGAAGTAGCATCCTCCTTCCTCCAGTTACCTGCTAGAGGAGTCTCCATGGGTTTGCTGCTCTCCATGTGGAATCTTCTCGGTATCTCGTTGGCATGCTTACCCTGAGACACAAACAACTCCCCATCTCCCTGCCATACCTCCATGCCAAGAAAGTAATGCATGAGCCCCATGTCCTTCATCTCAAACTCTCTTGCAAGGTCCTCCTTTCAAGATTTGATCCGCTGGTCATCACCTGTCCGTATGAGATCATCAACATAAAGTACAAAGATAAAAAATTTACCTTCCACCACTATATGGTACAAGTTCACACCCGCTTCACTTTTTGTGAAGCCCAACCCAATGAAGTAGCTATCTATCCTAGTGTACCAACCCCTGGGTGCTTGCTTCAACCCATACAACGCTCTCTTGAGTTGTCACATGTGCGACTCATGGTCAAAGGTTTCAAAACCTTCAGGATGCTTTACATACACCTATTCCTCAATCATGCCATTAAGGAGGGTGGTGTTCACATACATTTGATGTATCATCCAACCCATCTATGTTGATAGTGCCAATATAGATCGGATGGACGAGTACCTTGCTACAGGAGCAAAGGTCTCATCAGAGTCAATCCCCTGTACTTGTGAGAAGCCACGGGCCACAGATCTAGCCTTATGCTTGTCCACACTACCATATGGAACTTGCTTTACCTTGTAAAGTCAATGGGAGCTCACCACTGACTTGTCCTCTGGTCTCGGGACCACATCCCAAACATTGTTACGAACTATGGAGTCATACTCCTCAACCATGGCATCAACCCAAATCGGCTACCGCACCGCTTCATTAAAGGAAGATGGCTTTGTCACAACACATTCTCCCATAATAGCCATGTACCTATTGTACCTCTCAGGTGACCTTCTCTACTTTTTCTGATAATTGGGTGCTCCCACATTCTCTCGTGCGTCATCCAACAATTTGTCGGCCTCTCTCGTGTGCTTTCTTACCTCTCAAGAAGACTCTGCCTGTGTGGATGTCTCCACTCTCGGATCCTCTGCATGTGGCTACTCCACATAAATTTGAGGCTCCTCAACCTTAGGAGCTAAAATTTTATCATCCACATGTAGCTCAATCTCCCTCTCAATGGAAGCTTGCATGGCTTTCTCCTCATCGAATCTGACATCCCTGCGAACCACTGTCATCCTACTAGTCGAAAACTACACCCAATAGTTATGAGGTGTGTCAATGTACCCCACAAATATCCCTAACCTTTTTGTCACTCAAGCTTCTTCCATGCATCTTTGGTCACATGGAAATATACCGATGACCTAAAAATCCTGAAGTGACCAACATCTGGCCTCTTACCGAAATAAGCCTCCTTTGGTGTCTTTATCTCAAGTATTCGATGTGGGCTACTGTTCATAAACCACTCTATTGAATGCCTCATCCCACAAGTGTAGTGGTAGGCCCTAATCATGCAACATTTCCCTCACTTCCCCTACTATTCTTATGTTCTTCCTCTCATCCACCCCATTCTGCTGAGGATTATGGGGTGTCGTCAACTCCCATTTAATCCCATCCATTGCACAAAAGTTCTTAAAGTCATTTGAGACATACTCACCACCGTTGTCAATCTGTAGAGATTTAACATTATTTCCCGAATCTTTCTCCACCAATGCTTTAAACTCACAAAACTTTGTGAAAGTTTGATCCTTTTTATGCATGAAAAATATCCAGCATTTATGAGAATATTCATCAACAAATATAACATAATACTTGTGTTTGGTGATGGATACCATCGAGAATGGTCCACACACATCTAAATGGACTCTCTCTAGAATAGCCTATGTTTGACTGTCTCTATCGTGAAAGGAAGACTTGGTGTATTTTCCCAAATTACACCCCTTGCATGTATCAACTTGCTCAAGCATACCTTTGGGAAGACTGGTAGAGATCTGCTGCAATATCTTCGAAGCCTCATGATGCAAGTGGCCCAATCACCTATGCCACAACTCATCAACGTCTCAGCTCTGCACCCTTTCTGCTTTTGTGCTTAAAGAAGCACACTCCTCTACCTCCAACTTATAGAGACTCTTCACCCAAATTCCTATCTTCTTTACCTGACCCGTGGCTATGTGTCAAAGGAATGCCTTTGCTTTCAAGAAGATCACATCATAGCCTCTATCCTCAAGCATGGAAACAGATACCAAGCTCTTCTTTAGCTTAGGAATATACATAACATTCTTCAAGGTGAGTCGAGCCCCATGCTCCCTCTGAAAAGTAATCGCACCCAATCCAGTAACACTATACTTCCCGTCATCACCCATCTCGAGATCTTTCTTCTCCAGGTCACTAAATAACTATTTTTCACAAGTCATGTGGAATGAAGCAACATTTTTTAAGTACCATACACTTCCCATCATTGATTAAACCATGCATGCAATGAGGAAAAATTCCAATTCGAATTGAGAGGCCAAAGCCTCACCCGCAGCTCCTCCTAAGGACTTCTTCTTGGACTTCTTGAGTGGACAATTTGTAGCAAAATGGCCCAGCTCATGACAATGAAAGCACTTAAATTTAGTCATGTCTTTCTTCTTACCTCCATGATAAGAATCAAATTTGGAATGGGAAGCTTTCCCTTTCCCCATATTCGCCTTAATCGCTAAGGCACATTTCTCTTCATCATCAGTTTTTATGAAGAGCCATCCCTGGTGTTCCTCCTGATCTCATCCTGCATCAAATCCGACCACAGTCGTTCCCAATCTGGAAACTTCTCCTGACCATTGACAAATTTGTGATAATTATGCCAACTCTTTGGGGGTCCTAGAAGAGAAATACTCACCATATCTTCCTCGGAAACCATGATTCCAACACTTCCAAGTTCATCATGACATTGAGTGAACATGGGCATGTATTTTGAAGTAGCCTCGCCTTTCTCCATTTCGAATTTTCAAATTTTGTCCTTTAGTGCCAATTTCCTTTGGTCACTTCTATTCTAATACAAGTGTGTCAATGTTTTCCACATAGCATACGAAGTTTCCTTGCCATGGAGACTCGAGACAATGTGGTCTCGAACTCCCTTAAGGATTACCCACCTTGCCTTTGCCACACACTTCTTCCATTCGGCCAAATTTTGTGCAAGTAAGGTTTCTGGCTTAGGAATTTCTTGAATAATGAATTCCTTCAATCCATTATCCTCTAGCACAACCTCCATTCTATATCTCTAGGCTATAAAATTTGAGTTGTCTTCCTAGGCATACTTGAGCTGCAAACTGTAGAATGCCATCTGTCGATCCTGAAGTATGTATTGCAAATTCGAATTTCACATGTAAGAAAAAACTCAGAACTTCAAAATCTCCTCTAGTATACTATTCTAAGCTCTGATACCATGTATAAAATCTAGTAGATTCACAATTTCATGTAATGTACAAAAGACAATAATCTACTTCTACTTTCAACCAACGAAAGCCAATAGATCTATGAAAACAATAATCGATAAGAGGAAGACAAATCAATAACACATAACACAATAAACATCCGAGGAAAGCCTCAACTAAAAACCCCCACTATCTGTATTGCATTAAATCAGAAATCCAAGATGATAATACAATGCTTGTTCTCACAAGAACAATCTCGCCACTCTATATAATCAATCCTGAGCTCACAAGAAAGCTCTTGGCCAACACTTAGCCAATTCTACAATTCTCCAAGCCCTTATTTCCTCGTGCAATTCCTATGGTTGAATACCCCATATTAATGGGAATCTAGTACATCCAAAACTGTGCAATCCAAACTATGTCTAATTCCTGATTGCATGCATGATCTATACAACTCAGGAAATCATAGTACATTGTCCCTGCACTCTAGTCTCAACTGGGCCTTTCTCAGAATCGACATGCATGATTTTCTAATCAGGGAATCTTTAGTTAACTGGAGTAGCACTAGTGGATGCATTAGTGCACCAACTGACTGTTAACTCTCTATTAGTTCCTCAAACATTTTGGAACTAATTTAACTGAACTTAACTCAGTAAATTGAGTTATCTAATTACAACTCACAATTAACTCATAATGGACCCCTAAAATATAGGGAGAACATATACATGACTTCAGAAAGACTTCCAACTCGAAATTCCAAAGCTAATTATGTTAATTAAACTTAATTAACTATTTACAAGTTTCTATGAGAATAGAATTCGATTTTAATTCTCATTTTAATTCAAGGACAAATTAAACTAGAATTTCTTGTTTCCATTTCTCAACACATGGCTTCCAGAGCGTTTTTACAACCAAGGCTTCCAGGCAACTCAACCCAAGCTAAGGAAACATGAGAACCAACCAAAACAAAACAGGAAATAAACCCACAATCTCCATGGCTATCCAGGAAATGGCAAGGCTAGGATTGTTAGTCCAGGAAATCCTCCATTCCAGTGATAGATCATAAGCAAGAAACTACATGCATGTGCCATGCATGCCAAAACTAGTGAGGAAAACATACATGCAACTTGATACCTGCAAGAAAAACTATTGTAGCTACTGATCCTGATGCCCTCTTACACTTTCTTGCTTTTCCTTTGCCTTCTTGCTCCAAAAATCCAAGCATGCCACACCCTCCAAGGGTGCTCCAAGAAAAATATAAGTATCCAAGAGTATGACAAAGAATAGAAGAGAGCTCCAACAAAACCTGTAAAAATCTTACCAACTCATCCTCAGAAGCCTTTTTATGAATGAGGCCTCTATTTTCTTCATTTTCCATTATTTTCCTCCTCACATGAAACTTGTGACCTTTCACCTCCTTTTTCTCCTAATTTCCATTATTTTCATGATTAAATTCCAATTAATGCCTCATGCCTTTCCAAAACCTTAGTCATTTCCTTTTCCAATTCCCTTATCCATAATAAACCGAATCAACACCCACTAGGATGTTTCTCCCACAATTCAGCTTCGAATACGTGTCCCATCGACCATGGCCTTACATATTTTTTACATGGAATTTTCACCAGGGTTGTTAGAGAACCCTTGCCCTTGGGGGAACACCGTCCTCAGTGTTCAATGACACCTATAACCAACAAGACTGTTGAAAACAAAACATATTGCTAGTGGAGATTTATAACATAGCTGATTGCAGTATTTACAATGACCATCTGCTAAAACATGATAAACATACCTTTTAGCGGAGAATTTATAACACAAATCATTACGGTATTTACAATAACCACATGTACACATACACATTTGCTTCACATAGCAAATAACCATATTGTCTATGGAGCTTTATAAATCCAACTCGATATAGTATTTACAATAATACACACATAAGCACATTTTCTCAACCAGTAAATAAAAATATATGATGCCTGCATCTGAAACAAGGAAATCCAGAGGCTCACATCTCCAACCTAAAATTAATACAAGGATTCACCTCATTCCTAGGAAGTCCATAATCCACTGTCAAAATATGCATCCAATGTCTAGTGCTATAATCATATGCCACTTGTCCTCTAAGTGAACAGTTACCGACTCATTGTTCCAGGGCACACTCCCAATGTGCATTTGATTCCATCTAACAATGATAATGACCAAAAAAAATCCATCGTCAATCTCCCCTTCTCTGCTACACATTCCCTCGAGCAATCTAGTCATCCCCTTTCGTGCAATCACACACCTTCCAAGTTCTGTTGGCACCCCCATTGCGAGGAGTCCATCCCTTGGAAAGGCTTCCTCACATTGGAAGATACAAAAACGAAGGCATATCCCTACCTTAAAATCATCATACTGGTCATAACATGCTCATGGAAATCATAAGTCACTATTGGGTTCCAGTGTCCCACAATGGCCCTTCTCCTGAAGTGCTTTTCCAGCATATTGTTCCATGTTCCAATTTCTTTTGTTGTTGTTGCTAGTTCTTGCAATCGATTTCAATCATCCAACCGGGCATTTCCGTGCTTCCTATACCAAGAACATAACTTCCATTAGATTTAAAATAAATTGAAATAACTTCAAATTATACCTCATTGGTAGCTCGTCAATAAGGTACACTCACAATCCTATTTACTTCCTATCACAACAAGTCAAACTAGCATCTTTGACCAAAGCATCATGTATAAATATGTCACATCACGTTGGCTTGAAACACAACCATCATAGATCAAAATCATAACTCACATGTAACCATCATAAACCATAATCATAGACCACATGTAATCATCATAGATGATAATCATAAATAACATGCACAATAAAACTGAAATAAAATATCGATGCTTATCCTTTAATCAATCCTTGGCTTCCACCTTTGTCCTTATTTTGAATGCACTCCGGATTTGTTGCCGCACCCAAAAAACTCCTAGTGCCTTCTCCTCAACCGTGTGCACACACATATAGTGTACATCCCACACATACAACCACACACAACATACTACACCATGCAATACACACATCTACACCTGACATACAACACATACACCTACACCTAATGTATAACACAACATAGTACATATACTTGCACCCGGTGTACAACACAACACAACATAACACAACACGTATACGTACATAATGTACATCACGAGACATGCATTTGCACACAACGTAGGACACCACAAATGCATACACATACACCCGATATATAACACAACTCATACATCTATACCCAATGTAAAATGCCACACAATACATGTACTTGCACCTGGCATACAACACAACAAAATACATGTACTACATAAAGTACAACACAACGAATACACATGTCACAATACCACAACTACACAATACACATACATAGTATGACATGTACACAACACGACATGTATGACACAAACACAATACCACATCTACACTAGTACCATATGTACAACACATAGCACTGCATATACAACATGTACATAGCACCATACACAACACTGCATATCCACATGTGAACAACACCATATGCACACAACACTGCATATCCATCATGTACATAGCACCATCTATACTTAGCGTTGCATATGCAACATTCACACAACACTATCTGTACCACCCTATACATAACATTGCATAAACAACATGTACACACATTATATATACACAACACCGCATGTGCACAACATCACAGATGCAACATGTACAACATATACAACATATGCACAACAATAGTACCACACATCCAAACCACACTGTCTCTACTAGGTAACCTTGCTTCTAATGTCTCTCTGTCATCCATTCTTATCCTAGCATGCCACGGACCACACAACTTTCATTCTGTTGATGCATCCCTTGGTATAACATGTCCATAACATAGACATAATATAATCACATAATATAAACTCATAACCACATGATACTGACCTCATAGATGTGTCAAGCTACTCTTCCCACTTGATTCCTCATGAACCAGAAATATCTTCATTCCATTCACTTGCATAAGAAATCATTCCTCCACATGAACGAACCCTGACAACCCTATCAGACAGTGACATAGATACATAGATATATAATCATTATAATAAAACAATCATTATCCTGTTAGACAATGACATACATACATACATGTATACATAAATAGACATCAACATAATCATGATCATAACATAATTACTAGATACATAAGGTCTAGGTTAAGAGAACGCCCTTTATGCATGCAACATATGCGCAACATCAAGAACAACAATTCCCAACATAGCCAAGGAATCTGACGCCTCATATCCATTTACTTCACCTTTCTTGTTATCTTTCTCATGACTGTCCAGCCATTGTCCATTTACACCAATGGACCAAGCCAGTCCAACCTACCTTCCGTTGTGCTTACTTATGCACAAAGCTTCATATGAATCTTACATTGCCTTTTGGGTACCACACAACTCTCCCCAAGCTCCATTAAATTTCCTCTTTCCCAAACCAATTCCCAAGACTCAAAACATAAAAGGAAAGACAAGAAACAAACAAAATAAGACCATGAAAATCAATAAAAATGTGACACCGAAACAAAGTGGCATGATCATGCACTAGACATAACAAAACTACCAATAAAGTGCAAGAAAATCACAAAGACCAAAAAGCACAAGACCAACAATAGACACCATGACTCAATTCCCAATGGTCCCGAGTGCTTCCAAGGGAAATTTTAACCTGAGCCTTCTTCAATATTTCATGGTAGACTCTTGCCATGAAATCCCCTACATCATACTACCATAAACACATAATTGTCAGTGCATCATTAAATATAACAATATATCATATATCTTACCTTGTTGTGCCAAGAATGTTGCTTTCAACTCAACACATCCAAGCCATCTCTCAAGGGACTCCAATTCCCTCCACCTGTAACTAGAAACTAGCTAATATACCTGTCAAGTACATATTCATGAATCTAGCACATATCCACATAATTTCATACAAATTAGGGTTAAGAAGACTTCCTTTGTGCAAAGTACTCATTCGTTTGGAATTAGGGTTTCCAAACATAGCCAAAGGAATTCTTTCCCAATTCCTTTCCTTTACCTTTTTACCTTACTGCAATCGAGGCTTCCTATGTACTATCACATCACCCAACTATTAGTTATATAATCACATCAACTATTACCTTTTCATGCTAATACCAAGCATGTGAACTGCTCACAGATGTCAACCAAATGTTCCAAATATCAAGACAATCATATCTATCAATTTGAAATCAACTTTTATAAACAATCATGTCATAACTTATAGTCCACTCATAGTCATTAGACATAATGCCACACCTGTCAACTAGATTCAAGTACATATCAGCTGTCTCAACACATATGTGTTAGTACAATCATATTGAAACAAGATCATTTGAACACATACTCATATTATGCAATTCATCATACATTCAACCAACTTGCAAACATACTATGTTAAATAAATCAACTAGACACCAAACACTCAAACACCAAATAGATGTCATAATCAAACATTCAAGCACAAGTTAGATGACACAAACAAGTTCATACCTTAATGTATCTCAGGGGAGGCAATTTTATCTGCACAATCAATCAAGCTAGCATGATATAACTTCTCAAAACATAATCTTAAACATAAATAAGATCATTCTATCCATAGAAATCACTAACTAACATGTTCACATCATAAGCTTATAAACATTTGTCATCTATCCATAACAATCACATAGGTAGGACCGGTCTAGATTAGTACAACACAATGCAACACAATAAGTCAACTCATACCTGAATGTCATAACGCTAACCATCTTCATAGGCCAATCCAATTTAGTGTGATGCATATAACATTAATGTATAAATGCTATAAACCTAATCATCAAGCTAACTATCATTTAACAACAACAAGATAGCCTATAAGAGACTTCATCAATAACATATAACATAATCATTAGATTATATAATTTAAAACAACAATAGCAATTCATGCAACCACAAGTTATTATTATTCTTAGCTATCTGATACATGTGCATATGAATATACTAACCAACTATCATGTATCAGGTATGTAACCATAACATCAAAATACATGGACATAAACCTAATGTATATAAACCTAATGCATATAACAATCCTTAACTTACTTACCTGCATGCCCAACATGGAAACCTGCATGATGATCTGCTCTTATCCCAAAGTCTACTATTGCAACTTCACTTTGATGATTTGTATCTCCTGCTCTATCTCAGTGAACAAATTAGCATCATAACAACCAATAAAATCATGATGACCTAAATTGCATACAATGACTTCACAATGCATGTTTTACCTACTATTCATGCAAAACTATAACCAATACCATACATGTATAACAACTACATGTAGACATATAACACATGAGTACAAAACCATATACAAATCATTCTAGCTAGGGTACATCCATCAATGCATGACCATATGAACTACACAAACCATGACCTCATGCATGAAAACAACAACCACATCACATGCACTTAATAACATGTGAACATTGACATACATAACAAATGCATATACAGACATACACTTATGCCAACAAACTCCATGACAACACCTTCAACCTTCACATGGTGACATCACTACAACCATGCTCAACACCATGCAAATGAAACAAACACATGCACTACAAGCATAAGAAACACATATGAAACTGGCATGAATGCATGACCAACACATCGCCCATCTAGTCCGAAGGGTGAACCATGCTCTGATACCACTATGTAACACCCTCCTCCTACATCCACCCAAGCAACTGGTTAGCCAGGGTAAACATGCGACGAGAGGCCACTATGATAAGACTCAACCTCCTAGGTAACCTTAAGGAAATGGAGTCGAAAAAGCAAGACCTTATAAACCTCCCTTAGGTGCTTCAGGACCCCTAGGAGCTAATCCACCACTCTAGGTGCCCAACCCCTAAGTTAACCTAGCATTTCAATGAACTAAACCCAAATTCATTCCCATGACAAGACATGCATGTGACTAGAACCATATATTCACTCCCATAATGCCTACAAATGAGAGACTGCAGTCTTTTTTAGCTAGTTCTGTGCCAAAGACTACGAGATTTAAGCCACTTTTTCAGGGTTAGTCTCCAAAACAATGCTTAGAACATGATGAGACTTAACAAGAAAATAAATGACACCAAGGCAAAGCCTCTAACACAAAACTCAATCAAGGGCTTGAATTAACCAAGCATAACCATGAGAGACATTTTGTCAAACAATTAGTAAATATGCAACCTACAAATGTAAATAATAGATTTGAGCATAGGGGTCTCATACTTATCTGAGATTCGCCATGAAGAATTATTTCCTTATCAATTTAACTTCCATACCATCCATTAGGTCATAGAAACATTTTTCATTCATTTACAAGTAAAAACATTATGAGAGCCATACATATCTACTGTCATAAAACATATACATAACCAACATAATAGGGACATAAATATCAATTAAATCAAAATCCATATACACGACATATAGTCCATCATAATACTCATAGAAATACTAGGAGAAATAACCTTTCATTAATGATGCAAAATCAAAACCTGATATGGGACTTCCACGTTCCACTTGACCTAGAATGGCTGAGCCAAATCTTTCTTCAGTGATTCACCCTCGTGCCATATTCCAAGCATGAATATGGGGTCTCATAGAACACATCAATCAAAAACTATCCAGGGATTCTATAGGCCATCCACCTCAATGAAATAGCGATTCCACCTCACAGTTGGACATCACCAAAACCATCATTCGATCAGTCTCTATCCCAGCCTTCTAGGGCTCTAGAGCATTTGTTCCAACACGGATCCTAGGAATAGTAACTCAACCCATGGCTGATTCCGAACTCCTAAGTGTTTGTCCAGCCAAGGCTCCAGGACTAGTAACTCAACCCACAATTGTTGCTAGGCTTCTAGAGCGTTTGTCCAACCAAGGCTTCCAGGACTAGTAACTCAACCCACAAAGGGCTTCAAGAACGTTTTTCCAACCAAGGCTTCCAGGACTAATAAATCCACCCAAGTTGTTACATGGCTTCCAGAGAATTTCTCCAACCAAGGCTACGAGACTAGTAACTCAACCCAAGTTGTTACAGGGCTTCGAGAGCGTTTTTCCAACCAAGGCTTCCAGGAACTAATAACTCAACCCAAGCTAAGGAAACATGAGAACCAACCAAAAAAAAAAAGGAAATAAACCCACAATCTCCATGGCTGTCCAGGAAATGGAAAGGCTAGGAAAATCCACTTTCAATCCAGGAAATCCTCCACACCAGTGACAGGTCATAAGTAAGAAACCACATGCATGTGCCATGCATGCCAAAACTAGTGAGGAAAACATACATGCAACTCGATACCTCCAAGAAAAGCTGTTGTAGCTACTGATCCTGATGCCCTCTTGCGATTTCCTGCTCTTCCTTTTCCTTCTTGCTCCAAAAATCAAAGTATGCCACACCCTCCAAGAGTACTCCAAGAAAACTCTAAGTATCTAAGAGTGTGAGAGAGAATAAAAGATAGCTCCACCAAAACCTGTAAAAATATTACCAACAGGTCCTCATAAGCCTTTTTATGAATGAGGCCTCTATTTTGTACATTTTTCCATTATTTTCCTTCACTTTCCTCCTCACATGCAACCTGTGACCTTTCACCTCCTTTTTCTCCTAATTTCCATTATTTTCATGAATAAATGCCAATTAATGCCTCATGCCTTTCCAAAACCTTAGCCATTGCCTTTGCCAATTCCCTTAGCCATAATAAATAGAGTCAGCACCCACTAGGATCTTTCTCCCACCATTCAGCTTGGAATACATGTCCCATCGACTATGGCCTTATATATTTTTTACATGGAATTTTTACCAAGGCTGTTACCATGGAAGATTTTATTTTGCATCATTCTCGTCACCTTAAGGGCCTTTCTCCCCTTATGGAGGATATACTTACCTAAATATGTAGATTTAATCTTTCCACCACCATAGGAACTCTTACTTCAAGGGTCACTTTGGGTGTTACTCAAGGGGCTAAACCTTTCATTCACAAAGTGTTTGACCAGAGTCTTCCACCCTATCCTCATTCCCTTTTTACTCATACCTCATCATCCATATCTCTAGGTGGGGGTGTAGACTTGTATAGATCTTTCCACAATCCTTTCCTAGAGTCCATTTTGGGTGACACTCATCCCATGCCAGAACCTAGTGTGTCCACACCTATTGTCACAAATGGTATCCTTAAGATCACTGCTATACCTTCCTCTACAACCACATGTCATTTCCACAATACGTCCACTAATACTACCTTCTCATACCAGAATAATATTATGATATCATTTTTCACTCCATTTAGTATGTCCACTATGGGTACCTCCACCTCATCAAACATGCCCCTTCTATTGATATTTAGAAAATGATATGGTTTAGCTATGAGTAGAGTACCCACATCATGGGTTAGAGGTTTGAAATCCTCATTCACTTTCGAATCCACAAGGTATATTGTCAGTTCTAGTATATTAGTAGGGAGTACCTTCATACCCAATGGTGGGTTCCCATTTGGTTGGAATCCTTATACCCAATCCATGTCATTTGCTATCTCATCTAGTGGAACTTTCATTTCTAGTGGGTTCACATCTCCTTGGGGGAGTCAATTGTTAGGGGGATCTACGTTCTAGGGGGGTATGCTTTTCCTTGGAATTTCCAAGGGGTTGGGAACACTTTCCCTATTAACACATTTAATCCTTGGGGTACCAATATTTTGGGTCAACTTTTTGGCACACCATTTCACTTAGGAGGCCATCAAAATTTTAGGAGTCCTTTTACCATTAGGGGAATTTACCCTAGGGGAAATAACCTTCATGGTGTTTACATGGGTGCTGAAGTTAAAAACTCTAGTCAAACCACTTCCTTGAATAGAAACCATGTTATGGGTGAAGCACCTCTCCTACACTTGGTTCAAAAGGGGAACCTACCCCTTGATCATTGTTCATCTCACCCTTCTTGGAAACCCTTGTAGTGCTTGATTTTTAAAATTTGATGAATGATCCCACTAAGAAAAATCATGCATGACCTTTGGTCCCACCTAAACTTCCAATAGACATACCCAAGTTCAATGTTAAACTTGGAAAATACCTTACAACTCATACTACCACTTACCACTAATGGTGCTCATTCAATTCCTTCATGGATGATAGCATTAGGATGAATCTTTTCCAAAATACTTTTACTAGTTGTGCTTCCAAATCGTACATTGATTTAAAGAGTGTTTTGTATGATAGCTTTATATCATAGGATTTTTTAATCATTATCAACTTCCTCTTAGGGATGACATTGGTATCGAAATACTCTCTAACGTCCATCAAGACACCTCCACCCACAATTCTGATCATATTCATGAGTGAAAAATGACATGAAGACTATTCAAAATCAAGTTTCTTGATGATTTGTTGCATGAGTGGTTTACTAAGTACTTCTTGCCTAGGATTGTTGAATATGTTGTTAAGGTCAAATCCCAAACTAAGGATCAAGCCATCATGTTTTCCCATCAACTAGAGTTGATTTATTCTCAAGAAAGTATGTCATATGAGATAATTCCTAATTCTTCTCGATCATCAAAAAATCCATTGAATGATGAGCCTAGAACCAATGCCAATGGTGTAGTGGAGTTTGTATTACTAAGGAACATAGGCTAGCTAGCCACTCAAATGGGACAAATGAACATCTCTTCTGGTGCCATGGATGCTAATCCTACAACTCAAAATCCTAGTTCTCTTGTTGAAACCTCCAAAGTAAACTCTATCCATTCCACACCTACGAATAATATTTAGCAAGTAGGAGGTAAGAAGAATGAAACTAAGTCCAATAAACCTTCGAATATTGAACAAGGAGAATGCCGAACCTAAGACACTGTTAAGGGTGGCATAAAAGTGAAAAAGAAAAAAAAATATTTGCAATATTTTTGGGGAATACCACCTTACTCATGAGTGTCCCAAAATGGATGAGATACATCTATATTTCTTGAAATAACGCGTCTCTTTTCAACCTACTATTTTGACAAATCCATTTTGGTTTAGCAACAACACATTGTCGCAAGCCCTGTACCTCCTCAACGTGGCGAGTGGGAAGAATTATTCTCAAAATTCCTCATCATCAACATAAGATATCTTCATGGTGGAACATCCAATGAATGTCACAACCATAGCACATAACTATGAGAGACTTGAGAGTAGTACCTCAATATTGGAACCTATGAATCCTCCTCCACTCAACAATATTCTTCACTTTGACAAACCATTGTTGAACATTGTGGCATGCACTACTAAAGGAGAACTTCGTAATATTATGCATAATTGCAATGCAAGGGCCACTCATAACTATAGTATTATTAAGGTTCTATCTTAAGCCCTTACTGCTATGTATGCAACCGATGTTTTACAAATTTTCCCAACACAGTGCAAGCAACTCTTAACTTCTATTAGTGGATTGGATCCCTTAGGTTCAAATATTATAAGCTTCGATCCATCCTCATGGAAACCATGTCTTCTACATCATCTAGCATTCTAGATATTGGTCCATGTCTTTGGAAAATGCATTCATGGAACCATTTTGGACAAGGGGGAATATATTTGTATCATACCATCAAAGTGTTTTAAATCTCTAGGTTCACTGACTTTGTCTATGCTTAACGCTATGTTAAAGGCATCTGGAAAGCATACCTTAAAACCTTAATGGGGATTTTCCTATATTTTTTATCAAGCTCAGGGGAAAATTATATCAGTTAAGGTGGATTTCATTGATGCACCCTTAGATTATAACCTCTTGCGCAAGTGAACTTATTTGTATACCATTACTATTATTTTGTCATCCATCTTCTGTGTCATGATTTCCCCCATTCGGGTAAAATAGTCTCTATTGATGAGTTGATGTTCTACAAGCTTGACTTTCATTTCCACAATAGTTATTCAATTCTATTTGTAGGATATTCCCCTTCTACCATTGAAAGCATTAGAGAAAGGATGTTCAAATACTCTTTGTTAATGGGAACTTTTCCCTTTCTCCCTCCTGCATTGTCACAATTAGCCAACACTATTAACATGATCATGTCCATCAACTATGATTCTGATGGGTATGGTGATTCTTGAATAATCCCTTGATCCAGGGGATCAGTAAAGTGCTCAAAATTCAAAGTGTTCAAAAGTGCTTGAAACGGTGCCAAAGCATAGAGCTCACATACCTAAATCCAACGTAACTTGAATTGCTCAAAACCAATATCATATGCCCCGATATTGCATTCTGATCATTTTCCCAAATAGGAAAACATTTTGCAGGTTGGATGCATGACTATTGACTAGGCAGTCTGTACGCTGAGTGGGCAGACTGGCTGTGCAAGTTGACTGTACATTTGGGGCTAATGGCAGGTTGCTAAGTGGCCTCACGTGATTGGTTTAGAGTTGATGGTTTTTTAGTGGTTGATTGACGTCGTTTATGTGGACCTATGAATGCGAGCCACGTGGCCCAATGGTAGGCCATCATGTGGCATCCCGGGTTGGTGTAAAATTTTGGTTCATGGTTGAACTAGCCTCCATAAGAATTGAACGAGAGACCCCATGCATGTTAGTGCAACGCCTTACCGCTACACTATATGGTGGTTCTTAACATACATTGAATCAAACTTCTATTTAAGTTTTAAACAGATAAGTGTTGGGGGATGGGGCCAAGGCTAAGCCCTAGCACTCGGTCACCTTACCGCCTATGAGACCATAGGTAGAAGGGAGCCGAGGGCTTGAGCTTAGACTTGGCCAAGGTTCCACAACCCACAATACAACCAATGTGTGGGAGGTAGGCACTAATAAATCAGGAGCTAAGGTATTAAGCCGCAACCCAAGATCCAATTGTAAGCCATGTAAGTAGAGGTGGGTAGGGCAGAGCACTTGGCAACGGTTCGAAGATTTGGGGGCTCAAGGAGTAGACTAGGTCGAGATCATATGGTGACACACAAGACTGTGGGTGCAAGCAAAAGGATCTGAAGTGTCAGTCGCGTAGTTTTGGGGACTAGCCTTGGGTTCTATGGTGCGATAAAACAAAAGACATGGAGGTTGAGGGTCCTATGACGATGGGGGCAGGCAGTTAGCCCCATCCCCCAGGCATATGGCCCATACGACCCTATTTTTCTGCCCGAAGGGGTTAGAGGGCATTTAAAGTATTCGACAAAATGCACCCGAAATGGCAGGAATATCATCGACGCCAGGCGAAAATGGCACTTGGCATGTTCGGAAAAGGTGCAATTCGTAGAACAGTTAATAGGAGAGTGTTGTTTGTAGAGAAGTTAGTAGAAAAACTTTTAGAGAGCATAACTTCTTCAGTTTTTGGCTAAATTGAACTGAACAAGAGCCTAGTTTGGGGTTTTTTACTATTCTATAGTTATTGGAGACATAATTTTTACATTCTAAGCACTGTAAATCCATGTAAACACAAATTTGAGCACTTAATGAAAGAGGCCCAACATTGGGAGCTGGACCAGGAGATGTAGTCCAGGAGAGGGGAAAAATCCTTTATAATTTTGTTGTCTTGTGTTTCTGATATGGTATATTTATCTATGTTTTTATGTTGTTAACTAAATTTTAAAACCATTATTTTATGTACTTTTGAAAAGTGATCCATTGCCTAAAAGAGATAAAAATTTACTTGCAAATTTTCCTGTCACCTTCAAGTTTTCATTGGATATTAGTTTGGTATTAGAGCTCAAGGTTATTTTGAATGTTTGATTTTGTTTGCAAGTGTTTTCTGATGCTTATAAGGTTGAATATCAAAAGAGGAGAAGGAGAGCTTGTGGAGCCAAGGTCTCAAATTGTTTCAAGGAGAACACACATATCTCAAGCTTCACCAATCATGGCACATGAAGAAGGTCATGAAGGGATGTCTGAAGATGAGAGAAATTTCAAAAAATATTTCTTTGAAATGTCTAAAATGGTGAAAGTTCTTTATGAGGAGAGGAACTCAAGGTTGCAAGGAGAGAGCTCAAAACCTCTAAAAGGAAATGGAGAAAATGGAGAAAGACCTCCAAAAGGGAATGGAGGGGATGGTGACAAGCCAACACCTTCACTTCCATCCTCATCCTCATCCTCATCTTCTTCTACTTCTACCCCTTCACAAAACCCTCCAAATTCTTCAAAGTGACATGGTAAAACTCCTTTGTTAAAGCTTCAAATAAAGTTTGAATTTCCTATGTATGATGGAGAGGTAAATGTTGAGAAATTAGATAATTGGCTTTGTCATATTGAAATGTAGTTCAAGATACAAAGAATAAAGGATGATGCATCCAAAATTCAGCTTGCTTCTGTTAAGTTGGAAATTGCAGCACTCATTTGGTGGGAGGCCAAAGCTGAAAAGGACATGGAGAAAAGTGGTAAGGTTTTATCCTCTTGGAATTATTTTGTTGTTGTGATAAGAAGAAAATTTTATCCATTAGCATAAATTCAAAAAACTATAATGGATTGGAAAAACTTTAGACAAGATAAGGGTCAAAATGTACGAAGATATACTCAAGAATTTAGGAAAAGATCTTTGATTTTGGTTATAGATTTATCCTCTCAAGAATCTCTACTAAAATACATTGGAGTTTTACATAGTTATTTGAGACACACAATTCTCATGTTTAACTCTACAAAGCTAGATGAAGATTGTGTAGAGACAACTCATTTAGAAGAAAGAGGGAAGAATGTTTCTGAAGAAACTAGTAAGAAGTTATTTAAGTCTGGAGACAAAGGAAAGGGGAAGTTCAATGGAAAGGATAAAAAGAATGCTTCAGTCAAGAAGGAGGGAGAAAAACTCACATGTAAACATTGTTCAAAAGAAGGCCATGATGAATACCACTGTTAGAAACTTCATCCTCAAAAATTTTAACAACAAGGAGAAATAAAATATTGTTGCAACTACACAACAAGATTTAGGATTTGATTCTGGAGATGAAACAAAAATCATAGCCATGGGATTGAAAGGTAAGGATCCTATTGCAAGTACTAGTTCTTCTAGAAAGCTCATTGAAACTCAAAATGAAAGAGAAAGAATATATATTTTCCATGTTAGAGTCATCACAAAACATAACAAAGTAGATACTTTGTTTGATAGTGGATCACAAGAAAACCTTCTTTCAGAAGACATTGTCAAGAAACTAAATTGGGAAACCATTCCTCGTCCTAAACTTTATCCTTTGGGTTGGGTATGTGAAAATTCCAAATTGCAAGTGACAAGAAAATGCATACTTAAAATTTCCATTACTGCAAATTTTATTGATGAGGTAGAACTTGATGTAGTACCACTTGACATATGCAAGATTGTTTTGGGAAGCCCACACTTATATGATAGGAAAGCCATCTTTCATAGCCATGAGAACAAGTATCATTTGTTTAAAAATGGGATTGAGTGTATTGTTAGATCACATCGCAAGAAGTTGAATTTGTCTCTTGTGAATGTTGGAAAAATGATGAGGTGTGTAAATGATAGTCAGAATTTTGCATTGTTAACAATTAAACACAAAGATGTTGAGGAATTTGAAACCTTCCAAGAATGTGATGCAAGATTAAAACATGATTTTGTTGAGATTGTTAACACATGTGGTAAGATGTTTCAGGAGTCTAACATGTTTCCTTCTAAAATAGGAAAATAACATGAAGTTCAATTGCAATAGGACGCATCACTTTTGAACATTGGTATGAACAAGATTTCCAGTGTTAGAGAATTCAAGGATCAAGAAGAAGATGCAAGAGCTACTTGACAAAGGGAACATTAGTTATAATACATATTCTAGTGGGTATCCTAATGTTTTGTCTTTGAAGAAGGATGGTGCATGTTGATGGCGATAACATTTGGTGAAGAGTCAAGCCAAGTACAAGGTTAGACATGATAAGCATCGCGTTGACCACAATTTTCAGGTTGGAGATGAAGTAAGGCTTTGCATCAGCAAAGAAAAGATTAAAGGTGAAAATAAATTGAAATTGGGTGAGCCTCCTTTGATTGAAGACTCGGGAGAGGATTTTTAGATTCTTTCAATAGAATTTTTCTCTCCTAAATATCTTGAAGAATTGCAGCAAGATCCTATCCTTGACAGAAAAACAAGAACTTCAAGAAGAGGGAATGTGAAGTACCTTCATATGGGGCTCAAAGGTACAAATCCAAGAAAATCCAAATGGATTGAGATTGGAAGGGTGAGGGAACTGTACCCTCATCTATTTGTTGACTAAAAATAGTCTTTTGGAGGTCCAAAAGCTTCTAGTTGGGAGGAGTGATCTAGGGGATCAGTAAAGTGCTCAAAATTCAAAGCATTCAAAAGTTCTCTAAACTGGTTCCAAAGCATAGAGCTCACCGACCTTAATCCAACGCCACTTGAATAGCTCAAAACAAATATCGTATGCTCCAGATATCATATTCTGATCGCTTTCCCAAACATGCAAAACTTTTACAGGTTGGATGCAAGACTGCTACCTGGGTAGTTCATACGCTAGCTGAGCAAGATGACTGTCTAAGTTTACTATACATTTGGGGCCAATGGTATGCTGCTAAGTGACCTCACGTGATTGGTTCAGATTTTATGGTTTTTGATTGGTTGATTGGCGTGGTTTATGTGGACCTATGAATGGGAGCCATGTGACCCAATCGCAGGCCACCATGTGGCATCTCGAGTTGGTGCAAAATTTTGGTTCATGGCTGAACTAGCCTCCATAGGAATCGAACATGTGACCTCATGCATGCTAGTTTAGCTCCTTACCACTACATTGTGTGGTGGTTCTTAACATACATTGCATCGAACTTCTATTTAAGTTTTCAACGGATGAGTGTTGGGGTACAGGGCAAGGGCTATGCCTTGACCCTCAATAACCTTACCGCCCATAGGACCGCAGGCTAGAAGGGAGGCGAGGGCTCGAGCTTAGCCCCAACCCAAGGTTCTGCAACCCACCATACACCCAAAGTGTGGGAGGTAGATGCTAATAAATTTGGAGCTAAGGTATTAAGCCATATCCCAAGGTCCTATTGTAAACCATGTAATTGGAGGCGGTTAGGGTAAAGCGCTTGGCGATGGTGTGAAGATTTGGGGGCTCGAGGAGTAGCCCAGGTCGAGATCATATGGTGACACATAGGACTGTGGGCACGGGGAGAAGGATGCAAAGCGATGGATGTGTATTTTTATGGGCTAGCCCTGTGATCTATGGTGCGATAAAACCAATGACACAGAGGTTGAGGGGCCTATGCTGATGGGGGTGGGTGGTTAGCCCTAACCCCCAGGCATATGGACCATATGACCATATTTTTCCACAAGAAGGTGTCAGAGGGCATTTAAAACATTTGAAAAAATGAACCCAAACTGGCAGGAATCTCGCCAATGCTGAGAGAAAATGGCGCTTGGCTATTCTAAAAAAGGCACAATTCATAGAACAGTTAGTAGGAGAGTGCAATTTGTAGAGCAGTTAGTAGAATTTTTTTTGGAGAGCATAACCTCTTCAGTTTTCAGCCAAATTGAGCCCAACAAGAGCCCAACTTAGGGTTTTTGATTGTTCTGGAGCCATTGGAGACATAAATTTTACATTCTATGATCTAGATTTAAACAAGAATGCAACAAATTATAGATATAATCATAAATACAAAGATGCAGAAGAAATAACACTTCATTTCATTAATATCAAATACTGAAATATGTTTACAAACAGAATGGAAATAAGCCTAGATTGGGCGATGGTAGCTTATCTCTGAAAAGATATGCGGCGGCTACATGCCTTTGAACTGTGTTATAATGAGGCTCAAAGGCCTATTTATTATTCGAAACAATAGAAAACCCTAAAAATCCAAAAACCTAACCCTAGGAGATGAAGTGCTAAAACTGTGGGTCCCGTTTGGGTAAATTGGTACATCAACTTCCCAGGGTCGTAACTTTGGCATACAATCTCCGTTTCGCTATCATAATACCTCGTTTTGAAGATCTCGAAGAGAAGGCCAAAATCAAACTTGCAAGCTAGTTTGGGTTGATTTTGGTCTCTCTGCTTTCCCTAAAAACGTCGTTTAGGGCCTCAAAACAGCTCTGGAAGTTGAGGACCCAAAAAATTGCCAAAAATAGTAAGTTGTGCTACAAGTAAGGAAACCGTAAAACTGAAAGAGACAGTGTTGGGGGTCCAAGTGGAATAGGTGGGTGGCCACCAATATCCACCTAGATCATTCTAAGCACTGTAAATTCATGTAAACACAAATTTGAGCACTTAATGAAAAAGGCCCAACATTGAAAGTTGGATCAGGAGATGTAGCCCAGGAGGGGTGAATTCCTTTTATCATTTTTCTATCTTGTATTTCTGATATGATATATTTGTCTCTTTTTTTATGTTGTTAACTAAGTTTTAAGACAATTATTTTATGTACTTTTGCAAAGTGATCCATTGCGTAAAAGACATAGAATTTTACTTGAAAATTTTCCTATCACCTTCAAGTTTTCATTACAGATCATCCCTTCTCCTACGGGTATTGACATGTATTACTATTAGATGCCTTTGAGCCCCACTATGTTGGCTTATTAAGTTATTTAAGTGGAAACTGCTAATCCTGAGCCAATTTCTTCCCATGATTTTGAGCTTGATGCTTAATCCTTGCCTAAATGGGTTATCAATAATTCTAGTACCTATGACTTCCTTAATACTACATTTCCATTTTATGAATCCATCATGTCAGTCATGATGAACTCTGATCCACCTTGGGAAGAATGTCATAATCAATCATCATTCTTCTCGTGTTTGAAACACTTAAATGAAAACTTACACAACCTCATTTCATCATGAAATGTCAACTAGGCATGAGATCCTTACATGATACATGATGTGTTCCCTAAAGGGAACTTTATGAACATCTCACTTCTCACACACATTGATATTTAGTAGAATCATGGGGTCATGGAAAACATCATGATTGGAGTAGATTTTACCCCAGATGAGAATGCTACCTATACCTCTCTTTCCAAACAATTCAATGACATTTTCACTTGTTCCTATGAAGAAATGCTTGGCATTGATCTTTATCTTATAGAGATGTTACTTCATGATTTGTCTATTTATGTAGTTCCCTTGATAGAAGGGGTTTCCAATATTGTTCTTATCACCAAAAACTAAGGTATTTTTCATGAATGTGTTGGCTATAGTGATCTACATCAGACATGTCCAGAATGGGTTTCCCACCTTGTTTCTATTACCAAGAAGTAGGGTATTATTCATCTCTATTTTTAATATATGGATATGAATCAACTATCTCCAAAGTGGGTTTCCAACATTGTTCCTACCATAATAACTAGGGTATTCTTCATGTATGCATCCACTACATGGTTTCACCTTGGGCACCCCACAAGATCAAAACTTGGATGGGAGTAGTCTCATAAAGAGCTGCAATTGGATCTATTTTAAGAAGTATAATGCGTAGATCTCTACGCATGGTGCCTTGTACATATGTAATTAGTATGTTGTTACTATTTTCTGCATGTGTTTCACATTTCAATCCACTAGTTATCATGTTTGGTACTTGGTTTGTAGATTCACGTATCCCCGATGGGAGCTTCATTAGGGGAACAATACCCTACCACGTGCATTCATATTGGGGGATATATATTGAGGAAAAAATGACATGATATATTGAGCATATAATAGGGGGTAAAGAGTTTTTGTATTGACAAGTATAAAAAATAGAGCTCAAAGTTAATGAAAAAATATAAAAGGGTATAAAAAAATGTTAATGAAAAAATGGATACCTATAATATCTAGTGAAATTAGGGGTTTTTTAAATTGGGAAGCTATATTGGGTTCATATTCGTATGGGGTTAAATAATCTGATTTTTAGATATATTTTCCAATATGTAGTTAAATTATGGGTGTTTCTTAGTATTCCATGAATGCACGTGATATGTCATAGGTTCATTGAGTGGAGGCCCCATAGTATTCCCTTTGATCTACCTAGGATATGTATATGGCACCATCAACAGTTCCTAGAACATTGCTTCTACAACATGGGTACTCTTTTCACCTACTAATGCACTTTTAAGTTCAAGGGGAATCTTTCTAGCCCTTGCCAATAACAATGTAGTAGAATATAATGTTGTCATTGATCTCTTACTTGAGGCCATTTCTCTAGTCATCTGTTAGTTGGTGGTCAATTTAAAATCTTAGCTCATGATATCACAGTTGAATCACATTTATCAGGTCCTGAACCTTATTTTATTTCATCATTATCTCAGGCTACCTCTTTTTGAACATTCATTTGATTACATGATTTATCAACATGTCCCTCAGATTTCTAATGCATTGATTGATTTGTTGGATAACCATGTATTGGAATGGAATCTGTCACATATATAATATCAATATAGCTAAACATGTATGTCCATAAAGCACATGGGATCTAATGCATCATTGACATGTCCATAAGTAAAGACTAAAACACATGTATATATATAGAATTTAGTTTGCATAGATCATCCAAAACACACAAAATGGTATAGTGCCAAAATTGGGCTCATGGGCCTAGGCTCATAAGCCTATCACACATATACTAATGTCCAAAAAAATTCCCCTTAGGGAGCATACATATTATTATCATAGATATTATTATCATCAGAGTCTTTGCGTGCTCAGTAACACATAGCCATCCTAGCCACTCAATGGAGAAGCCAACTCATCTAGTTGGACACACCTACAGTTTGGCCCTTCATGTTGATCCAAATTGGATCCTTAAACATTTCTCATGACTGTTTCAAAATTATGTCAGATCAAATCTTATGAATAAAAAGTATCAGAAATGACCTCTAGACAATGGCAATTGTGGCCTGCACGGAACAACGAGGACCCTTGGTCAAAGCGCGTTGATCGTTTGCCCATGGAGATCGTGCATGGATGGAAATTGGCAATCGGAAGCCCAGATCCAGAAACAGAGGCAGTTTCTGATAATCATGTATCGCAGGACAAAACCCTCAGAGAAGGAAAGCCTCGAGCGCTCGGTCACGAGGGAAAACAGGAAACCATGCGGAAAATGTCAGAAGGCGGGTCCCATGCCCAAAACTAGTAGGATATCGAGTGGATTTGAGCGGTAAGCGAGTTTGGCCAAGTTCAGCATGATGCCATACACTGGGTGACGCGTGTCCAGCAGATGAGAGAGAAAACCGCTTACATCGCGTGAGTAATGGTCGAGCAACTTACCCACGCGATATAAACGGAGACCGTAGGATCTGGAGGCTCCAGATCAACGGCGGAGAATTAACCCGATGGATGACTGGATTCGATGGGAAAATAGACTGAGGCACATAAAGATTTGAGGTCTAGCATGACCGATGTGCTAGAAGAAGGATTAGTTTCGTGGGAAAATCTCGGAGTAACGGAAATAACGACCATTCAAAAGAAAACTGACACGCAGTCCATAAGGCAACAAGTGGCCACCTCTCTATGCAGCGTTGCACAGCGACGACGACGCAGAGTAGGGGAGTTCCAGCAGACAGAGGCAGGAGATCCAGAGAGCTAGGAAGCAGAAATGAATAGTCAGGGAGCATATTGGCTTTAAGCCATGAACAAACAAAGAGCAGGGGGGACAGAAGTAGAGAAAGAAGCTAATTGTAGAGAACAGAGAAGTCGAGCTGACCTGCAGAGCAAAGGCAGCATCGAGCAAACAGAGACACAGAGAGTCCGAGAGTCTATGAACTCCAGAGAGGGCTTGAGAGGTTCAGGCAACTCCTCTGTGTATACCTGTCCGGTATTGAGTACCAAATTGGGCTCATACCATTGAGAGCAGTTGAGGTCGAGACCCAGTAAGGGGGAGTTTGTGTACTCTAGAGGCTTAGGGAATCCAAGTACCACCCTACTGATCATCATCTGTTAAGTGAGACTCAAAATAAGCTCCTTATTGTAAAATCTATGCTTTAAGACACAATAAAAAATGCCACCACTGAAGGCTGGACTAGGAGACGTAGCCTAGGAGGATTGGGTGAACTCCTTATTAAATTTGTTGTGTTCTGTATTTGCTTACTGTGTTTCTCTTACTATTTCAAGTGTCTGTGTATTTCGCAATCTTATCGATCCATTGCCTAAAATAACATAGACACACCCCAGCACATGAGTCTGTAATACCTTCATTAATTAACTGAGATCATTCACGAGTGATTTTCAGATCAAGTGGTATCAGAGCTCCTAGGTTGTTTAAGGTTAGACAAGCTTGTGTTGGATTTTGCTGTTGAATGCTAACTAGATCAAAGCTTAAATTAGGAGAAGGAGAGCTGGTCAAAACTAACCCAGAGATTGGAAGAGTCTATCCTTGGAAGAAAATGTCAGAAGAAAGTCCCTTGGGGCCAGACCCTCAATTTATAGATAGTTTCCTGGCCATGAGGTCCATGGTAGAGGAAATGTATAAGGACTTTAGGAAACATAAAGATGAGGATTCATCAGGCTCCAAACAAGATAAAGGAGAAGAAGAATCTCTCCTCCATGACCACTCAAAAGGCAAAGGGAAAGAAGAAAGTTTTCTCACACCTCCTAATAGCCCTGAACATAAAAAGCAGGCATCTTTGATTAAATTAGATGTTAAATTTGATTTACCAATATGTGATGGAGAGTTGAATGCAAAGTAGTTGGATAATTGATCAGACAAATTGATGTGTATTGTAGAGTGCAGAGTATCGACTCATACAAGAGTAAGATTCAGCTGGCCAGCCTACACCTCGGAGGCACCGCCTTGGTATGGTGGGAAGGTAGGTCACAAGCTGACATGAAGAAACATGGTAAGATTCTTTCTGTCTGGAGTGAATTTGTTTCTGCAATCAAAAAATAGTTCTATCCACTAGCTTACATGCAACAAGCCATGATGAGCTGGCAAACTCTTCGCCAATTGAAAGGGCAAAGTGTACAGGGTTACACTCAAGAATTTAGGAAGAGAGCTTTGATTCTATGAATTTCATTAGACTCACCTGAGATTCTGTTGAAGTGCATAGGGGGTCTACACAAATACATGAGGCACACTATCCTCATGTTTAATCCCACTAGTATAGATGAGGTATCTTTTCAAGCTACGCATGATCCGGATTTAAACAGGAATGCAACAAATTACAAAGATAACCATAAACACAGATATGCAGCGGAAATAATACTTCATTTCATTAATGTAAAATACTGAAATATGCTTACAAACAGTAATGGAAATAAACCAGCTAGGGCGATGGTAGGTTATCTCTGAGAAGAGATGTGGTAGCTACATGCCTCTAAACTGTCTTACAATGAGGCTCAAAGGCCTATTTATTGTTAAGAAACAATGGAAAACCCTAAACATCCAAAAACCTAACCCTAGAAGATGAAACACCAAACTGTGCACCCCGTTTGGGTAAATTGGTACATCAACTTCCCGGGGTCGTAACTTTGGCATATGATCTCCATTTGACGTGCACAATATCTCGTTAGAAATATCTATCCGAGAACTACAACTTTGGGAAGACCAACATCGGTCCTTGGACCCATGTTGCTCCCAGTTTTCCCAAAAAGTGTCGTTTAGGGCCTCAAAATGGCTCCGAAAGTTCAGGACCCGAAAAACTGCTAAAAATAGTAAGTTGTGCTACAATTAAGGAAACTGAAAATGCTGAGAGAAACAATGGTGGGGGTCCAAGTGGACTTGGAAGGTGGCCACCAATATCCACCTGGATCATTCCTCCCCCCTTAGGAAGCAATGGTCCCCATTGCATTGAGTTCCTCCATAAGATGAGGAAACTTCTATTGAACTTGGTCCCTGGTGAGCCACTTGCCTTGGTGAAGGAGTTGGCCTGCTTTGACAACTTGATACAGTTGGATATTCTATTGGCAAGCGTTCTTGATCTGTGTGTCCATGATCTGATCAGTTGCAGTTTGTTCCATGCAATCTAGATTTAATTCTGCAGGTGTGAGCTGTTCTGCAATGTCGGATGTGTCTAATAATGGTGGAAAGTATGGCCAAAGGCGGTCCACATTGAACACTGGGTGCAGGCCAAGGAATGGGGGAATGCTAAGCTCAAATTCATTGTCTCCCACAACCTTAGTAATGGTGTAAGGACCATATCAGAGTGGTCTCAGTTTCTGATAGGCTCTAGTAAGGCATTCCTTTTGCAAATGCAACCAGACTTTGTCGCCCACCTAAAACTTGTGTGGCACCCGATGTTGATCATGTCGCTGCTTGTACTTGGCATTTGATTTATCCATAATGTCATGGACCTGTTGGCGAATATGTTGGATGTGCTCAATGAAGCTGGTTGCCTTGTCTATTTCGGACTGGACATGAGCCGAATCTGTGTGAGTAGCAGCAAGTGGCATGGCCACATCAATGGGGCATAGTGGCTAGAATCCCAAGCCCACCTGAAAAGGGATGTGGCTAGTCGAGCTATGAAGAGCTCGGTTGTAGCTGTGCTGAACATAGGGGAGGCTCTCGTCCCATGTGCGTGGATGCTTTGAGTTGTACATGCGTAGAATGTGTACAATCATCCTATTGACAACCTCTGTCTGGCCATCAGTTTGAGGATGGAAGGCTGTGGAAGGCTATGTGAGTTTGGTGTCCAGCATTGACCAGAGACTAGACCAAAATGTGTTGAGGAACTGACTGTCCCGATCTGAGATGATAGACTATGGGATCCCAAAGTGCACCCACACTCGTTCAAAGAAGAGTTTAGCAGTGGCTTCTGCTGTGATATTCTTCTTGCAGGCCGCCATAATGGCCATCTTCGAGAACCTGTCGACGACCACAAAAACACAGTCATTTCCATGCTTAGTGGAAGGAAGGCCTGACATGTAATCCATGGAGATGGATTTCCAAGGTCGACTAGGGGTAGGCAGCGGGGTATAGAGGCCTTGCTTCTTGATGGTCAGTTTGGCAATGGCACAGGCAGTACATGATCTGATGTACTTCCCGACATCCTATCGAAGATTCGGCCAATAGAAATACTTTTGCAGTACTGCCACCGTTTTCTTGACCTCGAAATGCCCAGCAGCCTGACTGTAGTGTGCTTCCCAAATCATCTTGGCACACTCGCACGAAGGAAGACAAAGGTGACCCAGGTGGCATAACAGGGCATCTTGGAGGTGAAAATCTGGAACATGCTGACCCTCCAAGAGTGTCTGGTATGTGTGGCCGAATTCTGGGTCGCTTTTGTAGAGAAGTGGCCAACCAGAAGTCTCGTGCCCACAAGAGTTGAGCACGGTGGTTAACGCCATGATCGGTGGTCGACTAAGGCAATCTGCAATATTATTGGTGTTGCCCTTCTTATATTTGATATTCAAATGGAACTGTTGCAGGTATGTAGACCACTTCTTATGGCGATCATTCTATAATTTCCCTTGGGTCTGTATGAACTGTAGAGGTCTGTGGTCTGTGTGGACGACCGTTTGCTTCCCCAAAATGTAATGCTTCCATTATCGGCAGGCCTGCACAATGGAATACATCTCTTTGTCATAAGTGGGATACTTCCAGACTGTGTCTGAAAGTGTCTCACTATGATATGCCACTGGATGCCCGTGTTGAGTAAGGACTGCCCCAATAGCATAGTCAGAGGCATCTATCTCGACCTCAAATGGTTGTTGCAAATCTGGTAACGCAAGCACTGGTGCCATGCAGAGGCGATCTTTCAACTCTGTGAATGCCTTCTGTTGAGATTCAGACCAAAAGAATTTTTCTTTCGCTCCTCCCTTAGTGACTTGACTCAAGGGCCAAGTGATATGAGAAAACCCCAACACGAACCTACAGTAGAGGTTGGCAAGACCTAGAAAGTTGCGGAGCTTTGTCAGAGTGGTTGGAGATGGCCAATCCCAAATGACTTGGATCTTGGCTGGATCCACATGCACCCGCTGTTCATTAATAATGTATCCCAGATACTGAACTTGGGTCATGCCAAAAGTGCATTTCTCCAAATTGGCACATAGCTTGTGTTGCCACAGTGTTTGGAGAACCTGTCGGATGTGGTGGAGGTGCTCTTCCCAACTTTGGCTAAAGATCAGAATGTCATCCAGGTATACCACTACAAATGAGTTGGTGAATGGCCGCAAGATGTCATCCATTAACCTCATGAAGGTTGTAGGAGCATTCTTCAATCCGAAAGGCATAACCAACCATTCGAAAAGGCCCTCCTTGGCTTTGAAGGCAGTCTTCCACACATCAGAGGGTTCGATTGGTACCTGGTGATATCATGACTTCAGATCGATCTTACTGAAATATTTTTCCTCCTTTAGTTGGTCCAGGAGGTCATCAATCCGCGGGATTGGGTACCTATTATGGACAATGAACTTGTTCAGCACCCGATAGTCAATACAAAGTCTCCAAGTCCCATCCTTCTTCTGTACCAACACGATCGGGCTCCCACAAGGCGATGAACTCGGACGGATGTGACCTTTCTGCAGCAGCTCCTGAATCTGCCTCTTGATTTCATCGTTCTCCAGAATGGAGCGCTGATAGATTGGTCCATTAGGTAGTGGTGCACCTGAGGTCAGATCGATGGAGTGCTTGACCTGACAGTCTAGAGGAACCCCTGCGGGGGAGGTGAAGATGTCCTCGTACTCCTCCACGACCTTGTCCATCTGTAGTTGTCATGCAGAGGGGCCCTGTCTAGAGGTTGTGGCCACCGTCTTCTTCTTTCCTTGAGGGCGTATCATCGGGAAAACAAATTTCCCAGTTTTGGAAATGAGCTTACTACATTGTTTTGCAGTAACCAAAGAGATGGTGGTAGGCGGTGCTACCTCCGGTATCCTGTACAGCTTTTTTCCCAATGTAACAATAACAGCACGGGGCCGTGATTCATACATAGCATGTCGCTTCCACAAGTATGGTTGTCCTAATAATACATCACAAACTTCAAGGGGAGAAATGTCACACAATACCTCATCCGTGAAGGGCTTGATGTTGTATGGAAGGCGTCACTACTGGCTCACACGAAGATCCCGTCCTTGGTGAAGCCACCCAATGGTGTACAGTTGTGGATGTGCTGTGGTCAATAAGCCCAACCGCTTCACGACCTCTACCGAAATGAGGTTCTTTTGGCTCCCGCTATCGATAATGAACTGTAGCGGGGAGCCCTTTACCCACATCTGGGAGTGGAAGAGACACTCCTCCTCCTTTGGATCTTTGGGTTCCTCCTTCTATATCTTCATGGTGGCAACGGTCGTGTTGGGCTCCGCACCGATAATCTACTTCCCTTTGTCATTCCCCTTGTTCGGTTCTGACTCTGAGTCAAAACTTGCATCTGATTCTGAAACCTTTAGCTCAGCCACCAGTGACTGCTTGACCCGACACTCACTTGTGTTGTGAGTGGAGCTCTTATGGAACTCACACCATTTTCCTGTGTCCTTTTTCGTCTTCGCGGTGCTGTTCTTTGCTTGCAGCTTTGGTGGGTTGTCTTGGGCTGCCCCGCCTTAGCTTTGTCCTTTGTTCTGTGGTTTAGGGGCACCTTTCCCTTGCTTCGGATTCGCAAATCCAAAGTCTCGCTTCTTCTATTCAACTTGTGCTCGACCTTGACGGCATATTGGTATGCTGTGCCGAGCGAACAGATGTTCAGGAATTCTATTTCTTCCTGGATGTACTTGTGCAGGTAGTTGCGATATTTGAGTATCAAATGCTGCTCCAAATCATTGATACCCAACTTTGTGTGAAGGGTATGGAAAAGATTGGTAAACTCCAGCACGTCTTGGTCCCTTCCCTGCCGCAACATGGTCCACTTTATGTATTGATCCTCATAGCTTTTGATAGGGTAGTACTGCTCCTTGATGGCATCCCAAAATGAATTCCAGGAGCGTGCAGCTGAAAATAGTGAGCCAGTATTTTCATCCTTCTGCTCGCAGTAGGTTTCCCACTAGTCCTTGACGTGGGGGGCTGCTTTGAGAAGAGCAAAAACAATCTTTTCCTGACTCGAAAGTTCATGAACAGAAAAATAACCCTCTAGCAGATTTAACCATTTATCTATGGCATCTGCATCTATCTGACCCTCGAATATGGGGATTTCAAAATTAACTTGTACCTTAAAGGGTGTGGCATTTCCAAAGTAGCTGCTAGAAGCTGATCCGTTGCTTCTGGGTAGTTGTTGAAGGATTTGGGCAAAGTTGTCCATCATCGCATTCCTTTGTCACTCGAGGGCTTCTTCGAGCAAGATTTTGATAGGATCTCCTGCCCCCTCATCTTTCTTCTCATCTGCCATGGGAGGCCGTCGGGATTTGCGAGGCTGGTCATGCAAAGGTTCGACCAGTTCAACCCGTAACTTCTTATATCCTGACCTCGTTGGGGACATGCAAAGAAAAACAGAGAAAAAGCAGACCGCTCTAATACCACTAATCCGGATTTAAACAGGAACACAAAAAATTATAGAGATAACCATAGACATAGATATGCAGCGGAAATAATACTTCATTTCATTAATGTAAAATACTGAAATATGCTTACAAACAGTAATGGAAATAAACCAGCTAGGGTGATGGTAGCTTATCTCTCAGAAGAGATGTGGTGGCTACATGCCTCTGAATTGTCTTACAATGAGGCTCGAAGGCCTATTTATTGTTGAGAAACAATGGAAAGCCCTAAACATCCAAAAACCTAACCCTAGAAGATGAAACGCCAAACTGTGGGCCCCGTTTTGGGTAAATTGGTACATCAACTTCCCAGGGTCGTAACTTTGGCATATGATCTCCGTTTGACGTGCACAATATCTCGTTAGAAAGATCTATCCGAGAACTATGACTTTGGGTTGAGAAACATTTGTCCATGAACCCATGGACCCATGTTGCTCCCAGTTTTCCCAAAAAAACGTCGTTTAGGGCCTCAAAATGGCTCCGGAAGTTCAGGACCTAAAAAACTGCTAAAAATAGTAAGTTGTACTATAATTAAGGAAACTAAAAATGCTGAGAGAAACAATGGTGGGGGTCCAAGTGGAATTGGCAGGTGGCCACCAATATACACCTGGATCAATGCATCTAGAAGCTAGAGGAAAGAATGGGAACCCAGAAGTTGGGGGATCATCCAAACCCATTGCAAGCAAGAATAAGGAGAAAAGAAAACAAAAATGGAAAGAAAGGAAGGCCATTACTACACAAAAGACAAAGTCTTCATGCACTCACTGTAAAAAGGATGGGCATGATGATGAACACTGTTGGATTCTACATCTGGAGCTGAGACCTAAGAAGTTCGAGGGCAAGAAGAAGAAGATTGTTGCAGCTATTCAGAAAGATTTAGAGTCGGACTTAGGGGATGAAACAACCATTGTAGCCATAGGTATAAGAGGTAAAAATTCTGAAGCATCTACTAGTAATTCTCCACAATCTATTAATGATGAATAAAATGAGAGAAAAAGACATGAGCTTTTCCATATTCGAGTTGTTTCCAAACATCAAAAGATTGATACTTTGTTTGATAGTGGCTCACAAGTAAATTTAATTTCTGAAGAAATTGTAAAGAAGTTGGGATTACTGACTACACCTCACAAGAAACCATACCCATTAGGTTGGTTAAGTGATAAAGCACAACTACAAGTGACTAGACAATGTAAACTTAAGTTTTCTTTTGGGTCAACATTTGTAGATGAGGTTGAGTTAGATATAATTCCTCTAGATATATGTGGAATTGTTTTAGGAAGTCCTTACTTGTATGATAGAAAAGCTATTTTCTATAGAGCTGAGAACAAGTATCTACTCATTAAAGATGGAATCAAATACTTTGTAAGAGCTCATAAGCTCAAGAATAATTATACTCTCATAAACTCAGGGCAGATGAAACGAATTGTAAATTCATGCAAACAATTTTTACTGATGGTTGTAAAGGAAAAGAAACCTGGTAAAACCAATGTATTTGAGGGCTGTGATGCTAAACAGCAAGCTGATTTAGAAAAAGTTGTTTCAGAATATGATATCTTGTTTCAAGAGCCTAAAGGTCTGCCACCCAAAAAGGAAATAGTGCATGATATTAATTTGCAGCAAGATGCTCCATTGCCTAACATCGAAATGTACAGGTTGTCCGCTTTAGAAAATGCAGAAATCAAGAAGCAGGTGTAGGAGTTGCTCAAGAAGGGGTTCATCAGACCTAGCACATCACCATGTGGGTCACCAATCGTTTTGGTGAGAATGAAAGATGGCTTATGGAGAATGTGCATTGATTACCGAGCACTGAATAAGATAACGATCAAAAAATGTTATCCCCTTCCTCGCATAGATGAACTATTAGATCAGTTAAGGGAAGCTATTTATTTTACCAAGCTAGACTTGCATAGTGGATATCATCAGGTCAGAGTTGCAGAACAAGATGCATGGAAGACTGCTTTCAAAATAAAGCAGGGATTGTATGAGTGGTTGGTTATGCCTTTTGGCTTAACTAATGCTCCTGCTACTTTCATGAGAATAATGAATGATGTACTTAGACCTTTTCTTGATGATTTTGTTATTGTATATCTGGATGACATTCTTATATTTAGCAAAACGTGGGAAGAACATTTAAAGCATGTTAAGCAGACACTAGATGTTTTGAAAAGAGAAAAACTTTATGTTAAACTCTCAAAATGTGAATTTGGCAAAACATCTTTGAATTATTTGGGACATATAGTAGGGGGTGGTGAATTGAAGATAGATCCCTCTAAAGTTGCAGTCATTATAAACTGGCCTAAACCCAAATCTGCTACAGAAGTGAGAAGCTTCTTAGGAGCAGCACAATATTGGAGAAAGTTCATTTCTAACTTTTCCTTAATTGCAGCTCCCTTACATGCTTTAACAGGATTGAACAAGGTGTTTCAGTGGGGAGGCAAATAGCAGAAAGCCTTCGACACCTTGAAAGAAAATATTAGTACAGCACCAGTACTAGCACTGCCAGATCTTCAAAGACCATTTGAGATCCAAATAGATGCCAGTGACTATGCCATGGGAGCAATGTTGATACAGCACGGTAAACCCATATGTTATCATTTTGAGACATTTAATTCTGCAGTAGTTAACTATCCAACATATGATAAAGAATTGTATGCATTAGTACAGAGTGTGAAAAAGTGGAAACATTACTTAATGGGAAAAGAGACAGTCATACATACTGATCATCAACCACTTCAATATCTACACTCCAAAACTAAGTTGCAGCAATCAAGACACTATAGGTGGATGGGTTTTCTACAACAGTATCATTTAGTCATCAGATATAAAAAGGGCATACATAATAAAGTTGCAGATATGTTATCTAGACCTATTATAAATGCATCCACTATACTTAAGCATAATTTAGTACTGCATGAGAGCTACATTGAACAATATGCTCAAGATATAGATTTCAAAGATGTATATGCAAATTTAAGTCAAGGCAAACGAGTAGAAGAATTGGATTATCACATTAAGGACCAACTCTTGTATCATTGTGGGAAGCTATGCATTCCGCAAACTCAAAGAGTAAATATAATTCGGGAAGCACACACTTCTCTAATTTTAGGTCACTTTGCGGTAAGTAAAACAGTTGCACAGCTGCAAAGATTTTGTTATTGGCCAAAAATGAATGAGATAGTTTCTAGATATGTAAGAGGGTGTACCATGTGTGCTAAAAGCAAGCCCAACAATAGAAAACTAGGCTTGTACACTCCACTACCAGTTCCTTCTCATCCTTGGGAAAGTATTTCCATGGACTTTGTTGGAGGACTGTTTAAATCTAGGAAAGGTCATGACTATTTATATGTTGTTGTGGATAGGTTTAGCAAAATGTATATTTTGATACCTTGTAATAAACAGATTACAGCTGAACGAACTACAAAGTTGTTCTTTTAGCATGTATGGGTTCATTTTGGATTACCCACTTCCATTGTATCTGATCGAGACACCCGATTTGTTGGGAAGTTTTGGTCAAGTCTATGGGAACTGATGGACACCAAACTGAAGAAAAGCACAACCTTTCATCCATAGATAGATGGCCAGATAGAAGTAGTCAACAGGACAGCGATCCAGTTGTTCAGAGGCTATTCCAGCAAGCATCCCACACTTTGGGATGAACATTTGTGTTATGTGCAGCATGCTTACAACCGAACAAAACATTCTTCTACACAAAGATCTCCTTTTGAGACCTATTTTGGTTTCACACCAAGGTCTCCCTCTCCCTTGGATTTTGTCTTTGGTAAAGACATAGCAGTTGATGGACATAGTGATGTGAAAAAGGCAACCAAGTTCATTGAACAAATCCAAGAGATTCACTAGGCAGTACAAGAACAACTGGAAAAGAGCCAAGCCAAATACACGGCAAGGCATGACAAGCATCGAATGGAGCATAGTTTCCAAGTTGGTGATCAAGTCTAGCTGTATATCAGCAAAGACAGAATGCAAGGTGAAGGTAAAAAGCTAAAGCCAATAAGGTATGGACCTTTCAACATACTTGAGAAAATTGGTGAGAATGCTTTTCTCCTTGATTTACCAGCTTACATGCACATCTACTCAGTCGTTAATGCAGACAGCTTGAAAATATTTGAACCTTCATTAATTGAAGATCCCAAAGAGCAAAGTCAAATTCCTTCTATTGATGATCTGTTACCTGAATATCTCAATGAATTGTAGAAAGACACAGTTCTGGATAGGAAGGTGAGGACAACGCGTAGGGGAGATGTTGAGTACCACAGGATTGGACTCAAGGGTTCAAAGCCAAGCAGTGAAAAATGGATGGAGATTGGACAAGTGAGACAGCTATATCCTCACTTAGTCAATGCTTGAAAACCGGCTTTTGCTGGTCCAAAAGCTTTTTTAGTGGGAAGATCATGATTCGAATTGGATCCTTAAACATTTCTCATGACTGTTTCAAAATTATGTCATATCAAATATTATGAATAAAAAGTATCAGAAATGACCTCTAGACAATGGAAATTGTGGCCTGCATGGAACAACGAGGACCCTCGGTCAAAGTGCATTGACCGTTGGCCCATGGAAAACGCGCATGGATGCAAATTGGAAATCAGAAGCCCAGATCCAGAAACAGACGCAGTTTCTGATACGTGATTAGCGCAAAGCCCCGAGAAGGAAACCCCTAAGTGCTCGGTCACGAGGGAAAACATGAAACTGTGCGGAAAATGTCAGAAGGCGGGTCCTGTGCCCAAAACTGGCAGGATATCGTGTGCACTTCGAAGTGGGTTTGGTTGAGTTCAGTGCGCTGCCATACACCAGGCGATGTGTGTCCAGCGGATGAGAGAGAAAACCACTTACATCGCGTGAGTAACAATCGAGCAACTTACCCACGCGATATAAATGCAAACGGTAGGATCTGGAGGCTCCAAATCAACAGTGGAGAATTAACCCGATGGATGACCGGATTTGACAGGAAAATAGATTAAGGCACGTAAAGATTTGAGGTCCGGCATGATTGATGAGCTGGTAGAAGGATTAGTCTCGCAGGCATATCCTGGAGTAACGGAAATAACGATCGTTCAAAAGAAAACTGACATGCAATCCATAAGGCGACAAGTGGCCACCTCTCTGTGCAGTGTTACACAGTGACGATGACGCAGAGCAGGGGAATTCTAGCAGACAGAGGCAGGAGATCCAGAGAGCCGGGAAGCAGAAACGAACAGTCAGGGAGCAGATTGGCTTTAAGCCATGAACAGACAAAGAGCAGGGGGGACAGAAGTAGAGAAAGAAGCGAATTGCAGAGAACAGAGAAGTCGAGCTGACCTGCAGAGCAAAGGCAGCATTGAGCAGACAGAGACAGAGAGAGTCTAAGAGTCTGTGAACTCTAGAGAGGGCTTGAGAGGTTCAGGCAACTCCTTTGTGTATACCTGTCTGGTATTGAGTACCAAATTGGGCTCATACCATTGAGACCAGTTGAGGTCGAGATCCAGTAAGGGGGAGTTTGTGTACTCTAGAGGCTTGGGGAATCCAAGTACCACCCTATTGATCATCATCTATTAAGTGAGACTCAAATTGAGCTCCTTATTGTAAAATCTCTGCTTTAAGACATAATAAAAAAGGCCACCACTGAACGTTGTACCAGGAGATGTAGCCGAGGAGGATTGGGTGAACTCCTTATTAAATTTGTTGTGTTCTGTATTTGCTTATCGTGTTTCTCTTACTGTTTCAAGTGTTTGTGTATTTCACAATCTTATCGATCTGTTGCCTAAAATAACATAGACAAACCCCAACACATGAGTCTGTAATACCTTCATTAATTAACTGAGATCATTCACAAGTGATTTTCAGATCACATGTGCTATTATGTATCCTTGATTCGGTTGAATGGTACACCATTCGTAATCATAAAGGTTTGATTGCACCTATATTAGCTCGTTGTAGTTAGTATCTGTTGGTGGTGTTGGACCCACCAACATTCAAGGTCATCTCCCTGGTAAGAAGTCCCAACTAGACCTCAGACCATTTGTAGTAGGAGTCCCAATAGTGGGTCACTGGTAATGCAGTGCCTTGACGGCGGTAGCACGCAGAGATAAGTATGATGACTTTAATCAGAAGAAAGTGTGTGTGACCTTGCAGCAAGTCAAGTAAGATGCATGGGGGTTCTAACACACAGAAGGGAAAAGGAATTGTGTCCCTTAGAAGCCTGTAATAGCATGCAGCCTAAAAAGAACACATGAGTAGAAATACATCACAAGCTGCAATGTGGAATAGTCCACAAAACAAAGTGACGGGTTAATCCAACAACACACCTTCAACAAGATTCATACAATTGCATACAAAATAGTTCATAAGAAAATGTGTAAGTTAATCAACATACATTGCTAAAGCAACCAGAATAGTCCAACTACAATAACAACATATGCATGAAAACGTGTTTGCTCAGTTATTATTATAGTAATTGAAAGTTCCATACATACATACACCATTGACAGCCATTATCCCTAATAGTGGAAAATTATAGTCAAGAACACCTGATCCTCCAAATACATATACTCTCTCTACATTGTGGAAAATCCCAGGCTCATCACAATACTCCCAAGACTTCTCTAAGCCTAAGCCTAACAAAAATCTTTGCTCCCAAAAGCCACCTCTATGAGTTATGAGGTTCTATTTATAACAAAGGGTGGGTGACCCTTGACATTCCCCTTTGACTCTTTGAATACCTTCATGACTCTTCAACTTCTTTTACAAATAACTCATTATATTACATAGTGAATTTTCACATTCAACTAATGACACTTGGAATTTCACTTACAACATATTTACAAAAAATATACATTTTCCACATGTACCCATGTGAGACAAAATAGGCTAGAGATAGCCTAACAAGACAAAACACTATGACTTCAAAGTTTGGGGAAAGACCAACTTGGAAACTTCCACTTGATGCTTCTCAGTCGCATACTGGTGCCAAGCTTTGTATTGTGTGATGATGTCCCCAAATTTATTTATGGTGTCTTTCTGATAGCGGATTCTTGCCTCCATAGCTTCTGAGTATATGGTTCTAGAACCTGTGTCCAGCTCATCCTAAAGCATGTGTGGCATGGTATTGACTATGGCGGGATCACCAATGTATGTCTGCATGTTTTCTGTGCTCAGCTCCAAGTCATGATTGATGACCTCTCGCCTTAGATGCTCCATGTACCTGTCGATCTCAAGCAGGACCTGGTTCTTGTGTTTAGCTTCCCTGAGGGAACTGATTGATGGGATCATGTGCATTTTCACCATGACATCCAAGCTCTGGTACAACTATGCATATGAAGCCTCTATGTAGCTAACGCATGGGGCAAGTTTCTCATAGTTCTGGATAGAAATCTGAACCTTTGCTTTCTCTAGCTCTTCTTGTGGCTTCATCATATTTGACAAGTGAAGCGAGACCCCTTTGTACCGCATTGTCCACTCTTGCACATGGGTGATGGCATCATGTATGTTCCTAAGAGTTTGAACAAACTCCTTTCTTTGTTATTGTAAGCCATGCACATG
Organism: Pinus tabuliformis; assembly: GCA_031772625.1. Lineage (NCBI taxonomy): Eukaryota > Viridiplantae > Streptophyta > Pinopsida > Pinales > Pinaceae > Pinus > Pinus tabuliformis. The sequence goes on from CM062812.1 coordinate 506,669,537, forward strand.
GACAACTACTTTGTGCACGGTGACAAATTCATCATATATTTTCTGCATGGTGGTCTCAAGTGTTGATACTACAATGATTATCACTTTCCTTGTCACTGCCATTGTGAAAACTGCCCTCTGCTTTCAAGATTGTTCTGCCTCTTTCCTGGTTGCCTGTAAGTTCTTTGTTAGTTGTTCATTCTAGGCCAACAAGTACTTGAGATTGGAGCTTGTTTCTCCAGCATAAGCCATGGTGGCTTCGGCAACAGTGGATGGATGCTTCTTAGTATCTAGCACTATCACCCTTTCCTTCATGAATGTGGGTAATGCTTAATCATCTAGAAATTGCTTCCTTCATGCATGTACAATATTCTTCTGCAACTCGTCAAATGACATATTGTGCACATCCATGATCAGATCATCATCAATGAGGACAACATCTCCTTATTCACTTGAGACTGGTTCTAACACTGGAGGTGGCAGAGACGGAGAGGTGGCCTTAGGTGCTCTTGGCATGAGGTAAGTGTCATCATTTCACGACTCCTTCTCTAACTCCATGTAAGTATGCTCAATCAGCTGCTCAATCTGCTGAGCCATTTCCCGATCCTACATCTGTTCACTGTTTACCTTAGTTGCTAGTTGTTATGACTCCTCAACTTCTATGGGCATTGTTTGCTCTGTCATTGTGCCCTTCCTTTCTTCTTCCTCTTGTTTCTTCTTTTCTTCTCTTTCTCTTCTTCTAAGCTCTTATTCCTCCTTCAACTTCTTCTCCATCTCCTGTAACTTCAATTCTGCTACCAGCAAGCTTTGCTTTTTCTCTTCCTCTGCTCTATTGTTAGTATCCTATACTTCCTTTTTATTTTGCTACCAAAGCTGCCTGCATGAAGATTGAATACACTTTTACTCTGTAGCTCTGTTCTCCCTATATTATGTCAGCAACTTCTTCTTTCCATGATCTTGTACTAGATTTCTGCCCTCTGCTATTGTTGCTAGACTCGCTACCATGTTAGTGTTGACTCTTTTTCTATAGACAACTGAGTGTCTACATATATTGGCAAGTTAATTGGCACTTTCTCAACTGCTTCCCCACTACTTCTTCCTGTGTTCTTTCTTGAAGTAACTCTCTTTGGTACAATTACTACAGGAGAGAAGTGCTTCATGATTGTGGTACCTATGGGACATAAAGGACACTCATGGAAATAAAATATTAGCTCTTACAAATCTAACTTCACCAAGTGATCAAGAAAAAATCAAGGCATCTAATGATAGGGATTGTGCAATTTTGACCAACAGGAGTGACTAACTGGCTCTGGGAACTGCACAATCCCAATAGTTAGTGTGAAATCTTGATAACTGGAACTTCACAATGTATAGTTTAGTCTAGGGCAAAGCCTGGGAGAGACTATGCATTACGCAGTCTCAGGGACCAAGTAGGGAGACAGGCTCCTGGAACTACATAATGCGTAGTTGGATCTAGGTCAGGACATCCTCTGCACAATTCCATAAGCCAAGGCAAAGGCCTTGAGCTACTAGATTGCGCAGTGCATGCAAGTGAATGTGAGATCCAGGCAAGGGGAGCCCAGATCTGCCCAAGGGGAGTGTGCAATCAAGCATATCTAAAGGATGGTGTGATGTTGAGTGCAGATCTGATTAAGTGGTGATGCGTGCAAATAAAACAAGTGGAGGGATTAATAAAATAGAAGCAGAACGAAGCATGTGGAGATATTGCCTACAACGATGAGTGTTAGTTCAAAAACAGGGTAATGCATGCGACACTTAGGAAAGGTAATGCAAAACTTGAAACAACACTTCTACAAGCTAAAAAAAGTTAAAATGCCAGTAGTCACTCAAAAAAACAAGTGAAACAACACTCTCACAAGCTATACAAGAAAAAAGTGATAGAAAAGGCGGCAAAAGATGATAAAAGAAAAAATCACCCAAACAAGTGACAACGATGCTCCGAAGGTTCCTTGACCTCCTCCAGCATGCTAGAGATTGATGGTCAGCTATAAAAATGAGCTCTAGAGGCATCTATTACATCGAGTTGAGTAAAATTGGAATTCATGATGCGCATGCCTGAGATCAAAGACAAAAGTGACACCTGGCAGAAACTTCTAAAGATAACATTATGCCACCTTCAGAAAACTAATAATAGACCCCTACTTCTATTGATGCTTTTTTGTTTCTCTGGGAAAAGCTTCCATGCATTGCCTGGAGAGATTGCGCAGTTCTGGGAAGGATTGTGCAACCTTTTGGCTTATGCATTAAGCAGCTTCTGAGCAGAAAGACTTCTACACAATTTATGGGCTAAGTGACTCTGGGCTTCCTCTCATGCTCTGCGCAGTTTCCCAGTTGAAGGTTGGATTTCAATTGGCTCTGTGCAATTTTGGAGTTGAAGGCTCACTACTAGCTTGGACTACGTAATTTCTAAGAGAAAGGATGGTTACCCTCAAGGATTGCGCATTTCACTAAGGCAAGCCTGAAATCGGGTTGAAACCAAGCCAAGAGATCATCTTATGGGTTAGACAATAAATCAAGTAAGAAAACACAAGCCAAAATTCAAAAGATAAAGCTCATGAAAGCACAAGTACCTGGGTCAGTGCGAGATGAGCTATTGTGCTTGAGAAGGGAGACTCCAAAGTGAAGTGTAGGCAAAATTTTGGAGGGTATTTATAGCCGCTACAACATTGATGACACACTAGTAGAACTCCAACTCTACGTATGGACCTTATCTCATGTAAAGAGAGTCTAACTCTTTTGGAAGTACTGTTTAATTCTTTGGTTGCCATGGCTTCTTCACTAGATTGAGTTAAATATGTAGTTCCTACCATTCTCTTTATTGGCAACACACATACCAAGCCAACTCAACTGAGTTGTTTTGGTTGGGGATGAGGGGCATATTGATGCACAAGTAATATAGACTGTCAGAGTTTTAGTTTCATCTCTGGTGTTTCTCTGCTCCCAGCAGGCCTGGACAGTACCCTGACAGAGTCACTTTAGGAACACAAACATTGTTTTTCTACCAGCGAGCCTAGACAATATTGCGATGGAGTTACTTGCTTCACCTCTCTACATAGGAAGCCTTTCTCTTATTTCACCTTTATTTTATTTTTATTTTTCATTTCATTTATTCATTTTTCAAAGAACTGTGCATAGGCACTTATTTATTTCATGAGGTGGAAGAGGGATCCCGACTTATTGAGAGAACAAGAGGTTGTCCCTTCATAGAAGGATGTTTATATATACCTTTGACATACTTTTTAAGGTTTTCCCCCTCACCTTATTCTATTTGACTGTGTTTACAAGGGTTAACCGAATATAGAAAATTGATTAGAGTAGGCGGTACTAGTTAAAAGTGCAAGCATTGTGATTTCATCAAGACTCACTCTAAAAGGAACGTATCTTCCATCAGGGTATAATTGATTAAAAGAAACACAAGATCTTTATAAAGAGAGGGAATAGAAACATAAAAAAATGTTGATAGTTGTACAAGTCCTCTTGTATTTCACCTGCTTTTCTCAAGAATCCAAACACGGTTTCATGGGGAAACTAATCAAGGAAAAATTTAGGGGCTAATATTCGCCCATGGGATAATTTTCTATACTTTTTCCAAAAAAAAGATTCGCTAATTTCCTCTTTTTGTAAAAATGATTCACCCAAATTTGATAGAATGAAATTATTTTACCCTAAAAATCGCCAAAACATTATATATAGACTATATAAAAATATTATAAATTTGAATATTTTTACAAAAATATCTCCAAATATTTTATAGATTTCATATTATGGACTAGTGGGATTTGCCAAGGTTTCTAAACTTTAAGATAAATTCCCATCCTTAAAATTTTCCCTGAAACTAATCCTAAGGTTGCAAAAAAAATAAAATAAACAAAGAAGCAAGCAAAGGAAAGAAGAAAGACAGAGTAAGAAAACACAATAGAAATAAAACACTATTCCTACTCCTAAGCTAAGCAAAGCATGAGCCAAATCACGTGAAGTGATATTTCCAATGCAGCCACCAGTGCATTGGTTGACCCATGTGAGTGATGGCGTGACTAACAAGAAAGATATTCAAGCAAACCAATAAACAACAAATATAAATAAATGCAAGCCAAAATGTTCAAAGTTTGAATTGGTCTACATAAAAGAAATGATTAAAAGCACATGAAAGGCACCATGTAGACGCATCATGGTGTTGTTTCACATTGTGCATGGATGACAAAGATGTACACTCTTTCGAACATGACAAATGAGAAAACATGAAAAAGGAAGAAAAAATTTGTTTTGTAACTGTGCTCCCTATGTATGACTCCTCCAATGCATGAGTGAGAGGATTGTGTGATTTCGGTGGAGGATGTGAAAATTGTAAACTAGATTGATTTTCAATGTAAAAAAGAGAGTGATGAGGAGCCTGGGGTGATTCAACAAATTTCTGATTGGAAGTGGAACTGATCTCAAGGCTACGAGAACCTGACATAACCATCGAAAGGTGGATTGTCAAAGACCGGTGGCTTAGAAAGATCAATAGTAGGTGAATCAGAATCATGAGAAAATGAATGATTGAAAATATCATGACAACCATGATCAAAAAATTCAGGATGTACATCAGCATCCTCATGATCTGACGAATCATACAAAGGGGTTGATGTAAAACAAAATATTTCACCCTCTAAATTTTCGGAAATGAAAGATGAGAGGTCGAGTGGATTTGGGAAGAAATATTTGTCCTCTTCATAATCAAATGAAAGACTGACATCCTGTGTGTTCTATGAATGATCGAAAGTTGAAACATCTGGGGATAAATTTTCACAAGAAAATTCAGAAATGGTAGAATCACAGAAGATGTCAGGATAAAGCGAATGAGGTGCAGGTTGAAGTAGGTCATCCTTCACTGCAGCTTCTCGTTCAGATTCCTACACATACTCATAAAAAATTACAGTGCAGGTGGGCTACTCAACACCAACTTCATCCATAACGTGATCCTTGTGAACTTCACATGTGGAGTCTAGAATGCATGAACACAACACACCAAAATTGATAGGATCAAAGGAACCAGTGGACGAAGGTCGAGTAGATGAGACCACGTGATAACCATTAGGCTTGCAATCTAAATCTACGCAGAAATCTAGAGTAGGCGGAGTGGGAGGAAGTGACAGTTCAATAGGTAGGTTTGCAACTTCTCCCAACTTGTCAAATGGAGCTAGAGTTGTTTGATGTGAAGAAGACGGACGGTCACTTGTCACAACAACCTTGTCCGTCCTGGATTTAGAAGCTCTAACACCAAGGTATTTTGGGAGGGGCTTGAAAGATTATAACTCTTGTGGATTTTTCAAGATGTAAAGAAGATACTGAAATCTTTCTGTCAAAAATTTCCAATCAACTTCAACTTTTGGAAATTCAAAATAGTAATGGCAGAAGAGTTCATAAAAGTGTGCAATATATTCATCAGGTGCTTTTCTCAAATTTAGAATTTTGCGATTAAGTGCTTTACAGTCATAATGAAATAAATCACGTCCTATTTATCTGATCATGTGATTCAAAGAGTGTATAGAGGTTGCAGGAAATGTAAGACACCATTTCTTAATGTGCCTTTCGAACTTGTAACAGAACAACCCACAGGCAATGTTGTCAAAAGGGACTTCATTCCTGTCATAGAAACCTAGAAAGGAAATTGTGTGGATTAACAAGGTTTTTCCAATTTCACCATAATATTTAAGTTGTGACAAGTCATCTATAACATCCTTCGACACCTAGAAATCATGAGCGTGAAAAAAACATGTTGGGGTTGAGATTGTGATGTAAGTCATGAATGATATGCAGTGATTCGAAACAAAATTTTAGGGCCCAGCTTGTCATTTGGCCCTCCTTCTAGCACCAGAGATGTTGACGGTGTTGGACCCACCAACACTCAAGGGGATCTCCCAAGTAAGAAGTCCCAACTAGACCTCAGACCATTTGGAGTAGGAGTCCCAGCAGTGGGTGGTAATGTGGGCCTTAACTGCAGTAGCGTGCAGAGATAAGTATGATGAGTTTGGTCGGAAGCAAGTTTGTGACTTTGCAGTGAATCAAGTGAGATGCATGGGGTTTCTAACACATGGAGGGCAAATGAAGTGTGTCCCTTAGAATCTTGTAATAGTACGCACCTTGAAAGGAACACAGGAGCAGAATGACATCACAAGTTGCAATCTAGAATAGTCCACAAAACAAAGTGATGGGTTAGTCCAACAACATGCCTTCAACAAGATTCATACAATTTCATATAAAATAGATCATAAGAAAATGCATAAGTTAAAAAACATACATTGCTAAAGCAACCAGAATAGTCCAACTACAATAACAACATATGCATGAAAACATGGTTGCTCAGTTATTATTATAATAAGTGGAAGTTCCATCCATATATACACCATTGACAGCCACTAGCCCCAATAGTGGAACATTACAGTCAATAACACCAACTCCTCCAAAGGAGTATACTCGCTCTATGATGTGGAGAAACCAAGGCTCGTCACAATACTCCCAAGCCTTCTCTAAACCTAATCCTAGCCAGAATCGTGGCTCCCAATAGCCCCTTCTATGAGTTATGACGTTCTATTTATAACAAAGGCTAGGGTGACCCTTGACATTCCCCTTTGACTATTTGACTACCGTCATGACTCTTCAACCTCTTTTAGAAAGAACTCATTACATTACATAGTGACTATTCGCATTCCATTAATGACACTTGGAATTTCACTTACAACATATTTACAAAAAATATACATTTTCCACATGTACCCATGTGAGACAAAATAGGCTAGAGATAGCCTAACAAGACAAAACACTATGACTCTAAAGTTTGGGGAAAGACAAACTCAACAACTTCCACTTGATGCTTCTCGGTCCCATACTGCTGCCAAGCTTGGTACTGTGTGATGATGTCCCCAAACTGCTTGATGGTGTCTTTCTGATAGCTGACTCATGCCTCCATAGCTTCTGGGTATATGGTTCTAGAACATGTGTTCAACTCATCTTGAAGCATGTGTAGCATGGTCTTGACTACGGCGGGACCACCAATGCACCTCTGCATGTTTTTTGTGCTCAACTCCAAGTCATCGCTAGTGACCTCTCACCTTAGTTGCTCCATGTACCTGTCGATCTATAACAGGACGTCTTTCTCATGTTTAGCTTTGTTGAGGGAACTGATTGATGGGATCATGTGGGTTCTCACCATGACATCCAAGCTCTAGTACAACCGTGCATATGAAGCCTGTATGTTGCTGACCAATGGGGCGAGCTGCTCATAGTTCTGGATCAACATCCGAACATTTGCTTTCTCTACTTGTCCTGTGGCTTCATCATATTTGGCAAGTGAAGTAGGTCCCATTTGTACCACATTCTCCACTCTTGCACATGGGTGATGGCATCATGTATGTTCCTAAGAGTTTGAACAAACTCCTTTCTCTATTGTTGCAGGCCATGCACATGGACAACTACTTTGTGCACAGTGACAAATTCATCATATAGTTTCTACATGGTGGTCTCAAGTGTTGATACTACAATGATTATCACTTTCCTTGTCTCTGCCATTGCGGAAACCGTGCTTTGCTTTCGAGATTGTTATGCCTCTTGCCTAGTTGTATGTAATTTCTTTGTTAGTCGTCTATCCTCGGCCAACAACTACTTGATATTGTAGCTTGTTTCTCTAGCGTAGGCCAAGGTGGCTCCGGCAAGGGCGGTTGGATGATTCCTGGTATCTGGCACTATCGTCCTTTCCTTCATGAATGCAGGTAATGCGTGATCATACAGAAATTTCTTCCTTCACGCTTGTACAATATTCTTCTGCAACTCGTCAAATGAAAGATTGTACACATCCATGACCAGATCATCATCAAGGAGGACAACACCTCCTTTTTCACTTGGGATTGGTTCTGACACTAGAGGTGGTGAAGACTGGGAGGTGGCCTCGGGTATTCTTGACATGAGGTCAGTGTCTTCATTCCGTGGTTCCTGATCTCACTCCATGTCAGTATGCTCAATCAACTGCTCAATCTACTGAACCATTTCCTAATCTTGCATCTCTTCATTGTTTACCTCAGTTGCTAGCTTTTCTGACTCCTCAACCTATATGGGTGTTGTTTGCTCTATCATTGCACCTTTCCTTTCTACTTCCTCTTGTTTCTCCTTTTCTTAGCTTTTTTTCCTCCTTGAGATTCCTCTCCATCTAATGCAACTTTAGTTCTTCTACCTGAAAGCTCTACTTTTTATCTTCCTCTGCTCTATTGTCAGTGTCCTCTGCTTCCTTTTTCTTCTGCTACCAAATATGACTGCGTGAAGATTGAATACACTTTTACTCTACAACTTTTTGTCCCTATATTATGTCAGCGACTTCCTCTTTCTGTGATCTTGTACTGGATTTCTTCCCTCTGCTACTGCTATTGGACTTGCTGCCATGTTAGTGTTGACTCCTTTTCTATGGACAGGTGAGTGTTTACATATATTGGCAAGTTAACTGGCACTTTCTCAAGTACTTCCCCAGTACTGCTTCGAGTGTTCTTTCTTGAAGCATATCTCTTTGGTGCCATGGTACAATTACTACTGGAGAGAAATGATTCATGAGTGTGGTACTAGTGGGACAAAAAGGACATTTATGGCAAGCAAACATTCACTCTTACAAATCTAACTTCAAAGAATGATTAAGTAGCAATCAGGGCATTTAAGGAGAGGGCTTGCACATTTTTTACCAACAGCAGTGACTGACTAACTGTGGCAACTACGCATTGTGTAGTCCCAACAGTTAGTGTGAAAACTTGATGACTGGAACTACGTAGTGCATAGTTGGAGCTAGGCTAGGACAACCTCTATGCAATTCCAAAATCCAATGCAAAGGCCTTGAGCTGCCATATTGCACAGTGCATGCAAGTGAATGTGAGATTCGGGCAAGGGAAGCCAAGGTCTTCCCAAGGGGAGTGTGCAATCAATAAAATATGAAGGATGGTGTGATTCTTAGTAAAGATATGATTGAGTGATGATGCATGCAAGTTAAAAAAGTGTCGGGATCAATTAAATAGAAGAAGAAAAAAGCATCTAGAGAGAGTTTTCGCAACGATGACTGTCACTGAAAAACAAGGTAATGCATGATACACTTGGGAAAGCCAATGAAAAATTTGAAACAACACTTCTACAGGCTAAAACAAGTTTAAACACTAGCAGACGCTCAACAAAACAAGTGAAACAACACTCTCACAACCTAAACAAGAAAAAAGCGACATAAAATGTAGTAAAAGACAATAAAAGTAAAACTCACCTGGAAAAGTGAGAATGATGCTCCAAGGGTTCCTTGATCTCCTCAGGCATGCTAGAGCTTGATGATCGAGTATAAAAATGAGCTCTAGAGGCATCTATTACATCGAATTGAGAAAAATTGAAATTCATGACGTGCATGACTGAGATCAAGGACAAAAGTGACACCTGGCGGAAACTTCTAAACATAGAATTCTTCATCTTTCGGAAAACAAATAATAGATCCCTAGTTCCAGGGATTCTTTTTTTCTTTTCTGGGAAAAGCTGCCATGTGTTTCCTGAAGAGATTGTGTAGTTCTGGGAAGGATTGTGCAACCCTCTGGCTTATGCACTAAACAACTTCTGAGCAGAAAGACTTCTACGCAATTTCTGGGCTGAGTGACTCTATGCTGGCTCTCATGCTCTACGCAGTTTCCTAGCTAAAGGTTATTTGTCAACTAGCTCTGTGCAATTATAGAGCCGACAGCTCATTACTAGCTTGGACTGCGCAATTCCCAAGAGCAAGGTTGGTTGCTCTCAAGGATTGCGCAGTTCACTAAGGAAAGCCTGGAACCGGGCTTGAAACCAAGCCAAGAGATCAGCTTATGGGCTAGACAGTAAAGCAAGTAGGAAAACACAAGCCAACATGCAAAATATAAAGCTCAGTGAAAGCACAACTACCTAGGTCAGTACGAGATGAGCTCCTGTGCTTGAGGAGGGAGGCTCCAAAATGAAGCATAGGCAAAATTTTGGAGGGTAGTTGTAGTCGCTACAACAGTATCCTCCTTGTTTGAATCCTCCTAAGCCACTAAAGGCTCCACCACTCTAGTTACTCCTCGAAGATCATATAGAGACTCACCTTCAAATTTTTGTGGTGTGACATCTCTTTCATCAAACAGGTCATCCATAAGTGCACTATACTAAAAAATCATCAAATATAAGATTTCAAAAAATGCTTTACTTACCCAAGTATTCCTAGTACTTGTGAGAGGGAAAAATCAAGTTAGGGTGTTAGTGAAAATTCTCTCTCTCATACACATAGTCATTGACCCATATGCACTACTCATCAAACCAATTGAAGTATTCTTCATTGTGTTGGTTGTGGAGCCTGATTATCTTCCGAATTGTTCACATATATATTTTTTTCAGTCGCGTTGGATCCCTATTCTTATCGAGGCAGTAACACCACTTTAATCGTCGTCAAGGGGGTCCAGGGGGTGATGATGAATTTTATGATTCTGCCCCCCCCCCCGCCCCGGTTTGCTGATCATTTAAATTAATTTAACATGGTTACCATCCAGTTAAGTTTTGTAGGGGTAAATTTATATGATGAAGTAGGGGATTTGTTATTTCTATGATCATTGCTAAAAATTTGGAATGGTTTATTTATGGCTATTAGTAAATATGTCTTCGGATCATGTACATTAAATTTTGACAATGTTGTTGGTATCATCATTAGCGAGGAAATTCAATGGAAAAGATTTGGTGAGACATCAGGAAATGCTTTAAATATAGAGACTAGGGGAAGAAAAATGGAAAGAGGAAGGAGACCAGGAAATCACATTAAGTCAAGAAAATGCAGATCCAAAACCATATCAGGGATCGTGTGCTAGAAATGTGGTAAGAAAGGACACCTAATAAAAGACTGAAAATCTCAGAGAGGAAAAGAAGGAGATGGACAATAAGAGAACAATTATGAAGCGAATGTGACAGTGTTGTAGCAGCTATAACCACCCTCCAAAATTTTGCCTTAGCTTCGTTTTGCAACCTCCCTACCAACCATCCTCAGTAGCATGTCTTGCCTTGTTAAGTACACAAGCTTCAGTGATTTTCTAGCAGATTTCCAACTAGTGCATGATGGCTTGTTGCACACCCCTCACAGGTTTTTTCTTCGGACATGGTCCAACTGCAGGCTAAGCAGCTTCCTCGAGAAATTGCACAATTCTAGAGGGGAATCATCCTTCCCTCCAGAAATTGTGCTATTCTATCTGGAAGCCTATTGGGCTCTAGAATTGTGCAAATCTGCCTGTCACCCTGTCACCCTTCACTGTAAAAATTGTGTAATTCCCCCAGTAGGACTTCTCAGCCCAAGAATTGCACAATTTTGGGCAGAAGTCAGCTGCTCAGCCTAGAAATTGCACAATCCTTCTTGGAAGTCAGCCCATCTACCTCCCATAAATGTGAAAATTTTCCCCTCAGCTGAGCAGGCTGTTACATGTGCCATTGAGTTGACTGGTTCCACCCAGAATCGAGAAAACTTGACTTGCATGCATGGGATTCTTTTTCCCTGAATAGAAAAAGAAACATGAAAAAAGCATCCCTAGATTTTAGGGACCTATTTTTAGTAGTTGGAGGTTACATGTAAAGATAATTTTAGAATCTTTCCTCTAAGTGTTGCTTTTTCCTAGATTTGTGGCATGCGCATCATGAGCCTCAAACTTATTTATTTGACACTTCAGAGCTCACTTATTCACATCAATCTTGGAGCTTCGACATCCCACAACACATCCAGGAGTCTTCGACACATCCAGCTCAGCTATTCACAGGTAAGCCCTATTAACTTGTCTTTTCCAACATTTCTATCGCTTATTTTGTTTTTGCTTGTGTGAGTGTTGTTTTCTTGATTTCTATGAACGCTTGCTGTCATTTACATGCATACTAGCTTGTACTAGCACTGTTTCAATTTTCGTTAGCATCTCACTCTTGTCGCATGCATGAAACTATTTTGCACGAACAGTCGTCGATTCGGTGACTCGCTTCACCCACATGCATGTTGTTCCATTTCTGAATATTTCATTCACTATTTGCCTGCACGATCATTTACTCCTGCTTACACTCTGTATCGCCATGCAATCACATTCACATTTACTTACAGTTCCCCATCAACAGGTGTGGGTAGCCTTGGCCCAAGCTTAGCCTCACCCAGACAACATTTCGCAATCCTGAGATGGAAGGATCTGTCTCCCCCTCAGAAAATGTGCATTTATTCCCAGTGACTATCCTCCAGTCTTGCATTGCGCAATTCTGAGGGACAGTGACTGCTGGCCCAGAAAATTGCGCAGTGCAGTCACTAGGCTTGCAACCATTGGAGGCTAAAATCGTACAATTCCAGCAGCCAGCTAGCCTCCCAAGGCAACCCAGACTCCCTTTTGTGTAGTTCTGGCATCCATTCTCCTAGCCTCCCAGGACAAAATGTGCAATCCTTTCCAGTCAATACCCAGGTATGTTGCACGTCGTTCCACAGTTTGCTTTGGTTTTAGCTGATATAATTCTTGCCATACATGTCACCTTGTCTCTAGATCTAGAAGGTGTTTGTCCACCTCTTACCAGTCGAGGATAAATGGCCTCCAAGAGAGCAGGATCAAAGGACACTGACGGAAGTGCAACCGGAGTAGTAGTTGAGCGAGTGTCTACAAGTCTGTCGATCTGTGAAGACACCAGGCTGATTATTGAGAATGACATCAAGCTGAAATGGCAAGAGTTCAATGATGCATTTGCAGGAACATTTGGGGAAGACCTTGAAGAGTATCAATTCTACGTGAACATCCACAAGTTTTGCTTGTACCGGATTGCATGCAGGTATCCCGTGCTCCCATGCTTGGCCATGATACATTGGATTGTCTCACACACTGATACTAAGACAATGACATTGAGAAGTGTGAGCAGGACAGAGATTTCTACATTCATGGCACAGGACTATGAATAGATGTATCATATGTCGACACCCATGATAACTATGGATACTCCCTTTAGCATACCTAGCAGCAATGCCAACTCCAGAGATATCTTGAAGAAATGGGTAAAGAAGCCAGTGAAATTCAGGATGACACCCAACCAGGTCTACAAGATGAAGACATTGTGGAAGGCGTATCAATACTTGGTCATATTTGCATTTCGTCTGTATGGAAAAGAAAGCATGGAAACCTTCCCACAGAGTTGGGTGATCGCGTTGGACCCACTGGCCAGAGAAGGGAAAGCATGCAACTAGTCTGACATGTTGGCTCATCAGTTGAAGGAACAGGTAACAAGGGCTCGACAGTCGCCCAAGGGTATGCAAGAAAAAATCCACATGTCCACCTACATCTTGGATGAAATCTGTTCCTATCAGGTGTTCCCAGGCTTGAAGTGAGCATGGACACCAACAGAGACCTATATGAACACTTATTGTAAGATGCTATCCAAATGCAGCTTCAGAGGTGTTATCACATAGTTGTCCGATCATTTTGTCACCTTGGTTTATAATATGATATTTGAATAGGATCCATATTTCATGTTTAAGGCACCAATGGAGGTACTGCTTGACATATCTGATTGGTATGCCTCACCTCCCTACACCTTCATACAGATGTACAATGCGGAGAAGCCTTTGCATGTTCTACCAATGTTTTCCTTGGACAAACTCGTCATGGAGGAAGTAGCATATCACATCTCAGTAAGATTGTCAGATAAGCTGCACCAGATGAAGAAGGCATCTTGGCCCGCTCTTCCATTACGAATCGGGTTTTACAATATACAAACTTTCAAGCATGTGGATGTCGAAGCAGAGGAGATGAAGAAATAACCATTTGACACCCAAAGTTACAATCTGTGTGACCTGTGTTGTCTTGTGAAAGACCACTGCACGAGAATAGAGTTTAACTGGATGCACGGGGCATGTCATTGGGCAAAGGAAGACCCATGGAGATACTTTTACAACTCCTCCAGACTCAATGAACTGGTCAGCCTCACTATGGAATGGGTAGTGAAGCAACGTGAAGTAGCATCCCGGAGAGCACCAGAAGCAGCAGCAGCAGAGATAAACATACTAGTGCATGATAAGGCCAAGAAGAAGATTGTCGACAACATGGAGAAAGAACAAAGTTGCAAGTTTTGAGAAGACACACTTGTGCAAAAAGGAGCTTTGGAAATAGAGGCAAATAGGCAACAACGTGACAAGAGAAAGACACAAATGCAGAGGGAGAAACAGAGGATGGAGGAAACAGAGAAGAAGTTTCATGAGTTGAGGGAGCAACTCCGGAAGGAACAGGAGCTGCACAGATAGGAGAAGGAAGCGTATCAAGAATAGGTATAGTAGGGGGCGAAACTTTCACAGATAGATGAAACTTTTCTTGTACAGGTAGTAGACTCATCAGAACAATTGGCATTAGGAAGACAGGGTGAAACATCATAGGAGTAGGACTTCACTTACGAGATAGAGCAATCACTTGAACAGATGGATATGGATATGGAGAACTAAGAGTTAGAGAAAGACATCGACCTCATGCCTCCCCACAAAGAGGTCAACCCACCAACTTTACCATGTCCAGAAGAGGAGCAAGTACCAAGCGACAAAGGAGACACTAAAATCCTTGGAGACAATCCGAAGGAGGAGATGCACAACATCTCATTCAACGAGTCCCAACATAGAGTTGTGTAATCTCACAGAGTGTTGACTTCGGATGATCATACATCTCTTGCTCAGTTTGAGGAATGAGTGATCATGTCTAACGTATGCAAACATCCAACATCATTGTCCGATGCTACCAGAGCATATGTCAAAGCCACTAGCTCGAGTGTTCACTTCCTGATAGCTGAGAACGAGCAAATGGCTAAGGAGCTGTAGATAACGAAGCAGGGAGGAGAATTTGTTACAGCATCCGCCTGAGTAGAATTGAAGAAGGAAATACTAGATGAAGTATTGTCCCTTGACACAGTCATGCGGGTGTTGTATTCCACATTTGGTACTGTGCATAAGGCAGTCGTCCATCTCAATGATTGGCAACAACAATGTGCTAGAGGAGCATGTATCCTATCGAACGTGCACGCTATTGTTCATTACATGCAAACATGGATGATGAGATACAAGGGAGCCCCACCAAACTTGCCTAAGATGATGAATCCTAGAGCATTCAAGCTGAAGGGATGCATCCGAAGCTAGATCTAGAACTATGAATATCTCCTGCAGCTTATCACTAGTATACAGGCTTCCCATGCATGGGTGTTCAAGAGTATGGATGTTGTTGTGCATGCACATGCGATCCCATCTATTGGGAAACTCACCCACGTAAAGAAAAAGGCACAGGTATGACTAGAACTTGAATCATACTTTGAAGAGTTGATGCACATAGCCACTAGCCCAAACTTGTCAATTAGTGCAGACACCATGCAAAAGTATGTTGTTGGTCTGGCCGCACTCAAGACAATGATGCGCATGCTATCAGATGAGTTGGACAGAGGAGCCCAAGCAGTGTACCTGGATGCTATGGAGCTAAGAGTTCATTTCTAGAAAGATGTCATGTTAGAGTAAACGGACACCATCATGGAATATCGAGCTTGGCATCAGATCACTACTGTCGATCACCATGAGGATGTCGAAGAGCTGGTCTTCCAGTAGTTGTCTGAGTCATAGTGATGTCTTACATGGCTTGCTCAGGCCATTTTGTCTTACATGGGTACATGTGCATTGTAATGTAACGTCTTGTCAAGTGTAAGTTCAAGTGTCGATAGTTGGATGTAACAGTCATATAGTAGATGAAGAGTCATGAGGGTAGATGAATTGTCACAAAGGGGAATGTCAAGGGCCACCCCACCCTATGCTATATATAGTCCCTCATAGCTCATTGTATAGGCTTTTGGTCAGCCAAGCTTCCAGTAGGAGTATCTTAGAGAAATCTGGGATAGTATTGTAACGAGTCTTGGCTTCTCCATTGCACAGAGCTAGTATATCTCTTTGGAGGAGCAGGCGGCAGTGACTGTAATGTTCTGTTGTCGGAACTAGTGCTTGGACATGGATGTTTTGTATGACTGGAACTTACACTTCCTAATATAATAGAGCCAACACGTTTCATGCATATGTCGTATTGTATTTCAGTGATCTTGTTTACTCTAAATGATATATGTATCTGTTTGCTTACATATGCATGTGTATCTATTTCTGTATATGTATGTATGAATGTTTCTGAAATGTGTTGTTGGTTTAACCATCACTTTGGATTGCTAGCTTACTTGCCTTCCATGTTTTGATGCATCTTTGCTCGTCTTTCCTTCTTAACTACATGCTTTCACAGGTTTCCAAGGGGCGCACTCACCTCACCCTCCGTGTGTTAGAATCGCTCATGCACCTTCCTTGACTTACTCCATATGTCACACCCTTGCTACCAACAGGGACATCTTACTTGCCTCTGTGCAAAACTGCGGTCGAGGCATTACCATATGACCCACTGCTGGGACTCCTACACCAAACGATCTGAGGTCTAATTGGGACTTCTTACCAGGGAGATCCCCTGACATGTTGGTGGGTCCAACACTGTCAACATTTCTAGTGCTAGAAGGAGGGCTAGATGACAAGTTGTGTACTCTCATCCTGTTTTGAATGTTTGCACATCTATCATGGAGTCTTGCACTCTCAACCCTCCACGATGTCTTTCGCATGCCGAACCTATCCACATCACAGGGGATTTTTTTGATCTCTTGTCTACATACACGTATGATGGTGAAGGAAAAGTGGCCTGTCCTGTGTTCTAACATGACTTCCTTGCCATGCTTGATGAGGAAGATGTATGTTCTGATGAACAAGCCTATATGTTGCTTGCATACACACTTTGCGAATCCCCTCATCGGTGGTTGTGCAGCCTACCGGTTGACAACGTGCACTCACTTGAGAACTTCTATGATCTCATTGAATATACTTTCTATCATTTCAATCTAGAACATCTTGACCACAAACTGTTACAACAATGGAAGGCTCTGCATGAATCACCTATGGATTTTTGGCAGCGCTTCTGTGATTTGTAGTTTCAAGCTCCAAAAAGCCAAATGAAATTTCCCTATCTTTGGGATAGATTCGAGTATTGTCTTAACAAATTAGTCCATCCCAAGAAGAAGTTTGAGCCCAAGCCTCGCTCAACATACATCATTGATGGAGCTGCGCAATCATAGATGGATATGGTCACTGTCACAAGTGAATTTTCATCGTCCCCTCATCAAACAACTCCACCACTGCAAAGTGATGCAGGAGATCAAGCACATACATCAGTTCAACTGTCACATCCTCCCAACATCACTTCGCTTAATTTTCGTGTAGATTTGGTTGTGAGTCCATCAAGTTGTCATATGCATTATGTACCACAACCTCTGTCTTCGTACTTAGATGATCCTCCAGATGATACTATATTGTATTCTTCCATTCCAGACTCTACACTTGTTGTGAACGAGGGTCAAACCATCAATGGAGTTGGTGTTGCACAAACAACATACGCTTTCATTCATGAAGAGTATGACTGGGAGCTTGAGCATCAACACTTGGTGAAGGATGAACCCCTTCTATTCGATCCCCCTCCATTATTTCCTGACATCTTTGGTGAACCTGTCATCCATGATTTCACATGTGTATCTTCATCTATGAATGCACCCATTATTGATCACTCGCAGGACACACCAGATGTCAGTCCATCATTCAACAACTGAGAGGATAAATTATTCATTGAAAATCCACTTGACCTTTCATCTACCTTTTCCAGAAACACAGAGGATGAATTTGTCTACTTCTCATCTACCCTTCTGTTTGATTTACCAGATCATGAGGATGACGATGAAATCATTGATTTTTCTGATCATAGTTGTCGTGATCTATTTACTCCCATATTCAATCATGATCATGATTCTATTGCAGTTGATTTCTTGAAGCCACATGTTTATGATGATCTATCTGTCGACGAAGTCGAAACACCCCAGACTGTCGAGGCACTTTAGCCTAAGCTGATGGTTATGTCAAGCCCTCGCTGTCGTGAGGTTGGTTTCACTTTCGATCAGGAAATTGTTGAAACAACCAAGGCTCCTCATCACTCATCTGTATGCATTGAAGATCAATCTCACACATAGATCATGCTTCCTCCACTCAAACTGCACGATCCCATCGCTCATGCATTGGAGGAATCTTACATTGCAAGCATGCCTGCACGACACAAGTTGTCTTTGTTTCTTTCGTTTGCTTTCATGTCATAGTAAAGAGTATGCGTATGCTTCATAGCAGCGCACAGAAGTCGCACAGCACCATGACAAGTCCACGGACCACATGTCATGTACTTGCACTCTTTTATGTCTTGTGGACACTTTTAAACATGAAATGTATTTGTCTTCATTGTTATATCTTTCTTGTTTGTTGGTTCGCATGGCCAGGTTGCTCGCAGAGAAAGTGTTCACCAACATGGGTCAACCAATGCGCTAGTGGCTATATTGGAAGTATCACTTCACGTGATCAGGCCCATTCACTGTTAGCTTAGGAGTACGAGTAGTTTTTTCTTTTGGTTCTTTCCTTGCATGCTTATTTGTTTACTTACCTCACATGTTTGATTGTCCACTTGATTGTTTTCTTACTCACTTTTCTTTCGCATTTACTTCTGCTTCTGCTTTTCTTTGTTGTTTTTTTGCTTTTTTCTATTCGTAGGTTAGTTTTGCATGAAACCGTGTGTGACTCTTGAAACAAGTTGCGTAAAGTACAAGAGGCCTTGTGAAACTATCACTACTTGGTTATCTGTCATCCTGCCTCTGTGTGAATAAATTTTTACATTTAGTCCATGATACATCGATGGAAAATACGTACTGTTCAAAGTGAACCTTGACGAAAACTTAAAGCTTGTGTGCTAACTAGTGTCACCTACTCTAGTCAGTTGTTTTTGGGTTAACCCTTGGCAGCTTAGTCAAGTAGAGTAAGGTGAGGGGGAAAGCCTTAACATGCATGTCAGAGGTATATAATAAACTACTTTTCTAAAGGAACAAGCTCTTCTACTCTTAATAAGTCGGCATCCCTCTTTCGCCTCTGAAATGAATAAGTGCTATGCACAATTATGAAAATAAAAAATGGAAAAATGAAAAGTGAAAAATCTCAAAAATGAAAAATGAATAAGGCGAAAGAAGAGAAATGCTTCCGGTGCAGAGAGGTGATGCAAGTAACTCTATGGGGGTACTGACTAGGCTCGCTGGCAGCGGAACAATACTTGTGTTCCTGCATGACTCCACTAGGGTACTGTCCAGGCCTGCTGGCAGCAGAGCAACACTAGAGATGAAACTAAGACTCTGACGACTATACTGCTTGTGCACCAATATAACCCTCAAACCCAATCGAAACAACTGTGTTTACTTGGCTTGGAATGTCTTTCAATTGACCATGAGCTTGGCAGATGCTACATCTTACAATCAAGCAAGTGTGGAAACCAAGACGAACTTAGAACTGAACAATACTTCCGGAGGTGTTAGACTTGCTTTTCATGAAAAAGGTCCATTTAGAGAGCTGGAGTTCTGGAAGTGTGTCACCAAGTGTTGTAGCAGCTACAACGACCCTCCAAAATTTTTCCTTAGCTTCATTTTGGAACCTCCCTACCAACCATCCTCAACAGCATGTCTTGCCTTGTCAAGTACACAAGCTTTAGTGATTTTCTAGCAGATTGCTAGCATGTGAATGATGGCTTGTTGCACCCCCCTCACAAGTTGTTTCTCTGGAGTTGGTCCAGCTACAGGCTGAACATCTCCCTCAAGAAATTGCACAATTCTAGAGGGGAACAAACCTTACCTCCAAAAATTGCATAATTTTTTCTGGCATCCTTTTGGGCTCCAGAATTGCGCAAATTTGCCTATCACCCTTCACTGTAAAAATTGTGCAATTCCTCCCAGCAGGACTGCTCAGCCCAAGAATTGCGCAATTCTGGGCAGAAGTCGGCTGCTCAGCCTAGAAATTGTGTAATCCTTTTGGGCAATTAGCCTAGCTCCCTCCCATAAATGCGCAAAATTTCCCCTCAGCTGAGCAGGCTGTTGCATGTGTCATTGAGTTGACCAGTTCCACCCAAGACCGAGAAAACTTTACTTGCATGCATGGGCTGCTTTTTCCTGAAATAGAAAAAGAAACATGTAAAAAGCATCCCTAGATTTTAGGGAGATATTTTTAGCAGATGGAGGTTACATGCAAAGATCATTTTAGAATCTTTCCTGCAAGTGTTGCTTTTTCCTAGATATATGGCATGCGCGTCATGAGCCTCAAACTTATTTATTCGATGCTTAAGACCTCACCTATTCACATCAATCTTGGATCTCTGGCATCCCATAGCACATCCAGGAGTCTTTGACACATCCATCTCAGCTATTCACAGGTAAGTCCTCTTAACTTGTCTTTTGCAACATTTTTGTCGCTTTTTTGTGTTTTCGCTTGTGTGAGTGTTGTTTGCTTGATTTCTATGAAAACTTGTTGTCGTTTACATGCATACTAGCTTGTACTAGCACCATTTTAGTTTTCATTAGCATCTCATTGTTGTCGCATCCATGAAATTGTTTTGCATGAACAATCGCCGATTCGGCGAATCACTTCACCCACATGCATGTTGTTCCGTTTTCTGAATATTTTATTCACTGTTTGCATGCATGATCATTCACTCCTTCTTACACTCCATATCACCATGAAATCACATTCACATTTTCTTTCAGTTTCCCGTCGGCAGCTCTTGGCGGCCTTGGCCAGGACTCTGCCTCACCCAAACATCATTACGCAACCCTGAGAGGGAAGGCGTTGTCTCCTAATACAAAAATACGCATTTCTGGCCATTGATTGTCCACTAGTCTTGCATTGTGTAATTCTGAGGGATACTGACTATTGGCCCAGAAAATTGTGCAATACAGTCACTAGGCTTGCAACCATTTCCCGCTGAAATTGCGCATTGTGCAATTCCAGCAGCCAGCCTAGATTGCGCATTGTGCAATTCCAGTAGCCATCAAGCCTCCCCAGACAGCCTAGAATGCCTTTTGCATAGTTCTGGCACCTAGTCTCCCAACCTCCTAGGGAAAATTACGTAATCATTGCCAATCAATCCCTAGGTATGTTGCATGTCATTCCTCAGTTTTCTTTGGTTTTAGGTGATAGATTTCTTGCCATGCATGTCACTTTGTCTCTAGATATAGCAGGTGTTCTTCCACCTCTTAACAGTCTAAGATCAATGGCCTCCAAGAGAGAAGGATCAAAGGACACTGACAGAAGTGAAACTAGAGTAGTGTTTGAGCGAGTGTCTACAATTTTGCCGATCTATGAAGACACCAAGTTGATTGTAGACAAGGACATCAAGCTGAAATGACAAGAGGTCAATAATGCATTTGCAGACACATTTGGGGAAGACCCTGAAGATCGTCAAGTCTATGTGAAGATCCAAAGTCTGGCTTGTAATGGATTGCATGCAGGTATCCCATGCTGCCATGCGTGGACATGATATATTGGATCATTTCGCACAATGATCCTGAGATGATGACATTGAGCAGTGTCAGTGGGATATATATTACTACCTTCAGGGCACAGGATTATGAATATATGTATCATATGTCGAAGATCGTGATCACCATGGAGACTCCCTTTAGCATACCCAACAGAAATTCCAACTCCATAGATATCTTGAAGAACTGGGTAAAGGAGCTAGCTAAATTCAGGATGGCACCCAACCAGGTCTACAAGATGAAGATACTGTGAAAGGCATATCAATACTTGGTCATCTTTGCATGTCATTTATATGGCTAGGAAAGCATGAAAATATTCCCATAGAGTTGGTTGATCATGTTGGAACAACTGGCCAGAGAAGGAAAAAAATGAAATGGGTCCGACATGTTGGCTCATTAGTTGAAGGAACAGGTAGCAAGGGCTCGATAGCCACCCAAAGGTATGCAAGAAGAAATCCACATGTCCGCCTACATCTTGGATGCAATTTGTGCCCATCAGGAGTTCCCCGGCTTGATGTGGGCATGGACACCAATGGAGACCTCTGTGAACACTTATCGTAAGATGTTGTCCAAATGCAGCTTTAGAGGAGTTATCACACAGTTGTCTGATCATTTAGTCACCTCGATTTACAAGATGATATTCGAACAGGATCCACCCTGCATGTTGAAGGCACCAATGGAGGTACTGATCGATATAGCCGATTGGTATGCCTCAGCATCTGACACCTTCATATGAATGTACAAGATGGATAAGCCTCCATATGTTCTACCGAAGTTTTCCTTAGACAAATTGGTCATGCAGGAAGTAGCATATCACATCTCAACAAGATTGTGAGCTAGACTGCACTGAAAGAAGAAAGCACCTTAGCCCACTCTTCCATTGCGGATCGAGTTTTACGAGATATGGACTTTCAAGCATGCAAATTTCAAAGAAGATGAGATGATGAAATATCCATTCGACGCCTGAAGTTACAATCCGTATGACCCGCATTTTCTTGTGAAAGACCACTACACAAGAATACAGTTTAACTGGATCCATAGGGCATGTCATTGGGCAGAGGAAAACCCATGGAGATATTGTTACAACTCCTTAAGACTCAATGAACTAATTGGCCTCGTTGTGGAATGGGTAGCGAAGAAGCGTGAAGAAGCATCCCGAAGAGCACTAGAAGCAGCAACATCAGAGGTAAACATACCAGTGCACGAAAAGGGAAAGAGGAAGATTGTGGACAGCATGGAGGAAGAAAAAATATGAAAGTTCCGAGCAGATCCACTTCTGTAGAGAGTAGCTTTGGCAATAGAGGCAAAGAGGCAATAACACGACAAGAGAAACGTGAAAAGGCAGAGGGAGAAATAGAGGATGGAGGAAATAGAGAAGCAGTTGCATGAGTTGAGGGAGCAACTCCAAAAGGAACAGGAGCTGCATAGATAGGAGAAGGAAGCGTAGGAGGAACAGGTACAGCAGGGAGCGCAACTTGCATAGATGGATGAAACTGCGCTCTTATAGGTAGTAGACTCATCATAACAGCTGGCGTTAGGCAGACAGGGTGAACCATTGTAGGAGTAGGACTTCACTCAGGAGATAGAGAAAGCACTTGAATAGATGGATACGGATATGGAGCAACGGGAGTTAGAGCAAGACATCAACCTCATGCCTCACCACCAAGAGGTTGACCCACTAGCTTCAAAATGTCCAGAAGAGGAGCAAGTCCCTAGCAACCAAGGAGACACAGAAATTCTTGGAGATAATCTAGAGGAGGAGATGCACAACATCTCATTCAATGTGTCCCAACATAGAGTTGTGTGATCTCACAGAGTGTCAACTTCAGATGATCATACATCTCTTGTGCATTTTGAGGAACGAGTGATCGCGTCTGACATGCACAAACATCTAGCAACATTGGCCGATGCTACCAGAGCATATGACGAAGCCACTAGCTCGAGTGTTCGCTTCCTGATAGCTGAGAACGAGCAAACGACTAAGGAGCTACAGACGGCCAAGCAGGGAGGAGAATTGGTTACAACATTCGATCGAGTAGAATTAATGAAGGAAATAGTGGATGCAGTATTGTCCCTTGACACAGTCATGCGGGCGTTGTATTTCAAGTTTGGTATCATGCATAAGGCAGTCGTCCATCTCAATGGTTGGCAACAACGATCTGTTAGAGGAGCACGTATCTTCTCAAGTGTGCATGTTGTTTTTCATTACATGCAAAAATGGACGATGAGATACAAGGGAGCCCTGCTACACTTGCCTAAGATGATGAATCCTAGAGCAGTCAAGGTTAAGGCACACATACAGAGTCAGATATGGAACTATGAAGATCTCCCATAGCTCATCACTAGTCTACAGGATTCCCATGTGCGAGTGTTTAAGAGTATGGATGTTGTTGTGCATGCACATGCGATCCCATCTATTGGGACACTCACCCAAGTGAAGACAAAGGCACAGGTATGACTAGAGCTTCACTCATACTTTGGCGAGTTGATGCACATAGCCACCAGTCTAGACTTGTCAATCAGTGCATACACCATGCACAATTATCTTGTTGGTCCGACCGCACTCAAGAAAATGATGCACATGCTATCAGATGAGTTGAATAGAGGAGCTCGAGTAGTGTACCCAGGTGCTATGGAGGCAAGAGCTCGTTTCCAGAAAGATGTCACCTTAGAGTACACAGGCACCATCGTGGACTACCAAGCTTGGCATCAGTTCGCTACTATCAACCACCGTGAGGATGTCGAAGAGCTGGTCTTCCAATTGTTGGACGAGCCATAGTCATGTCTTGCATGGGTTGCTGAAGCCATTTTGTCTCTCATGGGTACATGTGCATTGTAATGTAATGTATTTTCAAGTGTAAGTTCAAGTGTCGATAGTTGGATGTAACAATCATAGAGTAGATGAAGAGTCATGAGGGTAGATGAACTGTCACAAAGGGGAATGTTGAGAGCCACCCCACCATTTGCTATATATAGTCCCTAATAACTCATTGTATAGGCTTTGGGTCAGCCAAGCTTCCGATAGGATTATCTTATAGAAAGCTTGGACAATATTGTAATGAGCCTTGGCTTCTCCACTGCGCAGAGCTAGTATATCTCTTTGGAGGAGCAGGCGACAGTGACTGTAACGTTTCGCTGTCGGAACTAGTGGTTGGACATGGATGTATTGTATGAATGGAACTTACACTTCCTTATATAATAGAGCCATCACATTTCATGCATATGCCGTATTGTATTTCAACTATCTTGTTTACTCTAAATGATATATGTATATGTTTGCTTATGCATGCATGTGTAGTTATTTTTGTATATGTATGTATGAATCTTTCTGAAATGTGTTGTTGGTTTAACCAACACTTTGGATTGCTAGCTTACTTGTCTTCCTTGTTGTGATTCATCTTTGCTCGTGTGTTCCCTTCTTAACTGTGTGCTTTCACAGGTTTCCAAGGGGCGCACTCACCTCACCCTCCGTGTGTTAGAACCGATCATGCACCTTCCTTGAATTACTGCATATGTCATACCCTTGCTACCAACAGGGACATATTACTTCCCTCTATGCAAATGTGGTTAAGGCATTACTGTACGACCCACTACTGGGACTCCTACACCAAACGATCTGAGGTCTAATTGGTACTTATTACCAGGGAGATCCCCTGACATGTTGGCGGGTTCAACACCGTCAACAAATAGGTAATGTGTTGCAAGATTCTTTGATTATTTCATTAGAAAATATTATTTATCCCACGATGGTTGTTTCATGGGATTCATTCCATTCTACAACTGATAGGAAATATTTTCATGACTATGTTCAAGGAGATTTTGGACATGTTCCTTTGAGTGATGATAAACCCTGTAAAATCATTGGAATGGGTAACATTTTTATAAAGAAAAAAATGGAAACCAATGGCTTTTGAAGAGGTGAGGCATGTTCTATATCTGAAGAAAAATCTAATTTCAATAGGCAAGTTAGGTGGTGAAGGATGTGTAACTACATCCACAAAAAAAACCTACTAGGTCACTAAAGGAGCCCCGGTAATAGCAAAAGGAGAAAATGTTGGTACATTGTATTTGCGCATACAGATGTATGGGGACCTGCTCAGGTATCATATCTCAGTGGCTCTCTCTATTATATAACTTTTATTGATGATGCAACTAGAAAAACTTGGATTTATTGTATTTTGAATAAATCTGATGTATTTGATACTTTTAAGAAATGGAAATCTTTGGTTGAGAATGACATAGGAAAGAATTTGAGGTGTCTTAGATCATACAATAAAGGTGAATATTGTAGCAAAGTGTTTGATAACTAATGTTCAGAGCATGGGATTCATAGAGAGAATACAGTTCTAGGAACACCACAGGAAAATGATGTGTCAGAAAGAATGAACATGACAATCATATAGCGTACAAGCTGCACGAGATTGCATACAGGATTTCCCTTACAATTTTGGGCAGATGTTGTAGATATTATTGTTTATATAATAAATAGGGGGCCTTCAAGTTCCTTGCATGGTGGTATTCCAGAGGAGGCATGGACAGGTAAAAAGGTAAACAACTCATTTTTAAAGACTTTTGGTTGTGAAACCTTTATTCACATTAATAAAGAAAATAGAACTAATCTTGAGGAAAAATCAAAGAAATATACCTTTATTGGATATGGTATTAATGATTTTGGTTATCTCTTATATGATTATGAAAATCAGAAAATCATTATGAGAAGGTATGCTATATTCAATGAAAAGGCCTTGTATAAGGATCAGATGCAGGGAAAGAAACATGAAAAGGAAAACAAAGAATACACAGAGCTTGATGAGATCATAGAAAAACTAAAGCTACATGAAAATCATAAGGATCAATAGACACAACAAACACAACAGAAACAAACACCTAAAACACCTAAAAGTGTTCTTATAATATCTACCAGGATAATTATAACCCTTGAGCAATGCTCTCCTTCATGATATTATGTATTGTTAACTGATTTTGGTGAATGAGAAAGATATGAAGAAGAAATGTAGGTAGAAACTAGGAAGAAGTGGGAGCAAGACATAGAAGAAGAGATGGACTCCTTGATGCATAATCTATCTTGGGACTTAGTCAAGTTTCCTATAGGTAAATAGGCATTGCAAAATACATGGGTTTACATGTTGAATGGAGGTAAACATGGTTATAAGGCTAGATTTGTGGTGAAGGGGTTTGCACAAAAGAAAGATATAGACTGATGAAATGTCTTCTCTTGTTGTTAAAATTACTTCAATCAGAACTATTTTAAGTCTACTAGCAGCAGAAGATTTGCATCTTGAGTAGTTAGATGTAAAGAGAACCTTTCTCCATGGGTATTTGGAGGAAGAAATATATATGCAGTAGCCACAAGGGTATGAGTTCAAAGGGAAGGAGAAATTAGTGTGCAGGTTGAAGAAGAGCTTGTATGGCCTAAAACAAGATCCAAGGCAATCGTATCTAAAATTTGACAGGTTTATGTCTGAACAAGGTTATACTAGATGTCATTTTGATCACTATTTTTATCTTAAGAAAGAAAATGATGCAGCTATATTATATTGCTATTGTATGTAGATGACATGCTTGTTGTAGGGTCTAACATGCAGGAAATAAATGTGATCAAAATAAAATTGGAAAATTCATTTCCAATGAAGGATTTGGGTGCTTCAAAACAAATCCTTGGTATGAGAATAACTAGAGACAAAAAAAAATCTCAAATTAACATTTTCTCGAAGTGAGTACCTAGGAAAGGTGTGGGAAAGATTTAATATGCAGAATGCAAAACCAGTTAGTACACCTTTGGATAGCAATTTCAATTTAACTAAGGAGATGTGTCCCAAGACTCAGGAAGAGATGATTTATATGTGTAAAGTTCCATATGTGTCAACAGTTAGAAGCTTAATGTAGGCAATGGTCTGCAAAAGGCCTGATATTGCACATGTAGTGGGAGTTGTGAGTAGGTATAGGAACAATCCAGGAAAATAATGTTGGATGGCAGTGAAGTGGATTCACAGGTATTTGATAGGTACCACAAATAAAGCATTATGCTTTAGTGGTACAAACATGGCTCTACAGGGATATGTTGATGTAAATATGATAGGTGATAGAGATAATAGAAGGAGCACCACAGGGTATATGTTTATTGTAGATGGAACAACTATCAATTGGGTTTCAAATTTGCCAAACATTGTTTTATTTTCAAGAATGGAAGCATAGAATGCTGTTGCTACAGAGGCTAGTAAAGAAATGATTTTGTTACAAAGGTTTATGGATGAGATGGGAAAGAAGGAGATGGGAAGGTTATACAATGGTACTAAGAGTGCCATTCATCTTGAAAAGAAGTCATCATTTCATTCCAAGACTAAACATATACATATCAAGTACCATTTCATACGGTCAGTGTTGGAAGATGTACAGTTGAAGATGGAGAAGATACACACTAGCCAAAATCCTACAGACATTTTAACAAAAGTTGTAACTAGGGAGAAACTAAGATCCTGCTCAGTTTCAATTTGTCTTTAAGTATGATGATGAAGATGATAAATAAGCAAGTCCAAAGTGGAAGAATTTTCCAGCAAGGGAAGCAAATTTGGACTTACTATAATTAGTCTCCCAGTGGGAGATTGTTGGGTGTGGAACCTGATTATCTTCCTGATTGTTCAAAGGTTTTTGTTTCAATTGCATTGGATCCCTGTTCCTATCGGGGCAACAAGCCACCTATTTAATCACCGTCAGGGGGGTCAAGGGAGGGTGATGACAAATTTTATTAGCCCCTCCACTGGCGGGGGTTTGGGGGTGGTTCCCCCAAAGCTAAAAATATATGAAAAATTTCTTTGTAAAATATTTTAATTTCATAGTGAATCTAGGTCGTTCATTAGGTGAATGATCTAATGGTAGAAGTTATGTTAATTTAGGGTTTTCTTCCCTAGAAGGCACCCCCTTGGTTTATATGAGGGAATTGTATTGCCGGTATGGATTATTATTTAGAGCGAGAGAGAGAGGAGATTATGTGAGAACGAAGAGGAAATTATATCATATTTGCTGTAGATTGTACCTCTTCATTTTGTTGGATAATATAAAAGAAAGGATTGATTGATTCTCTATGGTTGTAGCCAAAATTGGGTGAACCACGTATATCTGTGTCTGTCTTGTTATATGTGTTTTTGTATTTGTGTTTCCGCAATATTTTGTGTATTTCATTGCTCGAGTAGGTGTCGTTCCCCCTAGTATCAACATCAGATCATTCAACTAGTCCATCTAGGATGTCGATCTCCCTAGCAATGGTGTCGAAATATGTGGTCATAGTTTCACTACTTGCTTAAAGAAAAATGATATAATGATGTTTCCATACCAAATCATACTGTGTTCACATATTCTACACTCATTCGCTGTATATTTAGATTCACCAATAGAACCTCACAACAATTGAACATTTTCAGGGCCATGCACCATACTTTCAATGTCCACTAGTCTACTCTTGGAATCCAAATATTGACTCGTTTCACCCACCACTCGGATCAACATAAATAAGATAGTACAGAGTGGGAGGTCCATCACACATTTAATAAGTATATTCTCACTTGTCGTTTGTGCGGTGGGAATGTAATACTCTACCATCCAGTCCTCTATGGATCTCTCCCCCATAACTCTTCCTTTGGATACCCTAACTGGGGCCCCTCACCTCGATGGGCTCGTGAGAAAGTAGATATCCTCCACATCTATCTGTATCACATATCCTTGTATCTTAAATTTCTACTTAGTAGGATCCCACCATTGCAAAATCCTCTCTAACATTCTAAGCTTCCCTCTTATATGTTAGGTTTTGAAGAACTTCAAAAGACCTTAATTACATAAGGCTTTTATAGCCCCTAGGCCAGCTAGTGAAATTTCATCATAATCATTATGTTCTTTTTCCCTCCACTCTATAATTTTGAAATCCTTGGAAACCCATTATAGAATACATTAGAATTAATCCATACACAAGAAAATAGGGTCAAAACAAGATTCCCCTGCCCTAGATATGGAAAAGGCATGCTTCAATGCTTTTCCTTAGCACAAAAGGTGAATTGTTGGTCCTAATAATGCCCTATATAATTCTCAGAGGAGAAATGTGAGCCTAGTAATTCTTTGTTTCTTCATAACCATAGTGTTATAACACACTCAGATTGAGTAGGTGGTCTCCCATCACATAAATTTTAGCAAAACAACAAATGAAAAGTTACATCAAAAGAGAGAGTGGGTTACAAGGATTGACCTAGTAGTGACAAAATCAAATTTTGTTGCTTGGTGCCCTTGAGATCTGGAAAACAAGATATTCTTGCAAGAGGGTTTTCTCTAAAGTTTGTCTCCTTGTGGGTTACAAATGAGCACTATGGTCAAAATTTTCCCCTTTTATATTGGGGAAGTGGGTCCAAAATGTCTCATTTCACACTTACCATTGTCTTCATGTTCAATGTTTTAATATTGGGGGTCTTTTTCACATATATTTATCTTATCATGCTATTAATGATTTTGTGAGGACTTTTGACTATCTTTTGAGTAGGAAAATGAAGTTTTCATTGCATTTTTTATCACCTTGAGGTATAATATCAAAGTTGGCATATAGGGTTACGATTCATCAATATTTTCATTGCATTATTGACATTTACTACACAATTTCACTATGCCTTAGGACTCACCCCAATCAGGTTGTAACATTAACCATGTCTTTTTGAACATCGTAACTTGTGTGATAAATCCTACCCTTCATGGGCACCCTAGAATAACACCTAATTACCATTTTGGTTCCCATGTTGTGTTTCTTTGTAGGATTGAGGATCCTCATTAGTATCCTCCATGACATTGTCATTGAGCCTCATGACTCTATTTCTCTCTTATTTATAGCCATTATTACATTATAGGGGGTCCCCACCCTTCTTAACATTGATTTTTTGTTGCTTATGCTTATGGTCTTCAATGTCTTGCTAGATGTTGTCATAATGATGCTTTCCTTCATTTATCCCACAAACCTTGTAGCCATGCTTGACCTCTTGCCTCTTCATCATTATTTCTTCCATCTTAAAACCTCTTTCACCCTTTTAGAGAGACTATTGTGGTGAGCGGATTTCCATTTCCGAACACTTTGCCACTTCCTCCTAATTTTCTTAGGTATTTTTTGTCAGTGTCATAACAACATGCATACTATTATATTTCTCATCTCTTTAAAAAGAGATTCCATTTATTCTTCTTTTAATTCCTTTTAAGAAATGAAAATCATGAGCTCTTCTTGCCCCCTTTTGATGCTTATTAAACCACCTAAAATTCTCGAGTTCTTTTTGTTCTTTCCTACTCATTAGTCGTGGTGAAAGCCAGCAAGCAATCTCTTTCTATTCTCATGCTCATTAAACCATGAGATAGAGATGAGCGTAATTTTATCTCTTTTTCAGCCTCACTATAAAACTCATTAAAAGGATACCATTCCAAGTTTTTTTTAACTCTTTTTTAGTCTCATTAAAATTGAATGAAAAATACACCTATCGAACTCATTTGTCTTCTCTTTCATGCTTGCTAAACCATGAAGGAGATCCACCATACAAAAAAGGAAGGGGGAAGCATCTATGTTCTATGTTTTATCATGAGAGTCATTCATCACCCTTGAACATAGCACTGGTTTTCCATCATTCTCTTATAGTCAGTCCTTTCCAAGCTTTAGAGGCACACCATTATCTTGAGTCAAGTTACTTTGTTACTGAGTCAATATCTCACCTAATTTGTTACCCTTCTAGTATTTAGGTTTTAGTTATGCCTCTTATGTCACTATTGTGTCCATTTGGTATTATTTTGTTCAAGATTCCAAGTTCACATTTCTTCCAAGCCTTTATACATTCAAGATAAGTCCTAGTTGGAGTAGACCATCTACAAGTATCATTATACATTTTGAGTCAGCCATCCTTGTGTTAGTTTTTCACCAATTCTTGAGTCACTAACATCAGATACATCATCTTGGTGTAAGTCTCATGTCGAATGATGGGGGATACATCAAGGACCTCCTTTGATGGATCTATTCCCATTAACAAAATCCCTCAATGCCTAATAATCATGTGGTCTTCCTACATGCTTGAAACCAGCTCATTCATTCACATATAGTAGAGTTGTACTATCAAGATGAGTCAAGTACCTTGGGACATGGGGCTACCTCACTCATGCACATTACCTCCCACAAGTTGCATTGGGTAATGTATTATATACTTTGAGGTCCATCTTATAGACAATCATTTTGGTATATGTAGCCCTACTAATAGTTTTTATGTCAGAGATATACATTGTATCATGACTAGTCCTCGATGATATGAGTTTACAGTAAATTATGTGTGTGGCCATGCTCTATTCTCTCAATACTGAGTATGGGTATGCCTACCTTAGGGATGTATTTTATATGTATATGACTATGATTTTCCTAACCTCTATACATTGTACATATGTGGTTCTCTCCCTCCACCTAGCTCACTAGTTTATTGTAGTGTATTTTAGCCATTAGTTTCTCTTTTGACCACATATATTAGATAATATCTATTATAGCTCAAAAAGGAACCCCATTTGGTTCACTACAAGAGAAAAACATATTGAAAATTAGGATGCATAAATTAGACTATGGAAGCTCTAGAAAACCTATCATTTATGCCTAAAATAGTCCCCTTCCACTAGTCGATAGAACTACTAGGATCAACAATTCTCTTAACGTATCCACAGGGAAAACTAGAAGGCTAGAAAAGCACTAATTGCACAAGAGAACTAGACAAAAAGTGTGAATGGATAAGAACAAACAATGTCAAATTTGATCACTCCTAGTGGATAAGGATGAAAGCAATAGACATAGTCAACAAAGTGTCTAGATTTAATGTGATCACTCCTCAAAGACATCTATAAAAGAATTTTCATCCATAGATCAAAGGAAAGGAAAGTTTTAGATACAAGATTTGTGTTGAAACTTAGACCTACAGTCTTCCTTGCAATAAGCCACTAACATTATCCATCTCAATAGTGGGTAGTGGTGAGAGGGAGACAGTGGGATTTAGTGAGAAGGAGACTAGGGATATGGAATGTGGATGAGTGACAATGTACATCTCAACTATGGTATAATATAATAAATTTATTTTTTCCCCATTATATCATTGTATTTTTATTGGTTTCTTACTAATTTATTTCATTTCGATTATGCACTAATGCTGGGAGATATTTCAGAGTGTTTGGCTTGTTGAGAAATCTAAAGGGAAATAGTTAAGATGGCTTATTTTCTTATAATAACTTCCTGTGATGTCTTTATACATTTTCTTACTTATTAGATTCTTCACTTATTATTATGTTCGAATATCATCAAAAAACTACCAAAATGAGAAGAATAATAGTACACAAGAACACATAATGTAGGCTGCAAGCTAGGGCCAAAACCTATCCACTTGAGAAGAAAACCCGCAAAATCTCTTATATTCTTATAATTTCTCCAATTGAAAAATTTCAATACGTCTAGGCCAAGACACTTACCCTCCAAGACCAAGTCCAACCTTTCGAAATGATGTGCTTCCCTTGTCCAAGTCAAATTCAGTCAAATCACTTCGAGTAGCACAACTTTGACCCCCAACTTCACAATTTTGGCCTCTATTGTAGGTCTAAAATTTTTGGCCCGCTGCAACTACTACTATGTCCACATGTGTGAGAGAAATTAGCCTTCGAAGGCCTCCCATCAACTTCACTTTCCTTGTTTCCTTGTCTAGGTTTGGTAAGTGACCCAGTAGACCCTTCTTCCAGCAGATAGAGAATTTCAACCTTGAAGTTGCAAACCCTAACTTCTCTTCTTTGCACGTGTGAGAGAGAATTAGCCCAAAAACAATATTTATTCATACTCTTCCTTCTTCGCATTCCTTCTCACTCCTCTTCTCTGATTGAATGAGTCTGTGGATGGATGTCTCTCAAGAAGGTTGAATTCCCTCCTTTATATAGGCTTCTCAAGGTGGACGCCGCTCCTCAAAATAGGTTGACTTCCTAGCTACCAGGTCAACTTGATCTTGAGGGGTATTTTGAAACTTTTAGTGACATAAATAATTTTTCTTTACAAGTTACAATGTGTCCAATGGGGTCTTCAACATATGACAATGACTCCTTTGATTTGTTGACCTAGGAAAAACCCTAGAAGCATGAAATTGGTGCTTGACCAATCAAATAAAAGACCTTGAGCATAGAACCCATGCTCCAAAAATAATAATAATAATTTCCTTTCATTTTACAATATACAAGAATCAAAATTACATTTCATATTTATGAATACTGAACCTAGTTACAGTTTTTTCAACACTCCCTCTTAACTAGGGAGGTATTCATAAATGGTGCATGGAAATTCTCAATATCAAGGGATCTCATAATCATAATTGGATTGGTAACCCATCTGTTTAGCATCATATCAACCAACATTGTCATATAACAAGGCCTTGAATAACAACTCTATCTATCCACAAGATTAGAGCACAATGTTGCAAGACCAATGATTTATAAACACCATCATCATTGTCTCTCAAGGTACATACCCCACCTGGGTGTTCATAGAGTATGCCCTTCCTTGGAATATTCTTATCTTGGATAACTAGTCCTCAAAGAATATTGGTCCATGACTACTCTTATCTTGGATGCCATATCTCATCCTCA
Source organism: Pinus tabuliformis (assembly GCA_031772625.1). Taxonomy (NCBI): domain Eukaryota; kingdom Viridiplantae; phylum Streptophyta; class Pinopsida; order Pinales; family Pinaceae; genus Pinus; species Pinus tabuliformis. The sequence continues at coordinate 506,703,677 of CM062812.1, forward strand.
AAGAGTATTAGATGTCAGATGCTTACCCAATCCTCCATTTTGTCTTCCCAAGTGAAGAAAAGAATGATTTACCTATCTCTCCCTCTCAACTAGGGAGGATACATCAGCTAAACCAATATTGTCCCTCAAATACACAAGCTTCTTATTAGGAAGATATTTTGTCAATATGTAAGCTATCTGCTCATCGGTGGAGATGTATTGTAGCTGCAAAACACCATCTTGTACTAGCTTCCAAATGTAGTGATACTTGTTATTGATATGATTTGTCTTTCCATGGAATATTGGGTCTTTAGACAATCTTATACAACTGGTGTTATCATAATGTATCACTATATGTTCCATTGGTCCTTTAAATAGATCGGATAGTTTCTTCCTTAACCGAATAGCTTCTCTGCTTACTTCACAAGCTCTAATATATACTCAGCCTCAACACTACTCAAAGAAATTGTTTCTTTCTTTCTTCTCATCCATGATATCATGGAGGGTCCCAAACTAAAACATCCTCCTGTAGTGCTTCTTCCATCCTTCTCACTGCATCCCTAGTTGGAATATGTATATCCAATCAAGAAGACATCATTCCTTATATCATATTTCAGGAAGTAGTGGATGATTCCTTGTAAATATCTTAATACGTGTTTTTTTGTTATGTAATGATCAAGAATCAACTCCACTTGGAATTGACTGAGAACATTTACTACAAAACATATGTCTAGTCGATTATTCACCAAGTACATTAGTGAGCCAATCAATTGTCTATACTTGGAAGGATCCACATGGCTCGATTCAGAACTCCTTAGTCTTTTTAATTTTGTGATCATTAGTGTTGTCACTGGTTTGTAATCTATCATGTCAAACCTCTTGAACATCTTGATCACATACTTTCCTTGACCTACATAGATCTCATTAGGTCCTTTGTAGACTTCTAGTCCCAAATAGTAGTGCATCAACTCGAGATCCTTCATGTCAAATTCTTATGCTATTTGCTTCTTACATTCTTCAATTTGACCTTCCACACCTTTTAAAATAAGATCATCACATATAAAATAATGATTACTGGATCTCTCTTCACAAACTTAATATAAAGGTTTGGATTGACAAAACTTTTTGTGAAGCCTAACCTATGAAGGTATGAATCCATCCTAGCATACCATGCATTTGGTTCCCACTTGAGGGCACATAATTCCTTCTTCAATCTGTAGACATATGCCTTTCTATATTTAACTTCAAATGCCAATGATTTTTCTCTATAAACTTCCTCATCAATTGTGCCATTCAAGAATTTAGTATTGGCATCATTTGATGGATGTTCCATCCCATCGTTGCTTCCAAAGAGACTAGTGAATGAATTGTTGTATACCTTGTTATTAGAGAAAATTTCTCTTCATAGTCAATTCCTTCATGTTGAGAGAAGCCCCAGCCACAAATCATGCCTTATATTTATCAATACTTCCATCTACTACATGTTTGATCCATAAGATCCATTTGGAAGTTATGACATATTTTTCTTCAAGCCTAGGTACGATCAACCAAACTCCATTCTTCATTATAGATTGATGTTCTTCATTCATGGAATACTTCCATTATTGGTGATTGACAACTTCTTAAAAAGTGAATGGATCTTCTTGTATTAGTTTTGTCATGTAGGTTGCATACCCAAAATATTGTTTGGGCTTCTTTCTTTCCCTAAATGTACCTTGATCAGATGTTTCTGTGTGACCTTCTGCAGCTAGAAGTGTAGACTTCAACTAGTTAAGTATTTTTCTAGTTTCAGGGATTACCGTAGTTGTATAGGTTCACAAGGACCTTCATCTTAATGGTTTGATTATTATTCCCTAGTAACTTCTTCTTCAAATACTAGAATTTCTTCATCATCACATTCCATAGAGAGATCCTTTGATTTCTTGAATGTGATACTTTCGTCAAATATCACATCTCAATTGACTTCTATTTGATGTCCTTCCTTTATGTAGATCCTATAGACCTTAGAAGAGCTTTTGCTACCCAAAAATGTTCCCTTCATGCTAGATTGATCCATATTCTTCCTTTTGTCCTTAGGTATATGAATATAGAGAGGAAAACCAAAAATTCGAAGATGATCTACAGTTGGTTTCTTTCTCGTGAACACTTCTTCGGGAGTATTGTTATCAAGTGACCTGTGGGGACTTTAATTTTGCATGTATAGAGTTGTCTTTGTAGATTCACCCCACATAAATTTTGGTAAATCTTGATCATGTAACATTTCTTTTACACTTTCTTCAATGGATTGATTCTTTCGTTTTGCAATCGATTTTGTTTGGGATTATATGGGACTATAAGCTCCCTCTTAATCCCATACTCCTTACAGAAAGTTATGATTTCCTTAGATGTTTATTCTCCTCCATTATCAGAGCTTAATATCTTGATTCTTCTTTCTATAAGGTTCTCTACTTCAGCTTTGAATTCTTGAAATTTGGTAAATACTTCATCCTTGGATTTCATTAGGTAAACTAAAGTTTTCCTTGAATGGTCATATATAAATGTGGCATAATATAGATGACCTCCTAGTGATCTAGGAGTAATGGGACCACAAACATTGGAATGAATAATATCCAAGATTTCTTTTGACCGTGAAGCATCGCTTCCAAATGGTGTCTTGGTGTTCTTACCCAATGCACAACCCTTGCATACTACTTCGTGATCTTCTTTCAGTTCAACAATTCCATCTACTATTTAATTTCGAGTTGGAAGCATTTTGAAATGGATATGACCGAATATTCTATGCCAAAATTCACATGGCCTGATTTCAATGTGAACTAAATCTTGAGCAAGAGGAGATAGCAACTTGTAAAGTCTTCCTTCACGAATCGTAATCACTCTAGCATTTTCTATGCTTGATTTTTTACCCCATACTACAATTTTTCCATCAATGAAAGCCACTATATCCCCTTTATCTTCTAGACTTGAAATGGTGAGTAAGTTCTTATGCAAACCTGGAACAAAGGATGTTGTTGAGATGAATATTGGCTCCATCCTCGAGCTTTATTAAGGTCGATCTAATTCCTCTCACATGATAGCTCTTATTATCAGCAAGCTCTATAGAGTAAGAATACTTGCCTTTTGACAATGCTTTTAGTTGTTTGTGATGACCAGTCATGTGTCTTGATGCGCTAGTATTGATCACCCAAATTCTCTCATATTGAAATGTTCCAATGAGTGCTGAGAAGATTCTTTCGTCCTTTGTCTTGGTCACTTCCTTATTTGGAGCAAATAGGAGATTCCATACTTATTTCATGCCTTTATTGACATGAATTTCCAACTTTGAACACTTATTTAGAAATTTCTTCAATGTAGTAGAGATATTCATAATTCCCTTTTCCAATCTTAGCTCTCATACCATGTTCACAAATATAAAGGGAAATAGTTAAGATGATTTTTGTTTTTATGATAACTTCTTGTGATTTATTTTTACTTTTATTACTTATTAGCTTCTTCACTTATTATTATTTTTTAATATCTCCAAACAACTACCAAAACAAGAAGAACAATAGTAAATAAGAACACAGAATGTAGGCTCCAAGCCAGGGCCAAAATCTCTCCACTTGAGAGGAAAACCAACAAAATCTCCTCTTCTTATATATATTCTTCAATTAAAGAATTCAAAGACCTCTAGACCAATACCAATACCCTTAAGACCAAGTCCAACCTTTCTGAATGATTTGATTCCATTGTCCAAGTCAAACCTAGTCAAATCTCTTCCTGTAGCATAACTTCAACCCCCAACTTTAGAATTTCAGCCTCTATTGCAAGTCTGAAATTTCAGCCCCTGTAACTACTACTACATCCACATGTGTGAGTGAAATTAGCCTTCCAAGGCCGACCAACAACTTTTCCTTCCTTGCTTCCATGTCTAGGTCTTTTAGGTGACCTAGTAGACCCTTTTCCCAACATATTTGATCCTCTTCCAATAGATAGAGAATTTCTACCTTCAAGCTACAAACCCTAGCTTTTCTTCTTCGCAAGTGTGAGATAGAATTAGCCAAAAAGCAATATTTCTTTGTCCTCTTCCTTCTTTTCTTGCCTTCTTGCTCTTCTCCTTGCTTGAATGAGTGAGTGTATGGATCTCTCTCAAGGAGGTCGAGTTCCCTCATTTATATAGGCTTCTTGAGGTGGATGTGGCTCCTTAAAATAGGTTGACTTCCCAGCTGCCAATACATCTTGACCTTGAAGGGTATTTTGACACTTTCAGTGAAAATAATAATTGTCCTTACAAGTTACAATGTGCCCGATGGGGTCTTCAACTTATGACAATGACTCTTTTGACTTCTTGACCTAGGAAAAACCCTAGAAGCACTCAACGGGTGCTTGACCTATAAAATAAAAGAACTTGAGCATGAAACCCATGCTCCAAAAATAATAATAATAATTTTATTTCATTTTACAATATACAAGAATCAAAATTACATTTCATATTTATGAAGATCGAACCTAGTTACACTTTTCTCAATAGGGTTTGGTTGATCTATTGTTTGTATGCATATCTTCAGTGCAGGAAAGAAAGGAGAAAATAATTATGGAGGGTTTTCAAGATGGTTGCAACAAACACTGACTTCTATTGATATAACCTATGTATCATTCCTACCCTTTTCTATTTCCTTATTTTCATGAACGTGTGTGGAATTTCTTGGCTATAACCCTTACTATCTAGACAAGCCCTCGGTAGGCTTGTTGGAATAAAATAGTCTACTCCTATAGGTGAAATATATATGAAAATAGTATGTTCAAGTAGTTGCAAAGATATTTCCTAGGTGTTGTTGAGGGTAGTGAATGCTAGGTCAATGCTCATATTCAATCATGGGTGCACTCACCCTATAGAAACATTAGTAAGTAGTGGCACCTGCTTGCTAAATTTTTTGACAAAGGGGCAACCAAATTCATTTTCATACCAACAATAGAGGAGGCTTCAATATGCAAGCATCAGGATTTTAATGTAAAACTTTTTTTTATGGAATTCAAACACAAGGGTACAGGGAATTTCACATCAAAAAAGGGAATTGACATAGTGAATATAGATGTGAAGTATGCCATCTCTACAATGCTTAATTCACTTAATTTTCTTATGCAGATATTAGCTACAGTTTCAAACCCTCTTAGAACAGAGGGAGTCTTTTTTATTATGACAATTTTCCCAATTCATGGTCCATTGTGTGATATTCTCTTACTGAGTTTACTCATGAATATAGTAGTTAGAAAAATGAAATGCTGCAATAGACAAACGAAGAAACAACCACCCATGCAGAAGCTATAAGTTGTGGAATTTCAAAAACAATATCTATAGGGAATAATTTGTTTTGTAATACATTTGAAAAGGTTTCTATATAGAGAATATTTTCTGGCCAAGTGGACCACTATCTGGAACACTCATGAGCATGGATGGTAAATATTAAGAACACAATATAACCAATTTCTTTCCAACTTGTAACCGATGTTGTAAAATCGTTGGTAGTGAATTTTGTGCAAACAAAAATACTAGTGTTCACCCTAGATCCTAATGTCTCTCCCCAACCACCACCTCATCAACAAAGCAACAATGGGAAGTCGAGAGGTTTTAGTATATCATGGATACTTGGAGGACATCCCTTTCTTGATGTAGGGCTCCTAGGAAATGAGGCAAGAAAAAAATGTGAAGCCTCTATTGGATCAACTGCATTTATCTGATGTCACAAAACTTTATAGTTTGATGTTTATTGTTCATGTAAATAGTCTTGCATCTATTGCGAATAAAATGCCTAGAAATTATGGATGATTTTTTCCTTTTTTTCTTGGGTTAGCATCATGTTGTGAAACTGTAAAAGGAGATCAAAGTTGCAAGTGTGCAACACAAACTAAAAAATTATTTTATTTCATTTCTCAAATATACACACCTAGCTACAATGTTGTGGCATGAATGTTTGGTATACACATTAAGAGTAATGAATGTTGGGGATTTAAATGAGTGAGATCTTTGTCAAGCTAAAAAATTGTCTAGAAGCAATAATCACACCAATCATAGAAATTTTGAGGTAAAAAATGGGCCTCAAAACAAAAATGTACAAAAAAAATCAACTTTCTAAAAACCAATAGGATTCAATATGATGATGTCAACCATGGGGGGTGATTCACCATTTTTTGAGTAGAAAAGGTAAAAATTAAAAAATTTATTAAAAAAAAAAAAAAAAATCTACCTTTTCGGCTTGTATTTTCATCTTATTTGCCTACTATTTTACTCAAACTTCAAGTGGGAGCACTTGTTGGATGTCGAATTTAATTTTTCATCCAAGGAGTACCCATGTTGCATACCTTTGATGGACCTTACTATATGAAAAATGTGAAATACATGCACAAAATGTGATTGCAATCACATTTTTCATGTATTTCACATTTTTCTCATAGTAGGGTCCATCAAAAGTATGCAACATGTGTACTCCTTGGATGAAAAATTCAATTATGCATCCAATGAGTGATCCCACTTGAAATTTGAGTAAAATCATAAGGAGATAAGTTGAAAATACATCTTGAAAAAATAGGTTTTTCTTTTTTCCCTCGAAAACTTGAAGAGGTAATCTAAGCTTATTTTATTATTTCCACTATTATTTTATAATATTCCTTAGCAAGCCCATTTTAGGCCTAAAAATTTCTCTAATGACCCATGAGACAAATTTTGATGAGAAGGTATCAGGTCAAGATTCTAATGTTATGATGAGTGAAGTGAACAATTCTAATCTAGGAAAGTTAAGGAGAACTGCACAAGAGTTTCAGAGGTTATATCCCTTACAGATAGAAAGTCGTTAAGCAAAAATAAAGGAACTGATGGAGAATCTAAAGATGCCATCAGATGCTGAGATATTTAAAATTGCAATTGCATACCTCAATAATTTGTCACTGTCTTTGGAGGATCATCATTGAGCTCTGCAGAAACTTTTTATTCTTGTAGAACCTATTGACAATGCAAATGAATTAAATCAACTTGGACGTCTCACTACTATTATTTGAGATATATATAGATTAGAGGAAGAGTTTCATACAACTGATGCATGGGTTCTTAGGAAAGAAATTCAAAATAATCTAGTTCTTCATGAATATATTATTGAACTAGGGGTTTTACCTAAATTAATGAAGATGGTAAATCCATCTGCTTTGAGGAGGTAGTTAAGGCTCTGTATACAGTTTCTACTTTGATCAGGAATAATCTCGATGGAAAGCAAGTGTTTAACATAGAATATGGATCTTTGATGCTACAATATATAATTAGTAAAGAAAGTTTCAAAATCACGTTGAATAAAAAGTATTTTTTTCAGTGGTTGATTCTGAAATGGCCCAAGTACAACAACTGGTTGGAATGATTGGTGACATAGTTGTAGGGGGAAATAGAGTTTTTGAATCGTTAGGAATTTTAGCTTCAAATATTCCTTAAAACCTATTAGCTAGGGAAATCAAAGCTAATATTCATCATTTATCTTCAAATCATCCTTCCTGAGATAATGATGAACATGATGTGGGACATGAAGCTTCCCAGCTGAGTTTTATAAGTGAATTATCTCAAATAATGCCATTATTTATTGCGATATCACAACTAATGACAGTTCCAACTATAGTGCATCAATTTGTATTTCCATCAATGGAAATGTCACAACACCCTTTACCAAATAGCATATCATCTTCATCTCATTTGGAAGTAACTATTCCCCAAAAACTTACTTCTGATGTTGGTCATGATTTGAAAATGGATCCTTGCCAGATGGTCTCATGAAATACGATTATTGTTCCTTTAACATCTATAAGCATAATGGACATAAATAATGTTCCATGTATTTCAGGTCATGGATTAGACCATTTGCAAATCCATAGCTAACGGTTAAGAGTGAAGGATTGGTAGCTCCATTAGATAGAGACCAAGAAAAATCTCCCCAGAATAACTTTCCTGTCTAAAATGGTCTTGTTTCCATCGAAACAAAGATTGATACTATTGAGTCATTCTCAGAACCAATAATAACTATGAGTGGAATGCTAGAAGTTTTTCCATTTGAACCAAGAATTGATAAATCTGAACCAATGGTAATAGAAATGTCTACCTTAGAACCTACAAGATTATCGCATAAAACATCAGTTAAATCCAAGTCCATAGGTCCACCTTATAGATTTTTATTAGTTCCACCAATTCAAAATTTAACTAAGGAGCAACAAGCTTCATTAAATATATCATCACTTGCGCACATTATCGATGCATACATATACATTTCTTTAGCTATAGGTTGTGAATTTCATGTTGTAGTTCTTACAATATTAGTTCATCATTGTCATGTTGTTATGCAACCAACTCATGAAATAGAAGAAAATATATATCAACGACTTAAAAATTATCCTCTTCGAGGGGGAAACCTCCTTTACATTATATAAATGAATAATTCTTGGATGATAAAAATTATAAGACTGCCTTGGTATATATAGGAGTCTAAAGGGTCACAATATAATTAAAGCCTACATAACAATAATAATGTAAGGGCACAACAATAACAATAGTGAGCTTCTATGGGGCACAACAACAGTAATATGGGGGATACATGGGCACAACAATAACAATAGGGGCTACACCAACAATAATAATAAGGGGGATACACTAGTATTGTAGGGACCTAACATGCCCCTCTCCTTAAAAAAAATATTTTCCTCGACGCTTGAGTAGTTCCAGATGCTTTTGTATAATATTATCATCTCCCATGTGGAATCTTCAGTGGGTAAGTTCTTCCAGTTAATGAGATACTCTGAAATTAATCAATTCCATAGCTATCGGTTCTTGTTTTTGTGACTGATTCAGGGTAAAATATGACTTTTCCTTCTTCATCAAGTTTTGGAAACACTGTTTGAACTGTGAGCTTGTCATCAATAACCTTCTTTAAGCATGAAACAAGGAAAATTGGTTGTACTCAAGAAGATTGTAACAACCCTAGTTAAAAATCCATGTAAAAATATATAAGACCACGGTCATGGGACACATATTCCGAGATGAATGGTGGGAAAAACATCCTAGTGGGTGTTCATTCAGTTTATTATGGCTAAGGAATTTGGAAAAGGCAATGGCTAAGGCTTTGGAAAGGCAAAATGGCATTGTTGGCACATTTATTTATGAAAATAAAGAAAATTAGGAGAAAAGGAAGGTGAAAGGTCACAGGTTGCATGTGAGGAGGAAGATGAAGGAAAATAATGGGAAATAGACAAAATAGGGGCCTAATTGATAAAAAGGCTTCTAAGGATTAGTTTGTAACATTTTGTCATTTTAGTTTTGGAGCTCTGTCATTATTCTCTCTCTCTCTTTCTCACTCTTGGATACCTACAATTTTATTTGGAGCACTTTGTAATTGGATCAAGAAAAGGAAAATAAGGCAAGAGGAAGGAAGGACCAAGCAACTACAAAAGTATTCTTTGTAGCTATCAATTTGCATGTGTTTTCCTTGCTAGATTTGGAATGCATGGTATTTCATGTGGTTCTTTGCTGTTATGGCATGGGTTTTTCCAGGTGTGACACTGTTTTTAGCCTAGCCTTGCCATTTCCGAATAGCCATGGTGTGATGGGGTTCCCATGTTTTGGTTTAGCTAGATTGTCGGATGGATTCAAAGTTGAGTGAGGTGGATCTACAAAAGAAAGAAAACATGGCCTAGTGATCCCTGAATCGGACTGTGGATTGTGGTAAAGCCACTGGCCTAGTGACCCCTAAACCAGATGATGGGTTGTGATAAAGCTAGGTATTGTGTGCCTCAGTGGGACTAGGAATCCTTGTCAGTGAATGGTGGGATATGTAGTAAATCCTAGAAGTGGTTGCCCTTGATTAGGCCTAGGAATCCTTATTGGTGAATGGCGATATATACGGTAAATCCTAGATGTTGGAGTCTCAGTTTAGGGCCTAGTGATCCCTGGATCAGACTGTGGATTGTGGTAAATCTTGAGAAACTAGGAGACAAGAAAATTCCTCATAGTGTAGGTGGAGAAATCCGGTGGCATCCATGCTTGCTTTGGCCTAGTGATCTGGTGGAGATAATGGTAAAGCATGTTATTACATGTTTATTGTGTTGGCCTAGTGATATGGGATGGATTACGATAAAGCCTAGTTTCTATTGATGAGGGTGAGGTGGTTTAGCCTCGGGATGCCCTGGTTGGTTCTCTTGATTTGAGTCCCACATTCATGCTTCGAATATGGCACAAGGGTAAATGGCTGAAGAGAGAATTGGCTCATCCATTCTATGGTCGGGTGGAACGTGGTAGTCCCATCTCGGGTTGGATTTTTTCATTCATTAATAAGAGTTTCTTTCCCTTTATATCTTATGTGTAAATGTATTGCTGTATATGTGGATTTTATGGCTGATGTATCCTTGATATTTATGTTATTATTTTGTTGGTTATAAGCATGTTTTATGACAGTGATGATGTATCGCTCTCCTCATTTTTTTATTTGTAAATGAATGAACAATGTATTTATGACCTAATATATGATAATTCAGCTAATGTTATAAAGGAACACTTCTTCTTAGAGATTCTCAGATAATTATGAGACCCCTATGCTCAGATCTGTTGTTTACAGCTGTAGATTACATATTTGTGACATGTTTGATGAAATGCATGTCATGGCTATTAGGGGCCCAGTTAATTCCTTATTTAAGTGATTACATTTGTACCATTATTCCATTTTTATATTTCTATTTTCAAGGTGTCATTTAGTTCTAGGTAGTGACCTGAGCTTTGGGCCTGAAAAACTGGCTAAAATCTTGAGGATGCAGGCACAACACTGGGCAGAAATTTCCATGGATGCTGGCATACCCATGTTATGACAACATCTAGAGCCCCTGGGACACATGAATGCCCATATAAAAGGAGTGTCTGAAAGCTAAATGGTCTAAAATCTCAATGGTACCCAAGGGTTGGTTACTTGAGAGGTTGGAATGGTTCCTGGGATTCCTGCTGCTAATGTGTAAGGTTTGTATGGTGTATTTTTGTCAGTTCCACTTCCTTAAGGTGACTTAGGAGGTCGAATCATATCATAGTAAATTCTCATCACATGTTTACCATGATTGGCTGATTACTTGGGTAGATGTGAGAGGAGGGTGTTAGAGAGTGGTATCAGAGCACGGTTCATCCCTCGGATTGGATGCACAGTGTGTTGTTCATGCATTCATGTCGGTTTCATATGTGTTCCTCATGCTTGTTGTCCATGTTCTTGTTTCATTTGCATGGTGTTGAACATCGTTGTAGTGATTTTTCCATGTGAAGGTTGATGGTGTTGTTTTTGGGATGCTTTATTCATGAATACATGTGAGTTGTATATGCATTTTTATGCATGTTGATGTCTATATGTTGTTATGCATGCTTTGTCATGGTTATGGTTATGCATGTATGGTAGGTCAAACATGCATTGTAAGGTCATTATATACAATTAGGTCATCATGATGATATTGTTATGTTATGATGCTAATGTGTTGCTTGAGATAGAGCAGGAGATGCATATCATCAGAGTGAGGTTGCAACACTGAACATCAGGGTAAGAGAAGATCGTCATATAGGTATTGTATGTTTTGCATGCAAGTATGTGGCTAAGGATTGTTATATGCATTACGGTTATGTGTATGCCTTTCATTCTCTTGATGTTATGGTTACATTTGTTAGCCTTTTGTATTTCCTAAGACCGTGAAAGAGATATAAAGGTAACCAGAAAACCATTTTTAAGTTGGGAAGCTAGCCCTTCTAGACTCAGAGAGGGATCTCTCTATTAGATTTAGATTTGTTTGTATTGAGATATTAGGCAAGTTATGAAAGTTCAGTAGCTTGGTTTTTGAGATGGTTTGGTTGATTGGTTGATAAAGTAACAAGATACCATTGGGCAATGGAATCAATTTACTTCGAATGGATATATTTCAACATTTAGAAACAAATCTAATAGGGCAAGATGGTCAGATTTATTGGATCTTATATGTTCAATGAGATGTAAAATAAGAAATGATTAAGTGTCCATTAAGAAAACAGTAATTAATAATTCTATTGCTTAACATTAGTAGAAAACATTGAATTTTTTCAAAATATAGAACGAAGTGTACTTAAATAAATTCAGATTCATAATTTTATTTGAACAAAACAGATTAGAAAACACGTGAAATTAAAAACAAAGGAAAACACAGTAACAAAGGAGAATATCGCTTCACCAAAAATCTGACACATGAATCCTGAAAAAGCTTTTGTATTACTGAAATGTGTCCACTGGAACTTTGTGGAAAAACTTTACATCAATGGTCCTTTTATTTTACACACACATCAACCTCTATTACTTTGAATTATGAAGTACATATAGAAAATAATTAAAAAAAATATTGATGTCAAAGGATCAAGAAAAAATCCTAAAATATCTAAAACTGATTACACAAATAGTACAAGAATTTACGAATTTGGAACTGCTGGAACTACTGGCCCTATTTTCGAGGATGGTTGTTGATGACTGGTCCCCAAAAGGTGTTGCCTTGCTGTCTAAGATGAAACATGTTTCACTCAAGTAATTCACACAAGTGATCCCATTGATCTTCACTAGGGATAGAAAGTTTTATTAGCTTTCTATATGTCTCATCAACTTCAGTATATTTCTCAAATGTAGGCTTCTTGATGAAAATGTGTTTGATCTCATGTTTAATGATCAAATCAAAATCTAAAGCCTCTAGGAAATATTTTCTTCTGATACTTCCTTTTACCCTTGCAAACTTCAAATTATCTTCGGCAATAGTAAACAGTTTGTGGTTGTAGTCACTCAAACTAATCAATCTGTCATTCATTTCTACCAACCCTGGTAGCCCTCTCTAATTTAGTAAATTGAACTTAGTATGAAACCTCTTAACAATAGTTTCTAGAGACTAACACTTACTCTCTAGTTGTATCCTAAGGTTCCTCTTCCGTAAAATTGTCTTTATATCCAAAATGGTTTTTGTTCTGTCTGCAATTTGAAGCTCCTCCAGTTATTCCTTATTTTTAGAATTCAAAACTTTGATTAAGGTTGTTGCTTCACTTGGCTTGTCTCCCAATGTTTCTCTTACCTCTCTATCGCTATTTTTGATCTCTGCATTAATTTTTCCTGTTCAAAGATTATATGAATTGGAACTTTGTGGAACAAATTTACATCAATGGTCCTTTTATTTTACACAAACATCAACCTCTACTACTTTGAATTATGAATTACATATAGAAAATAATTAAAAAAATCTTGATGTCAAAGGATCAAGACAAAATCCTAAAATATCTAAAATTGATTACACAAATAGTACAAAAATTTACGAATTTGGAACTGCTGGAACTATTGGCCCTATTGCCGAGGATGGTTGTTGATGACTGGTCCCAAAAAGGTGTTGCCTCGTTGTGTGAGATGAAACATGTTTCACTCAAGTAATTCACACAAGTGATCCCATCGATCTTCACTATGGATAGAAAGTTTTATTAGCTTTCTATATGTCTCATCAACTTCAGTATATTTCTCAAATGTAGTCTTCTTGATGAAAATGTGTTTGATCTCATGTTTAATGATCAAATCAAACAGTAAAGCCTCTAGGAAATACTCTCATGTGATATTTCCTTTTACCCCTGCAAACTTTGAATTATCTTCCACAATAGTAAACGATTTGTGGTTGTAGTCACTCAAACTGATCAACCTGTCATTTATTTCTACCAACCCTGGTAGCCCTCTCTAATTTAGTAAATTGATCTTAGTATGAAACCTCTTAACAATAGTTTCTAGAAACTGACACTTATTCTCTAGTTGTATCATAAGGTTCCTCTTCTATAAAATTGTCTTTATCTCCAAAATGGTTTCTGTTCTATCTGCAATCTGAAGCTCCTCTAGTTCTTCTTTAGTTTTAGAATTTGAAACTTTGATTAAGGTTGTGGATCTCCACATCAATTCTTCTTGTTCAAAGATTATCTAAATTGATGGCCAAATTTCTATTATGGCTTGTGCTAAAGTTTGAGCCATTACTGACTCACTCTATAAAAAATATATTCTTTAAGCAAGAATGTGAGATTTTTGTAATTCTGCTACATAAGAGTTGTCTATCTTCAATTTTTGGTCCTGTAAATTATTTAGCTAGTCTTTTAACTTCTCATTTTATTTTCCTTGAATGGACATCTCCTGCATGGCTATAACCAATTTGGTGGTAGAATATGTGGTTGGTGTTGTTGTCTATGTAGAAGATTTTTCTATCCCTGTGACTGAAATGGGTACTGTAATTAGTAGAACTAAAGCCAACTATGAGGACTACTCTTTCTCCTTGAGCAATGTTTCTACTTCCACCTCCATTTCTCTGATCTCAAGATTCTATTCAATTATTATCTCAAACATGTCTTCCTTTTGCTTTTCTATTTCTCCCATTTCCCTAGTATGTGGATCCTCTGTAGATGACAGCTTGAGATGCTTCCTCAAAGCTGCTATATCTGCATTAAGTTTCCTTACAATCTCCTCCACTGAATTTATTTCATTGGGGTCATAACCTAGCTTAATGACTAAGTCCTCTAGTGATTTGATTCTAGTATCCTTTCCCAAAGATGAGATCTCATCCAGCTTCAACTGTGACTATATATTACTGATGGAGGCATGCAGTTTTGAAGCTTTCATGGCAGTATTAGTCAGAGTGGAGTATAACCTCCCTTCATTATGTTTGTGCATATCCATCTGATTAATCAGATGGATTTGATTGGTGTGAAAGTACAAAATTGTCTTCTTGTAGTCTGCTGGTGATTTTGGGAATGGAACCTATGCCTCTAGAGAATCCATTTTGCAATCTTCCTTGTTCAGTATCAAAGGCTGAAAGAAGCTTGTGTTGGGAAGAAGCAGTTTGCTTCTAGAATTGAGTATATGTGTTGGCCTTTAGCATTTCATTTTTCTGCTTGATTGCTTTGTACCTAGCAAAATATTTGGCTCTGTTTGGCCTTGAGACAAGTCTATTGTCGGTACTGAATCTGAAGGATCCTGTGAGGTTGAAGAAGATGGAGAGCCTACAAAAAGGTATTCTCGTCTTGTACCTGAAAAGATGTTTTCTAGCCTTGTAGAAACATGTGGGCCAATTGAAACTATAGTAGCCTTTCCTTCATCATCCTGCACGAAAACTGGTTTTGGATTGGTTTTCTATTTCTTTGTATATATTAGGAATTCCTTGGCTCCAATTTCTATTAATGCAGGAGATTTTTATTCTCTTGGCCTTTTGTCATGATTTTCCTGAGGTACTTGATTCTGTGAAGTGGTCGTAAACATAACCTGTTCTTCAGCTTCTTGTAGAGTGTTCTCCTCCCACTTATCCTTGGGAGTGTGAGTGTAAGGAGTGGTTTTATGTTCCACTCTTAAACTAGAAATGATGTCTAGGGGGTCATATGACCAACTAAAGCTTAACTAGAAGTTCATTTGTTTGAGAAGTGCATCTTCCTCTTTACCCCCTGCTCTACTGTTGCATATGAATGGCCTCACCCATGTCTTGATCTTGAATTGTGCCTTCTTTTTAGCTGAAACAAAGTGAAAGTCATCCATGTTGATCATTTGCCTTATATATTCCAATGAGAAAATTCTCATAGGAACATATTTTGGCAGTTTATATGGTAGCAGCTCACAGCCATACACTCTAATTTTTGTGTAGTTCTGGTACATGTACCATTATCCTGTTTTAACTTGTTCACTAAGGTGTAAGGTTCTTGGTACCTCAAAACCTATTCTAGGTTCCACATTATTGTTAAGAAGGTATGCAACTGTATAAATAAACTGGTCTATGAAGTCACTCAAAATGAAATTATTTGAACTCTTCTACACCAAAGAGGTCCACTGGATGACTGATTGTGCATTGCCTTGTTCATCTAGTTTCTACAAAGTAATTGGCAATCTTTATTCCTGGTAAAATGGAAACATATAAACTAGCACTGATGCATGTTTAAACATTCCTTCTGTGGTAATCTTGAGACACTGCTCATGGATGATGTCTGCAAGGAATTGACTCAAATTGAACATTACAAAGGGTTTTTCTTCTCTAGAAAAAATGGACAGAAAACCTAGGATAGGTTCATCCACCCATTGATTTGATTGATACCCTAGGAGACAAGATACTAATGAGACAATTTTCTTGGTATTTTCTGGAAACTTGGAGGCTGAATATGGTGGATCATTATTTGGAAGTTGGACATCTTCTGGCAAGAAAATTTAAAAAATTTTGGCACTTTGAGGGAAAGTTAGCTTTTGGTAGAGTTCCATGAGGGAATCTACAGAGAAAGGGCTCAAAGAATAATTATGGGGGACTTGGACCATATGGTTAATTGACTATGAGGTTATAGTAAATAGAATGTCTCCATTCTAGGCCACAATGTCTCTTTGGCTAGGGATATACCTGGCCTTACACCATAAAACAAAATCTAGGAAAGGGTGAGTCTAGGGAAACGTGAATTGTGGCAAGAGAGATTCCCACAGGTTGATTTCATCACTCTGGTCAAGAAAGGTTTGTTTGAGCCAATTGTGCAGTTTGGACAAGTTGGACACACAGTTAGCCTTTGTGATTTTATATTGCTAGTCAAACAACGGTAAATGGTCTAGATCAATGGCAGGAGGGGTCATTGGATTTTCACTGGTTGATTTCGATTTTCCCTTAGGTGCCATATTTTAAAATTATCAGGACAAACGGTGAAGAGACAGTGGTATTTACCTGGGAAATTTGGTTTCTTGCTAAATAATTTTATTTCTGTAACAGGTACTTGGTAGGGAGACAGCTATCTGGAATTTGTAGTGGGTGACATAGAAATTCGGTGGGGGAGGTGGGGTTTTAAACCACTGTGTATGTTCTTTGAAATAAATAGGAAGCGGAAAGGGGGCCACACTGAACAATTGGATATTTTTATAGGAAATTGGTAAATTCTCGTTGTGTTTAATCATTATGGAGCAGGTTCATTGTGATCTTTTGCACGTTGGAGAAAAAATGGTCATCGTATAATGGATAAGGTGGAACGGGAGAAATAGGTGTCAAAACAGGGAAAAGACATGTGGCCGAACAGAAGGAAACAACATGCAGGAGTGGGGAGGATGTGTGTCATGATAGGATTGAAGGGGCAGTAGAGACGTGGTGGGAGGCAGCAAGGTGATGGGTGCTTATAAACTTTGGCAAGAAATGGAGTAGTTTTCGGAGGGGGGTAGGTGGTAAGAGGTATTGAGCGAGGGGGTGCGAATCCTGAGAACCTGCCGCATACTATGGGGCCTGGAAAAATAAATCTGCTTTTTGGACCCCCCCTGTCGATAATGATAGAATGGATAGGGGGGTCCAAAATTGATCCCCCTCCCTTGATCCCGGTGGGGTAGATTGTGGCGGTTAGATCAAGTGTCGTCTTTACCACAAACTGACAAACCAAATTTTGTCCATTTCACCTTTATGATAAATTAAACTTTAGCGCTAATGTTTCATTTATGATTTTTTAATCATGCTTAAAAGACACGATTAATTTATTACAAGAAGTATTAACTATTCTAAAACACACTTAATTAACCCTAAGGGAACATTTAATCTAGCAAGCCCATTTTTATCTTTCCTAAGGTAGTGCAACTTCTATTCTAATGCTTATTTATCAAATTTAACCAAGCTTAAACACTTTGGTTAATATTACTCTAATCTACCTAATCAATTTCAACCAAGATTAAACTAGATGATTGATTTATTCACTATCCTAAACAACCTTATTTAACCCAGTTCAACCATGATTAAACAATATGATCAAACTTAGGAAATCTATTTCTATGTGGCATTTAAACAAGCTACACACTATGTTTGAAAAAATTCTAAAGTAACGCTGATGCATTTTTTGTTTTTCAGTGGCATTTAGGCTTGCTCACTTGCATACATCTTTTTCTCTTTTGGGGTTTTCATTCTTTTATTTTTTCTTTTTCTTCTATTTTTATTTTCTCATATACATTTTTTATCCCTTTTTTTGATCATCATTTTTTATACATATTTTTGTAAATCATTTGTAGAATACAATATTATTTACAATTTCTATCAACTGAAAGATCCAATCATCATTGGATCCTATGAATTATAGGTCCCTAACAGTGGCTCCAACTTGGGATGACATCCTCCTTGTGAGGTGTCAAGAATGTAATGGATCAGTAGACTTGGTCCATTGCCTTCAGTCTTTATTCTTCATCTGAATTGACCTGTTATTGTTTTAGATATGGCATCAACTCATCAAAATTGTATGGCCTTCACCTCGGGCATTAACTTTTGATGTAAGCCACCCATAATGACAGTATAAAAATAGGAACATATTCACAATGATTTGAGTGAAAAGTAATTTGTTCTTGAGGGAACTAATGTTTGAGCATTCTACCATTTACAGGTCCACCAGATAGTTGTGCTCCAGACATGTCTTTCAGGAAAAATGCATTTTTTCCTTTGTAAGCATCAATTTTATATGGTCCCTTCCACAGATTATCAAACTTACCATGCTTACCTTTATCCTTGTTTCTCGAATCCCACTTTATTACAATGTCTTCTAATTGAAAATCATTAGCTTTGGTTATTCTATCATAAATATTTTTGATGTTCTCCTCGATGACTTGGGTTTTATTGTAAACTTCTTCTCTTGATTGCTACAATTGTGTGGTTGGGTTTATCCTCCTTCGTAAATCATTGGGCTCAGCTTGTGACTCCTATAGTAATTTGAGAACAGGGATTCCTAGGGATGAGGGGAAAACAACAACTATCCCATAAACTAATTGGAATGGAGACATACCAATAGACTTTTTGGTACTAATCTTGTCTTCCCACAAAGCATTGATTAATTTATTGTGCCAAGATGTTTTGTTATCCTACAATAACTTCTTAATCATATTAACCAAACTTTTATTTGAAGACACAACTAACCCATTTCCCTATGGGTAATAGGAAGTAGAGTGACCCAATATTATGTTGTACTTGTTGTAAAAGTCCACCATCTTCTTTGATTTGAATGCAGTTGCATTATTAGTAATAATCTAATTTGGGCATCCAAATCTAGTAATAATGTTACCTTCCATGAATTTAATGATCACTACATATGTGGCTTGCCTTGTAGGGATAATTTCAATCCATTTGGTGAAATAATTAGTGGCTGTAAGAATCCACTTATGCTGGGCTGAGGAGCTAGGATGTATTTCTCCAATGAAATCCAAACCCCATTGCTGGAAAGGACTTTCAACTGATATGGGCTTCAAGGATAGGGATAACAATTTTTTGTTTCCTTCAAATATTTGGCATTGATGACATGTGGTGAATTTCTTGTGGACATCTACAAATAAGGTGGGCCAGTAGAAACCAGCCCTTAAAAACTTGTTTGATGTTGTCTTCCAGTACAAGTGTCCTCCACAATCTCCTTCATGGAATTCCTGCATAAGTTAATCTACTTCATCTTTTAGCACATAATTAATTAAAATTCCACCTGCATCTTTCCAATATACATTATTATCTAAAATACAAAATCTCACAACATTTAATTTAAGAAATCTGGCTTTAGTTTTAGTCAAACGTAGATGAGCTTGTAAATTTTCTAGCAGAAAGACAATGTCTTCATACCACGGAGAGGTAGAAAAGGCTTCTAATATCGGTGGAGTCACCAGAATGTTAGCTCTTTGTATTTCCTAAGACTGTGAAAGAGATACAAAGGTAACCACAAAACCCCTTTTATGTCTAGAAGCTATCCCTTCTAGACTCAGAGAGGGATCTCCCTGTCAGATTTAGATTTGTTTGTATTGACATATTAGGCTAGTAATGAAAGTTCAGTATTTTGGTTTTTGAGATGGTTTAGTTGATTGGTTGATAATGTAACAAGATACCATTGGGAAATGGATTCAATTTAACTTTGAATGGATTTATTTCAGCATTTACAAACATATCTAACAGGGAAAGTAGGTAGATTTATTGGATCTTATATTTATGATGAGATGGAAAAGAAGAAATGATTAAGTGTCCATTAAGTAGAGAGAAATTAAAAATTCTATTGCATAACTTTAGTAGATAGCATTGAAATTGTTCAAAAGATAGAATTGAGTGTACTTAAACAAATTCAAATTTATAATTTTCTTTGAACAAAATAGATTAGAAAACACATGTGAAATTACCAAGAAAGGAAACCACAGTAACAAAGGAGAATATCGCTTCACCAAAAATCTAACACACGAATCCTGAAAAAGCTTTTGTATTACTGAAATGTGTCCACTGGAACTTTGTGGAACAACTTTACATCAATGGTCCTTTTCTTTTACACAAACATCAACCTCTACTACTTCGAATTATGAAGTACTTATAAAAAATAATTACAAAATATCCTGATGTCAAAGGATCAAAACAGAATCCTAAAATATCTAAAACTGATTACACAAATAGTACAAAAAATTATGAATTTGGAATTGCTGGAATTACTGACACTATTTTCAAGGATGGTTGTTGATGACTAGTCCCAAAAATGTGTTGCCTCGTTGTCTAAGATGAAACATGTTTCACTCAACTAATTCACACAAGTGATCCCATTGATCTTCACTAGGGATAAATTTTTTTATTAGCTTTCTATATTTCTCATCAACTTCAATATATTTCTCAAATGTAGGCGTGTTGATGAAAATTTGTTTGATCTCATGTTTAATGATAAAATGAAACTCTAAAGCCTCTAGGAAAGCTTTTCATGTAATACTTCCTTTTACCCCTACAAACTTAGACTTACCTTGGGCAATAGTAAACAGTTTCTAGTTGTAGTCACTCAAACTGATCAATATGTCAGTCATTGCTACCAACCATGGTAGCCCTCTCTGATTTACTAAGTTGGACTTAGTATGAAACCTCTGAACAACAGTTTCTAAAGATTAACATTTATTCTCTAATTGTATCATAAGGTTCCTATTTTGCAAAACTTTCTTTATCTCCAAAATGGTTTCTATTATGTCTGCAATCTGAAGCTCCTCCAGTTCTTCCTTAGTTTTAGAATTCAAAACTTTTATTGAGGTTGTTGCTTCACTTGGCTTGTCTCCCAATGTCTCTTACCTCCTCTATCATTTTCTTTGATCTCTGCATTAATTCTTCCTATTCAAATATGATCTGAATTAACGGCCAAATTTCTGCTATGGCTCGATTGATATCCACCCTTTTGTTTTCTTTGGCTTCTGCCAAAGTTTGAGCCATTACTGACTCACTCTCTAAAAACTCTATTTTCTACGCAAGCATTTGAGTTTTTATAATTATGCTACATAAGAGTTGTCTATCTTCAATTTCTGGTCCTGCAAATTCTTTAGCTAATCTTTTAACTTCTCATTTTATTTTCCCTGAATGGACATCTCCTGCATGGATATAACCAATTCGGTGGTAGAATCTGTGGTTGGTGTTGGTGATGTTGTTAATGTAGAAGCTTATGTTGTCCGTGCGACTGAAATGGGTACTACAATTAGTGGAACTATAGCCAATTGTGAGGACTCCTCTTTCTCATTGAGCAATTTTTCTAGATCCACCTCCATTTCTCTGAGATGGACATTTTGTTCAATTATTATCTTGAACATGTCTTCCTTTTCTTTTCCAGATCACCCACTTCCTTAGAGTATGGATCCTCTATAGATGGAAGCTTGAGATTCTTCCTCAGAGCTGCTATATCTACGATCTTTTTCCTTACAATCTCCTCCACTTCCTTTACATCACTGGGGTCATAACCTAGATTAATGACTAAGTCCTCTAGTGATTTGATTCTAGTATCCTTTGCTAATGATGAGATCTTCTCCAGCTTCAACTGTGACTGTATATTTCTAATGGAGGCCTGCAGCTTTGAAGTTGACATGGCAGTGTTAGTTAGAGTGGAGTATAACATATCTCCAGTCTGTTTGTGCATATCCATCTGATGAATCAGATGGATTTGATTGGTATCAAAGGAGAAAATTGTCTTCTTATATTCTATTGGTGATTTTTGGAATGGAACTTGTGCCTATAGAAAATCCATTTGCATTCTTCCTTGTTCAGTATCAAAGGCTAACAAAAGCCTGTGTTGGGAAGAAGCAGTTTGATTCCAGAATTGAGTATATGTGTTGGCCTTTGGCATTTCATTTTTCTGCTTGATTTCTTTGTACTTAGCAAAAATATTTGGCTATGTTTGGCCTTGAGCCAAATCTGTTGTTGGTACTGAATTTGGAGGATCTTGTGAGGCTGAAGAAGATGGAGAGCCTACAAAAATGTCTTCTTGTCTTGTAGAAACATGTGGGCCTATTGAAACTATAGTAGACTGTCCTTCATCATCCTACACGAAAAATGGTTTTGGATTGGCTTTCTGTTTCTTTTTATATATTATGAATTCCTTAGCTCCAATTTTTGTTACTACAGGAGACTTCTCTTCTCTTGGACTTTTGTCATGCTTCCCCTATGGTACTTGAGTCTATGAAGTGGTTGTAAATAGAACATGTTCTTCATCTTCTTGCAGAGTGTTCTCCTCCCACTGATCCTAGTTCGTGAATTTTTCAATAGATGGCATGGGAGTGTGAGTGTAAGGAGTGGTCTTATGTTCCACTCTTAAAATGGAAATGATGCCAAAGGGGTCATATGACCAAGTAAATATTAACTAGAAGTTCACTTGTTTGAGAAGTGAAACTGCCTCTTTACCTGCTACTTTGTTGTTGCATATGAATGGCCCCACTTGTGTCTTGATCTTGAATTGTGCCTTCTTTTTAGATGAAAAAAAGTGTATGTCATCCATGTTGATCATTTGCCTTATATACTCCAATGCGAAAATTATTATAGGAACATATTTTGGCAGTCTGTATGGTGGTAGCTCATAGCCACACTCTCTAATTTCTATGTAGTTCTGGTACAAGTACCAGTCTCCTGTTTTAACTTGTTCACTAAGGTGTAACGTTCTTTGTATCTCATAACCTATTCTAGGTTCCAAATTGCTATTAATAAGGCATGCGTATGGCTAAATAAACTGGTCTATGAAGTCACTGAAGCTGAAATTATTTGAACTCTTTCGCACCAAAGAGGTCCATTGGATGACTAATTGTGCATTTCTTTGTTCATCTAGTTTCTGTAAAGTAATTGGGAATATTTCTGCATGGTAAAATGGAAACATATAAACTAGCATTGATGCATGTTTAAACATTCCTTTTGCGGTAATCTTGAGAAGCTTCTCATGGATACTGTCTGCAAGGAATTGACTAAAATTAAACATTACAAAAGGTTTTTCTTTTGTGGAAAAAATGGATAGAAAACCTAGGATAGGTTCATCCACTCATTGATCTGATTGATACCCTAGGAGACAAGATACTAATGAGGAAATTTGCTTGGTATTTTCTAGAAACATGGAGGCTGGATATGGTGGATTCTTCCTTGGAAGCTGGACATCTTCTGGCAAGAAAATTTCAAAAATTTTGGCTCTTTGAGGGAAGGTTATCTTTTGGTAGCTCTTTCGCACCAAAGAGGTCCACTGGATGACTAATTGTGCATTTCTTTGTTGATCTAGTTTCTGTAAAGTAATTGGTAATATTTCTGCCTCGTAAAATGGAAACATATAAACTAGCACTAATGCATGTTTAAACATTCCTTCTGTGGTAATCTTGAGAAATTTCTCATGGATACTATCTGCAAGGAATTGACTAAAATTAAATATTACAAAAGGTTTTTCTTCTGTGGAAAAAATGGATAGAAAACCTAGGATAGGTTCATCCACCCATTGATCTGATTGACACCCTAGGAGACAAGATACTAATGAGGATATTTGCTTGGTATTTTCTAGAAACATGGAGGCCGGATATGGTGGATTCTTCCTTGGAAGCTGGACATCTTCTGGCAAAAAAATTTCAAAAATTTTGGCTCTTTGAGGGAAGGCTATCTTTTGGTAGAGTTCGATGAGGGAATCTACAAATAAAGAGCTTAAAGAATCATTCTAGGGGACTTGGAGCATATGGTTAATTGACTCTGAGATTATAGTAAACAAAATGTCACCATTGTGGAGAAAAATGGCTCTTTGGCTGGGGATATACCTGGCATGACACCATAAAACAAAATTTGGGAAAGGGTGAGTCTGGGGAAACATGACTTGTGGCAAGAGGGATTCCCAGAGGTTGACGTCATCACGCTGGTCGACAAAGGTTTGTTTGAGCCAATTATGTAGTTCGAACAAGTTGAACTCACAATTAGTCTCTGTGATTTTATATTGTTGGTCAACCAGGGGTAAATGCTATAGATCAATGGCAGGATGGGTCATTAGACTGGTTGATTTTGATTTTACCTTGTTGATTTCGATTTTCCCATAAGTGCCATTTTTTAAAATTATCAGGATAAAAGGTGAAGAGCCAATGGTATTTACCTAGGAAATTCGGTTGCTTGCTAAATAATTTGCATTCTATAATAGGTACATGGTTGGGAGATAGCTATCTGAAATCTCCAATGGGTGATAGAGAAATTTGGTAGAGGAGACGGGGTTTTAAACCATTGTACCTTTTCTCTGAAATAAATGGGAACCGGGAAGGGGGCCACACTAAACAATTGGGAGATTTTTATATGCAATTGGGCAATTCCCATTGTGTCTGACCGTTATGGAGTAGGTTCGTTGGGATCTGGTGCATGTTTGAGAAAAAATGGTCATCGTATAACGGATAGGGTGTAACAGGAGAAATAGGTGTCAAAACAAGGGAAAGATATGTGGCCGAAGGGAAGGAAATAGTGTGTGGAAGCAGGGAGGATAGGTGGAATGATAGGAGTGGAGGGGGAGAAGAGACATGGTGGGAGGCAGCAAGGTGATCGGCCCTTATAAACGTTGAGGGGATATGGAGCGTTTTTCGGAGGGGGGGATAGGTGGTAAGAGGTATTTAATGGCAGGGGTGCGAAATCTTGAGCGACTGGAGCATAGCGTGGGGCCTGAAAAATAAATCTTCTTTTCAGACCCCTCCTTGTTGATAGTGATAGAATGGACTAGGGGTCTAAAATTGATCCCTCGCCATTGATCCAGGTAGGGTATATCATGGAGGTTGGATCATGTGCCCTCTTTACCACAAGCCAACAAACCAAATTTTGTCCCTTTCGACTTTATGATAAATAAAACTTTAGCGCCCATATTTCATTTACAATTTGTTAATCGTGTTTAAATGACATGATTAATTTATTACAAGAAAAAATAATTATTATAAAACACACTTAATTAACCCTAAGGGCACATTTCATCTAGCAAGCCCATTTTTATTTTTTCTAAGGTAGTGCAACTTCTACTCTAATGCTTATTTATCAAATTTAACCAAGCTTAAACAGTTTGGTTAATCTTTCTCTAATCTACCTAATCAATTTCAGCCAAGATTAAACTGGATGGTTGAGTTATTCACTATCCTAAAGAACTATATTTAACTCATTTCAACCATGATTAAACAGTATGATCAAACTTAGGAAATCTATTTCTATGTAGCATTTAAACAAGCTGCAAACTATGTTTGAAAATTTTCTAAAGTAAGTCTGATGCATTTTTTGTTTTTCAATGGCATTTAGGCTTGCTCACTTGCATACATATTTTTCTTTTTTGGGGTTTTCATTCTTTTCTTTTTTCTTTTCATTCTATTTTTTTTCTATTTTTATTTTCTCATATACATTTTTTATCCCCTTTTTTCATCATCATTTTTTTTTTTATACATATTTTTGTAAATCATTTTCAGAGTGCAATATTATTTACAATTTCTATCAACTAAAATATAATATCCAATCATTATTTGATCCTATGAATTATAGGGCCCTAACAACATCCATGATAGATGCTAGTTGGTTAGTGTAGTCATATGCACGTGTTGGATAGTCATGAATGATAGTAACTTGTGGTGGTATGCATTGCTATTGTTGTTTTAGGTTAGATAACTTGATGGTTATGTTATATGTTATTGATGAGTATGTTATAGGTTAAATTGTTGTTGTTATATGCTAGTAACTTGATGATTAGGGTTATTACATTAATATATTGATGTTCTATGTAACATGCTAAATTGGATTGGCCTATGCATATGGTTAGGGTTATGACATTCTGGTATGAGTTGACTTATTTGTGACATTGTGCTGTACTAATATAGAATGATTGTGCATATGTGATTTCTATGCATGAATGACAATTCTTTATGAACTTATGATGTGAACATGTTATATGTTATTTTTATGGATATCGTGATTTTATTTACGTTACCCTATATTGTTGTAATACAATAGATCCCACACTACCCTATATTGTTGTGATATGTTGTGAAGTTATATTGTGCTAATCTAGATTTATTGTACAGACAAGATAGCCTCCCTTGAGATACATCAAGGTACGAGTTCTCTTATGTCATATACTTTGTGCTTGAATGATTAACTGTGTTGTTTATTTGGTATTTGAGTGTTGGTGTCTATTATATCATCTATTTTTTTTTCGAATGTTTGATTACTTGAATGATATGAGTATGTGTCTATAATATTTCTTGCTAAAATGATCTTCTTTTAAGATGGTTGTACTAATACATACATATGTATTCACACAGGTGATATGTACTTGAGTGTAAGTAGGTGATAGTTGTAGCATTATGTATTATGACTAATGAATGTGAGTTGGTTGTTGAGTATGAAATGGTTATTAGACTTGGTAAAGGTTGATTTCAAATTAATATACATGATGTCTTGATCTTTAGAACGTGACACTGACATGTGTTAGAAGTTGCAGGGAAACATGATTGGTATTAGCTTGACAAGGTAATAGTTGATGTGTTTATATAACTAACAGTTGGGTGATGTGACAGTGCATAGTAAGACTCAATTGCAACAAGGAAAAGGTAAAATAAAGGAATTAGGTAAAAAAATCCTTTGGCTATGTTTGGAAACCATAATTCCAAACGAATGAGTTCTTTTCATACAGGAAGTATTCTTAACCCTATTTTTTTTGACATTACGAGGATGTGTTATATTCATAAATATGTATTTGACATGTATAACAACTAGTTCTAGTTATGGCTAGATTCATCAAAGGATTGGAGTCCCTTGAGAGATGGTGTGGATGTGTTTAGTTGCAAGCACCATGTTTGGCATATCAAGGTAAGCTAAATGGTGTATTGTTATGTTTATTCATGCACTGATAGTTATGTGTTTATGGCAATATGATGCAGGGGATTGCATGGCAAAGAGACTGCCATGAAATTCTCAAGAAGGCCCAGGTTGAGATTTCCTTTGGAAACATTGGTAACCCATGGAGATTGAGTCATGGTATCTATTGTTATTCTTATGATTTGGTCTTTTGTGATTTGTTGAGGTTGATTTGCAGTTTTTTTATGTCAAGTGTAAGGCCTTGCCACTTTGTTTTTGGTGTCGTATTGCTATTGGTTGTCATGGTTTTCTTCTTGATTGGTTTCGATTTGTGCTTTTTATTTTTGAGAGTCTTGGGAACTGGTTGGGAAGGAGGAAATTTAGTGGAGCTCGGGGAGAGTTGAATGAAATCTAGCAGGCGATGTAAGACCCGAATGAAGATCAGTGCATGAGTAAAGGAATTTAAAGGTAAGAATATGACAATCGGTTGGATTGGTTCGGTCCATTGGTGTAAATGGATAGTGGCAGTACAATCATGAGAAAGGTAATAGCAAAGGTGAAGTAAATGTATCTGAGGAATCAGATGCCTTGGCTATGTTGGGAACGGTTATTCTCAATGTTGTGCATGGTGTGCACAGATAAAGGGACTTCTCTTAACCTTGACCTTATGTTATCTGGTAATTATGTCATGATCACGATAATGTTTATATATGTATACATGTATGTATGTATTTCATGTCTGATAGGGTCACCATAGATCATGGTTGTTTAATGCTAATGTTTATATGTATATATGTATGTATGTATGTCGTTTTCTGATAGGATCATGATTGTTTTATGCTAATGTTAATGTATATGTATGTATGTATGTATCCATGTATCTATGTCACTGTCTAATAGGGTTGTCAAGGATCATTCATGTGGAGGAATGATTTCTTATGCAGGTGAATGGCATGATGAGGTTCCTAGTCTTATGGGGAATCAAGTGGGGGAGAGTAGTCATGAGAAATATACGAGGTCAGTATCATGCGGATATGAATTGATATTGTATGTTTGTGCTATGTCTATGTTTATGTTATGGACATGTAATGTTGAGGGATACATCAGTGGAATGAAAGAAATGTGATCAACAACATGCTGGAACATGCAGGAATAGTGGAAAGACGCTAGAAGCAAGGTTGCTTGGTAGAGACAATGTGGTTTTGGATGTGTGGTACTATTGTTGTGAATATGTTGTATATGTTGTACATGTTGCATATGTGATGTTATGCACATATGGTACTATGTATTTGCATTGTGTAGTTGTGGTATCGTGACAGGTGTACTTGTTGTGTTGTACTCTATGTAGCACATGTATTGTGTTGTGTTGTACGCCAAGTGTAGGTATATATATTGTGTGGCATTTTACATCAGATATAGATGTATGTGCTATGTTGTACATTGGGTGTAGGTGCATGTAATGCATGGTGTTGTCTGTCATGTGTGGTTGTATGTGTGTGATGCACACTATGTGTATGTGCACATGGTTAAGGAGAAGGAATTGGGTGTTTTTCAAGTGTGGCAACAAATCTGGTGTGCATACAAAATAAGGACAAAGGTAGAAGCTAAGGATTGATTAAAGGATAAGTATCAATATTTTATGTTAGTTTTATTATGCATGTGATCTATGATTCCAACTTGTGATGCTTACATGTGATTTATGATTATGGGTTATGATGATTTCATGTGATTCATGATTTTAATTTATGATGGTTGATTTTGATCTAACCGGGTGTGATATGTTTATTCATGATGATTTGTTCAAACAATTAGTTTGACTTGTTATGACGGGAAGTAAACATAATTACAAGTGTACCTTCTTGATGGGCCACCAATGAGGTATGATTTGAACGTACTTCAATTTATTTTAAATCTAATGGAAATTATGTGCTTGGTAGATGAACCATGGAAATGTTGGCTGGGTGGTTGAAACTGACTACAAGGATTAGTAGTAGAAACAAAAGGAATTCGAACAAGCAGCAGTATGTTGGTAAATCACTTCAAGAGCAAGGTCATTGTGTGACACTGATGCCCAATAGTGTCCATTGATTGCCATGAGCATGCTATGACCATTATGATGGTTTTGAGGTAGTGATATGCCTTGGTTGTTTTACCTTTCAATGCGAGGAAGCCTTGCCAAGGGATGGATCGCTCGAGATAGGGGATGTCGGGGATCTTGAAAGGTGAGTGACTACATGGAAGGGGTGACTGGATTGTCCGAGGGACTATGTAGCAGAGAAGGAAAGGTTAAGGATGGATTTGTTTTGGTCATTAGCATTTCTAGATGGAATCAAATGAAAATTGGGAGTGTTCCCTAGAACAATGAGCAGGTAACTGTTCATTGAGAGGACAAGTGTCAAAGGATTATAACGTTGGACATTGGATGCATATTTGACCTTGTAGTGGATTCTGGACTTCGTGGGAAGGAGTGAATCCTGGTATTACTTTGAGGGTGGAGGTGTGAGCCTCTAGATTCCCTTTTCGCGAATGCAGGCATCATATCCTTTTATTTTTTGGTTGACCAAATGTGAAAATGTGTATATGTGTGTATTATTGTAAATAATGTCTCGAGTTAGATTTATAAATCTTGATAGATAGTATGATTATTTGATGGGTGAAGCAAATGTGTATGTGTGTATATGTGGTTATTGTTGTAAATACCACAATGAGTTGTGTTATAAAGCTCTAGTAAATAGTATGTTTGTCATGTTTTAGCAGATGGTCATTATAAATACTTCAGCGGGCTAAGTTATAAAGCTCCATAAGTAGTATTTTTGTTTTCAGCAGTTTTGCTAGTTATAGGTGTCATTGAACACTGAGGATAGTGTCCCCCCAAAGGGGAGGGTTCTATAACAACCCTAGTTAAAAATCCATGTAAAAATATATAAGACCACGGTCATGGGACACATATTCCAAGTTGAATGGTCCAAAAAACATCCAAGTGGGTGTTCATTTGGTTTATTATGGCTAAGGAAATGGGAAAAGGCAATGGCTAAGGCTTTAGAAAGGAAAAATGGCATTGTTGGCACATTTATTTATGAAAATAAAGGAAATTAGGAGGAAAGGAAGGTGAAAGGTCACAGGTTGCATGTGAGGAGGAAAATGAAGGAATATAATGGAAAATGAAGAAAATAGAGGCATAATTGATAAAAAGGCTACTGCGGATCAATTTCTAACCTTTTGTTAGTTCAGTTTTGGAGCTCTCTCATTATTCTCTCTCTCTCTCTCTCTCTCTCTCTCTCTCTCTTAGACACAATTTTTTCTTAGAGCACTTTGGCATTGGATCAAGAAAAGGAAAAGAAGGGAAGAGGAAGGAAGGAGAAAGCAAGGAAGAGGAGGATCAAGCAGCTACAACAATATTCTTTACAGGTATCAATTTTCATGTGTGTTTTTCTTGCTAGATTTTGCATGCATGGTATTACATGTGGTTCTTTGTTGTTATGGAATGGGTTTTGCCAGGTGTGACAGTGTTTTCATCCTAGCCTTTCCATTTTCAAATAGCCATGGTGTGATGGGGTTCTCATGTTTTGGTTGAGTTGGATTTCTAGATGGATTCGAAGCTGAGTGAAGTGGATCTCTGAAAGAAATAATGCATGGCCTAGTGATCCATGAACCAGACTATGGATTGTGGTAAACTAGCCTAGTGACCCCTAAACCAGATTGTGGGTTGTGGTAAATCTAGGTATTGTGTGCCTCGGTGGGCCTAGGAATCCTCGCCAGTGAATGGCGAGATATATGGTAAAGCCTATAGGGCAAAGTCCCAGTTTAGGGTCTAGTCATCCCTCGATTAGACTGTGGAATGTAGTAAAGTCTGAGAGACTAGGAGACACGAAAATTCCTCATGGTGTAGGTGGATAAATCCAATGGAATCCATGCTTTCTTTGGCCTAGTGATCTGGTGGAGATCACAGTAAAGCTTGTTATTACATGTTTATTGTGTTGGCCTAGTCATCCGGGATGGATTACAGTAAATCCTAGTTTCTATTAATGAGTGTGAGGTGGTTTAGCCTCAGGACGACCTGGTTGGTTCTTTTGGTTTGAGTCCCACATTCATGCTTGGAATATGGCACAAGGGTGAATGGATGAAGAGAGAATTGGCTCTGTCATTCTATGGTCGGGTGAAATGTGGTAGTCCCATCCCAAGTTGGATTCTGCATTGATTAATAAGAGGCTATTTCCCTTGATATCTTATGTGTAAATGTACTGGTGTATATTAGGATTTTATGGCTAATGTATCCTTCATATTTCTGTTGTTATTGTGTTGGTTATAAGAATGTTTATGACAGTGATGATGTATGGCTCTCCTTATGTTTTTATTTGTAAATGAATGAACAATGTATCTATTACCTAATAGATGATAACACAACTAATGATATAAGGGAAAAATGCTTCTTAGTGATTCTCAGATAAGGATGAGACCCATATGCTTAGATATGTTGTTTACACCTATAGATTACATATTTGTGACATGTTTGATGAAATGCATGTCATGGCTAGTAGGGGTCTAGTCAAGTCTGTGTTCAAGTGATTGCATTTGTATCATTATTTCATTGATATCTTTCTATTCTAAAGGTGTCATTTAGTTCTAGGTAATGACCTGGGCTTTGGGCCTGAAAAAGTGGCTCAAATCTCGAGGATGCAGACACAACACTGGGCAGAAAATTCCTTGGACACTAGCATGCCCATGTTGTGGGAGCGTCCAGAGCCCCTTGGATGCATGCATGCCCATATCAAGGGAGCTTCCATGACTTAAATGGTCTAAAATCTCAATGGGACCCAAGGGCTGGTTACTTGAGAGGTTGGGATGGTTCATGGGAGTCATGTTGCTGATGTGGAAGGTTTGTATGGTGTGTTTTTTTCAGTTCCACTTCCTTAAGGTGACTTATGAGGTTGAATCATATCATCTTAAGTTCTCGTCACATGTTTACCCTAGTTGGTCGGTTATTTGGGTAGATGCAAAGATACAGGTAGCTCCAATTTGTATTCTATAGTACCAATATTTTGCAACACCTTGTAAGGACCATAGTACTTGGGTGATAATTTATTATCCTTCTTAGCTTGCTTGAGGTACATTTTATTGTATAGTTGTAGACGTAAAAATACCTAGTCACTTACATAAAAAATTCTTACACTTTGATGCCAATCTACCTGTTGTTTGATTCGATTATGTTAGGTCCCTATAATAATAGTGATTCCTCCATTACTATTGTCGTTGTATCCCTTATTGTTATATTTTTGCCCCTATTGTCCCCATATTGTTATTATTGTGCCCCATAGAATCCCTCTATTGTTATTTTTGTGCCTTTATATTATTATTGTTAGGCCGGCTTGGTTATATTGTGACCCCTTAGACTCCTATATATAGAAAGGAGGTTTTGTCATTTGAATCATCCAAGAATTGTTCATTTGTGTAATGTAAAGGAGGTTTCCCCCTTGAAGAGGCTGAATTCTAAGGCGTTGATCTATCTTTTCTATATTTTTGTGAGCTAGTTTCATAACATTTGGTATCAGAGCTTTGGATTCTAGGGTTTCGCTGCTCCAAATAGGTCATCGTGGAATTTTCTCTATAACCTTTTTTATGCGACGTTTCAGAAGCTTAAAAAACCCATTTGAGACTGAATCTCGCTAAACCTCCGGTCTAAATTTCATATTTTGTCTCACTATATTTTCTGAGATATGATCTGAGAAAGTTAGGGGTTTTGCAAGCTCCATAATTTCATCTAAAATAGGTCATTGTGGAATGTTCGCTATAACTCTTTCACTACGAAGTTTCAGAAGCTAGAAAATAAAACCCATTTGAAAAGAAATTGGTCTGAACCTCAGCTCTAAATTTCAGATCCTATCTCGCTATATTTTCAAAGATATAATCGAAGGAATTTAGGGTTTTTGCAGACCCCCGAATTACATTCCAAACAGGTCACCTTGGGAAAATTGTCATAACTTTCGCTCTGAGCATCAGATTGAATTTTCATAAGAAGTTACAAAAAGAGGACAGACTGTAGTTTTTTGGGGTATTAGTTTTAGAACCTAAGGTTGAAACAGTGACCCGCGGTATGTTGTACAAGTTCGCTCTACTAAACCAGTCCATACTCACGTCATCGTGGGAGATTTGGCATAACTCTTCATTGGAGAATCCAATCGTGATCAGACTTGTGGGGTTAGAAAGATTACTTAGAGGGTTACCGCAGGAAGAAAT
Organism: Pinus tabuliformis; assembly: GCA_031772625.1. Lineage (NCBI taxonomy): Eukaryota > Viridiplantae > Streptophyta > Pinopsida > Pinales > Pinaceae > Pinus > Pinus tabuliformis. The sequence goes on from CM062812.1 coordinate 506,736,983, forward strand.
TTTAGACCTAGGAGATTCAAAATTACAGAGATACATCAGATTCAATATCGAGCTCCTACAAAGTGAAAAAAGGTGTGTAGTTTTTTTTTAATTTTGCATAAGCTTGGCTTGAAAAATTAGTTTGAAGTAATTCAAAGGGCATAGTGAAGCATTATTATCGGTAATTGATGCCCTGAAGAAAGAAAAATTGAAACACCTAGTAAGCAACCTGAAAGATCTAGCATGACTCATGAAGAAGAGGAAGAAATGCAACATGATATATCAAAATTACAAGACCTGTGCAACAAATTTCACTCGCACAAAAAATAACAGAAAATAAGATGGATGGTTTAAAGAAAGACGTAGAAGCTAAGATGGATGGTTTAAAGAAAGGCATGGAAGCTAAGATGGATGGTTTAAAGAAAGGCGTAGAAGCTAAGATGAATGACGTGGAAGCTAAGATGGATGGCGTGGAAGCTAAGGTGGATGGCGTGGAAGCTAGGGTGGATGGCGTGGAAGCTAAGATGGATGATTTAAAGAAAGGCATGGAAGATTTGAAGACAGATTTGAATACAGATTTGACAAAGTTTCTACAAGAAATGCTTACTAATGGAGAAAGGGTAGTAAAGGAAACTCATGATGAGAAAAAAATAAATGTTAATCATTATTTCATAGACTATAACGTTGGATCGAAGAACCACCATGTTCCAAAGATCGATATGAGGAAGTTTGATGCCAAGGATCCCAGAACATGGATACTACAGATGGAGCAATTTTTTGATCTCCATAATGTTCAAAACACACAAAAGGTACGCATTGCAACTTTATATTTGGAACCAAATCAGTTTTTATGGTATCGATGGCTTTTCTCTCATAAACAAATTGTCTCTTGGGCTATTTTTATGGATGAAATGATAGCACATTATGAGGATACAAAAAGCAACGCTCTTTTTAGCGAATTGATAAATCTCAAACAAAAGGATTCAATGATGGAGCACATTGAGGACTTTCAAAAATTGAATATAAGGGTAAAAGATATCCAGAGGAGCATAGGATTGATGTGTTCATAGGGACTTTAAAAAATAACATCCAACATGAGGTTCGCCTTTGGGAACCAAATTCATTGGAGAAGGCATTCAAGTTAGAAAGAAAAATGGAAAGAAAAATTATGGCAACAAGGAATCCTACCACTCATAATCATAAAGATGAAAGTGTTACTGCCCCTAGCCATCCACAACCTACAAGGTTGACACCACAACAATTGGAAGAAAAAAGAGCAAAAGGGCTTTGTTACAGTTGTGATAGCAAATACACTAAAGGTCATAAGTGTGCCGAGAAGAAATTATTTTACATAGGTTGTGAAGAGGAGGAAGAAAAGGAAAAAGAAATGTCAAAAGAAAAGGATATACACCAGGAACAAACCATATAAAAAGAAGAAATGAATCTGACCATATCTTGTAATGCATTGGCTAGAATTACCACTCCTCAAACTATCACGATAGAAGGGCATATCAAGAAGAAAAAGGTAATAGTTTTGATTGATTCGGGAAGTAGCCATAATTTTATTCATTGTAAGATAGCCAAGGAATTGAATTGCTTCCTATATCCAGCACTAGAGTGTCAAGTGATGGTTGCAAGTGGAGGAACCATAAATTGCTCAGGAAAGTGCCATAATATCAAGCTATTCATGGGAGAATATGTATTGAATAGCCCAATGCTTTCCATTCCAATGGGTGGTGCTGATGTTGTACTAGGAGTTCAATGGCTACAATCCTTGGGTACAATAGCTTTTAATATTCAAGAACTTTTCATGAAATTATCTTCAAAAGGAAAGGAAGTTGAATTAAGGGGTGTCGCAGGGAAATCAGGAAATATAATAAGCTCTAACGGAATGACAAAGCTTCTAAAGAAAGAACAATGAGGCATACTTGCACAATTATGTTCACTAGAGGTTCCCACATCGAAATCATCCATTTCTCCAGATCTTCAAAAAGTCTTGGACAATCATTCCATGGTATTTGAGACTCCCAAAGGCCTCCCACCTATTCGTGATCATGATCATGCTATTAATTTGATTCCAGGAAGTGTTCCTCCAAGAATCAGGCCTTACAGATATCCCTATGTCCAAAAGAGTGAAATTGAACGTATGGTTACAGAAATGCTAGAGGCTGGTATAATTCAGCCTAGTCAAGGTTCTTTCTCTGCTCCAGTAGTATTGGTTCACAAGAAGGATGGACCATGGCGGATGTGTCCAGATTATAGGGAGCTCAACAAGCCCACTATTAGAGATAAATTTCCCATTCCTGTCATTTATGAATTATTGGATGAATTGCATGGATCAACTTACTTCATCGAGTTGGATCTTCGTTCAAGATATCATCAAATTAGAATGAAGATTGAATACATTCCAAAAATAGCATTTAGAACTCATGAGGGTCATTATGAATTTTTTGTCATGTCTTTTGGCCTTATTAATGCACCTTCTACATTTCATGGTTTGATGAATTCCATTTTCAAACCCTTCCTTAGAAAATTTGTGTTAGTATTTTTTCATGATATACTAATTTACAACAAGTCTTGGAAGGATCATGTCCAACATGTTGACATGGTGCTCAAACTATTGGAGGAGAAACAATTATATGCAAAAATATCCAAATGTTTCTTTGGAGTACAAGAGGTAGAATATCTAGGTCATATTGTACCTCATGAAGGTGTTAAGGTAGACCGTAGAAAAATTATAACCATTAAGGAATGGAAAATCCCCACATCCATAAAGCATATACGGGGATTTCTAGGGTTGACAGGGTATTATCAAAAGTTTGTTAAGAATTATGGGAGAATACCAGCACCTCTAACAACATTATTGAAGAAAGATGCATTTTCATGGACTCTAGGAGCAACAAAGGCCTTTGAACATCTTAAAGAGTCAATGTGTCAAGCACCAGTCTTAGCTACACCGTACTTCACAAAATCCTTTATTGTGGAATATGATGCCTTAGGAAATGGAATTGGTGTTGTTTTAATGCAAGAGGAAAGACCCATTACTTTCGAAAGTCATCCAATCAAAGGAAAGTATTTACACAAAGCTATTTATAAGAAGGAAATGTTGGAAATACTACATGCACTTAAGAAATGGCGACCCTACCTAATGGGAAGACACTTCAAGGTAAAAACAAATCATGATAGTCTTAAATACTTCTTAGAACAAAGATTATCTTCAGAAGAGTAGCAAAATTGGGTCACAAAGATGTTGGGTTATGAAATTGAAATCATCTACAAAAAAGGGAAGCAAAATGTTGTGGTAGATGAACTCTCAAGAAAGGATGAGGATGTGGAAGCATTTCTTTGCGCCATTTCTATTATCCAACCAGATTGGATAAACGAAGCAAGGGATGAATGGAAGAATGACGAGGAAGTGTGGGCACTCATTCAAAAGATACAACAAGATCCCGGTACATCTGATACATTTAGCTAGAAAAATGATTCATTATGGTACAAGGATTGGTTATACCAATGTAAGAATTCCCAACTCAAACAAAATATTCTTAGGGAATTGCACACCTCTCCCTTAGGAGGGCACTCCGGATTTCTAAAAACCTACCAAAGGGTTAAGAAGGATTTTTTTTGGGATGGCCTTAAATCGGATATTCAAAAGTTTGTGGGGGAATGTTTGGTTTGCCAACAAAATAATGTTGAAACAATTAAGACCCTAGGACTATTACAACCTTTATCCATTCCAAGCCAATGTTGGGAGGAGGTTTCAATGGATTTTATCATAGGTTTACCCAAGTCTGAAGGAAAGAGTGTTATCATGGTGGTAGTTGACAGACTTACCAAGTATGCACACTTTTGTGCCTTATCTCATCCATTTAAAGTGAGTACAATTTCTACTGCATTTATGGAAACAATTCAAAATCTACCTGGAAACCCAAAGATTATTGTAAGTGACAGAGATCCCATTTTCACTGGAAATTTTTGGACAAAATTATTTTCTTGTCTTGGTACTCAGTTAGCTCATAGCTCATCTTATCATCCTCAATCTGATGGGAAAACTGAGATAGTAAAAAAATGTTTGGAAGGATATATTCATTGCTTTGTATATGGTAAACAGACACAATGGGTCAAATGGTTGCCTCCGGCTAAATGGTGGTATAAAACTTCCTTCCATATTGCAACAAAAATGACCCCATTTATGGCACTTTATGGATATCATCCACCATCCATCACATCATATTTAAGAGAAAATTCTAAGGTTCAAGCAATGGAAGATCACAGTATGGAAAGAAGTGTTATACCACCATTCAGCTAGATGTAACCACTTGACCTGTTGTGTTTGTTTATAAGATACAAAGCAATGAATATATTCTTCCAAACATTTGTTCACTATCTCAGTTTTCCCATTAGATTGAGGATGATAAGATGAGCTATGAGCTAATTGAGTACCACGACAAGAAAATAATTTCATTGAAAAATTTCTAGTGAAAATGGGATCTTTGTCACTTAAATTAATGTTTGGGTTTCCATGTAGATTTTTAATTGTTTCCATAAATGCAATGGCAAATGTATTGGCTTTAATAGGATGAGATAATGGACAAAGGTGTTCATACTTGGTAAGTCTATCAACTACCACCATGATGACACTCTTTCCTTAAGACTTGGGTAATCGTATGATAAGATACATTGGGACATCCTACAAACATTGACTTGGAATGGCTAAAGTTTGTAATAGACCTAGGGTCTTCATTGTCTTTACTTTATTTTGTTGGAAAACCAAACATTCTTCTACAAACTTCTGAATAACAAATTTAAGGTGATCCCAAAAAAAATCCTTCTTGACCCTATGGTAATTTTTTAAAAATCTTGAGTGCCCTCCTAAGGGGGAGGTGTGCAATTCCAAAAGAAATTTTGTTTGAGTTTGGAATTCTTATAAAGATATAAGTGATATTTGTACCATAATGAGTTATTTTTCCAGCTAAATGAATCAGATGTACTGGGATCTTGCGACAACTTTTGAATGAGTGTCCACACCTCTTCATCATTCTTCCATGCATCCCTTGCTTCAATTATCCAATATGGTTGGATAATAGAAATGCCACAAAGAAATTCTTCCACATACTCATCTTTTCTTGACAATGCATTTGCAATAACATTTTTCTTCCCTTTTTGTAGATGATTTCAAAGTCATAACCCAACATCTTTGTGATCCATTTTTGCTTATCTTCTGAAGATAATATTTGTTCCAAAAATTATTTAAGACTATCATGATATGTTTTTACCTTGAAGTGTCTTTCCATTAGGTAAGGTTGCCATTTATTTAGTGCATGTAGTATTTCCAACATTTACTTCTCATAAATAAGTTTGTGTAAATACTTTTCTTTGATTGGATGACTTTCAAAAGCAATGGGTACTCCTTCTTGCATGAAAACAACACTGATTCCATTTCCTGAGGCATCCCATTCAACAAAAAAGGTTTTTGTGAAGTATGGAATAGTTAAGATGGGTGCCTAGCACATTTCCTCCTTAAGATGTTCCAAGGCGTCAGTTGCTTCTAGAGTCCAAGAAGATGCATCTTTCTTCACTCATGTTGTTATAGGTGTTGCTATTCTCCCATAATTCTTAAAAAAAAATTTGGGGCCTTTGTTTAAATTTTGAAAAGGTTTTGACCAATTTTAGTTGACCAAGGGATGAGAAGGAAATGGGTGGAAACAACGGTTGGTTGGCGGAAGAAGCAGTTGTGCAAGAGTTGCAGCAAGGTGGCAGCGGAAGGCAAAGGTAGTCGAGGGGGAGGGAAGGTGCAGAAGAAACTAAGGGGAAGAACAGCCGAGCAAGAGCTGGCAGTCCAAGTAACAGAGAAGGATATAAAAGGAGAAGATGAGGAAAGGAGCAGGGTTGGATTTAACAAGGCTAAGGAGAGGAGTATCAAAGCTGTGAAAGGAGGTGAAATGATCCCCAGTTGCGGTAGATGGAGGGAAGGTTACAGGAGCCTAGAAGACATGGTCCTCGAAGCTGAACTGAACTCGTGGAACTGAGCCAGGTATTTCATGTAGTTGCGGTGGAAGCCGAGTTATATTGTAATGTTTGTTGTTAAGATTAATATAAAGACCTACTAAGATCGGTTATGGCTTGTGATTTATCTGGGCCGTCTTTATGGTGAATCTTTAAATTTTTTAAGTCCTATCAATTGCATGTAATTGGTATTCCTTATGTTATCACGAGTATGCTATTACCTCTGTGTTATATATAATGTGTCCATATATCTGATCGAATGCAACTCGGTTAATACTTCTCGACTCCATGTTGAACCCTTCTCCCTTTTGGTCACGACGCACCTCGGGTAAGACTCCTTGCCCTTTGGGGTAAGGTGAAAATGTTGGTGCTATCGTAGAGTATAGTGGACTATTGTTGGCCTACTGTGCCCGAACCTAGGGTCTTCCCCCTGATGACTTTTCCGATCCAACAAATGGTTCCATTGTCGAGACCTGAATATACGAGAACTGGTTCAGACTATGGTGTCAAGAATGTTTAAGAGGGAGATCAGGGATTGGTGGAATGATAGAGTAGATCAGTTTGTAGTGGAGTAGGCTACTCGTAGAAGTCAACCGATCAGCAAGGTAAGTGAGGAAATTTTATATGCTGACGACACTAATGATCAGTATGAAATTTTCCGGTGTAAGTTCCCAGAGGACTTGTACAATTGGTTAAGAAAGCTAAAGGGATAGACTCAGCCAGGTGGATCAGCGACAACTCACCAAAGCTGGACTTCATTGGATGTCACTCTACTACAACAACTGGATAATGACCTGACTAGAGTAGTCGACTTTTGGGTAAGGACTACGGTGGAGGGATACATAGTTGAGTTTTTCGCGAAGAGTTATTAGTCTTTCTCAAAAGAAGAAGTTGTGTTTGGCTCAGGACTGAGAGGTGAGTCGATGAGGGAAGTACCGATGTGGATTAAGATGTTTATGGTGGAAGAAGGACTGTTGTCTTCGCCCGCTGCAGGGATGGCAGCGTAAATCCCCAGTACCGGGGGAAGACGTAGAGGGGGGAATGCTATCGGTTGAGGGATAGAGATGTTGCTGAAGGGATGGATGTCGAAGAACTGAAGAAAGAAAGAGATGTCAAGGTGAAAAGAAGGGCACTGCTAGCAGATAAGTGGCAGGCGAGAGTGATTCAGACTCTAGGGAAGAAGAGGATGGGGCCCCACCAAGGAGGAGCGGTGAATGGAAAACCCCGAGTCGAAGAGGAAGAAGAAGATGGTACTAGGCAAAGCAAGAGTGGTGAAGGAAGATGGAGGAGCCATGGAAACGAGGACCGACCTTCCTTGCAGGTTGCGGAAGATGGATCACAAGTACATGTTGCGATAGGGGAATCGCAAGAGAAGAGGCCGCATGGGCATGAAGAAGGAAGCAAAGAGGATATGGGCGACGTGATGAGGAGATTATTCAATGAAGAAGAGGCATCTGCTAAGAGTCAACAAGAATTCCCCCGAGACATAGATAACATTTCCCCTGATCTTCTCTTGGTACTTTATCATAATCAGAGGAATTTGTTATTAGCTTAGCTAAGATAGTGCGGGTATATAGTGCGCAGGAGAAATATTGAATCATGGTCAACATTGGGAGTGGCACAGGAACTAGTAGTATCAGTAATTTAGGATTATAGGGATCCCAACAGCCAGGGAGGAAAGGGTTTGTGTTGATAGATCCTACCCGGATCAGTATGGCGGGATCTTTTACCAGATATCCTAAATTTGTGGGGAGAGGAAACGAGGATGTAGAGTAGCACTGGTATCTCTACAAAGCTATTTGGAGGGCTCTTCAAACTCCAGATAATGTCAGGGCAGTAGAATTCCAAACCACGTTGAGGGAAAGGGCCCTGCCGCTGGTTTATAAAGTGGGAGGAGTAGAATCAGTAGCCCAAAATAAATGATATTAAGAAAGGATTTGTGCAGTAATTCAAGGTACTGTAGATGGATTAGCAAGGGCTATCAGAACTATGGGAAATTAATTAGAGGGAAGGCGATCTAGCTTGAGAGCTCATGCAAAGGTTTAAGAATGCCATTTCCAAGTTGAGTTACACTCTGGACCCAAACCACCAGTCGGACTAGTTCATTAAGGCACTCTTGCCTGTGACAAGAACGCCACTAACACAATAGAAGATAGGAACCCTCCAGGATGTGTTGGAACAAGTGTCACACATAGAAGCTATGTCAGGATACCTATGAGTACAGGGGAGGGACAAGCCTACAAGATCCGTCGATTTTAGGCCTATAGAATCAGATCGCGACCTTGATAGAGAAACTGAAAGATCTTCAGCTAGTGCGTCCAACCAGACCCAACGTTTGGTGCACCCACTGCATGGTGGAGGAGCATGTTGCGACAGAATGCCTAAGGTTGCAAGGGATTAATCATCTAGTTGGGGTTGAGGGGTCGTCAGGAACGCCACCAATTGTAGGAGTTGTGGCAGTAGGAGTGCAAGGGGCCTTCCCAGGGAGGAATAATCAAGACTTTTGTGAGGTTTGTAGGGCATATGGACACTTGCCATGGATGTGCCCTATTTTTTAAAAGTACGATAACGTCCCCAATAAAAACTACTGTGAGTTTTGTGCATCAACAACGCATCACACCGATCAGTGCGGAGCGCTGGATGATCTAGCAGAGAGGCTGGACATATCCATGTTTAGAATCAATGAGTCAAACCAGGGGGGACAAGGAGGAGATGGGCAAGGAGGAATAACGGGAGGAAGAGGACCCGTGAGGTGTTACAACTGCGACTAGGAAGGGATTGTTGCCATAGAATGTCTGTTGCTAAGGAGACCCTGGTGCTCACAATGTAGAATTAATACCCAAGCAATGGAGGACTGTCTAAAACTCATTGCAAAGTGGGAAGAAATGACCAGACAGAGAGGGTCCAACTTGGTGAATGTTGAACCATGAACCAATGACGGCCTCCCTACAACCAATATTAATATATTCAACAAGGGAGGGAAGAAGATAGGGGAGGACCGCTACATAGAGGACCCCCCCTTAATCCTTAAAGCGACGTCTCCATGGAAGGAGTATCACCCTGAATGCCAAAAGAAGTACTATCAGGAAGCAACCAAGTTGTTCGAAGGGATGACTACGGAGAAAGATAATATAAGACCGTGAGATGACATGCCTGATCACACCTAGCCGATTGGGGAATGGTTTAAACTATTCTTGAAAATTTTTGAGGATGAAGGCATGCTGAAGGACTTGAGAAAAAGTCTAAAGGCTGTAGTATCCATGGAAGAAGAGGAAGTGGAACGACCATGTGTCGGGTTGCCAGAGAAGGCTTCTAGAAGAGTGAGATAGAATAAGAGAAGAAGAGAAAAGGAGTTCTGAATCAATGCGCAAGTGGCAGGATTCTAGATAAGGGACACCATGTTAGACTTAGGGTCGGATGTAAACATCCTACCTAGGAAAACTTGGGAGGTAATGGAGAAGCCTAAACTAAAATACTCACCTATACAACTAAGAATGGAAAATCAGTATTGCATACTACTAATTGGGAGATTGGAGAATGTATAGGTTGATGTGGCAGGGGTGAAGACGCACACTGAATTTGAGGTGATTGACATCATGGGGGATAAGGACCCATACCCGGCACTCTTGGGGATTGATTGGGCATATGAGAACTATGCAGTCATAGACCTAAAGAAGGAACTGATGATTTTCGAAGCAGACGGGCTAAGGGTGATCCAACCGTTAGACCCCTACCAAGGACCTAGGTTCACAGAACCAGCAGATGACAGGGATGAGCCAGGAGGGTTAGACCAACTATACACGCTCACAGCAGGGAAGAGGGAGGACTACATCAACCCCACAGCCGAAGGATCAGTAAGTTGGTGAAGTATCCAAAGCTCGGAAATTGGTTCAGAAGCTACATGGGATGCATGGCAGCAGGGGAGATACGAACTGACCACTAGACGACATGTGATGATAAGCCAAGTATACCAAGGAGAAATGGAGATAGCTGACTACCTGAGGTATCATGGCCTTGAACCAATGGACACCTTCTTAGAAAGAGTAGACCAGGAAATGATAGAGGATCAAATTACCTCCTTTCTAAGTATCGCCCTCATGGCAACTCCGGCAAGATGGTGGAAAACACATTGCAATACACAAGATACTGGGCAAGTGTCAAACAAGCCATGAAGGAAATATTTTCCCAGGATGAAGATCAACCATATGATAAGGAAAGATACAAGGGGGATTCATGTCCCAAGGAGCACATCAAGGATTGAATAATCAATTGGAAAAGAAAAGGAATGTCCAAGGATCGATGGGTAAGTGCATTTATACATACCCTTGGAATTGTCCCCCGAGCTTGGTATGTCCAAGAGGAGCTCTGCCGAAAGATAGTAGATTGGGATACCGTGGATGTACATTTTGTTAGCAACTTCTCATTCAGAGGTGACAAGGAACAAATGACAGGGGCACTCCAAGCAATAAAGGGAGTTCTATTCACACCAGCGCTGTTGGTTGAGGGAGTGCCCGACGAAAATTTTCTGCAGTATCTGTATGAAATAGAGTCGCCAGGATATGCAGCATGTGACAAGATAGATGCAGGACCAGGTGACGACAATGGGTTGGAGGGACCGAGACACCAGGGAGGCTTCAATCACTAAACTTTTGACATAGCACGTGCGTTCATGGCATACTAAACAATACCCTTAATTTGACTACATATTGAAAAATACCTCTAAAAATCGCATTATTTAACCCCCTACCAATATAAATCCAATACACCTTCCCAATTTATAAAACCCCTATTTTCACTAAATATTGTATGTATCCATTTTTTTATTCACATTTTTTATACCCTTTTATTTTTATATCCCTGATATAGTGACATGATGCCTCTCTTATGAAACCACATGCATTTTACAATGCACCTTTCTTCTTTTGATATACATTGTAAATGCATATTAGTTGCACCTTTCTTCTTTTGATAGACATTGTAAATCCATATTAGTTCTCCCACAATGTAATTACTTAACCCACTCAAGCTCATCTCACTATGATTTGTGGAATTTAATGGTTGAAGGCACACAAAATTCATTTTGATACCAATTTGAGAGGAAAAATCCTTATTGGCCATGAAACTTTAACACCTATAGGAAAATTCCTTCACTAATCCACCATATCATAAATCAACTTAGGCAATCCTAGGATTGAGTATAGCAAGTTCCAGTCATTGGATAAGGTGGTATTCAAGGAAAAGTCTTTAATGACATTAGATTTCCAAGACCGGAATTGACCTATCAACAACTAAAATCTACTACAGATACAATCACCTAGAGCTATAAAGGATCATAAGCAAGACTATAGAGATCTTACTCTCAATTGCATTCTAAACTTGTTTATTTGCTTCACGAAGAGGTACAAAGGATCATGAGCAAGGCTAAAGAGAGCTTAATCTCAATTGCATACTAAGCTTGTTTATTTGCTTTAGATCCAGGGGCATAAGAGCATTGGAAGTAGACTCCCACAATGCAAATTCATTTCCAGGTCTGGGTGATGCCCAATTTTGACCAAAAGAAAAGCCCACAAAAAGCCTCCAAAACCATCATAGAATAGTCTCTATTAGATACTCTGACGAGGAGAAAGAGGTCTGGTGTGACTCTTATTCCTTTTTGAGTGAGAAGTTCCATGATATGATGGCCTATTTAGCTATGTAAGTACATGCGTAGCCAACCTGTAGCAAGACCAAAGAAATACTTACAAGCCCTCAAGCCTGTGTACAAATTTGTCATTTCATCCATGAAGTTCTTGGTGCTAACACCCATTACATTATCGTTGTAATGGGATGCTCTCCCTTAGCTTAAGGATACATACATAATTATGATTGCAAGCCTTAGATGAGGACACATCCAATCTTCCATGACCAACCTACACTCCAACTCATGGCCCATCAACTACAGTTTTCTAGGCTGCATGTGTGTGTATTTTGTCAGAGAAAAAAACCTATATATACATGAGAGGTGAACATACATGTTGTCCCAAAAAGGATTGGACTTGGATTTTGATCCCAATTTGAATACATACATAGATACATACATATATATACTACTAATCTTAATTAGGCACGCTGATTTCATATTTTCAAGCTAACCCAAATATGGCCTACGGATGTCAATTTCAGATTTCCAAGGTCTATTTTACCGAAGATAATTCATAATAATAATTCCTCATCCAAGCAAGTATAAACATTGAGGATTTGGCCCATAAGCATAGAAAAGGTCATCTAAATTCTACACTCCAAGACTCCAGAGAAGAAAAATAACCTTCAAGATTCTCTTTAGATAGGGTATGAGGATTCCATAAGGTAGAGATCAAAGATTTCACTATTCTAGCCAATCCACAATACATTGCCATAACGCTTTTGCCTAGATCTATGCTTAACTCAAGAATGAAGTCTGAGGAAGATTGATAGAATTCTTGGGTGAGCTTAAGGAGTAATTTAACACTCCTGCAATGCTCAAGAGTCAGGGTTGACCCCTAGACCAAACTTACAGGAACATGAGTGCATTGGTGAAAATTTTAGATTTCATTTTCAGATGTTCTATGAAGACTAATTATTTAGCCTTCTTATAAAACTCGGGATTCCACCTATGAAGCTTGTCATAAAGGTTGGGTCTCTAAACTCAAAGTGGCATCATCAAAAACATCTCCCATCAACCAATACACCCAACCATGACACTAAAATCAATACTATAGAGTCATACCCAAGAGGTAGCATTCATTCAGTGAACAAATATCAAGCAATTACAACTAATGTTCCACCTAGTTTCCAAGATTCAAGGGGATAGGGGGATGTCAGGATATGTGTGTGTGTGTCTTATAAACATGATTCAAATTTAAATTCTAATGAAATATATTGATTCACACATCATAAATGATTCAATAGTAGATACTAAAGTCTAAATACTAGACTAGTAAATTGAAATTACTCAAACTCAAAAATAGTAAAAGGTGATGAGTCAAAGACTTGGTCTAAGGTCATTAGTATAAAAAATCAAGACTCAAAAGTTAAAACTGAAAATGATCGATGGAAAATGAACCAATGTTATCAGAATTGGACCAGTCATCGAACCATTTGACCCCAAAATTGATAATCGAAGAAAAACCAAACCAAAAGACCAGTGAACCAAAAATTACATAAATATTCATTTTTTTCAAAAAAAAATGTAAATATTCATGTACATCAATATGAATCTAAACTGTTATACACAAATATGAAAATTTTCTCATATATATAACAAGTAAAGGTGCATATAACCAAAATAACACTAACTACAATCCATCTTTGAACTAGAAATGCATCAACAAAGAGCTTGTAGATGGCCTCTATATTCCAAAAGAAACCATGCTACAACAAACACCTGCATATCATCATGCTAGAATAAATTGAATCTATGAAACAACTCCATAGACCTAGAGCCAAGTCAACTTGTTAAGCATTGATCAGAAAAAGCTTTGTAGAAGCACTAGAGAAAACTTATGACTATCGTGAAAAACCTAATACCACTATTAAGACACATTACAAAGCCTGGTGTTAGAATATTCATCTGTTATAGTTGAAAATTACATATCATACAATTGAGAATCTACCATGCCCTCCTAAATTGAAACCATCTTTTTCTTATCAATCTGCGCTCTGGTAGAAGTTAGATCCTTCTTCTTGTGAAATGTTGATGAACCAACTCCTATAGCTTTTGTTGAAGCGACATTTATGCTTGGATCTTAAATATTATTCTCATATTTGTTTGGAATGGTAGAAGTGGGGTAGGAGAGGTCAAAAGGGTATTTCTTGGGCCTTCATTTAAAGCAATAGACTCTGAAATTTCCACTTTACTCTTCAATTTGGGCTTCAAAGCGTGAATTCTTGTATAGAGCCTTAAAAATAAACCCATATAAATATTTTTTTTTATAACATAAGCACATTGTATCTCTTGTAACATAATCACATCGTACCCATAAATAAGATAAATTGATAAGTGGTGGAACACATACAAGAAGAATGTGTTACAGTCCAAGGGTTAGATTCCAATCCTTCTTCAGACTATTGACACATATCTCTCCATTGCTTGCAATACTAGGGTGGAATATTTTTGTGAAAAAATACCCTGCAATCACACATCCAATACAAGTTAAAAATATGTAAGATTTAGTATTATTTACATCATAAACAATGTTTTGATATCAAGAAAAGTAAAAGAAAATAATAATTCACTCATGATATGATGGCAAGAATGAATTGCCTTGTGGAATTGAATATGGACAACCATGACTGGCCATTGAGATTTGCCTGACTCAGCTATACTTAACAGGAAGCCTGAACACAGTAACTCGGCTATTACTAATAGAACAAATTTCATCTTATACCAAACAGTATATTACATGGCTCCGTGAGGTATTATTGTGTGACAATATTACAATGGATTGTAAGAAAAATTACGTGACTACTATAGGGATTAAATATCTTTGGTGGAAGACACACCAATATACTTATAGATGGTAAGCAAGAAAATTTTTGTGATTCTTCTACACCTAGCAGGAAGCTTAAGCATAGTAACTCGGCTATACTTGAAACAAAAAAAAATTCTCTCTATACCAAACAGTGTGATAATATATTTCATGACTCCATACCAAACAGTGTGATAATATATTTCAGGACTCCATTGAGCAATTATTTCATGACTTAGTTGCTCACAATTCAAATAAATTTTCACCATAAATGGGAAAGCCCAACACAGTTTTTCTACTTGTCTCACATTCCACATCACACATCCAATACAAGTTAAAAAATGCAGGGTACAAGAGAAATGTGCAGGGTTAGCAGGAATACTTATCATGGATGGATATGACTAACATGCAAGAAAGGAGATAGGTAGAAGAATATACGCCACTGAGAAAAAAATCAGTTTATATGGCAGAATAAACTATTAACAATTGCATTCTATAGTTTTCTTGGGAGAAAGAGCTGCAGGTATGTGGCTCCATGTGTGGAGGATAGGAGGTCTGTCTGGGCAGTGTATCACTTAATTTTGGGTATAGATTTCCTGTTGAATATAGCCACTATCAGAGGAATACATGTTGGATTTTTTTCTATGCTATTTGGTGAGGTTTATCTTTGTTACAGGCTGCAGGAATAGAGCTTCTACAGTAGCTTGTTGCTAAGACTATTCGGTGGGTATGAAGGCATGTATAAGTCCTCTCTAGGATGCATATGCCCAGGCTTGAGTGCAGACAGGTCAGAATTCTTCCATGTAGTTTGGGACTATTTCAAGATTCATTGAGGAGGAGCTACCAAGCTCTAAATTAGTGATTGGGTGTCTTCTATGGATAATCACAGTAATTGAGGGAGAGGAGAATGAGGACTAAAGCTAACAGCCCTAACCAGTGACTAGGATTACCATCAACACTTGAAGCTAACTGTTTTTGTACCCTAACCAGTATTCATAATTGCAGTATAGAAATCTCTAGCATATAGGAGGATATACTTAAAGATTGAAATCTTTTATGATCCTGGGAGATGGGCTGAACCTCTGTAGATGGTTGATTGAAGTATTACAACCCTCATTTTAGAGGACTCTATCATTATTAAAAGAATAATTTTTCTTTGATAATCTCAGATCCCTGGAACGTTTCAAATGATACCTATGGTTTCACATCCATCTCATCCCTTTTTGCTTCATTGCATATCACTGAGCATTTAAAGCTGAGTTGTTAAAGGGTATATTGAAGACAACCCAATTTGAGCATGAGTACTAGATATTTGCTGAGAGTTTGTTGACAATTCTGAATATAGGGATCAACCTTGATTATCCTATGCGGCATACATTTTGGGAAATTTTTCAGATCAAGGAGTAATATTAGATAATCAATGATTATATTGCTCTTTGTAGCAGTTTGTTTGGGGATATATGTATGTATATGTTATCGACATAATCTGTCAGGTCTATGAAGTCATTATGGGAGACGTATTTATCACTTGATATCTCAAGGCAATACGTCCTTTATTCTTAATACCAACTCTAAGGTTTTGATTGACCTTTCTCTGAACTTGATTTAAAAATATTGATCTCTAATGATGATGTAATCCTACCAACATTTGATTGATTCTCTTCTTGAAGGTATCTCGGCTCATTAAAATCAATAATTAACTTCCCCGCAAGAATTATAGGCTAGGCTTAAAAGCCTAACCTATTAAGTTTTCTTGTTGGTAAGTAAGGAAACCATATTTTGTGCTAAGAGGTTCATATTTGAAGATTGAAGTCAAAGAAAACAGAAATGTAAGGAATTCTATTACATCTCATATCCGATGCCTTGACAACCTTATCCTATCTCTGACCTTGATATCAAATTATAGTATCATTTTCTTCAAACTCAAATGCCTTATCATATTGTGAAATGTGGCTCTTGGTTGTCAAATCTACTTGACCTTGTCTCTCTTTAATTATTGAAATCATTCAAAGCTAAGAATGGAACATCTCCAAGAGCAAAGGTATCAGCTTGATGGAAAGTCATTTTGAAATCATATAAGTGACAACTTAATTAGGACAGTTTTATGAAGATATGTGTAGGATTCAGGTTGAAAATTGACTGAGTGTAGAAGTTGTCATGGAATCATTAATAAGTAGAAAAGGGTTTCGCTCTTGTTTTTAAGTTGTATCACTAATACACATCATCGGCTAAATGTTCTGGTGAACCTGTCAGAGGTTGAAACATTCAGATCAAGGAGACAACTTGTTTTCACTAACGAATATGTATAAGGAAATGTTGAGATTAGTTACTGCTAGACATGTATTACTATTATATCTGGAATAAAATTAAGAATCCTTGTTAACAAAACAATGCTTGTATGGACCATATTGGTATATTGAGTAATGATGGGGTCATCCTGGAAGTATGAAGATCTGCAACTATCAAGGATAGTATCCTGTGCAATAAAGATACAATATCAGTGGCACTGTCTATGAATGACATCCTTGTACATGCAGCACAACATCATTTATGCTCTATTTTTATCCCACCATTTTGTATGATATCGCTACAAGTATAGTAGTAGTGGTGATATGTTGTAGGCCTTATATGTTGATGCCTATGTTATAGGATTGTTCACAATAAAGTTGTAAACCAGTCAAATGCATCTTTTGAAGCTTTTATTCTTGAATATTGGCTAGGAAAAGAATGGCCTTTGTTGAAATCATCTCAAGAAATATGTCCTCTCCTGATTAAAGAAGAACCTTGTCGATTCTTTAGAAAGTTCCTCTTTGGTCTAGAGCTTCCTTGAAGATCATAAGAGAAGCTCAGGAAATTAAACATAGAAAGGCTCTACTATCTTTGGATTAATAGCAGGTTGAGACAAACCTATGAATACAATTTGAGTTTGAGGGAGCTATGATTCAGCTATTGGTGACATTTGCCCTATAGATGATAACCCTTTCATTTATCAAAGTAAGAGGGAGATTTTTCTTGAGGGGTCAAGATGAAGCACACTAAGATTAAAAGGTTTGATACGATGGAGATGCTGCTAATTTTGACATAGTCATCTTATGAGGTCTAATTAAATTGTTTAAATGAAGTGTATTCTTCCAAGACAAGATGTTGTTATTTTGAATAGAACAAAAACAATTTGCAAGGCTCCCATGACAAAAGGGGTGTACCTCTTTATACCAATAGAAATGGTAAAGGTCTTGAACATATTCAACTACAACAAGTTGATTTTCATTATCTTCTTCGTCAATGTTGGGCAAGTAAAACAAAACCAACGGAAGCAAAATAAATACATGTAAACCATCCAAACTAAACAGGCAAGCAAAGAGCCTTGTTATTGACCTCAATACATCCACACACAGTGACCGATTTGAAATAGAGGCCAACGTATAAAGCCCATTAGTAGTGAACTCATATCATTCACCTCATGCTGCATACTAACATTTGGTGATCGATATATGATAAATAAATCAGACAATTGTTTAACCACACACAATTTATACAACCATGGATGATGTACATACCATGGACGATGACTTTATTGTAGCACTCGTATTCTTGACATCGACACCAAACCTCCTACACACCCAATTCTAATTGTTAACTCTAATTGGTAAAAACCCCAAAATATCTGCAAAAGGCCAGAGCATCATATTGGGAAGTTGAATCTACCTTGGCATATTCTTATCAACAAGCTGAATCTGCTTCCTAGATTTCCTATGGACATAGAATTACACACCCAAAGCATCACATACATATTTTTCTTCATCAAAACCCGACAGAAGAGGGTTTAAAATGCCTGAATAAGCATATGGCTAGAGAAAAATGCTTGACCAGAGAGTTTAAGCTCACAATCAAAACTTCTTTATAGAACTGAAGTTTCGACTATGTGCTGATAAAACATGAGTACTACATAAGGGTATCGCAAATTTAAAAAAAAAATACATATGTTCTAGGAATGAAAAACACTGCTTATTCTAGCTTGATCTCATCATCCCCATTAGGTTTTGAAGCATGGAACCCTAGGTTCCCAATGTCTGATAAAACCCTTCTAGGCCTCGTTTCAGCCCGTGTCACCACTACATCACAAAGCATGCATATAACCTCTATCAAATCGATCTCTATTTTACACTACTCATATAGAGCCATTGGTATTCATATAAACACTAATAAAGATGTACTACATATTTGCTGATATTAGGTTTTGGTATGGGGTTTGGACAACAAAATACTGTAAAATACCTTTGCTAGCCATGGGCCTATTGGGCTTCACCACCCTATTTTCGATTCCAATTTTGGTTTGCTGAAAATACAAACACAAAGCATTCAATAACTTTTGAACAATCAAACCCCTCCAAAACTGATAAGGAAGCCATAACTGAGCGCGATCCTGACCTTAAACAAAAATTCAAGAATTCTAAAATCTTACCAACCATCTTGGAGATTCTGGGATAATGGAGAGACAAATAAGCAACAAAAAACTAGGAACTAGCTCTACATCACCTCCCATTGACAACCTGCCTCGCTCAACAACGCATAATTTTTTCTTCTAGTTATGTTCGTGGGAGAGATCATAGGTATATTCTGTATGAAAGTTTGTGAAAAGTGGCCACCAAGTGGCTTTATTTTCATTTTTGGAGGTGATATGTCATGCTATAAGCACTTTGCTATGTATTTTCCTTTCCCAAACCATGAAATAGAAACGTATGCATTCTTTCTTTGGAAAAATAAAATCAATTAAAATTTGCATACCATTCACCCTATCAAATTCTTATCAATCCAAAAGTTGCAAAAAAACAGATACCATTCACCTTAAAATAGCCCTTGGATCATACCCACACATTGCAAGGCCCATCAAACACATGTATATCAATGTAGGAAAAAATAAGAAAGAAAAGTGCCATCACCCAAACAATCTACTAGAAGCACATATCTCAATAAAGTTGCAAATAATTTAAAAACAAACTACCATCACATGTCCAAAAGCCTTTACAACTAGTAATTAATGTTAATGTCGGTTAGTGGAAACACTGAAAAGAAATTCCCAAAATATGATTGAGGACTCAATTGACAATAATAACGAAATGCAATTTAACTGTTGTAGACCCCATGTGTATGGCCAAAACATAAATACTTACAAAAAGACTCTGATGGCACATTTGAACTACAGAATCTGATTTATATGTCCAATTTAAAAAATAGGAAGGCCAACTACCACATAAACATCGAAAATAAAATGCACTTCATGTGATAGACGTTGCTATGGTGTAAATTTGTTGACTTGAGTGAGCAAAAACCATCATGACTGAAGCTCGTGCCATCAGATCCTTGATATCATTTCTAGCAAGCGAACCATTAATCTAAAAATTCAAGGAAAATGTTAACATTAGCGAGAAGAACCACATACTTATCCACAAAACATGTTCATGAAAAAGGAACCACCTCTTCTTGTTTTTCATGATTAAATGGACCAACATCAGAGAGACAAAATTAACATTTGAATGAAAAACAACTACAAAAGGATGAATGACTAGTTAAAGAAACTTATACCAAAAAGAAGGTAGCAAAGAAAGGTTGAGTTATCCCCAACATTCACCATTTGAACTATTCACTAGACCTAAAACCAAAATGTACAAAATTAACATCAGATTCATATGAACAAATAAACAAAAATACAACCAATAATTATTTATAAATGATCCAACATATGGAAATACATAAGGAAAGAGAAAGTAGAATGTTTTGAAAATATACCTTGTTCAAAATTTTCACAAAATCTGAAAAAACTTTGTAATCACATTCTTTTAATTTGTATGTATCATTCCTAGCATTGTATGATAAGTTTGGGATTGCTATAACAGATTCAAGTTGTACAAATGCATGATCGATCTGTCAAATCATACTTATACTTGTGTGGCCCCTTTATTCTACTATACCAACATAATTGAAGCTCGATGCCTTCTAATCTATCTAAAAGGTCAATGTCATTATGGTAATCAAACACCCTATTACCATCCTTCTTCCTTATTCTTTGAACCCTTCCAATGTACCACATTCCACAAGAAACACCTTGTTTTGTACTTCGAGGAACACATTTCCTTGCAGTACTTTCAGTGGGTGGAAGCGATTTTCTTTCAAACAACACCCCACAATCTGATGCAATTCCAAAGGAAATTGAAACACCCTTTTGTGTAGCCTTCCCATCTCGCCTAAAGTAGACCCCATTTCTCACTTTTGTTAACCTACCTTTCGATAAAGTCATTCAACTGACTAACCAAACATGCTTTAAACATATCCTTACCATCAAGATCCACCACTGGCTTTATCGTTTTGCTTCCATTTTCATCAATGGAATCTAAAATTTCATCCAACCGTGTCTCCACTCACTTTCCATTATTTGCAATTCACTTTCATTGTGTACCAATGATGATGAATATTGGAATATAGAGTTGGAACAACTCAGTGGAGAAGCATCAACTACTTCATCCACGAATTGGAATGTTGGATAGTTTTGATCCTCTATCCATGGTTTAACCCACCAAGAAGATTGAGTGTAATTTTTTGGTTGCATTCCAAGAGTTGATGAAATGCCTTGTGCATCCTTCAATCCAATCTTAAGGGCTTCTATAATTTTAGCGCCTGTGGATATTGAATCATATTGCGACAATATATCAATGTTTTGTATTGTTTCTTGGTGCAATGTATTCCAAATGCTTTCTTGCTTCTTATGATATTTATTAAAATGAAGCCCTTGGGGATTTGATTCTTCTTCGGCAACTCTATTAAGGGTTCCAACAGCATGAAGCAAGTCAGTGAAATCATAGGCCCTCTCCACTCCAACCATCCCACCAATTTTACTAAAGAAGTTCTCACATACATCTGACCCAGTCAAGTGCAAAACACATGCAAAGTTAGATTAATGACCTCGAAACAATCTCATCAACAAAAATGCAAAATGGCAAGAAATTTTCACATCTTGATATGCTTCTCTGCTAATGAGATTTATGTTGACATTAACATGAGATTGTTTCTGTATCCAACATAACCATAATGTGAAGAAGTGATGAACTCGTGAAGCATTTCGCACCCTTTCCCAAAGGCTCAAACTATGAGACATAAAGATGTCAATGTAGTCAGCAACAATCATTAGACAAGTCTCTATAACTAGTGTCCTCTCTAACTTTCCACTTGGTGTACTTCTCAACTCTTTCAAACACCTCTGAACATGCCTTGAAGCAATGCGTTGTGTGGATCCCCAATTTTTTCGATCCATCCTCTCTATATCTTCACCCTTAAGCTTGTGATCATCCACTTTAAAAGTGTGATAAACCATTCTGACATGACCAAAACTTATGTAATCATTTCCTAAAACTAATTCTCGTCGACCGCTAAATAAAGGATTCACTAGCT
This sequence comes from Pinus tabuliformis, assembly GCA_031772625.1. Lineage (NCBI taxonomy): Eukaryota > Viridiplantae > Streptophyta > Pinopsida > Pinales > Pinaceae > Pinus > Pinus tabuliformis. Next base: position 506,758,897 of record CM062812.1, read on the forward strand.
TTTTGTCATTGTGGATGTAATCTTGGTCATGCAATCCTGTTACATTGCAACCATTGTACAACCCGGTTAGCCTCCACCCTTCCCAAGGAATTTGATATCGAATACCTAATGTTGAAGAATAATCCTTCAACATAAGTTGTCTTCTTCTACTATCCCCATTCGAGGAATGACCAACAATAGGTCCCAAATTATTTTCCACGTGTTTCTTCCACATAGATTCTACCTTTTCCCATTGTTGATAAAAAAATTTGCATTGAACCTATTGCATGTTGGATGAACAACCACAACCAAACGAGGAAGCCTTTCATGTAAAGGGTTTGCAATAATAACACGTGCGTAATGGCCAATGACATTGTTCTTCAAAGAATCTGTTATAATCTCATAGCCTATAGCTCCGTCATCAACTCTCACCAAGAAATGTGATTGGAATTGATGTTCTTCTTTCATACCACAAAACCCCACCAGTGTGTCACTTTTTTCTACCCACCTAACATATTTTTTCACAATTGTTTCATTTTCAGCGAGCAATATAGGAATTGGGCCATCTATAACATGCTTGGCTTTATAGCATAAACTTTTCCAACTGCCTCAAAAATATGCTCGTGCTCCCCTGGGATATATGCTAATGACTTTCTAACTTGCCTTAAAGTCGTATATATTGAAGGACCATCTAGATTCAAGCTAATAAAGCTATGTAATCTAGGGCCTCCCCATAACTTGATCATCTCATAAATGGATTTTGTGGATGTACTATACCTTCTCCCTACTTTTGCATGCATCAAGTTATGAAAAATATCCTTGAAAAATTCCCAAACTGCATCTTTACCTTGTAATTTTCCTTGCTTATGTGCCTCACACACATCCTTGCAAAACCTAAAGACATCCTTCCTTTCTATCGATTCAAACAACTTTTCCTTTAGGGATCTCATTCTAATAGAGAGTCTAGCAACCTTTGTCGTCTCCCACCAAAGAGATCGCATTTTTGATCTATGGTTAGCATTTGTAACCCTTGCAACATTCTTCAATTCATTGTGAGTCAAATAGTCGAGTCTTCTACCTTTTCCTGTATCTCGTTCACTTCTTTTATAGGTGCACATTGATTCACGATATGGTTAGCCTCTCTTGTCAGCGTAGGCTTCGACCTAGGTGACCTCGGTGATTTTGGCACTATTGTGGGAGCCTCCATACTTACAACCTTAGGGGCAGCTCCCTCAAAGGCAATAGACCCTCCAATACTTGGAGTTTCCACGAGTGCAGACATGAGGCTATTAACGAGCTGCTGGGTTGCCTTACACAACCTATCAAACACAGAACTAGCCACCAAGTCCTCAAAAAATGGAGGGTTCATGCGCAACTGATAGCATGACACATAAACTCTCAAAATGCAAAGTGTTTTTCGTTGGGTGGTCATCTTTAATTTATAGGAAAATTTGAATTCAAATCCAACCGCTCCCCCCAAAATCCACCCATAAAGGCTAGATTGGCAGCAGATTTTCAAAGATCTCACTCTTAATTTCAGCTTTAAATGTCGCCCCCTGCTCCTCTTAGCCGTTTTCTCACTGTCAAATCATCAATAGTGATAGTAATGGTCACTTTCTAGCTGCCCTGCGTGGTTTCTCCTCCTATAGTGCAACTCCCTTCGCACTTCTGTTGATGCTGTGACATTCATCCATTCCGCGCAGTCCCCCAGTCGCGCAAATGTACAACCCTGATAGTGTGGTTTATAGTCCTGCGCCTCCTTTCAACTACCTAGAGCGCTAAGATTATGCTTCCATCTTATAGTCATCTGGCCGGATCCCTGGTGTATGGCTTCAATCGACTGCCATTTACCTTCCCTAGAAATGGATCTCCATTCAATTTCACCAGCTGAACTGCTCCACCATCGGTAATCTCTTTGATGACATATGGCCCCAGTTAATGCATCTGAAATTTTCTTGGAAATTTATCAAACTTTCTATCATATAATAAAACTAAATCGTTTACCTTGAAGGTGTGCAGTTTAATGTGCCGATTGTGCCATGCCTTTTCGCGCTCCTTCTGAACTTGTTGATGGAATCCAGCGAAAAATCTATCTTCGTCCAGCCCTGTCAGATGCACAAGCCTTTCTTCTGAGGCTCTGTGGTCCGCCATTCCTATGAACGCTGTCACACAGAATGAGTCGATCTTTCGGACAAGATAGACCTTCCTAGAATCTAAAGAAGACCTAGTGACAAGCAAGCCAATCACAAACTATCTTTCTCTAAATATGCATTTATAAACAAAGGCAAACAAGTGGTTTAGGCCTACCTTGGGTCCAATGCAAGTTTTTGGAAGCCTCGCTCCTTCGATCCAAGTGAGCTCCCTTATCGCGAATCTGCAAACACAAACAAGCAAACAAATTAAATAGCACCTTAAAAGCCAATATCATAAAACATATTTAACATGAAAGTCAAGGAATTCATGAAACAAATGACATAAGACAATTTGTTGAGAAAAATGGATCTGATTGTATTAATTCAAATCAAAGAAGAACTTTACAACCTATGCCTTGACGTTGTACAAGGTCCTCCCAGGGTCCAACAAGAAATCTCCTCTACTTTGACAAGTTTCACTCTCTTCCCAATGAAGCCAAAAAGGTATGTGATCTCTCCTCTTAAGCTTAACTAGGAAGTCTTAATTCCACTAGCATTTACCCTCAAAAATGTTTAGCTTCTAACCTCTCTAGCAACCAGGCCAATGCCTTAATTTATAGTGCAATGGAGGGAAGTTACTAGGTCCTCCTTCAAAGGGATAAAGCCTTCCTTCAAAGGGATAGCTCCTCTCACCAAGGGATTAGCTCCTTCTCTTTTGGGATGCATGAACCACCTAAGAGCGGCCAATCCACGTCAAAATTCCTTCTAGAATCATCTAGAATTAACCCAAAGTGAGTTTTTTAGAATAAACTTGCGCCTTTTTGACTTTCACAGGGGTCCGCACCCACTCCTTTAGGGACAGAGCAGGCAGGTCTGCAGTTTTTGTAAACAGGAGGTGCGGGACCGCAGGCAACAGTGAGAGAAAGTGCGGAACCAGAGCTTTGTTGATTTTCAATGTCTTTCTCTCATTTTCAAAGCTTGACTTGAAGAGCTGAGGTCTGAGACTTGCTTAAGAGGACAGTACAAGTGATGATAGACCCATACTGACTGCAAATAATCATGGTGACGATATTTTTGTGTAACAGATTGCCCCCTAAAGTGCGAAGTCTGTAGTAGATGAGGATTTCATTTATCATTTAGGAAGAGTGAAGTACTTTATCATTTCGAGGATCATCTTGTGGAGAGCCCAGTTGGAACCTGTAAAAAAATTCAATGCAAGATATATATATGAGATCATATCATCGCTGAGGTAGGCATTCCCATACTCAGATCAAAACTGACTTAGAAAACTAACTACTGCTCTGATATAGGAATGATCTTGTAAGACATCACAAGTATAGACTCATGTGGACACAGTATGGATGCAGCCATCTGTTTATGAATAGTCCATTATATAATGAATACAAAATCCCTCGCAGCCTGGATTGTGGAAACTAGATCCAGGGTCTTCATTTCTACTTCCCGAAACAGTACGATTCTATCCATGCGAATGAATGTGTTGAAGTCGAACATGGTAGAAACCACTTGTTTACCAGTCAATGATGTAAATTGTTAACAAGTGTGAGAGAAACCACCAGTGATGTCAATGGCTCTCAAAGTACCTAGTACAATCCATGAGATGTGAATAAATGTGTTGATGTCGAACATGTCACGAAATCCTTTGATCGAAGGTCAATGATGCAACCTATCGTCAAAGGCGAGAAACCTGCCATTGAGGCATGCAGATCCCAAGGTACTGATGATTTCTAGATCATCTTTCTAGATAATGAGCTGAAGTTGATAGAAAGCGACCCGTCGTAGGCAAGCCCACAACACGAAATCATAGATCAAGTTGAAGAAATTTAGTTACAAGGACTGACTCAGGGATGGTCAAGATAGATGACAGATATTTTGCAGATGAATGGCTTATTGGCAGTGACCTCTTGAACACATAATGACACAACAGATGGTTTGGTGACAATTGACCCAAAGTTAATACCCAGAAACTGGCTGAAGACTTTCAATGTGGTTTGATCAACTGTTAGGCAAAGGATTTCCCAAACCAGGTGAATAAAAGTGTCGTGTTCAAGAGTGGTTACAAAGTATGACAAACAGGCTCATTTTTCTCTCTTTTCCCCCACCATTTCTGGAAAGTACCTCTTTATTTTTGACAAGCTTGAGGAGGATAACATTTGCTTGATTATAAGCTCATCCTTCGGATGAGTCCAACTTGGTTTAAATTCGAACCCTAAGAAGGAGTGGTTGTTTCCTGTTTGTAATTGAACAGGTCCTTTACTGTGAAATTTTAACGAGTCCAGTATAGGAGAAACTCGGCGTTTTTCAATTTTAGAGAGTCTGAAAAAACTTAAGAAGACTCCAGGGTTGACCTTTTTCGTAAATTTGTGTCTCCCAAGCCCGAAAAAGTATAAAATAATACTTGAGAGAACCGCTTGATCTTTACGACCAAGGAGTACTTTTCGTAATTAGTGCCCTTGATCCAAAAAAGTAAAAAAGCGATCAACGACACGTCGTTTTATAACCAATATCGAATTTGAAACGACAAAAATCCGGCAATCTTTTCATGTTTTTATGGTCAGAAAAGAGCTGTAAGTGGACCGTCTTTTTAGTTCCGCTTTAACGAGTTTAAAAAGCAAAACTCGGCGATCTTTTCATGTTTTAGGAGTCAGAAAAGAGCTTAAAGGTGACTCTAAATATTTTTTCGTCGAAAATGATAGATTTCGCCTGAATAATCCGTTGTCTTGAACAAAAATGAAAACATTACTCATACCTGTTTGAAATAGATAAAAATGCTGCAAAAATTACCTTTCCAAAGTGAAACATAAAGAAATTTGCAATTTATTTACTCAAAAAACTTATAAAAAGGGCTTTCGTCAATTCATTTTTACCGTTTGAGATTTGGGTGAGAAAATAGTGCTTTTGTTCAGAAAACTTCCCGTGAAGATTGCGGAAAATCCAACCTTCAGAATCGAACGCTGTCTTTTCCAAGTAATCCACATCATCCTACTCTTCATTTTTAACCGTTTCATTTTTTTGTTTTAGGCTTTTATTTCATTTTTGGAGGGTTTTTAGGCTAAAAGCCCGCGCGTGGGGGCCCGCAGGCGTAACACTGGCAGCCCGCGGACCCCGACTTTTTCTCAATGGGGAAAAAGTCAGGGGTCCGCACCTTCCATGTAGGCAAGGTGTGGACCCATGCACTATCTCTAACCCAGAGGGTGCGGTCCCCGCAGCAAGGGTTTTTAACCCAAAAATTCTCAATTTTGACCCAAACAAATTAATTTCTAGCATTCTAATTTGTCTTTTTATTGGATGCAGAGAGTACATCATGCTAGATTGGCGTGAACGAGAGCATGAGGACGTGGATCTTGCCGCATTGAATCACCAACCTTCAATTGATGCTTTGAAGGCATGTGGCTTGTACAAATTCTGGGCCATACCTGGCATGAGGGCCCAGGTGGATTTCTTACAGTGGCTGGTTGATAGATGGAGCATACAGGACCAGTGCTTGTTCATTGGTGGCCACTAGCTCGAAATCAGGCCGGCAGACATATATTTCTTGACCGGTTTGCCTAAGAGAGGCGAAGACTTGACTCTATTTGGGACTAGGCCAGGTGGCTAGTCTGTCAATAGCCTCCGGCTAGAGTTCTACAATAGCCAGGCTAGAGACAAAGGGATAGACATTAAAACCATATCCCTTCCTAAACTCATGGTGATCACGTTTACTGTCACCAGACTTTGCAGGAGTGTCGCGTTACATATTGCCACCAGATCCCAGATGCGGATGGCAGTTGATTGCTTTCGAGGCACCATCTTCAACTTGTGCGACGCTGTGTTGGCCAATGTGAAAGGCCAACTGACCAGAGCCAAGAACGGACAACTAAAGACCTTTGGTTATGGGGCTTTGGTTGTGAGCTTTGGTCTGGAGAGGGTTCCCATGTTGATCCCGCAGCACCTTACTGTTGGAGCTGGGCTTCCTCGAGAGCCCAAATTGATGCGATGGGTCACAGTTATGGCCCGTCATCCGGACGAGGGGACAGAGGTTATTCGATTCAAACCTGAGTATTTCCAATGGTTGGAAAACCAGGTTTTTTCTATTCAGGACTTCCCTTATGCTGGGGTAGATTTTCGTGGTGACCTAGACATGGCTCTTCCACCAGGAGAGAAATGGGATGACTCAGGTAAAATCATTTTCAACGTTTTCCTATTTTATTTTTTTTTATTTTTCTATCGTCTCAAAACTGATAGTCAAAGTTTCAAATGCAGATGTGGGTCCACAGCGACCAGCCGCTCTCCGGCCTTACAAGAGGAAACAACCAGTTGCAGCCACGCCAGCCCCACAGGACGAATCAGCAGAGGTTTTGGCCGAGTTGGAGAGTCATCTAGAGCGCTTGACAGGAGATATTCCGGAGACCAACATAGATGACATTCCTCGTCGACTTCAGCGCTATGTGATTGGGGTCCCAGGACCTTTTAGGAGGTTCCTTTGCAAGGTGGCCCGTGCAGTGGTTTCTTATCGAGATCATCACCAGTGATAGGATGATCGCTTATTGTGGGCACATATGACATTTTTGCTTTTTGTACTTATCATTTTTGCCAATCATAAGGTGTTTTTCAACCTATGATCGAGGACAATGTATTTTTGACATACTCCTATATATATATCACTATTACCGGCTTATCTTGTAAATCATGTTATGGAATGGTTTTAAATTTACATGTATGATTATTGCAAATGTCTACTTAACATTCGAGAAGTAATTGCATCTGCTAATGTATTTAAAGATCTTGGAATATGCTGATATTCAATATAATCAAATTCACGTTCCAAGAGACGCACTCTCAAAAATAATCTCAATAACACTAGATTTCTAATGGCATACACTCTATTAAGCTGTAATACAACGAGTTCAGAATCTAACCTCACTATCAAATTCCGAATTCCAAATGAAATAGATTCAGATAATAACTCAATCACTGCACTATACTCGGCAATGTTGTTCGTTGTTTGACCGAGGCTTACCCCATGCATAGATACCAACTCGTCAGAGGGCGAATAGATAACCCAAGCTGCGGAAGAAATGTTCCGTGTATTACGACAAGCGCCATCAACGAAACCAATGTATGTTTGGAGAGGCATCGACATCTGTAATACCAAGAGTAAAACCAAGATAAGCAGGAATGATGATGAAAAACACTCTCTAAGCTAAGCACACTTTTTAAACTAAAACACACCAGCTAGAAAGAAAAACTATCCTAACTAAAAATCTCCATACCCATTCTTTAAGCATAATACCTCTTCAGGTAAAGACCATTTCTGGGTTTACCCAAAGAGTCCTCGTCAAAGTCTACCAATTCATAGGCCCCTTTTGCTAGCTTTCGTTTGACAACATAGGGACCATGCCACATAGGAATGAATTTTCTAGCGCCTAATTTATCATTAGCTTGATCGTAAACTAATATTAGATCTCCTTCCGAAAAATTTCGAGGGGTCACATTTTGATCATACTGAGCTTTCATACGTTTTGTGTGAGTTTCGATCACCAATGTAGCATCACGTCGATTCTCATCTAATTGAGCCAAGTATAACAAACGTTTTTCCTCTTCAGAAGTGGCTGGAAGTAACTCGATGGCCATTTGCAATGACAGGATTTCGCATTCAATGGGTAACACAGCTTCCAGACCATAAACTAGTTGGAAAGGAGTGAACCCTGTTGATGTTTTTACTGAGGTTCGATACGCCCAAAGCGCTGAAAATAACATGTTATGCCAATTCGACCGATGAATCCCAATGATTTGTCGGATCATGATGACTAAAACTTTGTTGATGGATTCAACCAGACCATTAGCTTGTGGATAATAAGGAGTTGAACTATCGTGACGCAAACCAAGCTGGCCTGTAAGTTCGGTCATCATAACGTTTCGAAAATGACGCCCATGATCAGTGATAATCGCTTGTGGGACACCAAACCTAGCAATTATATGATTGAACACGAAAATTGCAGCTGTCTTGCCGTCTGCCTCAAATGTAGGCATCGCCTCGGCCCACTTGGTAAAATAATCTACCGCAAGGATGATATACGCATGCCCCCCGGTCGAGTGAGGGTTACATGTAATAAAATCGATACCCCATTTGGAAAAAGGACCAACGACAATTATAGGGTGGAGAGGAGCAGGTGGAGCGCGCATCTTTCGATCAAAAATTCGACAGTTGTGGCATTTTCGGACTGCGTTAATACAATCTTTAAACAAAGACAGCCAGAAGTAGCCAGCACGCAATATCTTTTGGGCTGTGGCATACCCAGACATATGACTGCCACACGCTCTAGAGTGACAGTCATTTAGAACCCTTTCAGCTTCCTCATGAGTTAAACAATGTCGAAAAACAGAGTCGGCCCCACGGCGATAAAGAGTATCTCCAATAATCCTGAATTGTTGGGACTGGAATCGTATTTTCTGACGTTCTGACCTTGAAATTTCCGGCCGAAAGGATTGGGTCTGGAGATAAACGATGATATCCCCATACCATGGATCTAAAGTGCTGATTAGAAACAAGGATTCGTCCGCAATGGGCTCCTCCGCCACAGTTTCCGTGTCAACACGCAAGAAGTCACACATTAACTCCGCAAAAACTAAAGATTTCTTAGACTTAGATTTTTCAAATTCCAAGACGAACTCCTGCAGGATAACAATCCATTTAGAGTACTTGCCCCCTAGCAATTGCTTGGTCAAAATGTAGATCATAGGGTTGCAATCAGAAATTCCTGTAGTTTTACGTAGTAAAATGTAGTGACGAAAACGTTGGACAGCTTGAACAGCTGCCAATGCCAATTTCTCCACATGTGAGTATTTTAGCTCAGTTGGATTTAAAGTTCGACTGAGGTAATATATCACATGTTCAGTGCCGAATTCATCTTCCTGAACTAAGACCATTCCAATGGTGGAATGAGAGGCGGCGAGATACAAGAAGTAATCCTGGTTGTAGTTGGGAGGATGCAATAACGGTGCATGGGTCAACGCGTGTTTCAGTGCATTAAAAGATTTCTGAGCTATCTCATCCCAATAGAATGGAGTATTCTGTTTCAACAACTGGGTAAAACCCTTTGTAACCTCGACGTAGTTAGGAATGAATCGTTGTAAAAAGTTTGCTTTCCCTTGCAAACTTTGGAGTTGGCGAAGACTCGAAGGAGGAGGAAATTTGACAATAGCTTCGACCTTCGAGGGATCGACGTGAATGCCGGCTTCCGAAACAACAAACCCCAGCAATCGACCCGTTTCTATACAAAAAACACACTTGTGTGGATTCAACCGAATGCGATAATGCCTACACCTCATAAAGATTGCTCGTAAATGGATGAGATGATCAGCTCGATGTAATGAATGAGCAGGCAAATCATCGAGATAGGGTTGCACAATGTGCTTGATGTCGTGAAACGCATAAGACATGGCCCTTTGAAAAGTTGCTCCGGCATTCTTGAGCCCAAAAGGTAATTTGCAATAAGCAAATGTCCCCCATGGACAAATGAAAGCCGTTTTTGGTTGATCGGCAGGTAGAATGTTGATTTGATTGTATCCAGAAAAACCATCCATGAAGGATAATATTTCACTGCCGGCACAATCATCAATGATTTGATCGATATAGGGAGTTGGGTAATTGTCCTTTGGACAGGCTCGATTAATGTCCCTATAATCGATAAATATTCTTATTGTCCCTTCCTTTTTGTTAACTGGAACAATATTCGATACCCAATCCGTTAACGGGATCGGATAAATGAAACCTACTTTGAGTAATTTTTCAACTTCTGCTTTAATAGCAGCAACTTTTCTTGGGTGAATCTGACGCAAACGTTGCCGGATGGGTTTAGCGTCCGGGTAAGTCTTGATCTCATGAACAACAATCGCGGGATCAATTCCTGGCATTTCCTCATAGGACCAGGCAAACACGTCGTGGAATTCTTGAAATAGGGCCTTATATATTTGAATTTCGTCTTCTGTACACGAGGCACCTATATGAATGTTCTCAACAATTCCAGGCTTAACCGAAATGTCAATAGGAATAGTTCGAGAGATGTTTCCCAAATTTAACTCTAAATCAGGATGTTTCATTGGATTCTGAGGTTCCTTGACATATTCAGTCGTAAAAATTGATGAAAAATCATTTTCAAAACAATCATTCTCAGGTAAAAACGAAGATCTGTGATGGAGATCTTCCCATGGTAAATCATCTACACATAGGATTTCATGAATTTTCTCATCAGAGTGAACAAGTTCAGAAAACGTGACTGAATCCGAACTTGATGTGAAAAGTGATTCCTCACGGACCACGTTCATTAAGTCAATTTTGGTTGAAGATGGGTCGGTAAACGATTGCACGGTCTCATACGCAATTTCATATGGACTCAAAGGCATAACATCACCAAATGAGTCTATCTTAGATTCAGAAGGAACGATCCAAGGATCATCATAAACAATGGTGTCTGACGAAATCATATGAATGGTTGCAAAAGAAGATGATGCGTTGATCGGAGGAAAAGGAAAAGTTCCCAGTAAACCGACATCTTTAACTAGTCCTACTCCAACATCCTTATACGGGATAGTCGTTTTACCGACATGCTGAATACTTTCATAAGAGGCTGGGTCAGATGAAAAGTAAGCCAGTTGGTCTATTGTTACGATCTTTCCATTATGAGGAAACTTTATAATGTGAAAGACCGATGAAACGACAGCTGTCATAGCGTAAGACCAACTACGACCCAAGAGAAGGTTGTAATCTAGAGGGGCATCAACCACCTCCACATCTAGATTAACGGTTTTTCCTTCAACCCCTATAGGTAAATCCTGTAGAATGCCAAAAGGATGAAACCCACGGCCATCAAAGGCCTTTAGAATCGTCGGGGATTGATTTAGCGAAGGAGAACCAAGTGATCTCCAGCACTGTATCGACATAATACACGTTGAGGCTCCCTCATCAATCATAGTCCTATGAATAGGCCTGTTTTTTACTATCACTGGAATCTGGAAAGCCATTTGATGAGGTAAGCGCGGTGTACTATTTTCTAGATCGAAAATTATTAGGTTCGAGTCCTGAACGTCAACAGCTCCTATAGCCGACAAAAGTAATTTACGCTGTGCTGGACATGATTGCAGCACTTCCAAAGCCGACATTACTGAGGGTGAAACAGCTAAATCCTCAACAATGTTATAGTTCTGAGCCGCTCTCGCATGTGGATTGAAAGCTGACTTTCGAAGTATACCCTTGGCGGGTGGTTTGATTACCAAGTCTGGATTAGGTTTCTCAATCTGTAGTGGATAGGAACTAGGAGTTGAGGTTGATGGGTTAGAATGAGAACATTCTGCTTCTTTACCATCAACAGGACTTTTACTACCATAATCATGCGATCGAGTCGCAATCCTAACATGGGACATCATCAGTATGGGTTCTTGATTGGCACTCGAGGAAGAGCCTATCATCTTACTGTCTTGACCTGGAAAAGGATCCTTCAAAACAGCAGGTGTTTGGGAACCTTTGACAATCTTCGCAACCTCTACACGATGAGGGCAGTCTCTTGTAAAATGTTCTTCATCACAAATGAGACAAGGATAATGAGGTTTGCGTTTTTCATCATTGGATTCCGATTTTTAGGGTTTCTCTTTTGAATTTTTGTCCGTTGTATTCTTCTTCTTCCCTTTCTTCTTGCCACCGGATTTTGATTTGGCTGTAGATGACTCTACAACGTGAATATCGGCGGAAATATCTACGGAAGAATCTCCTGTCGGGGAATCAAGAAAGGTTATGATAGGAGAAAAATTCTTGGAAGACTTCTTCTTACTTTTAGTGTTAACCGTACCAATCATACCATTAGCGGCATGAGACCCTGAAGGAGCTGCAGCGATTTGATTTTGCTTGGGAAGATCGGGGATTTTCTCGTGTAACGTACCTGACTAAGTATAGACCAAGTCAAGGTACTGTGCTTGAGCAATTACTTGCTCCTCAATAACAACTCCGGCCTTAGCTACATCTTCAGTGATCTTTGGCAACAAAGATTTTACAGACCATTCAGCCAAGATCTGATCCGGAATAAAAACCTTCACTAAATGCCATCGACGTCTCCATTCATGAATGTGATTTGAAATGTAAGTGGATGTCGATTGCTTTAACGAAGCTAGTAATTCTGTGCCATTGTCATATCTGACTGGCAACTGAAAATGAGTTAAAAACGAGGTAGCTAACTGACTAAAATTATAAAAAGTGCCTCGCGGTAACTCAATGTACCACTTGGCTGCGAGACCAATTAGAGTGTGCTGGAAAAGTCTTAGACGGATCGAATCATCTGAAATGGAGTTAGACGCACACCAGAGGTGATAAGTCATCACATGGTTCGACGGGTCCTCTCCTGATTTGCCTTCGAACTTAGGAATATCACTAGGCAACTTATTCGGCATTGGTAGCCAAAATGGAAGATAATTAATGGGATCGTTCGTTAGGCACGACAAGTCAGGCAAGTCCAAAGTTGCAATAAACGGTAACTAATGATTAGGGTCCCTAAAACTCTGGGTCATGAGACCAGCCCCAGGAGGAGGATATCCAAGATAACTAGGAATAGGAATTGCATTTGGGATATTGTATCCTCCCGGAAAACCAGGATTAACCAGACCATACTGGGGTTGTTGAGGTTGTTGATATGTGTACCCAGGGTACGGTTGATACTGATAGACTGGCTGCTGCACAGCAGGACCGAATTGGTACTGTCCCTGGTACGGTTAGTAAGTAAATTGTGGTTGACTTGTGACAACCGTACTTGAACCAGGTTGTCCTACGGGCATTTGAACCGAAGTTTGAATCGTGGATCCAGACGGAGGTAAAGATGTCTGAGGAGTAGATACAGGAACAGTAGAAACCAGAGCTGTCGATACTCCAGAAGTAGGTGGGGTAGATTGAACAGATGTCGCGGCAGTTGTAGCAGTTGTTTGAGGCAGAGTACGAGGCATACTAGGCCCAGGCTGAGAAATTACCGAAGGTACAGAAGTTTGAATAGTAGACTGGACACGTTGCCGGGGTGTACCAGAAACTAAGGGTTGTCGAGTTTGAGATGACAACTGTACATTCAGTTGCAAGACCTGTTGAGTTTGCGATGGATCCCACACTAAATTCATTCCGGGGTACGGACCCATAACAGGTTGAGAATATTGAGGACCATAACCAGGTTGAGGGTAGGATTGATAATTCAAAGGTACATTTCCCATTCCTTGAACATATGATTGACCGGAGGGTGGTTGGAAACCTTGGTTCGAGTACTGACCTTGGGGTTGATACCCTTGAGGCACGTATTGATACTGGGGTTGACCTTGAGGTACATATTGATACTGGGGTTGACCTTGGGGTACATATTGAGTCTGGGGTTGACCTTGAGGAACGTAATTTCCCGTAGGTATGTACTGTCCTTGAGGTTGCCCCCCAGGCGCAAATTGGGTACCTTGAGGTTGCCCCCCAGGCGATAATTGAGGGTTTTGAGGCTGCCCCCCGGGCGGTAACTGGCCACCTTGAGGTTGAGGATTAGGAATAATACCTGACATCATGAGAATATCTTCTACGTTCAACAGCTTAGTACCATTGCTTCCAGTTAATAACCCTTGTTCAATGGGTTGAGAAGATGCTCCCAAAAAGGTACCAGAAAGTGACTGATACCTAGAGGGAACAGAAGGACTGCCGTACAAAAAGGATTCTGGTGATTGAGTAAACATGGATGACTGTCTTGACATATTTAACGGAGGATAGTAACCTCTAGGTGTTGGGTGATAAGGAACACGATGTGGTGAAAAACTTAACGCTGGGTTTTCTAAGAAATTAGTCAAAGAAAGATACCAAGCACTGCTCCTAGGTGGACTGTAAAAAATTGATTCACGCTCCCTTAGTTCAATAGCTGGTTGATTTTCAGGGATAGGGATGCCTACTTCTTCTTCCGGAGTAGCAAGTTCTTCGATAGCTATAAGTCCAGAAGGAAGATTTTGGGTAATTATTCTTTCTACCCTAGGTGAACCAGGACCACTAGAAGCTGGAGAAGCAAACCCCGATGTTGGAGTAGCAGCAAATTCACTTTCAGGTTCAGATATTTCAGGTTCCTCACCTATATCACTAGTAGATGAAAAGCTACCAGTAACTTCGGAAACAGACACTGATTGTGGATTATAATCTGCTACTAAAGCTTGAAAATCAGGATGTACCACCAAAGAAGACTCTCCTTCTTCAGGTGACCCAACTCTACTGTCTCTAGGAGTTACGAGGACTCTTAATCCTTCAGGCCGGCTCGGTGAAAACTCAGGAGGTTGGCCCCGAAGTCTACGGGACTTCCTCGGTAATTCAGCCACGATTAAAAAATTTAACTACTTCACACGCAAACAAAGTAAAATCTCAATGAAAACCACCTAAAGCCTCTAAAGAACCAAACAAATTTGAATCACACGCCTAAAGAATCTAGGAGATCAAACACACACAAACAGTAACTTTTCGTACTGAAAACACTAGTTGGCGATGAAATCCAACGTCACAGAGTTCAATACAGAAATGGCGGTTGGAACAGTTACCCCGGCAACCTGCTTAATGAATAGACTAGCACAAGTTCCTCCACTTAACCGTCTCGAGTGAAGAGAACCCAAGTGAGTCTAGCCGACGTCTGCTCCAGGTACAGTGGGATCTTCCCACCACTGTCACCTTAGGAAGAATCCTAAAGAATATGGTCACTAAGGTTACCAACTGAAAAAAATATCCCTGGGGGAACAGTCTACGATCCGATACGCATGCAAGGGCAGAGTAGCAAGCTCAATCCCCTTGAAGGCTCCTTGACATAATCCAAGGTTTACCAACAAGTGACCCCAGGCTCCTCGACAATGGTTAATCTGAGGTTTACCGTTTTTAATACGTGAATATCTGGCATCATTCCCAATGAGGAAGGATTGATTCCCACACTGGTTCGGACACGATCTCGTGCTTCTCCTTTAAGAGGAGCTTTCCCAGAGCATAAATGCAACAATTGGATTTCTTCCCTACCACAAGATACAGCTACTTGTTTTTTTTTACTGTCTTGGAGAGTTAATTACTGTCCTACTCCAAGACACTAGCCTAAGCTATGTTGGTGCATCAGAGCCCTAGAAATAAAAATATTACTAGATGAATTTTACTTTAAGCGTTATTTTTATTGGTTTTTGTTTAAGTCAAGAGGTGCAGAGATGAAACTCGTGGTATGAAGACTCGACTCAAAATCACTACAAATGCACTTAAGATGATTAAACAATCTTTTCTCTTCAATGAACTTCTAGCTATGAAAGAGTTTGAGAATGCAAATACTTGTAAACACAAATCTTTCTTAACAAACAAATTAAAAGAAGAGCTTTTGTCCTTTCCAATGCACTCAAAACTAGACAACTAGTTATTTTCACAAAAAATTTCCCTTTTCTTTTCAAAGCACTCAACCACTACAAAAAAAAACTTTTTCCAAAAGAGATTTTTTATTTTTTATAAAACACTCAAGACTATTGAAATGACTAACTTTGAGATCTATAAACTATAAAAAACCTACTTGAAGTCAAATCTTACAAGATGTCTTTTTTAAGGATGTTTTACTTAGCTAGATGTAAACTAAGGACCAATTTATGCAGAATCACAAATTAGTCAAAAAACAACCAATTTTGCTTTCTTCTAAAAAATGAAATCCAAACTTTTAAACACAAGCTTTTCGAAGTTTTGTAAAGAGAAAACACAAGGCAGATTCCTCAACAAAGGTAGACTTCATAAATGGTCAGACTGATAAGAAGGCTGGTAGAAACCAAGGTGATCTGAGGTTCCTACAGCTTCTAAGCTCAGAGCTACTACAAGACCAAAATGAAAAACAAACCCAACAAGCAAAACTTCTAGGAATTTCACCTAAAACCCTAACATCAATGAAATCAACCTAAGCAAAGCTTCTGACAGGTTATATGCAGGTCTGGGCAGTGGATAATAAATTCTAAATAAGAACTAAGCTGACTAACAGAGGAAATCTTAGGTTTTCCAAAATTTTGACAGGGTCCGCAGGCCCACAGTTAACACAGGTGCGGTATCGCTTTGTGCTAAAAGAAAAAGTGCTGATAAGTACGCACTGTGTCAAAAGACTAGGGTGCGGTCCTCACCCAAAGTTATGAAAAACAAAAAATAACCCTGGATCTACTAATTCTACCCAATTCCACACACAACAAGCCAAAAACAGAAACAAAAACACAGTTTCTCAGGTCAAAGTAAAACCAAGGAAAAATCAAGTCCCCAGTATGGTCGCCATTTTGTCACATGGAATGAGTCGATCTTGCGGACAAGATAGACCTTCCTAGAATCTAAAGAAGACCTAGTGACAAGCAAGCCAATCACAAACTATCTTTCTCTAAATATGCATTTATAAACAAAGGCAAACAAGTGTTTTAGGCCTACCTTGGGTCCAATGCAAGTTTGTGGAAGCCTCGCTCCTTCAATCCAAGTGAGCTCCCTTGTCGCGAATCTGCAAACACAAACAAGCAAACAAATTAAATAGCACCTGAAAAGCCAATATCATAAAACATATTTAACATGAAAGTCAAGGAATTCATGAAACAAATGACATAAGACAATTTGTTGAGAAAAATGAATCTGATTGTATTAATTCAAATCAAAGAAGAACTTTACAACCTGTGCCTTGACGCTGTACAAGCTCCTCCCAGGGTCCAATAAGAAATCTCCTCTACTTTGACAAGTTTCACTCTCTTCCCAATGAAGCCAAAAAGGTATGTGATCTCTCCTCTTAAGCTTAACTAGGAAGTCTTAATTCCACCAGCATTTACCCTAAAAAATGTTCAGCTTCTAACCTCTCTAGCAACCAGCCCAATGCCTGAATTTATAGTGCAATGGAGGGAAGTTACTAGGTCCTCCTTCAAAGGGATAAAGCCCTCCTTCAAAGGGATAGCTCCTCTCACCAAGGGATTAGCTCCTTCTCTTTTGGGATGCATGAACCACCTAAGAGTGGCCAATCCACGTCAAAATTCCTTCTAGAATCATCTAGAATTAACCCCAAGTGAGTTTTGTAGAATAAACTTCCGCCTTTTTGACTTTCACAGGGGTCCACACCCACTCCTTTAGGGACAGAGCGGGCAGGTCCGCAGTTTTTGTAAATAGGAGGTGCAGGACCGCAGGAAACAGTGAGAGAAAGTGCGGAACTAGAGCTTTGTTGATTTTCAATGTCTTTCTCTCATTTTCAAAGCTTGACTTGAAGAGCTGAGGTCTGAGACTTGCTTAGGAGGACAGTACAAGTGATGATAGACCCATACTGACTGCAAATAATCCTGGTGACGATATTTTTCTGTAACAAACGCTGCTATGTGTAGACTAGGCACAATGTACTCCATTGGCATCACAGCTTCTACGCCATAGACCAACTTGAAGGGTGTCTGTCCAGTCAGCTTCTTACAAATAGTTCTATAAGCCCATAGCATTGCTGTTACGTGCACATCCCAATAGTTCCTCTTCGTGTTGCAAAAATTTGTCAACACTTTCTCCAATATCTTATTAAACACTTCAACCATCCCATTAGCCTGAGGGTGATATGGCATGCTATTTTGATGATAAACTTGGAATTCCTTCGTCAGCGTGTTGATCGTTTCATTAAGGAAATGTGTACTGTGATCGCTCATCAAAATATTCAGGCAACCAAACCTAGTGAACACATATTCAAATAGGAACTTTGTCACTGCTGCCCCTATACAATCCTTTACAGGCTGCACCTCCACCCATCTGGTTAAATACTCTGTCACGGTGATGATATACCGTGCACCTGTCTTCTTTCCTAGAGGCTGAATTGGTCCTACAAAACCAATTTCCCATTTCTCAAATGGCTGCAATGACATCTGCGGATTCAAAAGCAGCTCATCCCTCCACGATGGCCTGCCCATCCTTTGACATGCATCACATGCCCTACAATAAGCTTTGGAATTCTTATGCAGTGTCGGCCACCAAAATCCAACGCGTAAAATCTTCTATGCTGTTGCTTTTCTTGCATAATATGCTCCTACAACCCCTCCATGACCTTCGGCTAGGATGTTGATTCGTTCAAACTCAGGCACATAACATGGCAATATCTCGTCCACTCCCATCTTATACAAGTGACCTGTAATAAGAGAAAAATATGTCACGCACACCACTAATTCCTTATTTTGTTGGCTGGTGTACCCTTCAGGAGTCATTCCTGTCATCATAAAGTGTATGATGTCTTCAAAATGATTGTCTTTTATGTGCAACATAAAGAGTTGCACGTCAGGCAATCCTTCCTCCAAATTGGTAGGCTCCTCCCCTATTTCAATGCGCGACAAATGATCTGGTCCTGCATTCAATCACCCTGGCTTCATAATGACTTCGAAATCATATTCCTAAAACAACAGCAGCTACCTGCATATTTTCCCCCCACAACACAGGCTTGTTGACTAGGTACTTTAATGTAGAATGGTCTGTATACATCTTAAAGTGTCCGCCTAGCAAGTAGTGCCTGAACTTTTGGAGTGCATACACCATAGCCAAACCTTCGCACTCGATCATTGAATAATTCTTCTCAGCCTTAGATAACTTCCTGCTTGCAAATGTGATAGGGTGATCCAACTCTCCCTCACCAGCTTGTGTCAGTACTTCTCCCAGCACAATACATGAGGCATCCACATGCACATGAAATTCCTTCTTCCAATCTGGGAATACTAGGATTGGCTCGGTGACCATCTTTTACACATCCAAGCTCTACTGACATTCTTCATTCCAACAGAATGTAGCATCCTTCTTCAATAGTTTTTCCATCGGCATGGTAATCTGGGCAAAAATCTTGATGAAATTTCGGTAATAACCAATATGCCTCAGCATTGCGCGTAGTTGTTTAACACTTCTTGGCACCTCCAAATTGATTATAACCGCAATCTTAGCTAGATCCACCATTAATCCTTGTCTACATACTACATGACCCAGCAAGATTTTGAAGGGAACACAGAACAAACATTTCTTCAAATTTAGCGCGATCTGATACCTTCAGTAAGTATCCCGCATCAAGCGTAGACTAGCTACATGGCGCTTCAACAAGCCAAACACTGTCCAATTGTCAAAGTATACCTCTAAGAACTTGTGAATGAAGTCCTTGAATGTTGCGATGACTACGCACAAAAATATCATCAGTGCATTCTTCAATCCAAAAGGAATTACAGTATACTGAAAGCATCCCCATTTAGTTGCGAAGGTCGTCTTACTCCGATCTTCCGGCGTGATCGCGATTTGATGGTACCTCGAGAACCCATCAGTGAATGAATATGCTTCCTGTCCTCCTAAATTATCCAACACTTCATTGGTGAACGAAGTCATAAAAGGATCATGCATGCAAGCGTCATTCAGCTTCCTGAGATCTACACATATCTTTATTTCATCCTTCTGCTTCTTTTCCTAAACTACCATAGGACTTACCGAGTCAGAATCCTCCACTGGTTCAATGATTCCTGCCACTAACATTTTATCCAACACCAAATAAACCCTTTCCTTATATTTAGGATTAAGGCGATATGGCCTTTGCTTCATAGGCTTCACGTCTGGTTTCAACGTTATCCTGATCACTGCTAAATCACATATAATCCATTTCAGGTCTGAAAACTTTGTAGGGAACAAATCCTGGTAGTCACAAAGAAATTCAGTGACCTTATCCACTGTAGCATCATCCCAGTAGTCCCCTATCTTCGAAAACTTTGGCTCTGCCTCTATCCCAACGTTCACTTGTCTCGTTTTCAGCGGCGCGGTGATATCAGGATTCTTTATCTATGGCCCCTCCAATTTGCAGTAACCTTCTGTTTCTAGGATTAGGTGTCTTCTATGGATAATCATAGTAATTGAGGGAGAGGAGAATGAGGACTAAAGCTAATAGCCCTAACCAGTGACCAGGATTACCATCAACACTTGAAGCTAACTATGTTTGTGCCCTAACCAGTATTCATAATTACAGTATAGAAATCTCTAGCATATAGGAGGATATACTTAAAGATTGAAATCTTCTATGATCCTGGGAGATGGGCCGAACCTCTGTAGATGGTTGATTAAAGTACTACAACCCTCATTTTAGAGGACTCTATCATTCTTAAAATAATAATTTCTCTTTGATATTCTTAGATCCTTGGAACGTTTCAAATAACAGCTATGGTTTCACATCCATCTCATCCGTTTTTACTTCATTTCATATCACTGAGCATTTAAGGCCGAGTTGTTAAAGGGTATATTGAAGACAACCGAATTTGAGCATGAGTACTAGATATTTGCTGAGAGTTTGTTGACAATTCTGAATACAAGGATCAACCTTGATTATCCTATGTGGCATAATTTTGGGAAATTTTTCAGATCAAGGAGTAATATTAGATAATCAATGATTATATTTCTCTAACTTTTGTAGCAGTTTGTTTGGGGATATATGTATATATATGTTATCGACATAATCCGTCAGGTCTATGAAGTCATTATGGGAGATGTATTGATCACTTGATATCTCAAGGCAATACGTCCTTTATTCTTAATACCAACTCTAAGGTTTTGGGTGACCTTTCTCTGAACTTGATTTAAGAATCTTGATGTCTAATGATGTTGTAATCCTAGCAACGTTTGATTGATGCTCTTCTTGAAGGTATCTCGGCTCATTAAAATCAGTAATTAACTTCCCCACAAGAATTCTAGGGTATGCTTAAAAGCCTAACCTATTAAGTTTTCTTGTTGGTAAGTAAGGAAACCATATTTTGTGCTAAGAGGTTCAGATTTGAAGATTGAAGTTGAAGAAAACAGAAATGTAAGGAATTCTATTACATCTCATATTCGATGCCTTGACAACCTTATCCTATCTCTGACCTTGATATCAAATTATAGTATCATTTTCTTCAAAGTCAAATGCCTTATCATATTGTGAAATGTGGCTCTTGGTTGTCAAATCTACTTGACCTTCTCTTTCTTTAATTATTGAAATCATTCAAAGCTAAGAATGGAACATCTCCAAGAGCAAAGGTATCAGCTTGATGGAAAGTCATTTTGAAATCATATAAGTGACAACTTAATTAGGACAGTTTTATGAAGATATGTCTAAGATTCAGGTTGAAAATTGACTGAGTGTAGAAGTTGTCATGGAATCATTAATAAGTAGAAAAGGGTTCCGCTCTTGTTGTTAAGTTGTATCACTAATACACATCATCGGCTGAATGTTGTGGTGAACCTGTCAGAGGTTGAAACATTCAGATCAAGGACACAACTTGTTTTCACTAATGAATATGTATAAGGAAATGTTGAGATTAGTTACTGCTAGACATGTATTACTATTATATCTGGAATAAAACTAAGAATCCTTTCTAAAAAAACAATGCTTGTATGGACCTTATTGGTATATTGAGTAATGATGGGGTCGTCCTAGAAGTATGAAGATCTATAGCTATCAAGGATAGTATCCTGTGCAATAAAGATACAATATCAGTGGCACTGTCTATGAATGACATCCTTGTACATGTAGCACAACATCATTTATGCTCTATTTTTATCCCACCATTTTGTATGATATCGCTACAAGTCTAGTACTGGTGGTGATATGTTGTAGGCCTTATATGTTGATGCCTGTGTTACAGGATTGTTCACAATCAAGCTGTAAACTAGTCAAATGCATCTTTTGAAGCTTTTATTCTTGAATATTGACTAGGAAAAGAATGGCATTGGTTGAAATCATCTCAAGAAAGATGTCCTCTCCTGATTAAAGAAGAACCTTGTCGATTTTTCAGAAAGTTCCTCTTTGGTCTAGAGCTTCCTTGAAGATCATATGAGAAGCTCAGGAAATTAAACATAGCAAGGCTCTATTATCTTTGGATTAATAGCAGGTTGAGGCAGACCTATGAATACAATTTGAGTATGAGGGAGCTATGATTCAGCTATTGGTGACATTTGTCCTACAGATGATAACCCTCTCATTTATCAAAGTAAGAGGGAGATTTTTCTTGAGGGGTTAAGATGAAGGGCTCTAAGATTAAAAGGTTTGATACAATGGAGATGCTGCTAATTTGGACATAGTCATCTTATGAGGTCTGATTAAATTGTTTAAATGAAGTGTATTCTTCCAAGACAAGATGTTGTTATTTTGAATAGAACAAAAACAATTTGCAAGCCTCCCATGACACAATTTATACAACCATGGATGATGTACATACCATGGACGATGACTTTGTTGTAGCACTCGTATTCTTGACATCAACACCAAACCTCCTACACACCCAATTCTAATTGTTAACTCTAATTGGTGAAAGCCCCAAAATATCTGCAAAAGGCCAGAGCATCATATTGGCAAGCTGAATCTACCTTGCCATATTCTTATCAACAAGCTGATTCTGCTTCCTAGATTTCCTGTGGACATAGAATTACACACCCAAAGGGTCACATACACATTTTTCTTCATCAAACCCCAACAGAAGAGGGTTTAAAATGCTTGAATAAGCATATGGCTAGAGAAAAATTCTTGATCAGAGAGTTTAAGCTCACAATCAAAACTTCTTTATAAAACTGAAGTTTCCACTATGTGCTGATAAAACATGAGTACTACATAAGGGTTTTGCAAATTAAAAAAAAAATACATATGTTTTAGGAATGAAAAAGCATGCTTACTCCAACTTGATCTCATCACCCCCATTAGGTTTTGAAGCATGGTACCCTAGGTTCCCAATGTCTGGTAAAACCCTTCTAGGCCTCATTTCGGCCCACGTCATCACTACATCACAAAGCATGCATATAGCCTCTATCAAATCGATCTCTGTTTTACACTAGTCATATAGAGCCATTGGTATTCATATAAACACTAATAAAGATGTACTACATATTTGCTGATATTAGGTTTTGGTATGGGGTTTGGACAGAAACATACTGTAAAATACCTTTGCTAGCCATTGGCCTGTTGGGCTTTGCCACCCTATTTTTTATTCCAATTTTGGTTTGCTGAAAATAAAAACACAAAGCATTCAGTAACTATTGAACAATCAAACCCCTCCAAAACTGATAAGGAAGCCATAATTGAGCGCGATTCTCACCTTAAACATAAATTCAAGAATTCTAAAATCTTACCAGCCATCTTGGAGATTCTGGAATAATGGAGAGACCAATAAGCAACAAAAAATTGGGAACTAGCTCTGCATCACCTCCCATTGACAACCTCCATCGCTCAACAACGTATATTTTTTTCTTCTAGTTATGTTCCCAGGAGAGATCATAGGTATATTCTGTATGAAATTTTGTGAAAAGTGGCCACCAAGTGGCTTTATTTTCATTTTTGGAGGTGATATGTCATGCTATAAGCACTTTGCTATGTATTTTCCTTTCCCAAACCATGAAATAGAAACGTATGCATTCTTTCTTTGGAAAAATAAAATCAATTAAAATTTGCATACCATTCACCCTATCAAATTCTTGTCAATCCAAAAGTTACAAAAAAACAAATACCATTCACCTTAAAATAGCCCTTGGATTATACGCACACATCGCAAGGCCCATCAAACACATGTATATCAATGTAGGAAAAATAAGAAAGCAAAGTGCCATCACCCAAACAATCTACCAGAAGCACATATCTCAATAAAGTTGCAAATAATTTAAAAACAAACTACCATCACATGTCCAAAAGCCTTTACAGATAGTAATTAATGTTAATGTCGGTTAGTGAAAGCACTGAAAGGAAATGCCCAAAATATGATTGAGGACTCAATTTACAATAATAACCAAATGCAATTTAACTGTTGTAGACCCCATGTGTATGGCAAAAACATAAATTCTTCCAAAAAGACTCTGATGGCACATTTGAACTACAAACTCTGATTTATATGTCCAATTTAAAAAATAGGAATGCTAACTACCACATAAACATTGAAAATGAAATGCACTTCATGTGCTAGACGTTGCTATGGTGTAAATTTGTTGACTTGAGTGAGCAAAAACCATCATGACTGAAGCTCGTGTCATCAGATCCTTGATATCATTTCTAGCAAGTGAACCATTAATCTAAAAATTCAAGGAAAATGTTAACATTAGCGAGAAGAACCACATACTTATCCACAAAACATATTCATGAAAAAGGAACCACCTCTTCTTGTTTTTCATGATTAAATGGACCAACATCAGAGGGACCAAATTAACATTTGAATGAAACACAACTACAAAAGGATGAACGACTAGTTAAAGAAACTTACACCAAAAAGAAGGTAGCAGAAAAAGGTTGAGTTATCCCCAACATTCACCATTTGAACTATTCACTAGACCTAAAACCAGAAAGTACAAAATTAATATCAGATTCATAAGAACAAATCAACAAAAATACAACCAATAATTATTTATAAAAGATCCAACATATGGAAATACATAACGAAAGAGAAAGTAGAATGTTTTGAAAATCTACCTTGTTCAAATTTTTCATGAAATCTGAAAAAACTTTGTAATCACGTTCTTCTAATTTGTATGTATCATTCCTAGCATTGTATGATAAGTTTGTGATTGCTATAACAGATTCAAGTTGTACAAATGCATGATCGATCTGTCAAGTCATACTTATACTTGTGTAGCCCCTTTATTCTACTATACCAACATAATTGAAGCTCGATGCCTTCCAATCTATCTAAAAGGTCAATGTCATTATGGTAATCAAACACCCTATTACCATCCTTCTTCCTTATTCTTTGAACCCTTCCAATGTACCACGTTCCACATGAAACACCTTGTTTTGTGATTCGAGGAACATATTTCCTTGTAGTACTTTCAGTGGGTGGAATTGAGTTGCTTTCAAACAACACCCGACAATCTGATCCAATTCCAAAGGCAATTGAAACACCCTTTTGTGGAGCCTTCCCATCTCACCTAAAGTAGACCCCATTTCTCACTTTTGTTAACCTACCTTTCGATAAAGTCGGATTTCCATTCAACTGACTAACCAAACATGCTTTAAACATATCCTTACCATAAAGATCCACCACTAGCTTTATCGTTTTGCTTCCATTTTCATCAATGGAATCTAAAATTTCATCCAACTTGTGTCTCAACTCACTTTCCATTATTTGCAATTCACTTTCATTGTGTACCAATGATGATGAAGATTGGAATATAGAGTTGGAACAACTCGGTGGAGAAGCATTAACTACTTCATCCACGAATTGGAATGTTGGATAATTTTGATCCTCTGTCCATGGTTTAACCCACCAAGAAGATTGAGTGTAATTTTTTGGTTGCATTCCAAGAGTTGATAAAATGTCTTATGCATCCTTCAATCCAATCTTAAGGGTTTCTACAATTTTAGCGCCTGTGGATATTGAATCATATTGCGACAATATATCAATGTTTAGTATTGTTTCTTAGTGCAATGTATTCCAAATGCTTTCTTGCTTCTTATGAGATTTATTAAAATGAAGCCCTTGGGGATTTGATTCTTCTTCAGCAACTCTATTAAGGGTTCCAACAGCATAAAGCAAGTCAGTGAAATCATAGGCCCTCTCCACTCCAACCATCCCACCAATTTTACTAAAGAAGTTCTCATATACATCTGACCCAGTCAAGTGCAAAACACATGGAAAGTTAGAGCAATGATCTCGAAATAATCTCATCAACAAAACTGCAAAATGGCAAGAAATTTTCACATCTTGATATGCTTCTCTGCTGATGAAATTTATGTTGACATTAGTATGAGATTGTTTCTGTACCCAACATAACCATAATGTCAAGAAATGATGAACTCATGAAGAATTTCACACCCTTTCCCTAAGGCTCAAACTATGAGACATAAAGATGTCAATGTAGTTAGCAACAATCATTAGATAAGTCTCTTTAGCTAGTGTCCTCTCTAACTTTCCACTTGGTGTACTTCTCAAATCTTTCAAATGCCTCTGAACATGCCTTGAAGCAATGCATTGTGTGGATCCCCAATTTTTTCGATCCATCCTCTCTATATCTTCACACTTAAGCTTCTGATCATACACTTTAAAAGTGTGATAAACCATTCTGACATGACCAAAACTTATGTAATCATCTCCTAAAACCAATTATTGTCGATCGCTAAACAAAGGATTCACTAGCTTTTTGTCATTGTGGATGTAATCTTGGTCATGCAATCCTGTTACATTGCAACCATTGTACAACCCGGTTAGCCTCCACCCTTCCCAAGGAATTTGATATCGAAGACCTGATGTTGAAGAATAATCCTTCAACATAAGTTGTCTTCTTCTACTATCCCCATTCGAGGAATGACCAACAATAGGTCCCAAATTATTTTCCACGTGTTTCTTCCATATAGATTCTACCCTTTCCCATTGTTGATAAACAAAATTTGCATTGAACCTATTGCATGTTGGATGAACAACCACAACCAAACAAGGAAGCCTTTCATGTAAAGGGTTTGCAATAATAACACATGCGTAATGGCCAATAACATTGTTCTTAAAAGAATTTGTTATAATCTCATAGCCTATAGCTCCGTCACCAACTCTCACCAAGAAATGTGATTGGAATTGATGTTCTTCTTTCGTACCACAAAACCCCACCAGTGTATCACATTTTGCTACCCACCTAACATATTTTTTCACAACTGTTTCATTTTCAACAAGCAATACAAGAATTGGGCCATCTATACCATGCTTGGCTTTATAAGAAGCATAAACCTTTCTGACTGCCTCAAAAATATGCTCATGCTCCCCTAGGATATATGCTAATGACTTTCTAACTTGCCTTAAAGTCGTATATATTGAAGGAAAATCTAGATTCAAGCTAATAAAGCTATGTAATCTAGGGCCTCATCATAACTTGATCATCTCATAAATGGATTCTGTGGATGTACTATACCTTCTCCCTGCTTTTGCATGCATCAAGTTATGAAAAATATCCTTGACAAATTCCCAAACTGCATCTTTACCTTGTAATTTTCCTTGCTTATGTGCCTCACACACATCCTTGCAAAACCTAAAGGCATCCTTCCTTTCTATCGATTCAAACAACTTTTCCTTTAGGGATCTCATTCTAATAGAGAGTCTAGCAACCTTTGTTGTCTCCCACCAAAGAGATCAAATTGTTGATCTATGGTTAGCATTTGTAACCCTTGCAACATTCTTCAATTCATTGTGAGTCAAATAGTCGAGTCTTCTACCTTTTCCTGTATCTCGTTCACTTCTTTTATTGGTGCACATTGATTCACGATATAATCGCATCTTGAAGTCATCACATTCTGGAACCAACTTACAAAAGTTGCATGTTAATGAATCAAATGGGATCCCTGTTTCAGAAGCCCTCTGGCAATGAATATGCCTACATGTACCATCAATACGACATTCAATACCCTCATAACATAACATGATCTTGGTATTCTTCTCTATGGCCCATAATTTTCCACCCCTTTGATCATCCATTAGGACCTTTGTTTCCAATCTCTCCCCATTTTTATCAATATAAGGATACCAATACCCCCAACATTGTAGTAACAAGGGAGATAATTGAGTTGTAATAAGATGACAACAAACAAATAAATTTGAAGTAAGATAAACAAAATAATATACAAATTCATATTCAAGTTTAGTGTAAGTTGTTAATTAACATACTTGAAGTAGAAGGATCTGCACTTGTAGAACCCCTATGTAATACTGATGATGATAATGGGACCAAGAACCTAGTCAAACTTTGTTGGGACTTATCATTGGTAGGCTTTTTGGGTCTCCCAACCATGCCACTCCTCAACCCAATCTCCTCATGTGAACGCTCATTTGTAGTAGTAGCATTGTGCTTCTTTGATTTCATGTGTTCATTTAGAGAACTGACAATATTACCACTTGTCGGCACTAAACAAAACTATTTATTACAACATTTACATTCCACTCTCACTTTTTTCATGTCCTTATAGTCTGCAAGTGTTGCTTCCACCACTTTGAACAAATTAGGCTCTTGTGTCTTGTTGAAATCATTTAGAAGTTTGATTGCTTGATAAATATGAAATTGATATCCAACCATCACTATCTGTTGTACTTTGTTACATGAAGGAATTTAACTACCACTTGGCATTAATAGACGTTGTTGATGGACCCATGTTTTCATATGATGGTTTTTGAAGTTGCGTGTTGTTCGTGCTGCCAAGGATACATCACCTGTTCCATAATCAATGCCACAAATTTCACAATGGATCTTTATTTTAGATTCTCCCTTTTTTTATTATACTTTGAGAGTAATTTTCTCATTGACAAACTCTTCCATTAAAATTTTCACTTTTTTTTCCCAAGATGCCAATACACTAGGATCAACAACTATGGCTTGTTCCACTAACGAAGACATATTTTCAACTCTTGGTTGTTTATGCATGGCTCCCTCCACATTCACATCAATGTTTTCAAAGGTTGGTATTGTTTTCACTACATTTGAGCGCTCTTCTTCCGCATCAAATCTACCTACTTTCCTCTTGATGCCTACAAGTGTTGTACAAACTTTCCATTTTTTCTCTTGCTTTGGATTTAAACCTGTTCCATCCTAGATAAAATAAAAAGGGTATCCAATGATTTCATCATCCACAATTTCATCATGAATTTCAGAAAATGTACAACCTTCTCGACACTTGACCACGCCAATGATAGAATTTTCTTCACCGGTAGCAATTTTATAAAACAACTCCATCTGTTTTTGCACATAAATAAATGAAAAAGTAAGTAAAATTCCACAAGCATATTGGTTATTATAAAAAAAAAAAAGAGAAAGGAAGCAAAGTATGAAATTTCAATTCAAAGCTCCAAAAAACATGAAGAAATATTACTATTTGGATGAAACACTTTGATTCAAAATGTACTATCATTGGATTCCTCAAATGGAACTAAAACCAGAAGTAAAACATATTACTAAAACAAATTTGAGATTTGATTTATTGTTGCACCAGAACTCTTTTCAACCTCTTGGGTGGGTGTTAGAATACATGTTCTCCACCATTTAAAGTGTCTAGATTGAGTAAGGCCAATGTGGGTTGTAATTCTTTAACTATGATAATGTCTTCTTTTGAAGCGCATTATGCAGTTTGGGGCAAAGAGACTTCAAAGGAAATGACATTTGAGTTCTATAATATCGAGTACACTCCATTTCAGGATCCAGTGAGATCGCATAAGTTCGATAGAACTAGGTTGATTAATGGGTCACTGTCTATACAAGGAGGAGGCCTTGAAATGCCCAGTTACTGAGCATTTTTGGATATAAAAAGCACCATCAGAATTCTCCGATGGGTTGTGGTCCATCTGTAAACTGGTAGAATTCTTGGTTATGCTAATAGTCTAGTAGTTGGTCAATAAAAAATTGTGTTGCTCATACCAAGCTTGACCTGCTTAGTGGCCTGCATGCTGCATTTACCTATTTTCCGAAGGGATGTCATCTAGTTACAGACTCGCAGAATTTTCAGTTAGGCTGTGATCTAGAAGTACATTAGAGAAAGTTTCTGATCATGATTGATGAGTTCAACAATTAATGCTTCCAACACCAAGGTAAACAGAAGGATTGGTGCTAATGATTAGTGGCTTGTCATTGCCATTGATAGAGTGTACCTTGTGAACTTCAATGGTGAGTTGTACTTAAATGGACTAACCTAGTTCGATGTCTTCAACTGAGGTTTCTTTGCACTTCTGTAGTTTGCTTTGGAATGCCTCCTTTTTGTTTTGTTTTCGACTCTTGAGGTTGTATAAAATATTTTTGTTTCATTCATTGAATGCCCAGACTCCATATATATCGAGTACGTGCTCCCATTATAGGATACAGTAATAGTAATGATTGTCACAGCTTGTCTTAGCATCTTTTTTAATTAGACACCTTGATTGACTAGTTTTTGTTGCCCAAATTGTTCTAGTTGTCCAAATTGTAGTAGCTGAGACAACTATTATCTCTGCGTCTATCTGTTGTGAACTTGCTGCAATCAGCTTGATTAGCAAGCTTTCATGGGTATCGGTTGGGGACCATTCCATTCTTTTAGTCATAAGTTATTTTATTTATGGCCAAGGCAGGTCGGTTCAATAACATCTCCAGATGTTCATCAACGCGAGTTGGTTTAGTCTTTGTGCACACATCCCAAGCCATTGCAACCAAATTATCAAAATTTAATTCAAAGCAACCTGATTATGATAATTTGGTTGACATGATTGAGGCCATAAAATCTAATATACGGTTAATTGAAGTTATTTTGAATGAAAAATACACCCATAAATTTGCATAAAATGTAATAGCATTTGAAGAAATGGTTAATGTGATGCATTCAGCCTAAAAGTACATATGTATACATAGCATACGTCAGAACTCTGTTTCAGACCTATAGAAGGATGAACCAACTTCAACATATGAGGTGACACATAATTTAATGCGTAGGAGTCTGATGTAATGCATCCATATTTTGGATGCACATTTTGAATACTGTTGTCATCACCTTGGCATTTGATAAAAGGAAGCATGCTCTCAGCAGAAGATTTCGACATCACTGTTAACTTCAGACTGTTAAAGGAGCACTACCACAGGAAGCTACAGTGCCTCGGACCTGTAATGGTGGTCTGGAACCTCTGCAGTAGCATCTAAAGCCTGCGGTCATGGGAATCAAATAGACTGGGCTGAATTTTCAGAGCAGTTTTGCATTAAGGGTACTGCTAATTTGTTCGGCAAGGTGTGTGTATATATATACACCCAGACTTGTTTGGCGCTGGAAAAATTTAAGTGGGCCAACCCGTGTAGTAGGGTCAACTCTTGGAGACAAATTTTAATATAAACGCTACACCATTTTGTGTTGGCCGACCCTTTCGGTTGAGCATTGTTTGGTTTGAAGTTCTGATATTTTGACGTGGTTGTTTGGAGCCGTCACTGTATGCAGGGGTTTAATGGTCTTGATCATAAATTTGGGGGCAGCGTTTACTTGGAAGTACATTTGAAGACAGAGCAAACCCATCGGAGGCTTGGGGTCTGATCATGCAGTTTTGAGGCCCACTTGCCTATCTTTGGGAGGGATCTTTGAAAGTATTGTGGCTGTGCTTTGAAATGTCAGAAAATTATTGGTAAATTTGGAAGGCTGAATTTCCTCTTTTGAGGATTTCTCTAGCTTGAAAGGGGTCCATGGAGCATAATGAGATGGTTGGCTTATGTTGGGAAGTTTTATCACAGTTCTAAGTTTTTGTGATATGAATTCACTTGGAAAGTTACCTTGCATGACTTGGGGGGGAACTCTATTCAAGATGAGGATGTGGATTAACATTGATGGTATCTTTTGGAGCATTCTTGAGCACATTGGACCACATTGTTTTGGAAGGTCATACCCTTATGGGCTTGTCGGCCCACTTTGGAGGGTTTTATCATTGTTTTGAAGACCAATTGAAGGATTATTGTGCAATGAAGGGCCTTTGGAGGTATTGAAATGTTACCAATCATGAAATCCTACCAACTATAAAGTATGTAACCACTCTCAAACATCCTTAAACAATTAATGGTAATGTTAAAAATTTGTGTAAAATAACACTGAGATTTCTAGAAAACGTGTAGCAACCTTTACAAAAGTGCAGCGACTAGGCTAAACGCGTAGCGATCCTGCTGAACGTGTCCTCTCGCTTTTTTTTGCCCAACTTCACCTTAAAATCGCCAATTTTCTTTTGCTAAGGAGTTGTGAGAGTGCTAGAGTGCAAATGAGGCTTTCATGAGTGTCTTGAGAGGCTTTATACTTGAATTGACTTTAATTTATGAGTTTGCATACCCACTTTCTAAAGTTCTTTGTCATTTTTCAAATTCTCACTTTAATGCCTTTTTGACTTTCTGACCCTTTTTTTCTCTTGATAGGTGGATGATGCTTTGATTGAACTGATTTCTTCAATGGTTTCATTTCTTGCAGCAAGGAGACATGCTTGGGCAGCATTGGGAACATTTATTACATATAATGACTTAAATTACATCAAAAAATATAAGCAAACTAAAATACTCTGTTTTCATCTCAAAAACATGTTTTTGAGATGAAAATTACATCAGTGACAAAAGATCTTTATACAATCATTATGACTTATTGACAATTACTCTTTGTTTATTGGTCATCCTCATACCTTTGCTGCCCTTTATTTACATTTGAAATCATGCTTTTGACCTTGGAAATGAACCCTAAAACCTAATGGAAAGACAACTACCTTGACACTTATAGTAACATATTTGAAACCTCAACTGAATGAGAAGAAGAATATTGCCATCAATGACGAAAGGGGGAATTGTTAATCTAGGTTGTCATTGATGTCAATATAGCAGTGTTTGTGATGGCAAATTCTTTGATACATGATTTCCCATTGATGCCCATTGATCATAATGCTCATAGTGATGAAAGGTTGATATATGATGATATGATGAGATGGAGGACCCAAGTGGATTGAATAGCAAGAGGTCAATTGA
This sequence comes from Pinus tabuliformis, assembly GCA_031772625.1. Taxonomy (NCBI): domain Eukaryota; kingdom Viridiplantae; phylum Streptophyta; class Pinopsida; order Pinales; family Pinaceae; genus Pinus; species Pinus tabuliformis. The sequence goes on from CM062812.1 coordinate 506,791,459, forward strand.
ACAGCAATTGAACAACAATTGAGCAAAAATTGAACAAGAAATGACGTAGGAGGTCAATTGAACAACAAATGATGCAGGAGGTCAATTGAATAGAAATTGAACAACAACTGAACAACAATTGAACAATAAATGACACAGGAGGTCAATGTACAACCATCAGTGGACCATTTTAACATGACCTAATGGAATGATTAAAAATTCAGTATGAGCCACCTAAAATGAAAATGCAAAGAGTAGATTTGATCCCTGAAGGAAGTAACCATATACTGGCACTAACATAGCATTTTGTTTGTCATCTTCTTCTCAAACATATGAGGGAAAATATGGTCCTTTAGGGAATTCAAAATCATCCATACTTCGCCTTCAATTCCTTTTTGTTGTGGGCTATCAATTCCTGCAAATCTACGTGCAAAGTCACAATGTCCAGGACAATATCCCAAAGATTATTCTCTTTTAGCAAGAGTGTAACTTTCAACCTTCCATACTAAAAAATTCGAGACACCATCCAATTTTCCCTCAAACCTAATGCTAGCCAATGTCGTTTCTAAGAAATTAGTTTGAAATCCTCTAATTGTTAGTACTTTCCAACAATTGATCTACCATTGTAAATCTTTGAAAATCTCAATTAGAAAAGTTTGTTCTAATATCATGTGAAAATTTCAAGCCCTGGGTGACTAATGTCCCTATGATCTCATGATTAATGCTAAAATTAAATTCCAGACCATAACATGAATCACACAATAGCTAGAAATTAAATGGCAAAAGCATACAAATTAATCACATAAACAGATAATTACTCCTTCAAATCAAATTTTCATTCGCTCAGAAAGCTTATTAAAAACCTCCACACATCCTCCAATGAAAACAACACTACACAGATGCCAAATAACACCCTAAACTGAGCTTGTACAACCTGCTCAAAAGAGTACAGAGTACTAAAAACAACTAGAAACTACAGAAAACTACTATACGGCTTGTGAAACAACCTGTACAGAGATGTCCATACAACTGTAAAGAACTATCCCGTACAACTATATGGCACTATTCAACACCTGTAATAATTTTCTGCTGCCTGGATTCACCTCTACTTGAATGCATCATTTCTATTGAAAAACCTCTACCTTACCCTGTCTTTATACTTTTAGTAAAGAATCCTTTTTTAAGATTACTTAATTACTAAATATATCAAGTGAATTACAAAAAGATAATTAGTTTTCAATGATAGTTTTCAAAAATATCTCAAAATTTCTTCACATGTTTACACTCCTGTCCAAACACTGTCCAAACTATAATTCTCAACGTGTTCCTCCTCTCCACTTCTATGTTCTCTTCTTCTTGAGGAAGTGAAAATGAATGCCCTTCTAAAACACTACTAAAATTAAAAGCCCTTTTGATTCAAAATACAACCCCAAACCCTATGCAAGGACTATTTACTCCCATATCATAGACTGCCCACCCACAACAATATACCTACCTCCATCACAAGAGCAATATAGCTTTGACAACAGCCACTTCTAAGCCAATTATAAGTCCATTTTATACAATGAACTAAAATGTTAAATAATAAATTATAGTCAGCAAACTTCTTACAACATCAACAATAGATCAATCATAGTCCATGCCTACCAAACCACTAGAATGCAATCTTAATAGACTGCCCACCAGCAAAAATATACCTATCTCCTTGGCAAAAAATAGGCACTTATAGAATGCCCACCAGCAAAGATATACGTGTATCCTTGACAAAAATAGACACTTATAGACAATTACAAGTTAACTGACCGAGATATGTTTACCCTCTCCTGTTGTGGCAATCTAGTTCCATTAATACATTAATCATAGTGAAATTGTGACATTAGCATGAACCGTTTCTTCACAGGACTGAAAATTCAAGATTGTATTACAATACCAAATTCTTCATGTGCAATAGCAAATGCTTCTCTTTCAAATAGCTCTTCCAATGTTTGAGAAGAGCCTCTCCTGCCTCAACATTTATATCTATTAGCTATCTTCTATAAAAAACTCACTCACATCAACAATTTCCTTCAATTTGAGACACAATTGCAATTTCTATAGGGCAGCCCAAAGATAGGATTTATGTTATCTGCCAACCCTCTAGTAATTTATTGTTCACCCATTTCTTTCTAGAATTGAATCGTGCATGCATTTTATGAAGTTACTCCCTTGCTTAGGAACAAAATTTTAATATGGTGGATCAGTAGAGCTTCATTGTCTTGATGGGTGGATGCCCCTAGTGCTTGGAACATGTTATCTAGGAGTTGGGCCACCAATTTGGTGGGCACATTACAAATGGATCTATATTATGCTACGATTGCTATATGTGATGGAACTATTGTCACTCTTTATGAGGTGCCTCCTCATAAATACCATGTAGAATATTTTCAAGAGTATGTGAATGAGATTTACTATGAATAAGAAATTGGGAACCAAGAGATCTTAGTAAAATCGATTGCACCTCATGAGGAGATCCATGAAGATAAGGAATCTGACAAAGTATGGAAGATGAATTTTGATGGAGCTCAATCCCAGTTGGGTGCTAGAGTGGGGATTTCATTCACATCTGCTGAAGAGGATGAAAAGTCATTTTCATATCACCCAAAGTTCAAATGTACAAGTAACATAGTTGAATATGAAGCATAGTTCGTTGGTCTTGAACAATCTTGAATTTTCCCTACGCATGGGAATAATTTCTGCAAGTGATCGATGACTAATATATTGTAGTATTATAGATTAAAAGACAGTTCACCACAAAAAATGAAAGATTGAAAATGCATAGAAATGCAATATGGGATAGCATTAAGATTTTATAGGCATTTGAAATTAGGGAAATGTATAGAGAATATAATACCAAGGTTGATTTGTTGGCAGTGTAAGATCCCACTTTAGGACTATATGAGCAATTTATCTCTTACAATTGCAAGATGTAGATTATCTTCAAGGCCTTGGTTCCTAATAACCAATAACATTGACAAATTTTCCATGATGATTATTAGATTATGATGTTCCTAAAAAATATGCTGGAATTTGAAGGGAGTTACATCAATTGGTAAGGTGAGAATGACATTAGCGATTATGATATAGAAGAACTTCCCAAAAACAAGATTCCTTAGAGTGTTGTTCCTTTAGAAGGCATGTTCACCGGACATGACATGTATAAGAAACCACTAAGTGAGGATTGACTTGATGACATTTCTGAGATAAATATTGGATCTAAAAAGAATGCATAGATTGTTAAATTTAGCAAGGGTACTTCCCTTGAATAAAGGAAGAAAACTAAAAATTTGATTAAGGAATAATGGGATATATTTTCCTAGTCATGATATAAGGGAATACAAAGGAGATATTATTCAACATGGAATTTTGCTTAAAGGAAGCCAAATAGTTTAAACAGAAGCTGAGAAATATCAATCCCAAACTTGCCCCCCTCATTCATGAGGAGCTACAAAAGATGCTTTCTATAAAGATCATTGCACCCTCTAGGCACTCTTCATGGGTGTCAAACTTGGTGGTTGTGAGAAAGAAACATGGAATGCCTAGATTTTAGGAATTTTAACCAGCTTTCACTTAAATATAATTATCCCCTGTTGAATATGAAGCAATTGCTACATAGAGTTCTGGGAGCAAAGATGTTTTCTATGTTGAATGGTTTTGCTAGATACAACCAATTTTTGGTCAAAAAAGAAGATTGGCATGACAGAACCTTCATGAGACCATGGGTTACGTTTTAATACCTTAATATGCCCTTTGGATTACTTAATGTTGGATACATCTCCCGTGCATCTCCCATAGGGAAATGGATTTGAATTTAAAGGCCTAAATCAATTGAGAACTATTAAGATGCTCTTTGAATGTTTTCGAAGGATTGAAATTCCTATGCAGGTCACCTGAGGCAAGTTTTTTAGAGGTGTCATAGATACCAAATTTCATTAAGGCCTAATAAGCCTCTATGTTCCACACCAATGTGACTTTTCATGGAAGAATGCATCCTTGAGACAAACTCCAACAGTTTGTGGTAGAATCATAGACTTCCTCAGAAGCACATTCTTCCATTTCTCTATTACCTCAAGCTATAGGAATCCTCTTTTTCAAGGTTACAGCTGTCTAATTCCACTAAGGAACCTGGACTGGGGAAGCTCTAATCCAATGATTCTTGCAATATTCATATTTATGCATAGTATTTGTAGGTTCAATTGGTCAAATGCAATTGTAAATTGTGAATTGAGAGTGTGCGATGCAATATTGATGGTTTTTGAATGCTTGAGATATCCACTAGTTCACTAGCAATAGGTCCTCAAATGGTTCTTCGTCCTCTTTGGGTCTCCTCTTCTGCATGACTAAGCAATAAGAACAGGGGCTGAATCTAATGAGAAGTGTAACCTATGAAGGAGATTCAAAATTTTGGCTAGGGACGTTGCATTAAACACAAGCAGGTGAAAATCTAATACACCGCCTACATGAACTCCCTTGTCCTCCACGTCCATTGATTCCTGCCTATACAGACAACCTCTTTCTCCATAAAATAGAAAACATTACGGGGCATACCTTTCTATGCTAGTTAACTGCTAGTTAAGTGGTGGAAGCATGCTGCTGGTTAAGCTAGATGGTCTTTGAAGAGCAGAGGCACGAAGGCTGGTTGGCCTTTGAAGAGCAGAGGCATGAAGGCTCTGCTCAGGTAAGGTCTTGCGTCGGCAACCGAATCAAGTGCTGAGAAACTCGATAGTTGTCCTGCTAGGGTTCAAACGAGCAGAAAGGCTTAGGGTTGTAGGTGGGTTGCAGAGGCTCGACTCCAAAATAACTCTTTCCCTCTGTTGTGATGTGTAGCTTGAATCAAGTGCTGAAAAACATGTGAAAAACTCGATAGCTGTCCTGCTAGGGTTCAAACGAGCAGAAAGGCATTGCAGGTGGGTTGCAAAGGCTCAACTCCAAATAACTATTTCCCTCCACTGTGATGTGTAGCCCGAATCAAGTGCTGACAAACTCGATAGTTGTCCTTCTAGGGTTCAAACGAGCAGAAAGGCATTGCAGGTGGGTTGTAGAGGCTAGACTCCAAAATAACTCTTTCCCTCCGCTGTCATGTGTAGCCCGATTTTTAGCCTGATTTTTTCCCCAAGCTTGGTGTATTTTTCCCTCCGCTTGGCCAAAAAAATGTATAAAAAATACCTTATGTTATATGTATTGTTGTATGGTATATTAAAACCCTTTAGGCCCTCATTATAACCCTGATATTTTATTTTTTGATTTTTCCATTTTTAATGCCCCAATATGAACGCACGTGATATAATATTGGTTTGTCAGTGACACCCCCGTGTGAGACACCTAGCCTTCGGGGAGATGAAAGGGGAGAGGGACATCTAGGAGAGCCCCCTAATGGAAGGTTCTCACCTTCTACCAATGAAGTTGAGGAAGAAAAACGTTGGGTCAGAGGATAAGCCCAAGATAGCATCAGTGGGAGACTACTGGGACGAGCAAGCCACCAAAGAAATTTTTGACCTACTGCACGAATATCAGGACCTATTCCCAGCTTCAGTGGCAGAACTAAAGGGAATAAAAGGAAATATTGGGGAAATGAAAATTGTCTTGAGACCAGATGCTTGATCGGTGAAACATAGGCCATACAAATTAAACCCAAGGGTGAAAGAGAAAGTTAAGAAGGAAATTGACAAAATGTTGGAGGTAGGAATCCTTTTTCCAGTGGATGAAGATGAATGGATAAGCCTGATAGTTATTTAGAACAAAAAATATGCAACAAAAATTAGAGTATGTTTCGACTACAGAAGCCTGAACAATGCATGCATGCATGACCCTTTTCCCACGCCCTTTAGTGATGAGGTCCTAGACAATGTTGTGGGGGATGAAGCATATTCATTCACAGATGGGTTCTCAGGTTACCACCAAGTCAGTATAGCTAAAGAAGATAAAAGGAAAACAACATTCACTATGGAGTGGGGGTCATATGCATACAATGTGATGCCATTCGGACTAAATAATGCACCAACAATATTCTCAAGTATCGTCATAGCTGCATTACGAGATTATATTCATAAGCTTATAGAAGTTTACATGGATGACTAGATGATATACAGTCTGTTGAAAAAACACACCAGCCTATTAAGAATAATGTTCGAAAGGTGCAAACAATTGCAGATTTCTTTAAATCTCAAGAAATATATCTTCGCAGTCCCCTTTGGAAACCTACTAGGCCATATCATCTGCAAGAATGGAGTATGTGTAGACCCTGCAAAGGTTGCCCTAATTATTCACATGGAAGCGTTGCTCAATGTAAAACAAATAAGAGCAACTCTAGGCCATACGCGGTACTACAGGCGATTTATCAAGAATTACACATCCCTCACATCTCCAATGGAAAAATTACTGAAGAAAATGAAAGATTTCATTTGGAATGTGGATTGTTAGACAACTCTGAATAACTTAAAGGAAAGACTAGTAAGCGCCCCTATATTGGTGTATCCTGATTGGAACAAAATGTTCCATGTGCAGATCGATGCATCAGGAATAGTGTTGGGAGCATCCTTAGCACAACCAGGGGAGAAAAACATGGACCATCCAGTGTACTATGCTAGCAGAAAGTTGTCTACTGTAGAAAGAAACTATACAACAATCGAAAGAGAAGCCCTGGCAATGGTTTACCCTCTCCAAAAGTTCAGACATTATTTACTGGGCACACCATTCAAATTATTCACAGACCATTCTACACTCAAATATTTAGTAAACAAGCCAGTACTAGAAGGGAGAATATGTTTTGATATATCGCATTGCATTTCTTCTTCTTCTTCATGTGTCATAGTAGAGCTTTCTGGTTTCTGACTAGGTGTGTCCATTATTTTACTTTGAGGCATTTTGGAATCAAAAAATGATATCTATATTTCAGTATGCCCTTTGAATCATTTCAAACTGATTTTTCAAACAAAAGTTATGCACATTTTTAAACAATACACACCTTTTTCTTTCCTTTTAGGAGCTCAATATTGAAATTATTTTATCTCTGTATTTTCAAATCTCCAAGGTCTGAAATTTCATCATGTGGTATCCCTCTGAGTATTCTTTCCAAAGCCACAATTTTAACTAGATTGGATTCTTCAAGAAAAATTTATGGTCAATATCCCGCAATGACGTTATTATGGACTATTTCAATAGAGTGAACTTGTATGGAGTTCCACATGTCACTGTTTTGACCTTCGGCCATGAAAATCATAAAAAATAAACTAAAGTACGTGCAATTTTAGTCAATTTTTATGAAATTTAAATCTTCTTGTCATAGCGAAAGTTATGACAATTTTCCCTAGGTCACCTGTTTGAGATTGAATTATGGAGACTGAAAGAACCCTAACTTCTTCGAACCATATCTCAGCAAATATACTGAACCATGATCTGAAATTTTTACATGCCGTTCACCAATATTTCAGCTCCACGTGGTCAAAATTTCAGCTTTTGAAGCCTCATATACAAAAATTTATAGCTAAACTACCAATATGACATATTCAAAGTAATGAAACCCTAGAATCCAAAGATCTGACACCAAATGTTATGCAACCATCTCACAAAACAGATGAAAATATAGATCAACGACTTAAAAATTATCCTCTTCTATAGGGAGAACCTCATTTACATTACATAAATGAATAATTATTGGATGATACAAATAATAAGACCTCCTTGGTATATATAGGAGTCTAAGGGGTCACAATATAATTAGATACTACGTAACAATAATAATGTAAGGGCACAACAATAACAATAGTGGCCTTCTATAGGGGGGAGAAATAATAGTACGGGGGATACATGGGCATAACAATAAAAATATGGGCTACACTAACAATAACAATAAGAGGGATACACTAGTATTATAGGGACCTAACACATGCTGACTATATCATTCGGTGACTCCTACAAATGTATTTATTATCAAATCATCAAAATTATATGGGACATGAACTCATTGGAGATATGGTATCTTAATAGAAGGACATTAGTTCATATTTTGAGGATGATATTGTATTCACTATTATTTCAAGTAGTGGTCGTCAGTTATTCCATCATCTAGTTCAGGGTTTTGACATGGTTGTCAAAGATGATGCTACACAAACTAGTGGAGTAGCTATGTTAAATCCATTTTCCTTTGGTGTTACACGGTGTGTTTTAGATGGGGATCCACAACAAATAGCTCTAATGGTGATTAGACAAGTGGCTGACACTAGGCAATATAGTCAAAGATTTTTTTTGAACGCTTCCAACAGGTAGGATATCCAACTATTTTGTTGTCTATGCAATGCTAGATGCATCATCAAATTCATGATTTTCCTTCAAGATAGTTTTATCCAAATTGATAAGTGAGAGTGAATGTGTTGTGTAGAAACCTAATGATATTTATTATAAATATGTTTTATTGAAACCTTGTATATTGTATGATATAAATCATGGAAGAGAATATCATAAAGGTGAGAAAGCTCAGTGAAAGAGTAGATGCAGTATTACATGAAAGAAAATGAAGATGAGAAGTTATTGAGATGTATCCATGAGATTTTTGAAGTGGTTTTTTCTCATATGAAAACTCAATGGCATGTCTATGCAATAGAACTAAGGGATGAAAGAAAATGAAGATGAGAAGTTATTGAGATGTATCCATGAGATTCTTGAAGTGCTTTTTTCCCTCAAGAAAACTAAATGGCATGTCTATGCAACAAAACTAAGGGATGAAAGAAAATGAAGATGAGAAGTTATTGAGATGTATCCATGAGATTCTTGAAGTGGTTTTTTCTCACAAGAAAACTAAATGGCATGTCTATGCAACAAAACTAAGGGAAACGAATGTTGTAAATATGATCAATTTGGACCATGAGGATCCATTCCCTTCAACTTCACTAGGGATTTTCATGAGTGGTTTACATTGTACTGGATGGTTTTGTGGTATGGCAGAGTGTGGCAATGATCCTAGGAGGATACAAAAAATATATGCTAGAGAATTCTACAGGTATATTTGGGATGTTCATATTGACATGCATATTCTAGATTTCTTGAGGGAAAGCAATCTTGGGAAGGGAGGATTGTAATGTCCCTTTCCAAATGATCACTTCTAGAGACTAATTGAATATTCTATTTGATTCCCATAGGCTATAAGGGGGGAAATGGGATCAATTAATTGTTTGAATTTCACTCAAGGGGAAAAATAACATGTAGAAGTGAGAGTGAATAATTAAATAAAAAGTGACTATAAAGAAAAATAAAATAAATTTTGTAAAGTGACTTTATATTATTGAGTATGAAAAATATGAACAAAAGCAAGATCCATGGTATTTTGAAGATCCATGGTATTCTAATGATAAAAATTATAAAACGATAATTTTATCTCACTTTTGAGTATGAATTGATGATTTATTTTGATAATTTTTTTTAGAGCTCTTATACCATGAGAGTATGAGTGAGAACCCATGTGAGGAGGGTTAGTTTCAGTGGTGAGAGATCTACCCTAGCTAATCTGGCCATATTGGTTTTGGTGGTGAAATTACCTACCTTAGTTGAACCAAATAAAGAACCACCAAGGTTCTTCATATGGATACAACATGAAGAAGTTATCTAATTTTCTATATATCATGGATCTTGGAGACAGAGACGATTTGTCTAGTACGATAGCTCCGATATTTTTCTAAGAAAATCGTATTTGTCTATGGAGGACAAATCAATTGTGTATAGTTGAATATTTTGTGGAGGTCGAAATCATCTGAAGGGCCGAGTTAATTTTTATGTATCTTAAAGGCCATTCTCTTTATTATAGATGCCAAATTGCATCCACCAAAGTAATTTATAGGTTCTTGAAAGTAATAATTATACATCCAAAACCCTTGGTTTTGGTAAATAAAATTTGGTTGCAGCATTTTGATGTTTATTTTGTTGAATTTATTGAAGAAAATTTAATTAGCATTAGTTTCTTCTTTTTATTGTGTGATGTCTCCCATTCCCCACATGTAAAGCATTTTATCAAATATTTCGTGGAAAAGTGTTGTTGAAAGGAAATTTGAAAAAAAAACCTCTGCAAGTAAAACTAATGATATTAGTAGGGGAACATTACAATCCTACTAAAGGACAAAAACATGTTTTTAACCTAAATAGTATGCAAAATAAATTCATTTTCCCTTGTCGTTATGACTAAGGCTACCTATAAATTTATTATGTGGGATTTATTAATATTAACCCTAATCTCATACAAGGAAACAAATACCATTTCAATTATCATAAAATATAATCAGATTTTTTTTACATGTTTATTCATTGATAATTCCATATTAGAAAGGGTGAGCGAGTTGTCAATTACCATGTTTTGTTTGTGAGTCACTATATACATGATTTTGTTTGTGGTCCCTATGCTAGGATACTAACATCAAATATTATAATATGCAACTCTAGCGTGTTATTTGTACAAAGATCCATTCTCTATTGAAAAAAGAATTTGAAGTATTTTGAATCTAAATGACACTACCTATTGCTTTTTGGCTATGATTTCCCATATATTCCTTTTTAGAGAAACTAGAAAGGATATGATTTTGAATCTTCTACATCCATGACATTAAGTAACTAATAAAATGAAGTTCCAAAAGATGGAGCCATGAGTTGGTTTTATGGGATTGCTAATCCAATTCAAAATCGGTATTTTAGAGGTACATTATCTACACAAACATTATTGAGATATATAAAAATATTAAATAAATCTCTATGTAAATATTTTCCATATCCTTGGATCCCCACGAAACAAGGGACTTTTGCTAGATTTCCTTTAGAGCCTCACTTATTTACTCTAACACTTTTCCCATGGTGGTTTTCACCTGCTAATAAAAGTTCATTATTGAAAGATACCTATTGTATCTCCCACTACTAGGTCCAATGTTAGGGGTCCATTGATCCACATTCTCTTTTATTTCCTCATCTTAAATGAAATATTTTTATAACTATGCTTTTTCATATGCATTATGTTAATTGCATTTCAAATTTCCTGCTCCTAATAAGTAGTAGATGAATTATCAACATTTATCTAAGCATAGGTTCATGGAAATCCTTCGTGACGAGGAATTCTTTTTCTAGGCTAGCTTTCAGTGTACCAAAGAATTCTTAGAGTAAAATTCAAAGAAAATCAAACAATTGAGGTAACATAGAGAATGGTAGGTAGGGAAGAGACTAGGGATAGGGGGCGAAGAGAAAAAAGCAAGATATACAACTCAAAAACACAAAAGGGAAGTTAAATAGAAGGGAGGAGACCTTTTATTGTGGTATTTTTAATGGAACAATATATATGCTTTTTATGGGAAATTTTTTCCCACATTACGTCATAATAGAAGGTTATTATGTTATGCTACTTCCACATAAATTTATATGTTCATTCATGTGAATTGTTGTAGAGATAGTCATGAAACTTGATCACATACCAAGATATTTAGGATAAATTTTCTGCTGATTTTGGGGAAATGATATTGTAGCATCCATAATTACACCCAACCTTCTAGACAACTGATCCGAATTGGATCCATGAAGAAAAATAAGAGAATCATGACTGTATCAAATCAGGACAAAAATTCAAATTCAAAGAGCATGAAGCAATCAGAAACACCTCTGAATAGTGGCAGTTGGTAGCCAGCCTGGAACGACGAGGACTTCGGTCAAAGCACGCTAACCGAGGCCCATGGAGACTGCGTAGGAGGTGAAACTAGCCCTTGGGACGCCTGGGTTGGGAAACAGAGGCATTTTTTGATGCGCGATTAGCGCTTAGCGTTAATCACGCATCGCTGGGCAAAACCCCTCGAGAAGGAGATGCCCTGAGCACTTGTTCAGATGGGAGCCGGGAAAACCGCGGGGAAAAGGCTAAAGGCTAAAGGCGGGACCCGCGATCCAAAACCGGCGGTATTTATCAGGGTCACCCTTGGGCGGTAAGCAGATTTGGTGAAAAAGGAGCGATTCCACTCAGCGCCCGACGCGTGGCAAAAGGAGGAGAGAGAAAACTGCCGCTCATCGCACACTAATGGTCGAGCAAGTCAACCGCGCAAAATGAGCGAATGGCATCGGATCTAGGGGCTCTAGATCTAACGGCTGAGAACGCACCTGATGCAGAAACCAGAACTGACAAGGGATTAAGTCGTGATCTATAAGAGTTTGAGGTCCAATTTGATCGCCAAGGTGGCAGATGACTCATTCCACGATGTAATCGAAGAATCGAACCGACGGGGAAGAGCTAGTGTTAGGTCCCTATAATACTAGTGATTCCCCCATTATTATTGCAGTTGTATCCCTTATTAATATTTTTTTGCCCCTATTGTCCTCATATTGTTATTACTATGCCCCATAGAATCCATCTATTGTTATTTTAGTGCCTTTATATTATTATTGTTAGGTCGGCTTGGTCATATTGTGACACCTTAGACTCCTATATAGAGAAAGGAGGTTTTGTCATTTGAATCATCAAAGAATCATTCATTTGTGTAATGTAAAGGAGGTTGCCCCCTCGAAGAGGCTGAATTCTAAGGCGTTGATCTATGTTTTCTATCTTTTTGTGAGCTGGTTTCATAACATTTGGTATCATAGCTTTGGATTCTAGGGTTTCGCTGCTCCAAATAGGTCATCGTGGAATTTGCACTATAACTTTTTTTTGCGATGTTTCAGAAGAGAAAAAAAAAACCCATTTGAGATGAAATCGCATTGAACCTTGGGTCTGAATTTCAGAGCTTTTCACGTTATATTTACAGAGATATTATCTGAGGAATTTGGTATTTTTGCAGACTCCTGAATTACATTCCAAACAGGTGACCTGGGGAAAATAATCATAACTTTCTCTCTGAGCATCGGATTGAAATTTCATAAAAAGGTACAGAAAGAGGACGGACTGTAGTTTCTTGTGTATATTTTTTAGAGCCAAAGCTCGAAACAGTGACACGTGGCACGTCGTACAAGTTCACTCTACTGAACTAGTCTATAATCAGGTCACTGTGGGAGATTTGGCATAACTCTTCCCTGGAGAATCCAATTTGGATCAGACTGGTGGCATTGGAGATAGAACGTAGAGGCTACTACAGGCTGCAATTTTAAAACTGGATGATCTGAAATTATAGAGATACATAAGATTTAATATCAAGCTCCTACAAAGTGAAAAAGGGTGTGTAGTTTTTTTTAAATTTTTGCATAAGTTTGGTTTGAAAAATTAGTTTGAAGGAATTCAAAGGGCATAGTAAAGAATTATTATCGGTAATTGATGCCCTGAGGAAAGAAAATGCAAACACCTAGTAAGCAACCTGAAAGCTCTAGCATGACTCATGAAGAAGAGGAAGAAATGCAACATGATATATCAAAATTACGAGACCAAGTGCAACAAGTGTCACTTGCACAAAAAGTAACAGAATCTAAGATGGATGGTTTAAAGAAAGATGTAGAAGCTAAGATGGATGGTTTAAAGAAAGGTGTAGAAGCTAAGATGGATTGTTTAAAGAAAGGCGTAGAAGCTAAGATGGATGGCATGGAAGCTAAGATGAATGGCATGGACGCTAAAATAGATGGCATGGATGATAAGATGGAAGAATTGAAGATAAATATGAATAAGTTGCTACAAGAAATGGTCACTAATGGTGAAAGGGTAGTAAAGGAAACTCATGACGGGAACAAAAGAAATGTTAATCATGATTCCATAGACTCTAATGTTGGATCGAAGACCCACCATATTCCAAAAATCGATATGACGAAGTTTGATGGAAAGGATCCCGCAACATGGATATTATAGATGGAGCAATTTTTATATCTCAATAATGTGCAAAACACACAAAAGGTACGTATTTCAACTTTATATTTGGAACCAAATCAGTTTGTATGGTATCAATGGCTTTGCTATCGTAAACAAATTATCACTTGGGCAATTTTTACGGAAGAATTGACAGCACATTATGAGGATACAAAAAGAAACACTTTTTTTAGCCAATTGATAAGTCTCAGACAAAAGGGTTCAATAATGGAGCACATTGAGGAGTTCCAAAAATTGAACATAAGGATAAAAAATATTCCATAGGAGCATAGGATTGATGTGTTCATAGGGACTTTAAAGGATAATATCCAACATGATGTTTGCCTTTGGGAACCTGATTCATTAGAGAAGGCATTCAGGTCAGCAAGAAAAATGGAAAGCAAAATTATGGCAACCAGGAAGCATACCACTCACAACTATAAAGATGGAAGTGTTGTTGCCCCTAGCCTTCCACAACCTATAAGGTTGACACCACAACAATTGGAAGAAAAAAGAGCAAAAGGGCTTTGTTACAGTTGTGATAGCAAATACACTAAAGGTCATAAGTGTGTTGAGAAGAAATTATTCTACATAGATTGTGAAGAGGAAGAAGAAAAGGAGCAAGAAAGGTCAAAAGAAGAGGATATACTCCAGGAACAAAGCCTAGATAAAGAAGAAATGAATCCGACCATATCATGTAATGCATTGGCTGGAATTACCACTCCTCAAACCATCAAGATAGAAGGACAAATCAAGAAGAAAAAGGTAATAATGTTGATTGATTCAAGAAGTACCCACAATTTTACTCATTGTAAGGTAGCAAAAGAATTGAATCGCTTCCTATATCCAGCACCATAGTGTGAAGTGATGGTTGCAAATGGAGGAATGGTAAATTTCTCTGGAAAGTGCCATAATATCAAGCTATCCATTGGAGAATATGTATTGAAAAGCCCAATGCTTTCCATTCCAATGGGAGGTGCTGATGTTGTACTAGGAGTCCAATGGCTACAATCCTTGGGTACAATAGATTTTAACTTTCAAGAACTTTTCATGAAATTTTATGCAGAAGGAAAGGAAGTTGAATTAAGGGGTATTGCAAGGAAACCAGGAAAGATAATAAGCTCTAACGGTATGACAAAGCTTCTAAAAAAGGAACAACGAGGTGTAATTGCACAATTATGTTTGCTAGATGTTTCCACATCGAATTCATCTATTGCTCCAGATCTCCAAAAAGTCTTGGACAATCATTCCAAGGTATTTGAGACTTCCAAAGGTCTCCCACCTATTCGTGATCATGATCATGCTATTCATTTGATTCCAGGAAGTGTTCCTCCAAACATCAGGCCGTACAGATATCCTTATGCCCAAAAGAGTGAAATTGAACGTATGGCTGCAAAAATGCTTGAGGATGGTATAATTCAACCTAGCCAAAGTTCTTTCTCTGCTCCAGTAGTATTGGTGCACAAGAAGGATGGATCATGGCGCATGTGTCCGGATTATAGGGAGCTCAACAAGCTCACTATTAAAGATAAGTTTCTCATTCCTGTCATTGATGAATTATTGGATGAATTGCATGGATCAATTTACTTCACCAAGTTAGATCTTCGTTCAGGATATCATCAAATCAAAATGAAGACTCAAGACATTTTGAAAACAACATTTAGAACTCATGAGGGTCACTATGAGTTTTTGGTCATGCCTTTTGGCCTTACCAATGCGCCTTCTACATTTCAAGGTTTGATGAATTCCATTTTCAAACCCTTCCTTAGAAAATTTGTGTTAGTATTTTTTAATGATATACTAATCTACATCAAGTCTTGGAAGGATCATGTTGAACATGTTTACAAGGTGCTACAACTATTGAGAAGAAATAATTATATGCAAAAAGATCCAAATGTTTCTTTGGAGTACAAGAGGTGGAATATCTAGGTCATATTGTATCTCATGAAGGAGTTAAGGTAGACCCTAGCAAAATTAAAGCTATTAAGGAATGGGAAATCCCCACATCCATAAAGCATTTGCGAGGATTTCTCGGGTTGACAGGGTATTATCGCAAGTTTGTTAAGAATTATGGGAAAATAACAGCACCTCTAACAACATTGTTGAAGAAAGATGCATTTTCATGGACTCCAGAAGCAACAAAGGCCTTCGAAGATCTTAAAGAAGCAATGTGCCAAGCACTGGTCTTAGCTACACCAGACTTCACAAAAACCTTTATTGTGGAATGTGATGCTTCCGGAAATGGAATTGGTGTTGTTTTAATGCAAGATGAAAGACCCATTGCTTTCGAAAGTTGTCTAATCAAGGGAAAGTATTTACACAAAGCTATTTATGAGAAGAAAATGTTGGCAATACTACATGCACTTAAGAAATGGCGACCCTACCTAATGGGAAGACATTTCAAGGTAAAAACGGATCATGATAGCCCTAAATACTTTTTAGAACAAAGATTATCCTCTGAAGAAAAACAAAAATGGGTCACAAAGATGTTGAGTTATGACTTTGAAATCATATACAAAAAAGGGAAGCAAAATGTTGTGGCAAATGCACTCTCAAGAAAGGATGAGGATGTGGAAGCATTGTTGTGCACCATTTCTATTATCCAACCAGATTGGATAAACGAAGCAAGGGAGGAATGGAAGAATGATGAAGAAGTGTGGGAACTTATTGGAAAGTTACAACAAGATTCCAGTAGATCTGATACATTTAGCTAGAAAAATGATTCGTTATGGTACAAAGATTGCTTATACCTCTGTAAGAATTCCCAACTCAAACAAAATATTCTTCTGGAATTGCACACTTCTCCCTTAGAAGGGCACTCAGGATTTTAAAAACTTACCACAGGGTTAAGAAGGAATTTTTTTGGGAGGGCCTTAAATCGGATATTCAAAAGTTTGTGGTGGAATGTTTGGTATTCCAACAAAATAAAGTTGAAACAATTAAGACACCAGGTCTATTACAACCTTTATCCATTCCGAGCCAACGTTGGGAGGAGGTTTCAATGGATTTTATCACAAGTTTACCCAAGTCTGAGGGAAAGAGTGTCATCATGGTGGTAGTTGATAGACTTACCAAGTATGCACACTTTTGTGCATTATCACATCCATTTAAAGCCAGTACAGTTTCTACGGCATTTATGGAAACAATTCAAAAGCTACATGGAAACCCAAAAATTATTGTAAGTGACAGAGATCCCATTTTTATAGGAACTTTTCGGACAGAATTATTTTCTTGTCTTGGTACTCAATTAGCTCATAGCTCATCTTATCATCCTCAATCTGATGGGCAAAAGGAGATAGTAAACAAATGTTTGGAAGGATATCTTCGTTGCTTTGTATCTGATAAACAAACACAATGGGTCAAATGGTTGCCTCTAGCTAAATGGTGGTATAACACTTCCTTCCATACTGCAACAAAAATGACCCCATTTATGGCACTTTATGGATATCAACCACCATCCATCACATCATATTTAAGAGAAAATTATAAGGTTCAAGTAGTGGAACATCACATCGAGCATCAACAACAATTTCTCCAACTCTTAAAGGATAACCTCATGTTGGCACAAAATAGAATGAAACAACAAGCAGATCAACATCGCAGTGAAAGAAGTTTTGATGTAGGTGATTGGGTATTCCTACGGCTACAACCATATAAACAAATGTCCCTCAAGCAAGCTAAAAAGGATAACAAATTGTCACCAAAGTATTATGGTCCGTAAAAGGTGTTGCAAAAGATTGGTACTATGGCATACAAATTCGAGCTTCCTGCAGCTTCTCAAGTGCACCCAATTTTCCATGTTTCATGTTTAAAGAAGGTTATAGGCGACAAGCTCCCAGTTCAAACAATATTTCCAGAACTTGACGAGGAAGGAAAAATTATATTGGAACTGGAAGCAGTCAGAGAAACAAGAACTCGACAACTATGAAATCGATCCACTTAAGAGTATCTCATCAAGTGGAAGAACTTATCCGCTGAAGATTCCACATGGGAGGATGAGAATTTTATACAGAAGCATCAAGAACTACTCAAGCGTTGAGGACAACACTTTTTTGAAGAAGAGGGGCATGTTAGGTCCCTATAATACTAGTGATGCCCCCATTAATATTGTAGTTGTATCCCTTATTAATATTGTTGTGCCCCTATTGTCCCCATATTGTTATTACTGTGCCCCATAGAATCCCTCTACTATTATTTTTGTGCCTTTATATTATTATTGTTAGGTCGGCTTGGTCATATTGTGACCCCTTAGACTCCTATATATAGAAAGGAGGTTTTTTCATTTGAATCATCAAAGAATCATTCATTTGTCTAATGTAAAGGAGGTTGCCCCCTCGAAGAGGCTGATTTATAAGGTGTTGATCTATCTTTTATATCTTTTCGTGAGCTGGTTTCATAACAGCTAGACAGTTCGTAGGAGGACAAGTGGCCACTCCTTGTGAGCCTGATGATGACGTCGAGATAAGGAACTCCAAGCGAAGCTGTAGCAGGCGATCTGATGAAGGCAGAAGGGGAATAAAATAGCCATGAGGTCGAATGGATTTAAAGCCATGAACAGAAAGACAGAGGACACTGAAGACCGAAGACACTGAGAGGAATAACAAAGAAAAGAAGGAAACAAAGCCAGAGAAGCGAAGAAGACAGTGAAGCAAAAAGCAAAAAGACAGAGGGCCGAGCTGACCACAGGTGGCGTCGAGCACCAAAGAGCTTGAGAGGTTCAAGCCATTCCTGAGAGGATCTATCAAGACTGAGCACCACATTGGGCTCCTTCCATTGTAGACCAGAGAGGTCAAAGAGCTGGTAAGGAAGAAAGTCTGTGCACTCTAGTGGCTTGGGGAACCCAAGAACCACCCTGCCAAGAAAATTCTATTTCAGGAGACTCATATTGAGCTCCTTCATTGTAATTCTCTGCTTTAAGACACAATAAAAGAAGGCCACCACTAAAAGCTGGACCAGATACGTAGCCCTGGAGGATAGGGTGAACTCCTCATTAATTATTGTGTTCTTGTATTTGCTTATTATATTTCTCTGTTATTTTCCATTTCCAGTGTCTGTGTATTTGCATTCTGATCATTCCATTGCCTAAATAACATAGACACACACCAGCACATGAGTCTGTAATACCTTCATTCATTAATTCTTTAATTGAGGTCACTCATAGGGTGATTTTCAGATCAAGTCGTATCAGAGCTTTAGGCTGTCAAGGTTAGACAAGCTTGTGTTGGTTTAGCTGTGAATGCTCACTAGATCAAAGCTCAAATTAGGAGAAGGAGAGTTGGTCAAAACTAATCCTGAAATTGGGAGAGTCTATCCTCGGAAGACAATGACAGAGGAAGGTTCTGTGGGGCCGGACCCTCAATTCATAGAAAGTTTCCTAGCCATAAAGTCCATGGTAGAAGAAATGTATAGGGACTTCAGAAAACATAAGGATGAAGATTCATCAGGTTCTAAAAAAGACAAAGAAGAAGATGAGTCTCACTTCCATGACCACTCCAAAGGAAAAGGGAAAGAGGAAAGCTTTCTCACACCTCCTAATAGCCCTGTGCATAACAAGAAAGCATCTTTGATCAAGTTAGATGTTAAATTTGATTTGCCTATATATGATGGAGAGCTAAATGCAAAAAAGTTGGACAATTGGATTAGACAAATTGATGTTTATTACAGAGTACAAAACATCGACTCAGACAAGAGCAAGATTCAGCTGGCAAGCCTACGCCTTGGAGGCACTGCCTTGGTTTGGTGGGAAGGAAGAACCCAAGCTAACATGAAAAGACATGGGAAGACTATCTCTATCTGGAGTGAATTTGTGTCTGCAATTAAAAAGCAATTCTATCCATTGGCCTACATGCAACAAGCCATGATGAGTTGGAAAACTCTTTGGCAGTTGAAAGGGAAAAGTGTGCAAGGGTACACTCAAGAATTTAGAAAGAGAGCATTGATTCTAGGAATCTCGTTAGACTCACCTGAAACTCTTTTGAAGTACATTGGTGGTCTACAGAGCTACATGAGGCATACCATACTCATGTTTAATCCCACTAGTATAGATGAGGTATCTGTGCAAGCTACTCATCTATAATCTAGAGGAAAGAATGGAAATCCAGAAGTTTGGGGGCCATCCCAAACCACTGCAAGCAAGAGAAAGGAGAAAAGAAAGCAGAAGTGGAAATCAAGGAAGGCTAACACTGCACAGAAAAGCAAAGCTTCATGCACTCACTGTGAAAAGGATGGGCGTGATGATGAGCATTGTTGGATTCTGCATCCAGAGATGAGACCTAAGAAGTCTGAGGGCAAGAAGAAGAAGACTGCTGCAGCTATTCAGAAAGATTTGGGGTCAGACTCGGGAGATGAAACAACCATTGCAGCCACTGGTATAAAAGGTAAGAATTTTGAAGCATCTACTAGTAATTCTGCGCAATCTATTATTGATGAAGAGCATGAGAGAAAAAGACATGAGCTTTTCCATATTCGAGTTGTTTCCAAATATCAAAATATTGATACTTTGTTTGATAGTGGCTCACAAGTAAACTTAATTTCTGAGGCAATTGTAAAGAAATTGGGATTAGCAACTACACCTCATAAGAAACCATACCCATTAGGATGGTTGAATGATAAAGCACAACTACAAGTGACTAGAGAGTGCAAACTCAAGTTTTCTTTTGGATTAGCATTTGTAGATGAGGTTGAGTTAGACATAATTCCTGTGGATATATGTGGAATTGTTTTAGGAAGTCCTTACTTGTATGATAGAAAAGCTATTTTCTATAGAGTTGAGAACAAGTATCTGCTTGTTAAAGATGGAATCGAATACTTTATAAGAGCTCATAAGCTCAAGAGGAATTATACTCTCATAAACTCAGGGCAGATGAAAAGAATGATAAATTCATGCAAACAATTCTTACTGATGGTTGTAAAGGAAAAGGAACCTGATAAAACCAATATATTTGAGGGTTGTAATGCTAAACAACAAGCTGATATAGAAAAGGTTGTTTCAGAGTATGATGTCTTGTTTCAAGAACCTAAAGGTTGCCACCCAAAAAGGAAATAGTACATCATATTATTTTGCAGCAAGATGCTCCATTGCCTAACATTGGAATGTACAGGTTGTCTACTTTAGAGAATGCTGAAATCAAGAAGCAGGTGCAAGAGTTGCTCGAGAAAGGGTTCATCAGGCCTAGCACATCACCATGCGGGTCACCAAGCATTTTGGTGAGAAAGAAAGATGGCTCGTGGAGAATGTGCATTGACTACCGAGCACTCAATAAGATAACCATCAAAAATCGTTATCCCCTTCCTCACATAGATGATCTTTTAGATCAATTGAAAGAAGTTGTTTATTTCACCAAGCTAGACTTGCACAATCGATACCACTAGGTCAAAGTTGTAGAACAAGATGCATGGAAGATTGCTTTCAAAACAAAGTAGGGATTGTATGAGTGGCTGGTTATGCCTTTTGGCTTAACTAATGCTCCTGCTACTTTCATGAGATTAATGGATGATGTAGTCAGGCCTTTTCTTGATGATTTTGTTATTGTGTATTTGGATGACATTCTGATTTTTAGTAAAACGTGGGAAGAACACTTAAAGCATGTTAAGCAGACATTAGATGTTTTGAAAAGAGAAAAGCTTCATGTTAAACTCTTAAAATGTGAATTTGGCAAAACATCTCTAAATTATTTGGGTCATATAGTAGGGGGTGGTGAATTGAAAATAGATCCCTCTAAGGTGGCAGTCATTCTAAACTGGCCTAAACCCAAGTCTGCTACAGAAGTGAGAATCTTCTTAGGAGCAGCACAATATTGGATGAAGTTCATTTCTAAATTTTCCTCAATTGCAGCTCCCTTACATGCTTTAAAGGATTGAACAAGGTGTTTTAGTGGGGAGGAAAACATCAGAAAGCCTTCGACACCTTGAAAGAAAAGATTAGTACAACACCTGTACTAGCACTGCCTAATCTGGAAAGACCATTTGAGATCCAAATAGATGCCAGTGACTATGCCATGGGAGCAGTGTTGACACATCATGGTAAACCCATATGTTATAATTCTAAGACTTTTAATCCTGTAGTAGTTAACTATCCTACATATGATAAAGAATTGTATGCATTAGTTCAGAGTGTGAAAAAGTGGAAACATTACTTAATGGGCAAAGAGATAGTAATACATATTAATCATCAACCACTTCAATATCTACACTCCCAAACTAAGTTGCAACAATCATGACACTACAAATGAATGGGTTTTCTACAACATTTTCATTTAGTCATCAGATATAAAAAGGGCATACATAACAAAGTTGCAGACTTGTTATCTAGCCCTATTATAAATGCATCCACTATACTTAAGCATAATTCTGTGTTACGTGAAAGCTACATTGAACAATATGCTCAAGATATAGACTTTAAATATGTATATGCAACTTTGAGTCAAGGCAAAAGAGTAGAAGAATTGGAATATCATGTAAAGGACTGACTCTTATACCATTGTGGGAAACTCTGCATTCCACAAACTGAGAGAGTAAAGATAATTAGGGAAGCACACACCTCTCTGATATCGGGTCACTTTGGGGTAAGTAAAATGGTTGCACAGCTGCAAAGATTTTGTTATTGGCCAAAAATGAATGAGACAGTTTCTAGATATGTAAGAGGGTGTACTATGTGTGCTAAAAGAAAGCCCAGCAATAGAAAACTAGGCTTGTACACTCCATTACCAGTACCTTCTCACCCTTGGGAAAGTGTTTCCATGGATTTTGTTGGAGGACTGCCTAAATATAGGAAAGGTCATGATTATCTATATGTTGTTGTGGATAGGTTTAGCAAAATGTGTATTTTGATACCTTGTAACAAACATATTACAGCTGAACAAGCTGCAAAACTGTTCTTTGAACATGTATGGGTTCATTTTGGATTACCCACTTCCATTGTATTTGATCGAGACACCCAATTTGTGGGGAAGTTTTGGTCAAGTTTGTGGGAACTGATGGACACCAAATTGAAGAAAAGCACAACTTTTCATCCACAAACTGATGGCCAGACAGAAGTAGTTAACAGGACAGTGATCCAGTTACTCAGAGGATATTGCAGCAAACATCCTAAGCTTTGGGATGAACATTTGTGTTATGTGCAGCATGCTTACAACAGAGCAAAACATTCTTCCACACAAAGATCTCCTTTTGAGACCTATTTTGGTTTCACACCAAGGTCTCCTTTGGATTTTTTCTTTGGTAAAGATACCACAGTTAATGGACACAGTGATGTAGACAAGACAACTAGGTTCATTGAACAGATCCAGGAGATCCACCAGGCAGTACAGGAACAGCTGGAAAAGAGCCAAGCCAAATACAAGGCTAGGCATGACAAGCATCGAATGGAGCATAGTTTTCAAGTTGGTGACCAGGTCTGGCTATATATCAGCAAGGACAGGATGCAAGGGGAAGGTAAAAGGCTAAAGCCTATCAGGTATGGACCCTTCAAGATACTTGAGAAGATTGGTGAAAATGCTTTTCGCCTTGATCTACCAGCTTACATGCACATATACTCAGTCATAAATGCAGATTTCTTGAGATTGTTTGAACCTTCTCTAATTGAGGATCCTGAAGAGCAGAGTCAGTTGCTTTCTATTGATGATCTACTACCTAAATATCTTAATGAATTGGAGGAAGACATGGTTCTGGACAGGAAGGTGAGGACGACGTGCAGAGGAGATGTTGAGTACCTCAGAGTAGGGCTCAAGGGTTCAAAGCCGAGTAGTGCAAAGTGGATAGAGATTGGACAAGTGAGAAAATTGTATCCTCACTTAGTTGATGCTTGAAAACCAACTTTTGGTGGTCCAAAAGCTTTTTCAGTGGGAAGGCCGTGATCCGAATTGGATCCATGAAGAAAAATCAGAGAACCATGACTGTATCAAATCAGGACAAAACTTCGAATTCAAAGAGCATGAAGCGATCAGAAACACCTCTGAACAGTGGCAGTTGGTAGCCAACATGGAACAATGAGGACCTCGGTCAAAGCACACTGACCGAGGCCCATGGAGACTATGCAGGAGGCGAAACTAGCCCCTGGGAAGCCCGGATCGGGAAATAGAAGCAATTTTTGATGCGCGATTAGCACTTATCACACATCACTGGGAAAAACCCCTCGAGAAGGAGAGGCCCCGAGCGCTCGATCGCATGGGAGCCGGGAAAACCGTGGGGAAAAGGCTAAAGGCTAAAGGCGGGACCCGTGCTCCAAAACTGCCAGTATTTATCAGGGGCACCCTTGGGCGGTAAGCAGATATGGCGAAAAAGGAGCGATTCCACTCAGCACCTAACACGTGGCAAGTGGAGGAGAGAGAAAAGCACTGCTGATCATGTGCCAACGGTCGAGCAAATCAACCGCGTGAAATGAGCGAATGGCATCGGATCTGGGGGCTCCAGATCTAATGGTTGAGAATGCGCCCGATGGAGAAACTGGAACTGACAGGGGATTAAGCCGCGATCTATAAGAATTTGAGGTCCGATTTAACCGCCAAGGTGGTAGATGGCTCATTCCAAGACGTAATCGAAGAATCGAACCAACAGGGAGGAGCTGGACAGTTTGTAGGAGGACAAGTGGCCACTCCCTGTGAGCCTGATGATGACGCCGAGACAGGGAACTCCAAGCGAAGCTGCAGTAGGTGATCCAACGGAGGCGGAAGGGGAATCGAACAGCCATGAGGTCAAATGGCTTTAAATCCATGAACAGAAAGATAGAGGACACCGAAGACTGAAGACACCGAGAGGAAGAATAGAGAAAAGAAGGAAACAAAGCGAGAGAAGCGAAGAAGACAGTGAAGAAAAAAGCAGAAAGACAGAGGGCCGAGCTGACCACAGGCAGCATCGAGCACCAAAGAGCTTGAGAGGTTCAAGTCATTCCCGAGAGGATCTGTCAGGACTGAGCACCACATTGGGCTCCTTCCATTGTAGACCAGAGAGGTCAAAGAGCTGGTAAGGAACAGAGTTTGTGCACTCTAGTGGCTTGGGAAATCCAAGAACCACCCTGCCAAGCAAATTCTATTTCAGGAGACTCATATTGAGCTCCTTCATTGTAATTCTCTTCTTTAAGACACAATAAAAGAAGGCCACCACTGAAAGCTGGACCGAAGACGTGGCCCTGGAGGATAGGGTGAACTCCTTATTAATTGTTGTGTTCTTGTATTTGCTTACTGTATTTCTCTGTTGTTTTCCATTTCCAGTGTCTGTGTATTTGCAATCTAATCGATGGATTGCCTAAATAACATAAACACACACCAGCACATGAGTCTGTAATACCTTCATTCATTAATTCTTTAACTGAGGTCACTCATAGGGTGATTTTCATATCAACAACTTTAAGGAGGTTGGGGATATAAAATCAATTTATTTATCACTCGATTCAAACCTCTTTTATAAGGCCATAATTGTGTTTCATTCCTCAATATATTTTTGATGATATAAATTTTATCAAATTCTAAGTTTGAATTACCAAACTATGGTCCTTTGAATATTTCATACTTGATGTCACATCAACATGATTGTATGAATGACACATGGTTTATTAAATGGTACACTAGGTCCATATGTCACCCTAAATATGGTGTGAAGTCAACACCAAGGACACTCAACCATCTCATCCACTAGCTCTAAATATATTGATTTATGTTTGATGATGTAAATGTGTTTTAAATTAAACTTTAATTTGTTACTTCATTGTTTATTTATCAAAAATGCTGAAATTGGAAATTGTTATTTTTCTTCAACCTACCATAGGGGAATCTATACCAATGATAAAATAATAGGTTGTTTGTTAACAAAAAACCAAAATTTCAAATTAATTGTGTGCAAAGTCTAAGATTTGTTAGTTTAGAGTGAAAACTAGCTGAGAATTTACCAATAAAAGTAAACTTTATTCTAGGCTTCATGAAAAAAAACAAAATAACTAGAAATTAAATATCATTCAGACAAGGATGTGTCCACTTCTATTCATTGAGATTCTTCTTTTTAGGGAAGAGTATTTCTCAAGCCTAGAGCTGAACCAAATTCTATTCAAGCAAGATGACCCTTGATGTCCATCAACATCAACTTCAGAGTGTCCCGTTTGTTCAATATTTGTTTCTCTCCTACCAATGGTCAAGTAACACATTTTCTAGTAGCATATTTAGATGCCAATACAGATCCATAGTGTGAAGACAATTATTTTTTTCTTTGAATGTTCCCTGGGTCTGTAATATGCGCAGAAGTGTTATTAAAAACCTCACATCATAAATTTGTTGATGGTCATTGTTGAAAATGGCAACAAGAAATGATAAAAATAGAAATGCTAAAAACAACATTGCTACAAATAGCAGTTCGGGTACCAGTGTTGGACATAGCAACAAGGAATGAAAAATGGAAGTGCTAAAAATAACATTGTTATAAATAGCATTTCGGGATGGATTCCAATTTTAATTAGTCCCTGAATTAAAATTCGGATTTGATCTTAGCAACTGTTTGAAAAATAATTAATTAATTCATCTTGAGTTAATTAGTTGAAGAAAATCAAACATGAAGTCTATGTGAAGACATGCAATAGTTATCCCTTTGATTGAGGAAGTTATCCTTTAATTAAGGAGATAAGGATGAGTTATATTTGAGTTGTAATTAGTTATCTCAGTTAACTGAGTTAGGTCCAGTTAAATTAGTTCCAAACAGTTTGAGGAACTAATTGTGAGTTCAGTCAGTTAATGCATGCATGCATGCAAGTAGTGTTCTCCAGATAACTAAATATTCTCTTATAAATAACTCATGCATGTCAGTCCAAAGAAAGACCCAGTTGATATTAAAGAAAGGGACAGTGTACTATCGATTGGAGGAATTTTCCTATAAAGCAAACTCATCCATGCAGAAGGAATTATCTCCTTTAGGCTTTGTGCAGTTATTTCAGAGGTCAGAGCAGTGTGTGAGTGGTTATTACACACAGGTGGAAACTTGAGGACCAAGGAGAAACTACGCAAGGAAATAGGAGGCTTGGAGGGCAAAGGAGAAGGTTTGTGAGAAGCCTTTGACTGTCTATGAGCAGCAGAGGGATTGTACTAAGAGCTGGATAGCTTGTGAGCTAAAGCTTTGTGTAATATGAACACATTTCCACTTGTATGATAATATAGAGATTGGGGTTTTAGGCTAAGGCTTTCCCAAAGTATTCTTCTGTGTTATTATTGGAAATAATACTGAGAGGGGGGGTGAATCAGTATTCGCAAGTCAATAATTTTTCATTTCCATAGTCAGATTTATATACGCTACTTCAATTAATGGAACTCGTGTGTACACGCAACTGTGTTTAAGGCAACTAGCGTATATCCAGTAAACTTATGATTCAGCTAATTCATCATATGTTGATCTTTAATCAGTGCATCAGAGCTTCATTAACCATATAAACAGTAACCAGGTGCAGTAAAATAGAACAGACCATCACACATAAGAAACACACATGAACACCAAGATATAAGGTGGAAACCCAATGTGGGTGAAGACCACCTGCTGTAATCATCTATGTCTTCTTTTAATAATAATAGAATTCTATTTACAATTTTTGTACTGGTGCAGTCTTATACCAATACGGAGGCTTCTACCTGCGGAAGGCAACAACCTTCTCTCGTTCTCCAGCTTCTACTGGAAGGGAGCTACAACCCCCTAGCTCTTGTACTAGTTGATATGTTTACTAGTACGTAGGTGCCAGCCTACAGAAGGCTACAACCTTCTCTTTTCTTCCAGGGACCATGTTTCATAAATTTTCAGACCGGATCCATCAACAACATCAATCTTCAAATATATCTGCATCAACCAATCTCCTTTTTGAACCAACCACAACCGAATCAATCAATCACTCCTTCAATTTGATAATTCAGAATGCTATCACCAGAATACAGTAACCAGAACACTGTAACAGAAAACAGAAGCAACTAAAACATATTTTATAAGGTATACACTACTTGCATGTGTCAAACCTGTGTGCATACACACTTTCCTCAAGGCGAACCAGCGTATAGATCTGCAAATCAAATTTGTGATGTATACGCTAATTTGATATATAGAACTAGCGTGTATACACTCTTTTTCTAAAGTGAACCTGCGTACAAATCTGTAAATAATGATTTAAACATTACAACTATTATAGACTTCAGTCATACCGAGATCGTCATATTTATATACTACAAAATGCACCAGTTATTCAGATAAATGATTAAACCACATAAAGATAATTTACTTCAAGCCTTGAGATCCTGATACATCATTAGATCTTATCCTTCATCAAATGCTAAGGTTCATCCTTGGTTTAGATCAAGCACAACACCATAAGCCAATAACCTGCATATTAGATCTCACACTTCATCAGATATTCAATATTTTCACAACTTGGCCTAATGATCTTCTCCTCATTTTATAGTCTTAGGCCTTTCTCAATACCATGGACCAAAACCACTTAGGACCAATACCTTGGACCAAATACCGGGGGTCAATACCTCAGACCAGATACCTTGGACCAATACAGTGGATCAAAATACCATGGACCAAATACTTTGGACAAAAAATTTAGTTTTCCAAGGTATACACGCTTTTCCTTCTGTGAAAGTGCGTGTGTAGGTATATGCGGCTTGTATACAGTGAACCTACTTGTATACGCAGCTTGGTCAATGGTGAACCTGCATATACCTCTTTTTCTTCATCCTGTGAAAACTAATATGTAATTCTTTGTTGTTTACCTACTATACTTTCATCTGAGTGAGTTGCCTTCTGAACTGATTCCTTGAAGCTGCCCTGCATTTCATCACATTTGTAAACACTACTGTCATGCATTCTGTCACATTTGATATCTCTTCTGTAGATTCATCTAGTTACCATATACAGGTGAGTTGTTCTGCTACAAGTGGGTTTCCATCAAGTACAACACATACATCATAATGCCAACAATCTCCCCCTTTGGCCTTGATGGCAACAACCACACTAAGTCACTCTCCGCCTTTGACATCAAGGGAAAAGGGTCATGGTCCCCCTGAGTGCATGTTGAATTCTCTAATATGCTGAAGTGTGTTGATTTATCTCCCATGATCGAGTCCATGCACCCCCTGAGCATAAGAAAAGTCTGCAAAAAGATGTTCTAAAAGAAGAACATGACTCTATACATACATCAGAAATGACCTTCCTATCACCAATGACTCATACATACATCCATCTCCCAACCAAGTGGGGATATACCAAATTTGACTCATCCACCCAACCAAGTGGGGATATATCAATTGTTTATACATGTAAGAAACATTACATCATCCATCCCATGCATAGTGGGGTTACAAATTAGGTCTTTCCATGACCGTTACATTAAAAGATATACATGACATATATAACAGAGACAAAATATCTTAAACAAGACTATGATAGTCATCAACAACTATCATATGATCTGCACCACCAATAACATCTATCAACAGCATCCAGACCAACAACTTGTATATGTCCATCATTAGTTCAAGATAGCATCAACCATGTTCTCCCCCTGAACCAGTTCCACCTGTTCACTGTCAGATCTGATCATTGCATATGTCAGCAAGAGATATCAAAGCATCATCATGAATCAGATATACATCAAGTTATCAACAACTTTATGAGGACCAATATATTTCCACATGTTATCATCAAACATATTAGATAATTGACAGAACCATAGCAAACCCCTTTTTCCTGAGTCTGGTCTACTGCTTTTCTTAAAACCAACATATATGTGACTGTTCCCACAGAAACTCGCGTATAACCACCTTTCTCTGAAAAATAGGATTTAATAGCAGGAAGATGTAGAAACTATTCCCATATTTTGTCTGAGATATTCAAATGTCTCTCTGGGCAGTGGTTTAGTGAATATATCAGCAACCTGTTCTTTGGAGGGAACATACTCCAATTTGACCTTTTGTTCAAGCACTTGTTCACGTAGGAAATGATATTTAATGGGTATGTGCTTGGTCTTGGAGTGCATGACTGGATTCTTTGAAATACTGATGGCACTCGTATTATCACATAGAATGGAGATGGGTGGAGTACATCTGATCTGAATGTCTTGCAAGGTTTGCATCATCCAAAGTACTTGTGTGCAGCCAGATGCACCAACCACGTATTCTGCTTCAGCTATAGATAATGCAATTCAGCTTTGTTTCTTGCTGAACCAAGACACTAACCTAGAACCCATATAGAATGCACCACCACGAGTGCTTTCTTTGTCATCAACACTTCTTGCCCAATCTGCATATCTATATGCATGAAGTGTAAGATCTGTATCTCTAGGATACCATAAGCCAAAGTTCTGTGTTCCTTGAAGATATTTGAAAATTATTTTGACTTCTTGAAGGTGTGATTCCTTTGGATTTGCTTGGAATCTTCCAACTATTCCCACTGCATGCACGATGTCTGGTCGGGTCCCTGTTAGATAAAGCATGCTACCAATCATGGATCTGTAAGTTGGTTGATGTACTACTGCTGATTCATCATTTGAGCTAAGACTGCATCCTATTACCATTGGAGTACATACTGCGTTAGAATCTTCCATGCCGTACTTTTTCAGGATCTATTTGAGATATTTGGTTTGTGAGAGAAAAATGCCATATTTATTTTGTTGAACTTGTAGACCAAGAAAATAGGTAAGCTCACCAAGCAAGGACATTTCAAATTCTTGTTGCATTACTAAAGCAAAATTATGACTCATGGATTCTTCGTTGCTACCAAAAATGATATCATCAACATACACAACAATTATTAGCAATTTACCAGTGTCCATCTTTGTCTATAGATTTCTATCTGTTGACCTTCTTTGAAAAACCCTGTTGGTGGAGATATTTGTCAAGACAGTAATACCATGCCCTTGGAGCCTATTTTAGACCATAGAGAGCTTTTCTGAGTTTGCATACAAATTGTGCATCATTTCCAAGAATGAATCCTTCTGGTTGTTCGATATAGACTTCTTCTTCTAAGTCTCCATTAAGAAAGGAAAATTTTACATCCATTTGGTATACTTTGAATTTCTGAAAACTAGAAAGAGCAAGAAACATTCTTATGGCTTCAAGTCTTTGAATTTCTGAAAACTAGAAAGAGCAAGAAACATTCTTATGGCTTCAAGTCTAGCAACAGGTGCAAAAGTTTCTTCAAAATCTATACCTTCTTGTTGAGCATATCCTTTACAAACAAGTCTAGCCTTGTCTCTAATAACTTCTCCATTTTTGTTCAGCTTGTTTTTGAATATCCATTTAGTTCCTATGATATTCTTATCATGAGATCTAGGAACTAATTCCCAAGTATTATTCTTTTCGATTTGCTCAAGTTCTTCATTCATGGCCTTGACCCAACATTCATCTCTGCATGCTTCATTTACATTTTGAGGTTTAGTGGAAGATAGTAATGCTAGATAGCTTGAAGCTTTGGCAATGGTTCTTCTAGTCTGCACACCTGCCCCTTTTTCCCCTAAAATTTGAGTTTTTGGATGATTTTTCTGAACATAGCTGGACGGAGTATTTTTTTCTATCATTATCTCTTCTTCTGGTGCTTCATTGGTTTCTTCTTCAGAATCAATGTGATTTGATGTGGGAAAATGATCCTCAACTTCTTCATTGTCATAATCTTCAGTTTTTATCTGTTTTGGATTTTTACATGCTTCATCAACCACAACATCAATACTTTCAATAATTTTCCCAAGTCTTTTATTGTAACATTTATATCCTTTACTTGGGGAAGAGTAGCCAAGCAGAATACCTTCATCTACTCTCGGTTCAAACTTACCAAGTTTTTCATTAGTCCTTTTTATGTAACATTTGCTTCCAAAAACTTTGAAGTATTTTACAGTAGGAGTCTTACGATACCAAAGTTCATGTGGACTTTGAGTGCTGTTCACCCAAACATTTGCTTGGTTGAGAATAGTGACGGCGAAGAATGCAGCTTCACCCCAGAAGGTTGCAGGAGTTCCAGATTCATATAGCATATCACGAGCCATTTGTTGAACAATTCTGTTCATCCTTTCTACCACTCCATTTTGTTGAGGAGTCCTTGCGGTGGAGAACTGCCTTTTTATTCCATGTTGTTCACAAAAGTCAGAGAATTCATCCGAGGTAAATTTCCCTCCTCGATCAAATCTGAGGCATTTCATTTTGCGATCTGATTCATTTTCAACCAAAGCTTTGAAGACTTTGAACTTTTCAAATGCTTCATCTTTATGCTTTAGAAGACCTATCCAACACATTTTGGAAAAATCATCAATGAATAATATAAAGTATTCTTCTCCACGAGGTGACTTTTTCCTTGATGGTCCACATAAATCAGTATGAACAAGTTCAAGAGGCTTACTAGATGACCCTTCCTTTTCGATTAAGTGAGATCTGGTTTGCTTACCGAATTGACATGATTTGCATATAGTATTTTCAGGAATGTTGATATCTGGAAGATCACGAACAGCCTAGAATCTGCATGATTTTCTTATTTGAGAAAATCTTAGATGTCCCAATCTTCTGTGCCATAGCCAGTTTTCATCATTTTTGCTTAGATAGCACTGTTTTTGTCCTCCCTTGAGTATGTATAGGTTGTTTGGAGTTCTTGTCCCTTTGATCATGGTTTCTCCTATATCAAGCTCACGAACAACACATCCATTTGATCGAAACACTACTTCATTTCCTTGATCACACATTTGACTCACACTCAATAGTTTATGCTTTAAGCCATCAACATACATAACATTCCAAGCTTTAACTTTTTATTTCAAGGAAACAGAGCCTTTACCTTTTA
Organism: Pinus tabuliformis; assembly: GCA_031772625.1. Lineage (NCBI taxonomy): Eukaryota > Viridiplantae > Streptophyta > Pinopsida > Pinales > Pinaceae > Pinus > Pinus tabuliformis. Next base: position 506,824,025 of record CM062812.1, read on the forward strand.
TGACAGCAGGAGTGTCGTTTCCAAATGAGACACTCTTTTCTTTTTTTAAGGCATTATATGAGTGTAGTTTTTCTTTGTCACCTCTCATGTGTTTTGAGCATCCACTGTCAATGTACCACTGATTTTCTTGTCCTTTTGCATACAAGGCTATACCACATCTTTCTCTTTGCAGTTCTTTCTTTCTCCATATTTTGGGATTTAATGGAGTTTGCTTCTTTTGAGCTATTTGCCGAAATTTATTCCTGCATTCAAGATTATTCATGGCCAAAGTTTTTACAGATTGAGCATTCTATTTCATTTTCAAGAAGAGAAAAGTTATTATAGGAACTTTTCTTGATCCCTGTCACATTCCTTTGATTTCGAGCTTCTCTAGTCATGATAGTTTTGTAAGAAACACATTGAGCAGCTTTGTGTCCAAAATTATGACATGAGAAACATTGACCATTAAATAAGTTCCTGCGATTATCAAACCTACTGACCTGTTGATTGTAGTTTTTATTGATATTTATCTTTGAAGCAAATTGAGTACGATTTACCTGAGTCTGATTTTGGCTTCTGTTCATCCTTGAAGTAAACTGAGCCTGATTCACCTAGTGATCTGCTTTATGCCTTTGCTGACGGTTGCGAAACTGTTCACTGCTCTTTGTTGCATCAAGATAGCTTTTAGTGGAGGTTGACGGCTTCTATGATTGAGATGTTTCTTCAGTATATCCAGAACCTGTCTTTATCACAAGAGAGCGCTGCACTTTGATAATTTCATTTAAGGTTTTTGATCCTTTAGAAAATCTAATATTGAGAACTTATGTTTTCTCAAGATCCTTTCTTAGACCCACAATTTCACATTCTAGCTTTTCATTGTGTTTTTCTCTTTCAACAAGTTGGTATGTCAAGGTATCTATAATCATATTCTTTTCTTCTAAATAGATTTTGAGTTTAGATATTTCTTCATAAAGATCATCTTCATCTAAAGCATCCAAAAAATCATCATCTTCATAAGCCATCAGAAGTCTATAGTTATTACTATTTTCATCTTCATCACTATTTGATAAACAATCACTATCTTCATGAGTATAGTAGCTCTTTTCACTTACACTTTGGTTTCTATTCCATTTTGCATATTCCTTCCCTTTATCATATTTATCTTTATGAGGACATTTGGCAGCATAATGACTGACTCTACCACAGGCAAAACATTTGAAAGGTAGTTTACCTCTGAATCTTCTGGAACCCCGTTGAAGCTTCTTGACAAAGTTTGCTTCCTCTTCTTCTTCTGAAATATGTCCTGATTCATTGAGTTCTTCTTTTCCTTTTGTTGAAGCTTTAAATGCGGCTTCTCTCATATTTGATGGACCTACTTTTATCATCTCAAAGGCAGTTAAGATTCCGTGAAGTTGTGTCATAGTAATAGTCTATAGATCTTGCTTTTCTTCAATGGAAGATACTTTTGATTCAAATTTAGCAGATAAGGATCTTAAAACTTTTTTAACTAAGGTAACTTCCTTTATCTCTTCACCCAGATTCTTCATGCAATTAACAATCTCATCTATACGTAAGAAGTAACTAGCTATACTTTCATCATTGTGCATCTTGAGAGTTTCATATTGAATTATGAGAGTTTGCAGTTTAGCACGTTTTACCTAAGAGTCTCCTTCGTAGCTTAGAACGATTTTGTCCCATATTTATTTGGCTGATTTGAGATGCATAACTTTGACAAACTCTAATTGTGACAGACTTCCCAATAATGTATTGATAGCCTTGGCATTGGTTTCATATTGCTTTTTACCTGCTGTATCTGTAGGAATTGCTTATGGAAATGTATATCCTCCTTCAACAATTTCCCAGACATATGTTCCAAGAGATTGAAGATAGGTTTTGGTTCTTACCTTCCAATAAACAAAGTTGCTCCCATCAAAGATTTGCGGTTTGATGGATCCCCCGCTTTCTTGATTACTTGTGATGATGGATCTTCCTTCAAGCGATCAAGCTTCTTCTGAAGGACCTGATCTGATACCAATTGTTGGAAATAATACTGAGAGGGGGGGTGAATCAATATTAGCAAGTCAATAATTTTTCATTTCCATAATTAGATTTATATACGCTACTTTAGTTAATGGAACTCGCATGTACACGCAACTGTGTTTAAGGCAACTAGAGTATATCTAGTAAACTTATGATTCAGTTAATTCATCATATGTTGATCTTTAATCAATGCATCAGAACTTCATTAACCATATAAACAGTAACCAGGTGCAGTAAAATAGAATAGACCATCACACATAAGAAACACACATGAACACCAAGATATAAGGTGGAAACCCAATGTGGGTGAAAACCACCTGCTGCAATCGTCTCTGTCTTCTTTTAATAATAAGAGAATTTTGTTTACAAGTTTTGTACCGGTGCAGTCTTATACCAGTATGCAGGCTTCTACCTGCAAAAGGCTACAACCTTCTCTTGTTCTCCAACTTCTACTAGAAGGGAGCTACAACCCCCTATCTCTTGTACTAGCTGATATGTTTACTAGTACGTAGGTGCCAGCCTATAGAAGGCTACAACCTTCTCTCTTCTTCCAGGGACCACGTTTCATAAATTTTCAGACTGGATCCATCAACAACGTCAATCCTCAAATATATCTGCATCAACCAATCTCATTTTTGAACCAACACAGCCAAATCAATCAATCACTCTTTCAATTTGATCATTCAAAATGCTGTCACTAGAATACAATAACTAGAACCCAAGCCAGAACCCAGAACACTGCAATAGTAAACAGAAGCAACTAAAACATATTTTATAAGGTATACACTACTTTCATGTGTCGAACCTGATTGCATGCATGCTTTCCTCAAGGCGAACCAGCGTATAGATCTGCAAATCAAATTTGTGATGTATAAGCTGATTTGATATACAAAACCAATGTGTATATGCTCTTTTTCTAAAGCGAACCTGCATACAGATCTGTAAATGATGATTTAAACATTACAACTATTCCAGACTTCAATCATACCTAGATCATCATATTTATAGACTACAACATGCGCCAATTATTCAAATAAATGATCAAACCGCATAAAGATAATTTACTTCAAGCCTTGAGACCCTGATACATCATTAGATCTTATCCTTCATCAAACACTAAGATTCATCCTTGGTTCAAATCAAGCATAGCACCATAAGCCATTAACCTGCATATTAGATCTCACACTTCATTAGATATTCGATACTTGCACACCTTGGCCTAATGATCTTCTCCTCCTTTTATAGTCTTAGGCCTTTCTCAATACCATGGACCAAAACCACTTAGGACCAATACCTTCGACCAAATACATAGGGTCAATACCTTGGACTAGATACCTTGTCCCAATACCATGGACCAAATACTTCGAACCAAAAATTTAGTTTTCTATGGTATACGTGCTTTTCCTTCTGTGAAAGTGTGTGTGTACATATACACGGCTTGTATATAGTGAACCTGCATGTATACATAGCTTGGTCAATGTTGAACCTGCGTATACCTCTTTTTCTTCATTCTGTGAAGGCTAACCTATAATTATTTTTTGTTTACCTGCTATACTTTCATCTGAGTGAGTTGCCTTCTAAACTGATTCCTTGAAGCTGCCCTGCATTTCATCACATCTATAAACACTACTCTCAGGCATTCTATCACATCTGATATCTCTTCTGTAGATTCATCTAGTTACCATATACAGGTGAGTTGTTCTGCTACAAGTGGGTTGCCATCAAGTACAACACATACATCATAATGCCAACAATTTTGTGTGATTGATTTCTCATTCTCAGTTATATGTGTTCTATTTGATCTTGCTCAAAATCGATTAAGCTTCTGCAATGTTTGTTGTAGAAGTAGATCTTGTATTTTTCTATAGTATATTGCATAATCTGTTGATCTACAGTGGGAATTTCTACAGTCATGTTTGTTGGGAGCTAAACTTTCATGTTTTTACTTGCCTTTTTATCCTATTTTCCTTCACATTTGCACTCCTAACTAGTCATTTCATATCCTAAATCATGTAGGTGTACCTCTAATCATGTCTTTATGAATTAATTAATCATCGAAGCATAGTCTAGGGGATTATGACCAAAGTGCTTGCTAAACTTCATCTCATGTGCAGATTTCCAAGTCAAATGGCTAAGTTTAAACATCGAACTGGCAAAGCTATTATTGAACTACAGCTGTAATGGAAAAATTGATCTAGACTTACTCTTTCTATATTTTGTATTCAGTTTTGGGCTTATTACAACCTTTATGTAAATCGCAGGCAACAGTTACCTTGATCTCAGGAACTGTTTTTGTATAAGAAAGGATAGAGAGTTTGAAACAGGGGGTTGGAGACAAGAGAGTTGAGCTTTGTAACAAAGACTTTTACATTAATGAAATTATAGCTTTCTAATATTTCTCTTAGTTCGTGAGTTCATCACATCCCTAATTAGGGAGTTGAGCCCACTCTCCTAATCAACTGTTGTTGAGATAGTGTGTGGCTAGTTTCTTTTCCATGTATGTATTTCTTTCCCTCGCTATGATGCTTTGATGTAAATGCTATCAATCAAATTGTTGTTACAGTTGATTACTGTTGTCATTCCTATTTACTGTTACAGAATGGTTATTGTTGCCATTTCCATTTTTGGTTACTATTTTTTATCATTTGTTGATGAATTCTCAGTCAATTTTGGGTTGTACAATTGTTACATGCATATATTTTGCGTGTTAGCCTTGAAATAACCACTAGATCCTAGATTGATAATTAATGTGGGAAATGGTTGAATAGTTTTATTCACACTTGGACACCAACATTTTGGAATCATTGTCGGGGAGGCTATCAAAGGTAAAAGATCACAAATGCATTGGTTGTTGGATCAATCTTGTGTCCTAGGAGATAAGTTTTCTTACAATGCTCTAGGTTTTGAGCTATACTGTTTTTGGTTTTTCTGTATTTATTTCGATTGACTGCATAGGGGCCTCTCTCTCGCCTCGGGGAAGGAAGTTTTCTTACCTTACTCCAGGACCTGAGCTTAATATATCTTTGCTTATTTTTCTTTTCATTTTCTTTTCTCTTAAAACCTTTCTCTAGTCTTGGGGAGGGAAGTTTTCTTACCCTGCTCCAGGTCTTGAGTCTAGAATTTTCTTGATTGGTTTTTTTTAGAATCACTCTCTCGCATGGGGAAGGAAGCTTTCTTACCTTACTCCAAGCCCTGAGCTTACAGTTTTCTTTATTTTTTTCTTTTGTTTTGTTTCCTGTTCCAAACCATTCTCTCACCCTAGGAAGGGAAGTTCTCTTACCCTTCTTCAGGCCCTAAGCTGTGAAAACTTGTAATGATTTAATTGCATGAATAAAGATCTGAATAAAAGGGGTAGAGGAGTGTTGGGTTATGTCATATTCTTTCCACGACTAGCCCATGTAGTTAACCGGGGGGTTAGAGGGGGGGCGGAGCCCCCATTCGTTGCGCCGATTTCCTTTGATCACTGTTGTTTTGATATAAGCCCATCAATGCTTTCCATATAGCATACAGAGTTTCCTTTCTATGGAGACTTGAGACAATGTGGTCTCAAACTCCCTCAAGGATTATCCACCTTGCCTTTGCCACACACTTCTTCCATTCAGCCAGATTTTGTGCATCCGATGTTTTTTTCATAGGAATGTCTTGATCAATGAATTCCATCAAGACATTATCCTCCACCATAGCCTCCATTGTGCCCCTCCAGGCTATAAAATTTGAGTTTCCTTCCAAGGAGTACTCGAGCCGCAAATCGTAGAATGCCATCTATCGATCCTGAAGTATGTATTGGAAATTTGGATTTCACCTATAAACCAAAACTCAAAACTTCGAAATATCCTCTAGTATATTGAATTAATCTCTAATACCATGTAGAATTTCTTGTAGATTCACAATCTCATTCAATTTACTAAAGAACAAAACAAGAATCTACTTCTACTTTCAACTAGCGAAAGCCAATAGATCGATGAAAACAATATGAACAAGAAGAAGACAAATCAATGGCACATAACACAATAAGTTTTTCTGGGGAAATCCAATGCTCAAAACCCCACCTATATGTACTGCATTAATCATAAATATGAGTGAAGATACAAATCTTTTTCTCACAAGAACAATTCTACACAAGTATTCTCAACTCTATACCTCACAAGCCCACTCTTAGCCAACACTTAGCGAATTTCCAATGCCTACCAAGCCCCTATTTCCTTGCGTAATTCCTAGGATGAATAGTTTGCATTTAAAGGGAATTCATGCTTCCAAATTTGTGCAATCCTAATTAGGCCCTCTTCTTGATTGCATGTATGATATTTACAACTCGGAAAATCATACAAATGATAGTACATTGTCCCTGCACTCTAGTCTCAACAGGGTCTTTCTTAGAACTGACATGCGTGAGTTTCTAATGAGTGAATCTTCATTTATCTGGAGTAGCACTTGTGGGTGCACCAGTGCACGAACTAACTGCTAATCCTCTACTAGTTCAACAAATAATTAGAACTAGTTTAAATCACTATAAATCATTAAATTGAGCTATCTAATTACAACTCAATCTAAACTCATACTAGACCCCTAAAATTTAGGGAGAATGCTTACATAACTTCCAAAAGACTTCCAACTTGAAATTCCTAAGCTAATTAAGTTAATTAAAATTAATTAACTATTTACAAGTTTCTATGAGAATAGAATTCAATTTTAATTCATAGTTTAATTCAAGGACAAATTAAACTGGAATTTCTTCTTTCCATTTCTCCACAAATCGAACCTCTTATATCTCCATGTTCTCCTCCTTCTTGATTATTTCATGCTCAATGTATAATCATAGTATAGGTGGGGAGAAATAGCCTTTCCATATTAAACAACCTTAGGTAAGAGGAACAAAACATGTGCAACCAACTGAAGATGAAGGAGCCCTAAGTGGTGCTCAAAAATGAGTTGACAAATTTCATGTTAAAATTACTAGTGAGAAATATCTTTACTAAGAGAAACATAAAAATAAAAAACAACACAACACAAGCCATAAACATAATGCACATAATGTTTGTCCTGGAAAAATCCTAATCCAGGGGGAAAACTAGAAAATAATGATTATATTAGTTTATTGGCCAAAACCCATCCAAAATAGCCAAGTTAGACTTCAACGTTAAGTTAGCCAAGCAAATCCCTACACTACTGGCCCTTTCGACATCAATCCGTGGAGTGCGGACTGAAGTCTCACCTGAAGCAGTATGGGGGGATGCTAGAACCAATTTTCCACACCTAGAGATGGTTATGATGTCCATCTGTACCCTTTTTCTGCCTTCATGAAAATCGATAAGCCCTCGAGGCTTATCAATATAAATTCCTCTTACCAACCTCTAGACCTTCGCGAAGGTCTACGACTTTCTTTTTCTAACCTTAAACAGGCGAATCAACCACTTACATGCCTCTCTAATCACTCCTAAGTTTGTTATTATCCAGATCGGCTTAAGTGTCTGATATCTTTAGCATGCATTAAGATATTATTCGCGTAAGCAGATATTATTACTTGCATTCATATAACAATGTAAAACATACAGATTCGCGCATTAATAAAGCATTAAATCATAAACGCAGTATTCATCGTAACGTAATCACATTCATTCACAACAGAAGTAAATAGATCAAACACAGGTATTTCCAAAGTAATCTTCTTTATTAATGCTTCAGATCTTCTTACAGACTCAAACTACCCTGCACACTCAGCTCCAGCGGTCCGTGCACACAGCTATGGACTCTACTCTAGGCCTGTACACACACAGCAATAGAGCCTCTCTTCTACTCTAAGACCCTTCACTCTTCATCTAATGACCTATTACATTCATCTTTGTCAATGACTAAAATGAACTAAAAACTATTGTAGACTCTTCTAAGACTCTCCTTTTTATACAATCCCATGGTCTGCGGACCATGGGTAGATCTTCTAAAGCTGACACAACTTACATAAATAGAAGGGTAAAACCCTTTATGAAACTTTACATCTACGCGCTCCATGACCACAAATTGCAGAGACTTTACACTTTACATACAAAAAATTAGGCTTTCAACCCCAAAAATTGGGCTTTTAGCCCCAAAATTAACCTTAGGAAACCCTATCCCAATAGGCCCCCAACACAAATATCGTGACTCACCCTCAAATCACTCTGTTGGCATGGATATCTTACTACAAAGACCTCCCAAATCCACTTGCACCACTGCAACTTCAGCTGTGCACTGCGCAGCTTCCTACTTGACCTACTCCACCAGCTACTCCATTGCTAGTCCTACACTATTTGCCTGGATCTTCTGTTGTGTTATCTGTAGGCTAGCCAATTCTCCCCCATGGTGGCAGAGATCGCATAGGCTTCATCCAGCCAAGGCCCCAGTCTGTCCTTGAAGAGTGCCTCTTTCCGATGTGCTGCTTCTATCTGTTCTTTCAATCACTTTGCCTCCTGCAGCTTTGTCAATATCCGCGTGATAGTGATGGTACATGCCATCACTCTTGCTTCATCATACTGTTTTTGTAATTCCCTTGCCTCAGTATTTAACCTCTGTAGGTTGGGATCTTCGTGCAGACTTGTAAGTACCTCCATCAATTCCTTGAAGAGCGTAATGTATTCCACCACCGCAACATCCACTGCAGTGACGACATCCTTGATAGTTTCTTTGCATTGTTCCCTGACCTCTGGTGGAGTTGAAGGTTGTGACTTCAACTCAAGCTCTGTGATTTTTAGGTTCATATCAAATTGAACCTTTTCCATCTCGTTCTTTGCATCACGTGCACCTACAGCCAACTTCTGAATCTTTGCTTCCACCGGTGCTTCTTCTGGGATATACAGTTCTGGAACGGTTCTGCATGCTTCAGCTACTACCGCGGCGATGTACTGATTCTTCTCCTACACCTTCTTCCAGGCTTCTCGCATGATTGTTCTCTCAACAAATATCTGTTCGTTATTGATTTTCTGTTCACTGATCGTGCGCACCACGCATTGCTCACGAGCCTTAAATGTTTCAATGACACTAGCTTGTAGGGTGTGAAGTAATTCACTGGGGAGCGTGGCCAAGTTGAGGCCAACATTCCTCAACACGCTGACAATAGCCTTGTTAACTTCTACCTCCACACTTAGAGCTCCATCCAACAACGTGACTGCCCGAGATCCAAAGAGCGAACCAATTCCACTGCTTCAGTTGTCCCTGGCACTAAACTAGTTGAGTTCATGTTGCTCTGCCCTACACCTGTCTGTAGTCAAGTACTTTGGATCGGTAGCTCATGCATACCATCTGTATGGTGGCCAAAGCTTACTTCTACTGCTTCTCAAATTGCTGCATCAGTTTCACTGTCGTATCCCTTACCTTGTCCCTAATGTCATCCAAGTCACCCTCTGTCTAGGTGATCGGGTTCAGGGACGACTTATTGGCCTTGGTATTTTTGTGTGGCCCTTCCTTCTCCTTCTCCCTATTCCGCTTCACTCAAAAGGGAGTGCTTTCCTGGATTCCACCACCCTGTTATGATTTCTCCTCTTCCTCAGTCTGTGGCGAAGGATATCTCTGACTTCAGTTAGAGTCACACTCTTCCTCCTATTCCTTGGCAGCGTGCTCCACTTCTGCACATACCTTCTCCTCAGTCTCCTTCTTTCTCTTTTCAGCCAACTGTTGAATCTTTGATCGAGCCTCTTCCTTCTTCTGCTTTCCCGCGGACTTACTAGTCCCAACGAACAAATATGACACTATGCGCTAATATGCTAGCCAACACTCGAGGACTGCTGCGATGGCATCATCCATTGCTAGGTATGGTAAATCATACCACTTCTGTTCTGGGTCCTTTAATGTGTCGATTGTACCATGCCTTTTCGCGCTCCTTCTGAACTTGTTGATGGAATCCAGCTAAAAATCTATCTTCGTCCAGCCCTGTCAGCTGCACGAGCCTTTCTTCTGAGGCTCTGCAGTCCACCATTCCTATGAATGCTACTAGGGGTAGACTAGGCACAATGTACTCCATTGGCATCACAGCTTCTACGCCATAGGCCAACTTGAAGGCTGTCTGTCCAGTCAGCTTCTTACAAATAGTTCTATAAGCCCATATCGCTGTTGTTACGTGCACGTCCCAATCGTTCCTCTGCGTGTTGCAAAACCTTGCCAGCACCTTCTCCAATATCTTATTAAACACTTCAACCATCCCATTAGCCTGAGGGTGATATGGCATGCTATTTTGATGATAAACTTGGAATTCCTCCATCAGTGCGTTGATCGTTTCATTAAGGAAATGTGTATCATGATCGCTCATCAAAATCTTTGGGCAACCAAACCTAGTCAACACATATTCAAATAGGAACTTCGTTGTTGCTGCCCCTGTACAATCCTTTGTAGGCTGCACCTCCACCTATCTGGTTAAATAATCCATCACGATGATGATATACCGTACACTTGTCTTCTTTCCTAGAGGCTAAATTGGTCCTACAAAATCAATTTCCCATTTCTCAAATGGCTGCAATGACATCTGCAGATTCAGAAGTAGCTCATCCCTCTACGATGGCCTGCATGTCCTCTGACATGCATCACATGCCCTACAATAAGCTTTGGAATCCTGATGCAGTGTCGACCACCACAACCCAACGTGTAAAATCTTCTGTGTTGTTGCTTTTCCTGCATAATATGCTCCTACAACCCCTCCATGACCTTCGGCTAGGATGTTGATTCTTTCAAACTCAGGCACATAACGTCGCAATATCTCGTTCGCTCCCATATTATATAAGTGACCTGCAATAAGAGAAAAATATGTCGCGTGCACCACCAATTCCTTCTTTTGTTGGCTGGTGTACCCTTCAGGAGTCATTCCCGTTGTCATAAAGTGTATGATGTCTTCAAAATGATTATCTTGTATGCACACCACAAAGAGTTGCGCGTCAGGAAGTCCTACCTCCAAATTGGTAGGCTCCTCCCCAGTTTCAATGCGCTATAGATGATCCGATCCTGCATTCAATCGCCTTGGCTTCACAATGACTCCGAAATCACATTCCTGAAACAATAGCAGCCACCTGCATATTTTTCCCCCCAAACACAGGCTTGTTGACCAGGTACTTTAATGCAAAATGGCCTGTATACATCTTAAAGTGTCCGCCTAGCAAGTAGTGCCTGAACTTCTTGAGTGCGTACACCATGGCCAAACCTTCACAGTCGGTCGTCGAATAATTCTTCTCAGCCTTAGATAACTTCCTACTTGCAAATGTGATAGGGTGATCCAACTCTCCCTCACCGACCAGTGTCAGTACTTCTCCCAGTGCAATACATGAGGCATCCACATGCACATGAAATTCCTTCTTCCAATCTGGGAATACTAGGATTGGCTTGGTGACCATCTTTTACACATCCAAGCTCTACTGACATTCTTCATTCCAATAGAATGCAACATCCTTCTTCAATAGTTTTTCCATCGGCTTGGTAATCTGGGCATAACTCTTGATGAACTTTCGGTAATAACCAATATGCCCCAGCATTGCACGTCATTGTTTAACACTTCTTGGCACCTCCAAATTGATTATAACCACAATCTTACGTGGATCCACCATTAATCCTTGTCTGCATACTACATGACCCAGCAAGATTCCGAAGGGAACACAGAACAAACATTTCTTCAAATTTAGCATGATCTGATACCTCCAGTAAGTATCCCGCATCAAGCGTAGACTAGCTACATGGCACTTCAACAAGCCAAACACCGTCCAATTGTCAAAGTTTACCTCTAAGAACTTGTGAATGAAGTCCTTGAATGCTGCGATGACTACGCGCAAAAAGATTGTCGGTGCATTCTTCAGTCCAAAAAGAATTACAGTATACTAAAAGCATCCCCATTCAGTCGTGAAGGTCGTCTTACTCTGATCTTCCGGCACGATCGTGATTTGATGGTACCCCGAGAACCCATTAGTGAATGAATATGCTTCCTGTCCACGTACATTATCCAACACTTCATTGGTGAACGAAGTCAGAAAAGGATCATGCACGTAAGCGTCATTCAGCTTCTTGAGATCTACGCATATCTTTATTTCATCCTTCTGCTTCTTTTCCTAAACTACCACAGGACTTACCCAGTCAGACTCCTCCACTGGTTCAATGATTCCTGCCGCTAACATTTTATCCAACTCCAAATGGACCCTTTCCTTATATTTAGGATTAAGGTGATATGGCCTCTGCTTCACAGGCTTCACGTCTAGTTTCAACGTTATCCTCATCACTCCTAAATCACCTATAATCCCTTTCAGGTCTGAAAACTTTGTAGGGAACAAATCCTGGTACTCACGAAGCAATTCAGTGACCTTATCCACCATAGCATCATCCCAGTAGTCCCCTATCTTCGCAAACTTCAGCTCCGCCTCTGTCCCAATGTTCACTTGTCTCGTTTTCAGTGGCACGGTGATATCAGGATTCTCTATCTATGGCCCCTCCACTTTGCAGTCACCTTCTGTTTCTGGGATATTAATGTTCCTCGGATCCTCCTCTTCTTCTTCAGCAGTCACATTTTAGCACTCTAGTGCATGGCGCAACTGGGTGGTCTAATCTGGTTGAATCAAGTCCAAGGGATCCTACAGATTCTGAAGATCGTTGCTTTGACCTCCTACAACACTTCATCAATGCACTCAAATCCATCTTCAAAGATGAATGTCATCAAGAATCCCTGTCTCAAAATATCCCATTCGTCCATGCCATGGCGGAGCTCTATCTCCATGTACCAATTCATAGGTATTACATCCAAGGTGTGAAAGAACAGATGCACCCACTTCGTTTGCGGTTCTGCTCCAAAAGCATCGGTCTACTTAGCTAAGTGATGGCGCAGATCACTCCTTCCATCATATTTCTATGTCAATCGCACCTTTGGGCGACTAAACCGCACCTTCATCAGTCTTCTATATTTGTGCCATCCATCAAAATTTCCTTTATGCATATCCCACCATATTGCAGGCGTAGCGTGCAACGCCAAGTCCAAGGCTTGGGAGCGATGCTTCTCTAGCACCTCCCTTTTAAATCCATCCTGAAATTTATCAATTTCAGTTAAACCATCATAATAAGGCAGATTTCTTACCTCCAACGATACACACGGTAGTGATTTAGTCATCATGTTACATCGTAGCGCAGACACTTTGTGCAATCCATTCTTCCAATGTTCTAATTCTGAATCTGAATCTGATGTGTAGGAGCTCTCGCGGTCCCATGCAATACATCCATCAGTAGTCAGATTCACGCAATCTTGATCCTGTGCCATTATCTTATAAATCTGGTCCAAATCATCGTCACTTTCATAATCACAGACTGGTTCAGTATAGGCCGTCCTTCTGTAGCGTCCAAAGGTACTACTACGCAGAGTGATTTTCTTTCAAATAGCATCGTCCTCTTCTTCAAATTCATCACCCTGTTCATGCCGATAGCCCAGTCAATCCCAAGGAGCGTGGGGTGGGGATTTCTATCATCGACAATCTCTATTACTTTGAAATCCGATAATGCACTCGCGCCATCAATATCGACTGTCACTCCTTGGAATATTCCCACTAGGATAAACTTTCGTTGATTCGCCATCCTCAATTGAATAGGAGACCGTTGCAGTGCAGGTCTCCCCATTCTCTCCCATGTCTGTTTCGAAAAAACATTCGCATCTGACCCCAAATCTAGAATAACTTGGTCCATTTCATACTCTCCTATTTGTGCAATCAGCCTCATCTCACGCCCTTTTCTTACCTTATGCCTATCAATTTTCCTAACCACGCGCAGTCCCTCAGGAGTATTGCCAGCATATTTATTGATCAACTCCTGTAATCCCTTTACGACCTTGATAGCATGTAGCAGCTTCATACAGGTATCCAAAAAGGTAGTAAGCATGGATGGATCCATTCCTTCAAACTACTGATCCAAACTTTCTGAGATAGAAGCCTCAGCAAGGCTTTTCTTTGCTTCCATGAAGGTTTCCTTCACACGCTCCAAATCAAATCCAACCTCCTTCTCTGGATCTTTGCAGACCCATTCACCTTCTCCAGGCCGCTTTCCCTTATCTTTGCTAGTTGGCATTCTACTTCGCAACACAATATTCACATTGGAGTCTTCTTCGCGGGGTTCATCCCTCATGATCTGCAGGTTCTATAGGGGCTGTTAAGGCTACATCCCCTTTTCGCACATCTTAGCTATTAGTATAGGGTAGTCTTCTATCACGTCGTCAAACTGGGTAGAATATCGGCACGATAGGCATGTCGGTTTCATGCATTCTTGCACATAGTGTCATGGACGTCCACAATTGTAGAAAATAACTTGCCCCCGATATCTCGACGATCCTCCTCGGCCTCGGCCTCGTCTGCACCCCTGATATCCTCCTTGCAGCCCCCCAACGCCTTGACCGGAGGCTGAGCTTCTGTCTACATTCGATACGCGGGCGTTCTTTCCATCATTAACTCATAACTACGGCAATTGTGCTCATCGTGACCTACTAATTGGCAGAAGTTGTAGAAGAGATGTTGTGGTGTCTGTACAAATTTCTGCAACAAGTGGCAATTATCTGTCGCGTGTTTTCCAAAAACCTGACAGATAGCACACCACAGTGTAGGCCCTGCACTTGGCCTTGCTTGAGCTTTTGGCCTTAGAGGTATCGACCCTCCTCCTGCAACATAATTCACGAAGACAGGGTAATTATCCTTATCATGCCCCTGACTCTTACATTTCAAACACTTAACCTCTTCGTGCACATCTAGTCGAGCCGCTCTATCCTTCTTCAGACTTTGGAATACTAGGCAAAGGTTCTGCAACTCTGCGTGAATCTGTTGAACTCCTAAAGCATCATCTTGAATTGGTGTCTCATGCAATCTCATCGCAATCTCCAGGGTCTCCGCCTGGGTCCCAATCTTTTGTTGTGATAAAGCAACCCTTAGATGTGGCAAGAGTGAAGCCACAAACCATTCGCGATGCTGCCCATCTATAAGGTTCATGTTAGCTTCACGGATCTTTCACTTCAATCTTTGATCCAACTCCTAGGGTGTCTCGCTAGGCTTCACCATGATATCCTTGAATCCTATGATCGATTGTGCTTCAGACTTTGGCCTACTGAATTCCTTATTTAGCGTAGTCTGAATGTTCGCCAATGCAACCATCGGGTTACCCGTGTAGTACTTAATGTACCATGTGAGCGCACATTCCTGTAAAGCAGTAACCAACTTTTCTTTCTTCATCTGATCATTTGTAATGCCCTGGGCTTCCCACATAGCCTTTGCAACGAACCAAAACTGGTCTGGGTCCTCATTCCCCAAGCCCTTCAAAACAGGAAATTTTACTGAATTCGCCATATTGAACGATGGTGGAGGTGGTGGTGTTGTGGGCGAAGGTGTATGTGATGGAGGTGAAGATGGAGGTGGTGTGGGTGGATGTGGTATTCACAGCCACCCCTGCCTTATTAACTGAACAACATTCTACGGAGAATCTTGTGCTGCTTCTTCATCGTCACTCAGAGGAGGCTCAATCAGTGGGCTATATTCAGGTCGTGTTCCTTTTCTATCTCTGAATAACTTTCCACTTCGCATAGCTCCAAACATCAAGGTAATTACATAACCCACTTTTGACACAAGAGAATTTTAATCCAAGTATTCAAAGACCTTAAATACTTACCCCGTGGTCCTTTGAAGAAGCGTCGATTTATTTGTTGTAGCTAACCGAGATATCGACCGCGAACTCTGTCACAAATCCTCCTATGATACAATCAAGCCAGTGATCGACAGCACATGCGATATTATCTTCAAAAGCTTCCAATCTCTACACTAACTCCGGGGTCCACACTATCGGACCGTCAAGCCTCCACCTTCCTTGGTCGTCTGCCAATTTAGCGATCCACTCGTATAATTTGACCGGGAAGGAACATAAGAAAATTTTGTGTATCTCTATGTACACATACTTGTCCAACCACTATTATTTCATCAACTGCGGGTTCTTGTTCTCCTGCGACGCCAATTCATGGATCTCTCTATCCAACCAATCTTCAATTTCCTTCTTAGTTAGATTCCAGTGATGCGACATCACACATCTCTTTATGCAAATCTTGGTCTGGGAAATGGAACCAATTGTTGGCTTAGTGGGCCCTGACCTAGGTTCAACGTTAAGTTAGCTAAGCAAATCCATACACTACTGGCCCTTTTGGCATCAATCTGTGGAGCGTGGACTGAAGTCTCACCCAAAGCAATATGGGGGTATGTTGGAACCAAGTTTCCGCACCCAAAGATGGTTATGATGTCATTATATACCCTTTTTCTGCCTCCGCACATATCGATAAGCCCTCGAGGCCTATCGATATAACTTCCTCTTACCACCCTCTAGACCTTTGCAAAGGTCTACGACTGTCTTTAGCGGACCTTAAACATGCGAATCAACCACATACGCACCTCTCTAATCACTCCTAAGTCTATTATTATCCAAATCGACTTAAGTGTCTGATATCTTTAGCATGCATTAAGATATTCTTCGCATAAGCAGATATTATTACTTACATTCATATAACAATGTAAAACATACAGATTCATGCATCAATATAGCATTAAATCATAAACCCAGTATTCATCATAACATAATCGCATTAATTCATAACATAAGTAAATAGATCAAACACAGGTATTTCCAGAGTAATCTTCTTTATTAATGCTTCAGATCTTCTTACAGACTCACACTACCCTGCGTAGTCAACTGCAGTGGTCCGGGCACAAAGCTACGGACTCTACTCTAGGCCTCTGCACACACAGCTGCATAGCCTCTTTTCTACTCTAAGACCCTTCACTCTTATACTAATGACCTATTACATTCGCCTTCATCAATGACTGAACTGAACTAGAAACTGCCTTAGAATCTTCTAAGACTCTCCTTTTTATACAATCCCATGGTTCATGGACCATGGGTAGATCTTCTAAGGCTGACACAACTTACATAAACAGAAGGGTAAAACCCTTTATGACACTTTACATCTACGCGCTCCACAACCACAAATTGCAGAGACTTTACACTTTACATACAAAAACTTGGGCTTTCGGCCCCAAAACTTGGGCTTTTAGCCCCAAAACATGGGCTTTTAGCCCCAAAATTGACCTTAGGGGACCCTATCCCAACATCTAATAAGGCAATTTTGACTCTTCCATCACGTTATTTTTTACCTAAAAATCTCCCCTTAAAACTTAACTTGGGGTTGCCCTTGACCAAATCGAGCCAAACTAACCAATTGAGTTGGCACCGCTCACCTCCAGGTTCTACCCCCCTCAAATTTTATATCTAGGGTATCTGTTAATTTGACATGCACTTGATCACCTAGGTATAACTCTAGACTTTACCTAAAATTTCCCTTATGTATGCATACTTTACTAGCTTTTATCCCATATGCCCATTTACATGCAATAAATTTTCAACTCCATTATATTTTTTTTTTTGTTGTTTCTATTTTGACTTCCATCCTCTTTCTATGCAATTGAAATATCCTCTCACCTTGTGATTTATCTATCTTGAATATGTAGCAACATGCATATTGATCAAAACCCATTTGGGCTTCTTTCCAACTCCCACTTCCTTCTCAACCCATCAAACATTCATCTATATCACTTCATCCATGCAAAATTTCTGATATACAATAGAGAAACCAGTTCCCATCACTAGTTCTAGTTATTAATCTCTAACATCCACTAGGAAAAATAAAACCTTTACAACAAAGGCATCTCACTAAAGCTAAAAATCAGGTCATATATACCCATCACATTCAAGTAGCCAAGCCATAAATAAATCTTTGGATCTGATACCATGTTAAATTTACTAGTGAGAGATCATTTTACTGAGAGAATATTAAAAACAATAAGCAACAAATCTAAAATCATAAACACAATGCACACAATGTTTATCCTAGAAAAACCGTAATTCGAAGAGAAACCAAGCTAACATAATTCTATAAGTTCCTTAGCTAGAACTCGGTTTGTAACACCTAGTTCGACCCCTGGCATTTAAATGGAATGTATATGTAGAATTAGGGTGGTGAGTCAGGACACATTAAATAGGTTGGTGAGGAAAGGACATGCTTTAAGGGCCATAATGCCTAGGTGCATGTGTGTAAATGTACTATTGAGGTTGTTGTGTTCATGTACATTAGTGTCGTTGTGATTTGGCATTGATATGCCTATGTACACATGTTTTATATTTTGAGGCTATAAGGCCTAGTAATGTTATGACAAGACATGCATATTAATAAAAATATATGGTTGCATATTGAAAATATGAAACAAGTATGGGCGGATTAGACTCCATAAAAGAGTAAGAAGAGACACATATGATTTAAATAATAATTAAAAGTGCACATGAAAAATAGCCAAGGTCCATTAAGTAGCTTGGGAAAGTTTCAAGTGTTATAAGAAAGACATGCTTATAAAAAAGGTGTGATGGCAATTTGAAAGGGGATTACTACACTGTTACAGATGATTCCTCTTTAGAATTCTAGTAGATGGCCATGGAATCATGGAGACCATTGTGGGGATGAAAGACTATAAGGATACTTGGAGGCTCCATGAGGGAAATGGAAATATTAAAAGCCACGTGACTCTAGAGCATTCCTATCCGGCTAGGTAATATGCCCTAGAAGTTGGTGGAACAAATCAAGGGACTATGAGTGTCGAGAAGGGTGTGCACCACTTAGGTGTATACTAATGGAGAATCTAAGCCTGTGAGTTGGAGGTTGTCAATTTTGGTACCTTATCTATGTGATGGCATGTAAGGTTCCTTAGGAGATTCATGAGAGCAGTGAAACTCCTGGAAGCCACATGAATTTGGAACATCCCTTGTCGACTAAGATAGAGGTTGATCAGGGATGCCAACCTACTAGTTGGAGTCTGTTTGTTTGGCACCTTGGTTGGTTGTTGGTACTAAGCATGAAATAGGGTGTGGGTGATATAATTCCCATCAAGTAAAAGTCGTAGCTTCGGGGTGACCCACTATTGAAATGAAACAAACAACATGGTCTATGGCCAGGTAGAACATCGAAGGTGTACAATTAGTTGGATGCATACTAAAAGATAAGTACTCAATTTCAAAAACTTTTCCACTATAATGTTTCATGTGCTTTAAAGAAATTATATCTTGAATCATAATTTAGAATATTCATGATAGAATATGTTTTTATGTGAGTAGTACATTTTAGCATGCATTTAGATATGATTTGCATTATGTTGGAATTTCTCAGAAGAAAAGGTGAATTTTTTAGGCCATAGGTTGCAAAGGCTAACTAATAAGGAATTGGGCCTTAGCTGGAGGATGGGATAAGATGATAGTGGGTAGGGAGATGTTCGTATCTTAGGATGAAACATTAGGCTTGTATGGTTTGAGCACATATATGGTGTATATAGGTTGTAGACAAAATGTTTGACAAAGTGCTTGTAGAAGGACACTTTCCAAGTGTTTGTTGAAATTCCTAAGGGGAATTGAGGAAAACGAAACCAAGGGTTACAAGTTTCAATTTTAATCCTTGACTAAATGAAATCAAGTCAGTAGTTGGCCAAGTGGATGAAATAACAACACTTGTCAAGGATAATTTAGGGTAATTTGGAAAAACCCTCAAATGTTTTACCATTTTTTTGAAAATTCTATGCAAACTAGTTAAAAAATGCATGTCTATGGTGGTCAATCTCAACTATCGATTTGTGGTATTCGACCACTTGTAAAATCCACATCCCTCTTTCTAGGTAATCCCACTCACACAAATAACAACACATAACCAAATACACATGCATAATTTGACTAGAACATAAATTTATGTGCACAGTAATATCACAATACTAAAAACCAAACAACCATACAATGAAATACATTCCAAGAAAATTCATGAAACATGCATATAATGGTTTTTTTCTACTTATCTAATAAATTTTCTATCTAACTACAAACCTCGTGCATTCCTCCCAATCGTAGACTACACTACTCTAGTTATCTTAGCAGTTGGTCACCCCGAGCTGGGTCCATGAATCTACTTGGCCTCGACTTCTCAAGCCAAGCATGTTCCTCCTATTAAACATAGCAGGGCCAACATACCAAACCCAAAAACCTCCAACCAATAGGCTCGCATCCCCCATTAATATATATCTTGACCAACCAAGGATTTTTTAGAGTCCTTCAACTCCAGGAGTTCCACTACCCTTGCAGGTCTCCCAAGTACTCTTCCAAGCTCTCCTCCAAGGACACATATCCCTTCCTAATTACTTGATTATTGAATAAGGGGAAACATCCTTTTACAGACATGGTGCCCCTTGAATAATATATCATAATATTATTAAATAATTTTGTAATATAATTTCAAATCAGGATACCTTTTTCCTGTCATGGAGTCTCAATCCCCCCATTCTCTTTTGACTCTTGGTCCATTGAAATATGATGATAAAATAAGTTCCATGTCAGCTAGGCTCAATGGCTTGATTATCACACAAGCTCTTTAGCCTAATTTTCACATGTCATCTACTCTTAAATTCATAAGTATGTTGACCCATCAACAAAATGCATCATACATATCTAGGCACGTAAGCCACAACGAAACTCTACTCACCAACCTAATAATACAATTTCTCTAACCCAATTACATAGGCACACTATCCTTAAAACATGTTAATTCCTTGGCGCACTATCCTATCATGTCTATACATATAGAGGTATGCAAACCTTAATAGAATTCTGGCTCACAAGCCTAAGTGTCACATGTACCTGTGCACTACAATTTAGGGTCTAGGTCAGGGATGTTACATTCCCATCCCCTTGTTTATGGATTCTCCTTCTTGCATTCAAACAAATTTATAAACAAAGTTAGAAGAACTGCTGCCACATGGTGTCGCCATGCTCGTAGTTGGAACCTACAGGATGTTAAAATTGGAAACTAGGTCCAAATTCCACTTTGCATAACTCATTTGATGGATGTGATGATTGCATTGAATTCCTCCTTTTGAGAGGACCAAAATAGACCAAAATATCATCTAATTTGGATAAGGGAAACTATATCTATGAATTATGAGCCCACATGTGTATATTTGATCAGGACGACCCTAAAGAAAATTGGGCACCCTTGGAAGTCTATAAATACAAGTGACCTCAACCTCATTTAGAGATCATCGTGGATCATTCTTCTATTCTCTTTAATTTGTTTGGCTCACACAGGTCTGTGTCAGATCCATGAAAGAAGAGATTCACATGAAGATGGAATTGCAGGGTCCAAAGCTTGCATCATAGTTTTAGGTTTTGAGGCCTCAATTGCACACACAACACAAAGAAATATCAACCAGAGTCGCTCCCTGGTTGGATCATGCATGCAAATGAAGCCCTTTAGTCACATGCATAACATGTCTTCCATATGATCGACATCTAGGGTTTGGTTTTTAAGTTACCTTAAGTTTTTTTCGTTGACTACAGAAGCCCTTTGGAAATAAGGTGAAAATTGAGAAATATCATATTGTATATTCCAACTCTCCTTACCAACAAATCTGATCGGAGTGAGGTAGGATGAGTTGATGACCAACTATATGTACTTGTTTTTCCTTAGTAATATAAAATTTGTGTTTTGATAAAAAAAAACTAGAATTATTTTATTTTAAATATAATATTAATACTATACTCTATATATATATATATATATATATTAGTTAATTAGTAATAGTAAAATTAATATTATAATATATAGTAATATTTTATTTTAGTTAAAAAAAATTAGTAAATAGATATGTTCATAGTTAATATGTAATTATTAATATATTACGATTTATTATAAATATATATTATCAATTTTAGTTTATTAGGTCTAACATTGTGTTAAACCACATTTTTAAAAAAAAAAAATTTATAAAATTGTTAAATTAAAAAAAGCTAAATTTTATATTTTCAATACTTTTAGAGTACTAAGATTAGGTAGTAAATATGATCCATTCTCCTATTATAATTTCAATAACTTTTAACTAATATTTATCTAAACTTGATCAACCTTTCTAAAATTAATCCAAAATAATCATCATGAATATAAACATCAACACGAAAATCATTATAATTATCACAAATCATTATGCATCTTAAACGAAAATAACAAAAAAAAAATGAAATATATATATATATATATATATATATATATATATATATATATATATTTCTTTTTCTTTATACGTGTTAAGATGAGAGAATAATGTACAAAAATATGAATACGTGCTTAGAGTGCTTTCTTGAGGACAACATCTATGAGAATAATATGTAAAATTTAAAATGATTAAAATATTTTTAGATAGTTAAACATATGAAAGTACATGATATACTAAATTCTCTTGAAAAGTTTATTAGAAATGATGATCATTAATATAAGGAAGCATATTTTGAGTTTTCAACCAAAAGGTTAAATTTAATATATTAAATCTTTAAAAAAAATATAGTTTCGAAAGGGAAAAAATAATAGATAATTTCAAATTTTATGAAAATATAAATTAATATAAATATTTTAAAATTAAAATTTAATAAAAATGTTCTAATTTTTAATTTTTAATATTTAAAATACTGAATATTTTGTATTTAAAATATTTTAAATTTTATATAATACTTAATTTTTTTAATATTTATACAATTTCTTTATTAAATTAATTTTTTTATTAAAATTTAATTAAAAATTAAATAGTATATTTTATAAATTAATAATTATTTTTTCTTTAATTTAAATTTTCTATATATTTATAACTAAAATTAGTCCATCTTTTTAAGTTTTTTAATATATTATAAAATGTTTTATAAAATTTTGATATATTATAATATTAACATCAAAAAGTCATAATATTATTATTGTTTTAAAAAAATTTATATTTTTTTGGAAAGAAATATTGTCATATAACATTATTATTATTATATATATATATATATATATATATATATATATATATA
The DNA here is from genome assembly GCA_031772625.1 of Pinus tabuliformis. Lineage (NCBI taxonomy): Eukaryota > Viridiplantae > Streptophyta > Pinopsida > Pinales > Pinaceae > Pinus > Pinus tabuliformis. The sequence goes on from CM062812.1 coordinate 506,846,960, forward strand.
TATATATATATATATATATAATATTAATATTAAATATAAAATGTAATAACAAGTATAATTTTTTTTTAATGTCAATCATAAATAAAATATTTTAATGTATATTGTAAATAACATAATTTCAAATTTTACACTAAAAGATAAAATAAAATAATAAATATTGAAAATTTTCTAATTTCAATATTGGGAAATGGGTAATTCCTTCCATACTTCATATAAATATTGCAAGTGATATCTAAAATAATATTGGTGATAACAACTTACTAATAACTAGATAGTTTTTTAATCTAATATGTAAAGCCCATGCCAAAGAAAAATAAAATAAAAGAAACTAATATTAATATGATATTTCAAGATGTGAAATCCTTTTTGGTATTTAAAAATAGCATATCAATAAAAAAAATAATATATTTTTAGCCATAAATAAAATATTTTGATTTCTATATTAAATAATATAATTTTATATAAAAAATAAAGAAATTGAAAAAAATATATATTATTTTACTTTTATATTTCAATACATACCTTAAATAAAATATATAAATATCCATATAAATTAATATTTAAATATCAACTTTCTATATAAATTGGAAAAGGAAAAAAATTAATGTTAAAAAAAATATTTTAATGCCCATTTTATGTATTTGAGATTCAACACCTATTGAAGGCTTCAATCCAACCCAACTAACATGGCTTTTTGTTCTAGGTTCAAAGTCGTTTCTTTAGGTTTTTCTTCACTTAGGGGTCTCCCTCACTCTTCTTAATTATTTTGTTCAATGATTATTTTGTTCAATGAGCCTAGTGTCAAATCTATTATCAAAGATAAAATAATTCATTTTTAGCCATTGTGTACTACTACTATATATATTATAATGTTCTTCCCCAATTTATTTGTTAATAAAATTTGGTTTTCATTCTATAACTCTATCTTCAATATTATATTTTGTGTTCTTTCTATGATATTGCATGTTCTTTCAATTATTCTAAATCAACGCACACATCTAACCTTTTTAGCTCATTGCACTATATTAATGTTGAGATCCTATATCACATTGTAGGCTTTGATAATGTTATCTCATGATATTATGATAATAGTCATGTCATGCATGGGCTCGTGAGTGTCAATCTCAAAACTATAATTAGAATTAAAACTAAGAATAACACAATGTTATGGTTATGATTATATGATTATGATGATAGCCTATAAGGTTATACTACATCTAGTTTTTTTTTAACAAGTATGGAAATCAAATTTTTTTGTTGAGAAATCATGATTAATTTAACTTCCCAAATTTCAAAAGCATCATTCTTTATTATTTCCTACATATATTATTTTCTTCACCCAAAATTGGAGTGGAATTAAAATAAACACATATTTTCATTTTTAATGGCCAACCATAATGGTTACAAGGAAATCCGAATAATATATTCAGCAACTACTATAATGTCTATACCATCAAATCCTAAAGGTAAGACTAAAAAAAAATATGTGGTTATGTATTACTAATATTGAATTAGAGTATATACATAATGTTATAAGTAAATTTAGTAATATTTTCTTATACTTTACGAGGAGACATCCACACAATGCAAATATGCAACTACATTATTAGTTATTATCAAAGAAAAATAATAGCATACCCATTAAGGAAGAAAAAAAAGATCATATATTGTAAATATTTTATCCAACATCTCAGTCAACCCTATCCACACTTGAAATTACCCATCCGCTCATGATTTACAACCTAATCGCACTATATGAATTTAATGTATTAAACAATATCCCTATACCTATACCACATGTGTGATTCTCATATATATATAAGAATGTTAACTCCTCGCTGACATTTGAATTGAATCTTGACAACGATAGAATAATACATATATATATATATATATATATATAAGGCTAGAAGAGGAGGAAATTATGCCCAAGATAGATATCTTAGGCCATAATAGGGATGGAACCATGTTCATAAGCATAGGGACAATAGTATAAACAAATATTTGTTAGGGCTCACTGAAGAACCTGAAGTAGTTTTCCATGTCAAGAATCTACTAGGTCTTTGGCTTAGTTTGTACATAGTAATAAATTCTTAACTGTATATCTCATAAAAAAATGCCCAAAAAATGTATAACATATTATAGAGTATGCATGTTAAAGAAAGTAATATGAGCACATAAAAATTAGATAAATAAGGTACAATATATATCCTCACAGAATAGAAATGGAAAAGTGATAGCAATTAAGGCATAAAGGCCCTGTAGAAATTAATAAGCAAGTTACAATCTTTTTTTAAAGAAAAGAAAAATCATACAGTCATATATTTTTCTTCATGAATAAAAATTGAGAATTTTAAACCTATATCCCTATAGGCCATGACCTCATGTTACACAGTAATTTAAATAAAACCTAGTTGGAAAACTATAATAATTAACATGTGTAAGGTCCTTGAAAGAGAAAATCATAATCTATATTTTAGAAAAGAAAAGATGGGTTACAAGCTTATCCATGCAACCTTGTCCATACATCGAACAAGATATATAAGAATCAAATAATTTAAATTTAGTTCAATTATAGAGACCCAACATTGCCCAAGAATTTTAATAAAACTTTTAGACTAAATAAGACAAAAGAGTATGTAACCATGACTGACATGAGGCCTCCCAATAAAACCCTAAGCAAATGTACATACAGATCACGGGCATGAAAATAGGATGATCATGGTTTTAAAAACTTATAAAGAAATTAGGGGAAAATGAGCACTTGTTACTGCGATAATGAAATGAAGCCCTATTGAAAAAAATTACTTTTGGAGATAAGCCAACACATAACCCAAGCCTAGTCGAGAGTAACCTACAAAGCAAACAACAAATTAAAAAAATGAATTTTTTAAATTAAAAAAATGTATAATTTTCAATTTTTACTTTCTTACATTTCCATATTTCAATTTAAACATTTAAAATTTCCATTATGAGAAAATATACACTTCAAAATTTCTATTATGAGAAAATATAATATTATGGTCTCTTTTTATATAAAATGGGCAACATCTATGAACCCTAACAAAACTCAACACCAAATCTTTTACATACATGATGAAAAAAGAATACCATCAATGTTAAAACAAACTTCCGCTTAGATCCCTCTCACCACTAACTTGTTCTCAGACTACCAAGAGGACCACAGTTTCCTCTGAAAACCTAACTTGTCCTTTACATACATAGGAAACCACACTTTTTTCTTTACAATTAAAGTTGTAATGGGCTTGGCGAAGAGGCTCTGCCACCATTTATAACTTTGTTACATCACATCACTATCATGTGCCCGATGTACAAAAACATAGAAGAGGAATAAGGAGTTGATGTAAACCTCTTGGGACTCTATTTCTTAATCCAAATCAAGAAAGCTAAAATTAGTGGAAAACTACAATCTAGAATGTTCTCAGACATGCTCGAAGACTGCCACTAGGAATATACAGAAAGATTATATATTAGATTCCATGATAAAACTGCTTCTATTTTCCAAGATATTTGGAGATTTCCATTCCCGACCGTCATATTATATTGCAGGTGAATTCAAGTAGAGGAAGATGATGGACGTTAGTGAGGCTCTGCTTCTTCTATCTTATATGGACACCTCGCTTTTGCATTCACCCTGCACAGCACAACACAACGCAAGACAATGGTTTTATTTTACTTCTTGGCTGCAATTTCAATGATCGAGAGACAAGAAAATTCAATATGGATAACAATCTCCCTAAGCAGTGAAACGTGTGATGGTAAATATAAGAGGGAAGTAGAAAAGGTACCTGGCCTTGCGCTTCTCCAGAAAACATTGCAGGGAATGCTTCCTCGCTATTGGAATATCTGTTGATCATGACACGATGGGGGATAATCAGTACCAACGGGAAGTAAATTGTGGTTAATGCCATGTATTGGCCGATTATCATCATAGTTAGATTTAAATTGTTCAACAAACCATTTGAGTTAAAATCTCCAAATAAATACAATGCTACAAATGATGTATTTAACGAAAATTTCTCATCACTAGTAATTCACTAATGATCCATTTTTATCAAGAATTATATGCTCACATAATCCTATTATCTATAGTATGTATCTGCTACAATGATATATATACACCATTTGAATTGTAAAATGAATATATTGTTTGTGTCCCTCCAAGTTGCTTCTCACATCACCGGTTTGTTGATGTCTTTCCTATTTTTTAGGGGAGGTTTAAAATAAATTCTGATAACTACCTTGTGACGCCAAAGACCATAACATACCATATACTCAATAACATTTGAACCACAATCTTGTTAATTTCACTATTATACTACATATCACTATATGTATTGTATCCCTCCATTACTAAAATGTCCAAAAGAAAACATAAGTCAGAATGCACATAATACCGAAGGCACATAACAGAAGAAAATACTCAACCGCTTATAGCATTATGATCAAATACATGACCGTAAGAAAATTAAACATACCCTATTGTGTCCCTCCATTACTAACATATCCAAAAGAGAAGATAAGTCACATGATACATAAGGCACATGACCAAAGAAAATACTCAGCTACTTAGTTAAAGTTAATCAAGTGATATATTGGTTGTTGGTATATTAAGATGTTTTTTAAATTTAGTTAAAAGAATAAATTCTCTTTAAATCTCTAATATATTTAGCTTGCTTACTTTTAAATATAATTTTTAATGTTATAATAGCAATCACTAAATTAAATACATTTGATCAAGTATTAAATTTGATCCTAACCTTAGCCCATATTAATCTAATGACTTTCTAATTCACCAGGGCTTTAAAAAACAAAGAAAAACATAGCTCTCTAAATCCGGATCATCATATTATACAACATGACAGAAATTTGCGTGCGTTTTATATTCGTACCTTTGTTCACCTTGCTACTTAGAGGTAAGGAATTGATCCCTGATTGTTCAGATAAGTTCATCCGCCAAGCTTGCGATCCACAGCCGTCCTCGATATTATTATGTGGAAAACTGATATAATTTCCACTGCTGGCCAATAACATTATGGCCTTGGCCTGTACAGGCGAACAGATGCCATTATATTCTAAACTAGGTCAGAATCTTCGTCTAGCCCATCATCATTTGAATCTTCATAGCCATACCTTATCTGCAGGAATATCGTCATATACGTTCACAGTTCCACCGTAGAAAATCGTCAATTGCGGACTGGATTGCTTTCCCGGCATCGTGGGTGCAGCGGGTCTGGATTGCTTTCCCGGAATCGTGAGTGCAGCGGGTCTGGATTCAAAAATAAAGGGAATTACCATTAACCTCACACGCCTATATGAGCGCAAGAATTAGCTGAAAATAAAAACACAACTAATTATTCAAGTCATTACAATTATCGGACCTAAAAGTCGCCACAAACCCAGAACAACCATCCTGATTATCATCTGAGAACGTCCTGTGCTCGAATCCTTTCATAACGGCTACTGGAGATCCAAAACCGGACAGGTTGGAGACTGACTTAATGGAATTTGAACAGCTAGAAACAGCAGAGAGATCCAGCCGAGGAATGCATTCTGCAACTGTGCACTTAGCACCTTCATTAACCCTTCTAATCCAAGAGGGCAAACCCATTTGTTTGTCACATTTCTGTTCAAACGCCATACCAAGTTTTGATTAGGTACTGAATCCAACCTTCTGATAACAATAAACGCTGAACTAAGCAATACTCTTCGTGTTGGATATATTATTCAGTAAATCAGGCATCCCCTCCTTCCTCAATTGCGTTGAAATCGAGGTCTCGGAATGCAATAATGACTTTGCTAATTCTTGTCTACGAATTCACACGAGGTTTTGATAAAGGCAATTGGGGATTTACATTGTAACGAATCTCTTTATAATTTGAGCATGTGTTGAATAATAGAATAACGTGAAGTGCACTCATCTGCCCCACGTGGCGGATTCGTTTTGTCCTCTTATTTTGTAGGTCAACACATCATAGTAAATCTTGACTTTTTCTTTATCAAAGGCATGTGCCTGTGCACTACGAGTTAGTAAATTCATTCCTTGTTTGGGTTATTTACTCTCACCATGCTATCATTAAGCATATGTTTAATTGTGAGTGTTGCCTAATTCCTAAATTGTATTTTTGGGTTGTAATTTTTTTAAAGAAGTGTTTAGTAATGTTTCAATGTTATATGTTAAAATTGTAGTAGGTTTAATGGTTAAGAATATGTATGTTTTTGTGAAAGGTTATAAGTTCATGTTCAAAGCAGTAGAGTATGTATACTTTAGTAAACTTGTTATAGATTATATTTAGAAGTAAAGATAATTCAAAAAGTGAGATATTGAAATTGTTGGCAATTTTTCTATTAAATTTAAGGAAGTATTTTAACATATTCAATTCTTGGCGTTAGTATAATATCTATAAATTCATATATCTAGTACTCATTAGTACGACATCAATCAAGTTTGTATTCTATGATGCATATTAATACAACATCAATTTGTACTCTATGATGTCATCAAAATTGCAGTGCATAGCTATTTGTATCTATAGAAATAAAATAAGATGGAACTATACTAAAATTCCCACACTTATGCATATCTAAGAGAAACAAGGTGATTTGAAAAGTGATATTGATCATTAATTAAGGAAAATTTATGGGAAAAATGACATGAATATTTCGAAAGATTGATGTATTTATGTGTCACTTTATCCATATTCATTGATGATTGACCTCACGGTGATGGCTTGAGATAAGTGCATAACAAGAAAACCCACAAAAAAATCTTATAATTAATAGTTCCATTATGATGTTGCATTTTATAATAGTGCATCCGTTCTTAATGCTTCATATAACATTTAAGAACAAATCTAAGTGCTACATTGTGATGTTAGCTAGCTCACTATTTAAAATATTTAAGAAATTTTTTATGAGCATTTTGAATAAAATCATTTACCAAAAGACTGCATGCTACAAATGTGAATGTTGTGCGCATTATTATTATAACACTTTGTGGATAACCATGTATATGATTCTAGGATACCATGAAAGTTTTGTTTCATTAATAGTAATTAAAGGCATAACCACCACAACTAATTTTCATTAATTGTGACACAGTAATACCTCAACATAATTAAAGTGTTTGCACTAAACTCCTCATTACATATGAAACCATTTCCCATTTCATTCAACCCTACTGAGTTTGTCTCAAATACATTTGGAAGCAACAACCTTATCCCACCATACTCTCTCTTACACAACTAAACAACATGCCCATTTGAATCTTCAACCTTCTTGAAAGCCAAATTGATTTCTAGAGTTTTTTGGTCTTGAACATTTGATGCAATGTTGATTCCCTTATTGATATTTTTGTAGATTAAAAAGGATTAAAATGGTTTTAAAAATATATTTACAAGCATATGGACCATAAAAAACACTCAATGAGGTATTACATTAAGGAGTCAAAGTTTGTATTTGAGATACAACGCCTATTGAAGGCTTCAATCCAACACAACTAACATGGCTTTTCGTTCATTTAATACATCATCTCCTAGGTTCAAAGTCGCTTCTTTAGGTTTTTCTTCACTTTAGGTTTTACAATCCATGTTGTAATTACAGGGGTCTCCCTCACTCTTCTTAATTATTTTGTTCAATGAGCCTAGTGTCACATCTATTATCAAAGATAAAATAATTCATTTTTAGCCACTGTGTACTACTATATATATTGTAGTGTTCTTCACCAATTGATTTGTCAATAAAATTTGGTTTTCATCTTATAACTCTATCTTCAATAATATACTTTGTGTTCTTTCTATGATATTGCATGTTCTTTCAATTATTCTAAATCAACACATCCATCTAACCTCTTTAGTTCATTGCACTATATTAATGTTAGATCATATATCACAGTGCATGCTTTGACAATGTTATCTCATAATACTATGATAATAGTCATGTCATGCATGGGCTCCTGAGTGTCAATCTCAAAACTATATTTAGAATTAAAACTAAGAATAACACAATGTTATGATTATGATTATAGACTATGAGGTTATACTACATCTAGTTTTTCTCTCAAGTATGGAAATCAAATTTTCTAATTATAAATTGGGAAACCATGATTAATTTAACTTCCCAAATTTTAAGAGCATCATTCTTGATTATTTCCTACATATATTATTTTCTTCACCCAAAATTGTAATGGAATTAAAATAAACACATATTTTCATTTTTAATGGCCAACCATCATGGTTAGGGAGAGAGATAATGACAATTCTTAAATTCCCCTTTATACTGATGTGAATTATTATACTAGAGCATATTTGATGGCTATTTGGACTTGTATTTTGATTTCATGGCCCAATAAATGATGGACCAAACCGCCAAGAAAAAAGTGGCACTGAATAGGGAAGCAAAAATATATGTTGAAACTACCCACAAAAAAATAGTGTCAACTTGCTGATAAAATATGGTGGTCCCATGATCTAGAAATGAGTGAAACCCCGCCCCCCACCTACTTTTTATCACGCAAACTGCAAATGGAAAATATGACCTCCCAAAAATCCCATGATCTCTGGCCGTACCAATGACCTAGAAATGGAATGAAGTTTTAGAAATAAATACTTGTGAAATATGTTAGTTATATTTCATTTTGATAACTAGGTGTATTTGTTTCATCACTGAAACCAATTCACTCAAAATTTTATCCTTCGCACTGCAAAGCCACAATATCTCTCCAAATTGGTATTAGTAAACGATTATGCATGGTGAACGAGTGAGTTTCAATATTTGTTTCATCATTAGAATAACATGGGTCATCATAATATCACAAGTCTCTCTTTTATAGTTTTTTTTTCCTTTTACATTTTTTATTAAATTAATGTCACCTTGACTAATACAATGGGACATTACACGACATCCCAAAAGACTAAATGAAAATAATGAATAAGCACAAATGATCATTGGTAACCTCAATTTGTTAGATAACCCAACATCTATGCAGGTAGGCTAAACTATAGTAATTATACAATTACTTCCACAATTTCATAGTCAATGTTTTCACTCACTGCTTTTTCAGTCACTAGTTGCTTCAGAATCCAAATAGCATTGATGTTTGGGGCCAAATTCTAAGCCACAGAAGCTACCAAAGCCAAATCAACCCCTCTCTATTGCCTAGTGCTTGGCAGATCTTTCCAACAGCATATAGAAGTCTAAAAGCAGACTTCTAGAGCTAAAGTTAGAGCCCATGGAAGAATCCCTATGAAGGGCCTAGAAGATTAAAAATTGGCTAAGTGTTGTGAAATAATCGCAATCGAGATGTAAGGATCTCATCACATATCAGCCATTGGCAAAGGCAAAGGGCCAAAGGCTTAATAATTACCGTGGTTCGGGGAGGCTGATTGCGATTTGCGATATCGCATCTTGCACATTGGCTATCAGTGAGTTACAAAGGACAAGGATTGTGGCGAGGGGCCGATTTGTGATATACACCAAAATTGCCAAGGGGGGCGATAAAGGCCTAACACAAGAAATGTTTGCAAAATGGGGTTGGGCGAGCCTCAAAATGGCTTCGAAAGTTTAGGACCTGAAAAGCTACTAAAAATAGTAAATTGTGCTATAACTAAGGAAACTGAAAAACTGAAAGAAGCAATGGTGGGGGTCCAAGTGGAATTGGCAAGTGGCCACCAATATCCACCTGGATCATTCCTCCCCCCTTAGGAAGCAATGGTCCCTATTGTGTTGAGTTCCTCCATGAGATGAGGGAACTTCTGTTAAACTTGGTCCTTGGTGAGCCACTTGCCCTAGTGAAGGAGTTGGCTTTCTTTGAAAACTCGATACAATTGGATATTCTGCTGGCGAGTGTGCTTGATATGTGTGTCCATGATCCGATCAATTGTAGCTTGTTCCATGCAATCAAGATTTAAATCTGTGGGTGTGAGTTGTTTTGCAATGTCAGATGTGTCTAGTAATGGTGGAAAGTATGGTCGAAGGCGGTCCACATTGAACACTGGGTGCAGGCCAAGGAATGGGGGAATGCTGAGCTCAAATGCATTATCTCTCACAACCTTGATAATGGTGTAAGGACCATATTGGAGTGGTCTGAGTTTCTGATAGGCTCTGGTAAGGTGTTCCTTTTGCAAATGCAACCAGACTTTGTCGCCCACCTGAAACTTTTGTGCCACCCGATGTTGATCATGTTGCTGCTTGTACTTGGCATTTTATTTCTCCAAAATTTCATGGACCTGCTGGCGAATATGTTGGATGTGCTCAATGAAGTTGTTTGCCTTATCTGTTTCGGACTGGACATGAGCTGAATCTGCGTGAGTAGCTTCATATGGCATGGCCACATCAATGGGACATAGCGGATGGAATCCCAAGCCCACAAGAAAAGCACTGTGGCCAATCGAGCTGTGGAGAGCCCAGCTATAGCTGTGCTAAACATAGGGGAGGCTCTTGTCCCATGTGTGTGGATGATTTGAGTTGTACATGCACAAAATGTGTATGATCATCCTATTGACAGCCTCTGTCTGGCCATCAGTTTGAGGATGGAAGGCTATGGACTTAGTGAGTTTGGTGTCCAGCATTGACCAGAGACTGGACCAAAATGTACTGAGGAACATGTTGTCCCGATCTGAGATGATAGACTATGGGATCCCAAAGTGTACCCACACTCGTTTCAAGAATAGTTTAGTAGTGGCTTCTGCTGTGATATTATTCTTGCAGGCCGCCATAAGGTGTTCCTTTTGCAAATGCAACCAGACTTTGTCACCCACCTGAAACTTGTGTGCCACCCGATGTTGATCATGTCATTACTTGTACTTGGCATTTGATTTCTCTAGAATGTCATGGACCTGCTGGTGAATATGTTGGATGTGCTCAATGAAGTTGTTTGCCTTATCTATTTCAGACTGGACATGAGCCGAATCTGCGTGAGTAGCTGCATATGACATGGCCACATCAATGGAACATAATGGCTGGAATCCAAAGCCCAGATGGAAAGCGTTGTGGCCAGTCGAGCTGTGGAGAGCCCGGTTGTAGCTGTGCTAAACATAGGGGAGGTTCTTGTCCCATGTGCGTGGATGATTTGAGTTGTACATGCACAAAATGTGTACAATCATCCTGTTGACAACCTCTGTCTGGCCATCAGTTTGAGGATGGAAGGCTATGGACTTAGTGAGTTTGGTGTCCAACATCGACCGGAGACTGGACCAAAATGTACTGAGGAACCTGTTGTCCTAATCTGAGATGATAGACTATGGGATCCCAAAGTGTACCCACACTCATTCGAAGAAGAGTTTAGCAGTGGCTTCTGCTGTGATATTCTTCTTGCAGGCCGCCATAATGGCCATCTTCGAGAACCTGTCGACGACCACAAAAACACAGTCATTTCCATGCTTAGTGGAAGGAAGGCTTGACATGTAATCCATGGAGATGGATTCCCAAGCTCGACTACAGGTAGGCAACAGGGTATAGAGGCCTTGCTTCATGATGGTCAGTTTGGCAATGGCACAGGCAGTGCATGATCTGATGTACTTCCTGACATCTTGTTGAATATTCGGCAAATAGAAATACATCTGCAGTACTACCACTATTTTCTAGACCCCAAAATGCCTAGCAGCCCGACTATAGTGTGCTTCCCAAATCATCTTGGCACGCTCGCTTGAAGGAACACAAAGGTGACCCAGGTGGCATAACAGGGCATCCTAGAGGTGAAAATCGGGAACATGCTGACCTTCCAAGAGTGTCTAGTATGTGTGGTCGAATGCTGGGTCGCTTTTGTAGAGAAGTGGCCAATCAAAAGTCTTGTGCCCACAAGAGTTGAGCACGGTGGTTAATGCCATGATCGGTGGTCGACTGAGGCAATCTGCAACATTATTGGTGCCGCCCTTCTTATACTTGATATTCAAATGGAATTGTTGCAGGTATGTGGACCACTTCTGATGGCGATCATTCTGCAATTTTCCTTGGGTCTGTATGAACTACAGCGGTCGGTGGTCTGTGTGGATGACCGTCCTTCACCAAAATGTAATGCTTCCATTGTCGGCAGGCCTACACAATGGAATACATCTCTTTGTCATAAGTGGGATACTTTCCGAATATGTCTGAAAGTGTCTCACTGTGATATGCCACTGGATGCCCATGTTGAGTAAGGACTACCCCAATAGCATAGTTAGAGGCATCTGTCTCAACCTCAAATGGTTGTTGCAAGTCTGGTAATGCGAGCACTGGTGCTGAGCAGAAGCGATCTTTCAACTCTGTGAATGCCTTCTGTTGAGATTCAGACCAAAAGAATTTTACTTTCGCTCCTCCCTTGGTGACTTGACTCAAGGGCCAAGTGATATGAGAAAATCCCAACACGAACCTATGGTAGAAGTTGGCAAGACCTAGAAAGATGCGAAGCTCTGTCAGAGTGGTTGGAGATGGCCAATCCCGAATGACTTGGATCTTGGCTGGATTGACATGCACCCCCTGTTCATCAATAATGCCTCCCAGATACTGAACCTGGGTCATGCCAAAAGTGCATTTCTCCAAATTGGCACATAACTTGTGTTGCCGCAGTGTTTGGAGAACTTGTCGGATGTGGTGGAAGTGCTCTTCCCAACTCTCACTGAAGATCAGGATGTCATCCACGTATACCACTACAAATGAGTTGGTGAATGGCCGCAAGATGTCATCCATTAGCCTCATGAAGGTTGCAGGAGCATTCGTCAATCTGAAAGGCATAACCAACCATTCGAAAAGGCCCTCCTTGGCTTTGAAGGTAGTCTTCCACACATCGAAGGGTTCGATTGGTACCTAGTGATATCCTGACTTCAAATCTATCTTGCTAAAATATTTTTCCCCCTTCAGTTGGTCCCGAAGGTTATCAATCATGGGATCGGGTACCTATTACGGACAGTGATCTTGTTCAGCTCCCGATAGTCAATACAGAGTCCTCAAGTCCCATCCTTCTTTTGTACCAACATGATTGGGCTCCCACAGGGTGATGAACTCAGATGGATGTGACCTTTTTGCAGCAGCTTCTGAATCTGCCTCTTGATTTCATCGTTCTCCAGAACAGAGTGCTGATAGATTGGTCCATTGGGTAGCAGCACACCTAGGGTCAGATTGATGGAGTGCTTGACCTGATAGTGCAGAGGAACCCTTGTGGGGGAGGTGAAGATGTCCTCATACTCCTCCATGACCTTATCGATCTATAATTGTCGTGCGGAGGGGCCCTGTCTGGAGGTCATGGCCACCATATTCTTCTTTCCTTGAGGGTGTATCATCAGGAAAATAAATTTCCCAGTTTTGGAAATGAGCTTACTGCATTGTTTTGCAGTAAACAAAGGGATGGTGGCAGGCGGTGCTACATTTGGTATCATGTACAACTTATTTCCCAAAGTAACCATAATAGCACAGGGCCTTGATTCATACACAGCATGTCACTTCCACAAGTATGGTTGTCCTAATAATACATCACAAACTTCAAGGGGAGTAATGTCACACAATACATCATCTGTGAAGGGAACACTGTTGGCTCACGCGAAGTTCCCGTCCTTGGTGATGGTGTACAGTTGTGGATGTGTTGTGGTCAGTAATCCCATCCACTTCACGACCTCTGTCGAAATGAGGTTCTTTTGGCTCTCGCTATCGACAATGAACTGTAGCGTGGAGCCCTTTCCCCACATCTGGGAGTGGAAGAGACCCTCCTCCTCCTCTGGATCTTTGGGTTCCTCCTTTTGGATCTTCATGGTGGCAACGGTGGCATTGGGCTACGCATCAATAATTTTCTTCCCTTTTTCATTCCCCTTGTCGGGTTCTGACTCAGAGTCGAAACATGCATCTGACTCTGAAACCTTTAGCTCAACCACTAGTGACTGCTTGGCCCGACACTCACTTGTGTTGTGAGTGGAGCTCTTATGGAACTCACACCACTTTCCCGTGTTCTTTTTCGGCTTCATGGCGATGTTCTTTGCTTGCAACTTTGGTGGGTTTTCTTGGGCCGCCCCACCTTGGCTTTGTCCTTTGTTTAGTGGTTTGGGGGCACCTTTCCCTTGCTTTGGATTTGCAGATCCAAAGTCTCGCTTCTTTTGTTTAAACTTTTGCTCGACCTTGGCAGCATATCCATATGCCATGCCGAGCAAGGAGATGTTCAAGAATTCTATTTATTCCTAAATGTACTTTTGCAGGCAACTACGGTATTTGAGTACCAAATGTTGCTCTGTATCCTTGATACCCAATTTTGTGTGAAGGGTATGGAAAATATTGGTAAACTCTGGCATGTCTTGTTCCCTTCCCTACCGCAGCATGGTCCACTTTATGTATTGATCCTCATAGCTTCCAACAGGGCAGTACTGCTCCTTGATGGCATCCCGAAATGAATTCCAAGTGGGTGTGGCTGAAAATAGTGAGCCTGTACTTTCATCCTTCTACTCGCAGTAGGTTTCCCACCAATCCTTGACGTGTGGGGTTGCTTTGAGAAAAGTGAAAATAATCATTTCCCGACTGGAAAAATCGTGAACAGAAAAGTAACCCTTTAGCAGATTTAACCATTATTGACGACATCTGCATCTATCTGACCCTCGAATATGGGAATTTAAAAATTAACTTGTACCTTAAATGGTGTGGCATTTCCAGAGTAGCTGCTGGAAGTCGATGCGTCGCCCCTAGGTAGCCACTGAAGGATCTGGGCAAAGTTGTCCATCATCGCGTTCCTTTTTCGCTCGAGGGATTCTTCGAGCAAGGTTTTGATAAGATCTCCTACCCCCTCGTCTTTCTTTTCATTTGCCATGGGAGGCTATCAGGATTTGGGAGGCTAGTCTTGAAAAGGTTCGACCAGTTCAAGCCCTAACTCTTTATATCTTGACCTCGTTGGGGACATGTAAAGAAAAACAGAGAAAAAAAGCAAACCGCTTTGATACCACTGATCCAGATTCAAACAGGAATGCAATAAATTATAGAGATAACCATAAACACAGAGATGTAGCGGAAATAATACTTCATTTCATTAATGTAAAATTCTGAAATATGCTTACAAATAGGAATGGAAATAAACCAGCTAGGGCGATGGTAGCTTATCTCTGAGAAGAGATGTGGCAGCTACATGCCTTTGAACTGCCTTACAATGAGGCTCAAGGGCCTTCTTATTATTGAACAATAAGAGAAAACCCTAGACAACCAAAACCCTAACCCGAGGAGATATAACACCAAGAGTTTATGGGCCCCGTTGGGGTGAGTTGGATAGCCAACTTCCGGGGTCACGACTTGGTCATATTATCTATGTTTGACACGCATGATAGCCTGTTGGAAAGATCTCTCCGAGGACTACGAGGAAAAAGACAATTTTAGACAAAAAATCACTAGCAGTAGATTTCCAAGAAAATGTCATTTAGGGCCTCAAAACGGCTCTAGAAATTTAGGACCCGAAAAACTGGTAAAAATAGTAAACTGTGCTATAATTAAGGAAACTGAAAAACTTAAAGAAGCAACGGTGGGGGTCAAAGTGGAATTGGTAGGTGGCCACCAATATCCACTTGGATCATTCTCTCTCTCTCTACTGCATGGGGAACATGTGTGGAGCCACAAGCAATATCGCACATCGGCCATCGGCGAAGGAAAAGGGCTCCTACTTAAGAGATATCAGCGGTTCCATCAGCCGATTGCGATATGCGATATTTTCCTCCAAACATGATAAAATATTAAAACTAAGTTTATAAATAGACCCCACGTCCGGATTCGAGGCTTACTCTACTAGTTAAGAGGAAAATTGAAAAGGCTTGTTTTGCTCGTTATGGAGTTAAAGGCTCGTAGCTATGTAACTGCACTGATAAACACAGAAGGTTTCTCAACCACTGCATCGGGCATTGAAGACACAATAAAAAGTTTTAAAGCTGAGGTGGGTCAGTAGTGAGTGGATCAATACAAAATGGTGGACCTTCAAGATGAAGAATGGGTCAATTTAGAGGAAGGATGCTAACACATGGATCCGGGAGTCAGTGACAAAGAAATTAGTGGCAAAAAAGACAGTGGGATGTGACATAGTGCAACGAGACCATACTCTATGCCATGACAGCATCAGCATACTAATATGATCACGAAATGGGCTAGAATATCCCTGGTTCTTTTTCCTTCACGTCCATTTATTTTGTTGTACCAAAACGTGCCGCCCTTCCTAAAGCATTTAACTCTGTAACAATTTTGGGTCATAGAGCCATTTAAGGCTGATACAGCTACTCATCAGATGGAGAAATAGGCATATTAGATATTTAATGTAATTAATGCTCTTGCCCCACTTCCTAGATAAATAGAGGGATGCAAGACTTAAATGGGGTTCAGAAATTCTAGGAAAAGACTACATGAATAATTTCAGTCTGTATTTCCTTTGGAATACAATTTTTTCAAAATACCAATGAAACTATGGTGATTCCATGTTTAAAGGATTACAGTATGTGTTCCCCTCTATTTTAATCATTAAAATGTTCACGCTTGTTCAACTGATTTATGTAGTCATTGTTGCTAGATATGTTTCAAGCTCTCTTACAAATTCGTTGGTAAGTTGTATGTTAATGCAAATGGCTATTACTGTCACACAAATTCATTTGTATTGACATTGTTTATGTATACTCCTGTGAGAACCATTGTGATTATGTCTTTAAATGTGCAACATATGAATTATAGCCTTCAACCCTCCCTTTAGACCCCATTTTTTCTTGTAACCCAAATAACATAGAAATCCTTAGAGCCTTAAGCTCTTTGTGTTCAACATTGAATTATTGAGGTATTAACCTCTATGTGATGAGTAGAAGGCCCCATTTGTATCTGACTCTGAAAGATTGATTTTTAAGAGAGTCTAGAAAGAGAAAACCCCCTGGACTGTGATACCATCTCATCAACCTTTGAAGTTCCCTCTTCCAGTTCTTAGCCTGTTCCTGCTCAGTATTCAGGACTTACTCCTAAGGCCCTAACATACCCTCCTTCCCCTACAACCCTTGTAGTCTTAACCCTAGTCCCTTAAGAAAATTTGAATATCCCTCCACTAGTCCAGATGGATCTTCTAGGTTTTTTGCTCAATAAATATGCACCTATTGATCTACCCCAACCTTTGAGTGCAATGCCCCAAGACTACCTAAAGCATCTACCTAGGTTCAATGGGGAAGATGATAACACGGCACAAAACCACATTGAAACCTTTAGTTCTTTTGCCATGAACATAAATGTGGAACAGTTAGATGTGGTTATGAGACTGTTTTTACAATCCCTTGATGGAGAGGCTAGAAGATGGTTCAAATCCCTGCGTAATGCCTCCATCACTACATGGGGGCAACTTGAAATATCTTTGACGCAAAAATGGGGAGAAAAGAGGAGCCATGAGTACCTCCTTACTTATTTCAATGCAATAAGGAAAAGACTGAAGGAGGATACTACATAATTTATTAAAAGATTCAATAAGCAGTTCAATAACCTAAAAGCTGACATAATGCCTCCCCCAGCTACAACTTCAGTGGTTTTCTTGGGATCCTTCGAATCTGATGTTGGTTTTACCCTGAGAGAAAGGAAATATACCACTCTGTACCAACTTCAGATTGATGCTCTCAAAGTAGAAGCAAATCTGGCCTCGGTAGGAAATACAAGGGTAAAGCAAGAACCCATGGAACCTGAGAGAGGGAGAGAGGAGACATCCTCCTTTGGTCTGAACAGACAATCACCAGACTTGAAAATAGATGATTTGGATAAACTCATCAAAATTTTATCAAATAATGCTAGGAAGCTCGAAATCGAGAACAAGATACTCTCCACGCAAAATTCCCAAATCAATAATCGAGGCTATAACTATCAATATAGAAGGCTCCACTGCAACTACTTCCAAGGGAAAGAAAGGTGCATCTTGATCAAATTATGCATCCCCTATACTTGGAAGATAGTCCTGATGAAAAATCATTGGGTACTCAAGATATGCATGCTAATATATATGTCATTTTTGCTAAAGAGGAACATGAGAGTATGGCTCACCCACAGGCCACTCATTATAGAGAAGAAAGTGTGGATGTTGTGAGTGAGATCACCCTAGGGTCTTGGGTTGGAACCCCAATAGAGCGAATGGAAAACAACAACAAGAAATGATAAAGCAATCAACCTAAATTCTTATTCTACTGAACTGTGCAAGAGTGTCCGGGAGTAGAGGCACCCACTCAGGCAGAGTCTTCCAAAGATGGGAGAAAGTGCACCAGAGAGGCAGATAGATTGTTGTTGGATGCTAGAGAGAATGTGAGAGCACCGACATCACATCACAGACAGAGGAGGTCACCCGATATGTACACTAGATACATGGGTCTTATGAGCAGATGTGTTGTGATAGAGCCATATTCCTTTGAGGAAGCAGTGAAACAACCAATTTGGGTTGATGCCATGATGGTGGAGTATGACTCCATAGTTCGAAACAATGTTTGGGATCTGGTCTCGAGCCCAGAGGATAAGTCTGTTGTAAGCTCCCATTGGCTTTACAAGGTAAAGCAAGCTGAAGATGGTAGTGTGGAGAAGCATAAGGCTATATTTGTGGCATGTGGCTTTTCACAGGTAGATGGGATTAACTATGATGAGACCTTTTCTCTTGTTCCAAGGTACTTGTTGATCATATCTATATTGGCACTATCAGCACAGTTGGGTTGGAAGATACATCAAATGGATGTAAAGACAACCTTCCTTAACGGAACGATTAAGGAAGAGGTGTCAATAGATCAGCCTAAAGGTTTTGAAACTTTCGACGTGAGTCGCATGTGTGGCGGCTTAAGAGAGCATTGTATGGGCTGAAGCAAGCACCTCGTGCTTAGTACACGAGGATAAACAACTACTTCACTGGGTTGGGCTTCACAAAGAGTGAAGCAAACGCAAACATGTACCACATAGTGGTGGAAGGTAAATTGTTGATCATTGTACTTTATGTTGATGATCTCATACTGACATGTGATGATTAGCTGATCAAATATAGCAAGGAGGACCTTGCAAGAGAGTTTGAGATGAAGGACTTGGGGCTCATGCATTACTTTATGGGCATGGAAGTATGGCAGGGTGATGGGGAGAATATTGTGTCTCAAGGCAAGTATGCCAACGAGATACTCAGGAGGTTCCATATGGAGAGTTGCAAGCCTATAGAGAATCTTAAAGCTAGTAACTAGAGGAAGGAGGATGCTACTTCAGGAGAGGCAATGGAAGCTAATTTTTACAGACAACTTGTGGGTTCACACATGTACTTGGTGAACACACGATCATATTTATGTTATGCAGTTAACCAACTTAGTCAAGCGATGGTTAGGCCTACCAAGCTATATTGGATGGTGGCAAGGCATGTATTGAGATACCTCAAGGGCACTTTTTAGTATGGATTATGGTACAGATGAACAGAGGGAGTGAAGCTTCAAGGATTCACCGATGCAGATTGGGCAAGGAGTGTATCCGACTAGAAAAGCACATCAGGAGGGATTTTCAGTATTGGGTCAATGGTAATTTCTTGGTACAACATCAAATAGAGATCAATTGCACCCAGTTTGGCAGAGGAAGAGTACATGGCTACGAGTCAGGAAACATGTGAGGCCATTTGGATGAGGAAGATCCTAGTTGGTCTATTTGGTCAGCAGATGGATTTGACAGTGATTTACTGCGGTAATCAAAGTTGTATCAAACTCTCTGAAAATCCAATTTCTCATGATAGGTCCAAGAACATTCATATCCGATATCATCATCTCATAGATTGTGTATTGAGGTGGATCATGTTGTTAGATTACATTCCCACGAAGAAGCAAGATGATGACATTTTGACAAAGGCATTGTCAAGATGTAAATTCGAGTTTCACAGAGACATGATTGGGGTAGCAGATAATCCCTTTCTTGTTGAGAGGGAGCGTTGAGAAATGGAAATATGAAATTTTAGTTTAATTTTTCCTTGAATTAAACTGTGAATTAAAATCGAATTACATTCTCATAGCAACTTGTAAATAGTTAATTAAGTTTAAATAACTTAATTAGCTTAGGAATTTCGAGTTGGAAGTCTTTCTGTAGTCATGTATATGTCCTCCCTAAATTTTAGGGTCTAGTATGAGTTTAGATTGAGTTGTAATTAGATTAACTCTGTTTACTGAGTTATGGTTACTTAAATCCGTTCAAACTGTTTGGTGAACTAATAGAGAACTAACAGTCAGTTGGTGCACTCGTGCATCCACAAGTGTTACTCCAATTAACTGAAGATTCACTCATCAGAAACTCATGCATGTCAATTTAGAGAAATAATTAGTTGAGACTACAGTGCAGGGACAGTATACTATCAATTGTATGATTTACTGAGTTGTAGATATCATGCATGCAATCAGAGAAGGACCTATGTTTGGATTGCGCAGTTTTGGAAGCATGAATTCCTTTTAAATACAGGTTATTCATCCTGGGAATTGCACAAGGAAATAGGGGCTTGGCAGGTAGTGGAAATTGGCTAAATGTTGGCTAATAGTAGGCTTGTGAGGTAGAGAGTTGAGCATACTTGTGCAAAAATTTTCTTGTGTGAACAAGCTTTGTATCTTCACTCATATTTATGATTTAATGCAATACATATAGGCAAGGGTTTGAGCTGTGGCTTTCCCCAGGAAAACCTATTTTGTTATGTGCCATTAATTTGTTTTCTTCTTGTTCATATTGTTTTCATCGATCTATTGACTTCCACTGGTTGAAAGTAGAAGTAGATTCTTGTCCTATGCTTTAGTAAATTGCATGAGCTTGTGAATCTACAAAAAATTCTACAAATTCCTTGCTCAAAGATAAATTTTTAATGATAAAATAATAACAAACCTCCCCTTTAATAATTTTTCTTTTTCCTCTTTTGGAATTCTTAAATGTAATTGTTATCCTCAAAATTATCTTTTTCTTTTAAATCCATTTTTCTTTTTCCTTTTTTGGAATTCTTAAATGTAATTGTTATCCTCAAAATTATCCTTTGCTTACAAATCCATTTTATCTTTTCAATACTTCTAAGGTACTAGAATTAGGTGGAAAACATGATCCATTTTCCCAATATATTTTCAATAACTTTTAACTAATATTTTACTAAATTTGATAACCTTCTAAAGTTAATCCAACCTTCTCATTTAGATTAGTGTGGCCCTAAAAACATAATTTTAAATAGTCATCATAAATATAAACATTAACACGAAAATCATTATAATTATCAAAAATCATTATGTCTCCTAAACGAGAATAACGTATTTTTATTTTTTCAATTATAATAGATACATATATATATAGTATTTGTTTTTCTCTATACGCGTTAAGATGAGAGAATAATTTACACAAATATGAATATGTGCTTAGAGTGTTTTCTTGAGGACAATATCCACGAGAATAATATATAAAATTCAGAATGATTAAATTTTTTTTAGTTAGTCCAACATATGACAGTATATGATATAAGTTTATTAGAAATGATGATATTAATATAGAAAAGCATCTTTTGAGTTTTCAAACAAAAGATTAAATTTAATATATTACATCTTAAAAAAAATTTATAGTTGAGAAGGGAAAAAATTGTATATAATTTGAAAATTTATGAAAATAGAAATTAATATAAATATTTTAAAATTAAAACTTAATAATGATATTTGAATTTTTTATATTTTAAATTAAAAATATTAAATATTTTAAATTTTATATAATATTTAATTTCTTTAATATTTATTCAATTTTTTTATTAAATTAATTTTTATTTTTTAATTAAGTTATATATTTTATAAATAAAAAAATATTTTTCCCTTAATTTAAATTTTTTATATATTCATAACTAAAATTAGTAAAGGTTTTTTAAGTTTTAAATTTTCTATATATTCATAATTAAAATTAGTCGAGATTTTTAAGTTTTTTAATTTAGATTTTCTATATATTCATAACTAAAACTAATCAAGATTTTTAAGTTTTAGATTTTCTATATATTCATAACTAAAATTAGTCAAGCTTTTTAAATTTTTTAATATATCGTAAGATGTTTTATAAGTTTTTGATATATTATGATATTAATTTCAAAAATTATAATATTAACATCAAAATTCATAATATTTTATTGTATGAAGAGATTTTTTGTTTTCTCTAAGTGATATTGTGATACAATATTATATTAAAAGAAATAAATTAATATTTATATTAAAAAAATTAAAAATATTAATAAGGAAAAAATGTTTTCAATATTAAATATAAAAAGCAATGATAGATATAATTTTTTATTTTCAATTATAAATAAAATGTTTTAATATACATTGTAAATAACATAATTTTATGTCAAATTTTACAGAGAGATAAAATAATAAATATTGAAAAAAAAAATTGAATATTGGGAAATGTGTAATTCTTTTGGTACTCAATATAAATATTACAAGTGATATCTAAAATAATAGTGGTTTTACAAGTGACATCTAAAATAATAGTGGTGATAACAACCCACTAGGAACTAAATAGTGTTTCAATTGAATAGATCAGCTTGCGTCAAAAAATAAAATAAAAGAAACTAATATTACTATTATATCTCATAATGGGAAATCCCAAAATACTAGTGGTGATTACAACTCACTAGTAACTAGATAGTTTTTCAATCCAATAGATCTGCAAAGGCAAAATAAAATATAGTAAAAGAAACTAATAATAATAATATTAATAAAAAATAAATAAAAAATTAGCAGTAATTAAAATATTTTGATTTCTATATTAAGTAATATAATTTTATATCAATTTTATGTAAAAAAATAAAGAAATTGAAAAAAATATATATTTTATTTTACTTTCATATTTCAATACATACCTTAAATAAAATATATGAATATCCATATAAATTAATATTTTAATATCATTTTTATATATAAAGAGTGAAGAAAAAGTATTCTAATGTTAAAAAAATTTATTTCAATTCCCATTTTATATTAAATAATTTATATCAACATGACATGTAGAGAGAGAAAAAAATAATTTAAATTAGATTAGTATAGATTTGTTTTAACCCTCCAATCTTATTATAGATTTATTTCAACCCTAGATTTATCAAATCTTTTAGGGAAATAAATCTCTTGTAAACCTTTATTAATATTCAAAATAAAATAAAAATTTGTACATCAATTTTTTTTTCTCTTAACATTTCATAGATTCAAAATTAAAATTAATCCACATTAATAATAAATTTGAGTAACAAAATTTATTTTTATATTGATTATAAATTTAATAATAAATTAAAAATAAAATATGTATAATAAAAAACAATGTTTGATTTTCCTCATATTTTCACAATATATTGAAATCCAAAATTATCAAATAAATATTATATTTTGTAATATTGTGTATTATTCAAAAAAAATTTACCATCAATATATCCTCAAATAAATAAATAAATAAATATTATAATGTTTTCTATTATTCAAATATTTCAAAATTTACCATCAACATATCCTCACATAAATAAATAAATAAATATTTAATATGTTGTTATTGTTTTATTAACCTGCCATCAATACTCAAATAAATGAAAACAGATATGTAATATGTTATGTTTTATAATGGTTTCTCGTGACCTGTTAGATATCAAACTCCTTGCATTCGCATTCGCAGTCAGTTCCATCTAACAAAACTTTCAAAATAATAATCACCCAATTGCCGATTAGCGGTCTTAATAACCTTTTTCTATGGATGGAATATTTTGGAATCGGATGAATAGAAGGTCAATTTTTTTTGCAAATCAGATATTCATTATTGGCTCACCCCAAATTTTTGGACTAACTCTTTTCTATCTATTGGATTTTAATATATTCATGGAATCTGGAATCAATTTAAGTTCAAAGCTCGGCTATATTCTATATTACAGAAATTGAATAACTTTTATTTAATTACGTGGTAAAGAGTTTCTCTCTAAGAAGAACTTCTCTAGAGGCTATTTATTAAGATTATGTGTTAGAATATTGGAGGATTGTCAATTGTTCGGTCAGGTGAAGATAGTTGGGTGGTTGGAACCATTCAGGATATTTGAAACAATTGCGATTGACCCGTGTTCCTACTCTAGGGTTTCGAGCACCATCCGAACAACGAAGGTTCTCATAGCATTCATTGGCATGCCACAACAAGAGCGGGAGCTCTATTCAACATTCTCTATCTAGGTAAGAATCAATATTTCATTTTAATCCATTCATTGTGTCTCTAAAAGCCATTATTGTTGAATTTGTAATCCATTACATGTCTGTAAGGTTCCATTTTTTAATGGATTAGCACGCTTTTGCCTAACTGTCAATCTTCACAGGGGTTGTTACCACCTAGTTGATCCAAGAATCAGGCGCGAAATAAGTAGTTCCGGTACCAATTTGATATCTCCCATGCTTAGTTTATCCTAGGTTTGGTCTATATGAAATCTTGAACTCTAAGAACATTACAAAAACTTAAAATGGTATGCCTGAATGTTGATGGTCATCAAACAAGGACTAATTTTTAAGATCATTTTGAGGCTATGAGAAGGCAAAGTTTACTTTTCTTTTGATATAAGGAATCTGAGAACTCTACAAAATTGGGGGTTTATAGGGAATCTGAGAACTCTACAAAATCGGGGGTTTCTAAGGATTGAAACAATACAATGAACACAAGTTCTTAATTATTGAATGAATAATTGGGATTTTCTTGTGCAGATATGGATTTGATGAAAGAAAGGTTTGCCAAGTTTCTTCTCGGAGAAGATATGTCTGGTGGAGGCAAGGGTGTCTCTTCGGCCCTAGCTTTGTCCAATGTCAGGTATATGTACTTCGAATAATGAAAATTTTCCTTTTGATCCAATTGCTTTCAACTTCTTTCAATTTTGGTTGTTTCACTGAATTAATGAAATGCAACTACCATTTTCGGAGATCTATGGAGGTTGGAGCCCCTAGCTCCAGAGCACAAGACAATGTGGTAGAAGGAAACTGACTAGTTACTCTCTATCACTGATTAATTTTCCTTTTGATCGAATTAATTTCAACTTCTTTCAATTTTGGTTGTTTCACTAAATTAGTCAAATGCAGCTACCATTTTCAAAGATATATGGAGGTTGGAACCCCTAGCTCCAGAGCCCAAGACAATGTGGTGGAAGGAAACTGACTGGTTACTCTTTGTGACTGATTATATAGTAGAATTGGTGCCTTTTGTCAATGATTAGTGGATGGTACTAGATAGAGGTAATGATGCCACCCCGCTCGCGTTTATATCTAATTCTAATTTTTCCCCTTTAAGTACCAAACCAGTTATTGGTATTTAATTTGTATGAGGTACATGGTTTAGACAATATAATGGCTAGAAAAATTCATAATATGATTCGTAAAGAGTTGGAAAATTGTTGTTTACTAGATCATGGTTAACAAAGTGCATTCAAACCTTTAGATGAACATCCCAGCACTACATAAATTGGATGCAATGCTTCTTGTAAGATTTACAACTCAATTTCCTTTCAAATTGTTGAAGAAATTATATAGAAATTCACTATTTGATTACCATTCTGGGCATGCAGGAAGTTTTGGAGAAATTTAGGGAGACTAATTTTTTGGGTTGAGGATAGATCAATGGTTGATTCATCCAAAGAGAGAGGCAATGAATAGAGAAATGATCATAAATGGTGGCTTCCCACTCCAAAAATTCCTCATGGAGGTCTCTTAGACAATACAAGAAAATTGATGTTGAATCTGAGGGACTCTCTCAAACAAATACTGAAGACAACGACGAAAATCAATGCTAAGGTTTTATCAGAAATGGAGATTACAGAGGTTTACCTGGAATCCCTACCAAAGGTAGTTATATGTAGCTTAAGTTTTTGTTACAAGATATGGAGTCATGATGAATAGACCATTTAAATGGTTTATGAAGAATTCTATAATCTTCCATTTGTGTTTTGGCAAAAAAATTAGCCTTGGAGACACAATTTTTTGTATGCAAGATACTACGAGTTTTAATATATACAAATTAATTTAAAGTCAAAAACTGCAAGAAATAACATGCAATTTTAACATTCACAATCCTGCGAGAAGAACTGGTATTCATTGCTGCTCGATCATAGAGGCTATTATTTGTTCACTTTTGCCATATGAAAAACAAGTGTTCAATACCACTATATTGTTAAGCAAGGATCATTGATGCTGATATTTTTTCAACTTTTGCACAAGAAAAACATGTACCCAGTACTTGTTTTTGAAAACTGATCAATACTCAATACAAGAGAATTGTTGGTGAATCTGATTTGACTCTCTCAAATGAATACTGAAGACAACGATGGCAATCAATGCTCAGATTTTATCTACATAGATAATTTGTCTAACTTTTCATGTTACGAGGTTTACCTGGAATCCCTAACAAAGGTAGCTATATATCTCTTAAGTTTTGGTTATAGGATATGGAGTCATGATGAATCGACCATTTAAATGGTTTATGAAGAATTATGTAATATTCCACTTGTGTTTTGGCATAAATTTTAGCCTTGGAGACACAATTTATGGTATGCAAGACACTACCTGTTTTAAAGTATAAAAATTAATTTAAAGTCAAAAAATAGAAGAAATAAGATGCAATTTTAGCATTTACAACCCTGCGAGAAGAATTGGTATTCAATATTACTCGATCATGGAGGCCATTATTTGTTCACTTTTGCGAGATGAAAAACAAGTGTTCAATACCACTGGATTGTCAAGGAAGGATCATGGATGCCAATATTTGTTCACATTTTCCACAAGAAAAACAAGTACTTAGTACTTGTTTATGAAAATATATCAGTACTTAGTACAAGAAAATTGTTGTTGAATTAGGCTTCTTCTTTCCTAACCTTATTATTTAGAGTATTTATCTATGAACCTTTTTAGTGCTATGAATTATCGACTTTAAGCAAGGTCTCTAGCCATGGGTCCAACCGTATGAGTCCTTCGGCAGTCATTTTCATTGTAAGCAACAATTGATGACTCAATAGCAAAGATAGGATAAGGAGTTGAGGTAGAGGCATTTGGGGTAGAGGTAAAGGTAGAGATTGAAGGTTAAGGTTAATGCTAACCACTTATATCCAAGACCATTTGTTGAAAGGATGATGCTCCTTGAAATTTGTGTCTTTATTGTTGTCTAGAAAAGGCATAAATATTTTGGTATTTTAAGTTCTTGTTGGCATACAAGAATTTACATTCCAAGTTTCAATGAATGAGAAATGAACAAGAGAGAGTTCACTCTCTTGGTGGATAATGTTGTTGATTGCACAATGAAATGGTTTTGATGGCATTGCATGCAGAATTAAAATGATATCTTGTATTTGGTATTTGTTTTCTAGATGATGAGTTATGTCGCAAGTTGTGTCCTTGTAGGAAAATCTCGAGTTAGATGAGAATTATGTTCTTGTTTGTATCTAGGTATATATAAAATACAGTCAACTGTTGCTTAGTGTTGATGATGTAACAAGGAGTCTCTGCCTTGAACTGTTATCTACTCAATTGTGGTGTCTGACTAGAGAACTCAGTGATGATTATCTTGGACAAAGATATAATTGGGCTAATTGGCATGGTTTGGAATCTAAAATGGAGGTTTCAGATGTTTCCATCATAAAAAGGAGGGCAAGGCCAGTCATGCACCATGGTTTGCAAGTCTAGGGGGCAGTCTTGTGTATCAAACAAGTCCTTGGCACTAAATAACTATGGAGCTCTACAAAAATATATGAGTTGTAAAGGAGCATGAAAAGCTAACATAGGGTTAGATCAACCATTAGAAGTGATCAATAATGCCCCAAGATATCTGATATTGTGGGCATGGATATTTCCATATAGAATGGAATCCCTGTTAGTGTATGGAAATTTTTTTCTATAGGCCTTTGTTCAATGTCTTGCGGCATGCATGTATAGCAAAAATTAGTCTATTTTGTCTTGTGATGGTTCCCTCCTCTTCCCCCTTGATCCATTAGGTCAATTTTTTCATATTGTCAGGCAAGGATTAATGACATGCTCCATGTTGTATAATACTTTGGAATATGAGAAAAGTTGTCTATAAAAGGTCTCGATCCTTGTGGTTTAAGAAACTTTAAACATCACTAAAAATAATTCTATTTTACTAAGAAGGAGTTCCTTTTCTAACATTGCTTACTTTTTCGGAATTCCTTTGAAGGTGTGGTCCATGCAAGATTATTGCTCCCAAACTACATGAAATATCAGAGAAATGAATCATTGTTGTGTTCCTGAAGCTTGAAGGCAACCAAGAGAACAACATCTGTTGATTTTCTTGATGTACTTCATGACTTAATTTCATCATCTTGCTTCTTCTATGACACCACATTTTGTCTATCAAATATTTATTACGCTCCTATTCACTTGTATCTTTAATGAATAAAGTGGCATTTCCTGAACACTCCATTTTTCCTCATGCTTTTTCTCAAATCCATATTTGAATTTCTTGTTAAATATTTCCTTTGTTTGTGATATCTAACATATCTTAAACTAATGCTTTTGATTGATGTTTTTGGTTACAACCTTTGGCAAAGGAGATGGGACTGAAGGTTGTGCCCACCTTCAATACTTTGAAGGGTAAAAAGATTGTTAAAGAAGTGACATGAGAAAAATTAAATGATCTGGTACAAGCTATTGAGACTGTAAAATCAAATCCATAGATTTACAAATTGGTTGGCCTCCTTCATTTTCAAGTTTTGTAAATTGATATCCTATCAATAAAGTGTTTTGTGTTTGAACATGAAATGGTACTATTTCTCAAATTGGGATGGCATGTTTCCCTGTTCTTGGTCATCTTATGAGCATGCATTTTGTAATTACTATTTGTACCCTACAAATATGAGAGTAAAGATAAAATATAATACCCTTTCTATATTTTCAATCAATGGGTCTTTCTATGTGCTACACAAATCCCATTTTTAGGGACAATATTATCTATTTATAAAGCATCTACTATGCATTCTGGATTACTCAAATATATGGAATGAATGAATTATTTTAACATTCTTCAAAGTCCAGAATATTGATATGTTATACATTTTGGATTAATTAAATACATGGAATAATGAATGAATTAATTTTAACATTCTTCAGAGTCTAGACCAGTTGGACATTTAGATGAGGAGGTCAGTTTTCCAGTCCATATTTCAAGGGATGTGGCCCTAGATGGATTAATTCCTTTTTGGTCAGCAAGGTATTTCTGGGTAGTGTCATAATCCACAACATTCCTTTCTAAGTAGTTAGATCTCGGCGTGATATTTTTGGATAGTGTCCCTGGTCATGCTCTCTATTCAAAACATGATAGCACTCTTGGATGACTACCAACTCCGAACTAGAATGGGGTCAACAATCACTGTTTTTGTCTCTGTTAGCAATTACATTTTGAATTGAAACATGTAATTATATATCCTCAAGAAATGAAATATTTTATATAAGGGCTCATGAAAGTAATCTAAAAGTGGTATGTTTGAATTTCACCTAAGAAACAAAATAATAATGGAAACCTATACTTTTTATTTCCCCAAGTTATACCGCGGATCTTACTTATCTTCTTATAACAGTTAGTTATCTTCACGTAAACAGATACTTTATCTTATATTCACTTTATCAACACATTCATATAAGTTCACGCATCATATAAACAATAGAAATGCAATTTATATATGATACATTCAATGCAAAAAACTGGAAAAAGATACACAGAAATGATGTAAAACTTCTCTTTATTACTTCTCCAAAGGTTACAGACTTGACCAGCCTTACGCACTCAGCTGCAGGGGTCCGCGCACTCAGCTGCAGACTACTAGACCTCCGCGCACTCAGCTACAGAGCCTCTACCTACTCTACGACCCAAAGACTCAACTCTACACTTAGATAAGAGTCATTTACAATCTTCGCGCTTCGTACCCACAAAAAGCGGAGTCTTTACATCGGATTTTTTCAAAATCTGGGCTTTAAGCCCCAAAACTTGCCTTAGGGGATCCCATGCCCAAAAAGACCCCAAAAAAAACATCATGACTTGCCCTCGAGTAACTCTGTCAGTGCAAAGATCTTCGTGCGAAGACCTGCCAACTATGCCCGAACTGTTGTAAGATCGGCAGCGCACTAAGCAGCTGCCTAGTGTACCTCCTACACACGTTATTCAGAGACTGTTGTATCTGAACTGCTTCCTTGTATCTTCTCATTTGTTCCCAATATCTGCGTGAGCTTGGCTTCGATCGAGGCTGTAATGATGAATGCCTCATCAATCCAAGGCTGGATTCGTGCCTTCAAAATCACTTCTTTATGTCGCGCTACGTCTACCTGCTCCTTAAGCGTTTTGGCCTGTTGCATCCGCGTGAGCCTTTGTGTAATGGCCACCGTCTGCGGTCCCTTTTATATCACCATATCTTTGCTGCAGCTCACACGCCTCTATTTCTAAGCGCTATATGTTCGGGTCCTCCTGCAGAGTGGTGAGGACCTCGAACAATTCTTCCAACATTTTGGTGCAGTCCTTCACTGCACTGCTGATCTCCTCCATCCCCGATGTAATGGCACTGGCGTGTTGTTCCCTTACCTCTGGAGGAGTTGAAGGCTGTGCCTTCAACCGCAGCTCTACTATTTGAAGGTTCAGCTCCAGCTGAACCTTATCCATCTCTTCTCACACCTCACGCACCCCTGCTGCTAACCTATGGATGCGTGCCTCTACTGGTGCCTCTATTGGGATGGCCAACTCAGGGACCATCTCGCAGGCCTCCTCAACTACCTGCACCATATGCTGATTCTACGCCACTACCTCGTCGCGTTGCAGGCTCAGTTGTTCAATATTAATTTTCTACTCGCTCAACACCTGTAGTGTGCGGCCCTCCCTAGCCTGCAGTTCTGCAGTCACTCCGTCCTGCAAGACATAGAGTGTCTCCCAAGGGAGCGTAGCCATGTTGATCCCTACTCCGTTTAATGCACTGACCGTAGGCATGTCGGCCTCATTCTCTATAACTAGTGCCCCCTCTAGCAGCACTATGGTATTGGTCATGCGAGCGTGCAACATTTCCTCATCTGCGGTCATCCCTACTACAAGGCTGGTCGAGTACGAGCCTGAGGAGTGGGCACGTGAAACTCCTATATCTGTGCCTGGAGGGGCCCCAACACAATCTGATTCTCCTCTGCGAGCTGCTGGAGGACCTTTGCGGTGACGTCGTGCACCATCTCCCCTATATCATGGAGATCTCCTTTAGTGAGGGTGATCGGATAGAAAGAAGTCTTAGAATCTTTCGACTTCTTTCGCGACCCCACTTGCTCTCTCAGGCGTTGGCGCTTCAACTATGTGGATGTTGTTTCTGGGTCTGCGCCACCTTCCTTTGTCTCGTGCTCTTCCTCACGCGACGACAACTTATGGCCCTCGTGCTCCTTCTTTGCTACCTGTTGTTGTTCTGTGGCTACCTTCTGCTATTCTACTGCTTGCTTCGTAGCATCGTGCACCTCCTGTGCCTTTGCTGCTGCTGCCTATTTTCTCCTCTTCTCTACTAACTACGCCATCCACAGTTTTTTCCTCCTCCTTGTGTTGTGTAGCAGACCTTTCTGTTTCCATCAAGGAGATGGCTGGAGCGCTCCACTCCAGCGGCCATGACTCAAGCATGGTGAATATAACATCATCTGTGGTCAGGTAGGGCAGTTCATTCCACTTCTTCACGAGGTCCTTGCAGGCCCTGATGTACACGTGATGGAAGTCCGCCTTGAACTCCACGGAGCTTTGTAGGCTATTGTAGATAGTGGGCGATAACCTCGGCTTGCGGTTAATACCCATTCTGAAGTTCATCTCCATGAACACCCAGAATATCTTATTGTCTCGGATCCTTTGTGCATCTTTAGTGGCCCACAGTGAAGCATACTCCGCTACCTCCAGAAGATCCCATGCAATTGTGTGGAACTGGCTGTCCTCAGGCAACTGCCAAGCTACCAACACTATGGACAGCGGAAGCCATGCATAGTGGAAGGTCTTCCCATGTTCCTGTGCCTCGCGGAAATTCTCCAGGAACTCCTTGCACAGCTACTCTGACTAGTTAAACTGCATACCCTCTACACACTGCATAGTAAGTGCTACCAATGGCGTAGGCACCTCATTCGCGCGGCACTTCTGCACAACCTTACCAGCCAATATCTGGGTCATAACTTTAACTGCCTTATTATTGATACTAGAGATCGCGTACCCTCTCTTCTTCTTCTCCAACTTGAATTTTTCCTTCATGGCCTCCGCGATGGTCAAGTCGGTGCTCTTATCCTCTGAAAGATCCACTGGGTCCTCCCCCTTGCAAGGGAGTTGGGTAATTCTATGAATCAGATGGTCCACGATGGGGATGGGCTCCTCTAGCCATAAACACCCATCATGCACCAGGCAGAGTAGCTACCTAATGATGAATATAGTTATTGAGGCACAATGGTAATGCGGCACCTAGAGCAAGTTCATCAACCTTGCTTTCTCTACTCCGCACAACCACTTGTGCGGCTCCAACTCTACGACTCCTG
Source organism: Pinus tabuliformis (assembly GCA_031772625.1). Lineage (NCBI taxonomy): Eukaryota > Viridiplantae > Streptophyta > Pinopsida > Pinales > Pinaceae > Pinus > Pinus tabuliformis. The sequence goes on from CM062812.1 coordinate 506,879,434, forward strand.
TCGCAGTGTTTTTCTTTGGCTTCATGAGCTGCTCAGTTGCCAAGTGTGGGAACTTTTCGTGGTCCGCGAGATCTCAGTCTTCAAACTTTAGACTCGGCACCCGTCCCAAGTGCACTCCTTCAAAAACGATATCGTCAGGTAGCCGTGGAGTCTACAAAGAGCTCTTTCTCTCATCTAGGTCCTTGGGCACCCTTGCCTTTCCCTTCCGCAGAGGAACATACACAGGCAACCTAGTTAGAGGGTCCACACCCTTGGTTTCCACCTCCATGTCTTCGTCCTCCTCCTCTTTGACAAGGATTTCCTCAAGGTCTTCCTCCTCTTCATCAGTTTCCAGATTAACTGCTTTCCCCTTTTCTTCCATGGTAAGTTTAGTTCGCAGCGGGTTTCTAGGGGACACACACACTTGGACCATGGGCTGCTTATCTTTCTTGGCTGTCGGCATGCGTAGTGATTTTGGGATTTATGTGACTATCCCGATGCTCTCAAGGGCATCTCCTATAGTCATGGCCTGCACGGCCTCTTCAACGGTCATTTTGTCGATATCCATGGCTTCCTTTGGTGTGGTCATACTGCTGTTCCACAAATCTCTCAACGACTCAGGTAAGTGCTCAAACAATGCCTTCGACTTCAAACATCAAATAGATCTAGGTTCATATATCTCTAGGCGCACAATAGCTCAATTTTCAAATGGCCAAGTTTTGTTTTCTGGGTAGCCCTTTGCAATTTATAGCACCTTTTGAAATCGAATTCAACTGTTCCCCCCAAATCCAGTTCATTAATGCTCCCTTGGCGGCAGATTTTCCCAAATCTAGCCCATAAAGCCTGCCTTAATGCCTGTCGCCCACTCCATTTGGTCTCAAACTAAGCATCACATCATGAATAGTGACTATAACGGTCACTTTCCAGCCAACCCACGCGGCAGCACAGCTACCCTTGTGTTATCACAGACCTTGTGACACTTTGCTCCTGCATGCAATCTTGTCATCGCACAGCTCTTGGGTAGAGTAGTTTATAGTCCTATGCCTCCTTTCAACTGCCCAGAGCGCTAAGACTATGCTTTAGTCAGCTAGTCAGATACCTAGGCCACCCATGTATGGCTTCAACCGACTGCCATTCACTCTTCCTGGGAAAGGTTCTCCATTTAACTTTACTATCTGCATCGCGTACTTTACCATCTGCATTGCACCACCATCGGTGATCCCTTTAGTAATATACGGCTCTATCCAAGGCATCAAACTGATCAACTCTCAGCAGTAGCTCCTAAATTTGTCAACGGAACCGCGTGCCTCTTGTCTTATCACCATGGCCTTTTTATCAAAAAAGTCCTTCTTTATTCCTTCCTCAAGCTTCTTGACTTCTTCTTCCATCATGGCGCTCTTTGCCCTTAACCGAACTTTTTCCTTCATGAGTTCTTGGAGCCTAAGATCACCCTACTAGATCTCTTCATCAGGTCCCAAGCGTTCTTCTTCATCCAACTACGCGATCCCTTCTTCCAAGGCTCCGCAATCCATCATATCCATGGGCATTGCTATGTGTGAACTAGCCATGATAGACTCCATCGGCATTACATTGTTCACTCCATAGGCCAGTGTAGAAGTCATCTATTCCGTCAGTTTCTTACACATCACCTTATAAGCCCATAAAACTGTTGGTACACGCAGGTCCCAATCACTTCACTGCGCATTATATACCTTGTTCAACGCTCTACACACCTCGTTAAATGCTTCCGTGTGGATAACCTTCTATGTGCTCGTTCTCTCCACACTATGTCATTCCAACTTGAGGAACCATTTGCACATTTGCCCCCCCAACATAGGCTTATTGACCATATTTCCCAATGCGAAGCTCATGTGCATCCGCGCAGGTTGTTTACCATATGCCTATACCCACCTGGACAGATGCGCGCGCAGACCATCTCGTCCATTGTTTTTATCTACCCATCACGCTATAAGTTTCTGAAACCATGAGCGCGGCATTTTCCTACATGCGTGCCAGTCTTCAAAGCTTCCTCTATGTGTACCCCACCACTTTGCAGGTGTAGCACACAGTACCCAATTCAAGGCCTGGAAACGTTGCTTTTCCGGCACCTCCCTTTCAAACTTATCTAGGAAAGTATCTACCTCACTTAACCCATCCTAAGTAGGCAGATCCCTCACTTTTGTCGATACGCAGCCCAGCGATCTTGTCATCATATTACAATTCAGTGTGGTTACCTCGTGTAACCGGTTCTGCCATCGCTTTATCTCCCCATCATAATTCTACGTACAGGAGCTTTCGCACTCCCATGAGATCCTCCATCTGCCGTGGGATTTACCCAGTCTTGCTCTCACGTGGTTATCTTGTAGATGCAGTCCAAATCGTCGTCACTTTCATAGTCGTGCACCGGCTCTGTATAGTGCGATCCCTCAGCAGGGTCCAAGGGTATAACTACACACAGAGACTTATTCTCAAAAATCATCTTGCTCTTATTCAAATTAATCTCCCCATTCATGTCTGTGGCCCGATCAATTCCTAAGAGCGTAGGGTAGGGATTGCTGTCATCAACAATTTCTATCACTTCAAAGTCTGCTAGCGTGCTTGCTCCCTCAATATCCAAAGTGATTCCCTGCAATCTCCCCATAGGTATTATCCTTTGTTGGTTCGCCATTCGTAGCTGGATAAGAGACCATTGCAGTGTAGGCCTCCCCATGCACTCCCATGTCTGCTTCGGCAGAATGTTCATGTCCGATCCTAAATCCAAAATTACTTGGTCCATCTCATATTCTCCAATCTACGCAGTTATCCTAATTTCTATCCCTGTCCTAGTCTTGTGTTTTCCAATATTTTGTACTACGTGTAGTTCTCCTAGCATGGTCCCAACACATCTGTTAATGAGTTCCTGTAATCCTTTTACAGCCTTACTGTCACGCAGTAGATTCATCCATGTTTCCAAGAACGTCGTAAGCATAGATGGGCCCATTTCCGGCTACGGTCTATCTTTTCTTCCTGAAGTGGAGGCATCAATGAAGCTCTTCTTAGCTTCCATGAAGGTTTCCTTACCGCGCTCCAAATCAAACTCTGCTTCTTTCGTTGGATCCCTACGAACCCAAGTACTATATTCGGGTTGTTTTCCTTTATCATCTCCCATCGTGATTCCACTTCAGAGCACAATGTTCACATTTGGATCTTCCTCGCGTGGCTCAAACCTCATCATCTGTAGGTTCTGAGTCGGGGGAGGTGGTAGTGCTCCCTTGTTGCGTATCCTAGCTATCAGCGTAGGACAATCCTCCATCTCATGATCAAACAAGGTACAATATAGACATGATGGGCACGTTGGATTTGTACAATCACGAGCATAATTTCCTAACCCTCCGCAATTGTAGCATATCAGCTGTCCGCGACCTCTTCTAGGTCCTCCTCCACCTCAGCCTCGTCCACGCCCCTGAAATCTGGTTCGCGCCACTCCTGCATTCGGGTCTAGGGGCCGCATTTTGGCCTGAACTCTATAGGTGGGAGTTCTATCCATCATCAGCTCATAGCTTCTACAAGTGTGCTCATCGTGTCCAACTGATCTACAAAAGTTACAGAACAACTGCTGTGAATTCTGCGTGTACTTCTCTAACAAATGTCAGTTATCCATAGCATGCTTTCCTCCTATTTGACAAATTGCACACCACGAAGTAGGTGTCACGCTAGGTCTTGCTTGCACTTTCGGCCTTAACAGCATCGGTCCTCCTCCCACGAGGTAATTCATGAACACAGGGTAGTGATCCTTATCATGACCCTGACCCTTGCATTTTACGCACCACACCTCTTCGCGCACTTTTGGTCAGGCTGTCTTGTCCTGTTTCAGACTCTACATCTCAAGACATAAGTTTTTCAACTACGCGTGGATCTGCTGAACTCCCAAGTTAGGATCCTGCATCAGGGTTTCATGCAGCCTCATTGCAATCTCCAAGGCCTCTACCTGAGTCATTAACCTCTATTGCAACAACACGTTCCTCAAATGCGCCGTTAGTGATGCTATAAACCATTTGTGGTGCTGTCCATTCGTCAAAGTCATATTAGCTTCGCGAATGGTACACTTTAGTCTCTGATCCAGCTCCCAAGGAGTCTCGCCTGGTAGCATTGTGATCTCTTTGAATCGAATGATCGACTGTGTTTCTGACTTCGGCCTGCTAAATTCTCCGTTTAGCACAATTTGGATATCCGCAATTCCCGCATTCGGATTGTCATTAGAATGCTTAATATATCATGTCAGCGCGCGATCCTGCAGAGCGCTAACTAGCATCACTTTCTTTATTTTATCATTTGTAACTCCCTGTGCTTCCCATATGGCTCTTATCATGAACCAAAATTGGTCCGGATGTTCATTTCGTACTCCCTTGAACACAGGAAACTTTATCATGCTTGCCATACTGAATCACGGTGGCGGTGGAGGTTGTACGGGTGAAGATGGAGGTGAAGGCGGTGAAACTAGTGGCGGTGTGGGTGGGGGTGGTATGCACAGAATCCTTTGCCTTATCAAATAGATCACACTTCACAGTGAGACCTTCGCAAGCTATTCCTTGTCCCCTCGTGGAGGTGAAATCAAAGGGCTATACTCTAGTCCCTTACTTCCTTCGTTTCTATAGGTTTCTCCACTTTGCGTAGCTCTAGACATCAAGGTAATTGCATAACCCTCTTTTCACACAATAGCATTTTAATCCAAGTATTCAGAGACTTTACATACTTACCTCGCAGTCCTTTGAGAAAGCGTTGCTCTGCCTCTCTATAGATGACTGAATTATCTACCGCGAACTCAGTAATGAATCCTCCTATAATCTAATCGAGCCAGTGATCAATAGTGCGCGCGATATTATCCTCTGATTCTTCCAATCTTCTCACCAACTCTGGGGTCCACACAATAGGATTGTTGAGCTTCCACCTTCCTTGTCTATCTGCTAGCTTCATGATCCACTTGTACAGCTTAGTAGGGAAAGATGTGAAAAAAGATTTCATGGATCTCTGTGTATAGGTAGGAGTCTAACCACTCTTCTTTTGATAGTCATAGATTCTGTTCTCCAGCGCCATGAACTCGTGGATTCTTCTGTCCAACCAGCCTTTAATTTCCTTCTTAGTTGGATTCCAATGATATGACATCAGACATCTCTATGTAGATTCCGGTCCCGGTAACGGAACCATTTGTTGGCTTGATGGGGCCTAACCCAAGTTCGGAGTTAATTAACCAAACAAATCCCTACACTACTGGCCCTTTTGGCAACAGCCCGTGAAGCACAGACTGAGGTCTCACCCGAAGAATTATGGGGGTATGCTGGAACCAAGTTTCTGTACCCTTGAGATGTCTGAGGGTTCAGTTTAGTCCAATTGTGAATACCTTTGTGTAGGTCGCTTCGCGCACTATCCTGACCTGTGAGGCCTTCACAATCTATTATAATCACTTTCACATAGCCCTCACAAGGGGCTAAGGTGACTTCACGCTACCCTAGTAGTGATCTGTGCTACTTCCCCAAGTTATACCGCATATCTTACTTATCTTCTTATAACAGTTAGTTATCTTCACATAAACAGATACTTTATCTTATATTCACTTTATCAACACATTCATATAAGTTTGTGCATCATATAAACAATAGAAATGCAATTTATATTCGATACATTCAATGCACAAAACAAGAAAAAGATACACAGAAATGATGTAAAACTTCTCTTTATTACTTCTCCAAAGGTTATAGACTCGACCTGCCCTGCGCACTCAGCTACAGGGGTCTGTGCACTCAGCTGCAGACTACTAGGCCTCTCGCCATACATGCTAATTGGTTCTCTCTTTCCTACAATTGTCCCTTCAGCCATGCATTTTCTCTATCAAGTTGATTTCTCATTATAGCTTATCTATCCCTTAAGCCACTTATCTCCCTACCCATTTCTTTAAGTTTCTCTTCCATGTGCCCAATGTCTTCCACCCCCTTTGATTTGGAAATCTGCATCCATCAATGGGTTATAGCCCTCTCCTTCTCAAGTTCGAAGAATAGTGGGATGGCAGAGTATCCTGTAGGACTGGATTTGCTTCCTGTAGATTTTGTTGTGGATCCTGTAGGATTTCCTTACCCTTTGAGGAAGTTGATCTAGTAGTAGGTCTCCTTACATAGGTGATAGGGGACTTAGGGGAAGGTGTGTAGGGGAATATTAAATCTCGATAGGAATTTTTGTTGATGTTTGTGGCTTCCCCTATTTTATTCTTGTGCTCTTTCTTGTTCTGAAATATAGTGGGGTTTGCCTCCTCCTTTTTCCTTTTTGCTTGACTGGGGTGCTGAGAGCAGTGAGGGCAGCTGCTACCTCTCTCTCAGTGGCCTTTGGAGACACCCTAGGTGACTCCTCCTTGTGTTCTTTCCCCTCTGTTTTTCCTGTCTTCTTCTCTTGTAGATATTCATCATCTCTATCAGTTTCCTCCTTAACTTCCTCCTCTGTTTCTTCATCATCCTCCTTCTCTTCTCCCTCTTCTTCTTCAGCTTCATCATGTTCCTTTGTGTCAAATCCTTCTTCATCCATCTCATCCTTATCTTGCTTTGTATCTTCCTCTTCCTGTTTTACCTCCTCTTCACTGATAGTAGGACTAACATCATAAGTGAGGGCTTTGATGTCATCCTCTGCTGGAAAGTCTCTGAAGACTGACCATGTTATAGGGGTTCTGAGGTTTTGGAGGGCATCTTCAATGAGGATCCTAATCAACCCATGGTGAGCCAATTTTTGGGAATTCCCCTCCTTCACTTTGATGCTTGAGTCTATGAGTGATTGCAACAAGAAATATGGTATGCTGAGTCTTTGGTGAGGTGGTGTTTCTACCCCAAATCTTAATTCCTCAAGGATCCTGAAATGATAGCCATAGACAACACTATATCTACCCTCACATGAGATGTATTTGATGAGTTGGTAGCCTACCTCACTCCATGGGTATGGCATACTTTCCCTCCTTACTCCATTTTTGTCCTCAGTGGGTTCTTCACCTTCTAAAAAGAATTTTCTTTTTTCCACATAGTTGTCTCCTTTGTCTTCTTTTCTCCATGGGATTCCTAGGGGAAGTGTGGTGACCCTGCTGATGAGCTCTGGGGTGAGATCTATAGTGAGGCCCCTTACTACAATAGTGGCATGGATTCTACTGTGTGGAGTGAGGGAGAGAGCAAATTCTTGAGCCACCTCATCATCATACCCTCTGAATTTTTCGAAAAACCCCATCCAGTTGTGTCTTGTAAAGATTTCAAGCACCTCGGCATGTTGTTGGATTCTCACAATGTTTGTGGGCTCTCTCCTATTAAACCCTCATGTCATCTTGCTGGTGAATCTTGATGAGAAAAGGAGAGGGTTGACACAATTTTTCAAATGCAGGAGAAAAACAGAGTTGAGTGTGTATTTAATTCACTTCACACAGTTGCTAAATTCACTCAATTTTAGAGTATCCCTGGTTCATTTACTTGCAAAGGGGGATGAAATTTTAGAGCCTACCTCTTTAGAATGGTTGCAGTGGCCAATTCCCATGATATCCCTTCTAAACTCTTCTCTGCCAATCATGTAGATTGTCTCTGTGTATCTTGTAGACAGTCTCTGTGTATTCTGTAGACTGTATCTTGTAGGAATTCCTGTGCATGCTCTTGTAGGAACTCCTGTGCAGAACGATGGATATTTGCTTCCGGTGGGTGGCATGGGTTATGAGAGCGACTTGAGTGAGGGAGTTTCAAGGAGGTGAAATGCATGAATGCATGGGAATGATGTTTTATTTCATCTTATGGTGATTTAGGGTGAGGTGGTGTGCTGGCAGCAAAGGTATGTTGCCATTTTTGGAGCGTTGGTCCCCACTACCACCTCATCATTTCCCACTCCTCGTAATCATCTCCCACCTCATAGATCCGTAGTTTAACTACTTTTTGTCCTACTCCATCTCTGTCTTTGAGTTGACTGTAGCCACATGTGAGAGGACACCCGGTTTTGCATGTGCTGACTGAATGAAGGTGGCCAAGTTAACTGGCCACCTTTTCACTTATAAACCAAATATCTCGTAACCCTTACAAATTTTGACTACATGATGCATATGAGTGAGTGAGCGGGATACTTACCTGTGGTTTCAATGCTATGCTGCAGTTGTCGAAGACTAGAGGTGCTACATTGTATATTTGTTGCATGCCATTCTTCTTCCTCCTCTTACTATTTACTAATGGTTTCTTTACTTTTACAGGTATCTGTGGCTAAAGATCTGATGTTGCTGCTGCTGTGGAGCTCCTGGATCATCCTAGTGAATACCTGTTGTTGGTGTGATTGGCATTCTGTGGGATAGGCTGCTATAGGATTTCCTACAGGATGTCCTGTAGCTGCTTCTCCCTCAGAATTCTTTAATCATATTGCTAGCTGGGACTGTGAGGATGGTGACATGGATGGAAAGAAGGAGTAGAAGTGTGTAGAGCAAAGGATACTCAGGTAATGCTCTTACTCCTCTCTATTTCCCTTTTTTTCTAAGATTGGCAGAAACTGTTGAAACTGATTTTTTTGTTTTAAATGGAGAGTGCAGGGATGATGATGCTTGATGAGGTGAGGTGCTAGATCATGCATAGGGTGAATTTTAGGGACCTAACAAATCCATCATGTGCCTTCGGATTGCTTCCTGTAGGATTTCCGGGTCACTGTAATTCCTACAGGATCATCCTATACGTTTTCAGGGGATCCTATAGAAAACACAGTCTTTGCATAAATCGAAGCAATGAAGTGGAAAAATGACAGAAATGATGGAGGGATGTATGGTAAGGAGTGGAGGAGATGAATATGTGAGAGGCAGGGGTCTCCTTGGGATCCTTTTTTTCTCCTTGAATGTCTTCCTCGCCCACCTGCAAATGGAAATTTCATGACAGATATATATATATATATATATATATATATATATATATATATAGATATATATATATATTTTTAGTTTTTTATTTTTGAAAAACAACTAGGCTGCCTCAGAGAGGTTCTCACCCTAGCTGTTTGCCATGGGCACCTCAAGGAAGGTTTTCATCCAGGGATCTTCTTATTCTCTCTTTCTTTTTGTTCTTTTCTCTGTTTTTTCTCTCTCTTTCTTTTTTTTTTCATCGTTGGGCCGTCTCATGAGGTTTTCAACCCAAAGATGGGACTCAGGCATCTCATGGAGGTTTTCACCTGAGCCCTTATTCTTTTTTCTTCTTTTTCTCAGTGATTTGACGAGGGAGGAGATAGAATTTGCTCCACCATCATCACTGTTTTATTGATATTATCAATGAACTCTTGTTTTGATAAAGGTGTCTTTTACATTTTCAATCAATGCCCATTAACAAGCAAAGGAATGGCTTCTTCATCTATAGTTATGATTTTCACTGAACCATTATCATGGCATCTTTCCACAACATAAGGTTTGAACCATCTTGTACTTAACTTGCCCTTGAAGTCTTTGTACCTCGAACCATATAACAATGCCCAATCTCCCTCCTAAAATTACTTCTCCTTAATATGTTTTTCATGCCAGATCTTCCTTTGAAGTTGAACTATCTCTATATGTAGGAGGGCCTGCATTCTGAATTCATCCAAGCCATTCCATTCGAACAATCTCTCTTTCTATGCACTGCTGAGATACAAAACTAATTGGGATGCCATCCTTAATGTGTTATATTCAAACTCAATGGACAACAAGGCCTTTTTCCCATAGTCCAGCTCATAGGGTGTGAATCCAGTGGTGGTCTTCCATGTGGTATTATAGGCACAGGTGGCCTCAACTAGTCTTTCTGCCCAATCCTTCCTGTTGCCGCTCACCACCTTGGTTAAGATGCCCTCCATTGCCCTGTTGGTCACCTCCACTTGCCCATTAGCTTGTGGATGATAGGGAGTGGAGGTCCTATGCTTGATCTTGTGATGACTGAGCGGGTCTTCAATCATGTTGGAGGTAAACTGGTTGCCTTGGTCTATGACCATCTCTCTAGGGTACCCAAATTTGTAGAATACATTCTCCCTTAGGAACTTAGCCACCTTCTCTTCTGTTGCCGCCTTAATTTCCTTGGTTTTAGGCCACTTATTCAAATAATTAGTGCACACAATAATGTATTGTTTTTTCTTTGAAGGAGGGTTGATAGGCCTAATCAAGTCCATGCCCCATTTGTCAAATGGTTCGAAAGTCACTTGAGGCTACAGGGGCATTTCATCTCTTGGAGTAGGCCTTCCCATCCTATGGCATCGATCACACTGACTATCGTACTTTTTCACATCCCGATGAAGAGTGGGCCAATAATAGCTTGCTTGTAACACTTTGAATGTTGTCCTCTTTGTTGCAAAGTGACCTCCATAAGGCCCATCATGACATGTCAGAAGGATGTCAAAGACTTCCTCTTCCCTGACACACCTTCTCAAGATTTGATTTGGGCCAAGTTTGAAAAGATTGCCCCCAATCCAAGTGAAGGGGGTGCTTTTCCTGAGTATCTTGCCCTTTTCTTTAGAGGGCAAGTTTGGTGGGAACTGTGCTGATACCAGATAGTTTGCTATATCATCAAACCATGGAGAGAAAACTGAAATAGAAAACAAGTGCTCGTCTGGTAACTGGTCATCCACCGTTTCTTCTTCACCTACAGGCACATTTATCCTAGATAAAAAGTCTACAACAACATTTTCCTTACTAGGCTTATCAAAAATGGTTAGATCAAACTGCTGTAATAAAAGCAACCATCTTATAATTCGAGCACTCACATCTGGTTTGTTCATTAAATATTTGATTGAAGCATGGTTAGTATGCACAAATGTTTGATAGCATGTAATGTAAAGCCTGAATTTGTTTAATGAATGCACAATAGCTAGGAGTTCCTTTTCGGTCACTGTATAATTTAGCTCAGCCTTTGACAAGTTCTTATTGATAAAATAGATAGCATAAGGCAATTTTTCCTCTACCTGACCTAGGGCTGCTCCTATGGATTTGTGTGAGGCATCAACATGCATATGAAAGGGGAGGGCCACGTTTGGGCCTCGAAGAATTGGTGCAGTGGTTAACTTACCCTTTAGAATTCTAAGGCCTCTTGACAACTTTTTGACCATATAAAATCAGAATCTTTGGCCAACAACCCAAATAAAGGAGAGGCCAACTTGTTGAAGTCCTTTATGAACCTTCGGTAGTATCCATCTAACCCTAAGAAACTTCTGACATCTCTTTGATTTTGAGGAGGTGGGACCCTTTGGACGATGGCTATTTCGTTTGGGTCCACGTGTAGTCCTTGCTGAGATATTGAATGACCTAGCACTGTCCCTGCAGTCATTAAGAATTCACATTTTTCAGGACTGAGAGACAGGTTCATTTCAATGCATTTGTACAGTACTTTATGTAGGTTAGTCAAAGCTTCTTGAAAATCATGGCTATAAGGTGTAAAATCATCCATATAAATCTCCACCGCATCATGGACTAATTGCGAGAATACTCAAGACTTCTCTTTGGAAAGTGGCAAGAGCATTGCATAGGCAAAAAGGAAGGACCCTATAGGAAAAGATACCCCAAGGATAGGTGAATGTGGTCTTATCCTGGTCTTCTAGGTAGATCTGGATTTGGTTGTACCCATTGAATCCATCTAGGAAACAAAAAACCTTTTCCTTGCTAGGCCATCTAGCACTTGGTCAATGAAGGGTAGAGGAAAATGATCCTTCTTTGTGGCTTTGTTCAACTCCTTGTAATCGACACAAATCCCCCACTTACCATTTTTCTTGGGAACTAACACCAAAGGGGATACCCACTCACTGTCGGAGATAGGGTAAATGAATCCTGCATCTAGCAGTTTTTGCAGTTCTTCTTTGACCATATCTTTAAGAGCTGGATTCATCCTCCTTTGTGGTTGTCGGACTGGCTTGCAACCTTCTTTGATGTATATGTGGTGAGTACACATTGAGGGTTGTACAACCTTCATTTCTTTGTAACTCCAAGCGAAGGCTTCTAGATTTTCCTTTAACATGTTGCATAGCTTCTCCTCTTCAGGAGCAGAAAGAGATGGATTAATTTTCAAGGTTTTCTCTTAGCCAAATTCTATGGTTTTGACACGGAGTGGGTTGGAATTGGCGAAGCATAAGTCAATTGGATTATTGTTCTGGTGTTGGCTTAGTGGGGCCTAACCCAGGTTCAGAAGTGATTTAGCCAAGCAAATCCCAGTACTACTGGCCCTTTCGGCAACAGTCCACAAAGCACGGACTAAGGTCTCACCCGAAGTAGTATGGGAGGGTGCTAAAACCAGGTTTCTGCACCCTGGAGATGTATTAGATGAGGTGATTGGTATGCAGTCCAACCTTCGCACTTACCGCGCTGCGCACCCCTGTGGGTACCCCACGCCCTGTGATACTATCTTCGCACAATTCTAGCCACAACGCAACCCGTGTTATTTACCCAAGTCTTCCTTAATTAGTCTTCATTAGTTGATTACTTAGATTAAATTCACATATAAGCATTCATACGAGTATTCATCAAGAGCACGCAATAAATAAACAAAGTAAAAGTAATGTATAACATCAACATAAAGGTTCCAGAACAAATGCACAGAATAAACTTCTCTTTATTATCTTTCAATCCGAAGTACAGGCCCAACTCTGCCCTGCGCACTCAGCTATAGGGGTCTGCGCACTTAGCTGCAGACTCTACTAGGCCTCTATGCACTCAGCAGCAGAGCCTCTTCCTACCACTACAACCCAGTACACTTCAAATTCCACTCTATGCTCTAACCATGCCTTCACTATTCTATCTATCCTTCGCTAAGCTAAGATCTCTTTACACTTAGAGCCTCACTCTATTTATACAATCCCATGGTCCGCGGTCCATGGGTAGGCCGACACAACTTTACATTAAATTACAATATTTTAGGGTGGACAACCCTATGACTCGATTTTACACTTAGCCTTCTACACCCATACTTTGCGGAGTTCCACACCATGTTTGACCAAAACTTGGGCTTTGAGCCCCAAAACCTACTGTGGGGGATCCCATGCCCAACAGGCCCCCAACACAATCATCGTGACTCATCCCAAGTCACTCTGCTAGTGTGGCAATCTTTGGGTGGAGTCCATCCAGCAGGTCTTGTGTAGCTTGGATGTCCCAGCAACAGAATCATTTGTTGGCTTAATGGGGCTTGACCCAGGTTCAGAAGTGATTGAGCCAAGAAAATACCAGTACTACTGGCCCTTTCGGCAACAGTCCGCAAAGCGCGAACTGAGGTCTCACACAAAGTAGTATGGGAGGGTTCTAGAACTAGGTTTCCACACCCTGGGGATGTCTGAGATGAGGTGATTGGTACGTGGTCCAACCTTCGCACTTACTATGCTACGCGCACCTGTGGGTACCCCGCGCCCTGTGATACTATCTTCGCACAGTTCTAGCCGCAGTGCGACCCATGTTATTTACCCAAGTCTTCCTTAATTAGTCTCTGTTAGCTGATTACTTAGATTAAATTCACATATAAGCATTCATACGAGTATTCATCAAGTGTGCACAGTAAATAAACAGAGTAAAAGTAATGTATAACATCAACATAAAGATTCCAGAACAGATGAACAGAATAAAATTCTCTTTATTATCTTTCAATCCCAAGTATAGACCCAACTCCACCTGCGCACTCAACTGCAGGTGTCCACGCACTCAGTTGCAGACTCTACTAGGCCTCTGCAGACTTAGCTGCAGAGCCTCTTCCTACCACTACTACCCAGTACGCTTCAAATTCCACTCTATGCTCTAACCATGCCTTCACTATTCTATCTATCCTTCACTAAGCTAGGCTCTCTTTACACTTAGAGCCTCGCTCTATTTATACAATCCCATGGTCCGCGGACCATGGGTAGGCCAACACAACTTTACATTAAATTACAATATTTTAGGGTGGACAACCCTATGACTCGATTGTACACTTCACGCTCCGTGCCCGTACTTCGCGGAGTTCTACACCATCTTTGACCAAAACTTAGGCTTTGAGCCCCAAAACCTGCTGCGGGGGATCCCATGCCCAACATCTGGGTTTCCTTTACTCCTTCTTCTAAAGGTAATGAACTAGGAGTTGGACTTTGGAGCAGGTGTTCAATCAAGTCATCCTCATCTTGCTGTCCTCCTCCCATGATTACTTCCAAAGCATAAAGTTGGGCAGAATAAACCTCATCTTCTTCCTCCTTCTCCAACCATAAAGGTAAATCATGCTCTATAGAAGGTTGAGCAGGCGGGTACAGGACTAACCGCTTGGACATATGCCCATTCTTGATCGTCATACTCCCAACTCTGCAGCTAATGTAAGCATCGGCTGTGGCCAACCATGGCCTCCCAAGGATGCGAGGATAACCAGTAAGCTTAGCCTTAGGCTAGAGAACTAGGAAATCTGTAGGGTACTCCTAGGAGTCAACGGAGACCATCACATCCTCAACAATTCCCTCAGGGGTTACTGTGGAATGGTCTGCAAGTTGCAGAACTGTTGTGGTCTTCCTCAATGACCCTCGGAGGTTGAGCTTGAGCATGGTGTCCTTGGTCATCACATTAATGGCAGCCTCAAGATCGATAAGAGTGTGTGGGACAATGGTGCCACTGATGTGCACATCTACTATAGGGCTTCCAGGGTCCAAATATTTTGGACATATTACCTATCCCATCATTAAGTTGGACAACTGCCCAATGACATTAACGGTAGGGGCATCCCTTTTTCGCCTCCCTGGATGCTTGAAGCATTTCTCCTTAATCAACTTATTGTAAATGGGAACATCTTTTATTGGCTAGAGAAGGGGCATCTTTACACATATATTTTTCAATTCTCCTAGAAGTTCAGTTTCTTCTAGGGTAGGCTGGAGTGGTTGGGCTAATCTCTCAAGAAAGGGTGGATTTACTTTAAGGTTGATTTCCTCTCTTTCTTCCTCAACCTCCGTAGGTGGAGGGGGAGGTTGTTTATCCAGGAGAACCCTCCCAGATCTCAGGTTAATCTCCTGGATTTCCACAACATAAGCTAGATATGATGTCTCTCCACTGTATACTTGTTGAGCCTGCCTATTGTTCATGTTTAGATTTGGCTGGGCAGGCATCTGGGGTTGCTTGGGTGGATCAGAGTGTAGGAGTTTTGGTTGGGTAGGTGGTGGAGGCAATAGAGCTGGACCATTATTGTATTACCCCTGGAGTGGTGTATTCCACTGAGGTTGTGGCAGAGCTTAAGGTTGAAATGACTGGTTGGCTGGCTGGGAATGAGATGCATAAGACCAAGGAGGGGGTGTAGACCAGGAAGAATGAGTGGGGGGGGCAAGAAGGTATAGCTGTGGTTTGGTTGGGGTTGTAATATGCATGTGATGACCCTTGCATGCCCTACTGGTATGGTCTAGGCCCAGGAGGTCTCCTTTGCTTAATGTGGCAAAGCTGCTCAGTGACCCCTTCTGCTCCTTGATATAAAGCTTTGAGTCCATGTAAAGAAGGGCACTTGTCTGTGGAGTGGTTTACTTCACAGACCAAGTAAATTTCAATACAGTTCAATGGACATTCGTTCCTAGGATGCCTCCTGGTGCATCTAGGACAAAAGATGGCTAAGGCTCTCTCTACTTCCTCCTACTTCCTTTTAATGTTATGGTCTCCATTTGCAAGGAAATTTGCAACATCTCACTTTTGAAATCTTCCAGCATATTTCCAATTTCACCCTTGATGGATGAGTTGGAAGATGATGTACTGGCCATAGGTCGACTACCCCTACCCTTTTTCCTAGCCACCCTAGAATGGTTTCTAAAGACAATCTTGATATCCTTATAGGGTAATTGGTGGATACATCCTCCTGCTAACAAATTTAAGGTATCCTAAAGATATTCTCTTACTCCCCTAAGCAGGACTAGCTTTAGTGACTCAGGGTCAAGTGTGCACCTGGCCCTTTTGTAATTGAGCTGGAATGTTTCTTCGTAGTCTTCTAAGGATTCATGAGGGCCTATGGTTATCCTGAAAATTTCTTCTTTAGTATCCTTTGACCGACAGTAGTCCTGATATTTGTTGTTAAAGGCCTGCTGCATCTAAGCCCAAGTTGTGATGCTATCTCCAAGTAAGCCCATGAACCAACACAATGCTACATCGTTGAGGGTAGATTGAAATAGTTTTAACTTTTTCTCATCATTTGTATAGTCATAGGTTCGGCATATAACACAAAACTCAAATAGGAAAGTGTCGGGGTCCTTTGTGGTCAGGCCATGGAATTGAGGTAGCGTAGAGGGGCTTATATTTTTCATCTTAGTGTCCCCGTTGGTTTCCCTGATGGGGAAGGCACCCTCAACTCTCTCTCTATTCCCTCTGTCATTTTGGTTTTCAACCATTGGTTTAGTAGGAATGGGTTCCTCTTCTTCTTCTTCCCCTGTAGGTTCTTCAAATATGCCAGGTTGCTCACCTAAAGGTTCCTCTAGTTGACAGCCACCGAAGAAGATAGAAGGTTGGTTGTTGGATGCAGTGGGGGTATTTGGAAAAAATTTCCCTAAGTTGTCTCTATTCCTACGAGGCATGAAACGAAATATTTTTGGGTTGGTTTTGTATTATTTTTTAAAACCTAGAAAGTACATGTGAAAATGAAATTGTTGATTGAATGAAAATCACTGACAGAATGAGAAAGCTACTTTTTGAATTGAAATCCTACTTGCAGAATGGAAAGGAAAGAAGATAATGAAAAATGAAAGAAAGGAAGCAACTAGATTACTTTTGTAGAAATAAACTAATGGTAGAATATTGAAGACAAGAAATAGAAGAAAAGAAAGCAGTAATCACATTCTACTCAGACACCTCCCCGGAAATGGTGCCAAAAAGTGATGAGTGCCAATATTGCAGCAAGGATGCTACAACTCCTGGGCTACCAACTTTACTTATCAACCCGAGGTTCGTACAAACTTGGAGGTGACAGTGTTGTATGCACAAGTAAAAGTGATGGTCTTGCCTGTTGTCACTATTCAGCCGGCGAGAGACCACTGGGGTTCCAAGCCATAATTCTATAGAGTCAGAAGAAGCTTGATTCTTTGATGTAAGAAGTGAAAATCTACTCTAAGAGAGCTACTCTACTGCGATAATGAAAAACAACATGTAACGCTAAATCACACCATACCCTAATTAACCATTTAAGCAGTTATGCTAAGCAGAATTGCTAAATCAACACTAATCAAATGCTACTATCTAAGTTGCAGAAGTAAAAAGCATCAAACCATACTAATGTGCAAGAAAAAAACTAAACTAAATCTGTTTTCACTTTTTTGGGTTTTTCAGGCAAAATCAAGTATGCAAACTAGTGCTTGTGGATGTGACAGGTGGATGGAAGGTGTTTGAGGATGGATGGAAGGTTTATGAAGTGGTTGGATGTTGTGGAGAGGTCCTAGGAGGCTTTTTGTGACTTCCTAGAGGTTTCCCATCAATTCGGCCTCAAAACAGGTCGTTTCAGGAAAACCTACAGGATGTACTAGAAACCTACAGGATGATCATGTAGGAATTACAGGAAACCTACAGGATACAGCTGCAAGCTAATTGTGAGGTGTTGGGAAGATTGGGAAAGGTGTTTGATGAGTGGAATGGGGTGCTAGAAGGTCTAGGAGAACTCAGGAGTCAATATCCAAGATAAGAGATGACTCGATTCGCTCAATGTATCTAGGGGAATTTCAATGAAAAATGATGACAAACTAGT
Organism: Pinus tabuliformis; assembly: GCA_031772625.1. Taxonomy (NCBI): domain Eukaryota; kingdom Viridiplantae; phylum Streptophyta; class Pinopsida; order Pinales; family Pinaceae; genus Pinus; species Pinus tabuliformis. The sequence goes on from CM062812.1 coordinate 506,897,073, forward strand.
GACGGTGATGGTGAAACAAGAGATGGCTATAGTGGATGAAGTGGAAGGTAGCTGTTGGTGATGAAGTCTAGGTTTCCTCCTGAAGTACCTTCTCTACTTAAAACATGTGTGTCTTCCAAGAACTATGCAACAAGATACATTTTCATAAACTAGAAAAGCATGAATCAATTGCCTATGTTATGCACGAAGAAAGCTGCTGAAGGGAATGAAAGCATGAGTGAGATATTATTACAGAAATGGAGATGGAAAAAGATGACAATTAAATCTACCTTGCAACATGAACCAAATACTCAAAGACAACAAACTCCAAAGCTCATACAAGAACTAGAAATCTGTGTTTTCGGGGTTGTTGAAGGGTCCCTTCCTCAAGTCATGGTCCCAGAGGGAGGAAGTGAGGCCGAGACACCTGCTGACAACCTTGTGGTGATCCTTTTTCTCCTTACTAACCTGCTACTTGAAAGAAGTCACAAATGGAAGCAAACTATCACACAACCAATCTAATCTATACTATTGTAATGGAAATGCATCTACCAAGCAAATGAACAATTAAGCTATGAATCTATACTAGCATACATGTAAAATAAAGAGGAGCCTTGGCTGCTAGGGTCGGACCCTAACCCAAGAGCTTCAGCCCTCTGAGTTAACTCAGTGCTGGCTCAAAACAAAACTCATTCTTATTACCAAAACAATGGGTTACATAAAAAATTGTCACAAGTCTTGCAGCTTGAAAATAGAGTAGAGATTTACAATAAAAAATCTGAATCCTCTTGAGGTCCTAGGCCTCTCTATTTATACATTTGAAGTCTCCAACGACCTCCTTAAAATTAGGGAGGCTCAGCTCCCAAAATTGAGACAAACTGATGCTTTGTCTTTCACTTGCTTGATTGCCTTATTGTCCTCATGATTTGGCTGTTTGCACTCCGAGATGATGGAGGAATATTCGAATGGAGGTGTAGTAAATGAGGAGGAATTACCTCCTATAATCCCTCTCCCTTGTCCCATTCGATTTTTGACCTTGGTCTTTGCTAAAATTCCTTGCTTTTATCCTTTAATCCTGCATTAAATGCACATTAGACCACAAAGAAAAATATCCAACTCTAACTCATCTCATAAACAAAATATAATCAAAAGTATGCAATAAGTTATGAGAATAGTTGGTTTGACTAAGCTAGGAGGTGAATTAAGGCCCATACAATTACCCAATGATTAGGCTCGTCAGTTGTAGCATGAAAATCCATGTAATGAATTGAAGATAAAGAATAAGAATATTTTTAGTTTTCTCCCATATTGGTTTCCACGTAGAATGGTCGTGTCTCTTTGTGATGTTATCTAAATTCTTGATATGTTATTGATATCATGGTAGCTTCACGACGTTTTTTTATAGTTGATGATATAATTCTTATGATTCATTTGTATATGGTTGTTTGATTATGAAAAGTTTTGAAATGGTAAAATTGATCTCACACTGATTTAACCCCCTCTCAATGTGACCTTTATGCCAACAACTAGTATTAGAGAAGGTTACTTACATATTAATTAACTACTAGAAAATGGATCCAAAGAAACTTGGAAACATGGACTTAGATGCAAAATATGTTATGCCCCTAGAATTTGATTTGGAGGAGGTTAAAAGTAAGAATTAAATCCTAACAAAGAAACTTGACGAAGTCGAGAAATATATAGGGGAAATAGAAAAGTAATTGGAGGAAAATAATGATATAATTTCCCATCTTAAGAAAAATGAAGATGCAACAAGGCAGACAACTAAGGAAATTCAGGAAGATACTTAGACCAAAACAAACATTAAAAGACAATCTTCTAGGCACCGCAAACTATATTATGGTTATTTCTTTCTATGTCATGTATTTGGTCATAAGTTTTTTACTTCTTAACGTTCTCCATTCCATTATTCTAAACAAAAAGGACATAAGTTGTGAAGTCACTCAAGAAGAAGAAAAATGACCACTTAAATTATGAAAGGAGAAAGGAGACAAATTTTTCCTTATATTGTATGCTCAGAAGAAAAAGGATAAGTGGTATGTTGATAGTGGTTTCTTGAGAAAAATGTCATCATATCAAAGTAAGTTTATCAACATCAAGGAATAGATGGAGGTAAAGAAGATTTTGGAAACAAAGAATCTACTAAAATCATTCGAAAATGAATGGTTACCATTTATAATGGAAGAACCAAGGCACATGATGTTTTATATATAAAAGGATTAAAGCATAATATTTTGACTGTCAATCATATGTGTCATTAAAGTATTGATGCCATATTTAACTCCAAACAATGTGAGATTCGAAATTTAGACATAGGCAAATTGGTAGCAAAAGCTATCAGGATTGATAATAATATATACATACTTGATGAATCAAATACCAAGTAAGGCCATGTTTAAAATATAAAAGAGGATAAGATTTTATCCCATTTTCTTTATATAGACAATGCCTCTAATGAAGAAGAGGCCAAATTTGTATGAAAGCTGAAGAGAGGAACCAACAAGTTCAAAGGTAAGTTTCCTTTCAAATGTTTTGAATGTGGAAGAATTGGTAATTATGCATCTAAATATCCTTATGCTAAAATGAATAATATTTATTATGAATAAATATTAATATATAAGCATCAAAATAAGAAACCAGTAAGAAAAATATTGTTTACTCAAAGGAAGAAAGTGACAGTGAAAGCAATGAAAGTGTGACCGATGAAGAAAGGGGTGAAATCTATTCATTGTTGAGGAAAAATAACCTAAAGTATATGTTGATTAGGATAGAGAACTTACAAGTGCATTAAAGGAAATAAGGATCCTAAAAAATAAAGGAAGTCAATTGATGCAACAACTTCAAAACAAAAGTCTAAATGAAGACACCATCCTTGCTCTCAAAGTTGAACTAGAAGAAGAAAAAAAGTTAAAGGACTTTTTATCTGAACAATTAAATGAAAAGGAGAACTTTTGTGAAAGTATAGAAGATGAGTTTGTCCTCTCAAGAGAAGAATTAGAGTAGATCAATTCAAAATTCCACAAAGGGGATAAATCCCTAAATAACTTACTCAACATGCATAGGTCTCCACTCATTAAGATAGATCTCCTTTATCAAGAAAATTGTGAGGAACCCAAGGACAATCCACCCTTAAGCTCATGAAATGAATGTCACTCCAAGAGGCTTGATAAGATATTCATATTAGCCAATAGAAACTCTTTGTAATATCCAAAGTAAGTGATGCACCAACAAAATCATGTTCATTTCAGTGACACTCAAGACAATTCTAGGAATGGGAAGAATACAAGGAACTAAAAAGAAGAGAAAGGATATAAAAGAAGAAATAATGCAGGGATTGAAAGGTAGTCAAGGTAGTCATCAGAAAGCATACACAAGCAACAATGGAGTAGGTTTTGGAATTCAACAAATGAATATGGCCCCTCATAAAGCATTCACAAGCAACAATGAAGCATGTATATGAGATCAAAAAATGAATATGGCTCCTCAAAAAAACATCCACAAGCAATAATAAAACAGGCATTGATCAACAAGGGAACATGGGTCCTCCAAGAAGTAAATTTAGAATATTGACATCTCCTTCTATATCCAGGTATCAAAATAAGTTATTTGGTTATTTTTTCTTATTCACAAATTTTTGGCAAAAAACCCAGGATTGCAGAACCTATAATGCGGTCAGTTGTAGAGGATATGATCAGGTACCTAGATGGAGACATGTGGACCAATTAGAATAATGAATTAGCCATTTTCACAAGTGTTTAAATCCAATGCTTAATGCCACATATGTCACAATGAAGGTCATATAGCATGAGAATGTAGACTCAACTCAATATGGTACAACAAAGAAGGACGTCCAGTTAATGATAGTAGATGGAGAAGAGGTCAGAAAGGACCTCGATTAGGTCTGAATCCTCAAATCTAATCCCTTGGTGAAAGCTTATTAAATATTATCATTTATTGAATCTAAAATTGAAGAAGAAACTCCATATATGACAACAATGTATGAACTATGATTATGTTGTATTTGTTGTAACCACCATCCAAAAATTTTCCCATGCTTTTATTTTGAGCCTTCATTCTATCCACATGAGCTTATCTTTTACTATCATCAAGTATTCATGCTATGATAAAATAATTATCTTTTCTTTCTTTTCTTCTGATGTAATGATCCCAGTTTGATATCTTTCAAAAACAATTTAACTCTTGACTTGACCTTGCAACATTGTTGGGTTTGCCTCTAGAAATTGGGCAATCTTGGAAGGAACACCAAGCTTGCATCCATAAACTACACAATTCTTCTTGGCAGGCCAACCTTGAGCATGAAAAATATGAAATTTTGGATGGTAGCCTAGCCTTGATGATGGAAACTATGCAGAGCATCCCTTGAGATCAAGAACGACACAATGCACTGAGTCAAGAAGTTTTCACTTCAACTTACACCATCACTCAGATATTCTTGTTTCCCATACTCTTACCGGGCAGATTTGCTCATCCCTTGGTCAGTGTTTGCCTTGTCTAGCTGGGCATTGGGCAAGTCCAAGGCTCAAGTTGTCTTCTTGGTTTTTGAGACAGCACAATGCAAAGTACCTATCCAGACAAACTTTGTATTGTGCATTTCCAGGGCTCAATTCCATCCCTTGGCCACTGAGACTGCGTAATGCGCAGTCTCCACCTCAGTATGCCCAAGTAGAACTGCGCAATGTGTAGCCTCTAGCCTCAGGCTACAATACTAGCTGTTGAGACCGCATAATGTGTAGTTCAAGTAGCCAGTCTCCCTCCTTCACCTCAAAAATTGTGTAATTTCCCTCATAAATTCATGTGGTTGTTAGTTGATCTTGCATTGTAGGTTGATTGGCTGAAGTTAATTTATGTTTGCCATGATTTCTTTTTCCTCCCACAGGTATTGAAGGTGTTTAGCATTTCTCTTCATCAGTCATTGACATCATGGCACCAAAGATATATGCTTTAAAGGATACATAAACAACAGCATTAGGGTGGCAGTTGAGAGTATGCCAGTTTACTTTCCAGTTTACTCACACACTCAACTATTTGTAAAAAAGGAATCAAATATCACATGGTAGAAGGTGAATGAGATTTTCTTAGCAAGAACCTTCAAAGCAGATCTAGAAGAGCGACATGTGTATGTCAATGTCCAATAGTCAGGTCTACATAGGATTGCATGCATATATCCAGATATTCCATGTGCAAACATTGTCAGCTAGATATCATGCCATATAGATCCAAAGACTATGACTCTCAATAGTGCCAACAAATAGAGGCTTGCCTCTTTTATGGAAACATACTAGCATCTCATGTACCATTTTCCTGAGACATAATATATCATGGATTCATACTTTTATTCGCCAACCAGCTACTTGAGCACCAAGGATATTGTTAGAGGCTGGGTGAAATATCCAAAAAAGTTTTGTCATACACCCAAAAACACCTATAAGACAAAATCTCTCAAGAGGGCCTATCAACTCTTGATAGTTTTATATTGTAGAATCTACAGCGAGAAAAACATCAAGACCTTTCCTGAAGGGTTGGAATTCCTGCTGAACGAGGTTGTAAATCAAGGTAAATCATTCAACTGGTCATATTTGTTGTATCAGTAGCTGTGGGTCCATGTTTGTAATTCACTTACTCCCTCAAGGGTAGAAAAGTCATATTTTACATGTATGCCTATCTACTGGATGTAATCTGTGCACACAATTCATTCCCTAGTATGAATTGGACTTGGACACCATGGGAGCCCTCCATGTATGTTTATTGCAAGCTACTTTTGGAGTGCAGCCATGGAGGAATAATGGAGAAGCCAACTTATCACTTCCTCATTCCATTGTACAAGTTGATCTTTGAGGGAGAGCCACGTTGCATGTCACATGGGGCAATGGAAGCAATGTCGGAGATAACAGATTGGTTTTCCTCACCAAATGGCACTTTCCTTAGGGTGTTCAGTAGATAGAAGTCTCTGCATATTTTACTGAGCCATTCCACCGATAAGTTAGACATGCAAGAATTTGTGTATCATATCTCCATAGGGTTTTTAGTAGCTTTTCACAAGAAGAAGAAAGCCCCTTGGCCAACTCTTCCTATGCAAATAATATTGTACGAGACCAAGAAGCTAAAACTCGTGGGTACCGAAGAAAGGCGATAGAAAAGTTTTCATTCAATATGGTGGACTTCAATATGTAGGAAGCCCATAATGTTTTGAGAAACCACTTTGTGAGGATTCAATTCTACTGGCTAAGAAGGACCTTTTACTAGTCGGAGGAGGATTCATGGAAGAATTTTTACAATGCCTCCAAGTCCCGTGAGCCAGTCAGTTTTGTAGGAAATTTATAGGTTAGTCTACAGAACAAAATTACTCTTGAAGTAGCACCAATGGAAGAGCACAACTGAGTGTGCAAGAAGGGAAAGAGGAAAGTTTTGCATAATCCAAGGGGAGAGAGAAGCCACAAGATGAAAGAAGATCCAATCATACTTAAAGCAGCCATAGAAATAGAGAAGAAAAGGAAACAAAGGTTTCAAGAAACATAATAAAAGCAGAGGGAAGAACGAGAGAAGAAGAGATTGGAGGAAGAAAGAAAGAAGTAGGAAGAGGAGGAAAGGTGAAAAGTAATAGCACAAGGAACAAAAGAAGAAAAACTAATGAATAAGAACATAACCGACATCTAGAGGAGGAGAGAAAGGAAATGCAGGACAAGGGGCTCGCTCAAGAAATTAAATATTTGATCGAGATACAAGACATGGAGAACGAACTGGAGTTGCAAAACCAAGATGTCCATCTAATGCCATGTACACAACAGGTCACCCTTCATTCTCCCCATCCTCCAACAGAGCAAGCTTCAAGTGAGGAAAAGTAAATTGTTCCTCTCGATGACAGTCTAGTTATTGACATGTACAACATGAATTATGACGAGCTTCAGAAAAAAATTGTAAAACCATGGAAGAATCATCTTCCAGATGACCTCGCATTTCTGCATTCATTAGAGAAATGGTGATCGTGATAGACGCAAGAAGAAATCCAGGTGCCATTTTCACAGCTAACTTGGCCTTCATAGGTGCTATAAATTCAAACACAGACTATTTGATGGCCAAGAACAAATAGTTGGAAAAAGGAGTATAGGCTGCTAGGTAAGAGGTTGAATAACTCTGAGCAGAGTTATAGAACGCATCTCCCACATAGGTCTACTTGTAAGAACTAAGGGCAGTGATACTTGGTGAAGTATCGACACTAGGAGAGACCACGTAGAGTTTTTATGAGGACTTTTTAACCGTGCATAAGGAAGTTGTCCACTTGCATGGGTTGCAGTAGAAATGTAAAGATTATGTCAAAACTCTCAAAGTTGTGAAATTAGCTATTGTTTTTGTGCATGAATGGTCAATCCAATAGAAATGGGAACCTCTTGAATTGGGAAAGAAAACAAGGCAAGAGGCAGAGTTAGAGAAACAAAAGGTTTGGATGCTCATCCAGAATAAAAAATAGCTCACCTCATTCATTGCCAACACTCAGGCCTCACATGCACGATTGTACAACAACCTAGACTTCTTGGTGAAATCGCATGGGATCCCGTCATTCAGCTCACTCATAAAGATAAAGTGCAGGAATTAGGCTAGGCAGGAGATTCAAGAATACTTGGAATATTTGAGATAGATAGCCATTAAGGAAGAGTTGGAAGTAAATGTAAAGAATATGCAGAAGTACATTGGTGGCCTTGTCCAAATCAACACAATGTTGCTTCTTCTCAAGAAGGAAACACAAACTAGTTCCAAGTAAGCATACCTAAATCCCATGGAGGCTAGAGTCTGCTTCCAGCCTAACACCATCACACAATTTGGGGATGTCATCGCACAGTACAAAGATTGGCACCGTTATGTAATAGAGAAACATCAAGTGGAAGTTGTTGAGATGGAGTTTCCAGAAACTCAAGATTAATTGTTTTATCTTTTGAAGTTGTCTAGTTGGATCTACTGAATTTTGTCTTATATGGGTACGAGTGTATTATAATATTATTTTGAAATTAATTTGTAAGTGGAATTCCAAGTGTCAATATTGGAATGTGAAGGGTCATTTTGTAAAGAAGTTGAAGAGTCATTAAAGAATTCCAAGAGTCACAAGGGGAAGTGAATAGTCACCCGTTTTGTTATAAATAGAGCCTCATAACTCATGTAACGAGATTTTGGGAGCTAATATTTTGGCTATGCTTTTAGCTTAGAATCAGGAGATTGGGAGCTTTTGAGGGAATTGGCTTCTCTGTAGCATAGAGGGAGTATATTTCTTTGGAGGAGCAGGTGCTGACTTCATGTTCCACTATTAGGGCTAGTGGTTTCTCAATGGTATATGTATGATTGGAACTTTCACTTTAATAAAAACTTAGAACTGGCACATTTTCATGCATATGTTGTGAATATAGTAGAACTATTCGTGTTATGTTTTCAATGTATGTTATTTAACTTATGCTTATGCTTATGCACTATTTTGTTTGCATTGGTATGAATTATTTCACTGTTAACTTGTGAATTATTTCACAAATTAGCTTGTGATGTCTTTATGCTCATGTGTTCCTTCCAAGCTGTGTACTGTTATAGGCTTATAAGAGACTCACTCATTTTCACTTCATGTATTAGAACCTTCATGGATTGCATTTGATACTCTGTGAGGTCACACACTTGTTCTCACTAAAGTCACCATACACCAATATATGTGTTCTAGCCAAGGCACATCATTAAAACTCGTTGCATCAGCAACCGGACCATATTCTAGATGGGACTCCTACACCGAAGAGTGTGAGGTCTAGTTGGGACTTCATATTAGGGAGATCCCACAGAATGTTGGCGGGTACAACACCGTCAACATTTTTGGAACTAGAAGGAGGGCTAGATGACGAGTTGAGGCCATGAAGTTTGTTTGAACTTTCTGTATCTTTAATAGCTTCTTCCCATATCTTAGCCCCAACATGTTTTTGCAGAACCGAAAATCTAAAAGTGCTTGTGGGAATAATCAATGACTTGTCAAATCTGAAATTTTACCACGAGGGTGAAACAACCATTCTCGAGCACACTGCTCACTTTCTTGAATTCTGCACTAAACACAATATTCACTGCCAGGATTCTTCTTGGATGTTGTTCATTCTAACATTTGAAGTGTGTGTCAAGGAATGGTGTTGCACATTGCCAACCGCTTACATACACTCCGTCATCACTCAGAACTTTCCCTGGGTGCGGGAAAATCTCTAAGGTAACCTCAAACAGCTTTGAGATTGAAAGTTGGCCCTTTCAACATGGAGAGAGATCTCTCCTTAAAACTCTACTACCCAAGGTCACAATGGTATAAGGTTTGCAATAAGTCTTATGGCCATATTTATTTAAGAAAAACTGAGTTGGTTGGATTGTAGAAAAATTTCACCATTGGGCATGCAGTTTTACCCAATCATAGTTATATAATCACAAGTTCAATGAGCAAACATTACAAAAGTGAGATATTAATAATTTCTTTGACAAATTTCAGGAAATTTGGAGGATAATGGAGGAGTACAGTGTGATATATATGTGAAAAAAAAGTATTTAAATATCTGAAACATAAGAAAATGGAGCATAGAAAATATGAATTCCAAATTCAACCACTTAGCATTCAAACATTGAATGAAGTATTACACCAAGAGACAGAGAGGGAATTGCAACACAGGTATTTCTGCAAACTTCTCACATAAACTTCTTTATTATAATCTAATCATAGAGTAAATACAAAAGGTTATCTTTCAAAAGTTCCAACCATTTTTTCTTCTTTAGAGACTATTTATATATAGAGTACAATAGATAAAATAGTTTTATGGCTTATCCTTAATTACAATCTGATAAAAATAAAAGAGATAAAGTGTATCTCTCAAATTCCTGCATATATAAATCTTCCTAATCTTATATGCATCTAAATATCATGTTGTTGTTGGAGTCATCACTGGAGATAAGGATCAACAAGTCAAATTTGATGAGGTGGCATCCAAGTCAACAACTATAAATGAGCTTTTTCCTCACGAATTCCTGAAAAATAAGGTCTAGGGATCCCTTTAAAACTCCAAAATGGTGATAGATTTTAGAAAACTGAGAGAGGTTTTTTAAATGGGTCTGTCATGGGAAAAAATCTCTTTTGATTTTGAAAAACTAGTTCTCATTGGTTTGGAATCAGATTTTGAAAACATTTACTAAAACATGATTTCAAAATACTGAAAACATCCTTCAAATATCCCTTCGAATATTCGAAACCGTAACACCTGTTAGAAAAAATAGAGGATTTTTTAAATGGGTCCTTTGTGGAAAAAAAACTCCTTCAGATTTGGAAAATTTGTTTCTCGCTATTCGAAAACCACTCCTTAATTTAATGTCGTTTACAAGAAAAACAATATAACAAATAGAGTTTTTGTTAAGTAAAAACAAATATGTTTTGGTACCCTTTTCCCTTTAACTGCTAAGCTTGTTTCATAAATTCCACTGTCCAGAAACATAGGCAATGGAGATTGGAGTGGGATTTGATTACAAGAAAGTGGGATAACAATTATTTTACTTTGGCGGATAAAAAAATACAAATGATTAACTCTGCTCAACTTTTAACTTGTGGTAATATAAGTACTTCCACCATCCAGAAACACTTGAGATTAAACATGCTATTCCATCGGTGCATTTCTCTGGTCATGAAAAATTTGAAATTTTCATTTTCCATTGATTTCCAGCTGTCAGAGTTTAATTAACTGTCTTTCGAAATTCACATTGTTACTCTAGCTATCAATGCAATTTTAATTTTTCAAAACTGCAATAATGTTGACATTGTCACTGTGAGCACTTTAACCTTGTTTATTACAAATTTGTGTTGACACTCCCATTGTCATCACCTTTAAAAAAATTTAGGCTAAAAAATGTGATAACACACTCTTTCGAGCATCTTCCCAAAGAGATATTTCACGGATTTGGCAAGTATGATTATAAATCTAATTTCAATAAAATCATGTGATTGTGAAAAACACATGATGAATCTCTTAGTCATTTTCACGATCGTTTCATTCATTTTTGTTTTGAATCTTCTGAAGATGATATTGTTTGGAATTTAATGAAAGAGAAATTCAAATTTTTTGTTCATGTTTTGATGAATCCACAATAATATGAGTCTTTCAAAAGTCTCCCAACATACTCCAGTGATGGAGCTCCTAAATCTGCAACAAATGGACAACTCCATTTCTGCAGCTTGAGGTGGGACAACTTGAGATTTCATCTGATGATTTACCACCATCTTCTTCCACCCCACATACACAAAATTTCAGTGCAGGTTTGAACTGTGAATCTGATGTTTGTGATGATATGTTACCTCCTCATCCTCCATCTGTTGATTACTTTGATCCTCCTCAATGTGAGTTTCTTGGTTCACCTGTTTCAATTGTCTCTATTGATTTTCATGAGGATCAAGTTCAAAATGGAGTTAGTGTTGAGCAGAAAACCTGTAATATCAATTACAATGACTATGTGTGGGAGTCCATTTCTGAACAATAATCTGCGATGAAGGTTGAGTTTTCACCTTTTGCACCTCTCCCTCATTATCCTTACATATTCCACGATTCTGTAATTCTTGTTGAATCTTATAAGGAATCAATTTTTGATGATTTTATTTCTGATCACACTCAAAACTCGTGGAATGTCAATTTTACATTTGAATGTAGAGAGGAAAAATCTTCTCTTCTTGATCTCTCCAATCCATCATCCAATCATAGTAAAGAAATACAGGGTGAAATTTCTTGTTTTCAATCTTCCCCTTTTTATGATTCATTATATCATGAGGATGCCTCTATTTTTTATCTTGAACTTTCTAATCATGGTTTTCATGATATTTTCATTGATTCAGTTGGTCACAACTCTAATATTTCCATTGTTGATCTTTCTAAGTCACTGATTTTTAATGATCTACCTTATGATGTTTTGAAACTTCCCCAAGATGTTGAGGCACTTCAGTCTGAGTTAATTGTTATGTTAGGTTCTTGCAGTCTTGAGACCAATTCTAGTCCTAATCAAAATAACATTGTATCTTTCAAGGCTCCTCATCACTCCTCCACATAAATTGAAAATTAGTCTGTATCTCAAATTTCACACCCTCCATCTATTTTGCACGATCCCATCGCTCAATCTTTGGACGAGTCATACTTGGCGAGCTATGTTGCGAAACACAAGTTTTATTCTTTCTTTATGTTCACCCATTTTAGACGTTCGAAGGATTTTTATTTCTTTTCATATTGTCGTAGTGTGTTCAAACACCACAATGATTCCGTAAAGTGTTTTGCAGGTGCTTTTCTTTTGTATTTTTTTGTGTGTATTTTCAAACTTCGAATGTTATAGTATGCATCAATTTATGTTTCTTTTTTGTTGTTATTGTTGAATATATTTCTTGACATAAATTCCCTTACATATATAGGTCATCCGATGTGTTGATGGTTACACTGGAAATTTCATTTTACGTGAGCCTGGAATATTCTCTATTAGTGTAGGAGTAAGAAGTAGCTTTTCGTTTAATTTGTTTTTTTTTATTTACTTTTTGCCCCACTCTTTTATTTTCTTTCTAGTTGTAGGATAGCTTCCGCATGAGACTATGTTGGATTCCAAAGCAAGAGTGGTGAAGTTTAAGATGAATTTGTGCTACTATCAACTCTTGGTTATATTTTTATTCCCTATCTTTGCGTGAATCTTACGTCCTTCTAGTCAATGATACCCTGATGGAAAATGCATTATTTTTGGAGAAAACCATATTCGAATCATGATGCTTGAATCCATAACTATTACTGCCTACTCTAATCGGTCATTTATAATTTTCGGTTCCTTGTCAACTGAGTCGAGTAGAATAAGGAGGAGAGGAAACTTCAAAAGGTATGTCAGAGGTATATAAATATCCTTCTCTGAAAGGAAAACCTGTTCTGTTATTAATAAATCAGGATCCCTCTTCCACCTCATTTAATCAGTAAGTGCCTATGCATAGTTCTATGAAAAAAATGAAAAAAATGAAAAAAATATAATAAAAGAAAAAAGAAGAGAAAGGCTTCCTGCGCAGAGAGGTGAAGCAAGAAAATATTCCAGGGTACTGTCTAGGATTTCTCATAGTAGAGCAATGTTTGTGTCCCTTAAGTGACTCCGTTGGGGTACTTTCCATGCGTGCTAGTAGTAGAGAAACACTAGAGATGAAAACTAAGATTTGAGAAATATTTTCAGTTGTGTATCCTTATACTCCTCATCCCCAATCGAAACACCTTAGTTTGACTTGGCTTGGTTAAGTGTGCCACCGATAACGAGAACGTTAAGGACTATATCTTTAACGAAAGCTAAGTGAATAAGATACAATGATCAATGAACTGAACAATACTTTCTTAAGAGTTAGACTTGTTTTTCATGAGACAAGACCCATACAAAGAGTTAGAGTTATATCATTGTGTCGCTAAGTGTTGTATCTGCTACAACAACCCTCCAAAATTTTTCCCATGCTTTGATTTTGGAGCCTTCCTTCTATTCACAAGAGCTTATCTTTTGTTGTCATCAAGTATTCATGCTATGATAAAAGACTTATCTTCTCATGATTTTCTTGTGATGTAATGATCCTAGTTTGATATCTTTCAAATACAAGCTAACTCTTGACTTGACCTTGCAGCATTGTTGGGCTTGCGTCGAGAAACTGTTTAATCTTCGAAGGTAGGCCAAGCTTGCCTCTAGAAAACATGTAATTCTTCTTGGTAGGGTAGTCATGAGCATGAAAACTACAAAATTTTGGATGACATCCCAACCTTGATGATATAAATTTCATAAAGCATCCCTTGAGTTCAAAATCTTCGCAATGTACTGAGTCAAGAAGTTGTCAAGTCCTCGAGAATTGTGAAATCCTTCTTGGAAGTGTACATGCAAGTTTCCCAAAAAAGAAAAAAAAAAAAAAAAACAAAAAGCATCCCTAGAAAATAGGGATTCACTAATTAGTTTCTCGAAGGTGGCACACTTACTATTTTTGGAGCTTTCCCCCAAGTGTCACTTTTTCCATCATTTTAGGGATGCACATCATAAACCATAATTGATCTATATCTATATAATGGATGCCCATAGGTCTCATTTTTACATTCGATCTTGCAGATCTATCATTCCCAAGGAGATCAAGGAGCCTTCAGTGGAGTTTGCGGTGCTTTTCTGGGTGAGTTTTCCTTTTGTCATCTTTTGTCACTTTTTCCGTCACTTTTTGTCATGTGGCTTCTGTGATTGTTATTTTGCTTGTTTCTTTTCATGGTTGTTGGAGTTTTAATTTATATTATCTATTACAAGTGTTGATTTAGTCCTTCATTCACCTTTTACAAGTGTCACATTAGTTTTCTTGTTTTTTCCCATAACTGGTCATCATTTCAGCGACTCTCCATGCATGTTTTTTTTCCTTTTGCATGTTGATCTTCTGCACTTATTTTTCACCAATCTATCCATACTTAGTCATATCTACACTTTAACTTTCACCATTACTCATATCTACTTGTTTCCCACACTCTTACTAGGCATATCTTCTCATCCCTTAGTTAGTATTTGCTTTGTCTAGCTGGGCATTTTGTAAGTCCAAGGCTCAAGCAGTCTGCCTTCCCTTTAACACTGCACAATGTGTGGTACCTAGCTGGCCCAACTATGCATTGCGCAGTTATAAGGATCAAGCCCATACCTTGGCCATTAAGACAATGCAATGCATGGTCTCCACCTCAGTCGAGGCAAAACTGCACATTGCACAATCTCTAGCTTCAGGTTGCACCACTGGCTACTGAGACTGCATAATGCGTAGTTCAAGGAACCAATATCCCTCCTTCACCTCAAAAATTTCCCAATTTCCCTGATCATTCCATGTGGTTGTTTCTTGATCTTGCTTTGTAAGTTAACTTGTTGAAGCTAATTTATGTCTTCCACAAGTTCTTTTTCCTCCCACAGGTATTGTAGGTGTTAAGCATTTCTCTTCATCAGTCACTGACATCATGGCACCAAAGAGATCTTCTTCAAAGTCTACCACAGAGAGAAGCATCGGGCAGGAAGTTGAGAGTATGCTAGTTTACTTGCCAGTCTACTCAATCACTCAATTATTTGTAGAAAAGGAATTAGATATCACATTGCAGAAGGTGAATGAAATTTTCTCAGCAAGAACCTTCAAATCATATCTAGAAGACCGACAAGTGTATGTCAATGTCCAACGGTCACGTCTACACAGGATTTCATGCAGATATTTGGTTTTTCCATGCATATAAGTTGTCAACTAGATACTATCCCATATAGATCCAAGGGCTACGACTCTCAATAGTGCCAAAATATAATGACTTTATTCTTTTCTGGTAGTAGACTATCATCTCATGTACCATTTGCATGACCCAAAATCACTCATGGATTCATACTTTTATGCAACAGCCAGCTACTTGAGCACCAAGGATATTGTTAAAGACTAGGTGAAAAAGCCAACAAATTTCCATGAGACACCCACCAACACCTACAAGACAAAGCCTCTCAGGAGGGCCTATCAACTCTTGATAGTTTTATGTTTCATAATCTACGGTCAGCAGAGCACCGAGACCTTTCTTGAAGGGTGGGAATTCTTGTTGAACCAAGTTGTGCACAAAGTTAAACCATTCAACTTATTATATTTATTGGTTCAGGAGCTACGAATCCATGCATCTAATGCCCTTCGTCCCCCCAATGGTGGGAAAGCCATATTTTACATGTTTGCCTATCTACTGGATGCAATCTGTGCACACAACTCATTCCCTAGAATGAATTGGACTTGGAAACCATAGGAGTGTACTGTGTATGTTTATTGCAAACTTCTTTTGGAGTGCAACCACATAGGAGTAATAGAGAAGCTAACTGATCACTTCCTCATTCCATTGTACAAGTTGATCTTTTAGGAAGAACCACCTTAGATTTCAAGTGGGGAAATTAAAGCAGTGTCAAAGATAGCGGATTGTTTTGCCTCACCGGATGACACTTTCATCAAGATGTTCAGTGAATAGAAGTCTCCACATATTTTACCGAGGTATGCCATCGATAAGTTATTCATGCAAGAAGTTGTGTATCATCTCTCCATAGTGTTGTTAGCAGCTTTGCACAGGAAGAAGAAATCCCCTTGGCCAACTCTTCCTATGCAAATCAGATTGTACAAGATCAAGAATCTGAAAGTCACGTATATCTAAGGAAAGGCAATAGAAAAGTATGAATTTGGTACTCTGGACTTCAATCCACACGATCCCTAGAATTTTTGCAAAAACAACTATGTGAGGATTCATTTCCAATAGCTAAGAATGACCTTTCACTGGCCAGAGGAGGAACCATGGAAGAAATGTTACAATGCCTCCAAGTCCCATGAGCCAGTCAGTTTTTTAGGAACTTCACAGGTTACTCCGCAGAAAGAAATCATTATAGAAGAAACACCAAGGGAAGAGCGAAACCTAGTGCATGAGAAGGGAAAGAGGAAGGTTGTGCATAGTCTAGGGGATAGAAAAGCCACAAGATGAAATAAAATCCAATCATAGTTAAAGCAACCATAGTAGCAGAGAAGAAGAGGAAAGAGAGGGTGAAAGAAGCAAAACATAAGCAGAGGGAAGAACAAGAGTAGAAGCAATTGGAGGAATAAATGCAGAAGTAGGAAGAGGAAGAAGAAGAAAAGTAATAGTAGAAGAAACAAAATGAAGACAAGATGAATAATGAGAACATAATTGATAACCAAAAGAGGAGAGCAAGTAGTTACATCACAAGGAGCTCACTTGAGAAATTGAAGAGTTGATTGAGATCCAAGAAATGGAGGAGGAACCAGAGCTGCAGAACCAATATGTTGATATGATGCCAAGTACAGAGTAGGTCACCATTCAGTCTCTCCATCCTCTAGCAGAGTAAGCTCCAAGAGAGGAAGAGGAGATTGTTCCTCTTTATGACGGTTCATTCATGGATACGTACAATCTAACTTATGACAATATCTTTAAAAATATTGTACAAGCACGGAAGTAATATTTTCTGGATGACCTTGAATCTTTTGCATTCATCAGAGAAAGGGTGATCATGGCAGACACCAAAAGAAATACAGGTGCCATTTCCGCAGCCAACTGGGCCTTTGCAAGTGCTATAAAGTCAAACACAGATTATTTTATGGCAAAGAGAAAACAATTGGCAAAGAATTTGTAGGCCGATAGGCAAGAGTTTGAACACGTCTGAGGAGATTTACAAAACGCAATTCCCACATAGACATATATGGAAGGACTGAAGGCAACGATACTCGATGAAGTATCAAACCTGGGAGAGACCATGCATATTATTTATGATGATTTTTTTACCGTGCATAAGGCAATTGTCCACTTACATGGGCTGCAACATACATGTAAAAATTGTGTCAAAACTCTCAAGACTGTGCAATCATCTATCACTTTCGTGCATGAATGGTTAATGTAATACAAAGGGGAACCACTTGAAATGGGAAAGAAAACAAAGCAAGAGGCATATTTGGAGAAAGAAAAGGTGCAGATGCTCATCCAGAATAACAAACAAATCACCTCGTTCATTTCCAATACTATGACTCATATGCACAATTTTACAACAACCTAGACTTCTTGGTCAAATCGCACGGGATCCCATCAGTTGGCTCACTCACGGAAATCAAGTACAGGAATGAGGTTAGGCAGGAGATTGAAGAATACATGGAAAATTTGAGACAAATAGCCATCAAGGAAGAGATGGAAGTAAATGGAAAGAATATGCAGAAGTACATTGGTGGCCATGTCCAAATCAACACAATGTTTCTCCTACTCAAGAAGGAAACACAAATCAGTTCCAAGATAGTGTACCCTGATTCCATGGAGGTTGTTATACAGTAAAATGACCTCCTCATCAGCTCAGAGGGGAAAGACATGATGACTGAAGAAATGACCAAGTTCACAAGCCTTGTTTCCAAGCTAACGCTGCCAATACACTGACAACTTGCTTTATAAAGCTTCTCTGCAAGCCTAAGGGAGCGTTAGTGACCCCAGTAACTCTACTTGTTACATCGGGGAAAATGTTAGTGAACCCTAATGAGGATCTAAGAGTCAAAGGAGTGAATTGACTAAGAAATATCCCTATATTCTCTCCTAAATCTACCTAGAAGAGCAAGGAAACATCAAAGTTTGACCTATTTGGGGGATTTCTAATCCTAATGAAGTAGGAAAATGGGAAAGAGCTCAAAAGAATGGCAACATCATTGCTTTTACCTAAGGAAAATCATGGAGAAACTTCGCAACCCTAACCTCGAATGCTACATAAGAAGAGCTAGGGCTATTGTGATAGAGGTCAGATCATTTGAAAGGATAGCTTACTTAATTGTCGAGCAAAGTATCAGACCTAAGCATAAGAAGTTGGTAAGAAGGGAGAGAGAGATAGGAGCTAGAGGGGTAAGGGAAGACTGATGCAACCGATGGTTGTAATCACTCTTTCGACATTAATATAGAACTGTAGTTGTACTGTCTACTCTATGGTTTTGGTACTATAATTTATCTATAGGTTTATTCAATGTCTATTAGCATGAGTACCTAGTTATGTGCAACTAGATGTCTTTTTTATATTCATGCATTAATTGTCAAGGTTTTATGTTGTGATTACGCTTGTATCTTCTATGTGAATCACTTGATCTAGAGCCGGCTCAGGGGACTTTCGCCTTGCTGCATTTTTCTCTCCAGCAAATCTGCACGGAGACTTGAGGTAATGAGTCTATTTTTCTTTGATAGTTAGTTATTGAATATGGACTTGCATGTAGCTTTGTGACAAATGCAGATAATCTTACAGTCTACCAAGGGTCCCGGGAATACCCTTGAGGGTTTCTTCATTCTCCATACACCGTGCATTTAATCCTATAGCAAAATTGGCGACTCCACTGGGGACTACAGTCTAGTTCCCGATTTACCCAGAAAGTTCCTAGTTTCCTCCTCCTTTCAGACCTTCATGTACTTCTTCATTCCTTTTCTGACCCATCAGGACGTTGTCACACTCTTCCTTCATTTCTTAGGCCTAGATCTGATCCCCACAACCATTTTTTGAAGTGTTTTCCCTCACTAACGCAGGTTGGTAGTGTAAACAGAGCTTTAGAAAGCTCTGTGGCTGCACAAACAGAGTGCTAGTGCCTCCAATAACACTCTGTGGCCTCTAGCATAGAGTGTTAGTCACCCAATTTTTGATATACAGTTGTGTCTGTGACCTCAAAGGGTTGGGAAACTTGCTTCTGGACTGATAAGGGATCTGTAGCTGTGTTTTGTTTGACATATCTATGTACTGAAAGATTTTTTCTAAAGAAAATAGCTTTTTTTCTTAAAAGTTTTTATTTTCATAAAAGAAAAAATCAAATTTTTTTATTAGTTTTTCTACTTAGCTGGTTAAGTTCTGCATTATTTGGTTTCAGTAATTATTAAAGAGCAATGAAAATTTATGTTGGTTATGCTAGTGTTGTAATGAATAGGATGCATGGAATGAATATTGATTTATGCATGACTCTCCCTTTGCAAAAAACAACTTATTCATCGAAATTGAAAATTTACAAGCATTGTCTTTTGCATGATTTGAGTCAGAGTCCCATAAAATATCATATGTCAACACCCCTACCGAAGACTCTAACAAAGTACACTTAAAATCTACCTAAAATCAATCAGCAACTCTTTCTAGAGCAAACATACATTAGTTTAGGCTAAGATCTTGGGATAGGTAGTGTGAGTAAACTGCCCAAGATCATACACCAAAACTAGTGTCATTAAAAGAGAGAAATCCTTCTGCACTCATACTACCAGGACCACTCCAGTAAAAGCAGAGCTAAATATGAGACAACATCAGACTATAAGTGAAGGTATCCCGCCTTCGCTTGTATCTCCTTTTGGTATTTTATGTATCGGGGATCCCTTCAGGGATATCCGAGCTGAGTCGGGGACTCAGGTATCCTGCCCACACAGCGTACTGTCTGTGACTATGTCCCCCTTGGTAGTGTCTTGATCTGAGGTATCCTTAGTGGCCATACTTTTAGGGACTAAGAACAAGGTGACTAGGGCAGGCTGCCCTGGTATCTAAGACAGATGGACCTACTCTGTCTTTGGTTTTTCGAAGGGTGCTCGTCTTCACGAGAGTACTTGGCCCCTCAATCTGAGGTTTAGGCGAAGCTCTAGAGTAACCGTAACTATACATTTGGCCAGCTCTCTCTGTTATTCATTGTGATACTGGGTTTCATCTCCAGTGATCAATGCTTATCAGAAAGGGTCATTTCCCTTGGTTTTTTGATTGATTTACTTAGTGTATTTTTTATTTTTTAGGTGCCAGAGTGTTATCATTGAGACTTTAATAAACATCACTGTAAAATTTATTGATAAAAATTATTGGCCACCGTGGCTACATCCATCCCTCATCGTCAATCTAGATGATTGTTAGGACTTCCCCCACTCATTGTGGAGGATCCGCCGAGCTCCAGTGAACTAGATTCCCCATCTTCGGGAAATTAGTCTCCAAGATCTCACACAGAATCAGTCTGGACATCCAATGATTGAAGCTCACTGGAGGATTTCTTTACTGTAGGATTTCTTGCTCCATACAATCCTCCGATCACAAATCTGTTGGGCCAACTCTTGGTTCCCGTTTCATCTGTACCTCCCTTGTCTTTAGTTGGAACACTTCCACCCATCCCATCGATGACTAATGGGTTGTGGGACTTTTGGACACTTTTGGTCCCCCACCACTTCCCTAGTCGACAGTCAATACCAAACCTTTGATGGCGAACCCTGCTATCCCTTTTGTCCTAGGTTCAACCTCTAACATGACATCCTCCATGATTGGAACCCAGTATATTCTGGGTTCCGCCCCTTTAGTGTCAAACCATATACCTTCGACAAGTGCTACATACAACACTCCTTATAACGCTCAATATAGTGCAGTTAGCGCAGGTCCCTTCAACCAACAATATGGTTGGCATCCATTGCATAGTTCTAACCCCAAGATTCAAGTATCTGGGGGCACTCCCAATATGCATATATGATCTGGAAATGTAATAGTTCCCCCTCCATTTTCAGGCATGCATGGTCAGTCACTGATTGACATGAACACTCCTTCTACTAGTCAAGGACTTATGGTTAGTTCTGTGGCGAGCGGGAATCCTCAAGAAGGTCCCAATCAATCCAAGGGGGCACCCTACTCACAACCTCAAATGACTCAAGGGGGCACTAATTATCCTGGGGGCAACTCTATACCCCAGCCTAAAAATCCCTATGGCAATCCACATTACAATACCATACCCCAAGGCACCTACTGTACCACACAACCTGTGTATAATATTGGGAATCACACGATGGGAGGACCACAAGGATCCTCAATTCATATGCCATCACCTTGGTCTGATTCAGGGGCATCACACACTCTGCCTTTCTTGGCAACACTTGATATCCCCAACTTGTACAAACTTATAAATGACCCCATCTATCATAACTTACTCTGGCCGCCAATCCCGCATAAAATACCGACAGACATCCCTAAGTTAGAAGGGAAATAAGGGGAGGATCTGGGTACACATATCACCACCTATCATCTATGCTGTGTTTCTAACTCCATGGTGGATGATAGTATCTAGTTACGTCTTTTTCCCTGCACCCTTTCTCGCAACGCAGCCAAGTGATACATCGAGCTACCACATGCGTCAGTTAATACCTTTGATGCTCTAGCGATGGAATTCTTAAAGCACTTCCAGCGACCCATCCCCTATGAAACTAGGGCGGAAATCCTCACTTCATTACGTCAGGATATCGCCACCTACATCTCTGATCATATACGTGAATGGAGACGTAGTTAGAGGTTAGTCAAAGCTCCCTTCCCAGACTATCTCTTAGCAGATTGGTTCTACAAGTCTCTACTCCCCCAAATCTCTAAGGATGTCACCTTAGGTGGTGCGGTCATAGAAGACCAATCCACACATCGTGCCCAGCACTTAGATCTAATATATTCACAATCTGGCACTCTATATGATGTAATTCACAATGCCACTCGCAACTCCAATGCTCGTGCTACTTAGCAACCCAGAGTGCACGCCAATGGGATTATAGGCACAACCTCTGGGGCTACTGTAAAACAACTCAGCGGTCACATTGCCCAGACGTCAGTGGACCCCTCTACCAAATCAACTGGTCTTCCTACCACCGTGATCAACTTTGTGCAATCTACGCAAAAACCCGGTGGTAAGAACAAGAAGAATAAGAAAAAGACTGCTCCTTCTGAAGAGTAGTCAAAAAAGCAGCAAAACCCAAAGCAGAAGGTTTTTGTGCCCCCTGACGATGGAAAGGATAAACCCACCAAATTCCCTTGAAAAATCTGTGCCGAAGACCACATGACCTATCACTGCCCACGTCTTCAGGAATGCACAGATTTCATTGCTAAAAAGGATACTAGAAGGACCCCTGCTATCCTGAATAATCCTTTCCCCACTCAGCAGTAGCAACACCTTATTGGAAACCAACCCCAACCCTCGCAAGGGGGCAATGGTGGTTCGCAACATCCTTCAGCTGGTGGAGGACCCTCTACCATTTACACCTCTGAAACGGTAGATCTATAGACCAGAGCCAAATATTATGGAGCTCCTGTCGCTCATGCAAAGGAACCCTCCTCAAGTCAAAACCCATCATTGCCTAATGATCTTCATATCAAAAGGCCAGTTGCTGACCTTGTGATTCGCCCTCGTAAAGGGGCACTTTGACACATAACACACAATACATATGCATGTGCCGCCCAAAACTACAACATTGTAGAAGACTTGGCGCAAGTGCCATCGGCTATGTCGGTACTCGAAGTATTACAAACATGTCTAGCATAGAGGAAAGCTTTTCTTTCGGCCATTGGTGGTATCGACCCACAGGATTCCATGCTTGCAATTTTTGACATGGAAAAGTGTAAACCTCTGCTTTCTCACCAACTAGCATTTCAGGTGCAAATCTTTTCGAAAGGTAAAGGTATACATAGAAATGTCATCAACGAAGGTGCTTCTACCTGCATAATGTCGGCTTCATGTTGGCTCGTTTTGGGTTCTCCAACCCTATCCCTGCCATCGAACTCACTTAGAGATTTCGACAGCCACACTTTCATCCCAAAAGTTTACCTAGCTAGCTACCCCATCACTTTGTATGGGAAAACAGTAACAGTGGACATCAAAGTCATAGATAAAAAGCTCGAATATAATCACTTGCTAGGTCACAGTTGGACTTATGCCATGATGACCATTGTGTCTACTGTCTTTTGCATCATCCTATTTCCATTGCATGGAAAGGTAGTCATGGTAGAACATCTATCCTTTTGCACCCCTGATTATTCCCCGTTACCAAGCGGCTCTGTACCCTTAGTGGGTGGTGTACTTGACTCTTATGTCAGTATCGATACTGGTCTACTAAATGCCTCTTCCTTGATGGGTTGTTTCCCTCTTCTATCGCCAGCGGTTCCACATACAATCAATATGGTTTCATCCATTCCTCATGAATTGACCGATCCTTGGACCCTACTGGCCCCTTCAGACATTGACACTTACGGAGAACAAATGTCGCTATCACCAACTGAATTGGCCTACCAAGCCATTCAATCTGCATCTGAATCTCCGGTCACTTTGGTTATGGCCAACGGTACCACTTCCCCTCCCATAACTACTCCTTCTTTCGATCCACTCAATGATGTCCTACCTACGGATAAAGCTATTAGAGAAATCATGAGTTTAGAAGAGTGACCTTGGGAGGACTCACACCATCATGTTTCAATATCTAATTCGAACATGATGCCTCTTCAAATCCTGTCACCTGACACACCTGAAATTGTTTCCTCACCATATACGACTATCCAAACTTCGGACGTGGGGAATCACAAAAACGCCTTCATTTTCCCATGGGGAATCTTTTCCCATCGAAAACTCCCATTCTGTCTAAAGAATGCTTGAGCAACATTTCAAAGAGCCATGGACTACGCATTTCACGATATCAGGCATATCATTCAAGCTTACTTGGATGACCTTCCAGCCCATTCCAAGCAGTGAACGCAACACCTAAATCATTTAAGAGCCATCTTTCTTAGGTGCCGGTTCTATAACATACGTCTGAATCCGCATAAATGCATTTTCTTTGTCAAGTTTGGATGCTTACTTGGATTCATTATCTCCAAGTATGGGATTAGGGTTGATCCTGACAAGGTAATAGTAATTACTGAATTGCCCGAACCACAATCCGTCCTCCAGCTCCAACGTTTGCAAAGGAAAAAAAACTTTTTACGATGGTTCATCATAAACTATGCTAAGTTGACGAAAGGCTTTATGTGCCTAATTAAGAAACGAGTTCCGTATCTGAGGGATGATCAAGCTCAATGATCATTTGATGTCTTGAAAAAGGTGCTTATATCAGCCCCACTCCTTAGCACTCCCAATTATGGCCGCAACTTTCTTCTATACCTGGCGGCCTCGCCATCCTCTCTCGGAATGCTCTTGGTTCAAATTCATGATGACGAGAGTGAACATGTGATATATTATCTGTCAAATGGCCTGGCTGCGCCCTGTTGAAAAGTGTGCAACAAGAAATTATTGTTGAGATTGCAACAAGATGATGGAGCTTAGTGAAAAGAGTCGCCTTCACTAAGTGGGCCCGCAGGCTATTTTTGGCGCAAGTCTATTTTTAGACTATGTCTATTTTTAGACATATGGATCATGTCTATGTTTATGGATGATTGATCAAGTTGGGAAAAATAGATGGACTTCTATTTTTGATGAAAGTGTGAGTGATCACAGTGTGAGTGATCAAAGTCTATTTTTAGACTAGCTATCAAAAATAGAAAAGTCAAATATTATTATCTCACAATAATATTTGGACTATAAACTTAATCTTATTCTCTTGGAGCACTTCAGTTTGAGCCACAGAAGTGGCACATGTAGCTTTCAGAAGGAAATATGCTTTTCTTATGAGTCAGTTGAGTTGTTGCATGCATGACTTCAGTTAGAACTCAAGTGAGTTGAGTTTAGTGGACTGGAGGTACAGTTGATGGAGTTGTGTTCAGTTTGACTTAGTTAAACTAGTTGTAGTTAGTCTAACTGTAGATAGACTAATGATGAGTTGTTAAACTAATTATTAACTCATAATACAACTAAAGAATACATCAGTTAACTCAGTTGCATGTCAGTGCATGTTCAATTCAACAGGGACAGGTGGTAGAGAATCAGATTGCTATCAGTTGTGACTATAGTTGTGCACCAGATCTTGCACAATCAAAGGATTGAGTATGCCAATGAGTTTTCTCACGTATTTGGCCCACATTTTAGCCTTTGCTCACGTCCACAAAGAGTGAGTGACTATTTTTCAGGTGAAAAACGAGTTTGGGAAGCCATTCTCATCAGTTCTTGAGCAGGTATTGAGCAGTGGAGGCAGGCAAGCAGCGGGGGAGATTTGGAGATCAAATCTGAGCTGTATTGTGTGTAACAGAAGGGCATGGTACTGGATTGCTTGTGATAAGCATTGTACTTTGTAATGTTACATGATTCAATCAATATAATATACAGATAGTTGGGGTTTTTAGCGAGATGCTTTCCCCGAGATACATACTGTGTTTATGAGTTTGATTGATGCTTCTATGTGCGCCTGTGAATGTTTCTGCTTCTGTAAATTGATGATCAACGTAGAGGAGATTATGTATTATACATGTTCCACTTATAATTGTATGATCAGGATAATCTCTGTGAATATGTGTTAAATTATTCAAAATTTCTACATGGTATCGGAGCTAGATAATTGTAGAAAAAGTTTCTACATGGTATCAGAGCTGCTTGATTTGTAGAAGAGATTTTTACAGGACATCAAGCGAGGATTGATCATCGGGTCTATTATTCAGGAAGTGTTTACATTTTATTTCTTCAGGCAGAGTCTGTAATCGGGCCAGGTAGCCTCTGGATTCATCCTTCTTTTGGAAGGTGAGATATACGGTGAATGCCCATACAGTCGATCTCTGTACGAGAAATATTTTGTTCTCACGAATTCTAGATCGGAAGCAGTTGAGTTTTGTGCTGGTGGAATTCGAATTTAATTCCAAAGCAAGAGATAAAACTCAGAAACATTCAGTTCGAGAATGGAGATAGTATGCCCCAGTATCTCACGAGGTTCACTCAGTGTCGAGATGAGCTGGGAAGTGTGGGGGTTACTGTTGATGATGAGGATGGTGAGTCTAGGACTCCTTGACCTTCCTAAGAGTTGGCATAGCTACCAGGACTCGGTGAATGGAAGGGAGAAACTGCCAAATTGGGAACGACCATGGTCAGATTTGGTGTAGGAGGAGATTAGACGGAGCACCAGAGACGGTTCTTCATCCATGCATGATGAGGAGAACTGTGCCTTAGCGAGTAAGGCGAAGAAGGGAAAGAAGAAGGTTTCTCTTTCCGAATCTTGTTCTTCCAATGATGGGAAGAAGGTTGACAAGGCGAAGGTGAGATGCTTTCGTTGTCATGAGTTGGGTCATTATGCTACTAATTGCCCAAAGAAGAAGTCCAAGAAGGGATCCGGGGAAGGATCTGAAGGTGAGGCAGCCTCACTTGCTTCACAGTTTGAGTTGGACTTCACACTCTTCGCATGCATGGTTTCATCCATGATGGGAAGTGGTTGGTTTCTTGACAGTGGAGCTTCTTTCCACATGACTGGTGACAAAAGTTTGTTTAGTACTTTGGAGGAGAAAGATCTCCAGATACTCATAGGGATGGGTAATGATGAGAAGTATAGTGTCTCAGGTGTAGGCACGGTTATTTTTCAGAGGGAGCATGGAGCTCGCCTTACCTTGACCGATGTCAAGTATGTACCAGGACTGAAGAGAAAATTGGTGTCAATCGCGATGCTGGAAGACAGAGGCTATGATGTAGTCTTCAGTAAGGGAAAGGTTTTCCTTAGACACATCATCACTAGACAGGTGAAGCAGATTGGTTCACGGGTCAAGAACCTGTATGCTCTTGAGGTTCAAGATGCATGCAAAGCCTTGAGAAGCAAGGCAACTGATGGAGACTTGGTGGTTGAGAGGGAGCGTATATTACCTCTCAACATGCAGAGCCAGAAGAAGTCTCAGACGATTGTGGAGGAGCCACGATTGGTGCAGCAGCTTCAGGATATTGTGGAGGAGCCACAACAGGGAAGCTGAGAGGAGATCGAGTAGAGACATCTACTCATCCAGAGACCTCCAGTAGGGGGAAACTTCAAGCCAGGTGGGCTGAGGGATCGCATGCAGCCATACCTCCAGGTAGGAGGTGGGGTGATGTGGATTGATTGTCCCAAGGAGGAGGGGCAGGATCCTTGAGGTACCCAACCTCTTGGATGAGACCTTGCTACGGGAGCCCCGATGTGTAGTAGCAGGAACTGACTGATTGGGTAGAGACAGATGCGGATGGAGCGACAGTGCAGGGAATCCCAGGACAACGCATAGCTAGCAGGCTGTAGCAATGCGAGAGGCACAAGTGTTTTGCACAGTGCTAGGTGGCACAGAGAGGTGTGCAATGGTGCGAGATGCATGGAGATGTTGCAGTAGCGCAGATGCCAGAGATGGAGCACTTTTCAGCAGCAGGTAGAGCTTCAGCATCAGACGGTGTTTCTATCCCAACAGGGAGGTCAGTTGGGAGGTGCAGTGCAGATGCAATGCTGGGAGATAGAACCAGCAGCAGCACGGATGCAGTCAGAGATCAAAGTGACAGAGGCTAGAGCAGTCCGATACTGAAGAGCATAGAGATGCAGAGTTTCAGTCGACAGAGGCAATAGCAGTCAGAGACTTTGATGACAGAGCAAGTGGACCGGCCAGATGTGTTGCATGGAGAACATTCCAGAGTTACAGGATCGGGTTTGAGAGGAAGCCTTTCTTGTTGAGAGGGAGTGTTGAAAAGTGTGCAACAAGAAATTCTTGTTGAGATTGCAACAAGATGATGGAGCTTAGTGAAAAGAGTCGCCTTCACTAAGTGGGCCCGCAGGCTATTTTTGGCGCAAGTCTATTTTTAGACATATGGATCATGTCTATGTTTATGGATGATTGACAAAGTTGGGAAAAATAGATGGACTTCTATTTTTTATGAAAGTGTGAGTGATCACAGTGTGAGTGATCAAAGTCTATTTTTAGACTAGCTGTCAAAAATAGAAAAGTCAAATATTATTATCTCACAATAATATTTGGACTATAAACTTAATCTTATTCTCTTGGAGCACTTCAGTTTGAGCCACAGAAGTGGCACATGTAGCTGTCAGAAGGAAATATGCTTTTCTTATGAGTCAGTTGAGTTGTTGCATGCATGACTTCAGTTAGAACTCAAGTGAGTTGAGTTTAGTGGACTGGAGGTACAGTTGATGGAGTTGTGTTCAGTTTGACTTAGTTAAACTAGTTGTAGTTAGTCTAACTGCAGATAGACTAATGATGAGTTGTTAAACTAATTATTAACTCATAATACAACTAAAGAATACATCAGTTAACTCAGTTGCATGTCAGTGCATGTTCAGTTCAACAGGGACAGGTGGTAGAGAATCAGATTGCTATCAGTTGTGACTATAGTTGTGCACCAGATCTTGCACAATCAAAGGATTGAGTATGCCAATGAGTTTGCTCACGTATTTGGCCCACATTTTAGCCTTTGCTCACGTCCACAAAGAGTGAGTGACTATTTTGTAGGTGAAAAACGAGTTTGGGAAGCCATTCTCATCAGTTCTTGAGCAGGTATTGAGCAGTGGAGGCAGGCAAGCAGCGGGGGAGATTTGGAGATCAAATCTGAGCTGTATTGTGTGTAACAGAAGGGCATGGTACTGGATTGCTTGTGATAAGCATTGTACTTTGTAATGTTACATGATTCAATCAATATAATATACAGATAGTTGGGGTTTTTAGCGAGATGCTTTCCCCGGGATACATACTGTGTTTATGAGTTTGATTGATGCTTCTATGTGCACCTGTGAATGTTTTTGCTTCTGTAAATTGATGATCAACGTAGAGGAGATTATGTATTATACATGTTCCACTTATAATTGTATGATCAGGATAATCTCTGTGAATATGTGTTAAATTATTCAAAATTTCTACACGCCCGAACTCAGATATTCACATGTGGAAAAGCTATCGTTGGCAGTCATCTTTGCTGTCAACCGCTTCCGACACTACATACTATTGCGACAGACGACTGTCATTGCCTTGGAGTATCCCATGAGATACATTTTGTCTCGTCAATTAATTGGAGGGAAATATTGAAAATGGATCGTGATCCTCCAACAATTTGATTTGGTTTTCACTTCTGCCAAGGCATTAGTCTTCACCGAACTTTTGTCGGCAGGGAAAATTTTAAGAACCCCCCCTAAATTTATATGTATAATAAATGGGCGAATCTCCATGGTATATAGGAAAAATGGAAGGCGATTTTATCAATAATATAATATGTATATATAATTTTTTGGCGAATCTCTCACCAGGCATGGCGAATATTTTACTCAATTATAAAATCTTGTAAGATTTTGGTATTACCATGGGTCAATACCATGGGTTATCATAAACCTGGACCTTAAAAATTACTATTAGTAATTTATAAAAATTAATAAAATTAATAGCTGATTTTTATTTTATTTTTTATTTTAACCAAGCTAAAATGTTTAACATACATTAAATTACAACATCCATTTTTACTCTTGATCCACCAAGCCCCGAGAGGGATCAAATATTTTTTCACTCTATGCTAGTTTGCATATCACGATATTTGATACCTCTCGGGGGTTAGTAGATCCAGAGTAAAGATGGATCTATGCCGGTTTAATTCCCCCATTTAAATAGGCTACATTCCAGGTGAATACCATGGGTCAATACCATGTGCCATTTTGGTGAATACCATGGGTCAATACCGTGTGCCATTTTTATTTTTATTAATACTAATATTAGGATAAATAATGTTTTTTTGCATGGTATTAATAACAATCTAGTCCATGGTATTTGTCCCATAGTATTTTGCGCATAGGTTTCACCAAAATATAACGTATTTTTTGAGTGTTCGTAAATATAAGGTGACTTATGGAGTAAATATAAAAAAAAAAATTATTTGTTTACCATACCTCTCGTTTATTTATATTTTTATTAATTTACCATACCTCTTTTACAAATATGGTATTTGGCCCATAGGATTCACTTAAATAAACCTCTTTCTTGAGCCTTGATAAATAGAATGAGGGTTATGGACTAAATATAAAAATAGGTTTTATTTATTTACCATACGTCTAGTTTATTTATATTTTTATTTATTTACCATACCTTTTGAGTAAGTCTAAAAAGACGTTTTATTTATTTACCATACCTTCACTTTACTTATATTTTTATTTTTTTACACCCTTGAATGTATATAAGGTGACTTATGGAGTAAATATAAAAAATGTTTTATATATTTACCATACCTCTCATTTATTTATATTTTTATTAATTTACCATACCTCTTTTATAAATATGGTATTTGGCCCATAGGATTCACTTAAATAAAACCTATTCTTGAAAATGGGCGAATGGAAGGTTGTAACTCCTAATTTCAAGGGCTAAATTTACCTTTTTTACGCTCTCCCTTAAAACAAGGTGGGCTATTTGAGGTGATTTGTAAAAATGTACTATGATACAAAATATTCGCCCACTAAAAATTTAAAACCCCTTAATTTCGCCAAAGGGCGAACATTCGCCCCTAAAATTTTCTATGTTTGTCGGAGCTTCCCATTGTCGATCCTAACGAGATAGCCCATGATCCTCTTCCGGATGAAGCTATCTATCTTATCGACACTACTGACCCTTGGTATGGTGACATTCTTGTCTATTACCAAGTGCAATGGTTCCACCCCAAGCTATCATCAAGTGACCGTCTTCACATCTGGCACCAAGCATGACATTATCTAGTGCTTAACGATACGTTATATCATCATGGTGCAGATACAGTTCTTCGATGTTGCCTCACTCATGAAGAGGCAGAACACATTTTAAATGACTTCCATGCTGAGGCATGTCGCGGTCATCTTTCTAGCATATCTACTGCATAGAAAATTTTGCACGCAGGCTACTACTGGCTCACCTTGCTCAAAGATCGTGTCAAGGAAATCTGGCAATGCCATCCTTGTTAAGTGTTTACAAAGAAAATGCGCGCTCCTCCGGCCCTACTGCACCTAGTTATCTTCATTAGCCCCTTTGCAAAATCGGGGATAGACTTCATAACTTGCAATCTTGTTTCCTCTGCTGGACACAACTATATCATTGTAGCTGTGAACTATTTCACGAAATGGGTCGAAGCCCTTCCCACCCTCCGGGCCGATGGGGAAACTGCAATGCTATTCCTATTTAATCAAATCATCTATCACTTCGATGTACCCCGCATAATCATTACAAACCATGGGTCTCATTTTTAGAATCACATGATATCTGACTTAACATCGCTGCTAGGTTTTTGCCAGGATCAATCATCCTCCTACTACCCCCAAGCTAATGGTCAAGTAGAGGCCATCAATGGCATCTTAAAATCCATGATCTGTAGGTTAGTAGGGAATCATAAAACCCCTGGCACTTAATGTTATATTCGATGCTATGGGCATATCGAACTTCAGTTAAGACTGCTACGGGCTTCACACCTTTTCAACTAGCTTACGGCCTAGAAGCAGTGTTACCATTTGAGTGTTAGATTCCTTCCTTTCAAATCACCGTTGAACTCTTTCCCTGCACTACTGCAGAAGAAAAGTGCCTGCTATACCTAAATCAACTGGATGAA
Organism: Pinus tabuliformis; assembly: GCA_031772625.1. NCBI lineage: Eukaryota > Viridiplantae > Streptophyta > Pinopsida > Pinales > Pinaceae > Pinus > Pinus tabuliformis. Next base: position 506,928,865 of record CM062812.1, read on the forward strand.
ACCCGTCGAGGTGCCAAATTGGAACTCAAAGCCCACAAGTGCCGAGTGAAAGCCCAGTACAACAAAAAGGTCAAGCCTCATTCTTACCAAGAGGCAGATCTCGTTTTTGTCTATGACAAAAAACATGACCTCTTGGGGGTAGGAATGCTTCAACCCTTATGGCTCAGTCCATATGTCGTCAAAAAATCCCTCTTAAAAGGGGCATATGAACTTCAAGACTGGGAAGGAGTCTTGCTCGCCGAGCCTTGAAATGGGCTCTATCTGAAAGAGTATTATGCCTAGTATTGCACTAGGCATGTGCTTTGTAATTTTATGTATTTATAAGTTTTGCTTCTTTTTTTATGTGATTGGATTGTTTTGGTATTTATTGAAGTATTTGTCTCATACATCTTTCTCGTAATGCAAATGCCTTCATTACCCTTAGCATATGTAGGATACGCGGATGGTGCCAGTCGTCACACATGGCACATTGCATCAGTTGCTTGGGTCATTTACACACCTGAGTTAGAACTGTTTTGTTCCGAGGGAGTCTTTCTTGGTACTGCCACCAACAATATTGCTAAGTACATGTCCGTAATTTCACTTCTCACTGAAGCATCATCAAGGGACATCTCCAATCTGGTGGTCAGGTTAGACTCTCAGCTTGTTGTTATGCAATTGACAAATCATTATCACATTCGTAATCCAACCTTGTTACGTCATTATTTAACGGTACGACTCTTGGAACGTCAATTTGAAGTTATAACATATGAGCACATTCCTAGAGAATTTAATACATTTGCTGATTCATTCTCAAACTATGTGTTAGATTGGCATATTTCTCATTCACTATAGATACATGTATGAAGAGTAAAAATTTACAGAGTTAAAAATTTACAAAAAACACTTAAAAAACATTTACATCATAAAAATACCAAAATGAATGTAGATATATATAGATAGAATCCAATCTTTTACATCAAAATATTGCAAAACTTGGATGTTTTAAGTACAAAATGGCTACTAAGCCTATCTATAAACACCCATTGGCTACGTCAAAGCACCTTCTAAATAGAGCCTACTGCTCTTGAAATGATAACACTTCTCTAGCTCTCCTCCGAAGAGGAACCAGAAACTGCTCAGGCACACCGACTGTGTGCTGCTGCATATGAGCGAGAATCTCCCTCATAGGAAGGGGGGGCACACCCATGCTCAAGCCCTCCAGGTTCCTCAGAACCTCGCAAATACTGTTAGCATCACCCCCCCAACATGTAGTTGGCCTCCTCGCCTCATATGGCGAGGCTCGCCTGCAGGTCGTAATGGCGCCACATCTGTGTCAAGCAAAAAACTTCATGTCAGTACTTGTTCACCCATAAAATCAACAAAAACATAACATAAATATTCAAAAGCACAAAAATACTTTAAGTACTCTCAAAAATCATTCTCACCTTGAGGAACCCAATTGGTCTCGGGAGGCAGCATCGAGTCTGGGTCACAGGTGAAGTCCATGCCCTCATAGGCATAGTCGTCAATCATCACAATCTGGCCACGAAGCCACTCGATGAAGTGTCAGATAGGTCCTCCTCCTATCCGAGGATCAAGTGATGACCATCGCCCCTGTCTCGGCTCCCTCGGATCAAAGGGACCTAAGCTCATCCTTGGGAAAATAACAGGTACCCTCTCAAGAATGAATGAGAAAATAAGAGTACCATGCCCAAAACTATGTTGGGTTCAAGTCTTGCATGCGGTCAACTCTGCCTTAAACTGGCGAAGCACTGCTTCACACAAGTTGAACATTTGAGGCCATACACAATCAACTGCAAGCAATAGTTGGGCCTTTGTTTCAACGTGGGGACTCTTTGACCCCACCAAATGCACAATCAACCATCAAATGGCCCTCACAGATCTGGACCTAATCCTTTCTATGGGGATTTCATTGCTGACAAGTCCACTCTCAGGGATACAGTAAGATTGAACCAACTCTAGGGTGGATCGAGGATCAGGCCTACCCCCAGTCACGTTTGCTTGTGCTCCTCGGCACGACAAACAATTCAAAAAGTAAATGTCATCGCGATCAATGGCCAACTCATGATCTACAATCCTGAACACCTGCTCATGTTCATCCGAGCGCTGGATAATCCATCTCAACAAATCCTCCTGCCCTTTCATTAGCTCCAACTTTGCATACTTCAGCAAACCGTAGTGGCACAATGCAAGTATGCATGCTGGATCATTTCACATCAGTAATTCCTAGCTATCATGGGCTTGTTGTCTCCATAGGCTAGTCATTATGACCTAAAACCTGTGCAAAACAACCAAAAAATCAGCGAAAATGGGGCAGTAAAGCTTCAGGAATCACTGTATGGGGTTTTGAAAATGCGCTCTCAGGCTTTAACGCTCCCCCCAGTGGTACACAGGGAGGATTAACGCCCTCCAGCAGGTTGTAAAGGGCATTTAATACTCCTTGCAGGCCTGCCAGAGGGCGTTAGTGCGCAAATATTGCTTTAGGGATCCCCAGATCTGTAAGAATCCACCTCAGAAACTAATAAGAAAGGTTAATAAAAGCATAGAACAAGGTTTTTTCATCTACCTAGGACTGACGACACGTCAAACGGTCACCCGGGTCTCCCACAATCATCCGTGGAAAATCTGCTCCTCTTTTGCTCCAAAACGCTCTCATAGTTCTCAAATAGTGAAAATGGTGAATGTGAAAGCTCAAAGAACTTTCTTATATTTATTTTTGGAGACATGATTTATTGAAATAATTAAAGAGGAAGTAGTCCATTCCCCATGCTGTTTTATCATGCATGACCCCATATTGATAGGAATTACTGCTTTTTTTTGCCTTTTTTTTTTTTGCTTTTTTATGAAAGTACTTTTACGAATGAATGGCAGCAATCGCTGCATGCAATTCTCAATGAGCACTTTCTTTTATGGGATGTTTTCTCGCTCTAAAACTAAAAAATCCCTGTGTTTTTCATCGTTGTGCTTGTTAAACACATATGATGACGGTCTGAGCAACTCTTTTTCGCTCTTTTTCTAGCTCATTAAACTGAAAAAGATCATTAGAGAATTCTTTTTAGGCACTTTTTTCTCGCTCATAAAACTGAAAAAATCCTGAGTTCTTTCTCTAGGCTCGTTAAAATCTTATGAATATGACCCAAGCATTCTTTTAGGTACTTTTCTTGCTCGTTAAACTGAAAAATCTCGAGTTTTTGTCACCGGGGTCATTAAAAATCTACGGCAACAACAAGAGCACTTGCTTTTTTGGGACCATTTCTCGCTCTTAAATCGAAAAATCCCTGAGTTTTTCCCCTTCTTTGGGCTCGTTAAATCTACGAAGAAGGAATGAGAAGTTCTTTTACCTCTTTTTCCTTGCTCAATAAACTGAAAAAGATACCTTGAGTTTTCTTCATTTGACTCATTAAAATTTGATGAAGGTATTGAGTTTGTCGTCGCGTGACTCATTAAAAATTCACGACGAATATCGAGTTTAGTCTATCTCCTCGTACTCGTAACAAAATGAGGTCAACATCTATTGAGCATAGGTTTCTCTTTATCCAGACTCAATATATTAACTCATGGAAAAGTAACCGATCCGGGTATACTATTAAACTTTTGTCGCACCCGGTTAAAAACTATGACAAAGGGACCACCCTGGAGTCATTCTTTACGATCTTTTCAGACTCTCTAAATATGAAAAGACCATCGAGTTGTCTCATCTGGACTCATTAAATTACACAGACGAGGTGTAGATTCACTCTTTTTTCAATCCTTTTTAGACTCTTAAAACATGAAAAGATCGACGAGTTTCCCTGTCTGGACTCATTAAACTAATTAGATAGGGCATAGATTTTCTCTTTTTGCAGTCCTTTTCAGTCTCTTAAAATAGGAAAATATCGATGAGTTTACCCATCTGGACTCACTAAACTAATCAGACGGGGAAAGTGGACAATACAACTGTGTTCAGTATTTGAAATCGTGGTTTGGCAGTAGTCGTTCCCTTGAACATGGCACTCCCTCAGATAAACCTTCCTTTTGACGGCCTCTCAATATGAATCTTACCATCTTATGAGTTTAACCTAAATACCCCGATGTTCTTGCATCTCTGTATCCTAACACTATTTGGTGTTCATGAGTCTAGTGCTGCATGGTTAAAACCGTTGTCGTGCCTTCTATTGTTCAAGGGCTAACCTTTTTTTTCCTCCATGAACCCATCAAGCATATCCTTTCATCATGCCCTCTATCGTTTTGACCCAATTCTCAAATATTCCTCAAAAAACAATTCATTCTTGTCCCATTTCGTGTCGATTGATGTGGGACACATTATTTCCTACCTTTTGGTAGGTCTCTTCCTATCGAATTCAACACTCTATCTAGGAAGACAACCTAGAAACACATTCAGTGCCTTGGTACGTGCAGACATTAGTGGCAGGTCACCTTGTGTTTGATTATGGGTTCTCATTATTGGCTCTTGGTTAAACGATTCTACAGGTGTTCAACGATAAAAACATTTTTCACACTCGCTAGATTGTACTGTGCATCTTGGAGACCATCACCATTATTGGTGACCTTCCTCACATTTGTTAACGGTCTCCATTATTGACTAGTAATCAGACAATTTCATGCATGTTCAACATCAATGCATATATTCACATGCATCGATCTATGCTATTCGATGAAGTGGAAATCAAGACCTTGGGTAGAGGCTTACATCACTCAGCCTTGTTTCTTCTCCCAAGTTGCGTATATTGTTTTTTGGAGACAGCTCATCAGAATGATCCTATTAGGACACCAGTTCCACATTGTGCTTATTGGCGGCTAGCATTTTCATATCTCTTTTATGAGAAAATCACTCTGACATAGCTACTGAGTGTGGGAATGCCTGACTCAGGACATGATTTTAGTTGTTTTATATATGTGTTGTATCAGGTTTCCCGTACCGCCCAAATCTCCAATCCTCTCTCTCTTTTTTCCAAAGAAGAAACATAAAAATTAAGTAAATTATTTCGGCCATCATCGTAGCCTCTGATCTCACACTTTAGGGGGCATCTGTTATACAATAAAATGACCTCCTCATCATCTTAGAGGGGAAAGACATGATGACTGAAACAATGACCAAGTTCACAAACCTTGTTTCCAAGCTAACACTGCTTATACACTAACAACCTACTTTATAAATCTTCTCTGTAAGCCTACGGGAGTGTTAGTGACCCCAGTAAATCTACTTGTTACTTCGGGGATAGCGTTAATGAACACTAATGAGGATCTAAGGGCCAAAGGAGCGAATTGACTAAGAAATATCCCTATATTCTCTCCTAAATCTACTGAGAAAAGCAAGGAAACATCAAAGTTTGACCTATTTGGGGGATTTCTAATCCTAATGAAGTAGGAAAATGGGAAAGAGCTCAAAAGAATGGAAACATCATTACTTTTACCTAAGGAAACTCATGCAGAAACTTGGCAACCCTAACCTCAAATGCTACATAAGCAGAGCTAGGGATATTGTGATAGAGGTCAAATCATTTGAAAGGATAGCTTACTTGATTGTCGAGAAAATTCTCAGACCTAAGCATAAGAAGTTGGTAAGAAGGGAGAGAAAGAGAGGAAGTAGAGGGGTAAGGGAAGGCTGATGCAACTGATGGTTGTAATCACTGTTTTGACATTAATATAGAACTACAGTTGTAATGTCTACTCCATGGTGTTGGTACTATAATTCATTTATATGTTTATTCAATGTCTTTTAGCATGAGCAACTTATTTATGTGCAACTAGATGTCTTTTATATATTCATGCATTAATTGTCAAGGTTTCATGTTGTGATTACACTTGTCTCTTCTATGTGTAGGACTTGATCTGGAGCTGGCTCAGGGGACTTTCGACTAGTTCCATTGTGCTCTCTAGCAAATCTACAGGGAGATTTGATGTAATGAGTCTGTTTTGCTTTGGTAGTTAGTTATTGAATATGGACATGCATGTAGCTTTGTGATAGCTGCAGATAATATTGCAGTTTACCAAGGATCTCGGGAAGACCCTTGAGGGTTTCTTCATTCTCCATACACCGTGCATTTAATCCTATAGCAGAATTAAATCCATAATAGATGCGGTCACAGAAGACCAATCCATACATCATCCCCAGCACTTAGATCTGATATATCCACAGTCTGGCACTCTATACGACATAATTCCCAATGCCCCTCACAACTCCAATGCTCTCGCTACTTAGCAACCCAGAGCGCATGCCGATGGGATTATCAGTGCAACCTCCGGGGTTGCTGTAAAACAACTTAATAGTCACATTGCCCAGATGTCAGTGAACCCCTCTACCAAATCGACTACTCTTCCTACCACCGCAATCAACTCTGTGCAGTCTACAGAAAAACCCGGTGGTAAGAACAAGAAGAATAAGAAAAAGGCTGCTCCTTCTGAAGAGTAGTCAACAAAGCAGCAAAACCCAAAGCAGAAGGCTGCTACACCCCCTAACGATGGAAAGGATAAAACTGCCAAATTCCCTTACAAAATCTGTGCCGAAGACCACATTACCTATCATTGCCTGCATCTTCAAGAATGTACAGATTTCATTGCTAAAAAGGATACTGGAAGGACCCCTGTAGTCCTAAATAATCCTTTCCCTATTTAGCAGCAGCAACACCTTATTGCAAACCAACCCCAACCCGCGCAAGGGGGAAATGGTGGTTTGCAACATCCTTCAGCTGGTGAAGGACTGTCTACCGTTTACACCTTTGAAACGATAGATCTACAGACCAAAGCCAAATCTTATGGAGCTCTTGTCGCTCATGCAGAGGAACCCTCCTCAAGTCAAAACCCACTGCTGCCTAACGATCTTCATATCGAAAGGCCGGTTGTTGACCTTGTGATTCACCCCCCCTAAAGGGGCACTTCGACGCACAACACATAATACATATGCACGTGTCGCCCAAAACTACAACATTGTAGAAGACTTGGCACAAGCATCATCAGCTATGTCGATGCTCGAAGTATTACAAACATGTCCAACACAGAGGAAATATTTGCTTTCAGCCATTGGTGGTATCGACCCACATGATTCCATGCTTGCAATTTTGGACATGGAATAGTGTAAACCTCCCCTTTCTCACGAACTTGCATTTCAGTTGCAAATATTTTTGAAAGGTCAAGGTATACATAGAATTGTCATCGACGAAGGTGCTTCTACCTACGTAATGTCGGCTTCATGTTGGCTCGCTTTGTGTTCTCCAACCCTATCCCCATCATCAAACTCCCTTAAAGATTTCGACGACCAAACTTTCATCCCAAAAGGTTACCTAGCTAGCTACCCCATCACCTTGTATGGGAAAACGGTAACTGTGGACATCGAAGTCATAGATAAAAGGCTGGACTATAATCTCTTTCTGGGTCGCAGTTGGAATTATGCCATGATGGCCATTGTCTCTCCTATATTTCACATCATCCTATTTCCATTGGATGGAAAGGTAGTCACAGTGGACTAGCTATACTTTTGCACCCCTGATTATTCCCCATTACCAAGCAGATCTATACCCTTAGTGGGTGGTGTACTTAACTCTTATGTCAATATCAATACTGATCTACTGAAAGCTTCTTCCCTGATGGGTTGTTTCCCTCTTCTGCCGCCAGCAGTTCCACAGACGATCAATATGGTTTCATCAATTCCTCATAAACCGACCGATCCTTGGATCCTACCGGCCCCTTCAGACATTGACACTTATGGAGAACAAATTCCGTTGTCACTAGCTGAATTGGCCTACCAAGCCATTCAATCTGCATCCGAATCTCGAGTCACTTTGGTTACGGCCAACGGTACCACTGCCCCTCCCATAGCTGCTCCTTCTTTCGATCCACTCAATCAAATGCTACCCACAAATGAAGCTATTAGAGAAATCATGAGTTTAGAAGAGCTACCTTGGGAGGACTTGCACCATCGTGTTTCGATATCTGATTCGGACATGATGCCTCTTCAAATCCTGTCACCTGAAATCGTTTCCTCACCATATACGACTATCCAAACTTTGGACGTGGAAGGAAACATGGGCAATATTTTAGAGACATTCCTCATCGATATTTCTGTCATGACAGGCATCGTGGAAAACATGCAGATTGGAGGAGATTGAAATCCTAAGGAAATTGCAAGCTTCACCTTCCTTTTTAACGAATTCCGCGATGTATTCACTTGGTCTTACAAGGAAATTATCGGCATAGATCCATCTATTGTCGAGAATGAGATCAAGATATATGACAATGCTAAAGCTATCTGCCAAAGGCTTTGACCAGTTCACCCCGTAAAATGGCAGCCATCAAAACCGAGGTGGAAAAATTGTTACATGCTGGTTTCGTCTATCCTATTCCCTTAACGGAATGGGTTTCCAATCTTATTCCTATCAATAAAAAACAAGGAACCATCCGCATATGTGTTTATTACTGAGACTTGAATCCTGTGTGTCCCAAGGATAATTATTCGACACCGTTCATTGACCAGATCATCGATGACTGCGCCGGTTGTGAATCATTTTCTTTCATGGATGGATTCTTAGGTTACAACCAGATTTCTATAAAACCCAAAGACCAACACAAAACTCCCTTCATTTGCCCATGGGGAATCTTCGACTATCGAAAACTCCCATTCAATTTAAAGAATTCAGGAGCAACATTTCAAAGAGCCATGGACTACGCATTTCACGATATCAGGCATATCGTTCAATCTTACTTGGATGACGTTCCATCCCATTCCAAGCAGCAAACACAACACCTAAATCATTTAAGAGCCATCTTTCTTAGGTGCCAGTTCTATAACATACGTCTAAATCTGCATAAATGTGTTTTCTTTTGTTGAATTGAGGCTTCTGTGATCCATATCAAGTTTATGAGAAAGAATTTTTCGGCATAAATCACATGATAATGTATTTGTCGACGCGTTTTGAACCAACGAGTGTGGTTCATCATCAGGACAAGTTGAAGAATCATATCATGGCTACATGTTAAATAGGGATAGTAGATCTTCCAACAGCTAGGTTTGACTGGAAAATGATTATATTAGACTAGACTGGACAAACAACTATAATGGACCCAGAAAACGACTATTTTTGACTAGTTAAATTATTTAATAATAATAATATTATAATTAGATAAATAGTTATCTAAGGGTGGATATCATTATATTTTATAATGTTTTGAAACATAAAGTTTAAAATGCTACCAACGAATATTATTTTAATACTTTCATGTTAATCAAATTTGAGTTAAAATAAATCTAGGGATAAAAAATCATAATGAGAAAAATGTTAAAAAATATTAATAGATCTAAGGAATATAACCATTAGTAATGTATGGATTTAATATTAACTAAAATAATAATATTAATTATTATATTATTATTATTTTTATTATTATAATAATATTACAATAACATTGTTATTCTTATTACTAATGGTTTGGGTGACTAATTAATATAAATTTATTAGTGAAGTTATCTAATGTGAGCATAAACTTATTACTTAAATTTAAATAACTAGATAATTTTAACCCATTCAGATAGTCTCGAAAAGGACCATCTTATAAATAAAAGGAAAAGAGAATGATGGAGATCTCCAAAGAGGACCAAAAACTCAAATAAGAATGGATAAAGAAAACAAGTTAGATAGAAGCTTCACTATGGGAAATAAAGAACAAGTCGATAGTAGAGGGAGGGGGAGGAAGGGGAAGAAAGGACTAGGAAGAGCGGGTAGGGATCCAGCAACTACTGATCTTCCAACCATCATCCCTATTGAGATTGCTTGATCTTTTTTCAATCCCAATGGCTTCTCTAAATTTTTGGTGATGGAACTACGCAACCCTAGCAATAACTTGGGCCTCCTCAATACAAACATGATGTTTAGCCTTCTCTGCATGCTTCGCTAGTGTAGAAGACTTGGTTCTCCCATGCTTTAGGTATGCTGCGTGCTCATTAATCCTTTGATTAATAGAATGACCAATCTCACCAATGTAGGGGGTTCCACAGGAACAAGGAATAATATAGACACCCTACATGTCCTTAGGGTTGATATGATCCTTCACTGATCAGAGGGAATTACAAATGGTGTTAAGGGGTCTAAAGGTCGAGGGAACATTATGCTTCTTAAGAATCCTAGCAATCCTATCAGTGGTCCCTTGGATAAAAGGTAGATGGACCCCTGGGACTCGATCTTTAGGTTCTTTTTTAACTACCGAATTCTTGTAGGCTTTAAGGAAAGCCTTCTGACCCAGGTGTCTACTATAACCGTTCTCAACAAAGACATTAAGGAGATGGGATTTCTCTTTATCGAAGCTCTTTTCATCAGAGATCCTTAGGGCACGAGTAGCAAGGGTGTTGAGAATGCCCAACTTTTGAGTTGGGAAATGATGGGAACTGGCATGCAGATACTCCTTCGTGTGAGTTTTCTTCCGAAAAACTTAGTGGGAGAGGGAACCATCCATATTATTTGAAATAAGAATATAAATGAAAGGGAGGCAACCATCTACCTCTTGTTCCATGGTGAACTTAATGGCGGAGGATTGACTGTTGAGATGTTTGAAGAACAGATCTAACTCCTCTTGGCCATGAGACCAGATCATTGGTGTCATCCACAAATCTTTTCCAGAGCTTGGGTGGGAGATGAGCTGAGGCCAAAGCCTTGGATTCAAAATCTTCCATGAAAAGATTAGCAACAACAGGGGACAGTGGTGAGCCCATGGCAACACCACAGGTCTGTTCAAAGAACTCACTATCGAAACTGACGCTTACTTGGATTCATTGTCTCCAAGTACGGGATTAGGGTTGATCCCGACAAGGTAAATGCAATTACTCAATTTCCCAAACCACAATCCGTCCTATAGCTCCAACATTTGCAAGGGAAAGAAAACTTTTTACGATGGTTCATTGTAAACTATGCTGAGTTGATGAAAGGCTTTATGCGCCTACTTAAGAAGGGAGTGCCGTATCTGAGGGATGATCAAGCTCAACGATCATTTGATGCCTTGCAAAAGGCACTTATATCAGCCCCACTCCTTAGCACTCCCAATTATGGCCGCGCCTTTCTTCTATACCTGGTAGCCTCGTCATCCTCTCTCGGAATGGTCTTGGTTCAAACTCATGATGACCAAAGTGAACATGTGATATATTATCTGTCAAAAGGCGTGGTTGGGGCCGAACTCAGATATTCACATGTGGAAAAGCTATCATTGGCAGTCGTCTTTTCTGTCAACCACTTCCGACATGACATACTGCTGTGACAGACTACTGTCATCGCCTTGGAGAATCCCATGAGACACATTTTGTCTCATCAAGTAATTGGAGGGAGATATTCAAAATGGATTGTGATCCTCCAACAATTTGATTTGGTTTTCACTGCTGGCAAGTTGAAAAATTCCTTAGTCTTCGCTGAACTTTTGTTAGATCTTCCCATTGTTGATCCTAACAAGATAGCCCATGATCCTCTTCTGGATGAAGCTATCTATCTTATCGAAACTACTGACCATTGGTATGGTGACATTCTTGTCTACCTCCAAGCACAACGTTTCTCCCCCGAGCTAATTAGGTGATCGCCATCGCATCCGCCACCAAGCGCGACACTATCTAGTCCTTAATGATACGTTATATCGTCATGGTGCAGATACAGTTCTTCAACATTGCCTCACTCATGAAGAGGTGGAACACATTTTAAATGACTGCCATGCTGGGGCATGTGGCGGTCATCTTTCTGGAATATCTACTACATAGAAAATTTTGCGCACAGGCTACCACTGGGCAACCTTGTTCAAAGATTGTGTCAAGGCAATTCGGAAATGCCATACTTGTCAAGTGTTCACAAAGAAAATGTGTGCTCCTCCGGCCATACTGCACTCGATTATATCCATCGGCCCCTTTTCCAAATGGGGGATAGATTTTGTAACTTGCAATCCCGTTTCCTCTGCTGGAACAACTATATCATTGTAGCTGTGGACTATTTCATGAAATGGGTTGAAGCCCTTCCCACCTTCCGGGCCGATGGGGAAACCGTGGCACTATTCCTATTTAATCAGGTCATCTGTCGCTTCAGTGTACCTCACACGATCGTTAGAGACCATGGGTCTCATTTTCAGAATCACATGATGTCTAACTTAACATCGCTGCTAGGTTTTCGCAGGATCAATCATCCTCCTACTACCCCCAAGCTAATGGTCAAGTAGAGGTCGTCAACGACATCTTAAAAACCATGATCCATAGGTTAGTAGAGAATCATAAAACTCACAGTCATCAAATGTTATATTCAGTGCTATGGGCATACCGAACTTCAGTTAAGACTGCTACAGGCTTCACACCTTTTCAACTAGCTTATGGCCTGGAAGCAGTCTTACTAATTGAGTGTCAAATTCCTTCCTTACAAATCACCGTTGAACTCTTTCCTGGCACTACTACCGAGGAAGAGCGCCTACTATACCTAAATCAACTGCATGAAACCCGTTGAGATGCCGAATTGGAACTCGAAGCCCACAAGTGCCGGATGAAAGCCCAGTACGACAAAAAGGTCAAGCCTCATTCTAACTAAGAGGGAGATCTTGTTTTTCTCTACTATCAAAAACATGACCTCTTGTGGACAGGAACACTTCACGCTTATGGCTCGGTCGATATGTTTTCAAAAAAGCCCTCTCAAAAGGGGCATATGAACTTCAGGACTGGGAAGGAGTTCCGCTCGCTAAGCCCCGAAATGGGCTCTATCTGAGAAAGTATTATGCCTAGTATTGCACTAGTTATGTGCTTTGTAATTTTATGTATTTATACGTTTTTCTTCTTTTTTGATGTGATTGGATTGTTTTGGTATTTATTGAAGTATTTGTCTCATACATCTTTTTTGTAATGAAAATGCCTTCATTACCCTTAACACACATAGGATACGCGGATGGTGCCAGTCATCACACACAACACATTGCATCAACTGCTTGGGTCATTTACACACCTGAGTCAGAGCTGTTTTGTTCTAGGGGAGTCTTTCTCGGTACTTCCACCAACAATATTCTTGAGTACATGTCTATAGTTTCACTTCTCACTTAAGCATCATCAAGGGACATCTCCAATCTGGTGGTTAAGTTAGACTCTTAGCTTGTTGTTATGCAATTGACAAATTGTTATCACATTCGTAATCCAACCTTGTTACGTCATTATTTAAGGGTACGACTCTTAGAACGTCAATTTGAAGTTATCACATATGAGCACATTCCTAGAGAATTTAATACAATTGTTGATTCATTGGCAAACTGTGTTAGATTGGCATCTATCTCATTCATTATAGATACATGTATGAAAAGTAAAAAATTACAGAGTTAAAAATTTACAAAAAACACTTAAAAAACATTTACATCATAAAAATACCAAAATTTCTATAGATATATATATATAGATAGAATCGAGTCTTTTACATCAAAATATTCCAACACTTGGATGTTTTAAGTACAAAATGGCTACTAAAGCTAGCTATAAACACTCATTGGCTACGCCAAAGCGCCTGCTAAATAGAGCCTACTACTCCTGAAATGATAACACTACTCTAGCTATCCTCTGAAGAGGAACCAGAAACCGCTCAGGCACACCGACTGTGTGCCACTGCATATAAGCGAGAATCTCCCTCATAGGAATGGGGGCACACCCATGCTCAAGCCCTCCAGGTTCCTTAGAACCTCGCAAAGACTATTAGCATCACCCCCCCAACATGTAGTTGGCCTCCCCGCCTTATATGGCGAGGTTCGCCTGCAAGTTGTAATGGTGCCACATCTGTGTCAAGCAAAAAACTTCATGTTAGTACTTGTTCACCCATAAAATCAACAAAAACATAACATAAATATTCAAAAGCTCAAAAATACTTTAAGTATTGTCACAAAACATTCTCACCTTGAGGACCCCAGTTGGTCCCAGGAGGCAGCATCAAGTCAGGGTTGCCAGTGAAGTCCATGCCCTCATAGGCATAGTCGTCAATCATCACAATCTAGCCACGAAGCCACTCGAAGAAGTGTCAGATAAGTCCTCCTCCTGTGCAAGGATCAAGTGATGACCATTGCCCCTGTCTTGGCTCCCTCAGATCAAAGGGACCTAAGCTCATCCTTGGGCGCATAATAGGTACCATCTCATGAATGATTGAGACAAAACAAGTACCATATCCAAAATTATGTTGGGTTCGAGTCTTACATGTGGTCAACTCTGCCTTCAACTGGTGAAGCACTGCTTCACAACAGTTGAACATCTGAGGCTGGACACAGTCAACTGCAAGCAATAGTTGGGCCTTTGTTGCAATGTAGGGACTCTTTGAACCCGCCAAATGCACAATCAACCATCAAATGGCCCTCATAGATCTGGACCTAATCCTCTCTATGGGGACTTCGTTGCTGACAAGTCCACTCTCAGGGATACAGTAAGATTGAACCCACTCTAGGGTGGATCGAGGATCAGGCCTACCCCCGGTCAGGTTTGCTTATGCTCCTCGGCATGACAAACCAGTAAAAAATTAAATGTCTTCGCGGTTAATGGCCAGTTCATGATCTACAATCCTGAACACCTGTTCATGTTCTTCCAAGCGCTGGATAATCCATCTCAACAAATCCTGTTGCCCTTTCATCAGCTCCAGTTTTGCATACTTCAGCAAACCGCAGTGGCGCAATGCAAGTATGCATGTTGGATCGTTTCGCATCAGCAATTCCTGGCTGTCATGGGTCTGTTCTCTCCATAGGCTAGTCATTATGGCCTAAAACCTATGCAAAACAACCCAAAAATCAGTCAAAATGGGGCAGCAAAGCTTCAGGAATCACTGCATGGGGTTTTAAAATGCGCTCTCAGGATTTAACGCTCCCCCCAGTGGTACACAGGGAGGATTAACGCCCTCCAGCAGGTCGTAAAGGGCATTTAATGCTCCCTGCAGGCCTGCCAGAGGGCATTAGTGCACAAATACTACTTTAGGGCTCCCCAAATCTGCAAGAATCCACCCCAGAAACTGATAAGAAAGGTTAAGAAAATAATAGATCAAGGTTTTGGCATCTACCTGGGACTAACATCACATCAAATGGTCGCCCAGATCTCCCACAATCGTCCGTGGAAAATCTACTCCTCTTTGGCTCCAAAACACTCTCACAGTTCTCAAATAGTGAAAATGGTGAATGTGAAAGCTCAAAGAACTTTCTTATATTTATTTTTGGAGACATGATTTATTGAAATCATTAAAGAGGAAGTAGTCCATTCCCCATGATTTTTTATCATGCATGACCCCATATTGATAGGAATTGTTGCTTTTTTTTGCGTTTTTCTGCTTTTTGATGGAAGTACTTTCAGGAATGAATGGCAACAATCACTGAATGCAATTCTCAATGAGCACTTTCTTTTATGGGATGTTTTCTCGCTCTAAAACTAAAAAATCCCCAAGCTTTTCATCATTGGGCTCGTTAAACACATACAACAACAGTCCAAACAACTCTTTTTCGCTCTTTTTCTAGCTCATTAAACTGAAAAAGATCATTAGAGCATTCTTTTAAGGCGCTTTTTTCTCGCTCATAAAACTGAAAATATCCCGAGTTTTTTCTTCAGTCTCATTAATATCTTATGAAGATGACCCGAGCATTATTTTAGGTACTTTTCTCGCTCGTTAAACTGAAAAATCCCGAGTTTTTGTCGCCGGGCTCGTTAAAAATCTATGACAGCAACAAGAGCACTTTCTTTTTTGGGACCATTTCCCACTCTCAAAATCAAAAAATCCCTGAGTTTTTCCACTTCTTCGGGCTTGTTAAATCTACGAAGAAGGAATGAGCAGTTCTTTTACCTCTTTTTCCTTGCTCACTAAACTGAAAAAGACACCTTGAGTTTTCTTCATTTGGCTTGTGAAAATTCGATGAAGGTATTGAGTTTTTCATCGCATGACTCATTGAAAATTCACGATGAATATCGAGTTTAGTCCATCTCCTCATACTCGTAACAAAATGAGGTCAACATCTATTGAGCATAGATTTCTCTTTATCCGAACTCAGTAGATTAGCTCACAGAAAGTAACCGATCTGGGTATACTATTAAAATTTTGTCGCACCCGGTTAAAAGCTATGACAAAGGGACCACCCTGGAGTAGTTCTTTACGATCTTTTTAGACTCTCTAAATATGAAAAGACCACTGAGTTGTATCGTCTGGACTCATTAAATTACACAGAGGAGGTGTAGAGTCACTCTTTTTTCGATCCTTTTCAGACTCTTAAAACATGAAAAGATCAAGGAGTTTTCCTGTCTGGACTCATTAAACTAATTAGGTAGGGCATAGAGTCACTCTTTTTGCGATCCTTTTCAGACTCTTAAAATATGAAAAAATCGATGAGTTTAGCCGTCTAGACTCACTAAACTAATCAGACAGGGAAAGTGGACAATACAACTATGTTCAGTATTTGAAAGCATGGTTTGGAAGCAGTCGTTTCCTTGAACATGGCACTCCCTCAAATAAACCTTCCTTGTGATGACCTCTCAATATGAATCTTACCATCCGATGAGTTTAGCCTAAATACCCCGATGTTCTTGCATCTCCATATCCTAACACTCTTGGGTGTTCATGAGTTTAGTGTTGCATGGTTAAAACTGTTGTCGTGCCTTCTATTGTTCGAGGGCTAACCTTTTGTTTCCTCCATCAACCCATCAAGCATATCCTTTCATCATGAGCTATGTCATTTTGACCCAATGTTCAAAGATTCCTCAAAAAACAAATCATTCTTGTCCCGTTTCGTGTCGATTGATGTAGGACACATTATTGTCTACCTTTCAACAGGTCTCTTCCTATCAACTTCAACACTCTATCTAGGAAGACAACCCAGAAACACATTCAGTGCCTTGGTACTTGCAGATATTAGTGGTAGGTCACCTTGTGTTTGATCAGTGGTTCTCATTATTGGCTCCTGGTTAAACAATTCTACGGGTGTTCGACGAAAAAAACATTTTTTATACTCAATAGATTGTACTATGCATCTTGGAGACCATCACCATTATTGGTGGCCTTCCTCGCATCTGTTAATGGTCTCCATTATTGACTGGTAATCAAACCATTTCATGCATGTTCGACATCAATGCATATATTCACATGCATCGATCTATGTTGTTCGGTGAAGCAGAAATCAAGACCTTGGGTAGAGGCTTGCATCACTCAGCCTTGTTTCCTCTCCCAAGTTGCGTATATTGTTTTTTGGAGACAACTCATCTGAATGATCCTATTATGACACTGGTTCCACATTGTGCTTATCGGTGGCCAGCATCGTCATATCTCTTTGACGCAAGAGGTCGATTGAATGACAATTGAACAACAACTGAACAACAATTGAACAACAACTAAACAACAATTGAACAACAACTAAACAAAAATTGAACAACAACTGAACAACAATTGAACAGTAACTGAACAGCAACTAAACAATAATTGAACAACAACTGAGTAGCAACTGGTCCTATGTTGACTTCCTGCATTGACTTTCCCTTTTGAAGAACACTTCACTCTACACCGTTGATCTCCTATCTCCAGATCTAAGGTTCGGCAGTGACATCGTAAATCGCAATTTCTCCCAGCCAAGGTTCATTCACTCTTGAATGATGTGATGCGATATAATCCAATGGTCAGAAATCAACAGTCATCCAACGGTTGACAATGATATCGCACAGGAAACTTGTGTGACACTTACCCACCTCACGGAGCCGATATGGTTTATAAACCTTGATTTATAGAAATTCAGGTCCAGTTTTAGACTTAAACTCTGATCATTTTAAACCCTGATATCCATTTGATAACAGAATCCATCAAATCCTACGACTCGCGGGACTTCCACTAACGCACAGGTTAAACACAAGCCTAACCCCGTCGTTGACTATGACGAAAGCAGTTGAACTTTAGATCGATGGTTATGATGGAGTACAAGCCTTCAACCCTCGTTATTAGTATTAATGACAACGATTAACACATAACACTGAGATTAACAATTAAAATATGAAAGAAGGGAAAAATACTCGGATGCGCTTCAGAACGCAGATGCACAGAAGTAAATGAGAGTCTTCACCAGAATTGACACGCAATCACACACTAAATCAATTTCTTCAATATACTGATAATTGTAGAGTCTTGTCCCTCTCGCTCAATTACAACAATTTTACAGACCTCTGTTCCAACTTCAAAACCCTCTCTATCACTCAACTCTCGCTCAAATCTCAATCATCTCAAATAATCCTTCTTCATTACATTTTCTTCTTTTTATGAGTCGAATCCTACTCTAACTATACGAACAACTCGATCTCTATTTTTAATCAATCTAACAATCAACTCTTTGTTTTCAATCTCCATCACACACCTACACTAACAACTTATCCCTTAATCTAAAATAAGACAATTTCCTAACTATTACAATAATGAATTACAGATCATTTTCGAGATATCCAACCCTCTCAACTAAAACTGACTTTTGACCACTCAGGTCAATTAATTTCAATTCATTTAGCCACAACATGGGAACAAATCTTCACATTGATGTCTAAGTCTAGATGCTCCTGCATCAAACTCCTAGGGAAGAAAAGAATCATCCCTCAAACTTTCAGGGTTTACTCCATACTTTTGCAACTCTTCTGTTGTCAACCAACTAGCATCCTCCATTGGTTGTCCTTTCCATTTGACTAGATGTTGATAATAAACCTGTCCTCTAGTTCTCTTGGATACTATTTTCTCCAAAACAACTTCCACCTCTCTCTTAACTGTCTTTGGCATTTGTTCTTCTGAGTTCAAAGTTTGAACTTCATCTTCTGTAGTTTCCTCCTATAGCTCTGTCTCTGTCTCTTTGTATGGATACAAATCTGCAACATTGAAGATAGGTGATATTCCAATCCCTTCCGGCAATTCAATTTCATAAGCATTAGTTGAAAACTTTCTTACAATTCTACATGGTCCTATCTTTTTCATTTTTAGTTTATTGTAAGTCTTAGCAGGAAATCTTTCTTTTCTCAAATACACCATCACTAAATCTACCACTTTGAATTCTTTCTCTCTTCTTTTCATATCTGTTCTCTGTTTGTATTTGCCACCGATTTCCTGCAATCTTCCTTTGACATCTTCTTGTAGTCTCTGCATCTGCTCTACAAACTCTTCAGCTTTTGCACTTCTTGTCTCCTGTTTACCCAAATTTCTGAGCTCATACACACCTCTTGGATTCATCCCAAAAACAATCTGAAATTGACTCATTCCCGTACTTCAATTTGGAGTGTCATTATAAGAAAACTCAGCCTGAGCTAGTGCTAAATCCCATTGCTTAGGATTTTGATACGCTAAACTTCTCAATATGTTCCCCAAGCTTCTGTTTACTACTTCGGTCTGTCCATCTGTTTGAGGATGGTATGCTAAACTGAAACTGAGGTTAGTTCCTAGTTTCTTCCAAAGAGTCTCCAGAAATTCCCTACAAACTTTGTAACTTATCAGACTCAATACTTATAGGCAATCCATGTAATCTTACAATTTATGAAAAAATAGATTAGCAATATGTGCTGCATCACTAGTCTTTTTACATGCAATGAAATGTGCCATCTTGGAAAATCTATCTACTACAACATAAACGGAATCATTCCCCCTTTGTGTTTTAGGTAACCCCAAAACAAAATCCATGCTAACTGCATCCCATGGTCGGTCTGGTATTGGCAATGGCTGGTACAATCCTGTATTCTGGTTTCTCCCTTTAGCATGTTGACATATCTTGCACTTCTCAACAAATCTCTTAACATCAGTCTGCATCTTTGGCTAATAATAAAAAGTATTTACCTGAGAAAAGGATTTGTCTTGTCAAAAGTGACTAGATAATCCTCCACTATGTTTCTCCTTTATTATATTTTCCCTCATAGAACATTTGGGAATGCACAACTTGTTGCCCTTAAACAATAAACCTCATTGGATAAGAAAATCTAACCACTGACTTGTGTCCAGGTGCTCCTTTGTCAGTGTCATCCTTCAATGGCAGCAGCGTATGTTTATTTCCATTTTTCTCCAGAGCATAAGTATTTTTCCTCCCATCATCAATAATTTTCTGATCAAAATACCACGATCTTCCCAACAAGACATGGCATACATCCATTGGCATTACATCACACAATATCACATCCTTATACGTACCAATCTGTATCTCTACCTTGCATTGTTCTGTCACAATAATCTAATGTCCTTTCTACAACCACGACACTTTGTAAGGAGTAGGGTGCATTGTCTTCACTAATCCCAGCTTGTCCACCATCTTTGTAGAAACAAGGTTATCAGTGCTTCCATTGTCAATTATCACTTTACAACATTTAACTTTGGATTTACACCTAGTTCTGAATAAACTCTTCCTCTGCGCTGGTTCTTCAGTCTCTTTCTCTACTTAAGCAATGCCCTTTTCAACAACAGGGATTCTCCTACTTCAGGGGATTCTTCCTTTTCTATAATTTGAGGTGTTTCCTGCTTTGCCTCAGCTACGTTCACATTCCTCTGACTTGGTGTTCTATTATGAGGATAGTCCCACAATACATGTCCCCATTCTCCACATGTGTATCACTGAATATCTCTTCCTCGACCTCTTCCTCTGGGCACAAGTCTTGATCTATTAAAATCTCCTCTCTATGGTGGTCTACTACTTGAACTTCCTGCTTCATGCTGATGTTTCTAAAACCTTGGTCTGGTAGTTCCTCTACCTCTTACTGAACTTTTCCCTCTTCCTCTGATTTTGTTTTCTCAGCATCTTCTCTTCTGCCTTCAAACCTGCTTGATAGGCATCTTCAATGGTCTTCAGACTCAACAAGCTGATCTCGTTCTGTATGTCATATCTTAAGCCATTGATATATCTGGCTACCTTCTCTATATCATCCTCTGCATGTCCCACTCTAATACTCAATCTATACAACTCTTCTGTGTATTCTTTAACAAACATTCCTTTTTGCCTTAAATTCTGTAACTGTTTGAAAATATTTAACTCGTAATCTTTTGGCATAAATTTATCTTTCATTTTACTCACCATTTTGCCCCATTGCTTGATCTTGGACTTTCCTTTTCTTGTTCTAGATGTTTGTAGTTCATCCCACCAAATAACTGCGTGACCCTTCAATCTGGTAACTACAAATTTCACCTTCTTTCTATCATCAACCTCTTCATAGTCAAAATATTTATCCAATGAACTGATCCAATCCATTAGCTCTTCTGCATTGAGACTCCCTTCATACACATGAATTTCCACCTTTGGTTTTCCACCTACTTTAGCCAACATCATGATAACTTTGGTAGTTTCATTTTCCTCCTCTTCTTCTTCCTTAGAAGATTCTTCTACAGCACTGGCATCTCCTTCGTCAGGTGTTCTGCTGTGCCTAGTCTCCATCGTATCCATCCTTGTACGCAGACTCTAGATCTCCTCCAGCAGAACTCCATTTGCTTTAGGTCTTCCTCAACCTATGCCAACTCCTCTCCTCGACAGCATGTTTACTGCAGTCAAACTCAATCTCTATGCTCTGATACCAAAAATGATGCAGGAGGTTGATTGAACGACAATTGAACAACAACTGAACAGCAATTGAACAACAACTAAAAAGCAATTGAATAGCAACTAAACAGCAATTGAACAACAACTGAACAACAATTGAACAACAATTGAACAATAATTGAACAACAACTGAGCAGCAACCGGTCCTACCTTGACTTCCCACATTGACTTTCCCTTTTGAACAACACTTCACTCTATGCCATTGATCTCCTCTCTCCAGATCTAACGGTCGGCAGTGACATCGTAAATCACAATTTCTCCCAACCAAGGGTCATTCACTCCTGAATGATGCGATACAATATAATCCAATGATCAACAATCAACAATCATCCAATGATTCACAACGATATCACACAGGGAACTTGCACGACACTTACCCACCTCACGGAGCTGATATGGTTTATAAACCTTGACCTATAGAAATTTGGGTCTGGGTTTAGACTTAAACTCTAATCACTTTAAACCCTAATATCCATTGGATAACAGAATCCATCAAATGTGGCTCGCGGGACTTCAACTAACACACAGGTTAAGCACAGGCTTAACCCCGCCGTTGACTATGACAAAAGTAGTTGAACTTTAGATTGATGGTTAGGATGGAGTACAGCCCTTCAACCACGATTAAGTATTTCTATGCTCTTCTACCCCCGTTATTAATATTAATGACCGTGATTAACACATAACACTGAGATTAACAATTAAAATATGAAAACAGGGTAAAATACCTGGATGCGTTTCAGAACGTAGATGCACAGAAGTAAATGAGAGTCTTCACCAGAATTGACATGTAATCACACACTGAATCAATTTCTTCAATATACTGATAATTATAGAGTCTTGTCCCTCTCGCTCAATTACAACAATTTTACAGACCTCTGTTCCAACTTCAAAACCCTCTCTATCACTCAACTCTCGCTCAAATCTCAATCATCTCAGCTAATCCTTCTTCATCAGATTTTCTTCTTTTTATGAGTCGAATCCTACTCTAACTGTACGAACAACTCGATCTCTATTTTGAATCAATCTAACAATTAAATCTCTATTTTCAAGCTCCATCACACACCTACGCTAACAACTTATCCCTTAATCTAAAATAAGACAATTTCCTAACTATTACAATAATGAATTACAGATCATTTTTGAGAGATCCAACCCTCTCGACTAAAATTGACTTTTGACCACTCACGTCAATGAAATTCAACTCATTTAGCAACAACATGTGAACAAACCTTCACATTGCTCGCTAAGTCCAGATGCTCCTGCATCACTCTTTTATGAGAAAATCACTCTGACATAGCTACTGAGCGTGGGAATGCCCGACTCAGGACATGATTTTAGTTATTTTATATATGTGTTGTATCAGGTTTCCCGTACCGCCCGAAGTTCCAATCCTCTCTCTATTTTTGTCAAAGAAGAAACATAACAGTCAAGTAAAGTATTTTGGCCATCGTCGCAGCCTCTGATATCACACTTTAGGGGACATCTGTTATACCATACATAAGGCAATTGTCCACTTACATGGGTTGCAACATACATGTAAAAATTATGTCAAAAATCTCAAGACTGTGCAATCATATATTACTTCTGTGCATGAATGGTCAATGTAATACAAAGGGGAACCACTTGAAATGGGAAAGAAAACAAGGCAAGAGGCATATTTGGAGAAAGAAAAGGTTCAGATGCTCATCCAGAATAACAAACAAATTTCCTCGTTTATTTCCAACACTATGACTCATATGCACAATTTTACAACAGCCTAGACTTCTTGGTCAAATTGCATGGGATCCCATCAATTGGCTCACTCACAAAGATCGAGTACAAGAATCAGGTCAGACAGGAGATTGAAAAATACTTGGAAAATTTGAGACAGATAGACATCAAGGAAGAGATGGAAGTAAATGGAAAGAATATGCAGAAGTACATTGGTGGCCATGTCCAAATCAACACAATGTTTCTCCTGCTCAAGAAGGAAACACAAATCAGTTCCAAGATAGTGTACCCTGATGCCATGGAGGCTAGAATCTGATTCCAACATGAATTCATCACACAGTTTTGGGATGTCATCATACAATACAAATCTTGGTACTATTACTAACTGAGAGACAATGAGTGGAAGTTATTGAGCTGGAGTTTCCCCAAATGCAAGATTAATTGTTTTATCTTATAAGGTTGTCTAGTTGTCTCTACCCAATTTTGTCTTATATGGGTAGGAGTATATTATAATATTATTTTGTAATTAATTTGTAAGTGGAATTCCAAGTGTCAATATTGGAATGTGAAGAGCCATGATGTAATGAATGTAAAGAGTCATTTTGTAAAGAAGTTGAAGAGTCATGAGGGAAGTCCAAGAGTCACAAGGGGAAGTGAATAGTAACCCCTTTAGTTATAAATAGACTCTCATAACTCATGTAACTGGATTTTGGGAGCCAAGCTTTTGGCTACGTTTTTAGGTAAGAAACGGGAGCTTGGGAGTTTATGAGGGCCTTGGCTTCTCCATAGGATAGAGGGAGTACCTTTCTCTGGAGGAGCAGGTGTTGACTTCATGCTTCGCTATTGGGGCTAGTGGTCTGTGAATGGTATATGTATGATTGGAACTTTCACTTTAAGAAAAGCTCAGAGCTGACACATTTTCATGCATATGTTGTGAATATAGTAGGAATATTCTTGTTATGTTTGAAATGTATGTTATTTAACTTAGGCTTACGCTTATGAACTATTTTGTTTGCATTGGTATGAATCTCGTTGAATGTGTGTTGTTGTATAGTTCCATCACTGTTAACTTGTGAACTATTCCGCAGATTAGCTTATGATGTCTTTATGATCGTGTCTTCCTTCCAAGTTGCATACTATTACAAGATTCTAAGGGACTCACTCATTTTCCCTTCATGTGTTACAACCTTCATGCATTACACTTGAACTTCTGCAGGGTCACACGCGTATTCTCACTGAAGTCATGATACACCACTCTATGCATTACTATAGCCAAGGAAAATCATTAACACCCACTGCATTGGCAACGATTTCGTATTCTGGATGGGACTCCTACAACAAACTGTGTGAGGTCTAATTTGGATTTCATATTGAGGAGATCCCTTGAATTTTGGTGAGTCTAACATCGTCAACAAATTTTTAAATTACATCATGATTATATATTTTTTTATAAAGAAAGGATAAGTGAAATAGGAATGTTTAAGAGGAAATGCATAGATGACATGTACTTACGGATAAAGGAAGAATGGTCTTAGGGGGAGATTTTTGAAGAACAATTATGATCAACTGTAGACTTAGATCAAGTTCACAGGAAGGCATATGATCTTAGCGGGAGATCTAAGATTATAGGTATTAGCAATTGTAGAAGCATGGATTTAGGGGAGGTTTTATCATAATGAAAACATAGAAATAGGAAGAAAGCATGATTTAGTTAGGCCCACAAAATCATCTAGGAAAAAATTATGGATTTTTTACATATACTTCTGTAGGATCATGTTCACCCATCAACATGGAAATTTCAATAGACACCTATGACCTTTTCCCATTAATGTCAAAGGGGGAAAGATTGTGGACACTCATGCATACATTGACATTGATCGAGGAAGGCATTTAGGTAGGGAGATATTGAAGAAATTGACACTAACAAAGGAGGGAATTAATGTAAGGTGATTTATATGATTTGTTGACATTAATGACCATCAATGTCTAATGGTGTTTCCATCAATGAAGAAAGGGGATATTCTGCACATAATGTGGTGATTGATGACTGTTAAAAAATGAAATAAGAAATTCTCAATTTGATTTTGCCTTGATTAAATTGAGAAAATTTGAATTTCCACATCAACATATAACTTGGATGCAATTAATTGAGGTGGCATGGCTCCTTTCACTTAGTTATCTCAGGAAATTTGAGTTGAAGAAGTTAGAGCTCAGTTAAGGATGTGTGATTGCTAATTTTTAGCAATTTTTAGCCAGCATGGTGGAAAAAATTCGTTGATGACACCAACCTAAAATGGACACACAGTAGGGAAGAACTTAACAAGTTTTTCACACATCTAAAATCTATTTCTCCCGAAATAAAATTTACTATGGAGCTGGAGGAAAACAATAGTATCCCATTCTTGGACATTCTTATCAATAGAAAAATGGATGGCTCTTTAGGACATAAGGTCTTTAGGAAATCCACTCACACAGAAAGCTACCTCCATGCTGACTCCTACCACCATCCATCCCAAAAGTTCAGTGTACTTAACACTCTTGCCATTAGGGCCTTTCGAATCTCTGACTCTGAGGATATTAGGGAAGAGAAGGAAT
Organism: Pinus tabuliformis; assembly: GCA_031772625.1. NCBI lineage: Eukaryota > Viridiplantae > Streptophyta > Pinopsida > Pinales > Pinaceae > Pinus > Pinus tabuliformis. The sequence goes on from CM062812.1 coordinate 506,954,689, forward strand.
ATTTATCTTCGGTGTTTAAGAGTATAGGCTACAAAGATAAAGAAATTAAGGTAGCCATAGAGAGAGCAGAAAGGAGGGTGCTATCTAAAATACCTAACGCCCAAGACCTTAACTAATGTGGTAGAGTTTTCCTACCATATATCCAAGGAGTAACAGATAAGATTGCCAAAATCCTAAGAAGGAAAGACATAGCCACACAGTTCTCAGCACCTGGAACAATTAAGCAGGGTATGAGGTCTGTCAAAGATGATATTGATAGACAACAGCTCAAGGGAGTTTACAAAATTGATTGTTCCTGTGGGAAAAGTTACATTGGTGAAACAGGTCGTTCATTGCAGAAAAGACTGAAAGAACATGGAGCTGATATCAAGAACAGGAGATCTCGTACTTCAACACTTGCAGGGCATTCCTCAAAAACAAAACATCAGGTTTGTTTGGAAAACGCCTCAATCATCGCAAGGGAAGAACAGCATCAAAGAAGGAAGATCAGGGAGGCTCTTGAGATTATAAAACACTGACAGAATATCAATCGGGACAATGGTATCGAGATCAATGGTAGTTGGCTCCCCTTAATCAAAAGGTTAGAACCCCAAAAACTTCCCAGGTAAGCAGGTAGGTTTTTTTTTTTTTTTTTTTAGATATTGATATGAATTAAAATAAATATTTGGATTAGGTTTTATAATACTTATTATCATTAAAATTTAAGGTTATTTTATTTATACATATAATAATAGTAATATTAATATTAACAAATTAATCATAATAATAATCAGTTTTTAACTAAGAATAAAATCTACTTATATCATTTCATTATATTATCAAAATATAATAAAATTAAAATAAAATAGAATAAAATAATTATTATCCTTGAGAAATTAATAATTATTATTATGAATTATTTTCAAAATTAAAAACTAAATAAAAATTTTAAACTAGTATTATTTAACAATTAAAACTATAAATAAGAATAATTTAATTATGATGATAATTATTATCATTTAAATTTAAGGATTATTTTATTTATACTTATAATGATAGTAATAATAATATTAACAAATCAATTATAATAATAATCAGTTTTTAACTAAGAATATAATCTACTTATGTTATTTTATTATATTAAAAATTAAAATAAAGTAGAATAAAATAATTATTATTCTTAATAAACTAATAATTATTATTATGAATTATTTTCATAATTGAAAGCTAAATAAAAATTTTAAAACTAGTATTATTTAACAATTAAATCTATAAATAAGAATAATTTAATTATGATAATTATAAATAATAATAATAATAATAAGAAGAAGAATTTATTTACTATTTAGAATATTAATTATTACTATTAATAATAAAAATGATAGATTAAAATTAAAATTAAAATTAAAATAAAGTTATTAGCCGACTTTCAATAAAAATATTTCTTTAACTATTTATACTTTCACAAAGCTCTTCTTCTATCATCATTCAGATTGGTCCTGATGATGGATCCCTTTTGGGATTTGAAACGTTGACAAAATTATGGTTTCTATTGTGGATACTCCGAGACTAAGTTCAAAAGGATAGTTATTCCAAGTTCTTTTCAGTTAAACTAGTTCTCACTGTTGGAGGAAGTAGTGGAAGGTTAGTTTTGCAGTGGGACTTAATTATAACTTAGTGATAATTTAGATAAACGAACAATCAACCCAAAATAGCTAGTGCATGAAAAGAATTCACGTTCCCCACCTATAGTGGAGATTCCAAGGCAGTGTAACATTAGTTGTATACAAGATTTGAGTTTCATGCAATCAGATGATCAACCTTCGGAATTGTGCGATCATTTTGGAGGAATTTCCCAAATAATAGGGGCGTGATTTCTCAGGAATTACACAAGGAAATAGGGGCTCAAGTAGAGCCATAAATTGACTGAGTCTAGATTAGAGGTCCTCAGTGAAAAGTGAGATATGTTATTCACTTACATGTTGTACTCAATTGAGAAAATCAATTGTAATACATCTTTATTCATCAGATCAATGCAAACAAGAAAATGGGTTCATAGTAGATTTCTTTCCCTTGGAAAAATATTGTGTGCATGTGTGCTATTTCTCATTTCATGTTTGTGATTGATGTTCTAAATTATGAAATGAATTCTGTAGGGAAGTAAATTAGGTTTGTGTCTTGTCATTTTGATTAAAATTTCATAAGCAGTTGCAAATGTACACCATAATTTCTACATGGTATCAGTGTAGGATTCACATTAGAGCAAGAATTTCAAAGTTGTTTCTCGGAAGGATCGATTTTTTAATTCAGTGTGCAGGATCTCTAGAAAGCTGGGAAGATGACCTTCAATAGTGTAAGACTAGGGTATGCCTTGGAAGGCGGCTCTAATTTCATCACATGGAATGATCACATTGAGGTCGTATTAGATGACAATGGATTGCTAGAATACATCAAGATAGGTTTTGCAAAACCACATGCGTATGATGTCAAGAACCTTGCTAAGTGGAATAAATATGTAGCAAAGGAAAGGAGAATAATATTAGAGGGAGTGAGAGATCACATTTTCTCAAATCACCATGGGAAAGAAAATCCTTTTGCAATGTGGAAAGCACAGACATAACTGTTTCATAATAGTAGTGACCACAAGAAACTACTACTTAAGGATAAACTTTGAAATATCAAGATGCAGAAGAATGACCTTATTCCTCAGTACCTGAGCAGGTTCACACAAGTTCATGATGAACTTGGTTAGGTTGGTGTTAATGTTGCAAAAGATGACTTGGTAAACCTAGCCCTTCTAGGCCTTCCCAAGGGATGGAATAACTACTAAGATTTGGTGAATGAGAGTGAGAAACTACCAAATTAGGAATTCTTATGGTATGATTTGGTACGGGAGGAAATAAGGAAGAATATCAGAGATGAGACTTCATCCAAGGGTGAGGATGAAGAAAACTTTGCATTGGTTAGAAAGGGAAAGAAGGGAAAAGGGAAGAAATCTCAATCCAAACAAGGATCCAACAAAGGGGGAAAGAAGAAATATTTTTCCAAAATTAAATGCTTCAATTGTCATGAATTCGGGCACTATGCAACAAAGTATACACACAAAAATTCAAGCAAGAAGAACTCAGGAGGAGCAGTAGTTGAAGCGTTGACTTCACATTTTGAGCTGGATTTTACCCTTATCCCGTGCATTGTAAGCATAGTGATGGGGAGCATGTGGTACTTGGACTCAAGAGCATCATTCCACATGACAAAGTTTCGAGAGCTTTTTAGTGATCTGGAGGAGAAACATTTGTAGATGCACATCGAGCTGGGGGGCGGTGGAAGTTACACTACAACAGGGGTTGGTAAAGTAACCTTTCAGAGGGAGTCAAGATCCCCTCTCAGACTCAAGGATGTCATGTTCATTCCAGACCTAAAGAAAAATACCATCTCCTTTGCAGTTTTGGAAGACCATGGTTATGATGTGATCTTCAACAAAGGAAAAGCATTCCGACACATAGCCATGGGACAAGTAAAGAATATGAGGGTTCGTGCAAAGAACCTATATAAGCTAGATGTGGAAGATTATGTTGCATTAAGAACTAAGGTGGAGAAAGTGCAGAGTTGCAATGTCAGTGAACTTTAGCACAAAATACTTGGCCATTTGCATCATGGCACCTTGAATATTATTCAACAAATAACCACTAGCCTCCCTAATGGAGAAATTGAGCAGTAGGATGTATGTGAAGGATGTATCTTGGGGAAGTACACAAAATCCACATTCCATGATCAGGAAAGAAAAGCACATGTAGTCTTGGAAATGATCCACTCTGATGTTTATGGACCTTTCTCAACCGCCTCCACTTCCATACACAAATATTTCATCATTTTTATTGATGAATTCTCACAGAAGTGTTGGATCTTGTTCATGCAGAAGAAAGATGAGACATTCTCCAAGTTCATAGAATTCAAGGAAATGGTTGAGAAATGAACTGGAAAGAAGGTGAAGGCTTTTAGGAGCGATAATGGAGGGGAGTATGTGTTGAATGAATTCCAAAAAAATTGTGTGAAATAAGTTATTTGATGAGAGATGACAACACCCAACAAACCATAGAAGATGGGGTCACTAATAGAAAGAACCATAGCATTGCGGGAATTGTGAAGGTTATGTTGCATGACCAAGGCCTACGAATGCATTTGTGGGTAGATACATGCAACACAACAATTTGCAAAACCAAAGTCCTTATCAGATTTTGGCCATGATTACACCAGAAGAGTGTTTCTTGGGGAGAAAGTCAAATGTGTCTCAGGTCAAGATTTTTTGAGCCTCTGTCTATTGCCATGTCTCCAAAGAATAAAGGAATAATCTTGAGCCGACAATAGAATTGGGGGTATTTATGGGTTACAAAGAAACGCCTCACAACTACCATGTGTACTTGCCATCCCTCAGAATAGAAGTTGTGCAAAGGTATGCAAAGTTTTATGAGGAGAAAGCGATGTAATGCTCTCTTGAGAGGGAGCTTCAGATCCCACCAACATAGGAGATTTTAGCTCCAAAGGAGAAGCATCAAGAAGTTCTTGAGAAACCATAAATTAAGGAGCAGAGAGTGGAGACAACCATGTAACTAGAGCCATTCAAAGAAGGTAGAAAAAGGACTAGGGAAGCTAATAGATTTGTGCAGGATGTGAGGGATAATGTGGAAGCCCCTTCAAATTTGTGCAGGCATAGAAGGTCACCTGATTGGTACACTAGGTACATGGCTCCAATGATTGAGGTTGTAGAGACTGAGCCATCCTATTTTGAGGAAGTAGTAGAGTAGCCTATATTGGTTGATGCAATAGTGGAGGAATACAAATCCATTGCAAAGAAGAATGTTTGGGAAGTGGTCCCAAGACCAACAGATAAATCGATAGTGGGTTCAATATGGATCTTCAAGGTTAATCATTCAGATGAAAGCATAGAGAAGTATAAGGCCAATGTTTTGGCCAAGGGGTACTCTCAAGTTGAGGGAATTGACTATGAGGAGACCTTTACTCTTGTAGCAAGGTGCTCATCCATTAGATCAATTCTTGCACTACCCACATAGATTGTGTGGAAGATCCATTAGATGGATGTAAAAATAGATTTTCTCAATGGGGTTATTAAGGATGAGGTGCGCACCAAGAAATGAAAAGGTTTTGAGAAATTTGATCGGGAGCCTCATTTGTGTAGACTCAAGAGAACATTGTATGGTCTCAAACAAGCACCCCACACTTGGTACACTAGTATCGATAAGTACCTCACTAGTTTGGGCTTCACCAAAAGTAAAGAGGATACAAACCTTTATCACATCTTGGTAGAAGGTAAATTGCTTATTGTTGTCTTATATGTTGATGATTTGATTTTAATTTTTGATGAGCAACTGATCAGATCTTGCAAGGAGGACCTTGAAAGGGGAATTAAAATGAAGGGCATGCGTCTCATTCACTACTTCCTCAGGTTGGAAGTATGGTAAGGTGATGGGGAACTACTTGTATCTCAAGGAAAGTATGTAAATGAGATACTGCAAAGATTCTGCATGGAGAGTTGTAAACCCATGGAGACACCTCTAGTGAGTCACTGGAGGAAGGAGGATGCCACATTAGGTGAAGAAGTGGATTATAACATTTATCGACAGCTATGGGGTTCACTAATGTATCTTCTTAACACTCGACCAAATATGTGCTATGCAATTAACTAGCTTAGCCAAACTATGGTTAGGCCATCCAAATTAATTTGGAAGGCACCTAAGCATGTTTTACGATACCTCATAGGCACTACCCAATTTGGAATATGGTACAGACTGATAAATGGTGTGAAGATGTGCCACTTCACATATGCAAATTAGGCAAGGAGTCCATCATATTGAAAGAGTACATCAGGTGGAATTTTTAGTGTTGGGTCCACAATTGTTTCTTGGTACAACAAGAAGCAAAGATATGTGGGTCTCAACTTAGTAGAAGAAAAATACATGGTTGCAAGTCAAGTAGCATGTGAGGCCATCTGGATGAGGAAGATACTTGCGATTCTGTTTGGTTATATGATGGATCGAAATGTGATCTACTGTGATAATCAGAGTTGCATCAAGCTCTTTGAGAATCCTATTTTTCACAATCGAGCCAAGCATATAGATATCTGGTATACCATTTAAGAAACTGTGTGTAGAGGCGAATAATGTTTCCACAATACATTCTGACAGAGGAACAAGATGCAGACATTTCAAAAAAGGCCTTGTCAAGATGGAATTTTGAGTTCCACAGGTGTATGATAGGGGTGGTTGATAATCCCTTTCTTGCTGAGAGGGAGTGTTTAAAAATACAACAAGAAATTCTCAATTTGATTTCGCCTTGATTAAATTGATAACATTTGAATTTCCACATTAGTAGACAACTTGGATGCAGTTAAATGAGGTGACATGGATATTTTCACTCAGTTAGCTCAGTAAAATCGAGTTGGAGGAGTTAGATTTTAGTTAAGCATGTGTGATTACTAATTTGTAGTAATCAAGGCCAATTATTTCAAGTTGTTTTCAATTAAATTAGTTCTAATTGTTGGAGGAACTAGTGGAAGGTCAATTGTGCAGTGGGACTTCAGTCTAACTCAGTGATCATCTATATAATTGATCAATCATCCCAAAATAGCTAGTGCATGCAGAGGATTCAAGTTACCCAAATGTGGTGGAGATTCCAAGGCACTGTAACATCAATTCTAGAATATTCTTGAGTGTAAAGGTGTTGCATGTAGTCGAATGAGCAACCCTTGGAATTGTGCAATCATTTTGGAGGAATTTCATAAATAATAAGGGCCTAATTTTTCAGGAATTGTGCAATGAGGTAAGGGCTCAGGTAGAGGCATAAATTGACTAATTCTGGGTTAGATCTTCTTAGTGAGCAGAGTGATAGGTTATTCACTTGTAGGTTGTGCTCAGTTGAGAAGAAAAATTGTATTACATCTCTATTCATCATATTAATGCAAGAAGGAAAAGGGTTTTTTAGCAAATTGATTTCCCTTGTAAAAATAATGTGCATGGATGTTATTTCTCATTTCATGTTTGTGATTAATGTTATAAATTGTGACTTGAATTCTGTAGAGCATTAGAGTAGGTTTGTATCTTGTGATTTTGATTAAAATTTCATAAGCAGTTGCAAATATACACCATAATTTCTACAATGACAACATGATGCCATTAATGTCAAAGGGAATGTTTAAGGAAAAAATAGTATCATTCATGATGCGTAAAGGAAGAAAAAATACTCTCTATGAAGTAATATGGAAAATAAATCTCTTATAGGTTCTCATTAATTGAAGTTATTTAATATTTTTATGTAGTTATGATGTCCCAATTATACTATAAACTACATGGTTGCATAGGCCTCATCAATACCTTTCCAAAGATATACCCTTCTCTATGAAACCCCTCCTAAATGATAAGTTATGGCCATTTTAAGTGCAATATTAATTAAAGGACCTAAAATATACTGCAAAGACCCCGTACATCAAATTTGTTAAAAAGTGCGCATCTTTTGGGCAGATCCACAGTTCAACATTTTGATAAAATATGGATCTTTGACAAGCATGCATGACATTTAACACTATTAAATGTTGTGAATCTCTCACAGATCAAATGGATCTAACAACAAAGTGAAATGATTGAATGGTAGATGTGGTCCAAAGTTGTATGATGTTTTACCTCACTTATCAGCCCAACCAATGCATGACATTGGTGGAATTACATATGAAGATGGCGTGGATCCTTTGGATGAGTGAAACATGGCTCACTTGCACATTCAATAGCATAATAAGCATGAAATGTCAACAAATGACGTCATCGTAGTGATGTGGCACCACCAAGGACTACCATGTGGCAAGGATATTTGGCACATTTTGACTCGTGGAAAGTTTTAAAATAGGTGACACATGGCACTCCTTGTTAACACCATAAAATTGTACACATATTTGCACAATCCAAAAGACGCCCAAAGTCATCTAGCAAAATGTACAAGTGAATATTTTCCAGCTGAAGACATTATGAAGTAAAAAAAATTAAATTCTACAAAGGTCTTATGTGTAAAATTGGATTGTGTGGCTTATCCAAAGGATTAAATTACAACTGCATGACTTTTACTTAGAAGGAATAGCCACACAATTGTAATTTAATCCTTTGGACAAGTCGCGCAATCCAATTTTACACATAAGACTTTGAATAATTTAATTTTTTTGAACTTCATAATGTCTTCAGTTGGGAAATATTCACTTGCACATTCTACTGGATGACTTTGGGTGTCTTTTGAACTATACAAATATGTGTACAATTTTCTGGTGTTAACAATCCTCACAAGTTTCCATGTGGTTTGATGATGTCATGCTGACATCATCATGTAGATGATCAATGACCCCCAAGTCACATGGGGTAGTGATGTGGTCATATGGGGCCAAGATCAAAAGGTGAAAATGTTGGTCCAATTCTTTTTCATATGGAATCGTAGTGAAGGGTCACATGGTCAACCCTATTCATGGGAATGGATAAAACTTTTAGCTTATTAGCATAAAGCAACATGGCCCATGGTCATCTTGTCCTAACCCTTGGGACCACTTATTTAATATAAATATGAGAGCCCATCCATGGTTCAAACACATCAAGCATTCAAACAATGCACATGAAGGATCAATTTTGTGGATGGAAAATAGTTCGAGGTTGGTCTAAAGAGTATCATTGCAAAGTTGTCCTATTTTGGTTACTAGTTAAAACTATGGCTACACGAGGTTAAAAATTAAATGTCGAGAGGAGGTCTGATTGTAAGCGGTGACTATATTATGTTGGTAGAACCGATATTGGTAATGTTAGCCATTGTGGAATTGTTTTAGCACACACATATGTATATGGGAAAAATTGACCTTGCCACAACAAGCCATGGAGGATTGTCTACGTAAAAAGTTGACAAAAAAGACAATCAACATACGGATTGATGTGGAACCCATGGGAAATGTTTGAAGTGGTAGTGGTCCCATTATTTGGAGTCAACACTCTCACAATAAAAGGATTGTTGAAACATAGCATTTCAAGCACCATCAAGGTAGCTAAGTTATTAAGACATGTGCACTATACTCGCAAAGTCATAGGTTTGACTTTTTAAGTTGACAAGTTGATTCATATTTTAATTTTTAAAGGTATTTATTATTTTTTCACATCAATATCACATTGGCAGTATACAACTTGTAGCATCGGCGCCAAAATTTGGGGATTTTGTCTAGCGCGCTCGGAAAGGGGAAATTTGTAGCGCATTTAATTTAATATATAGTTTTTATATTGTTATTTTGATTTTTTGAGGACATTATTAGTCCAAATTTAGTTTCGAAAGAGGCATGGTGATTGAATCTTAATAGTGGATGCTTTTGAAGGCTTGAAATCCTAGCTAACATATATTTTATGATCAGAATCTTCTTTTATATGTATTGTGGGTTTATGAGATGATTGTATTGGTTTTCGAAGTAAGGCTTGGACTTGGTCCAAGAAGAATTTTGACTGCCCATATTGATGAATGAATTGAAGAAAAGTATGGACAACAACATGATATACAATGATAGAGACTAATATGATTGTACTCATAGTGGTAACAACAATTGTAGGATGTGAAAGTGATTGTTGCAATGACAATATTTTTTGGTTGTAGTGGCAGTGATAACATTGACAATGTGTGTAAGTTGAGATGATATTGACAACATGCATAATTTTTTATGGTTACAACAATGATTATAGGTTGTGATTATTTTGTTATATATATATGTGTGTGTGTGTGGATCTAGTTTGAAAATGATAAGAAATAAAGGCCCACAAGGAGGTGAATAAGGAGGTTGGAGTATGCTCATTATCAAGATTAGAGTCTCAATTAGGTTGGAGCTCTCTCATCATAAAGGTTGGAGCCTCAATCAGGTTGTAGCCTACAATGAGCATATGCTTGTACTTTTTCAAGGTTATTTCCCCAATCATGTTGCAACCTATTGCAAGTAGCAACTTGCATTTCTTGGGGGTAGTTTCCCATAGCAGGTCACAACCTACAAATATATTTAATTAATTGAAGATAGAGAAGAAGAAGATTTATGGTTTTCTCCCCAATGGGTTTCCTCATAGAAATCTCGCGTCTCTTTGTGATGTGATGGTTCCTTGATATGTTATTCATGTGATCATAACTTGATGATGCATTGTTATATTTGATGACATATTGCTTATGATTCATTTTTATATGGTTTTTTTATTATTAAAATTTGTGAAATAGTAAAATTGATCTCAAAATGATTCACCCTTCAACCCCCTGTCAATGTGACCTTTAGGCCAATAATTCCTTGAAAGATAATCAACACAATTGAATTTAGTGAAGTGGAGGATTTTATGAACAAAGCCTAACATAGCAACACCAACATTAACATCATCATCATAACCCAAAATTATGCTATTCATGGATATAAAATCTTCAACCAAATCTTGAAAATTTTCCCTTTCAAGATGGAGTTTGGTGTTAGGTAGGCTATCCTTTTCAATAGTTCAGCTTCACAAAATTCCCTTTTATGGTTTTTCAGTAAGGGTTTCAAAATGTAATTCAAGATCCACTTCATTGATAATTTGAAAACCCCATACTATTCCTATCATCATAGTTACATTATATTGATTCATAATAAACACTATAAAGCAACCATGTTTATCCTTAACTACAATTTGGACTGTCATAAAATTCTGGAACATAGATGAACGAATTATGGGAAAGGAAAAAGTATAGATAATAAGGCCAATGAGAATCCACTATCCCATATGGAATGAATTATATTTTATCTAAAAAATGATAATATGTTAGAACCTTTGGGTTTTTACTAGCTATGACATTTAAAAAAATGTCTTTATCCTTATCAATAAAAACCTTAGAAGAATAATTTTCATTAATTGTTTTATCGAACAAGTTACCCTTCTCCCTATTGCCATGACCAAACATATATGATTTTTTTTTGTAGATAGCAATGTAAAAACATGAGAAAGGTACATATGACGGTAGAATACCATAACTTCCTCAAGAAAAGGAACTTCCTTTTCCCCTCACAACCACTAGAAATTTAACAATAATTAAAAGAATAAATAAGGTTTTGGATAAATGAGTGTAAATGTTAGTTTAACCACTTTCTATATATTTCAATATAAGATTATATCAAACACATATTCCACTCATAACCTAATTAATTTCTATAAATACATTTGATAGACCTCAAAACTAGAAGTAGTTTCAGAGCAAAGCATGAGTGGCATTGTCTCTGGTCATTTCAGGAAAAGTGAATCTGATTGGCCCTCATGCTCTAATGGTAGTTTACTATTTTAGAGCCATTTTTCGTGTTAACTCTCAAGTGAGTTGTGGTATTGAAATAGATGACAATCGTATGATCAAAGATATAATAAACAATTAGATATGTCCATATAATTTGATACATGTGAGACCTACATTGATTTAATAATGTTGTTCTTTGGTAATTAGCACATGGGAAATGATGGCTTATGAATCAAGAGGTTAATTAACATGGATTGTCTGACAATAAAATAGGTTTTGGCTACAAAACAAGGTTGAGGGGTTGAGGTGGTGTAATGGGTAAGAGGAGAATGTAATTTGTTAATGTGATTGGTTTAGGGTTTATTGGGAGAATGGTCTCTTGTAAAATGTGATTTATACTTAGCTATAGTGCAGAAAATGATTGAGTATCTCTTTAGTTATAAGGGTTGGGGAATTTTCTTTTCTGTATTCGAATACAATATATAGGGTTGAATATATATATATATATATATATATATATATATATATATAGAGACTAAAGGCGTATAGTGAGAGAAGCATGTCCTTTAATAAGAAAAGAGGTGACTGGGGGAGATAAAGTCAAAGGAATGAAACTAGGGCGGGGATAGTTGTGGAAAGAGAGTGTAGATAATTTACATGAACATAGTGTTATCAACATCATTTCTTATTGCTACCAGAACAAGGTTCATTTTGTTAGACTAAATATTACACTAAGAAGCGGGTTGAATCAAAGTGATGGAAATTCTTCATCAATTTAAATAAGTTACCAATTAATCAAAATCATAGCCATCATCATACATCATTAAAGAACATCAACACATCATCATAATAAGACACCATATGTACGTGTAAATCCTTGCAGGAGAAAACCATAAATTATATTTATCTTCTTCAATTTGATTACATAAATTTGCAGGCACCAACCTACTAGAGGAACCCTCACCCAAAATAAATTTTCAAGCACCAATCTATTGGAGTCACTAACTGCCAATATGTGAAAGCACCAACTTACTCTAGGATACCAACTGATTGAGGCAGAAACCTTGATGATATGTAAGAATCAACTTGCTACAAGCTACAACCTGATTGAGGAACCAACCTCGATGATATGCAAGAACCAATTTACTGTAGGCTTGAACCTATAGAGACAAAGACCTCGATGAAGGAAATCACATCCTTATTCAATCCAATGTGGATCAGCTTCACAATCTTTCAAATTGGATCCACAAGCTCTTCAAAAAACAATTCTTGCAAATATTCGTTCACTACTTCATCCCGTTCTTCTTACATCAACATCAGCTTATCATTCATTTCCTGCACGAACATTTGACCTACTAATGTGGTTGAAAATACTTTGGAACAACTTCATTTCCTTGAAAATATGTCCTCAAGGCTTTTCAAGTTCCTTAGATAGATCACAAGACAATACAATCCACTTCACCCTTTTAAAAAAAAAAGTCACATTTCGCTTAATTTAACCAAAAACATTATAAAAAATTAATTGTTCTACAATTTTCACCTTTTTAGTCGGCTTCCAACAAAATGAAAATTTCTAGTGCGTGTGTACAAAATTTCTTTTTCCGGTCTTCTTAAGTGTTTGAATAAATGCACTTTTGCGTGAGAAAAAATAAATTATGGCAGAGTCCTTTGATTCTAACCTGTGACCTCTCTCAAACCAAACAATGTCAAAACCAATTTGGCTATCAAGCTAGTTATTCATGTAACCTAGAAGATGCATATTTAATGATTAGGATTGTGTTTTTCAAATAAAAGGATAAGCCTTTGAGATTAACCATGTAAATGAGACATGATTCAAACATACAACCATACACAATACAACATAGTTCATGACCTATGGATTTAGGCCAATACACTAGAATATAACTTATGACCTATGCCTTTGGGAAAATAAAACAAAGCTCGTGACCTATGCCTTCAAACGAATACACAAAACACACTAGAGTTCATGACCTACTCATTTGGGCCAAAAAACACAATAAAGCTTACAACATGCTCCTTTGGGTCAACACACATTACATAACAGAGCTCACAACCTGCACCTTGGGGTAACAAAATAGAGCTTACAACCTACGCCTTTGGGTTAATACAATAGAACTCACAACCTATGCCTTTAGACTAATACACATACACGCCATAGCTCACGACCTGTGCCTTCAAGCCAATACACCACAACATAATAAAAATCACGTTCTATGCGTTTGAGCCAATACACCACAACACAATAAAACTCACAACCTGTGCCTTAAGGCCAAAACAACAAAACAAAATAGAGCTCACAACCAATATGACAAAAGAAGATCACAACAAATATAACGCCTTTGAGCCAATATGTAATAGAAATGACAAGCCAACCCTTGATGTCTTTGAACTACATAGATATTTCAATGAGAAAGCACATCCTTCAATCAAACTAGCCACATACACATATAGAATTGTTAGTGGGCATGAATTTGATTAAGGCTGACATAAATTTGAAAATTTGGGGTTGAAAGGAATTTAAAAATTGGGGGTTGATACGAATTGAATAAACTTCATGTGCCCTCACCATGTGACCCAGTCTAGGGGTCTATGACAAAATAGTTGATGTTATCATGACTTCACCCTTGACATGTGCCATTCCCTGAGTGGCCCACATGTTACTCGGAATCCATCTAATTAGACAACAAAAATACCCAGCCAACATGCCATGTGGCATCTACAATGTCGTCATGTACATAAAATCTCTCTCTACATCGTGCCATCGATGATACTCAACGAATCTTTTCTCACCATGTGTGCTTCTAGTCACACTACCACATCATATGCTAAGGGGCCACTTTTCATCCTCCATAGTCTACCACGTATCATGTCAATGTGGTGGAGCGCAAGTGACACGAGCAAGGCATTAATGGTCATGCAAGTCATCACACAATCCATCATTCATGAATTGTTCAACAACCAGATCTAACCTAAGATACATGATCTTTAACATATTAAATAGTATGTGAGTCCCTATTCCATCTGCCACAAATTGCACAGCAAGACCATAGATCCAATCTGAAGATGATCTACATTTAACAAATTTGGTGTTTTTCATAATAAATTTGGTGTTTTTGTCATCATTATAACTGTCAAATTAAAACTTACATATCTTCTCATCCAAAAGGAGTTCGACCAAGTGTGAAATATTGTTGAAAAAGTCTTGGAAAGGACCATCCAACCATGCGATTGATAGCTTTATTGAATAACATAACTTCAACAAAAAAAATCAATAAAATTTAAAACTCTTTGATATCATTTAATGTGACCTTGTCAAGACATCAGACTTATCTTAGAAATGATTATTACCCATGCTTTCCATAGCTTCATTTGACTTACCCTTTGAAATAAATGACACAGCTTGTCATAAATAAAAACACTATGTCTAACACATGTGTGGTTGTAACATGGAGTGAACCCCATGGTGATGCATTTTGGTACTCAATAGTGGAATAATGAGAACTAGGTCATTCGGCTAGTGGAGACATTTAACAATTTTCACTTTATTTTCAACTTTCATTTTTTTAAGTTCTTTCTTAAATCTTGTATACTATGTTTGGTGTTAAAGTATTTAACCATAAAATGAACATGTGTCCATTTATTATATAGTTAGACCTAAGAAAAATCTACCATATGGTGTATTATTTTAACATTATCATGATATCGATATCAAGTTGATTTATTATCTAGTTTCTTTTTTATAATTATTGGTGGTATTATCAATGAGGATAGAGCATAACACATGGAGATTTTATTCCTACAATATTTTCATGGGCAAAACTTTGACATTAATTTATATAGAATCTTATGTTTTCATGTGTGTTATAGGGAGAATGTTAACATGTTAATGTGCTTTGATTAAACTAGACATAAATATTTGTGCTAAGAAATTATGCTGTCTATTTTATAGTATAGGAGATTTGGTAAAAATTAAATATGTGATAGAATTATCAAGCCAAAGAAGGTTGGAAAGTCGGTTTGGAATTGTATTTTTTCCAAAGGTCTTGAAATTTTTATGTACTTAGACAATAATGTCCATGCACTAAATACTTATACTTGATAAAGTAGTGGAGGACATAGAATGCGAGCATGGGGATGAGTGGAGTTACATGAAGGAATCTAGTGGGATATGTACAACAAGAAGGTGCTTAATAAAAGTACAAGAAAGCATGATATACAAAAATTACTATGGATCATACGAGACACAATCTCCGTAAATATCTTATGCAATCTATTGCGTGCTATTGACATTGATTAGAAATGGATATTTGATCTAGAATTGTGGAAGTTGGAAAATTCATTGAGTGCTTATATCAACATTAATTTCAAAATTAAATGTTTTCATCTATTTTTTTCCATGGAAAAAAAGACAATAATAAAGCTAGTTTATTTTGCTAATTCTTTTAAAATGTGATAATTTATGATAATTCAATTAACGCCGGATTATTTAAATAATAAATTTATACAAGTGGAGTATATTGAAAAGTGTGTGGAATGTTTTGTTAAAAAAAATTTAAATCCAATGTTTCAAACTTTAAAGTGAGTCTATCATCATCACGCCAACACCTAATATTTTGAAAAGATTTAATGAAAATGAGCTAATAATTTATATGTATATGTATTTAAGTGAATATTTTTTTTGGGAAATGACTTAGTCGGTTAAATATTATTATGAATATTATATTAATTAATCTAATATGTAATAATGTATATAACCTTTATCTAAATATTTAGTATTTAATCTAATATATTTTTCCTTATTAGCTTAGGTAAGAAGTTTATTTATTATATGTAGCGAAAAGATTAGTTAAAAAGGTAATTATTGAGTTATCATGATATGTGGTAGAGTATATGCTTATCATTTATTAGCTTATGTATTTTAGCATATAACCATTATTGTAATCATTTGGTATATAACATATATTTAAATATTTAGTATTTAATCTAATGTTTTTTATTAGCTTATGTAGTTTATTGATGCTTATAAGATGTAATGGGAGGAATTTAATTATCATATGTTGAGAAAGTTATAATTGTAAATATTTACTTACCATGATAAAGGCTATGCTTATCATTTTTAATTATTATTTTTTAATAAATAATGTAACCTATCAATATTTAAATTGTAATTAATTAAAATTAGGAAGAATTAGTTAGTTTTATGATTTGAATGGTTTTATTAACAAAGGTTATCCAAAATGGATCTAACATAGACTTCTAAATCTATGAATTTTTCTCACAGAGGAAAAATGAAAGTCAAAGGACGCTCTTGGAAATAGTCTCACTACATAGATCTCTTCATTCTAAATTTAACGCAATTTGAATGGGCTAAAATGGACTTCGGATGAAGAAGTTATTGCAAAAAGAAAATTGTCCATTGTCCTTTGAAAATGAGGCATTTTTTTATTAAATGGGACTTAAGAGAAATAAAGGCTTTCTATGGATATATCGCATCGCAATTATCCAAAGGGGAAGACTTATTCGAGGCATAAAGGTTTTGCGATAAGCGATCAACGATTGCACATGGACCGTTGGATCGAGTGCGCAGGTCAACGGTCAGGATATGATCGCTGATCGACGATTGGAGAAGGTTGAGGACCATGACTTGTGGCTTTGCAACTTGTGACTATGCCACTGTGTGATATGCGATAACGCCGATCGGCAATCGGTGAATCGCATCGCAAACAATACAAAGGACAATGCACATGCGACCTGTGAATAAAGCGATGGGCCGATTGTGATGAGAGCTTGTCAACTGTCGGATCGAAAAAAGAATAGACGATCCTAATTTGATTGGTGATCGGCGATCGGAAATCGGATCGCACAAATACAAAGGGGCATTGACATGCGACAATGCGATATGCCGATGCGATGGACCGATAGCGATATGCCGATGCGATGGTGCCGATAAAGGTGAATCCCCAATACAACAGCCACTGTGATTGCGACTTGCGATAAAGCATGGCCCCGATGTGTTTATAAACGTGATTTCATAAATTTTCAAATCCAGATTTTCAATGTATTTTCACGTTATCTCTGTGTATTGGAATTTCATTCCGTTTTCAGGAATTTGTCCAAAGAAAGGCTGCATGTTTCTTTTGATTGTGAAATGGTCCCTATACCTACAGTGTTTGGTTCCACGTTATAATGGGGCATTTCTATAACAATGATGCGTTATGTAATACGCAGAGCCATAGAGCCAGCAAGCCATATGGCCAGACGTAGAGCCATAGAGCCAGAGCACCAGAGGGCCAGATGCAGAGCCACAGAGCCAGTGAGCCAAAGGGCCAGTCGAAGAGACAGAGGAATGATTACATGCATAGGAATGGATAGGAAGTCACAGAGCTGGAAGAATGCCTCACAAAATCCAGAGAGCACGATTAACAGAGGAGCTCACACATTGTAATAATCAAAGCGCTTGACAGAGGCACAACAGAGAGAGTGAGATCCAAGTGCCCGAGCCAGAGCGAGAGCCAAAGTCGAGAGCCAGAGCCAGAGCCAGAGCCGAGAGCTAGAGCTAGAGCCAAAGCCAGGGCCGAGAGCCAGAGCCAAGAGACGAGAGCTAGAGCCAGAGCCAGGGCCGAGAGCCAGAGCCAAGAGCCGAGAGCTAGAGAGCCAAACAGCTAGGGATAAAGATGGTATTCTAAGCCCATGGGTTCAGTTGTAAACCTATGGAGTTGAGTGTGGAACTTGTAAAAGAATTTAAGCCATAATCCCAAAGATTCTAATTGAGTTGATTAGAGCTCAAGGAGACGTAGCCCAAGAGGTTTGGGTGAACTCCATATTATATTACTGTTATGTGTGATTGCATATTGCTAAATTGTACTTGCTGTTATATGTTTTATATCAATTCAAGCAAATAAACTTAAAGCACATAAACAATCTAAAAAAAAACATAAGCATACACCTCTTTCAAGCTCTTTTAATTCCACATTTATCAATCATAAGCATAGATCTTGGGAATATATAAGCTTTGGAGTGGGAGAGGTTCTTGTAACTTAGACAAGAAGAATTTCGTGCCCCATTTCAGATCAGGTGGTATCAGAGCCAAATATTGATTAACCTGACCTTCAAAAAGGTAATATCAAAGTTGGTTATACCAAAGCAGGTGATCATGAAGTAGGTTGTATCATGATGCAAGTGGTATCAGATTATAATGCTTGATTGACAGAGCAATCTATATGCTTGGTTAACTTGAAAGGTGTTTAAACAGTCAAGGATTCATTGTTTGATTGTTGTAAACTGACTGTTGTTTGAGTTTGTAGAGGTGAAGGGAAAGCTATTGATAGTTAAGTCCAGGAGAGGACAAGAAGGAAGAAGGGTTGAAGGCATTCTTCTTATCCCAAAGGACCTCAAAGCAATCCTTGAAGCACAAGAGGTTTGTTGCAAAAGGTTGCTTGAATAAGCTCTTTGTTAATCTTGTTTGATGTTCTTTTGTTCATTTTGATAATGACTACTTCTACAAGTGAGTCCTAAAATTCTTCTTTCTTCACAAGATTCTTTGATGAAGACATGAAGCAAGACTTGTTCACCATGATGGATATAGTGAGAGAAATGTATGAGGATGAAAGGAAGAGCACCATATTTCGAGAGCAGTTGAATTCCATGAAGAAAGAGAATCAGTTGCTTTCTGAAAAATTGCAGGAAATGGAGAGACAACTTCATATTCCAAATATGAATTTGGAAATGATGCATGAGTCGGAGACACAACTCTTTGTTGCCAAAGAAGCCTTGGTCAAGTATCAACTTGAAGAAGAGGTAAATAATTCCAATTTGTCTTCAATTTCCTCTAAGAATGTTTATATTGGTTCTTTTGAAATACATACCAAAGGCATAGTTTCCAAGTTAATGTCTAAGATGGGCTATGAAGGAAAAGGCTTGGGCAAACATGCACACGGTATTGTTGAGCCAATAATGGTTGAGGAAAGGCCTAAGTATTTGGGTCTTGGCTATGGACAAGCTTATGGAGAAAGTTCCAAAGCTGCCAGGAAGGCTATTGAAACAGTTCCAAGAAGGAGTTTCAATGTAGGTCTTCTACCTTAAGAGTGTGAAGATTGCATTCCTGGGGAATGCAATAGTGTGAAGTATACTTTGCAGAAAGAAGGTGTATATCAGCATGCACTTGAACCAAAGAGTTGTGGAAACTCTGAAACCATTGAAGAGGTTGATGGTGTTCCAAAGGGAGCTACTTCTTCATTCAATTCACCTCCTCATGAAGGTAATAAACGTGAAAGAGAAAGGTATAAATCTGGTTCTAATCATGTTCCTTTTGATTATGTAAGGCATGATAAATTTCCATATAAGTATGGGAAAATAATTGCATGTTCCTTTTGTGTTTTGGATAACCATAATGTTTCTAGATGTTGGAAGAGAATGGCCACATACAGGAAACTTTTGAAGGAAAGGAAGCAAGAAGCCGAAGCTCCACTAGAAAAGGCAAATCATGCTGTCAAGAGGATGCACATGTGTTGCACTTACTGCCATAAGCAAGGACATATTGCTGCAAAATTTTGGAGTCTAAATCCAAAAATGCTTCCACGAAACTTGAAAAAGGTGGAAAGAGAAAATGGAAAGAACGGAAAGAAAGATTCCATGAATGATGTGTTTCAAGATGATTCACATGTTGATGCTGATGTGCAGACAAAGGAAGGACCTTTGAGATGGATTGGTAAGAAATGGTTAGAATTCTTATCTAATTAAGATTGCATGTCTATTGATATAATGCATCTGTTTGCATTTCTTTATTAATCGAATGCAAATTGCAGGGTTTTACCAAGAAGGTGAATGGAAAAGTTGAGTAGGAGACTCACTTTATTGCTGCAACATTATGTTCATTTCAGCTTCGAAAGTACAGTGTACTTAAGTGAAAGTTGAAGGATGAAATGCATGCATAAGCATGATATGCATGAACACAGGGATGTTGGTGATTTCCTTGTATTTAAAAATGTATGTGTGATTAACTTGAAGGGTTGATTGCTTTGTTTTTAAACATGCATGTAATTGCAATATTGACTTGAGAAAAGTTGATTTGGTCTCCAAGATGGAGATGATGATGAAGTGTTTCATCTTTGAAAAAGAATTGTGGAATTCTTTTTCTGCATGCTTGACTTGAAGGGTGAATTGTTTCAAAGGCATGTTTTATTGGCTTGTTGTCTAGTGAATCATTTGTATGTAGATGTAAAGACATGGAGGTGATTCACAAGATGTGAAATTTGTTTCTTTTGTTGAAGCAGGAGTTTAGGCCATCCAATTGTTGTCTGTAATCCTGTTGTTGTTAACAATTGTTGTTGACAGTATGTCAAACAGGTACAAATGAAAAATCTTGTGAAGCAGATGTAACTTCACATTGGTTTAAGCCACCTTGGATCAATGATCAAGGCAGAGAAGTTCAAACTACCTTCTGTGACCTTCTCAGTAGGAGTTCTGCAAGATGTCAAGGAGGAAGACAGTTCTTCCCAGGAGAACAAGCACATCCAGGAAGGAAAGTGTTCAAAGGCTTTGGTTCAGAGGCACTATGAAAGGTAAATGTATGGAGGCTGAAAGAAAAGGGTGATGTACTCTCATTTACTGTTCATATCAGTATATCAGTTTTTTGGAGTCCAAAAGCTTTTTAGTGGGAAGGCGTGATTCAAAATGAATCTAACTTAGACTTCTAAGTCTATGAATTTTCTTCACAGAGGAAAAATGAAAGTCAAAGGATGCTCTTGGAAATAGTCTCATTGCATAGATCTCTTTATTCTCAATCTAACACAATTTGAATGGGCTAAAATGGACTTCAGATGAAGAAGTTATTGCAAAAAGACAATTTCCCATTGTGCTTTGAAAATGAGCCATTTTCTTATTAAATGGGACTTAAGAGAAATAAAGGCTTTCTATGGATATATCGCATCGCAATTATTCAAAGGGGAAGACTTAGTCGAGGCATAAAGGTTTTGCGATAAGCGATTAGTAATTGCACATGGACAATTGGATCAGGTGCACAAATCAACAGTGAGGATATGATCGCTGATCGGGGATCGAAGAAGGTTGAGGACCATGACCCGTGGCATTGTGACTTGCGACCATGCGACTATGTGATATGTGATAATGTCAATCGGCGATCAATGAATCGCATCGCAAACAATACAAAGGACAATGCACGTGTGACCTGCGAATAAAGTGATGGGCTGATTGTGATGAGAGCTTGTCAACCATCGGATCGGAAAAAGAATGGATGGTCCTGATTTGATCAGCGATCAGATCACACAAATACAAAGGGCCGTTGACATGTGACAATGCGATACGCTGACACGATGGGCTGATAGCGATCCATCGATGCGATAGCGTCGATAAAGTGATTGCGATATGCGATCGACGATCGGCGATCAGTGATCGGTGAATCCCCGATCCAAGGGCCAATGTGATTGCGACTTGTGATAAAGCACGGACCCGATGAGTTTATAAACGTGATTTCATAAATTTTGAAATCCGATTTTTCGGATTTTCAATGTATTTTCATGTTATCTCTGTGTATCGGAATTTCATTCCATTTTCAGGAATTTATCCAAAGAAAGGCCACCTATTTCTTTTCATTGTGAAACGGTCCCTATACCTACAGTGTTTGGTTCCACGTTGTAATGGGGCATTTCTGTTACAATGATGCATTATGTAATACGCAGAGCCACAGAGCCAGATGGCTAGATGCAGAGCCACAGAGCCAGAGCGCCAGAGGGCCAAACATAGAGCCACAGAGCCGGTGAGCCAGAGGGCCAGTCGAAGAGACAAAGGAATGATTACACACAGAGGAACGGACAGGAAGTCACAGAGTCGGAAGAATGCCTCACAAAAGCTAGAGAGCACGACTAACAAAGGATCTCACACATTGTAATAATCAGAGCGCTTGACAGAGGCACAACATAGAGAGCGAGAGCCGAGTGCTAGAGCCAGAGCCAGAGCCAGAGCCAGAGCCAAGAGCTGAGAGCCAAAAAGCCAAACAGCCAGGGATAAATATGGTATTCTAAGCCCATGTGTTCAGTTGTAAACCTATGGAGTTGAGTGTGGAACTTGTAAAAGAATTTAAGCCATAATCCCAAAGAGTCTAATCGAGTTGATTAGAGCTCAAGGAGACGTAGCCCAAGAGGTTTCAGTGAACTCCATATTATATTGTTGTTATGTATGATTGCATATTGCTGCATTGTATTTGTTGTTATATGTTTTATATCAGTTCAAGCAAATAAACTTAAAGCACATAAACAGTCTAAAAATAAACATATGCATACACCTCTTTCAAGCTCTTTTAATTCCACATTTATCAATCATAAGCATAGATATTGGGAATATATAAGCTTTGGAGTGGGAGAGGTTCTTGTAAGTTGGACAAGAAGCCTTTAGTGCCCCATTTCAGATCAAAAGGTTTCCAAGTATTGTTTATTTTTAAGCCATCATCTAGGTTCATGTTGCTTTTCCTTTTTTCAATTTCTATTGCTTCCTTAATTTTCCTTTTTCGATGATGATCTCCTTTTATGATGAGTTTGTCTTCCTCTATACACGTGGTGTGAGGAAGAGCAAGCATGCTCTGCTAAGGCATATTTTGAGGCTCTATCTCTATAAATATCGACAACAAGTTCTTTAAGTTTGATGTTGAGGGATCTACCACTTTGTCCTATGTATTCTTTTCCAGAGGAGCATGGGATAATGTATACACCTCTTTGTAAAGTAGGGTTTATAGGGTCTTTTACAGAGTCAATTAATTTCCTTATGGTGTTGTGGGGAGTGAAAGCTACATTGATATTATGTTTTTTTTTAATTCTTGCAATCTTATCAATGGTATGTTTTATGTAAGGAAGGGATATTTTTGGAGTTTCAAAGGGTATTATCTTATTTTCCTTTCCTTTTAGGGTTTGGTGGATGATTTTGTTGATGGTGTGTTTGTTGTAACCATTTTTTTCAAAGACTTTGTTGAGATGGTCAAGTTTAGGATATAAGTGTTCAGGGTTTGATATTCTGGAGGCTCTAATAGTTAGGGTTTTTATAATACTTGATTTTTGTTTAGGATGGTGATGGGAATTTTCATGTAGGTATCTTTCAGTGTGAGTTTTCTTCTTGAAGACTTGGAAGCCAAGCTTCCCATTTTTCTTGGTTAGAAGGATATCAAGGAAGGGGAGTTGGTTATCTTTTTCGATCCCAATAGTGAACTTTATGTGATCCGAGAGGCTGTTAATGTGAGTAAGGAAATTTTCCAACTTATCTTTCCCGTGGCTCCATTTAGTGAATACATCATCAAAAAATCTTTTCCATTCTTCAAGAGTATAAGGAAAGGAGTTTAAGACAATTTGTTCAAAGTGTTCCATATAGATATTGGGTATTATAGGAGATAAAGGAGAGCCGATGGCTACACCATGGGTTTGTACATAAATTTTACCTTTGAAAATGAAATAAGAAAATTTCAGGCAAAGGCTTAAGAACTCTATAGTTTCTTCACTGGTGATTTTTCTCATGACATTGATGGCTTCATCTAGGAATCATTGTGTACAAAGATACAATGTCAAAGCTCACTAAGAGGTATTCATCATTTATTTCTAGGATTTTTATCTAGTTTATGAATGAGGTGGAATCTTTTATGTAAGAGGAAGTGTTTCCACATAATGGTCAAAGTTTTTTGGCTAGGTATTTGGCAAGCAAATAGGTTGGAGAACCTATAGTGTTTACTATAGGTCTTAGGGGATGCCAGATTTATGGATTTTTTTAGCACTATATATTCTAGGAAAGATAGAGCTGCTGGGAGTGATCTTCTTTTTTGTGAAAATGTTAAAAGACCACTTTTTAGTTTTCTGGGTGACCCTATTAAAATTTTTAATACTCAGATCTTTATCAATAATTTTATAGCAGCCGCTTTTGTTTAGATGTTCTTCCATTTTTTTATTGGTCCATGATTACCGTTGCATTACCCTTGTCAGCTTTTAAAATGACTATGTCTTCGTGAGATGTGAGAGTATTTAAAGCTTTTTTTGCTTCTTTGGTGATGTTACAGGTAGCGGTTTGGCATTTCGCACAATTTGGGCCACGTCTGGGCTAACTACTTAACCTTCAATTGAGTTGAGATCTCTTATGGCGACTTTTATATTTCTTATGACATCTTCAACCGGGATTTTATTAGGTGCTATGTCAAAATTAAGGCCTTTTTGCATAAGGGTTTCGGTGCAGTGGACTAATTGGATAGAGGATAGATTAACAACGCTGGTTTCTTTGAGGGCGTTATGATCTAAATTGTTTTCGATTTGAATGGGGCTGGGTTTATTTTTGCTTTCGCTGTTTGAGCTGATGCTGGCCCGCGAATTAATCTGGGGGATGAGATTACTGATGTTCAGTGGGTCGACGAGAGAAAAATTACTGTTCATGATCTGTGCGGTTGCTGGTTGAATGAGGTGAGAAGGGCGTATAGACGAGGGTAAATCAACTGCGGATCTGATGTCTAAATCCAACGTGTTGGTGAGTGCTGAGTGATGAGTTATGAATAATAACTAAATACAAAGTTCCTTTAAAATGTGATAATTCAACTCGCATTATCTCATACAATATTTATTCTAAATTTAATATTATTAATTGTGATTACTCAACCCACCTATCATCAAGGCTTTTAATAAAAATATTTATATTATACTCACATTGGTTTAATTTAAATATCTACTTTCAATGTCGATGACTGTCTACATGTATTCCACTCAACACTATTTAATTAAAACTTTATAACCATTTCCTTACATGTATATAACCTAAAAATCATGATTTTGAATAAAGTATCCTACAACAATCATCATTTATCAATAGCCCTTATAACATCTTCAATTAAGCATCATCTATGATTAAAAACACGTTTGGGATTTCCTAATGAAGGATATGATATCTCCTCCTTATAAAAAAATGGAAATCGTCTTTATACTAGTTCCTTGATATATCATTATACCAGCGCCTTGATATTCATCCGGGACTAGAATTTCATTAAAAGAGCTGGAAATCAATTTTGTTCTGCATGAGAATCAAACATGTGGTTTAGATATAAGGATATTTTCTAATACATTAAATTCATATAGTGAGATTAGGTTGTAAATCATTAGCAGATGGGTAATTTCAAGTGTGGATGGTGTTGAGTGAGATGTTGGATAACATATAAAATATTTGACAGTTTACAATATACCATAATTCAATATTAGTAATACAAAATCTCATTTTTTTTAATTCTTATTTTTACGACTTAATGGTATATTCATCATACTAGTTGTAGAATATATTATTTGGATGTACTTGTAACTAAGATGGTTGGCTATTAAAATTATAAATGTGTTTATTTTAACTCTATTATAATTTTGAGTGAAGAAAATAATACATGTGGGAAATAATGGAGAATGACGCTCTTAAAATTTGTGAAATTAAATTAGTCATGATTTTCCAATTTATGAAGTAGACAATTTGATTGACATATTTGAGAGAAAAACTAGATGCAGTGTAACCTCATAGCCTATAATCATAACATTGTGTTATTTTTTGTTTTGATTCTAAATCTAGTTTTGAAATTGACACTCGGGAACCCATGCATGACATGGTTATTATCCTAGTATTATGAGATAATATTATTAAAGCCTACAATGTGATTTAGGATTTCAATATTAATATAGTGCAATGAGATAAAGAGGTTAGATGTGTGGGTTGATTTAGAATGATTGAAAGAACATACAATACCATAGAAAGAACACAAAATACACTATTGAAGATAGAGGTTATAGAATTAAAACCAAATTTTATTGACAAATCAATTATTTTAGTACATAGTTGTTAGAACAGAATTATTTTAACTAACAGATGTGATACTAGGCTCACTGAACAAAATAATTAGGAAGAGTAAGGGAGACCCCTATAATTACAATATCAATTGTAAAACGTAAAGTGAAGAAAAACCTAAAGAAGGGACTCTAAACCTAGGAGATGATGTATTAAATGAAGAGAAAGTCATGATATTTGTGTTGGATTAAAGCCTTGAATAGGTGTTGAATCTCAAATACAAACTTTGAATGGTCCATATGCTTTGACATCTCAAATACAAACTTTGAGTGTCTTTGATGGTCCATATGCTTGGTAAATTTATTTTAAAAACCATTTTAATCTGTAAAAATATCAATGAAGGAATCAACATTGCATCAAATTTTCAATACCAAAAAACTCTAGAAATCAATTTCGCTTTCAAGAAGGCTGAAGATTCAAATAAGCATGTTGTTTAGTTGTGCTAGAGAGAGTATGGTGGTGTAAGGTTATTGCTTCCAATTGTGTTTGAGACAAACTTAGTAGGGTTGAATGAAATGGGAAATGGTTACATATGTAACAATGTGTTTAGTGCATGCACTTCAACTATGTTAAGGCATTATTGTGTCACAATTAATGGAAATTAGTTGTGTTGGTTGTGCCTTTACGTACTATTGATGAAACAAAACTTTCATGGTATCCTAGAATCCTATTCATGGTTATCCACAAAGTGTTATAATAATAATGTACAAAACATTCACATTTGTAGCATGTAGTCTTTTGGTAAATGATTTTATTCAAAATGCTCATAAAAAATTTCTTAAATATTTTAGATAGTGAACTAGCTAACATCACATTGTAGCACTTATATTTGTTCTTAAATGCTATACGGAGCATTAGGAATTGATGCATTATTATAAAATCCAACATCATAATGGAACTATTATTTATAAAATACTTAGGTCTTGTTGTTATGCACTTATCTCAAGCCAACACCATGAGGTCATTCATCGATAAATATGGATAAAGTTCCAAGTAAATAATTAATCTTTTGAAATATCAATGTCACTTTTTCCATAAAGCTTCCTTAATTAATGATCAATATCACTTTTCAAATAACCTTATTTCTTTTAGATATGCATAAGTGTGAGAATTTTAGTATAGTTCCATATTACTTCATTTCTATAGATTTTTATTTTTATTTTTTTAGGTTGTCCATTGCTAGAACTAAAAATTGCACTTGTGTATATTGTTCTTGACATAAAGTGCAATTCTATGGTTTTTCTTCACATAAGAGGTTTTCAATTGGAGAATGACTACACAAGGAAGAAAGAGATACAAATAGTTATGCACTCTAATTATTTGATTACATCAAAGAGTACAAACTTGATTGGTGTTGTACTAATGAGTACTATGTATATGAAATTATATATATTATACTAAAGTCAAGAATTGAATATTTGATAACACTTTTTTCAATTTAATTGCAACATTGTCAACAATTTGAATATCTTACTTTTTGAATTATCTTCACTTATGAATACAACCTATGTATAAGTCTACCAAAATGTACATACTCTACCACTTTGAATTGCACCTTATAATCTTTCACAAAAAACACATATTCTTAACCATTAAACCTACTCAAATTTTAACATATAATTTTAAAACATTACTAAACACCTCTTTAAAAATATACAACCCAATTTACCATTTAAGAATTAGGCAACACTCACAATTAAACATGTGTTTAATGAGAGCACGGTGAGAGTAAATAACCCAAATAAGTAATGAATTCACCAACTGGTATTGCACAAGGCACAGGCCTTGATAAAGAAAAAGTCAAGATTTATTATGATATCTGGACCTACAAAATAAGAGGGTTGTTTTGGAGTAGAACTTTGGGCCGCCCGAGTTGACAAAAGATAGAGTTGTGGAAGGAGGGACCCGGTTGATCCGATACCAGAGGGCAAAACGAATCCGCCACCTTGGACAGATGCATGCACTTCACTTTATTTCTATTATTCAACACATGCTCAAATTATAAGGAGATTCGCTACAATGTAAATACCCAAATACTTTTTCTTGCCTTTATCAAAACCTCGTGTGAATTCAAAGACAAGAATCAGCAAAGTCTTTATTGTATTCCGAGACATCGATTTCAACGCAATTGATGGAGGGGATGTCTGAGTTACTGAATAATATATCCAACCCGAAGAATATTGATTTGTTCAGCATTTATTGTTGTCAGAAGTATAGATTTAGTGATGGCGTTTGAACAGAAATGTGACAAGCAAATGGATTTACCCTCTTGGATTAGAAGAGTTAATGAAGGTGCTAAGTGCAGAGTTGTAGAATGCATTCCTCCGCTGGATCTGTCTGCTGTTTCTAGCGGTTCAAATTCCACTAAGTTAGTCTCCAACCTGTCCGGTTTTGGATCCCCAGTAGCGGTTATGGAAGGATTCGAGCACAGGACGTCCTCCGATGATAACCAGGATGGTTGTTCTGGGTTTGTGAGGACTTTTAGGTCTGAGAATTGTAATGAATAGAATAATTCGTTGTGTTTTTATTTTCAGCTAATTCTTGTGCTCATGTTGGTGTGTGAGGTTAATGGTAATTCCTTTTATTTTTGAATCCAGACCCGCTGCATTTACCATTCCGGGCAAGCAATCCGGTGCGCAATTGACGATTTTCTACAGTCGAACTGTGAACGTATATGACGATATTCCTGCAGATAAGGTATGGCCATGGAGATTCAAATGGTTATGGGCTAGACGAAGATTCTGACCTAGTTTAGAATATAATGGCATCTGTTCGCTTGTACAGGCCAAGGCCATAATGTTAATGGCCAGCAGTGGAAATTATACCATTTTTCCACATAATAATGTCGAGGACGGCTGTGGATCGCAAACTTGGCGGAAAATATCAGGGATAAACTTATCTGAACAATCAGGGATCAAGGTGAACAAAGGTACGGATATAAAAATCAATCCAACCTCGGCGCTAAAACGCACGCAAATTTCTGTCATGTTTTATAATATGATGATCCGGATTTAGAGAGCTATGTTTTTCTTTGTTTTTTAAAGCCATGGTGAATTAGAAAGTCATTAGATTGATATGGCTGAGCTTAGGGTCAAATTTAGTAGCTGATTAAGAGTATTTAATTTAGTGGTTGCTATTATAACATTAAAATTATATTTAAAGGTAAACTAGCCAAATATACTGAAATTTAAAAAAAAAATATTCTTTTAACCAAATAAAAAAAGTAATATCCAAATATACCAACCACCTGGCCAAAAAAACATGATTTAAAAAACTATATTACTCGATTAACTTTAACCAAGTAGCTGAGTATGTCATGTGCCTTATGTATCATGTGACTTATCTTCTCTTTTGGATATCTTAGTAATGGAGGGACACAATATGGTATGTTTAATTTTCCTACTGTCATGTATTTGATCATAATGCTATAAGCTGTTGGGTATTTTCTTCTGTTATGTCCCTTCGGTATTATGTGCATTCTGATTTATGTTTTCTTCTAGATATTTTAGTAATGGAGGGATACAATACATATAGTGATATGTAGTATAATAGTGAAATTAACAAGATTGTGATTCAAATGTTACTGAGTATATGGTATGTTATGAGTATATGGTATGTTATGATCTTGGTGTTATAAGGTAATTATCAAAATTTATTTTAAATTTTCCCTAAATTACTCAAAAAAAATTACCATTCACCATAAAAAAATAAATAGAAACAATACTGTATGTATTATACTAAAACATAAAGGAAAGACATCCATAACCAGTGATGTGAGAAGCAAATTGGAAGGACGCAGTACGGTATATATTGCACTAAGAACATAGGTAGAGGAAAGAGATCAATAAACAGGTGGTACCAGTAGAGGAAAGGCATCAATAAACAAGTGTGAGAAGCAACTCTAGAAGCAACTCTAAGACCGCCCATTTGATCTGAAACTAAACATAGGTTCAAAATATCAATCCAGGAAATACAGATAGAATGGAACAAAAGAGGGATTATAATAGATTTAGGAATAATATGAAAATTTTAAAAGTAAAATGGAGCATCAGAAGATAGAAATAGAGATTAAAACCAACAATAGACTTAGGTTTAGAAGTGATGTGATTTATTATTATTATTATTATTATTAATTTATTTTCAAAGTTATAATTAAGTTAGATATCAAATTAGTGTGTATAAGATTTTTGTTTGTAAAATAAATATTATATTTGTGTAGTTATTTAATTATTCAAATTTACAAAAATATGTATATTCTAATTCTCTAAAATCTATTTTCTATAAAACATATGATTAAGAAGAAACACATACTTTTAACTATTAAATTCATTGAAATTATAAATTTACAACCAATCCAAAAAAACCAAAACTTTTATACAACAGATTCACAAACAATATATCCATTTTACAATTCAAATGGTGTATATATATCATTGTAGCAGATACATGCTACAAATGGTGTATATATATCATTGTAGCAGATACATGCTATAGATAATAGGATTATGTGAGCATACAATTCTTGGTAAAAATGGAGCATCAGTGAATTACTAGTGATGAGAAATTTTCACTAAAACATCATTTGTAGCATTGTATTTATCTAGAGATTTTAACTCAAATGGCTTGTTGAACAATTTAAATCTAACTATGATTGTAATTGGCCAATACATGCCATTAACTACAATTTACTTCCAGTTGGTACTGATTATCCCCCATCGTGTCATGATCATCAGATATTCCATTAGCGAGGAAGCATTCCCTGCAATGTTTTCTGGAGAAGCGCAAGGCCAGGTACCTTTTCTACTTCCCTCTTATATTTACCATCACACATTTCGCTGCTTAGGGAGATTGTTATCCATATTGAATTTTCTTGTCTCTCGATCAATGAAATCGCAGCCAAAAAGTAAAATAAAACTGTTGTCTTGTGTTGTGTTGTGCTGTGCAGGGTGAACGCAAAAGCGAGGTGTCCATATAAGATAGAAGAAGCAGAGCCTCACTAACGTCCATCATCTTCCTCATCTGCAATATTCCTCTACTTGAATTCACCTGCAATATAATATGACGGCCGGCAATGGAAATCTCCAAATATCTTGGAAAATATAAGCACTTTTATCATGGAATCTGATATATAATCTTTCTGTATATTCCCAGTAGCAATCTCCGAGTATGTCTGAGAACATTCCAGATTATAGTTTTCCACTAATTTTAGCTTTCTTTCTTTGGATTAAGAAATAGAGTCCGAAGAGGTTTACATTAACTCCTTATTCCTCTTCTACGTTTTTGTACATCAGGCACATGACAGTGATGTGATGTAACAAAGTTATAAACGGTGGCAGAGCCTCTTCGCGAAGCCCATTACAACTTTAATGGTAGAGAAAAAAGTGTGGTTCCCTATGTATGTAAAGGACAAGTTAGATTTTCAGAGGAAACTGGGGTCCTCTTGGTGAGAGGGATCTAAGCGAAAGTTTGTTTTAACATTGAGGATATTCTCTTTTCATCATGTGTGTAAAAGATTTGGTGTTGAGTTTTGTTAAGGTTCACAGATTTTGCCCATTTTATATAAAAAGGAGACCATACTGTGTATATTTTCTCATAATGGAAACTTTGAAGGTTTAAATTGAAATATGGAAATGTAATCAGGTAAGAATTGAAAATTACACATTTTTTTAATTTGAAAAATTCATTTTTTCTAAAAACAAATTGTATCATATACATATATTTTTAATAAAGTAAGACCATTTATATCTTTTTAGCTGGTTACTCAATTTTGGTACCATTGTTCTTTTCATAGCTTTTGTAACTTAATCTACTCATATGAATTAAAACCAAATCTAAAATTGAAGGGAAATCAAACCAATATTGAAAATGAATACCAATGCTTTCCAAATAATTGTTGCTAGAGATAAGCAACGTGAAAATAGAAATATGAATTGTTGCATTCCAAGTTCTGTAATGAAGAAGAAATATGAGCCCCTAAAACCTCCAAAGGTTCTAGATAACCTCCGCTGAGGTCATTGGTTTACCATCCAATAAGGAAAGTTGTTAAGCAATGTGAGACCACTCACCAATGATGTTAATGAGTGTTAAGGTGCCTTGATACAATTTGATAGAGATGAATAAATGTGTCGAAGTTGAATCCCTTACAAGATCTAATTATAGGAAGCATTAAATGTATCTCCAATATTTTCAGTAGGAGAGTTTGCCATTGAAGTATGCAAACCTCGAGGTACTGTAAGGAATCTCTAGAAGGAAAAGAGTTTGCTGAAAGGAAGGGTCTAATTTCTCCTTCATAATCCAACATGAGAATAGTAATGATAATAATTTGAAGATTTGGGAACAGATAGATAATTAACAACATACAAAATTCAACAAGGGCTAGCTTGTGAGCAATATGGTTCTCAAGTAAGGCGATATCTTGCTACATCATAATTTCATTTTCATTGGTAGACCAATTCTTTATCATTACTATTTTTTCATATATATATATACACACACACACATTAAAATGGAAAGAAATTTAAGAGGAAGTAGAAGAGGGAGTAGAAGGATCCCATCCGGCTATCTCCATATCTTACTATTGTGTGACATCGTGATTTTTTTTTTCCTTGGATATGAGCTTGTGATGCAACCTCAATCGATGACCATTAACTATAAAGGAAGTCTACTAATCATCAATGGTCCTTATTCTAACTAAGCCATTATTCAAAACAATCTCAACCTTATAAGGTCTCATCCATCTTGTGGTAATCTTTGAAAAGAAAGAATTGATAAAAATGTTGCAAGAACATTCCTCTACGTATGCATGGGAATACATTGATATGAAATGAATTGATCCTAATACTTGTATGCATCATATATATATTGAATAAAATGCGAGACCAGTTCAACAACCCCAAAGGAGGATGAATCCAAATTTAAGGGAAATTTTTAAAGAGTTGTCACTAAAACTGTTGAACGTGAATTTCATTTACCCAAATATCAGATAGTCAGTGGGTCTCACCATTACTGATTTTTCCAAAGAAAAATGGAAAATGGAGAGTATGCATCGATTATAGGAAATTGAATAAAGCTACCTTATGTTGATGCCTCGAAAATCGCTGCAACAACATTGGGGGATAACCACCCGATCCGGACCTTAATACATCTCCTTTTCCGTTTGGAATGGTGGCTCCGACTGGATATGATGGGACCAGTTTCCCAATAATGAATAAAAGGGGTGGATGAATGATTGGTTGTCTAATCTAATGATAAGTGAATAACTTAATCTATCAGCAAAATAAAAGAACTATTACTAATCTCGGGAACTATTGTACTTCGAAGTGTAGCGCTTGATGATCTATGTCTATGGACAGGCATATAGATGACTCCATCTAATAGACATGGACATTAATTCATTCAAGGATTACCTTGCTTAAATAGTTAAACAAAGCGATTAAAGCAATATTACTACACTTATCGTTTATATCATCGACACATATATGATTAAAAGAAAAGCATACCATAAACATCCAATGCTAGAGGAAATACAGAAATGCTGTTAAAGCACATACATATATTCGATAATAGCAAAGGCGATCAAATGATAATTCATATAAAAAGAATGAATTCAGACATAGATAATAGTACCATATGAGCTGCGAGTCACTCCCCAATATCAATCGCTATTTGAGATTCTTCTTCCAACGCAGAAATACTTTCAAACAAAGACAGTAGTGCACATTTGTATAAAAGCTTCCTTGCGAAAATTAGAATAATTGGTCCAGTTTTATAAAAGAATAGGCCTGAAGTACAGTAGTGCAACTTCAAGCTTTAAGTCATATACAAAACTTTACTACCCTTTCCAAAACAATGAAAGGGTCTATAAATACTAAATTAAGCTAACTATCTATGAAACTAAAAATCCTACTTAATTGGTATCAAACGATCTTGAATATCTTCTTCACGACAATCTGGCAGTCGGCGGCATGAATCATCACTTAGGCTGTTTGCCTTTGAACCTGAGCTGGCATATTGCAAGCATTGGCTCCACTTCTGGTGGTCGGTTGAGGTGAGAATTGAGTTGAGCGGCATAGGTGGCATCCTGTATATCAGGAATGATACACCCGATTGCATCTGTGAGGCATTTGAGGGCGGCTCTCTGGCTGTAAGGTTTGACTAGGAACATCCAATAGGTGTCCCATGTCAAACTGTTAATTCCTGCGATTAATCTGCCAGTTTTCTCCAGCTCTAGGTAACATGACTGTTCCAATGTTTTAGCCGATGTCAATTTACCTGGGGTACATTGAGAAATCATGTTAGACAAGTAGAGAGTGTCATTAATCAATTCAACCAAATTACTTGTGGTTAATTTGCATCTAGAAACTGCTCTCTCTGCTTTCATTAACTGGGATTGCCATTCCATAAATAATATTTCTTTATGCGATTCTAGGATCCTTGGCAATTTAGCTGACTGTCCCTCATTAGTGTCTTGCCACTCAAGATAATTGGTCAATGTCTCATCGGCCTGCTTGAAGTCTGTTCTAGCATCAGCCGATTTATCACTTAGAGATGCTGTTGAGTCACATAAAGGTTCTGCCTGGGCGATTTGTTGACATAACAACTTTATCTGTGTTATCAATGCCTTGTTTATCTGTAATGCCTCTGCTCTGAATTCAACTATGTGTGTAAAATTCTTGGTTTTCTCAAGCTGGGCTGATAGTTGAGCAATCTGCTCATCTTTTAACTTCAGCGTTTGTTCATTTGCCACCTTTAGTTGTGCCAATGCCTCGGACAACTCTTTCTGCTTCTGTACCGCGCTGTGATCAATCCTCTGTTTCTCTTCCTGCAATTGTTGAGTTAATTGATTATTTATTTGCTGTTGTGTCAACAATTGCAGTTCTGCCTACTCCGCCTTCTGCCGTGCTTCTGATAGTTGCGCTTGCAATGAGAAGATCTCTTGGTCTTTTGTTTTTAATAAAAGACTCACCTCTGATGCCTTATCTATTGTTGCTGCCGAATAGGCTCTAGCATATTGTGATAGTTTTGTTAGGTCATCAGAGGGGTCAAATTCCTCCCTCCAAACCACATTGCCCGTCACCGTTTGTTCTGGGAACAGGGAAGGTTGATCAGTCCTTCTCCTCTTCCTCTGTCGTTTTACCACAGCTTTGTGTTTTGGGCTATAGAAGACATCCAAAGGAGGAATTTCTTCTATCTGCAAAATAATTTGATCGGAGGGATCCTTTGGGATTATCTCTACTCCTTTAGAACTGGGTAGGCCGCTGTTTTCACTTGAAACCTGTGTTGAAGTGGTCTCCTGTGTGTCTGCTGCTTTTGATGTCTCGGCATCTTTTGAGCCCTCAGGATTATTGATAATTGAATCGAATTGCTGCCATTCCTGGAGCAATTTCGGGTTAATTTGCGTATCTTCATTCACCTCTATGCTGCTCTTTTCCTGCTCTTTCGTTTGGGTTTCCTCTTGTCCTTTTATATGCACTTCCTCCTGTTCTTTTGATGTAACCGGAGCTTCCTCAGTATGTTGTTGTTCAGGCTCGCTTGATGATGTTGCTGGGGTTGTTGCTAACAGATCTAGAGGCAGAGTTTGCAACCTCTGTTCTCTAAGTCTGTTGAATTCAACTAACCCTTCATCCTAATATTTCATTATGGCCAGCGATCTAACTTGAGACATTGATTCCGCTGAGGAGAACAGGTCATCGAACATATCTTCTTTATGATCAAACTTTGTCAATTTGGCATGTTCAAGTGCATTATAGGCGACTTTGTTGGGATCAAATCGCCTATTAGGGAGAGTTGCTAGAGTTAATGATTTTATCTTTGTAGCTTCTTTCTCTGCATGTTTGAAATCATGCAACGTGTAGACACCACATCTCAAAGGAAAAGAGGGCCAGACCTGCTTCTTGTTTTTCTTTAGAGTTTGTGTAACTCCCTCGAAAATAATCTGATAAGCTATCTCCCTCGCCAGCAGTTTATCAGGTATGTACAAAGGAAGAACATGGGGTTCGGCTTGGCTGCCGAAAATTCTTATGTAAGTAAAATTTTCCTCCCCGAACCATCTTCCTATTGATGTCAAATCAATCCCTGCTTGGTAGGAAATCTTGGGAGCAGGTTTATCAAAAATAGAGTAATGAATGGGTAACATAAAGCCATTGCAGACTTGGTATAAATGGTGCTTATAGGAGGTTTTCCACAATTTCTGATGGTATATGTGAATGGGCATGGGGTCTTGTGAAGTCCACCTCCAGCCGAGCACGGGAAATTCAGAATTAAAACACAGGGTATCCATGATATAAGCGCTGTAGTAGAATGGGGGAATAAGCCTTTCAGTAACACGGGTCTTGTTTCTGAAATCAAGAACTGCGGTTGCTAGCTTATCGGACAGTATAGTTCCCCAATCCATAATTTCACTATTACACGCTGCCTCCATCAAAGGAACCATTTCTATAGTGAAATTAGTGGAGTCATGCAACCCCCACAATCTACACATCAGTATCCCAGCATAACAATAAGGAGAACATAGAGAATCAACAGAGTACTTACGGGAAGATTCATGCTTGTGTTTTGCTGGATTTTGCCTCCAATCACGAATGGGTTCAGATTCAATCTCGTTTTCATTTCGGAATTTCTCCAGAAATGCCTTGTTATATTTCTTCTCTGGTACAGGCAAATGATACATTTGCCTTAAATCATCAGCCTTAAATGAACCGAAGATTCTCCCATCTCTGGTGCAGAAGGTTCTGTTTGTGATTGGGATTTCTTCAATTGCCCACCTTACTACATCCGTATATGGGAGAATTTGTTCCCGAGCTGCTATCCGATGAAGGAAAGAGACGGCTAAATCCTTTAAAGTACCCTCAAATTTCCGAGTTGCATCTGCCGTAGCTTGTACTGTTGTCACCTCAGGTTCTTCGGCCTTAATCAAATTATAGGTACTTTGCCAAGTAGTTTTGCCGAGACCTGAACATGTAGTATCAGATATCAATCCCTTTTTTTTATTTCCTGGATCAGCGACGGCTTGTCCTGTAGCTGGTGAAGCGGAAGCGATTGCAGTTTTCTTAGACTTCTTCCCCATTCTGCTTGAATCTATTAGCTTGAAAGAATTCTGCACAGGAGTGAAAATAAGCGTAACACAGAGAATTGATAGCAAAAACCAAATACGAGCGAGATATATTGATCAATGCATGACGAAGAATTAACTTAAGGTGGCCGCGGATACAATCCGTGAAAATATTTTTAGACTTACTATTTCATTAAATGGCCATTCAAACCTGTCAATCCTTTAAATGCCCATCATGTCGTTTATCAGCCGAATGATTTGTTTAAGCGTGCCTTGGATGTTTTGGCGGTTTAGCGCAGGTGATTCACTGTTTGAAAGATAAGGCCTTTAATACAAATTAATCATAATATCCCCATTTTAACAACTTTTTTGAAATTCGTGCTTTTGGCTTTATCGCAATCGGGCGTCGGGGGAAAACTTAAATCGTTATGTTGACACCTTTTGGAATCCCCGATTGCCGATAGCGATATCGCATCGCATTGGGAGTATTAACTAGGGCACTTTAACAAGCATGCACGGTATATCACCGATCGCCAATAGGCGATATCGCATCACATCGGAGCGAACGAGACTTGATTGCATCGCATCGCATCGCATCGGAGTGAAAGGGGGCTTTTTCTATGGGAACTTATGATTTCCGATATCCGATAGCCTATTGCGTGTTATCGCATTGGAATAAACCAATTAATCTTTTAAGTTATGCCACCTTTGTCATTGCGATATGCGATCTTGCTATCGCTTTATCGCAATGATAAAAGATTAATCATTTATATTATAAGACCGACATTGGTTTGTCAAAAAAGGTTTTTTGTAATGTTTTAACTTTGTTTTAGGACCTCTTTGAATAAT
Organism: Pinus tabuliformis; assembly: GCA_031772625.1. NCBI lineage: Eukaryota > Viridiplantae > Streptophyta > Pinopsida > Pinales > Pinaceae > Pinus > Pinus tabuliformis. The sequence continues at coordinate 506,992,748 of CM062812.1, forward strand.
ACAAAGTTGATACCAATTAAAACTAAAAGGGACCCATTTCATATTATAGTTTTGTGAATAAATATGATATGAAATGGGGGGTTGTTGTAGAGCACAACAATTGGCGATTCGCCGGAAGAAACAGTTATCTCTAAAAAGTATGAAATACTTAAACTTTTCCAAAATAGAGTTCCAATCAAAGGGGAAAATTCTAATATAACTAGGTATATATGCATTCCGAATAAAATGAAACTATTTTTGTTAATTTCCTCTCTTGTTTAAAATTAGATACATTCTAAGTTTTAAATAGGCCTCTATTGGTTTATAATGATAAAACAGAAAACCTTTCCAAATCATCTTTTATAGTTAACTCGTCTGTCATAGGTAGAGCCTCTGCTGCCAGCAAACGTTCATAGTTTCGACAGGGATACCTTTTAACCATGTTATTGTCCATTATCCCATCCATTTAAGAGTGTGATTAATAGAATGAATTCAATACATGTTTTCATATTTTGTATTTCCTTTTTCTGTTTATTGTTAAGATAAAAAGCCATTGTCCTGGTTTGGTGGCTAGCTATTTGACAATGCCATTCATTGGTAGTAATCTAACTGAACAAGCTGGCTCGTGATGAGACCCCTTTTCTTATAATTCTAAGCCATTACCCTGTTTTGGTATGCAATATTGGTAATGTCGGTTAAACTATTTCCCGATGATCATGGTAAGCAGGCTTGTAATAAGACCTCTTATCTTTTATATCAAATATTTTAGAATTACACTCTGAGTAACCATAAACTTTGATGAATGGGATGGACAATTTTCTCCTTAGGAGTAAATGGATGACAGGGTAAGAGTTGAAGATGCTGAAGTTGGATTAGTTCTTGTTTTGATATTGATAACCTTTTTGTGACCAATTTGAAAACCTAAAATGATTTACAATATTTCTACACTTTGAGAGGAGTTCACAAAACTTGAAGTGTGGTTTCAGAATGCAATTATACCTAGTTTCCTAGAAATTATCCCTTTTGTCTAAGAGTTCTATTATTTTAAAAGCAAATATCAACACTACTTCTGTTGAGCAACTTTTCAAACACAGCAAAGGTCAATGGTAGATACCTTACAACTTTATTTCCTAATGATCCTACAAACTACAAAATCCTATTAAAACAAAAAGGAGAAGGGGTTACCTCCTCAATTGAAGAATTTTTTAAAGATAAGGCCATTAACAGGGAGAGAATATCTCAAACCTGATAAATCTTGCAATATGAAGGTCGAATGGCCTATCTTTTCACAGATTTGAAATGGCCCAAGCCACATTTTCTGGAACTTGGTGTGTTTTCCCTTGTCTTCATGGGCTTTGTCCCATTTCAGAACTAAATCACCGACTTGAAATTGTTTTGAACCAGATGAGACTGAATCAAAGGATGACTTGATGATTTGCTGATGTTTTGCATGAATAACCTTGGCTTTTTCTCTTTCCTCTTCTAATTTTAGAATTTGGTCATGTCTAAATTGAATAGAAGAAGAAGGGCTTTCCTCAATAAACTGAACTAGGGCTAGAGAAGGAAGGACAAGATTTGTTGGTAGCACTGCTTCTTTTCCATACACAAGGTTGAAAGGAGAAGATCCTATAGAAGCCTTCTTGTGTTATCCTATCAGCCCATAATGCAAACATTAAGGATTTGTGCCAGTTTTTATGATTCTGTTCGATAGTTCGCTTAATGATTTTAATCAGATTTTTATTAGTAGACTCTGCTAAACCATTACCCTGGGGATAGTAATTAGCAGAATATTTCAATTTAAACCCTCTTTTAATAGTGAAATCAAACATAGCATTGCCTGAGAAGTAAGATGCATTATCAAAAACAAGAGCATTTGGGAAACCAAACCTGGTAATGATGAATTGATCTATGAATTCAATGATTGCTTCAAAATTTGTTGTCTTCAAAGGATTTGCCTCCACCCACGTAGTAAAATAATCAGTAGCAGTAAGGATATACTTATGTTGTTTGGAAGAATGTGGAGTAATTTCTTCAATGATGTCCAGTCCCCATTGCTCAAATGGTTGTTCAATGTTGACTGGTTGCAAAGGGAAAGCTGGTTTTCTTTGTCTTCCACTAGAAGTTTGACAATTGCGGCATTTCCTTACATACTCGTGAGCATCTCTAAATAGAGTGGGCCAATAGTATCCAGCATGAATAATTTTGTGGGCTGTTGTGTCAACTCCAAAATGTCCTCCTGCTGGTCCATCATGTAATTCCTGCAAAACCTTTTGTGCTTCAGGTTTTTCTAGGCATCTTAATAAGATTGAATCATAATTTTGCCTAAAAAGCACATCTTCAATAATTGTGAAATTCTTTTCCTTTAATCTAATGGCCCTTTTGTTTTTGTAAGACAGGTTAGGAGGTGCATATCCATTTTTCAAATAAAAGATCAGATCTACATATTGTGATTCAGAATCTATAATACTTATCTGATTGATTTCTTTGGTTTGATCTATATCACCTGATTCTGGAATATTGGATGCTCCTGCCAATAACCTGCAAAAACCTTGGCCCCTAAGAATCTTTGCTGGCTTAATTTCTAAGTCATATTCTTGAAGCGCTGTAACCCAATTTGCCCTTTTTTCACCTAATTCCCTTTGAATTAATAGTTGCCTTACTGTAGGAAAAGGAACTATTACTTTTGTATGGGCTTTTAAAAGGAAGGGTCTGTAATGTTTGACAGCTTTATATACATCAAAGGCTTGTTTTTCTACTTCGGAGTAATTCAGTTCAGCACCCTGAAGATTTGAACTATAAAATGAAATGGGTGCTTCCAAGTTGTGATTTTTGATCTGTGTCAGTACCGCTGCATAAGACAAATCAGATGCGATGGTATACATTGTGAAATGATTAGAAAAATCAGGAGTATTTAAAGTGGGGGCATTAATTATTGATTGTTTGATTAAATCAAACGCTTCCTTTTCTTCTGATCCCCATCTAAAAACTGAATTTTTCTTAATCATAGTTTGAAGTGGTAAAATAATTTGAGAAAAGTCTGGAACGAATCTTTTAACAAAATTGAGTTGGCCTAAAAATGACTGCATGGATTTCTTATTATGAGGGAAAGGGATTTCAGAGATTTCTTTGATCCTGTCGGGATCAATGTAAATGCCATCTTTAGAAACAATAAAGCCTAAGAGTTTTCCTTGGTCAATAGCGAAGAAGGATTTTTTGGGATTGAGTGAGATGCCGTACCTTCTGCAGCGTTGAAAGATTTGATTTAAATCATGCAAATGATCGGATCTCTTTTTAGAAAATACAGTAATATCGTCTAAGTAGACTACTACTGTTTTTCTAATCAACCCTTTAAAAGCTATATCCATCGCTCTTTGGGACGTGGCTCCTGCAGTAATAAGTCCGAAAGGCATTTTCTGATAAGCATAAGTTCCCCATTTTGTTCTGAATGTGGTTTTGAGTTGGTCATTAGGATGAACCAGAACTTGGTTATATCCTGAAAAACCGTCTAGAAAGGACATTAACTCAGAGCCTGCCACTGATTGGAGTATCTGCTCCATAGTAGGTAATGGGAAATTATCTTTTAAGCTCGCCTTGTTCAAATTTCTGAAATCTATACAAATCCTAATGTCGCCATTTTTCTTTCTGACTGGCACCATATTGGAGACCCAGTTTGAGTGCCGAACGGGAAAAATAATCTTAGCTTTCAAGAGTTTATTAAGTTCATATTTTATTTGACTCTCTAAGTTTGGATGTATTTTCCTCAACTTCTGTTGAATTGGCTTCTATTCGGGAAGCATTGGAATGGTATGCTGGATGATGAATGTATCATATGTCTTTAAATCGTCATACTTCCAAGCAAAAACATGTTTATTTTTTCGCAATAGTCTAATGAATGCTTCCTTTTCTTCTATGGAAAGTCCTAATCCTAGATTGATGTTTTGAGGATTTTGTTCAGTGCCAAGGTTTATCAATTCAAACCTTAAAGTAGAGCTTTGGAGCTTTGCATTGGTCACAGGTTTAAACCTGTCTTTAATATCATAAAGATCCTCAAGCTTCACCACAGGCTTTGGGATTGAATTCTCCTTGGATTTCCCTCTCATTTGAAGGTCATGCTCGCTTTCCTCAATGGTTTGATCATCATAGGACTTTTCTGAAGTCAAAAATTGTAAAATGTCATCGTCGTGGTTGAATACTCTCCAATTAGTGACATTGTCAGGAATTGATGGCCTAAAGAGTAATTCTACTGAAAACCTGTCTGGGCTATAATCTTCTGAAGGGAGGAGCTTGGAAGCAACATTGGCTAGCAGGTCGGCTGCCGAGTTTTGAGACCTGGGAATGGAAGAAATATTGAATGCCGAAAAGTGTGAGGTGAGTTCTTGTACTAGCGACTGATAATGTTTGAGATGGTTTGAAAGACAATGAATTGTATTTCTCACCTGTTTGATAATAATTTCAGAATCGCCGAATACTTTCAAATATTGCACTTTAAGGCCGATTGCTTTATACAGTCCTTGGACTAAAGCTTCATACTCGGCTGTGTTGTTTGTGCATTCAAATTCTAACCTACAGGACAACATTTTTTTTTCTCCTTGTGGGCTAACCAAGATACACCCTGCTCCCGAACCTTCATTAGATTTGGAGCCATCAAAATATAAAGACCAAAATAAAGAAGTATTAACAATTTTATTTACAGTTTCCCCAGTATTATTAAAACATCTTGACCTATCTGTTTGTGAATAGTTTTCGATCTGGGATGTTAAATTGTTTACTGGGAAAGGAGATGGTTGGGCAGTGAAATTGCCAAAAAATGACTCAGAAGAATAATTCCCCAAGATGTTGTTATTGAATGCTATTGGTTGATTTTCCTGTTCAAAATCTGTTACTGTGTGGGTCATGTGTTTCTCCCGATCGATTCTTATTTGATTTGGCTTTCCCTTATAGGGTAACCACATATGAGACCAATCGGTAGAAATATACCCATGGAGCTTTTCAGACCAATCCCTACTCAAGATTAAACCATAAAATTCAGGTATATCGGCGATCAAGATATCGATTCTTTGTACTACTCTAGGATCAGCTGACAACCTGATAGTTACAGAGTTAATCTCTCCTAAAACCTGGACCTTGGTTCTATCTAGCTGCACAATATGTATGGAAGACTTTTGGGGTTCGATGTTCAGTTTAGAACAAACTGAAGCTGGAATTATATTGGACGATGCCCCTGAATCAATCAAACAGTTGTGTAGGTTTCTGTTGTAGATCTCATAGGTCAAAAGGAAAGGTGGAGTATGAGAATTTGATCTATCTCCAATAAGAACTACATCAGTAGCTTCAACCATACCAGGAGGTGGTTGTCCTGAATCATTTGCAGCTTTAGCACTGGGAAGAGGTGAAGAAGGAACGGCATTCAATTCTTTGAGAAGAAATTTCTGCTGATGTTTTAATTTACTAAGTTCAAACATGGTAATGTTTTCCTTAGTTTTCTTCATATCATCAACGATATTGTAATCCATTAAATCAGATACTAGTAAAGTTTTAGATGTTGAGGGAGCATTTGAGGTTGAAGGTTGATTTTGAGAAACTGCTGCAAGTGGCTTCTTTGTAGATACTTTTTCCTTTGTTGTAGCAGCACCTACACTCCTTTTCTTTGACGTTTCCTTAACAGGTTCGGAGGTACTTTTACTCCTAGTAGTGACAGGAAAAGCTTCTTCTTCGTTATCTGTATCGGAGTTAGGCAGTATGAAATCCCACATTCCATGGCATTCAACAACTTCCTCTTCATCATCAGTTGGTGAGATTGTTTCTTCTTCTTCTTCTTCTTGATATGAATCTGCATTAGATATGACATTCGGTGGTTTTGATTCGGTTTTCTTATAATTCTTAAAGGGCCTCTTGGTTGAGGTTTCAGCAACTTGTTTTTTTATTTCAACCATTTCATTGGACATCGTTTTGAGGAACTTTTGGAGACCTTCCATGTCATATGGATCTTTCGGGGTTTTCTTCTTTGAATCATCTTTGAAAGAAACTTTTTTGGTTTTTCTATCCTCAAGAGCAGCTTTCTTTTCCAGAGCATTAATACGTTTCTCCACAGCAAGTGCTTCTTTCATGTTTTCAGCTAGTGTTGGTTTTCTGACCCTGTCTACAAAAATAGCTATATTGGCAGGTAGGGCAGTGATATACCATTCACTTCTGATTTGTTCACTTGGTTTGGAGGCGGTTGGGATTTTATTCAAAAGTTTATTAAATCGCGCATTAAATTCTTTGATTGGTTCCCTATGCTCTATCCTAAGATTGGAGAGATCATTTATTAGTGTAGCTAAAGACCTATCGTCTCCATACTTAGTAAGAAACTGTTCTTGGCAAGTCGTCCAACTGGTAATCGAACCAGAAGGCAGGGAAAAATACCAGGATCCTGCTGATCCCTGCAAAGTATAAGGGAAAAGCCTAACGACAACATCTTGCTCTGTTACTCCCTTCAAATTAACTGCTAACATGAAGTTATTGATATGTTCCTCAGCTTGCGTTCCATCATCTGGATTAAATTTGGGTAGCCATTTTTCAGGAGCATCAGGTAATGCATGCAGTGGTGCAGGCATGTTGACCACACTGGGCCTAGTCCATGGATCTGCCATTGTAATAGCAGTAGTGAATGATACTACTGTTGAAATTCCAGATGTCAGGGAAGGAATTGATGTTGAGGAGTGAGCAGGTTGGGATGCTGAAGTTTCTAATCCCTGGTGAACAACAATATGTAATGAGGGAGTGGATGGTTGACTTCGCACTGGGGAAGATGAGATGGAGGATGTGGATGAAAGTGTTTCACTGTCAGATCCTTCAGTGTTCTTCCTTGCCCTTTTCCTTTTAGGTAAAGGGAACTCAGTAGGTTCAATACCGAGTTTACCACTCTGAAGTCTAGTGAGAGGATGAGGTAGATTAAATTGCGAAGTCTCACTGCTTTGAGATACCTCGGATTTCTGCGGTGATATCGAGAAGCTCTGAAGTTTATGAATGAGAGACTGAACTTCAGGAGATTCAAGACTTAATTGTTCTGGAGTATGGTGGGTTTGAGCAGTGGTAGTTGATTCTTCTTCTTCTTGTTTGGATACTGGAGAACCAGCATGCAATTGGGAAGTACGAGGTGATATGGAGGGAGAATTACTATTAGAATGGCTTGCAGATTTGGGTTTGCTTGCCATTCACAGTTGATGGCCCTCCTTCTAGCGCCAAAAACGTTGATGCCTCGAAAATCGCTGCAACAACATTGGGGGATAACCACCCGGTCCGGACCTTAATACAGCTCCTTTTCCGTTTGGAATGGTGGCTCCGACTGGATATGATGGGACCAGTTTCCAAATAATGAATAAAAGGGGTGGATGAATGATTGGTTGTCTAATCTAATGATAAGCGAATAACTTAATATATCAGCAAAATAAAAGAACTATTACTAATCCCTGGAACTATTGTACTTCAAAGTGTAGCGCTTGATGATCTATGTCTATGGACAGGCATATAGATGACTCCATCTAATAGACATGGACATTAATTCATTCAAGGATTACCTTGCTTAAATAGTTAAACAAAGCGATTAAAGCAATATTACTACACTTATCGTTTATATCATCGACACATATATGATTAAAAGAAAAGCATACCATAAACATCCAATGCTGGAGGAAATACAGAAATGCTGTTAAAGCACATACATATATTCGATAATAGCAAAGGCGATCAAATGACAATTCATATAAAAAGAATGAATTCAGACATAGATAATAGTACCATATGAGCTGTGAGTCACTCCCCAATATCAATCGCTATTTTAGATTCTTCTTCCAACGCAGAAATACTTTCAAACAAAGACAGTAGTGCACATTTGTATAAAAGCTTCCTTGCCAAAATTAGAATAATTGGTCGAGTTTTATAAAAGAATAGGCCTGAAGTACAGTAGTGCAACTTCAAGCTTTAAGTCATATACAAAACTTTACGACCCTTTCCAAAACAATGAAAGGGTCTATAAATACTAAATTAAGCTAACTATCTATGAAACTAAAAATCCTACTTAATTGGTATCAAACGATCTTGAATATCTTCTTCACGCAATTTGGCAGTCGGTGGCATGAATCATCGCTTAGGCTGTTTGCCTTTGAACCTGAGCTGGCATATTGCAAGCATTGGCTCCACTTCTGGTGGTCGGTTGAGGTGAGAATTGAGTTGAGCGGCATAGGTGGCATCTTGTATATCGGGAATGATACACCCGATTGCATCTGTGAGGCATTTGAGGGCGGCTCTCTGGCTGTAAGGTTTGACTAGGAACATCCAATAGGTGTCCCATGTCAAACTGTTAATTCCTGCGATTAATCTGCCAGTTTTCTCCAGCTCTGGGTAACATGATTGTTCCAATGTTTTAGCCGATGTCAATTTACCTGGGGTACATTGAGAAATCATGTTAGACAAGTAGAGAGTGTCATTAATCAATTCAACCAAATTACTTGTGGTTAATTTGCATCTAGAAACTGCTCTCTCTGCTTTCATTAACTGGGATTGCCATTCCATAAATAATATTTCTTTATGCGATTCTAGGATCCTTGGCAATTCAGCCGACTGTCCCTCATTAGTGTCTTGCCACTCAAGATAATTCGTCAATGTCTCATCGGCCTGCTCGAAGTCTGTTTTAGCATCAGCCAATTTATCACTTAGAGATGCTGTTGAGTCACATAAAGGTTCTGCCTGGGCGATTTGTTGACATAACAGCTTTATCTGTGTTATCAATGCCTTGTTTATCTGTAATCCCTCTGCTCTGAATTCAACTATCTGTGGAAGATTCTTGGTTTTCTCAAGCTAGGCTGATAGTTGAACAATCTGCTCATCTTTTAACTTCAGCATTTGTTCATTTGCCACCTTTAGTTGTGCCAATGCCTCAGACAACTCTTTCTGCTTCTGTACCACACTGTGATCAATCCTCTGTTTCTCTTCCTGCAATTGTTGAGTTAATTGATTATTTATTTGCTGTTGTGTCAACAATTGCAGTTCTACCTACTCCGCCTTCTGCCGTGCTTCTGATAGTTGCGCCTGCAATGAGAAGATCTCCTGGTCTTTTGTTTTTAATAAAAGACTCACCTCTGATGCCTTATCTATTGTTGCTGCCGAATAGGCTCCAGCATATTGTGATAGTTTTGTTAGGTCATCAGAGGGGTCAAATTCCTCCCTCCAAACCACATTGCCCGTCACCGTTTGTTCTGGGAACAGGGAAGGTTGATCAGTCCTTCTCCTCTTCCTCTGTCGTTTTACCACAGCTTTGTGTTTTGGGCTATAGAAGACATCCAAGGGAGGAATTTCTTCTATCTGCAAAATAATTTGATCGGAGGGATCCTTTGGGATTATCTCTACTCCTTTAGAACTAGGTAGGCTACTGGTTTCACTTGAAACCTGTGTTGAAGTGGTCTCCTGTGTGTCTGCTGCTTTTGATGTCTCGGCATCTTTTGAGCCCTCAGGATTATTGATAATTGAATCGAATTGCTGCCATTCTTGGAGCAATTTCGGGTCAATTTGCATATCTTCATTCACCTCTATGTTGCTCTTTTCCCGCTCTTTCGTCTGGGTTTCCTCTTGTCCTTTTATATGCACTTCCTCCTGTTCTTTTGATGTAACCAGAGCTTCCTCAGTATGTTGTTGTTCAGGCTCGCTTGATGCTGTTGCTGGGGTTGTTGCTAACAGATCTAGAGGCAGAGTTTGCAACCTCTGTTCTCTAAGTCTGTTGAATTCAACTAACCCTTCATCCTGATATTTCATTATGGCCAGCTATCTAACTTGAGACATTGATTCCACTGAGGAGAACAGGTCATCGAACATATCTTCTTTATGATCAAACTTTGTCAATTTGGCCTGTTCAAGTGCATTATAGGTGACTTTGTTGGGATCAAATCGCCTATTAGGGAGAGTTGCTAGAGTTAATGATTTTATCTTTGTAGCTTCTTTCTCTGCATGTTTGAAATCATGCAACGTGTAGACACCACATCTCTGAGGAAAAGAGGGCCAGACCTGCTTCTTGTTTTTCTTTAGAGTTTGTGTAACTCCCTCGGAAATAATCTGATAAGCTATCTCCCTCGCCAGCAGTTTATCAGGTATGTACAAAGGAAGAACATGGGGTTCGGCTTGGCTGCCGAAAATTCTTATGTAAGTAAACTTTTCCTCCCCGAACCATCTTCCTATTGATGTCAAATCAATCCCTGCTTGGTAGGAAATCTTGGGAGCAGGTTTATCAAAAATAGAGTAATGAATGGGTAACATAAAGCCATTGCAAACTTGGTATAAATGGTGCTTATAGGAGGTTTTCCACAATTTATGATGGTATATGTGAATGGGCATGGGGTCTTGTGAAGTCCACCTCCAGCCGAGCACGGGAAATTCAGAACTAAAACACAGGGTATCCAAGATATAAGCGCTGTAGTAGAATGGGCGAATAAGCCTTTCAGTAACACGGGTCTTGTTTCTGAAATCAAGAATTGTGGTTGCTAGCTTATCGGACAGTATAGTTCCCCAATCCATAATTTCACTATTACAGACTGCCTCCATAAAAGGAACCATTTCTATAGTGAAATTAGAGGAGTCGTGCAACCCCCACAATCTACACATCATTATCCCAGCATAACAATAAGGAGAACATAGAGAATCAACAGAGTACTTACCGGAAGATTCATGCTTGTGTTTTGCCGGATTTTGCCTCCAATCACGAATGGGTTCGGATTCAATCTCGTTTTCATTTCGGAATTTCTCCAGAAATGCCTTGTTATATTTCTTCTCTAGTACAGGCAAATGATACATTTGCCTTAAATCATCAGCCTTAAATGAACCGAAGATTCTCCCATCTCTGGTGCAGAAGGTTCTGTTTGTGATTGGGATTTCTTCAATTGCCCACCTTACTACATCCCTATATGGGAGAATTTGTTCCCGAGCTGCTATCTGATGAAGGAAAGAGTCGGCTAAATCCTTTAAAGTACCCTCAAATTTCCGAGTTGCATCTGTCGTAGCTTGTACTGTTGTCACCTCAGGTTCTTCGGCCTCAATCAAATTATAGGTACTTTGCCAAGTAGTTTTGCCGAGACCTGAACATGTAGTATCAGATATCAATCCCTTCTTTTTATTTCCTGGATTAGCGACGGCTTGTCCTGTAGCTGGTGAAGCGGAAGTGATTGCAGTTTTCTTAGACTTCTTCCCCATTCTGCTTGAATCTATTAGCTTGAAAGAATTCTGCACAAGAGTGAAAATAAGCGTAACACAGAGAATTGATAGCAGAAACCAAATACGAGCGAGATATATTGATCAATGCATGACGAAGAATTAACTTAACGTGGCCGCAGATACAATCCGTGAAAAAAATTTTAGACTTACTATTTCATTAAATGGCCGTTAAAACCTGTCAATCCTTTAAATGCCCATCATGTCGTTTATCGGCCGAATGATTTGTTTAAGCGTGCCTTGGATGTTTTGGCGGTTGAGCGCAGGTGATTCACTGTTTGAAATATAAGGCCTTTAATACAAATTAATCATAATATCCCCGTTTTAACAACTTTTTTGAAATTCGTGCTTTTGGCTTTATCGCAATCGGGCGTCGGGGGAAAACTTAAATCGTTATGTTGACACCTTTTGGAATCCCCGATTGCCGATAGCGATATCGCATTGCATCGAGAGTATTAACTGGGGCACTTTAACAAGCATGCATGGTATATCGTCGATCGCTGATAGCAATATCGCATCGCATCGGAGCGAACGGGACTTGATTGCATCGCGTCGCATCGGATCGGAGCGAAAGGGGGCTTTTGCTATGGGAACTTATGATTGTCGATATCTGATAGCCTATTGCGTGTTATCGCATCGAAACAAACCAATTAATATTTTAAGTTATGCCACCTTTGTCATTGCGATATGCGATCTTGCGATCGCTTTATCGCAATGATAAAAGATTAATCATTTATATTATAAGACCAACATTGGTTTGTCAAAAAAGGTTTTTTGTAATGTTTTAACTTTGTTTTAGGACCTCTTTGAATAATACAAAGTTGATACCAATTAAAACTAAAAGGGACCCATTTCATATTATAGTTTTGTGAATAAAGATGATATGAAATGGGGGGTTGTTGTAGAGCACAACACCTTAAAAGATAATTTTCCGCTTCCATTTATAGATCAAGTCCTTGATACATTGGTATTGAAAAGGTATTCTTCATTCTTGGATGGTTTTAGTGGATATAACCAAATCCAAGTTGCTCCAAAAGATCAAGATAGAACAAATTTTACCTATCCATGGGGAACCTATGCTTACCGGGTACTTCCTTTTGGATTATGTAATGCACCTACAACATTCCAAAGGGAAATTCTAGGCATTTTTTCCGATCTAATTGATGATTTTATGGAAGTGTACATGGATTATTTTACTGTCTATGGTAATTTTTTGACGAAGCTCTTGAAAATTTAGAAAAATTTCTCATTAGATGTAAAGAAACAAATATCTCATTAAGCCATGAAAAATGCGTTATGATGTTCACTGAGGGAATTGTTCTAGGCCACCACATTTTAGGAGATGGAATTAAAGTGGATTCATCTAAAGTAGAAGTTATTTCTAAATTATTAGCTCATGTTTGTAAAAAATATTTTAGAAGTTTTCTTAGTTTTACAAGTTATTATAGAAGATTCATAAAAAACTTCACAAAGATAGCCTCTCCACTTTTCAAATTACTTACAAAAGACTATGAATTCATTTCGAATTCTGATTGCCAAAAATATTTTGAAACATTGAAGGAAAATATTTATGAGGAACCTATCTTAAGAGGACCAAATTGGAGCCCTCCTTTTCATATTTCAACTCATGCTTCAGATACATATTTGGGAGTTGTATTAGGAGAAAATGATTGGACTCCTTATGCCACTTATTACACAAGTAAAAATTTGACTCCTACAAAGTTAAATTATACTGTAACAAAAAAGGAATTTTTAGCTATTGCACATGCCATTAATAAGTTTTGACATTGTATCGCTAGTTATGAAAATTTTGATCACACAGATCACTATACAATTAGATATCTAATGAATAAATCAATTAATAGTGGAAGAGTTACAAGATGGTTATTGTTATTACAGGAATTCAATATTACTATTTTGGATAGGCCTAGAAAGGAGAAGACAATTGCTGAATTTCTATCTAGAATCCAAAATGATAATAAGGATGTTCCTGCAAAAGATAATTTTCCTCATGAATACATTTTTGCAGTATCTATTAAATCTCCTTAGTTTGCAGATATTTCTAATTATTTGGCTAGAGGGAAGTTACCATCATACTTATCTCCTCGAGAGAAAAGGAAGTTATTCAAACCAGTGCATCTTATTCATGGATAAATAGAGAATTGTACAAAATAGGGCATTATTTTATCATTCAAAGATGTGTCAAAGAAGATGAAGTACCATAAATATTAAAGGCTTGCCACGATGAACCGTGTGGAGGACACTTCGCTGATAAAAGGTCTACCTATAATATCCTTCTCTTATGATATTATTGGCCTTCTCTTTTTAAATATTCCAAATAATGCGAAAGCTTGTTCCTCAGATGAAATGCCTCTACAACCTCAGGTACTTATTGAACCATTTGAAAAGCGGACTATGGATTTTGTTGGTCAAATCAATCCACCGTCAAGGAAAAAAAGTTACATTCTTGTTTGTACAAATTATGTCACAAAATGGGTAGAAGCTAAAGCACTTCCTTTTTCTACTCAAAATATTGTAGTTTCATTTCTTTTTGAGGATATTTTCACTCATGTTGGTGTCCTAATGGAAATTGTGACAAATCAAGGTATTCAATTTACATCCAAGTTGGTGCAAAAGATAATGGAGGAATACAAGATCAAACATCAAGAGTCCACTCCATATCATCCACAAGAAAATGGACAAGTTGAAGCTACTAATAAAGTACTTGAAGCAATTCTTACCAAGAATGTACATCTACATAGAAGAGATTCGGAAGGAAAGCTTCCAGAAGCTTTATGGGCATATCGTACCACATGGAGAAACACAACAGGATATATTCCTTATGAACTTATTTATGGGAAGAAAGTCTTGTTTCATATTGAGTTCCAAATAAAGACGTTCAAAACAATAGTCAAATTGGGTCTTAATCTATCAGAAGCCCAAAAAAAAAAATGGAGCAATTGAATGAAATTGATGAGATATTAAAAGATGTTATTAATAGAACCAATATAGTTCAACAACAAAGATCGAGATGGCATGAAAATTTTATCAAAGATAGGAAGTTCAAGCCGGGTGATTGGACATTTCTTTTTTATTCTAAATTTAAATATTTTCCAGGAAAATTTCAAACTCATTGGCTTGGTCCTTATGAGATTGAAAATTTCTTTGATAATGGATCAATTAGAATTAAAACTATTGATGAAGAAAATGTAACTTTCCTTGTAAAGGGTCATATATTACGAGTATATCATAAACCATTCACAAAGGAAGAGTTCATAAGAAATCTACAAGATAATCTTGATTGGAAATTGCTCAAGGAAGATTCTTATTCTTGTCCATCTTATCCTTCTACTTTCCTTTTCAAAAAATAAAAATAAAATAAAAAATACATATAAAAAATAAAAATAAAAATAAAAATAAAAATGTAAAAACATGAAAACCAACATTGTTGGGATGTTTATACAAAAAATCTAAGTTGAAAACCAAGAATTCTTCGCATCATAGATTTTCTTGTAATTTCCCTATTCTTGTCCCATTTCTTTTATTCCTCTTTGCAGAAATAAGACAACTACAAAATTGTCAATAATCTGCAGCTCTCATGAAATTCCGCAGCTGACTTGACATATTACAACCAAAGAAAATGAAGATCATGGTCAAAGCAATCTGAATGGAGATCACAGCTAAAGCAACCTAAGCAACCTACAAAAAGAGAAAATTAGTAAGGTAGAATGAAAGGTATGTAAATATTAGTTAAATAATTAAGGATAAACATTGAGTTATGAAATAAATGGATGATTATAATAGTTGCCTCCACCATATTATGTAATGATTACCTTTTTCATAACATAATATTAATTTTTCTCCATTCAATGCATAAAATTTTGATAATCATCACGAAATGTGAATGACATTCAAACCTTGCTAATGTTTAAATTCATTCACCTTTATCCGTATATATCCCATTTCTCCCATACACCATCCCATTTCCTTCACATTATATCCCACTTCCTTCGGCTCTATTTCAATCTTCTTTGCCAAAAACCCCTCAACTACTACCTAAATTCCATTCCCATCCTTGCTACACTCCATAATCCTGTCAAAAATGGTAATTGCGGATTGGAGCTTCCTCACCATGGGAGTTATTGTGTGTTCTGAGCCAAATGGAGTCAAGTTTCTTGAAGGTTATCCACAGGTGAAACAACAATTGCAACAGGCATGGTGGTTACAGTTCTTTGAAAATTTTGATGGGCACGATAAGGAGGTTACAAATTAGTTTGCTCAGGCATATGATGGGATGGAAGCAGAAATTGGAGATATCAGGCTATTATTGACAGAGTCATTGATGGCAGAAGCTACATGAATGTCAAGAAATGGGGAAAGTTGGTTTAAAAACCACAAAATCAAAGAGAAATATTGGGAAATATTCTTGAAAAATCCAGGTATGGACATATCCCTTTTTAAGAAGGGAATTCCAATAACATCTTTAAAAAGTAAATGGAGAAATTTGTTTTTAATTATTCAGGAATTCATAACCAATGAGGGTAGGTTTGGAAATATGTATTTTACCATTATCGGTTGATGATGCATTTCATTGATGGAAATGAAATCAATTTTCCATGTTTCTTACTTTGTAGTTTAAGAAAAATGGCCGCTAATATCAAAAGAAAAATTCAGTTTATTGAAAGTGCCCTGTATCATCACGGGTTAGTAAAAATATTAATTGAAGCCCATTTGAAAATTAAAGGTAATAATTGGCAGGATTTTCTAGTTCGAAATGACTTTAAGGAAGCCGAGAAAGATGAGCTTAGTTCTAAGATAAGAAGAAGTCACTGAAAACTTCCCTTAAACCCTAAGCTACAAAATGAAACACTTGCACATGAAATTCCACAATATGAGCACACACAAAATGATTTTGATGATGAAACCCCTGTTGCAAATGTGTTAAAGAGTCTTAAAAATAAGAAATCTGTTGACACACATGAAGGTCCATCAAAGGATGGAACGAAGAAAAACAAAAGTAGAAAAAGAAAGGAAGCCATCACTGTTGAAAACCATTAAGAAGAAGTGCACGACTTATGAAATCAATCATTAAATAGTCTCCAGGTTTTGTTGATTTATAACAATAAGAAGCAGAGAAAATACCATCACCAATTGCAAGTCCAACAAGGAAGACACCAAAAATTGACCATGTTCAAGAAGAAATCTATGACTATATAAAATCTCTTGAACATAAAGTGCAAGGAATATTTTTTTATTTATCCGAAAACCAAGAAGAAATTTTGAGAGAAGAGATTCATTTCAGCCCTCCAAAAGAATCTAGAATTGAAAATGTTCTTAAACAAGCAATTTATGAATTATAAGTGTTAAACACGTTTCTGAAGCAAGAACATGAAGAAATGAAAGTACATAATGACATTCAAAGGAATCAAAATGATAATATCCTCTTACATATTTTCCATTGGTACAAGAAAAACAAGAAGTTAAAGGCTCAAAATAAACTTCTCAAAGGTAAAATCAAGGGTTTACAGTGCAAGATTTTAATGAAGAAACCAAGGATGGAAAGTAGAAGAAAAATATGAAAAACGGAGAATACTAACTTAGATGTTCTTTCTCAAGCTTCAGAGGTAGCTCAATGATAGTGTGGGTCACAAATTTTGAATTTTTGTGCATGGGGACATGCAATATCTTTTGTGTGGAGGAATGCTAAAGATCAAAATTGTTCCTTTTTTACACCTTCCATAAACCCCAATCCCAATAAGGCGCCATCTTGCAAGGTTATTGGAAAAATAAGGTACATAATCATATTTTATTCATAACTTCATTGTTTCCTTATTATTTGATTTAATATTTGCATGAGCTACTAGATTGCACTAATTCTGCAACTAATGATCAATTATGCAACTTACTTGAAGAATACTTAGGTTCTGAAATATTAGTTGAGGAGCGAATTATATGGACGGGTAGCTAACAACTGGTATAATGATATCGACCTATATTCATGATCCAAAAAGATGACAATGTTGTCGTATGAGAAGGTCAACGTGGAATTCAACTAGTGGAAAAGGAGCCCAAGATGAATCAAGCGAGCAAGAAGATCGATGATAAGGATGATGGTGATATTTTTCCTCGTGATTTTCTTCTTCGATAGCAAATAATGAAGAATATTTATTTCGTATTATGTCATTTTTAGGATTACTGTTGAGTAGGATAGGCACAAAAATCTCTAAACAATTTATTGAAGCAGGTTATAAAACCTACCTCTTGGCATGATGACACAGATCGACTATTATTTTGTAAACACTCTTTGCATTTATAAAATCAAATTTTGATTACTCCTATATGCATTGCGTTAATGCATGTTTAATCTTTGATTGGTCGTAGCTTACCTTCAACTCAAAGGAGAGCCCCCTCAGAGCTGTAAGCTCTTATTTCATTTTAGTTAGTATTTCAGTTTTATATCTTAAGTTCTATACCATTAGTTTATCTCTGCTAATATTTCAGTTTTGACTTTTAGTGAATGCTTATGACAGTGAGAACAAAGTTTTGTGACAAAGTTTTCTGAAGATTTATTTTATAAATTTAATCATTTCGTTATGTGAAGGATGTTAGTGTCAGTGTCTTCACACTTCCATCAATGATCAAATTGCTCTTTTGCATGCATATTAGGTGTCTCATTCGATCAGCTACAGTCCATTAGGTCATGGATCAACTGATGGTAGTGGTTTCATCTCAGTTTCCCTCATGACATCCACTTGTTGACCTGTTTACACATTTTTTTTAGTCATTCACAGTCATCCTGTTTCATTTCATGTATAATAAATAGTCCTAGGGTTTAGTTCCATTAGGTTTTAGGGTTTGTCAATCATGCTCATTGATAATTGAATAAAAGGGTCAGCAGGCACATAAGGAGAATAAAAAAGGTTCATAGAGTCATAAGTTTACTTCTGTTATGCTAAATAAAGCTCTTTCACCTCAAAACTCTGTTTTGAGGTGAAATTGAGCATTTGCATTTAATGAATCACTTGATGTAATTTTATGTAATTTTATTGTCCTAATATGTAATTGAATTTCTCTTGGTGACTTGGTGACAAAGTCAACTCCTGCCACTGCAACAAGTCAATGTAATAAGTCCACTTGAAGAAAGGCAAAAGTCAGATGTAAGTGAAATAGAGCATTTTTCAAAAAGCTATCAAAATTGTAGAAGAGTGGGTCTTGGTTGATGAAAAATTAAAGGAGAAAGGTATAAAGGCCATTTCAAGTGTTTTTTTTCAACTTCATTGTTGAATTGGAGAGCTAAGGAGAGGGGAAAGCATGATTTTGAGCTAAAGTAGAGAAACAGAGGAAAATTTGCAGTTTTCTCCATGGCGTTGTGCATTATCTTCTTGGCACTACGCATTAAATCGGTGCTGCAGACCTGTGGCAAGTTTCCAGTGCAAATTTGTTCAGGCGCTGCGCATTAAACTAGCGCTACGCACCTATTGTATGCGCTGCGCATCTGCTGGGAAGTTTAAAATTCATCATTTGGGTTATCAAATTGTCTTCTAAGCTACTCAAAGCTCATGCCAAGTAAGTATAGCCTATTATCTTTCACAAGAAAGTTGTTCCTTGAGTTTTTGAGTGTGATTGTCATCAGTTCATGCAAACCCTATTAGCATTGAGATTTCTCTCATAAACACTATACAAGCTAATCTACCTTTCATAAGCCATTAAGGATCATTTGTGGCCATTCTCCTCCATTTACACTTCGTTTACCAACTCATCTTCACTTTTCATCACTCAAAAAGTTCTATTCCACTAAACACTAATTTCTACATCAAACCCTAGCCCCAAATTCCCCATTCCCAAACTCCCAAATCCTACATCCTCATTACACCTACTTCATTAACAAACCCTAATATCACATTTGAAAACACTACTCCCTCCCTCATTTCCCCCATTCCTTCATAAATCCTTTACCCTAATTCCTTCAAACATTCACCCTCACCTTACATTTCACTTACTTTATACTTCAAAATCTCTTCATACTCATCTGTTTTCACTACAAGTTTCATCACCCATCATATTACCAAAAGCATGGAGAGAGATTCAGATTATGAGAGGGAGGAGGAAATTGTCAGTGATTCTTCCAGAGAATCTCGTGTGCCAAGAGAGGCCCACAAAGGGGGAAAGATCATCCAGGAGGAGCCCACCACTCTTACAGAATTGCTTGCTTGCCCTCTTGTTGTAGCTAGCTTTAAACACCAGTCTTGTTATCAGTTTTGTGAAATGGTAGAGAGGGTAAAATTTCATCATGAGCTTGCTAGGTTGTTTGTTATCCATCTCCATAATGGCTAGGTGAACCTTGCTGGTGTCTCTTTCACCTTGACACCTGCCACCATTTCAGCAGCAACATGCATCCCTAATGTAGGTGAGCAGTGGAATAAGGGGCAGTATGTGGACAGAGAACATTATGAGCCTTACATTAAGGCTGGATATCACAGTCAAATTAGTAGGGTTTTTCCTTTCAAACACTTGCAGAACATTTATGTTCCTCTCATGAAACTCATCATCAAGTATTTCACCTGTGAAGGAAGGTTTTCCCGCCTATATGCATATCATATCAAGTTGCTGATGCACTTCACAAGAGTAAGGATGATGAACATCCTTTACTTTGTATACAGGAATATTGAGAAGATGGCTCACTATGTGCAAAGGAAACCTTTTCCTCAACAACTCAACAGTATTTACCACTTCTCACTGATTAAAATTATTGTCTTGCATCAGCTAAGCTTGCTGAACATACCATCGGATACCTTTATTGCCCATGATATTTTCAAAGGCCCTCAGGTGATTTGATCAGTGTCTCAGGAGGAAGGAGGGCCATCAGGACAGCCAGGTGTTCATGAGACCAAGACTACAGGTGTGCCGGTGTTTGTCACCTATGAGAGAGGCACAAGGAGGCTTTTTGCTGCTGCCAGGTGAGTACTATCTCCACCACGGGTGGAAGGGGTCTCGCCTTCTTCACCATACTACACGCAAATTCTATCTCCACCAGGGGTGGAAGGGCCTTTGCCTTCTTCTCCAGCTATACAGGTTGGCCAACAGTCAAAGGGCAGAGATAAAGGAAAGCAAAAGGTGCATGAGGGGAGCCCTCCTGAAGGGAAAGATAGGGATTTTATTTTGATTGAGGAGGCTGTCAATGATTTGTGCTCTCAAAGCTCAATACTGAAGGAAATGATTATCAAAGAGAAGGAGGCTGAAATACAAGCCTTATCACTTAACCTTGAGAGGGCCAAATGGGTCATCAAACATCTTGAGCAAGAAAAAAAAATAGTTTACTGACAAACAAGACCTCATGGAGTTACAAATTATCAAAGAAAACCAACAAAGGTCCAACAGGGCAAAGGGCAAATTGACATCCATTGAGCAAGACAATGAGCGGGAATATTTGTTGGAGAAGGTGAACATTCACCTTAAGAAGTTGCTTGAGAAAGCCAACAAAGAGAAGACAATGTTGCGCCATATGGCCTACCATTACTTAACTCAGAACAAGATTTGCAAAATAAGGGTTAAGCAACTAAAAGCCAAACTAAGAAGAGCCTTGAGGGCCAAGAAAGAACATGATAAACTAAAGATCTTGGTTGAAGCATCATTGTCCCATCAAAGTGCCTAACAAGGATCATTCATGCCAAATTTCAAGAAATTTGGAGAAAATTTTGTCATTTTTGAATTTTTGAATTGGAAAAACAGGTTTTTCCAATAGGTGCGTAGCACCACCGGCGTTGCGCTTTTGTTGGGGGCATCCATTTGCAAAACGGCTTATATATTTGGAATCAGCATGGAAAAATAAGCAAGCTCAGAAATAGTGAGGAATTTTGGACAAGTTCTAGGTCTCCAAAAGGGCAAAAAACACCCAAAAAGTGCCCTCTCTGCCACTTTTTTGCCACACAGGAAGCAGTCTTGGGAGAATCAATTTTTGGAGAGGCAAATGAACTCCAAATTCAGAAATTCAAGTTGTTCCAGCAAGAAAGCTCGATAATATTTCTAACGAGCTATCCTGCACCTGATTTGGACTCTGGGAAGGCCTCCAAAATTGGCTTAGAAAAAGCACTGCACATTAAAATTTTGGTGCTCCGCATTAAATTGATTTTGACAATTTTGCCTGATTTTCCAGATTTTTCCTAGCTTTCTTGGGAGATCACTTTTTCCTCATTTCTTGGCAAATTTAAGCATGGTAAATGATGAATTCGATGTAAATATGGATGAAAATCACTTCATATGGTAGATACATCAAGTTCCAAGTGGTTTTGAGTTGTAATGAATTGGTTTCCTCGGTTTTAGAGTCAAGTTGTTCCACTGCCTATATTCTTGTTCTTAGTTTAGAGATGGTTGAAACCACCCCTCTTCTCATGGATTCGACCCTGATAGCTAGCATGAGTGGTTTCCTTGCCTATATTATGTAATTTTTTAGTCATTTGAAAAGGTTGGACTTTGGTAGAAGTGGTGGCACTCACTGAACATTTGTATCAGCAGTTTGGCAAGGAATAAAACCAGGTTTCACAGCTATTTTTGTGGGATTCTTGTGATAGTGAGTTTATGTATTATTTCTTCTTTGTAATAAGTTTTTCATATGTTTTATATGTATCCAAACCCATCTTTCTCTTCTAAAAGTAAATGAATCAAGGTGAATGGACAAAATACACTGCTATGCTTTGTCTTGGGAATGCATTTGGTTTTCAATGTTTTCAACTGTTTGAAGAGGATTCATAGTTTCTTTATGCCCTCCTCAACTCCTCAGCTATCTTAATCAACCATCTTAATCCTTTTATAGTACATAAACCCTTGTCTACTTCACCCACAGAACATGACTGTATCCCTGCGTTGATTTCCCGGACCCAATCTTCCTTCTCCAATTGATCCAGCAACCAAAACCTAAAAATCAAACTTGAAACCCTGAGCTACTATAGATAGCCTAAAATCTACTTTAAATTCAGTCATCTCAAGCCGTAATTGCCAATATCCTAATTGAGATTGACAAGGAGATAGCCCTCTCTCGACCTTGTAGGGCTAGCTACCAGGTTAAGCGTGGTTTGATGTTATCCTAGACTTTCCTTCCTTCAGCCTGAGGTAGATCAAGGCGCTAACAAAGGATGAAGGAAATAAATAAAAAAGGGAGCTATTGTGCACATGAAGAGTAGAATCATTTGATTTCAATTAGAAGTATAATTCTTTTACGGCTTTATATGTGTGATTCAAATTTTCAAGTGTGATATTTTATTTATGTACTTAAGATTAGTTTCATTTATGTCAGTGAGAAGTAGATTTAATTGTTCTGGTGTGATATTTCATTTCTGCAATTTTAAATTAGTTCTCTTTTCTAAAAACGTAAAGAGAATTTGGATTTGGTTTTTCTATTTACTTATGCACTTTAATTTAGTTTTATTTATGTCAGTGTGATATTTTCCTTTCTTACAAGAGTGACAATTTCTTAGATGAACCATGTGCATGAAAACATCCTAATTTAATTTGATAATTTACTCACATAATAAAGAATCCTAGCACAAATGGTGCACATACACTTCATCAATTTACAAGCTCTGGTTAATAATTTATGCAGTAATTCCAGCTCAATTAAATTACCAAACAATCGTTGTGGACGAAAATCATATGCCACCCTTAGCAATGTTAGTCATCATATTTTTCAATAAGTAATCAATAGATCGCTCCTGTAGTAGAGACTTATTATGCGAGTATGTGGGTATCCAGATATCATAACAACAAATAATGAAGATGGCACTTTCTTCTCATTAATAAGACAATTATAGCTGCATAAATGGAAACTTTTAAAGGTTGCGGTGAAATAGTACCACAACAATTCTTCCTAGGACCAACGGATAATTGAATTTAAACATCCATGGGTAGCACTTTATTGATGCGGGTCTCCTCCCATTTTCCACAACTTTTATTTATGATTTCAAGAAATGATTTCTGAAGGATGTTGACTATGGAGTCACTTTTGAATTAAATAAAGTACACAATAATATATAGTGATTTTTCTTGTCGATCCATATTGACATGGATAGAGTTTAGTCAGATTGACTATTTGCTAGAATAGACTACAACTTGTGAAAGTTAGAGTCGACTTGGTGAAGACTCAAACATTCGACTTGAACAAATTAGTTAAAGTAGTATTGCTGGAAACTGACTTCAATTTGAAAATGGAAGAGACTAGTGTGGATTATTGATTTTTATTACACATTAATTATAATCAATTATATTTTGTTGTAAGTGCTAAATTGAAAACATTGCTACATGATGCTGGAAGCTTGGAAATAGTCACAAACATTTTTAATATTCTTAGGAGCAGAGAAAACATACATCTTTGTCGATTAATTGGGTATATTATTCTAAGAGACTCACAACTACTATGAATTTTTTTTTATATAATATGATTACAAACATTATCACACGTAATATTTAGTTTGTTGAGTCTGTACAATTTCCATGAAGGATTAATGAGTGGAATTATCGACTAAGAATTTCACTCAGTCATTAGGCTTAGAAATTAGGGGAAGGTTAAATGCGAGTCTCATTGAAGCAGACGATCTTCTCCATATTATAATTACAATAAATGATTTGTTGATGAGATCAAACTCTGTTGACACCAGTTGTAAAAGCCCGACTGATAATAAATTTTAGTGTGTCTAGTTACTAGATTTGTCTTAAAAATAAAAAACAAATTGCAGAGTCGGCAAGAAATCTGTAAAGCTAAACTACAACAACATAAAGACAAAGAAGTAGATTTAACAAATTCTAATCCGTAAAGCTATTATTTTTAACAAATGCATTTGCAACAACAAAAAACTCAAGAATAGGAAATATTACAAGCAAAACACACATAATGCTTAATGATTAAAAATGATGACAACAAAAACTGGAATATATGGATTAAACCCCCTAGTGTAAAATTGTTGAATGGATTTTGGACTGTGATAGAGAAAACATGTAGGATGGTTCATTTGGGAGATGATCACTTGTATTTTGTTGAATGGAGGACTCCCAAGAATGAAACACGTGCTAGACTCATCTGTAGAGAGAGTGAAGATGATATGTTGGACTAGAGATGAGTTATCTTACGGTTCTTGGTTGAGTGAAGCAATCCATATGGTTGAGAAGACTACAAAGAATGTGAACAATGGAGATCTACAGAAAGAAACCGTTGGAAATGAAGCAGTCATAGTCAACCTTATTCATATGCACCTTCCTATCCAGCTGACAGTTGTTGCAGCTGAGTTACCTGTCCAAACCAATATGCATGGTCTATGAACAGTAAGAATACTTCTGCAAAGATTAGTGGTTGAAGACATTTTGCATCCTTTCTCAAGGAAAGCAAGGAATTGAGGGTTGGGGAGTTGTTTAGGAACCTCTTAGGCCTATGATGTCATCACATGTTATGAATAAATGTCAGTAAATTTTGGTAAAGGTATAAAGATAAAGAAAATAGGTGTTTGAGAGTGGGTACAACTGCTCCAACCACATTTTTCATGTATAAGTATACACTAAGGTCAATGTAAAATTGGATTGGAATTACTTTCAAAATATTTTTGTGTCTATTGTATTCTTGTATATATATGCATTCTTGTTGTTCCTCATGTATCCTATTCTTGGTCATTATCATTTTCCTCTTACAACACTACCTAGAGAAACAACTAGACTATACCTCACGTTTCATATAGAACACAACATAATGATTCACTTATCTTCATTAGAAATTTTAATATCAGTAGATGAAAACTGACTTACCACAGTATTAACGGCGTTCAGATGCTCTATCACCAAGTCTCCATCCTTCATCCTCAAGTTATACAACTTTTTCCATAGGAACAATTTGTTCACCAGAGATTTAGATTGATACAAAGTCCCTAACTTGTCCCTTGATAACTTCCCTTGATACATTCAAAAATACTGAATCTAAGAGATAATCATATTGTGCTCTTCACCTTCTGATCGAACTTTGCTTACTCTTGTATTGACATTCCTACTGGTGTCGTACTTGGATATACAATGATCCATTGATCTCTTTCCACCAACAACTCCTTCATCTTGAGCTTCCATAACTCAAAACATTTCTATTCGCCATCTCATTTCACCTCAAGAATCAATCTCACAGATCTCCCACTGTAACAGGGTCTACCACGTGCCTATGAAAAACCCCTCAGCTTCAAAGGCATCTCCTTGAAGCTGAGACAACTCTTATACCAAATGATGTAGGTTTTAAGCTTGTACAGAAATTACCAGTAAACAAATTCTTAAAATAGAAAAAAGATACAATGGCGAGAACATAAAAGATACATATATATTTTGTCCTAGAACCCAAACCGGGAAAACCATATTGATTTTTAATTATTATTGCTTTTAATGCTACAATACAATATATACATGTTAAATCATTCATAGACCCCAATCCATTAACCCTGGATTGGAATATAATCATAGTTCCCTTGACTGGATCTACAAAATATAATGGGAGAAAAACCATCATGCCCAAAACCATGCACATAAACCATGGATAGGTCTGCCCACCATCCTTGGGTCCTCCCCCCATCCTTGGGTCTACCCAACTATTATTCGGTCCACATAGAAAAACAAATTTCCTGGGGCATTTCACTGGGCGCCATGTAAGGGGGCTATCGCCCCCTTGCAAACCCCCTGGCAAGGGGCCCTACTTCCCCCCTGCAACCCCCATCTTGCGTTTGACACAACCTAACAATGCTTGCAACTAGTCGTTGAAAGAATATAAAACATACCCAACAAAACTTCTCATGCCATCTAGCTCGCTACTTTTGAATAAGAATGATACATTGGATTTGATCTTGTTAGATCTCAATGAACTCCCTTGTTTTGGGCCTTTCAAAAAGATAAGACTAATTGCATGATTTTCCTAAATGTATTTACTTGAAACCCAATGGGAAGAAGAACCTATTTAACATATATGCGCTCATAATGTGTGAATTTTGTGGTGGTCCTCCACGTTATCCTAAAATCCCAAAGTGTTTCTGGGAGCTTGTCTTCCTAATCTTTGTGATCTAGTTGTATCGCCTTGGTTATGATGGCCTGTAACACTATTTGTATATTATACCTATCCATTGTCCTACAGGTGGTATGGAGAAGATTTGTAATTCCTCATGTGGTACTATTGAACAACAACTTGCACCACCTTTGATACAAGTTGTGCTCCATGATTTGTTACAATCACATTTGAAACCTAAAAATGGTTAAAAATATATTGAAACAAGAAATCAACTGCATATTTTTCATTAGCTTTTATAAATATTTTTCTTCTACCCATTTCATAACATAGTCAACGCAAACTAAAATGTACGTAAATTTTCGCGGCATTGCATATATTAGCCCTACAAAATATAAGGCCCACCTTTCAAAAGGTTCAACAAGAAGATGTAGTGGAATGGAATCTTGTCAAATTGCAGTAGTCTTCCCATTCTTTAGAAACTACCACATCTACACCTGTAACCCCTTGCACCTCTGAAGAGAATTGGCCAATAATATCCTTGTTGGAGTATTTTTTAAGAAATTCTCTTATTATGAAAGTGAACTTCACAAGGTCCATCATGGCAAGCTTGTAGGATATTAAACATCTCATCTTCTCAAGCGCATGCTTAGATAATCAGGATTGGTCTATGTAACACCCTCCTCCCACATCTACCCAAGTAACTGTCAGAACAAGGTAAACATGTGATGAGAGGCTACTATGATTGGATTCAACCTCCCATGAACCTTAAGGAAGTGGAAACGACGGGAACACAACATCTAGACCTTCAACATCAGCTACAAGACTCCCAGGAACTATTCCAACCACTTAGGTAGCTAGCCCCTAGGTCACACTGAAGTTTTTTACCATTTGACCTCTGGACACTCTCATGCTATAGGCCTGCCAACGTCCAGAGGTTCTGGATGCTCTCATGATAAGGCATGCCAACGTCCAGGGACTATTTTTCTCATTGTTGTGCCAACTTCCCTAGGATTTGAGCCACGTTTTTAGGCCCAAAGCCTAGGCCACTTCCCAGAATTAAAGGACACCTTCAGAACAATAAGATAACAAGAAAACAAAGATGCAAATGTAAATACTTAAACAATCCTTTAACCAGAATCCTACTAGCCATGATAGGCATTTCATCAAGCATTTCACAAATATGTAGTATACAGGTGTAAACAATAGAGTTAAGCATAGGGATCTCATACTTATCTGAGAATTGCTAAGAACCACGGTTCCCTCATACCATTTGTTGCATTATCATATATTAGGTCATAGATACATTGTCCATTCACCTACAAGTAAAAACATGATTAGAGACATACATATCCATTGTCACGAAACACATACATAACCAGCATAATAGCAACAAAAATACCAATGAAATCACAACCACATGATCCACATATAAACTAGTATAATACTCATATAAATACAAAGATAAATAGCCTCATATTGATGATGAAAAATCCAAACCTGGGATGGGACTACCACGTTCCACCTGACCAGAGAATGGCTGAACCAAATATCTCTTCAACAATTCACCCCCGTGCCATATTCCAACCACGAATGTGAGACTCAAACCAAAAGAACCAACCAGGGCATCCTGAGGCTAAACCACCTCACCCTCATCAATAGAAACTAGGACTTACCATAATTGATCCTGGATCACTAGGCCAATACAATGAATAGGTTATAATAGGATTTACCATGATCTCCACCCAATCACTAGGCAAAACACACATGGATGCCACCAGATTTATCCACCTACACTGTGAGGAATTTTTGAGTCTCCTAGTCTTTCAGGGTTTACCACAATCCACACCAGATCACTAGGCCCTAAACAAGGACCCACTCTCTAGGCTTTACCACATATCGCAACCCAGGATTACTAGGCCCAACAAAGAGAAATCCACCTCTTGGCTTTACCATATATCCTGCCATTCACCAGAAAGCATTCCTAGGCCCACCGAGGCAACACAATCTTGGCTTTACCACAACCAATAGTCTTGCTCAGGGATCACTAGGCTAGTGGCTTTATCGTGATCCACAGTCTAGTTTAGGGACCACTAGGCCATGTACTCTATCATTCGGAGATCCGCCTCACTCATCCTCGAATCCATTTGGCAATCCATATCAACCAAAACATGAGAAACCCATCACCCCGTGGCTATCTGGAAATGGCAAGGCTATGCTAAAAACATTGTCACACCTAGAAAAACCCATGGCATAACAGTAAAATAACCACATGCAATACCATTCATGCCAAATCTAGCAAGGAAAGCACACATGCAAATCGATACCTCTAAAGAATCCTGTTGTAGCTACTTGATCCTCCTCTTCCTTTCTTGATCTCTACTTCCTCTTTCCCTTTTTTCCTTTCTTGATCCAATGCCAAAATGCTCCAAGAAAACTATAAGTGTCCAAGAGTAAGAGATAGAGGGAGAATAATGAGAGAGCTCCAAAACTGAACTAAAAAAAGGTTAGGCCTCTATTTTCTTCATTTTCCATTATTTTCCTTCAATTTCCTCCTCTCATGAAACTAGTGACCTTTCACCTCCCTTTTCTCCTAATTTCCATTATTTTAATAAATAAATGTGCCAAAAATTCCATTTTTCCTTTCCAAATCCTTAACCATTTCCTTTGCCAATTTACTTATCCATAATAAACTGATGAACACCCACACTAGGATGTTTTGCCCAACATTCAGCTTGGAATAAGTGTCCCTTCAACCATAGTTATTATTTTTTCCTTTATTAACTTTTATTATATGAAATTTTCACGAGGGATGTTATAGAACCCTCCCCCTTGGGGGACATCATCCTCAGTGTTCAGCCACACCTATACCTCATTAAAACTGTTGAAAAACAAACATACTACCCACGGAGATTTATAACCTAGCTCGATGCAGTATTTATAATGATCACTCTGATGGAAACAAACCAACATGACAACATAACAACACTAAAACATAATGACATGACACCCATACCTCTTATTGGAGCTTTAGAACATAGCTCATGTCGGTATTTACATTCATATACATATGTACATATACCCAAAAATCAACAAACATGTACCAAAACATATACCAAAACTACTTTGCCTCAACCGACAAACAATGAAGGATACATAACCCACATCTGATCTGCTATCTCCCATGTAGCTTCATTGGGCCCAAAGTACTTCCACTGAACTTTATCCTCCTTGATTGCTCGGTTTCGGAGCTTGAGCACCTTTTTCTGCAATATACACTGAGGCTCGAACTGGAATTCTCCATCCGGTTCCACCTGCAATACAGACTAGTCAATCACATGATCAACATATTTAACATACTTCTTAAGCAATGATACATGGAAAACATCATGGATTTTCATTGTCGGAGGTAATGCAAGTTGACAGGCTACTAGTCCAATCCTCTCAACAATACTGAAGGGTCCACAAAACCATGGTGCCATCTTGGCACATGATTAATCCATAAGGAGCTCTTCTTTGGCTTGATGTGCAAGTACACCTGTTCCCCAACCTGGAACTCCTTGAACAACCTGTTCTGATTTGCATAGATCTTCTACCTATCATGTGATGCCTTTAGATTCTTCTTTATAAACTGCATCTCTTGTTCCATTTCTACCAACATGTCCGGTCCAATCAACAACTTATTAAATCGATCACTCCAACTGACGGGAGTATTGAAACTCCGCCCATACAATTTTTCAAGTAGACTCATCCTCAATGACTCATGCTACCCATTGTTGTAAGCGAACTCTACTAGTGGAAGATATTCTTCCTGCTTTGATGCATCATGTACATCCTCAACATGTCCTACAATATCCTATTGACCCTCTCAGTATGTCCATCTATCCGTGGATGATAATTTGTACTGAAGGCCAACTCTCTGCCCAAACCTACAAACAACTCCATCCAAGACTTGGAAGTGAACCTCGCATCCCTATTTGACACAATATTTTTCAGAACACCATGCAATCTGACCACATATATGATGAATACCTGTGGTACATCAATAGTTGAGAATGTAGACTTCACTGGAATGAAGTGCGTAAACTTTGTCAACGTATCCACAACAACCATGATGGAATCATGATGTCTTACTGTCCTTGGCAACCCTATGATAAAGTCCATGGAAATGACCTCCCATTTCCACTCTAGAATTGCAATCGGCTATAGCAGTCCTCCTAGATGTTTGCACTATTCCTTCAGACGTTGACAATCGAAACACCTATCCACAAACTTTGCTACATCCTTATTCAGATACAGCCAATAATAAAATTTATTTACTACGGTCAATGTCTTATGGTAGCCTGGGTGACCCGAATATGGTTCCACATGAAACTTACTCAAGATCACCTTCTTAAGCTCACTACTATTTGGCACATATATCTTGTCTCTAAATCTAACCAATCCATATACTGTAATACAATAGTCCACATCCTATGAACCTGTACCTGTACCTATACCTGTACCACTACCTACACCTATACATGTACCTATACTTTGCTGCAACATGTGCATAATCTCCATATACCTTACATCCTGCTGACCTGCCTGAAAGATCCTATCATGTAAGTATATCCCATAAGAGGTCGTAACTACTAATGGATTTACTTGTACCCGACTGCTAACAACATCCACCACCATGTTCTCCTTTCCTTTGATGTACCTCATCTCGAAGTCAAACTCACGGATCGTGGCCAACCATCTAGGTTGCCTAGCATTGAGATTCAGTTTGTCAAACAAATACATCAACCCAATGTGATCACTCATCGGTACGAACCTCCTGCCAAGACGATAGTGCCTCCACATATTCAATGCATCTATGATCGCTTCTAAATCAAGATCATGTGTCAGGTAGTTCTGCTCATGCTCATTAAGTTTTTGTCTCTCATAGCATACCACCTGTCCATCCTTCATAAGGACTCCACCAAGTCCTCTTTTACAAGCATCTTTTCATACTACAAAAGCTTTGTCCAAATGTAATCTTTAACACTCGTGCATGTGTCAAAAACTACTTAAGCTAGTCAAAACTAGCCTCACACTCCTTTGTCCATTCAAACTTCTTACCCTTCCTCTGCGATGATGTAATAGGATAAGAAATCTACAAGAAGTTCCTGATGAACCTCCTATAAATGCTTGCGAACCCGATGAAAGATCTCACCTCATCCACATTTCTAGGAGCTACCCACTCCATGATGGCTCTTATCTTTTCTATATCTTCTAAAATTCCCTCCTCGGAAACAACATGTCCCAAGTAATGTATCTCAATCAGAAAGAAGCTAACCTTGCTGAGCTTAGCATACAACTGATGCTCTCTCAACAACCTCAACACTGTTGCTAAATGCTCAGAATGCTCTTCCTCATGTTTATAATATACCAATATGTCATCAATGAACACAATAACAAACTTATCCAAATACAAACACAACACACTCATCATCAAGCACATAAATGTAGCTAGAACATTAGTCAAACCGAATAGAACTACAACAAAATCACAATTCCCATACTTGGTCCAAAAAGTTGTCTTGTAAATGTCCTCCTCTTTGATGTGTACCTGATGGTATCCTGACCTCAATTCAATCTTAGAGAACACTGCTTCTCCCTTCAACTTATCAAACAAATCATCAATCCTCAGTAATGGGTCCTTGTTCTTGATGGTCACTTTGTTCAACTTCCTGTAATCAATGCAAAATCTAAGAGTACCATCTTTCATCTTCACAAACAACACCAGTGCAATCCAAGGTGATAAACATGGCCTAATGTATCCCTTGTCCAACATTTCCTTCAACTGCAACTTCAACTTCAACTCTACCAACTAAAGTGTGCTCATCCTATAAGGTGCTTTTGATCTTGGCGCTGCCCCTCGTACTAACTCAATAGAAAAGTCTCTTGGAAATAACACTGAGAGGGGGAGGGGGGGTGAATTAGTATTAGTCAAGTCAATAACTTTTTAATTCGTACTCTAATTTGTGTACGCTACTTCAATGAAGGTAACTTGTGCATACACATAACTGTATTTAAGGCAACCAACGTATATCCAACAAACCTATGATTCAGTTAATTCATCATATGTTGATCTTTAATCAGTGCATCAGTACTTCATTAACCATATAAATAGTAACCATGTGCATTAATAACAGAACAAACCATCACACATAAGAAACATGCATCAACACCAAGATTTAAGGTGGAAACCCAATGTGGGACAAAAGCCACCTGCTGCTGTCTTCTTTTTAATATAAGAAAAACCTGTTTACAATATTGTACTGGTGCAGAATCATACTAGTACATAGGCACCCACCTACAGAAGGCTACAACCTTCTCTTGTTCTCCAGCTTCTACTAGAAGGGAGCTACAACCCCCTAGCTCTTGTACTAGCCAATATGTTTACTAGTACGTAGGCGTCAATCTATAGAAGGCTATGACCTTCTTTCTTCCTCCAGGGACCACGTTTCATAAATTTTCAGACTGGATACTCCTGGAACACAACACCACAATATGAAGGCCACATTTCATTCAATTTTCATACTGGATCCATCAACAATCATTGAAGCTCAAAATTAATCACCACTGCAATATAACCATCAAATACATCTGCATTAACCAACCATTGAAACTCAATCATCAATCTCTGAATCACCCACAACTAAATCACTGAAGCAAATCACAATAAATCAATCTAAACATTTAGAGTACTATCATCAAAGCACAGTCACCAGAATACAGTCACCAGAACCCAAAGCAGAACCCAGAACTCTGCAACAGCAAATAGAAACAACTAAAACATACTTCATAAGGTATACACTTCTTCCATGTGTCGAACTAGCATGTATATGCACTTTTATCAAAGCCAACCAGCCTAGACATCTACAAATATTAATTCATAATTTTGTAGCTATTCCAGACTTCAGTTATACCCAGATCATAACATTTACAAAATAATACATGTTGGAAAATAGCAGTGCAAAATGACATGTTGGAAGATAGCAGTGCAAAATGACATGTTGGAAGATAAAGGAAATGTACGTATTGAAAATACTGAAAGATAGCCACAAAAACAGGCTACTCCAAAAGAAAATAGCTATGAAAAAAATAGAAAAAATATAGGTTCTCAAGGAAACAAATAAGACCGAAGAAAGATACAAATGGCACTACAGTAGCTCAACAAGAAATTTTAGATCTGAACATTCTAGAAGGCATTGCTATAGGAAATGATCTGGATGAACACAATAGCAAATCTAATAAAATCAGGGTCGATATCGCTTAACAGTTAAAAGGAGAATGTTATTGTATGCCAGAGGCACTTAATTGATTAGAAATCGCATCAAATCAGAGGTATGTGGCACATATGTGTTATGGTAGATATGCTTGCTATAATGGAAAAAAGATATAGTTGGTTGTTGGAATTAGACATTACGTTATATACATTAGCATGTTCATTATTATTTTTTGGCACAACTTCTAGCATAACCTTTGGCAAAACTTTTGGCAGTGACACTATTATTTTTTGGCATAACATTATTATTATTTTATGGCACGTGACACAACTTTTGGGATAACTTCTGGTAGTGTTGCATGGTTTCCAACTATGAGGCATCATTATATTATGATTCACAGTACTATACTATGGAAGAGAGCGTTATAGTCTTGCCGGCCCGAGGAATCCGTTACACATAGATAGTGGCATTATATATCACATGTAAATGGAGATACAGACCAGAATTGAAATGTTGCACAATAATTAAGAGTGTCTAAAAACGTTACATAGTCTGTCATACATGCTATCATATGATTACACTCCAAACTTCAAGGCAGATGTACTGGATTCGAGACCTAGGAGAAATGCAATTTTTTTTAATAGGTGGTTCCCTCACAGAAATGGTAGATGATCCTCTTCCTCTCATCCTGTTTCTTCATTAGATTATGTGAAATTCGTGGAGATGTCCAAGGAAGGTAACTTGATACCACTCTACTGCTGTATATTTTTGGATCACTTGACACCAGTGCTTGCTTATCGATGTTTGGTGAGCCAAGATGATAGGGAGGCCCTAAGTTATTTTAATTCGAATCTATGGAGCAAGGTTATAAGAGCATCAACATGGGCCATTTTAGTATTGTTAGAGTACAACCTGCAATGGAAACTGTTTCTAATCAAAATTCAGTTACAATAATGGACCATGAAGATGGAACTAGAGAGGAATTCACTAAGGATCTAATGATTGTGCCTCCACTCATAATGTAAAACTGAAAACCAGTGTTGACTGATGAGATTCCCATTTCTTTCCGTGGTGGATGCATTGGATATTTTTCATATGATACTGTGAGGTATGTAGAGAAGAGAAAGTTTCCTTTTTCAAAAGCTCCTGAAGATGATAGAGGTCTATGTGATAGGCACTTGGGGCCTTACAATGATGTTGTAGTGTTTGAAAATGTTGAAAAGAAAGAATATGTCATTCATTGGGGGTGAGTAGACAATTATTATTTTGCTGATGAGGACATTGATCCCCCAAAACTTTCTATAGGTTATCTTAAACTGCAAAATGGACTATTTGGGGCTACCGTGAAAGAGTCTAGTATGACAAGTGAGCAATACAAGAAAGTTATTTTGAAGGAACAAGAGAACCTTATATTTGGGGACATCTTACAAATTGTTCTTAGCAAACATTTTGAGCGTCACACATTTGTAGATCCATTTGAGGTATACATGGCATTACGAGTTGTGAATCCAATACCTTATATGATATATTTACAGACTCGGGGTTGTATATTGGTTGCTTCTAGTCCATTAATTCTCACACGTGTGAAACAAGGTAAAGTAACCAATCGTCCCCTTGTTGGAACAAGGAAGAGGGGTAAAACATAGGCGGGGGCTGAGACATTGGAAATGAATCCTTAAATGATGAAAACGAATGTGCTCAGCACATCATGCTTGTTGATCTTGGTCGAAATGATGTTGGAAAGGTTTCAAAGCCTGGATTTGTGAAGGTGGAGAAATATATGAATGTCGAGCATTATTCACATGTTATGCACATTAGTTCAATGGTAACAAGAGAATTACATGAGAACTTGACTCTTTGGGATGCCCTTCGTGCTACTTTTCCAGTTGGAGAACTACAAACATCCTTATATATTGTATCATACAGAGTTATCTATTGGTGGCAGTGGGAAACTAAATCTTCAATTTCTTGATTCAAATATTGGGCAACCTCCACGGGAAAGGGTAGAGGGCATCTTGATTGAGTTATTACACATGTAATGAGATTGTAATTTACCGAGAGTAAAGTAGATCGAGCCGCTAAAGCGCTCTCCCAATCGGTCGAGTGTCTCAAGTACCAGTTGAGCACGATCAACCTATTTCTCTAATAGAATGATACACATGTTGTTGAAAATGTAATTTCAACTACGCATCAGTTGAGCTGTGCAGCAACATGGAAACATCGCCGACGAGCGATCGCCGATATCGCATCGGCGAAGTCACAGTGGAGGACTTACAAAGAGGCATTTATATGTTGCGATGAGTGATCGCCGATATCGCATCGGCGTATCAATGTCGACGTTCACAATGTGGCGGAGCCTTTGCACATATATATAGTCGTGATCCGATGAGCCAGACCCGATGGGTGTTTAACATTTTGTTTCATATTATTTCAGTTCCACAGCGGCCCTTTTTCCCGTGTTTTAATGTTTTTCAGGCATATGCTATAATATATATTATATTGCATCGGCATTTCGCTATCGGCGAAACCAAAGGAGCGGGACTTTTGTATAAGGCATGCATCCGACCCGATGGATCAGACCCGATAGCATTATAAATGGTTTTTGGTAAATTTTCAGGTCCGCGCTTAAGTCATTTTTCAATGTATTTTATGCATTTTTGTTATATAATGAAATATAAGGAAAAGCAAAGGATTGGAGGCATCGACCCAGATCGCGATCGGCATATTGCAATCGGGGAAACCAATGGTGCATGGCATTTACATATATGAGTGTCGACAGCGATGAAACCCGGACCCGATGGGTTTCCAAAGCCAAATTGTATAATGGTTGAAATCCGCCCAAAGCCAATTTTTGTGTTTTACAGTGTTTTTCATATATTTTCTAGTATAAGGAGAAACAGAGGATTGGCCGACTACGATATGCAATGTGACCCGAAAGGCAGACCTGATAGAAAAGTTTTGGCATGCATTGATCTTTGATGGCAAGATGGGCAGGATTGTTCGATGGTGCGAAGCCAGTTAAAGCAAGCATGGAGGAGTACAGCGTAGCAGGCATAAGCATTCAATTCAAAGTATGGCCGAGAAGGAAGACATTGAATTTTCAGCTACCGCAGTTAAAGTTCAGCTTAGTCAAGGACGAGAAGGACAGCGTCGAGCAGTTCACAGCATGGGACTCCATTTCTGTTCATTAAACCATTCAGATTCAAGTATGTAATTTGTCTTTTGGGTTGTAGTCAGTTGAGAGGTTTAGAGAGTGGGAGTGAAAGTAGAAGCACAATAGCGCAAGTGAATGAATGTTAGTAATACGCAGCAGCGTAGTATACTGAATGTATTTTTGAAAACAATGAATAGAGTAGCACTATTTTTTTCCTTTTTGATGAATCCCTCTGAGTGAAAGAGGATGAATTTTGTATCAGCAATTTTATTTTAATGAATACAAATCCCTTTTTATGGGTGTGTAATACTATGTTCACAGAAATAAATTTTTAGCCTTCCGTTGTGTTAAGATCCTGGAGAGAAACAGAGCATTGTTCTCTGTGTTCAGTTTATTTTGTTTTTGGGATTTTAATAGAAAAATCCCTAACAGTGGTATCAGAGCTGGTTCAGGCTCTTTGAAGGTGTCAAAGAAGCTGAAGGAATGTTTCTTGCTTAAGCAACTTCTCCAGCAGCGTGAAGACTCAGCAAAAGAATCAAGTCAAGAATGCAAGGAATGGCCAGCACAAGCACTAGCATGGGTATGTTTAATACCCAGCTCCCACCGTTTAATGGGAAAAACTATGACTACTGGGCAATAACCATGAGAGCCCTTTTTACCTCACAGGATTTATGGGAATTAGTTGAGGATGGTTTTGAAGAACCAGCAGATGAAAATGAGTTTAACAGTTTAACTCAGGCAGAGAAAGATTTGTTGAAAAGCAATAGGAAGAAGGATTCAAAAGCCCTTGTATTTTTGTATCAATGAGTGGACCAGAGTGTGTTTCCAAGGATAGCGGTAGCCAAGACATCCAAAGAAGCATGGCAAACTCTCAAGACAACCTATCAAGGCATGGAGAGAGTGAAGACAACAAAACTCCAGTTGCTGAGGAAAGATTTTGAGAATCTGTGCATGAAAGTGTCAGACAATATTGACTCATTCTTCACACATGTAATTGGTCTGGTCACACAGATAAGGACTCATGGAGATACTCTTGAATAAAGGAGGATTGTGGAGAAAATATTGAGAGTCCTACCCTCAAGGTTCCATATGATTGTCACCACCATAGAAGAGACAAAGGATCTCTCAAACTTTTCAGTTGATGAGCTACATGCATCACTGATAACACATGAACAGAGGTTGAGTAGAAATGAAAACTCATCTCTAGAGCAAGCCTTCGAGACCCAGATGTCCTTTGGAAGAGGAAGAGGTCAAGGCAAAGGAAACAAGATAGGAAGAGGCAAAAGCCAAAACAAAAGTGGAAGGAACAGTCCAGCAAATGCTCAAGGAAGAGGCAGCAACCCAAATCAGAACCAAGGCCAAGGAAACAGCCAACAAAAGGGACAACATCATGCTCAAGGACAAAGGTATGAAAAATCCAATGTCCAATGTTATTACTGTAAAAAATATGGGCATTATGCCAATGAATGTAGGAAGAAGCAGCATGATATGAACAATAGATCTAGTGCAAATATCACTAGAGAAAATATCAGCCAAGATAATGTATTGTTAGCTTGTAACATGGCTGAAACAAACAGTGAAGACATATGGTTTCTAGACTCCGGTTGTAGTAACCATATGACAGGAAACATAGCCCTGTTTTCTGCTTTAGATCAAAGTGTGAAGTCACAAGTCACACTTGGGACTGATAGCAAAATTTCTGTTATGGGTAAAGGAGAAGTTAAAATATTTACAAAGAAGGGTGAAAAGAAAACCATAGCAGATGTCTATTATGTTCCTGGAATGAGATGTAACCTCTTGAGTATTGGACAACTTGTTCAAAAGGGTTACAATGTTTTCTTTGAGAATGATGTATGCACCATCATGGATAGAGCACCCAGCAAGCGATGCATTGCTGAAGTAAAAATGACGAGGAACAAGATGTTCCCTCTCAGAATAAGAGCAGAATTGAAAAACAAAGAAGTAATTGCAGCAGTTTCCCAAGAGGCTTTCCAAAGTGTGCCAAAGGATGAAAATTGGTTGTGGCACTTGAGATTTGGACATCTCAACTTTGGAGGTCTTAACTTGTTGAGTAGAAAAGGGATGGTAAGAGGATTACCATTGATAGAGAAACCGGACAGCCTTTGTGAAGGTTGCATATTGGGGAAATAACACAGAGAAAGTTTTCCAAGTGGGAAAAGTATAAGGGCAAAGGCACCCTTAGAGATTATCCACTCAGATTTATGTGGACCGATGCAAAATCCATCTTTAGCAGGCAGCCAATATTTTCTAACATTTATTGATGATTTTACAAGAAAGACTTGGGTTTATTTCTTGAAAAACAAAAGTGAAGTGTTTGAAAAATTTCGAAATTTCAAAGCACTTGTGGAAAATTAAAGTGGGCTGCGCATCAAAGTCTTGAGAACTGACAGAGGAGGTGAGTATATCTCCAAGGAATTCCTACGGTTTTGTAGAGAAAATGGAATACACAAACAATTTACCACAAGGTACACTCCACAGCAAAATGGAGTTGCTGAAAGGAAGAACAGGACCATCATAGATATGGCGAGGAGCATGTTGAAGGCAAAGCATTTGCCAAATGATTATTGGGCTGAAGCTGTAAACTGTGCAGTATATATCTTGAATAGGTGTCTTACAAAAGCTGTGATGAACAAAGTGCCTGAAGAGGCATGGAGTGGGAGAAAGCAAGGAGTCACCCACATGAAAGTTTTTGGATGTGTGGCCTATGCACACATTCCAGATCAGCTAAGGAAGAAGTTGGACAGCAAAGGGGAGAAATGTATCTTCAGTAGATACAGTGAGGAATCCAAGGCTTACAGGTTGTATATCCCATCCACCAAGAAGTTCTTTGTGAGCAGAGATGTTCAGTTCATTGAGGGGGAAGCTTGGGATGGAAGCATAGAGAAAACAGTGAATGTTAAAAACTATTTATCTCATGATGAAGATGATGTGGAGATGGCTGAAACACATCCCCAAACAGTAGCGCCAACACAAGGACAGCAAGCGACACCCTTAAGGAGAAATGAGAGTGCTTCTCCAAGCACACCACAAGGAGGAGATTCAAGTGCATCTTCAAGCACTTGCACACCAAATGAAAGAGGTAAGAAGTTTAGAAATCTAAGTGACATTTATGATGAAGGAATGAATTCATTATTTGCTTTGTATTGTCATGTTGATGACCCTATTCATTTCGAAGATGCAATTAAAGGTAAGAAATGGATAGAAGCTATGGATGAGGAGATGAATGCCATAGAAAGAAACAAGACATGGGATTTGGTTGAGCTACCAAAAGGTAAAGAAATCATTGGAGTCAAATGGGTTTATAAAACCAAAAGTAATGCTGAAGGCAAATAGAAAGACACAAGGCAAGACTTGTAGTCAAAGGATACAAGCAGCAGTATGGGAGAGATTATGAGGAGACATTCGCACCGGTTGCAAGAATGAAAACCGTGAGAGCAGTGCTGTCCATAGCAACACAAAACAAATGGAAAGTTTACCAAATGGATGTGAAGTCAGCATTCCTAAATGGAGTGTTAAAGGAGGAGGTTTACATTGAACAGCCTCTAGGCTATGAGAAGAAAGGCCAAGAGCACAAAGTGTGCAGATTGAAGAAAGCTCTTTATGGGCTGAAGCAAGCGCCAAGAGCGTGGTACAGTAGAATAGATTCCTATCTACTGGCAAATGAATCTGACAAATGTGAGGGAGAACCCACAGTCTACATCAAAGAAAAGGATGGTAAGATTTTAATTGTAGTGTTGTATGTTGATGATGTAATTTTTACAGGTAATGATGACTACCTCATTGAAAATTTTAAAGCAGTCATGAAAGAAGAATTTGAGATGACTGACATTGGTTTGCTGAGATACTTCTTAGGAATAGAAGTAGATCAAAATGAAAATGGAATTTTTATCTCACAAGAAAAATATGTAAATGAAATGTTGGAAAGATTCCATATGCAAGAGTGCAAGGCAGCAATCACTCCCACAGTAATGGGATTAAAACTCAGCAAAGAGGACAACAACAAGGATTTTGATCCTAGCTTGTATAAGAGCATAGTTGGCAGCCTTATGTATTTAACTGCAACTAGGCCTGACATAATGTTTGCTGTTAGTTTGATTTCCAGATTCATGGAGAGGCCAAAAGAAGCACATTGGCAAGCAGCAAAAAGAATTCTGAGGTATGTTAAAGGTACTAAAAGGTTTTGAATTTTATATACTGTTTCAGAATGTTCAGATTTAATTGGATACACTGATAGTGATTGGGATGAAAGTGGAGATGATCGGAAAAGCACATCCGGTTATGTTTTTCACATGGGTTCAGGAGCCATTTCATGGGCTTCTAAGAAACAGCCTATCGTGGCATTGTCTACAGCAGAGGCAGAATATGTGGTAGCTACAGCAGCAGCATGTCACGCAGTGTGGATGAGAAGAATGTTAAGGAGCTTAGGTCAAGGTCAGGCAAAAGCAACAGTGATTTTTTGTGACAATAGCTCAGTTATTGCATTATCAAAGAATTCAGTGTTTCATAAGATAACGAAACACATTGACACCAGGTTCCACTATATCAGAGAATTAGTAAGCAATGGAGAAATCACTTTACAACATTGCAGGACTCAGGAACAGGTAGCAGACATTTTGACAAGGCCATTGGATCAGAAAAGCTTTGAATTTTCGAGGAAGTGTTTGGGTATAATTGAATGCCCAGCAGTTGAAATTAAAGGGGAGTGTTGAAAATGTAATTTCAACTGCGCATCAGTTGAGCTATGCAGCAGCATGGAAACATCGCCGATGAGCAATCGCCGATATCACATCGGCGAAGTCGCGGTGGAGGACTTATAAAGAGGCATTTATATGTTGCGATGAGCGATCGCCGATATCGCATCGGTGTATCACTATCGGCGTTCACAATGTGGCGGAGCCTTTGCACATATATATAGTCGTGATCCGATGAGCCGGACCCGACGGGTGTTTAACATTTTGTTTCATATTATTTCAGTTCCACAGCGGCCCTTTTTCCCGTGTTTTAATGTTTTTCGGGCATATGTTATAATATATATTATATTGCATCGACGGATATTGCATCGGCATTTCGCTATCGGCGAAACCAAAGGAGCGGGACTTTTGTATAAGGCATGCATCCGACCCGATGGATCAGACCCGATAGCATTATAAATGGTTTTTGATAAATTTTCAGGTCCGCGCTTAAGTCATTTTTCAATGTATTTTATGCATTTTTGTTATATAACGAAATATAAGGAAAAGCAAAGGACTGGAGGCATCGGCCCAGATCGCGATCGGCATATCGCAATCGGGGAAACCAATGGTGCATGGAATTTACATATATGAGTGCCGACAGTGATGAAACCCGGACCCGATGGGTTTCCAAAGCCAAATTGTATAATGGTTGAAATCCGCCCAAAGCCAATTTTTGTGTTTTACAGTGTTTTTCATATATTTTCTAGTATAAGGAGAAACAGAGGATCGGCCGACTGCGATATGCAATACGACCCGAAAGGCGGACCTGATAGAAAAGTTTTGGCATGCATTGATCTTTGATGACAAGATGGGCAGGATTGTTCAATGGCACGAAGCCGATTAAAGCAAGCATGGAGGAGTACAGCGCAGCAGGTAGAAGCATTCATTTCAAAGTATGGCCGAGAAGGAAGACATTGAATTTTCAGCTACCACAGTTAAAGTTCAGCTCAGTCAAGGACGAGAAGGACAGCCTCGAGCAGTTCATAGCATGGGACTCCATTTCTGTTCATTAAACCGTTCAGATTCAAGTATGTAATTTGTCTTTTGTGTTGTAATCAGTTGAGAGGTTTAGAGAGTGGGAGTGAAAGTAGAAGCGCAGCAGTGCAAGTGAATGAATGTTAGTAATACGCAGCAGCGTAGTATACTGAATGTATTTTTGAAAAGAATGAATAGAGTAGCACTGTTTTTTTCCTTTTTGATGAATCCCCCTAAGTGAAAGAGGATGAATTTTGTATCAGCAATTTTATTTTAATGAATACAAATCCCTTTTTATGGGTGTGTAATACTCTGTTCACAGAAATAAATTTTTAGCCTTCCGCTGTGTTAAGATCCTGGAGAGAAATAGAGCATTGTTCTCTGTGTTCAGTTTATTTTGTTTTTGGGATTTTAACAGAAAAATCCCCAACGCATGTTTCTCTCTAATCAATACAATAACCAACATGCCATGTAGATGAGATAGAATGAGCAACAAAGTAGTATATATTATGAACAACATATGAGGTTGGAGTTGGTGTGGCTTCCAGATGCTCTGCGACATAGTCTACTGCCATTCGAGGATGAGAATGACATATATTAGAGTATTATGCTGCGTTAAATGGTGTTTGCAATGATATGGTGTATACATTAATAAGGCGCATGTCCTCCTTCTCATTCTAGTATGATACAGGGAGCTCATCCTGTCCACTATATGTCTCTACATGTTCATGATTGACGTATGGCATTTTCCATGGTAGTCTCAAACATTCTTATTAATTGATATTATAATGGATATAGTGGGGCTATTATAATGATGGTACCAATGTTAATTATATTATGAGGCTCAACATCTAAAATACGAGAATTGTTCCTCCTGGTTTGATTCTAGACACTGGCCTTTACAAATTATTGTTACCACTATTGGCAGAAGAGGTTTGATGTGTTTCTCTTAATCAGGACACCACTTTATACCAGAGGTGAAACACCCCGCAGGCCCTCCATGGTGACAAAATCTCCATCCCATAAAAATACATAACCACCACCCTACACTCCTTATCTCGACATAAAAGGCTATCTTGTAATCACAATTTGTTGTAATCACGCCTCAGCATATCATTACCTCTCTAAAATATGTGACATAAATCGTGTATTTGAACAACAAAGGGCAGTAATCACTATGGAAGATTTTTCACATGGTTATGGCAGTGATGGTGCACGTATGGTGCTGATCTTTTTATTTTTTTTTGCATTCAGTCATTTTCAAAGTTAATATATGTGCTTTCAGTTCAACTCCAACTTTTGTTAATACATTTAATGGGAGCCTTTAATTCTTGAAGTTTTACTATCGTTGAGATTTTGTCAAGTTTGATATATCTTGAGTCTACCCTTGACTCTATATTAACGTATCCTTGGAGGTGCCAACCATTCGCATTCTTATTGTGCATCCAAACTGGAGAGGCGTTAATGGTAAATACAGACCAATACATTGCTGCATAGAATTGTATTATTGGAGTTGAGAACATTATGATTCGATAGGTCAATATATTGTTGGCTGGGATGGCTCATTGGCCCTCCATTCATGTGCATTGGTTGACATATGATTGACTATGTGATCTGTAAGTCTTCAAACCACAACCTCTGGATCGGATAATTCGTTCTACCTGAGATGGCATCCAGTATGAGAGCATCTCTTCATCTGCAATACATACAAGGCATTACGAATCTTGTTATTTAGGAGCAACGACTATGGATTGATGGGTGCCATGATGAAGTTAGCTAGTTTTTTTTAAGCTTTGTGCCTAATCAGCCTGATATCGCATGTGTGAGGAGGGATTAATTCATTGTGTAGTGAATGGTTGCTATATTAATAATATTCCTTCTATACCCTCTCATTCAACATTGTTGGTCGCTATAAAAATATAGACAGAATACACATTGTCTCTGAGAATATCATCTCGCATGAATACATTTGTTGTGCATTCTAAATATGAAGGGATGTGTTCTTCATCTCAGATAACCACCTTACACTTCACTAACAAAATCCTGAAGGTAAAAGATTATATACACAACATACGCACATCCATGAATATATCCTCGAGTGCACATTATAACATTTCAACCCTGTAACACTACCAGCACTCAAGCCTCAAGAAATTTGTAGCAATAATCATCTACAACAAATGAAAACAATCATTGAGATATTATATGGTGGCGTAGCTTATATATATATTTGGAAGAGTGAATCTTGGATGTTCATGTAATGGAATGACATGAAGGAGGTTATCAACAAGAAATAGTATTGTGGAGGTCGATCATAAAGTTGTTACAGGGTGATAGACTATTATCCTTAATATAACAGATTATAATGATTCATGAGATTGGAACACATGGCACAAAGGTTATTTCTTATAATTTATGGCTAAATGAC
This sequence comes from Pinus tabuliformis, assembly GCA_031772625.1. Taxonomy (NCBI): domain Eukaryota; kingdom Viridiplantae; phylum Streptophyta; class Pinopsida; order Pinales; family Pinaceae; genus Pinus; species Pinus tabuliformis. Next base: position 507,037,536 of record CM062812.1, read on the forward strand.
GTTGGTCAATTTTTTTCAAGGGCACAACTCATTCAATGAGGTTTCACTCAATGCACTTTTTTACCATTTTGATGGGAATACTTTTATCATACATATGTTCATTGCAACTCTCAATATAATGTGTTTCTCATGCAGGCCATGCTTTCCTTACAAAGTGTTCTCTCAATAATATTCTTGCAATATTTAGTAGAGTGTTCTCACAACAATATTTTGCAATGTTAAAAAATTCTGAAGAGTATTTGGAGCAATGTTTATGGAGCAACATTCATTCAATCTGGAGCAGCCCAAATAAGCCATCTGGAGTGGTATTCATTCAATCATACTATCAACCTTTTTTTTGTAGAACAAGACATTACAAGTAATAGAGATTAATGTAATGATGAAAATTACATTGAGGACTCTTTTACAATCTATTGAAGACCATATTTTTCAATACCTTAATAACAAAAAATCAATAAACGTGGATTGGAGGGCTACAAGACATCTGTAACCCCTTTCCATGGGCAGCAATGAGAAATATCTTTCAGAAAAAAAGAGGGAGGATGAATGTGTTGCTATCAATGCCAAAGGGGGAGATTGTTAGCATTCTTTTCATTGATGGCAAAGGAGTAGCAAAAGAGAAGCATATAAAAAACAACAAAAAAGTGTGTAGGAGAAAGGGACAAAGGAGCACCAAATGCCTTGATGGTTTGGTAGAACATTAATGTTGGCATGTTAATGACTTGATGTTTGTGTTGATGGAAAGTTAATGGCTTGATACTTGGATAATGTTGCAGGGACTGTTTAATAAAGAATGTGTGATGTGAATTTTTTAATTAAGATTAATTGTTGTGATGCAAAGGCAAGACTCCAAGGCAAATATGTTGCAAATATTGTTGTGATGCATTAAGGACAAATATTGCTATTTGATGTTGACATTAGTTTGATGCATTTAATCATTACATGTGGTTGAAATTAATAATGGATGGATTATTCATTTTTTTTCTAAATATTCAAGATATGAAGAGTTTCGAAACAAATGAAGTGGAAGCAAAGAGTCAAGCCTATTCACTTCATATTCATATGTGGAATACAAACAACCGACAAACTATATTTATAAAAGATGTGAATTTGGAAGGTAGAAAGAAGTTAGATAATGGATGAATGTGTGAGAGTTGATTGAACTATTACGCATTAGTTACTTGGCACTTATGAAGTTGATGTGAAACATATTTGAAGGGAAGAAGATACAAAAATGAATATGGAGATACGCAAAATTTATGACTAGGTAAACCAGTACATTGTTATTTCGTGTTTTCATAAAGGGATGGTAGTCTCCTTTCAAGTTGAAGCTTGATAAATATCCAATTGAAGTTAGTTGAGGTAGGAGCCTCCTATGGGTTGTACTCTACATAAATCATTTGGGAGTTGGAGCTTCCTTGCATGTTGCAGCTTGAAGAAAATTGAGGTAGCATCCTCTTCTAGGTTGGGGCCTATAGAAAATTAGATGTAATAAGGAGTAAGAGCTTACCATTGCATCACAACAATAATGAAATCATGGTTTTCTCCCTTTATGGGTTTCCACATATATCTGGTGTCAATGTGTGTTGTTATTATCTATTCATGTGATGGTTTGGTTTGCTTATTACTTGTTGTTCACATATTCAATATGTTGATCATTATTTGTTAAGTTGTTCATGTAATGTTTCGATTAATGAGATTTAAATGAAAAAAAATATTAACGTCCATAAATATGATAAACTGATTCACCCCTCTCAATTTAGTCAAATTTTCATGAGATAAAACATAAATATATCCACGGTGCTGCTTTTAAGCTAAATATCCATTATCTTTACTTTCATTTGATCGTTAGGTTGAGAAAAGTTTGAAAAAGTGGTAAAAGTAATCAATTGATGTGATGATATAGGGAAGTTTTAAAAAGATCGATTTTAATAAAACTATTTTTAATAATTAAAAAAGTAATAAAATTATCTGATTGAAAGAAACGTGAAAAGGAGATGTTAAAAACTAATACACCTCTGTAAGTGTGATCATAGATCATATCGTTTCACTTAACCATTTCATGTTTTAATTATTATTTTTTATTTTCATAAAATAAAAAGAAAATGTAAAATTATATATATAGTTGTTTATATGTTAATAAAATATGAAAAATTAAATTCATGAAGTTTTAGATAAATGGTGATGGAGTGCTCTGTTAAAGTACTTTTTGATATATATTGGATATGATGAAGATGTAGTCCTACCAAACTTACAAAAAAAATATGAAAAATAAAAAAAAATTGATAATAGAGAAACAAGATACCTTCTTATAAAATAAAATGAAAACATGTACAATATTCAAAGAAATAAAAAAAAAAAAATAGAAGAAAACTGTTTTTAAAGAAATAAAATAAAGGGTAACCCAAACGTAAAGTAGAAAGAAATTATATAAATATTTGAAAAGTAAATTATTCAATGATCTCACGCTGAAAATCATATTTTAAATGTTTATATAAATATGTATAATGTTTTAAATGAAAATTGTTTCACTATATATTTTGGAATAAAAGACAAAAAAAAAAAAAAAAAACATGATAATAATAATTTATTGATAAATTTAATTTTACATATGAAAATTATGTTTTAAATATTTATATAAATATGTATAATGTTTTAACTGAAAGACAAAAAAAAAAAAAACATGAGAATAATAATTCATTGGTAAATTTAATTTTACATAGCTTTATAATAAAAATAATAAAAACAACTTAAAAATAAATATTAAAAACATAACTTCATTTTCTTATATTAAATTCTAAAATATTTAACTTCATTTTTTTATATCAAATTCTACAATATTTTCAAAAGTTCCTAGATGAGCTTATTAATCATCTTTATACCCTATTCTAAAATATTTTAAAAAGTTCCTAGATAACCTCATCATTCACCTTTACAAACAAAACCATTATCTAATTGGAAAATGAAGTTAGCAGAAGTTACCATCTAATAAAATTTTATTGGAAGGCTGCAAATGAGTAGTGGAAATGGAGAAAGAATTAAGATGGAGGAGTTTTCCCTAAAGCTTAGTTTGGCAAGATATTTAGTTGTGTTGCAAAGAAGGCATTCTTGGGATGGAGGGTTATATTTGATTGAGAAAATTCCAATGTTAATAATGTTTTTAAGTTTATCAAACTTATATTTGTTAGGTTTGGAATCGATTTGTAAATAATTTTACTTATATATTTTAAGTTAAAATTCGATAAAATATTTGGTATCATAGTTTTGTGAACGCGAATATTAAAACCATAATAGAAATGGAAAGAAATAAAATATATAATATGAGGTTGTGGAATCACATCTCCATGTGAATACCACAAATATGTTAATTTGTTGTGTTAATCTCATGCAATAGGAAACCTCTTCCACACACTAAGGCATATGAAGTTGTTAAATTTAATAAATATTAATATTTGTGATTTGTAAGTTTAAAATTTACGGTTAACATGATTTGTTTTATAAGGACTTGTTTTTAATGTGATTTTTTAGATTTTTTTGGTGCCGAAATCTGAAAGAAAAAATTGAGGTGAAATCTTGAATTGTGTTATTTAAACTGAACTTTTTGACTGTATATATGGATTCAGCACCATAAAAAACCTTTAGAGCACTTTGATTGTGCAGGGGATACCCATCAAGCTTGTTATTTCAATAAATTCCTGCCAGATTTTAGAGAAATTAAACTGGAAAAATCCCTGGGGAAAACATCAAAAAAATCCCACTAAAAACAGCTGGGTTTTATAATATTGGTTAATTATTCATTTTCTTTGTTTATTCATTTTCTTACTGTGAATTTAATGCTTTCTCTACAATGAACGATAATGGCCAACAAAATAATCTTGGTGGCACATTAAAGGATTCAGGTTGAATAATCTCGAAGATTTTATCGATGGAACTCTCAAAACATTATGTAAGCATCAAGGTATATTGTGACAATTAAGCACTCTATATTCCTTTAAACGAATAGTGGTGTTGCTTATGGGAAGTATGGAACATTACTGGAAGCAACCAGATGCACGCTTGTCGAAGGTAGAGTTGACAGAAAATTGGAAAAAAATGGTTACAACATGCTTGCAAATTAGAATAATTGCTGTGGAAGCGAGTGGAAAAGCTTGATATGAACATTGGGTTAGACAAAAGGAATTGTTGAAAACTTAAAAGGGTTCAGTTTCACATATCCACATACAATAGGAAATGACAAATATATGGAATAAAGATGGAGCAAAAAGGAATGAAAACCCTCTTCATGGGATATTCTCAAGAAGCAATCAAGTGATCCGGGAACTAAACAGATGTGCGCATGAGCACGGATGGGATATTTTATGAGTTAACAAGTCATGATGAAATGTATTTATGACACCTATTTTATTGATGTACATAAGTTTATATTTCCTAAATCATCTAACAACAATCAATAAAAAGCATTTATATTAACACTCGAATGAATCTAATGTGAAGATGAATACGTTCAAAAGTCGATTATGGAGACACGGCTTTTCATTAGAACAAGAAGAAAAAGGCTACAACAACGTCGCAACATCTTTGATGATCAGCCGAGTACATTAAACTCGGCCACTCCTAACTAAAGATAGAACTCATTTGGAAAGATAGGTTTCGTAAAGTGTTGATGCAACTGAAATGTGGCAACCAGGAAAAATAGAATTAATTGTTTTATCTTTAGGGATTAGGAATTTCGTCCAATAACAAAGTACATACTTGTGTATTACTTTGAGGAATAATTAAGTAAAGTTTATCTAAGGAGATGTTTATGTAGTGAATTAAAGCTTGTATAAGGGAGTGAATGTATAAATTGTTTTCAACAATGGCGGGAGGTTCAAGTGTTATCATTTAGTTGATGAATATAAGTTTTTAATTTTTTGATCACTATAAGCTAGCCATCATCCTCATAGATGCATTAAGAGTAATGATGAGTACTAACTCTCTAATGACCTACATGTCTATCATGCAATTGTCTCTTTATCAAGAGGAAATTATAAACATGTTGTGGCCCAAGCTCTTCTCGCACATGCCTCGGGTCGAGTTGAATTGGAAATTTGAATTTTGAAATATTTTATATCCTAATGAAGGTGCCATTATGGAGCATCCCCGAATCAAGTTTCGAAAGGACTTTGGGAATACTCTCCTCCCATCTTGTATCCACTTAGAGTGTATAACAATGGATTTTAGTTGGTTCGACTCCTTACTATGGCTAGTTCTATATATTTATAGTGGTTGTAATATGTTTAGGGTTTGTTCAAATTTGGAGTCTCGGGGTTATGGTTTTCCACCCTCATACATACTAGATAGTGTGGAATAGTGATTTTAAATAGGGTGTTATCATGTGAGTTAGGTAGGTTCTCTATTCAAAATTGTAGCTGCATATTTCAAGAAATTTTAGTTCATGACATTTTTTTTGTTGGTTTTTTAAAATGAATCATGGGTTTAGTGTTATATGTCCAAATAATATATATGGTGCCTTAGGAAATCCCTGGAGTCCCTAATTCTATGCATAGCTTGGACAAACTTGCATTTTAGCTAATTAAACCTCTGAGTATATATATATGCGCTTTGGAAATGGGAATTGTAGACTTTGACACGTGATGGGGATATCCCCATTGTTTGATGTGATTTTTCATGTCACATTGTGCCTCCTTACATGAGAAGTGTGTGTTAACTGCATCAGGGATGAGTTTGTTCATGAGAAATGGAAAAAAAACATTTCCCCATCACTTGTTCCAAAGATTCATGTTGTGTTGTGCCTCTCTTGGAAAGTGGTATGTAATGGAATGCATGTGATAGACAGAAGCCATGAGATGAATTTCTCCTCATCACTTGATGAGATTATTTCCACCATGCCATGCCCATTTGGATTAAGCCCTTGCTCTTGATGTGGAGGCCTGTCAAGGAATCATGTCAAAACCATAAATTTCATATAATGTAAAATATTGGTTTTGCATGAAGGGCATGGCTCTTTGAGACCCTCTTGGCACAGGTTTAGGTGGGATGTGCCACATAGACCTTGCAAGGCTACATCGACAACATGTGGATGGTAATAAGGGCATATGTTGATGTGGTGCCTACGTGGAAGGTAGAATCTGCCCTACTATATGGCAAAAAAGTCTATTTTTGGATGACACATGGCACTGTCAGGGGATGCCCTGTGGTAGGGTGACATCACCATGATGTCGTAATGATGTCAACAAGATATTGGGAAGATAAATGACATGGTGTTGGATGATTTGATTTGCAGGTGGCACCATGGGTTATGACACGTTGAAGGGGCAGAAGACACAACATCAAATCTGGCATCCATAGAAAAAAATAATATGTCACACCTTCTATCTAGCGCCAACATTAAGTGTTGTACTTTTGGGATGTTGACATGGTTAACAAAGAGTGTGACAAAAAATTATTCACTAGTTGTTGGAAGATAGTTGAAATATTGTAGACCATCCCCTTGTTAACTTCTAAGAAGGTAGGGGGCGCTACAATTAACACGGGCCACCTATCTAAGATTGCTATGGCACAAACTAGAGAAAGGGAAAGTGTGATGGGTTTAGTCATATAAGCGACAAAATGCAGACCCCTTCCCATTAACTGTTGAAACATGGGGGGCTAACAAATATAAGTCATTGATTTAGTCCAATTGGTTATGCCATGTTGTTAAGTTATGAGGTATTTAACCATTGGCCATGTGGGTTCCATGTGGCACTCTTTAAATGGTGAATCCTTAAAACTGAATAACTTTCGATATAGGAATCAAATTAAGGTAAAACATATGTTTCCAAAACGTTATTGACGAGTAGATCTTAATGGTAGCATTGGTTTTGAGTTTCAAGGAGGTTAGAGAAATAGGATTTTTGTGACCTCATCTTCATAATAAACCTAGAATATTGGGTTATTTTTAATGTAATATCTTCCACTTCTTAAGAATAACCGAAGGGTGTGGGAGGGTGTGTTACATTTACAATAGAATATATATATCCTATGAGATTCATGAACCCCCAATCCATTAACCATGGATTAGAATACAACTATAGTTCTTTAATTGAAATTAGAAAACAATGGGGATGAACCACCATGCACAAACAAATTGCTAAAGTAAAGTCCAAGTGCCTAACTACAAAACATGGTTGTGAAATATTTTTGAAAATAATTCTCTTTTAAGGGCTCCATGGTCCTTATGACGAAATCAAATATGGGGCCCACCACCCCCCATGTGACCATATTGTTCTACCTATTGTATACAAATCATGTGTAGGCCTAGTTGTGTATAGAATATAACACATACAAAACAATATCGATTCCCACTACTCACACATATTAAATTATTCATTTGTGAACTATTAGAGAACACTTTAGTTTAAGCCCTCCCATTAATCAAGAGTTAGAGAATACAATCACTTACCCCTAACCCTCAAAATCTATAGGGACATGTTAGATAATAAGTCACTATGGAAGGATAAGGTTTTACCGCTTTTTGGTATTGATTTGTTCTTCCATTATTCAGTGGAGCAAAGAATTGGTACATCATAAGGATAATATAAGTAGAGGACATATATAATTAATTCAAGCCATAGTGTCAATTAGAACTCCATATTAATTTTTATTTCCATTCGATAACTAAAAAGAAAAGTGTAAGGAATAATTCTCACCATCTTATTAAGTTTTATCTTATTGGATTTCTTATAATATATTTTGCATTCATTTTTTGATTTTATATATATATATATATATATATATATATATATATATATATATATGAATAATATGCTTCTAATATAAATAATAATAATATATAAATTTTTATAATAAATATCTATAAAAACTAATAATGTTTATTATGAACAATTACAAGAGTATATAAAACAATTTAAATATAATAATCAAAATGCAGAAAGCACATAGGAATATATAATGGCTACAGTGATGGTGTCTCGTCTATGAGAAGTTATGTGACAAATAACACATTCACAAAAATTCCCTAATAAGAAAAAAGTGACTCATTTTCCCAACAACTTAGTGTAAAAATATTACGATGAAATCAATAAACCTAGAAGTTGAGCTGCCAAGTGAAAGGTGAGCCTCAAATGATTATCTTAGAATGATGCCTTCTCTAAGCCATAGTGTTCACATACAATATCTAATTCACTAATTAATATTTTGATATAAATATATTTAATTTTTTAATATCTACTTCACTAATGAATATCTTAATGTAAATACATTTCATTTTTTATATTTGTAAGCCAATTTGAAATAATATTTCCGTACTTTAGGGCTCTTAAAGATGAGGGTAACAATCTCAAAAATGGATTATATGTTCTAAATCCAAAAATAGTCTAAATCACAATGACTTATAAGATGATGGAATAGTTGAATACGTTGAATACTTCTAAACATAGAATTCCATCACGCTACCTAAATTATCAAATAACAAATTGTTACATTGAATACTTCGGTGTTGAATTGCATCACTTTACATAAGATTGGTCTGTTGATCTGTGCCTTAAAGAGAAACCATGTATATGGACATTGCCGCGTTAAATATCCGATACCAATAGTTGGACGTGGATATGGAAAAATATGAACTTCCTGTTCGCACTCAGGATTTATGGATTAATATATAATATAAAAAAATTAGTATTATATTACTCTAGTCAGTGTTAGGTCAGAGTCATGCTTCCAACAAATGTTAAAAAGGTTGAAACATTTGTGATCCATTATAAATAAAAAGGTTGTAACATTTGTGATCCATTAGTTTACACCGTAAATAAATGTTGAATCTGTTAGGATATTCCGACACATAGGAAATAGTTAAGTACAACTTGGTCTAGTGTAGAGTTAGGTATAGAGTTAGGTAAAGTGTGTTTCTTTACCGTTGTACATTTTGTAACTTACAATCCGACGGTTCATTCTCTCCTCGGTATTACTGACACTTGATCCGTGGCTTGACACCTGATTGGTCCATGAATTCTATTTAAAGTGCATGGAGGGTCATTTGTAGGGTAATCCGTGCATGAGAGAAACATATGCAAATTTTCATTCTTTTATTAATAAATTGCCTGAAGTGGCCGTGTTGGCTCAGGCCGTGGACTGTTTCCCTCTTTGAGGGTTTTAACCACGTCAAAATACTGGTGTATTGATCTGCGATCTGGTTGTGAGCAGTGTCCTTTTGGTGTTCTGTCTGAGGAACTTACCCTGTAAATTCCTACATGGTATCAGAGCTATTTGAGGGCCGCGTCCGTTGGTGATCCAAATCTGAAGCAGGTAGAACTGCATCCGACTACAGTTTCCTAGATCTGATGTTTCTGAATGCTTTCGGGCCGAGAGGACTGCTCTGTTGTGTTGGGAGCATCTGTTCCAGTGAGGAACCCCTTTCGTTTCACACGAAAAGGTTTCCGGTAGCCCTAGCTGTGTCATTTTTAAGATCTGGAGGTATACAGTGTTTATTTGCAGTTTACTGTTATTTTCTCTCTGTTTATTTCAGTTTCGGTTTATTTACCTTTTTTATTACCAGATCTATACCTTTCATTTCTGCGTATGCTCTTTTCCCTGCAACTCTGTGCGATCTGGGCAAATCAGAAACAGAAAGGAAGGATTTTTTTCATGCGTATGCTCTTTTCCCTGCGCCTTAGGGTGATCTCGGAAAATCAGAAACATTGAGAAAAATATTTAGTTTCCGGCCAAAGCTAACTTTGAGCCGTTCATTTTTGAAAATATTTAGTTTTTCGGCTAAAGCTAACTTCGAGCCATAAGGTTCGTTTTCTTTGCATGTCCGTGTTGGGTTTTGTGTTTTGTGTTTTGTAGGGAAAAAGAGCTTTCTCAAGGCAAGCACGCAACCCAAAGCACCCCCCCCCTCTCTCTCTCTCTCTCTCTCAAATTTTTTGTATAGATCAATTGGTTCAAAGCTATTTTAAGAGAGTAGAGGTCTTGGGTTCAAGTCTCCATTTTGTGGGGGCGGACTTTTTCATTTCCGCACATTCCCGCACTTCGTCGGCAACTTCAACAACTTTTTTTCAAAAAGCCATAACTTCTTCATCCGGAAGCCGTTTTTAGAGCCGTTTTTTTTAAACCAGCCTAATTTTTCGAGATGTATCCATTGGAACACTTATTTTCAGCATCTTTAGCTTCATTTTCCATTGAAATGGAAAGTCAATACCAAGTTACCCTTGACAGCACCAACTACTTCCAATGGTTGGCTTACATTGAGGATTTACTTAGAAGTAAAGGTCTCTTCAGAATAGCCTCAGGCCAAGAAAAGAAACCGAATGATGAAGATAAGGCTGCTAAATGGGAAAATAGGCAAGATCAAGCACGTGGACTGATAGGGATGTCTATTTCTCCAGATCTTAGATTCCATATTGCAGAAATTGATTCTCCTGATGAAGCAATGAAACAAATCAATAAAGTTTTTGGCATTAAAAATGAAATTAGAACCCATCAACTTGAAAATGAGTTGCTTACATTGGACCCTAATAATTTTTCTTGCATTGAAGATTTCTTGTCCAATTTCAAGACCCTTAGATATCTTTTGGAAGGTGTTAAAGTTAAGAAAGAAGATAATAATCTTATCTATTCCATTCTTACAAAGTTGGGACCAGCCTACTCTGTGTTTGTTTCCACCTTCCATTCTACAAGAGAAGCCTTCATTTCTCAAGGAACAGACTACAAGTCCCCTTCCTTTGACTCTTTTTGTGATTCTTTAATAAGAGAACAAGAAAAACTCTTACACCTTGGTCTTCTTAATCTTGGAAACTCTTCCAAGAAAGCATTAGCCGCCCAGCAGCAACCAAATTCAAAGAATCCCTAGAAGTCATATCCTAAAAAGAATGGTCCTAAACCAAACAAGGGTTCTAAGCAATTTCAGCCCCAAAATGAAAAATCATTTCAACAAAATGATAAGACAAATAAAAACAAAGGGAAAAAGACTGATATACATTGCAATTTTTGTAATCGAAATGGCCACTTAGAATCAAAATGCTTTAAGAAGATGGAAGCCTTGGAAGCAGCAATGAAGAAGCATAACATCCATTTGGGGCAATCTTCAACTTCAACTTCATCTTCAGGAATGGCACTTTCTGCATGTGGTTGTCAAGCATCTCGGTCTGGCTATGCATTAAATGTATCTTCTTCTTCTCATTCTCATGAGTGGCTCATTGATTCTGGAGCTTCTTATCACATGGCCAAAAACAAAGCCATGTTTTCTTCTTTAAATGATTGTAACACCAAAAATATATATGTTGGTGATGATAGATCTCTTAATGTTGTAGGGACTGGAACTGTTCATCTAGACAATGGTCAGTTTAATGATGTATTATGTGTTCCAACCTTATCCTGCAACCTTCTATCTGTATATCAGATAACTCATTCAGGTGAAGGTAAAATCGTTGAATTTTCACCTTATGATGTTGTAATCAAGGACTTAAGAGATCCTAAACAGATTTTGGCTACTGGCATTGCTGATGATTCCACAAGGTTGTATAAGTTTCACAACTTTGGGTCATCAAATCTTCCCTCAGTATTTGTTGCTCGTAACGATGAAGTGAGCAAACTTTGGCATGAGCGATTTGGTCACTTAAACTATCGCTCCCTTCAGCATCTATGTAAAGAAAATATGGTGACAGGTCTTCCTATGGTATCTTGCAGAGATGGTGTTTGTTCCGGATGTGTACTCGGAAAACATCATCGGGACAGTTTTGAAAAACGTGCCTCTTGGCACGCCTCAGCCCCTTTACAGCGTGTGCATAGTGATTTATGTGGTTCACTTCCAGTTGTGTCATTCTCTGGCTGCAAGTATTTCTTAACTTTCATTGATGATTTCTCCAGACGCACTTGGGTATACTTCTTAAAACTCAAGAGTGAAGTATTTAACACCTTTTTGGCCTTCAAGGCCTTTGTTGAAAAACAATCTGGACATCAAATTCTTAAGTTACGATCTGATAATGGCGGAGAATATGTTAAAAACACATTCATCAACTATTGCACTGAGAATGGAATTCAAATGCAACATACTGTTCCATATACTCCACACAAAATGGTGTAGCTGAAAGGAAGAATCGCACCTTAAAGGAAATGGCTAATTGTATGCTACAATCTAAAGGACTTGGTCTTAGTTTTTGGGCAGAAGCAATTAACTGTGCAAATTAAATAATAAATCGCACTCCTACTAAGGCTTTAAAGAATATCACTCTAGAAGAAGCATGGAGCTCAATCAAACCAGATGTAAGTCACTTTTGTGTTTTTGGAAGTGAAGCGTGGGCCCATATTCCAGATGAAAAGCATAAAGCTTTAGAACCTAAGAGTGAAAAATGTACTTTTGTTGGATATTCTGAAAATGTCAAAGGCTATAGACTTATTCCATTTAAGTCCAAAAATGTTATCATTAGAAGAGATGTAAAATTTGATGAAAATATATCGGCCTGCGAGCCTAGTCCGGCGGATGTGCCACCTCTCCCTATCTCTTCTACTTTTGAAAACATTTCTTCTTCAGATGATGAAAGTGAGGATGACAATCCTCCCCCACCATCTCAGGATCCTCCTTCAGCTCCTGAGCTTCCAAAATGGGTTCGTGCTACTCGAGATGCAGCAGGTGATATTGCCGGTGATCCTACAGATCAGCGACGTACACGTTCTCAGTTCGAGAGAGCCTCTTCTTTACTGGCTCAAGCTCCAGTAAATTATGATCCTGACACCTTTGCAGAGGCTTCAGGCCATCCAGATTGGGAAGCAGCTATGAATGAAGAATATCATTCATTATTGGCAAATGATACATGGGATCTTGTTCCTCTACCAAAGGGACGAAAACTTGTCAGATGCAAATGGGTTTACAGAACCAAGTATGGACCAGATGGGAAAGTTGATAAACATAAAGCTCGTCTTGTTGCTAAAGGTTTTTCACAGGTTGAAGGCATTAACTACACCGAAACCTTCTCCCCTGTTGCCAAAATGAACTCTATCCGCCTTGTTCTTTCCCTTGCTGCCTCTTTCAAATGGGAAGTCCATCAGATGGATGTTAAATCTGCCTTCTTACATGGGGACGTGCATGAAGAAATCTATATGGAACAACTCATTGGATTCATACAAACAGACTCCAGCCTTGTATGTCGACTTAAGAAATCCCTTTATGGTCTCAAGCAAGCTCCTCGGGCTTGGTATGCCAAAATGGATAGCTTTCTTTTAGAATCTGGCTTTTCTAGGTGTCATTCTGACAATACTGTCTACACCAAGAAAGTGGGCAACTCTCTTATCATCCTTGTTCTTTATGTTGATGATCTTATCCTTACTGGTAGTGATCCCAACCTTATAAACCATGTGAAGTCTAGCCTTAAAAGGAAATTTGAAATGACAGACTTAGGACACTTACACTATTTTCTCGGTCTTCAAGTCTTGCAATCCAAGGAGGGTATTTCCCTTTCCCAGTCCAAGTATGCTTGTGATATTCTACGTCATTTTCACATGGAAGACTGTAAGCCAGCCCCTTCTCCCTTTCAATCTGGAGTCAAACTTTCAGTCACTTGTACTTCTCCTGAAGTTGATGCTACCTTATACCGTCAACTTGTAGGAAAACTCTTGTATCTAACCCATACTCGTCCTGACCTTTCCTTTGCTGTTGGCCTTGTTGCTCGGTTCATGCAAAACCCCCGTGAAAGTCATTGGAAAGTAGCTAAAAGAATACTTCGTTATGTTCGAGGTACAGTTCAGTTTGGGATTCATTACAGTGCCGAAGCATCTCCTCTATTGGTTGGTTTCACTGATTCCGATTGGGCTGGTGACCCTGATGATCGGAAGTCTACTGCCGGTTATGTGTTCACTCTTGGTTCAGGACCTATTACATGGGCTTGTAAGAAACAAGCTGCCATTTCTCTTTCATCAGCAGAAGCAGAGTATCGTGGTACCGTAGAAGCTAGTAAGGAAGCCTTGTGGCTTCGTCAGATCCTGTCAGAGTTTGGCTTTCAGCAGCAGCATCCGACTACACTTTGGTGTGATAATCAAAGTGCCATTCAGCTATGCAAAGATCCAGTCCAACATCAGCGCAGCAAACACATTGAACTGCACATGCACTTCATCAGAAAGCTCATTCACGACCATGTTCTTGAAGTGCAATATTGTTCAACAGATGATCAAGTTGCAGACATCTTCACAAAGGCTCTCACAGAGGCGAAGTTCACTAAACTTCGATTTATGGTTGGAGTTCAGGAAGTTGTCACTAAGGGGGGATAGGCTCTAGTGCCTCCTTCCTTCTCCTATTGTGTCATATTTGTAAATCCTTCAATCCTATCCCAAGTTGTTCTTAAGGGGGGATGTTAGGATATTCCGACACATAGGAAATAGTTAAGTACAACTTGGTCTAGTGTAGAGTTAGGTAAAGTGTGTTTCTTTACCGTTGTACATTTTGTAACTTACAATCCGACGGTCACGATATGTAGTGATCCGACGGTTCATTCTCTCCTCGGTATTACCGACACTTGATCCGTGGCTTGACACCCGATTGGTCCATGAATTCTATTTAAAGTGCATGGAGGGTCATTTGTAGGGTAATCCGTGCATGAGAGAAACATATGTAAATTTTCATTCTTTTATTAATAAATTGCCTGAAGTGGCCGCGTTGGCTCAGGCCGTGGACTGTTTCCCTCTTTGAGGGTTTTAACCACGTCAAAATACTGGTGTATTGATCTGCGATCTGGTTGTGAGCGGTGTCCTTTTGGTGTTCTGTCTGAGGAACTTACCCTGTAAATTCCTACAGAATCTATGCATAGGTGAATTCTCAAGACGACATTTTCTTTATACATAAATTCTCAATTTTAATCGATTTTCGTTATGCCATTTTATAAATTAATAAATTAATTAAAGAAAAAATTTACCTAAAATCAGATTTGATTATCATAAAAAATTTATATAGAAAATTTTGCTCTAAATCTTTTTAATGAATTTTTTAATTAAATATGTGTAAAAGAAATTTTTGAAAAAAAACCATCTTATAGATATATTAAAGTCTTTAAAAACATACATATTTCCAAGTCAAAATTGTAATATTTGAAAATATTAATTTGATTCAGTTTTATTATAAATTTTGTTATCATTCATGTAAAAAACACCATTAAATCTAATATTAATATTGAAAGGTTAATACTAATATTATATCTATAGAAATATTAATATATCATAATATTAATATTATTAAATTTAATACCTTTTGGATTAATATAATATTAAATTTTTTATATTAGAATATATATTAATATATCATGATATATATTATCTCTACATATATATGGGAGGGAAGAACAAATACATAGAGAGATAAGAGGTGGAGAGATAGAGGGAGTTACAAGGGAGAAATGGAGATAAACTCAAAAGAGGGTAGAGGGAAAATGAAGAGAGAGAAAAGGAGTAGAGTGAGAGAGGGAGAGAAGGGCAAGAGAGAGAGAGGGAGACACAAAGATGGAGGGGGGAGAGAGGGGAGAGAGAAAATGAGAGAGGGAGGGAGATATTAATAGGGTTGGAGGGAAACCCGAGAGAGAGAATGATGGGGGAAGGGAAAGGGAGAGGGACGAAGGAGGAGAGAACGAGGAACAAAGAGGATGAGGGAAGGAGAGACAAAGAGATGGAGTTGGAGGTGGAGAGGGGGAGGAAAGAAGAAAGACATGAAGAGAGAAAAGTAGAAAGAGAGAGGGAGTGATAAGGGAGAGATGGAAAGAGAGTGCACATATTTGGGGGTGAGATAGAGAGACAAAGAAGAAGAGAATAGTAGGGTGGAAGAGGGAGGGGGAGAGAATTGGGGGGTAGGGGCGGTGAGAAGAGAGGGAGGGAGATAGTGATAGAGCTAAACATCAGAGAGAGAAAGGGAGAGAGGGAGAGGTGGAAGAGAAAAGAAGACAGAGGAAGGAAGAAAGAGAGGGGACGTGAGAGAGAGAAAGAAAGAGGAAGGCGGAGGGAGAGATAGACAAATATGGAGAAAGAGTGTGTATGTTTTGGGGGTGATATAGAGAGAAGAACAAGAGATAGATGGAGATAGAGATATAGATGGAAGGTGAAGAGAGGGAATGAGAGAGAGATAGAGAGAGGGAGGGTTGAAGGTAGAAATACTTAGATATGGAGACATCTAGAGCATGTGTGTCTAGGGGGTATGATAGAGAGACAAAGGAGGAGAGATGGGGGGTAATATGGATATAGATGGAGGGGGTAGATGGAAGAATATTTATTTTACTAGATGCATTGATTTTAGTATAGATGGTGACTTTTAATCCAAATTGTTTGCTTGCACTACATGCATTGATTTCAATGTAGATTGTGACTTCTAATCCTATTTGATTGCTTACATTAGATGCATTGATTTCAATGTAGATGTTGATTTATAATCCTATTTGTTTGCTTACACTATATGCATTAATTTCAGTGCAAATGGTGATTTTTATACCTATTTGTTTGCTTGAACCAGATGCATTGATTTCATTGTAGATGGTAATTTCTAATTATATTTGATTGTTTGCACTAGATGCATTGATTTCAGTGTAGATGTTGGTTTCTAATTATATTTGATTTCTTGCACTAGATTCATTGATTTGAGTCTAAATGTTCATTTCTAATTATATTTGATTGCTTGCACTAGATGCATTGATTTCAGTGTAGATGTTGATTTTTAATCATATTTGATTGATTACTCTAGATGCATTTTTTTCGATGTAGATGTTGTTTTCTAATCCTATTTGACTACTTGCATTAGACGCATTGATTTCAGTGTAAGCACACAAAAATGAATGACAATATGCATTGGCTTTTGTGTAATAGTAATTCAACCTATTAATATTGGAGAGTAAGAGAGACAATGTATGATGTTTAATACAATAGCTCAAGTTAAATATTTGAATGGTTTATGATTTCAACTGCCCTTTTCATATAATCAATATGAAAAGATGGAAAAAAATAATAAATAATGTAAATATTTTGTAAATTTGGCCACTCATTAAAAAAAATAAAAAAATACATTATTTATTGATGTTGCAAAACAAACTGTAGATAAGTTTTTTTATAAAAATATTCTTAAGGAAAATAATCTATTTCTAACATTAGAAAAGAAACAAATTATTTCAAGAGTAACCTTGACACACTAAATTATTAAAACTACTCTTCAAGATATATTTAATAATACTTTGAGGGACATTATTAAGAATTAATTAGTTTTCAAAAGTTGTCATTCCTAAAATTAAACGAAATAGATGTGCAATATCAACCCTCATGCAAAATATCAACAAGATTGTCCACCTTCTTCATCACCAACTAATTACTAACAAACAATTGCATACACATAGAAATATAGCATAACAATTCTAACATTCAAAAACATTACCATCCAAATGCAACACATAAACACACAAACCATTCAAGAAAAGTTGCAAAGAGAAAATTAAAGAAGAGAATCATATGGTCATATCAACAAACAAAACATAATGTAAATTTCAAAGTATGAAGTTTATCTCAAACATATCCATAATAATGATAATATAAAAATGTGACATTGTTGCCCTCAACTAGAACTAGCCTAGATCCATCTAACTCTGGATCTATCATGCACTGAGAAGAATCAAATCTCTCAAGATGGAAACCTTCCCTCAAATTCTACAGTCTAAAAGGTTTGCAAATCAATGGATTTGATCCCTTTTACTCCATGATAGAAACAAAATTAGATAAATCTAAACTGGACTCAAAACATAACATTATTTCCATCTTAATATGTTATATCACTCTAAGACCAATACTACACACAATTTCAATAATTATTTACTTATAACCTTAATTCTGGATATAATTTGGGTTACAAATTATATCCATATTTCCTATCACTTACCTATTATATAGACCGTGCAATGTCATCATCAACACAACTACGACCCTAATAGAACATTGGAGTGGCATTAGGTAAGAGCGAGAATTAAACATGTGATTGCCAAAATGATCAAAAGAGTACGGTAAAGAAGTCATCATAAGAAGTCACTAATTCAACGACCCACTTTGAACCTATAACCATGCCTTCATAAACTAGAGTCAAAACTGCTATGATAAGCAACAAAACAGTGGTTTGTTGTACAACCAAGGGGCCCGCTATAGCTGGCCAAAGATGAAATCATAGTGGAACGAGGGACCGAGTGGACTTGAAGGAAAAATAGGCCACACGAAGACACCACCTTGGGGAGAAGCCGTGATGTTTAACCTTCCTTTATATTATTCAACACATGTTCAAATAGTAAAGCGATTCGCCTGAACCATACAATCAAAGTACTTTGTGGCTTTCTCACATCCTCCACGTGACTTACAAAGAAGAGAAGAGCAAGTCCTTGAAGTCCGATGCTTGGCCTCCATGCAGAGGAAGAGGATGGCCGAGTTAACGGAGAAACGATCGAACTCGGAAAGGAAGGGTTTGTTCAACAACCGTTCTTGTACTGATTTGAAACTTGACATCGTTTCTTTTATGAGTAAATATGAGAGTAAAACATAATCTAAAATAAAAATATAGATAAAAACATAATTTAAAATAAAGATATAGATAAAGTTTATTATCAATAACAGTTCATGAAAGTTCATGAAAGTGATCAAGCAGCAAGAGAAAAACATGTTCCCAAAAATTTTATGAGTAAATATTAGAGTAAAACATAATCTAAAATAAAAATATAGATAAAAACATAATTTAAAATAAAGATATAGATAAAGTTTATTATCAATAACAGTTCATGAAAGTGATCAAGCAGCAAGAGAAAAACATGTTCCCAAAAATCTTAAATGTAAAAATCATCATAGTGATGAAAAAACAAAAAAACAAAAGAAAGACACTGAAATCAGTGTCAAAAAGAAAACATGTTCCCAAAATCTTAGATGTAAAAATCATCATAATGATAAAAAAACAAAAAACAAAAGAAAAACGTTCCCAAAATCTTAGATGTAAAAATCATCATAATGATAAAAAAACAAAAAGCAAAAGAAAAACACTAAAATCAGTGTAAAAAAAAATCACATGTTACCAGCATCCAATAAGTCTCCATCTGGCCCAGTGAAATATAAAAGCCTTCCAATGTGTAGAGGAGTCCAAAATTAGATAAAACATCAACGAACTTGTTATGTGTCGTAGGTGTTGATAAATAACCCCGGTAGAAAATCCCGAAGACATTTAATAATCTGCGACCAACCCTGTAATGTAGATGAGAAATATGTGAAAATCTCAGCTAAATATGTGAAAATCTCAAAACATAATTGATAATAGCTTGAGAATCTAGTTATATTTAAGATAGTTAAGATAATTATATTCATAATATTCATGATAATTTTATTTATATATTTAAATAAATTCTCTTCTTTCATTTGACAAATACACTAACGTAGCTGGGTAAGTGGCTTTCGGCTGAGAGAATACAAAACAAGAAGTTGCGGAGAACATTTTATAAATCAAATCACAAATTATATTTTTAAAATTTAAATTCTGTATGGTTATACTGATTTAGAAGAGACCAAAATATATTTGCGATTTCATTTTTAATTATAAAATTAAAATTTACGATGAGAAGTGATTAATATGTAGATATTAAGTTTAAAAGAAATGTTAGACATGATTATATATAAAGTATCTTATATTTGTTTTAATTCCGGATTATTAAGTCTTTATATTGATTAAATTTGTTGGTAAAATTACTTTATAGAAAATTTATCACTTATTAATAGTGACCATCTTGCCTGCCTCCTATTGCTGGATATTTTCCAATAGCGAGGAAGCATTTCCTGCAACGTTTTTTTGGAGAAGCGCCATAACAGGTATCTTAACCACTTCGAACTTAATGTTTCCATCTTTTTTAGTATGCTATTTTCTTCTGATTTTTGTGGTCTCCCTAACGTTGATACTCGCACATTATCTATAGCTTAATTGTTCCTTTTTGGAATAAAGCAGGCAACGAAACAATGGTTATTTACTAATTTTAGTATAAAAAGGCTAATTCATAAAAATTAAAAAATAGCTGTGCAGGTCATTTGTGCATTTATAGACCAGGTTGGGAATGTGCAGGTCATTTGTCCATTTATAGTCCAGGTTGGGAATTTTATGTGTGCGCAAATCTTTTTAAAACAATTTCTTTTTGCTCCTCTTTGGTAACGTTCATTTTCCATTTTTCTCCCTCTTTATCACAATTTTTTTCTAGTGAGATGATACACGGTATGTTGAGTACAAGTTTGGGTAACATCATGAAAAGTGGTAAAAGTAATAAATTGCTCTCATGATACATGGAAGTTTTAAAAAAGTCTTTTTTTCGATAAAATTGGTTTTATTAATTAAAATTTATTAAAATTAAAATATTTATGATAAATTTGATTTTATTAATTAAAAAAAAATTACCCTAAGTAAAAAAAAATTGAATGAATGAAGATAATTTAAAAGCTAATACACCTTCAGAGTGATCATATCGTCTCACTTTACCATTTTCTGCTTTAAATACCATTTTCTACTTTGATAAAATACTGTATAAGTTTATAACAAAGAAAACATAGTTGTAGAATTACATATAGTCGTTTATATGTTAATAAAATATGAATGTGAATTGATAATAGAGCAAGATCGACGAAGAAAATAGCTTCCTACAGAGGGGAATGAAAACATATGCGTTTATCAAAGAAGCAAACGGAACCAGTTTGAAAACATCAAAACCATATACCTAATGTTGACATTAAGTAGTATTATGTTTGGCATGATCCGTAAAATTTTAAAATCTCCCAAAATTTCCAATAAATATAATAGATTTTTTGTTTTGTTTTTCACTGTCTATGATTTTTTTAGTCTTGACCTGTGTTACCTAATGAGTCAAAGTCACCCATCCCATTTTTCTTAGGCCACACCAGTCCTAAACTGCCTAGGCCACACCAACCCTAAACTGACTAGATTTTTTGAGCATATCTCCTCCCCTAACACAAGCAGAACCACAACCACCCAGTAAAATTTGATCAGAAGTCCCTTACTAAAAACTCAATTGTGCCAGTAAGACTTACTTTCTCTATATCTCCTTCAAATGAAAAACATTATCTAATTTGGAGATAAAGTTTACCCAACGATACCATTATATAAAATTATATTGGGAAGTTGCAAATCAATACTGCAGATGGGGAAGAGTTGAAGTGGAGGAGTTATCTGTATGCCTAATTTGGTAAGACGTTTAGTTCGGTTGCAAATATGGCATTCCTGGTATTGAGGGTTAAATTTGATTGACGAAATTCCAATGTAAATAAATAAGTAGATAACGTTTTTAAACAGGCTTATGGAAGAGGAGATTTGTATTGTTTGGAATTAAATTCAGTAGTTGCCGTATATGTTGTACAATGTAATCTGATGAAAGATCTGGTATGAGAGTTTTGAGCACTCGATAATTAAAACCATAATAGAAATGGAGAGAAAAAAAAATAGAGGGCATGAGGTTGTCGCAACATATCTACGTGAGTGCTCGGGTAGGTTAGAAATTAAAAGAAAAAAAATATGTATTTAATGGCATCAATCTCAAAAGTGATTTTGATGAATTTGGAGTGTGAATCTCGAGCAATTTGCACTCAGGAAACCTTCTAGCATATTGGACCTAGGAGATATGAAGTTGTTAGATTTAATGGATATTAATATTTGTGATTCGTAAGTTTAAAATCTACTGCAAAGATGAAGTGTTTATAATATTCATTAATTATTGCAATAATTTATCTATTAAATTTTTTAACGTGAATTTAATGTTTTGTGTACAATGAATGATGACGGCCAACAAAACAATCTGGGTGGCACGTTAAAGGATTCCGGTTGAATAAAGATTTCATTGATGTGACTCTCAAATCATTTTCTAAGCAAAAAGATATATTGAGAGAGTTCAGCACTATATATTCCGTTAAACAAATGGTGGTGTTGCTTATAGGAAAAACGGAACATTGCTGGAAGCAACTGGATGCATGGTTTTCTAAGGTAGAGTTGACAGAAAAATGGGACAGAAGGTGTTCCAACATGTTTACAAAATATATTATTTGCTGTGGCTGCTAATGGAAGAGCTTGATATGAACAATATTGGGACCTCAACTGAAGCTTGATATGAACAATATTGTGACCTCAACTGCATTATCGGACTGGAAGAAGTGTGGGGACGCACCAAGAGGATCGATCCCCTGGATGGGATGGTTCAAGATGCCATTATGATGCACAACTTTGTGGATATCTGCCCTGCGAAAATGGCTCCCACATGGGATAATGGCGGTAGTTGCAATGGATCACGGACAATGTGACATGGATTCTAGTGCATATATCAAAAAGTTTTTCGGCATCGAGGCAGTGCAGATTCAAAATGGTATGAAATACCCTGGAATATACCCTATCAAACCCTGTAGTTATAGAATCCGTGATTGGCAATGGCTTGTAGATCATTTTTTCAAAAGGATATCCCGGTGGGAATTTAGGTGCCTATATCCGGGGTCAGGTCATACTCACCCAAGTGGTCCTTACTCAATTGGGGGTTTATTGGGCACATCTTTTTTATATCCCCGCCACTATTATAAACTGTTTAAATAGCATAACGGCTAATTTCATCTGGGGGAGCCATGGCCAAAAAAATACCACTTGGTCAAATTATCCAACATCACATACCCAAAGGGAACAGGAGGATGGGGAGTCATGGACCTACCTCGTTTTGGGGGCTCTCTTCTGATCAAATCCCTTTGGAGGGGTATATTTGGGTCTGGCACTTGGAGTAGGGTCATTCGACACAAATACCTTAAGGACCAAGATTTCTTGTTTTGGTACCGCAAAGGCACCATTGGAATCAGACATGGATCGGCTATCTGGCTTAGTTTTCTTAAAATTGCAAAAATATTTATTCAACATCTTGCATGGAAGATGCAATCTAGCAACAGAATCCTTATCGGTATAGATCCAATTCTGGGTGTTGGCATTGAATGTAACATTTCTGAGAGGCTTATTCATTTCTTAAATGGACGTGGCATATACTTCTAGTGCGAAGTCATTGAACATTCGCAAGGACCATTCCCCATATGGAAAAGCGCAGAAGAGATAGCACTCTTTGGACAAAAGGGAATGAAGTGGAACTAGATTATTACTGACATGAAGCAACTTAGTATTTGCCGTACGGGAACACAAGACAAGATCATATGGACCGGGAAGATGGCATCGGATAATATAATTGTTGCTGACACATACTTATCAATGTGCAACTTGGATGCTAGTCAGGGAGAGCATCAAGTCTTATATGCCTTCTGGAAAACCAAAATCCCATATAAAATTATCATCTTTACATGGCTAGTCTACCACAACAAAAATATTATATGTGAGAATTTGCAGAAGAGGCAATGGCATGGACCTCGAATGTGCTCCATTTGCAAAAGGGATGTCAAGAACAATAACCATATTTTTCTCCAATGTCCGTATATTGTACAGGTATGGAAAAAACTTTCAACCCACATAGGTTTTCCTTATATACAACAAGACTGCGTTGTGGATTCTCTAAAACACTGGAGTACTCAGAAAAATACATGGAGAGTCATCCCACTTTTCCTTTTATGGGCGATTTGGAATTGGAGAAATAGGTATGTTTTCCAAAATTCCACAGAAGAATTCTACATGGTTTTTGAAAGAATCATAGCAAATCTTTCCATTCACTCCACACAATCCACATGCTCCAATATCAACAACACAAGCAAATCAACATGCAGTTCGAATATCCAATGGGTTTCTTTGATGGGGCAGCACAAAGAAATACCTGTAGCTGTGGTTTTTGGATTGCAATTTCAATTGATTTGTCCAATTTCAACTAATTTGTCCTACAGGGTTTACTGGGATGGAGGTAGCGGCATCAACACCAGGGCGGAAGCCATGGCACTATGGGGCCTCCTTTGGTTCCATAATTTCCTTGGTATTCCTCACATTCATCTATATGGAGATTCCAAGATCATCATAGATCAGGTCATGGGCAAAGCATCCATAAACAACCCCATGTTACATGGCTGGCTGGGGAGAATTGATCTACTATGGCAACAACTCACCGACTCCACAATACATCATATGGGCAGAGAACAGAACAAGGAAGCTGATAGACTATCAAAAAATAGACTGCATGGTAAGATCGGCAATATGCACATAGAGACAACATGGGAACAAAATGTTTTTGAAGTTGAGGGATTTCTATTAGCAAGGTAACTTTTTCTCTACTCCTGACTACTTTTTTTGTAAAATTTTGTATAATGTATTTTGCTTATTTTCAACAACTGTCCAACCAATATAGATGATAGATATACTGGCACTCAATTGCTTGGACAGATAGTATGGTTATCGGTTCCATTTTGGACCCTGTCGTGATATATTTATCTTTGCATGACTTTTATAACTTTTATTTTTGATGGACTGTTTTGGGCACATGGCCTGAGCATATTGTATAGTTTTTTACAACTGATACTTTTGAGTGGGGATGCATGATATGCTCTCCAAAATACCATGATTGATGTTATGATATGAATGAACATTTCTTATATATTTTTTGAACAGATAATATAATATCATGCTTTTTTCTTTGTGGAAAAAAATGTCAATAGTCCAAAACTTAAATGGTTCAGTTTCCCGCATGCCCATATAATAGGGCATGATAAATATATAGAATAAAGATGGAGCAAAAGGATTAGAAACTATCTTCATAGGATATGCTCAAGAGGCAATGGAGTGATCTGGGAACTAAACAGATATGCCCATGTGATATTTTACGAGTAAACGAGTCATGATGAATGCTCAAGAGGCAATGGAGTGATCTGGGAACTAAACAGATATGCCCATGTGATATTTTATGAGTAAACGACTCATGATGAATGGTAATTCTGATATTTATTTTTTTGATTAAGTTTAGATTTCCAACTGTCTTACATCAATCAACAAAACGCATGCGTTTTTTTTTTTTACATCTCCCTCTTATAACTCAGAATAATTACCTAAATAACCTGTAATTGTACGCAGTAATTTTTTTGCAATAAGATAAACACATCTCCCCACATCAAATTCATCTTCATTGGGATTTTTAATTGACTTACCTGTTCACTTATATTATTGTGCGAAGTGATCATTATCCTTGACCCTTCTATACAGTTGGGAAAAACTTTTACAATTTTGGTACACAATTACCAAGTTCTTGACATGGTTACTCAAGTTGGGACTATAATAGAAATTTTGAACATTAGAGCTTAACTTTCTGTTGCTTGAACTTAGCCTCTCAGTAATTCTCATTCCATTACGTTATTATGTTATTTTTGCTCTTACCCTCTATACAAAGGAAATGCAATTGATTTCCTATATAGATATAGATCTGTAAAAATATATACATATAATTTGTTTATATAATTAATTATATATATCACTATGTATTAACTTTCACATATAACAATCTTCATATGCATATTATATATACCACTACAACTTTACTTTTAGGTCTTTACTATAAAGTTATGCCGTAGTCTCTCGACCTTCCGGCTTATACAATTACCATAGCTATAAATTCTACTCTCCTGAATTTTGGCCTTACATATATTTCCCACATACACTTATATATGATAATATATAGTTTATCGGTTGCTTATTATCTGTTCACATTCATCTCTGGTTGACACTCAACATATTTTGTGATTTTTTTATAAATATAATTATACCACGCCATCTCAGATGGCGGCTACAACATAGACCATCGTTACGCGATCTTTGACTTGTGGCTTGGGTCCCCCCAGATTCCCCACCGCTCTAATGGAACCCTAGCTAGTTCTGCGTTTGGATGGTGTAGATTGAGTCACATTGGATGGACGATGAGGATTGCTTAGAAATAAGTTAGGGTAACAACCCTACCCAACCTCGTTGTCGTAGTTCCATTGTGTTGATGATTTCGAGATGAGGAGGAGCTCTACAACTCCATTCAAACCCTACCGTATGAAAACGTTTTTCCATCGATTCTCGAAGGTTTTTTTTTTGTTGAATTTCTCGATGACTCTGCTTAGCCTAGCCTTTGAAACTCGAGAGGGTTTGCAAATTTCCATAGGATGGTGTGGAGACTCGTCTCTGGTAAGTTTTCCAGGACTTTGTGCAATTCTCTGCTTGTGTGTCACTTGAGACTAAATTTCATTATGATGTCATTTCCATAGTAATTACTAATCCATGTTGGCTTGCTTTGCAGGTATTGCAACTCTTCTTGGTATGGTTTCGTAGCTGCAATACCATTTTATTTTCAGGTTATATATAAAGTGTTTCGAGTCTATTCTAGAGACGAACATCGAGTTCCTCTTTAGGGTAATTTTTTACCAAATCCTAATCCATTTAACTCTTTTGTGTAGTCCTCATGATTTTTTGGTTTCAGTTCTCACCTCCTTTGTGAGGGTATTTAATTTAAGGTGAGACATTGTTTCCTTGGCAGGAGAAATGGTGACTTTACTCGCTCTCTTTCAGGTATTCAACTTGTTTATAACCCTTGTGGCCCGATTCTCCTTTTGGTTCTAAATTTCACTGACCTTTTGGTTCTAAATTTCTCCGAGAGTTTTGTGTAGGAACTAACTCTACTCTGGTTCCTTTACAGGTATGCTTCTAAAGAGGCTTGGATTTAAGCATGCAATTACTGGATAGATGGACTAAGGCTTTTTTGTTGATCTCTCCCTTCACTCCAAGTTGCAGGGATGATGGCCTACATGCTTCTTTTTATTTTGATAAAAATAAGGTAGGGTTACAAAAATTCGACCCTAGGCTCCCCTACTTTGTGTAAAACTAATATGGTCTAATATTGTAATTTAATTGGGGACAAAGTCCTAGTTACTCAAAACGATGCTTTATATACTCAAGAACTGAATTGAAATTTTTTGAAGAGGGATTCCTTCCTAGGGTTTATTTCCGTTATTTAACATAATAACAATATATGACCGATTCTTTCCGTCGACATTGTATCATTTTGAAAATTACATTTATTGTTTTTCTGGTATTTACACTACTGCATGAATATATATATATATATATATATATATATATATATATATATATATTGGATTCTATTATGCTATTGCATGAATGAATATATATATAGTTTATTGGATTCTATTATGCTTTTGAATAAACTTGAGGGTATTGTTACAAGTATGCATGTTTCTTTATATATGGTTATGGTTACAATTCGAGCGTGTAGTTATACTTTTCTTTTCAGAAGTTTGCTATCGAAAATGAATTTATATGTTTTCTCTATTTTAATGGTTAGCAATACTTTGTCACATTGATAACTCTGGAATATATTTAGACTTTCATGCTTTAGCATGTAATATTTGTTCTTTGAGCAGTTAGGATATCCTTTTATATATATATGTACGCTAGAGGTCCAACATACCCTTGTATTGGGGATATCTTTTCATCCTTTGAGCCTTAGCTCACACATGTTCTGGACTAACAACACTTGTTCTCTGTATGAATGCACATCTAACCTATACACCAACCCAAATCTTAACCCTACAAAAATGTATTTACTATATGTATACTTGTATATATTCTTCTATTTATGTATATGATATTTTATTTTTAGTTTATCGATTTTTCGGACAAGCTTGTTTTGATAACAAATATCCCACATTCAGTATAAGTCTATTTATACTTGTTCATTTTTTGAATCATAACATGATTTCTTATTAGCCTCTGGCACGATCATTGGGGAAGCAATACCATACCAAGTGCCTTCATATTGGGGGATATTTATTGAGGAAAAAATGACATAATATATTGGGGAATATATAGGGGGTAAAGGGTTTTTATATTGACAAGTATAAAAATGGAGCTCAAGTTAATGAAAAATGTAAAGGGGTATAAAAAATGTTAATGAAAAAATGGATATTTACAATATCTAGTGAATGTAGGGGTTTTCTCAATTGTGAAGGTGTATTGGGTTTGTATTGGTAGAGGGTTAAATAATGTGATTTTTAGAGGTATTTTCCAAGATGCAGTCAAATTAAGGGTATTGTTTAATATGCCATGAACACACGTGTTATGCGAGAGGTTCATTGAGTGAAGCCCTAGTGCCCTCACCACTATCAGTGTCAAAAATACATTTCCTTAACACTTGTACGCATTATTGTACCTACAAAAAGAGAGTTAGCCAAATAACAACACCATTTCCTGAACATTAACACTCATATTAAACAACCATGATATCTACATTTAATAGTTCTATACTATATTGTTCAATTCTCCAATCCTACATTTATGTTATTCACAAATTAATTATTCATATAGTTATCTAAATTGTTTAATGAATAAATTAAAATCTTCCATGATCCTCCCAACCATGAACAAACTTTATCAGTTCCCCAAGAGCTCCATCCTTAGTTGTCGGGAAAACTATGCATAAACCTTTATCTTGATTATCCTTCTAAACCCTTAGCAATTTCATGCTAATTTTCTGCGTTAAACCAATATTTCTCTCCCACTGGTAATATCTTTCAAAGGTAACTATCTTTATCTCCCATAGTTCCTTGTTACATGATCCACCACATCGCATTATTCTCCAGTCTTGCCAATTTATTAATGGTTTGTCTCTATCAATTTTCCTCTTTTTCTCCCCTTCTCTCTACAAAACATAAAGAGTAATAATGGTAGAAAGACGCTTTTTATTCCTTTTTGTTTCTACCCCTCTAGGCATAACTGACTTGAACCATTTTTTTAACAATTAAGGGTTAATCTCTCATCTTAGCCTTTAGCATATTACTGAGAGGGTCAATATACCAAAAATAATTTCTTGTTTTATTATTCAAAATAGTATTTACAAACATATTAAATCATGTCTTTTTTTTTTCCCACCGGCTAATAAATATAAATCCACATAGTAAATTTTCTAGTGGTATTAAATTTTCACCTAAAATGAATATAATAGGAAGATGAATATGTTCAAAAGTTGAATATGGAGAGAGGGCTTCCTATTACAACCACAAGAAAATGACACAACAATGTCACATCATCATTGATGATTATCCAAATACATTAAACTCAACTAATACATTAAAATCAACTACTCCACACTGAAGATAGATCTCACTAAGAAGGTTACGTAAAATGTTGATACAAAGAGAGGTTGAAACCAGTAAAAATATAATAGAATTTTTTTATCCTTAGGCATTATAAATTTCATCCAATAACTAGGTAGAAGTTTATATATCACTTTAAGGAATGTATAAGATAGTGGATGCACAACTTTAGTTCTTAAGAATGGTGGAGGTTTGAGTGTAATCACTTAATTAATAAATTAGAAGTCTTTGTTTAGGCTCACCATAAGCTTGCCACCATCTTAACATAAGTATTAAGAGTAAATAATCATGAGGAAGATTCTTGTCAAAAAGAACATGGATTTAAAAATTGGAGATATTAGGACTAATGGTTAATGACTAACGAGTATGCCATGTCATGCATTAACCAATCCCATACAATCAATGATGAGTACTAATTCTCTAATGAGCCACATGTCTATAATGTAGTAGGCTCACTATGAAGAGAAGAGTAGCCTCACTATCACTAGGATATTATAAACATGTTGAGACCCAAGCTCCTATCACACATGCTCGAGGTGTAGTTAAATTAGGAATTTGAAGTTTGAAATGTGTATAAATATGGTGATAGAATTGAAACTGCTCAAGAAATTTAATCTAAATCAAGAGACACAATTCTACTCTACTAATTTGCAGAAATTAATTCACAATTTAGAACATCATTTGTAAACATGCATCAATCACATACACAAGTACATATATTTATCTAGGGGAAACCAACTGGTAAAAACCCATTAAGCCTTATTGCATTAATCATATGAATAGAAAATGTATTACAATTTCTTGCTCGCTCTGAGCTCAACCTGCAAGTGAATAACCTTTATCTCAACTCAATGAGAAGCTCTTATCGAGACTTAGTCAATTTCTTCCTCTGATTGAGTCCCTATTTCCTTGCACAATTCCTAAGGAATTAAACCCCTATTATTTAGGAATTTTACTCTAATTGATTGCACAATTCCCAAGGTTTGATCATCTACCTGCACGCAACACCTATACACTCAAACTAGTTTACAATTTCTTATACATTGCCTTGGAATCTCCAGCACAACTGGGGAACTTGAATTCTCTGCATGCACTAACGATTTTTGGATGATTGATCAATTAACTGGATGATCATTGAGTTATAATTCTATCCCACTACGCAATTGACCTTCCTCTACTTCTATCAACAATTAAAAAGAATTTAACTAATACAACCAGAAATGACTAACCTTGATTGCTACAAATTAGTAATCACACATGCTTAACTGAACTCCAATCCCTCTAGCTCGAATTTACTAAGATAATTGAGTGATAAGAGCTATGTCACCTCATTTAACTTCCGCCAAGTTGTCTATTGATGTGGAAATTCAAATTTTCTCATTTTGACCAGACCAAAATCAAATTGAGACTTTCTGATCCAGGTGGATATTGGTTGCCACCCGCTTATTCCACCTAGACTCCCTAGATAGTTTCATCTGTTTCCTTGTTCATTTCGTTAGTTACTATTTATACCAGCTTTTCGGTTCCTCAACTTCCAAAGAAATTTTTTCCCCATAGACTGCGTTTTTTGGGGTCCAAGACAAGCCCGTAGCCGTAGGCAAGGGCCTGTGGTGAAACTTGTAGTACTCAGAGATACCTTTCCAACAAGGTATCGTACATGCCACATAAAGATAATATGACCAAGTGACGACCCTGAGAATTTGGTTGCCCAAATAACCCCAATGAGGCCCACAAACTCTTGGTGTTACATCTCGTGGGGTTAGGGTTTTGGTTGTTTAGGGTTTTCTCATGTTTTCCAATAATAAATAGGCCCTTGAGCCTCACTGTAACACAGTTAAGAGGCATGTAGCCACCATCTCTCTTCTCATAGATAAGCTATCATCGCCCAAGAGATCTTATTTCCATTCTTTTTGTAATCATAGTTCAATATTTCTCTATTAATGAAATGAAGTGTTTTTCTGCTGCATCTCTATGTTTATGATTATATCTCTAAGTTGTTGCATTCATGTTTAAGTTCGGATCAGTGGTATCAGAGTAGTGTGCTCTTTCTATGTTTTTCTTTGCATGTCCCCAACGAGGTCAGGGTATAAGGAGTTAGGGCTTGATCTGCTTGAACCATTGCAAGATCATCCTAACAAAAGTCGATGACCTCCCATGGTAGAAGAAAAGAAAGACAAGGGGGTAGGAGATCCTTTTAAAATGTTGCTCGAGGAAGCCCTTGAGCGACAGAGGGACATGATGATGGATAACTTTTCCTAGATCCTTCTACGCCTACCCACAGGCGATGCATCTTCATCCATAAGCCACTATGGAGGTGCCACTCCTTTTAAGGTACAAGCTAACTTCGATATTCCCATATTTGAAGGCTTGATAGATGCAAATGTCATAGATAAATGGTTAAATCTATTGGAAGGATATTTTTCAGTTCATGACTTTTACAATTGGGAAAATATTACTTTTGCACTTCTTAAAGCCACCTCAAATGTTAAGGACGGGTGGGAAACCTACTGTGGACAAAAGGACGAGAGTGAACCCTCATTGTTTTCAGCCACACCCACATGGAATTATTTTCGAGATGCCATCAAGGAACAGTATTGCCCTGTTAAGAGCTATGAAGACAAATACGTAAATTGGACCACGCTACAGCAGGGAAGGGACCAAGATGTGCCAAAGTTCACAAATACTTTCCATGCCCTTTGTACGAAGCTAAGTATCAAGGATACTGAGTAGCATTTGGTGCTCAAGTACCACGATTGTCTACACAAGTACATCCAAGATGAGATGGAGCTCCTAGACATTTCCTAGCTCGACATGACCTATCGGTACATTGTTAAGATTGAGCAGAAGTTTAAACAAAAGAAGTGAGACTTTGGATCTGTGGATGCAAAGCAAGGAAAAGGCAACCCCAAACCACATAACAAAAGACCAAACCAAGGCGACGCTACCTAGGATAGCCTGCCAAAGCCACAATCAAAGAACAACACCCTAAAGATGAAGAAGGAAACGAGAAAATGGTGTGAGTTCCATAAGACCTCCACTCAAAATAAAAGTGAGTGTCGCGCCAAGCAGTGATTGGTGGCCGAGCTAAAGGATTCCGAATTAGATGCAGGTTCCCACTCTAAATCAAAACCTAATAAGGGAACTGACAAATGGAAGCAGATCATTGATGCGGAGCCCAGTTCCACCGTGGCCGCCACCAATATCTAAAAGATTGAGCCTGAAGATCCAGAGGAGGTGGAACACCTCTTCCACTCACAAATGTGGCTGGAGGGTTCTCCGCTGCAGTTCATTTTTGATAGCAGGAGCCAAAAGAACCTCATTTCAGTAGAGGTCAAGAAGATGTTGGGCCTAAATACTATAGCACATCCACAATGTACACCATCGGGTGGCTTCACCAAGAACAAGATCTTCGTGTCAGCCAACAATGTCGCCTTCCCTACAACATCAAGCCCTTCACGAATGAGGTACTGTGTGACATTTCTCCTCTTAAATTTTGTGATGTATTTTGAGGACAACCATACTTGTGGAAGCGACATGTTGTATATGAGTCTATACCTCACTCTGTTATTATTACTTTGGCTAATAAGTTGGACAGGATACGGGGCGTAACCCTGCCTATCGCCATCTCTTTGATCACTGTAAAGCAATGCAGTAAGATCATTTCCCAAACCGGGAAATTTGTTTTCCTTATGATTCGCCCCCAGGGCAAGAAGAAGGTTATGGCCACAGCTTCCAGGTAGGGCTCCTCTATACAGCGACAATAGATGGACAAGTTCATAGAGGAGTGCAGGAATATTTTCGCCTCACCCATAGGGGTACCTCTACATTGTCAGGTCAAGCAATCCATCAATCTGGCCTTGAGCGCGTCGTTGCCCAATGCATTGATCTATCAACGCTCTATTCTGGAGAACGATGAGATCAAGAGGCAAATTCGGGAACTATTGCAGAAAGGGCGCATTAGGCCAAACTCATCACCTTGTGGAAGCCCAATTGTATTGGTACAGAAGAAGGATGGGAACTGGAGGCTCTGTATTGATTGTCAAGTGCTGATGAAAGATCATTGTCTGGAATAGGTAGCCAATCCCACAGAATGATGACCTTCTAGACTAGCGCAAGGGGGCCAAATATTTCATCAAGATTGAATTGAAGTTAGGTTATCACCAGGTGCCTATAGAATTCTTTGATGTGTGGAATACTGCCTTCAAATTCAAGGAAGGCCTTATCGAATAGTTGGTCATTTAGTTCGAATTAACGAATGCCCCTACAAACTTCATGAGACTGATGGACGATGTCTTGCGACCCTTCACCAATGCATTCGTGGTGGTGTATTTAGATGACATCTTGATCTTCAGCCAGAGTTGGGAAGAGTACCTCCACCATATTTGACAGGTCCTTCAAAACCTGTGCCAACACAAGTTGTATGCTAACTTGCAGAAATGCACCTTTGGCTTGACCCGGGTTCAATATATGGGGTAAGGTGTACATGTGGACCCATCTAAGATACAAGTCATTCGGGATTGGCCAGCCCCAACCACTCTAATAGAGCTCCTCATCTTTTTTGGTCTTTCCAATTTCTACCCTAGGTTCGTGTTGGGGTTCTCTCATATCACTTGGCCTTTAAGTCAATTCACCAAGGGCGAAACGAAAGACAAGTTTTTTTGGTCAGAAACTCAACAAAAATCATTCTCCGAGTTGAAGAATCACCTATGTTCTGTACCAGTGCTCACATTACCAGGCCTGCAACAACCATGTGAGATTAAGACAGATGCCTCCGACTATGCTATTTGAGATTGAGACAGATGCCTCTAACTATCAAATATATCAGAGTACAATGAATGATATGTCGAATAATTAAGAAAATGAAATTCATTTCTTGAGCCAATTGACATGTAAGATTTCACTTGTGGGTTTGTTTCCTCTCCTTGTATAAACTAACCATCCTCAATTGTATGCTCCCATGAAAAATATGAACATAAAATATAATTCAAGACAAGATCAAGTTCATTATATAATAATGAATGTGAGAAAGAATCACAATATGATCCATTTAATGATGGGGAATAAATATTTTTACCAATATTGATGGAAATAGCTAATTGCTAACCTTGAAGTTGTCTAAGTAAACTAAGAGAAGATTTATCAATAACATTATTACAAGGTTCAAGTTCATATTCTTTGATTTCTGAAATAGTTGTAGCACCATGGAGAGAATGAAGACTATATTCGATTAAATTTTATTTCTCATTAGAAGAAGGCATGGATGAAGAATTATTATCAGGAGTATGTTGATGGTGTTGGACCCCCCAACATGTCAGGCGATCTCCCCGATAATAAGTCCTCACTAGGCCTCAGAGAGTTTCAAGTAGGAGTCTTAGTAGTGGGTAGTAAAGTTATGCCTTCACTGCGATAGCGCGCAGAGGTAAGCAAGATATCTTTGTGAAATAAAGTGTGTGACCTTGTGGTGAGTCAAGGGAGATGCATGGGGAGGTTATAACATGCAAAGGAGAAAAGGAAGTGTGTCCCTTAGAAGCCTGTAATAGTACGCAGCCTAAAAGGAACACACGAGAAAAATGATATCATGGGTTGGAAGCGGAATAGTCGACAAGCCAAGGTGATAGGTTAAATCGACAACACAATTCCAACAAGGTTCATACAATAATATATAGAGTAGTTCATACATGAATGCATAAGCTAAATAACATAGATTTCTAAAGAAACCTGAATAGTCTAACTACAATAACAACATATGCATGAAAACGTGTTGGCTCTGTTATATTATATATAAAATGAAAGTTCCATCCATACATACAACCATGACAACCACTATCCCCAATAGTGGAACATTACAGTCAACACTACCTGCTCCTCTAAAGATATGTACTCACTCTGCACTGTGGAGAAGCCAAGGCTCATCACAATACTCTGCAATCCCTCTCTAAGGAATTCCTAGCAAAAGCTTGGCTCCCAAAAGCCCATTCTTTGAGTTATGAGGTTCTATATATAGCAAAGGGTGGGGTGACCCTTGACATTACCCTTTGTGACTCTTGTCAGTCCAGTTGGAAGAAAATATTATAGCATGCACTCCTTTTTCATCTCGTTCTTCATCTTTCCATGTTTCATCAATGTACCTATTCCTGCAATTCACTCATGATGGGATGACATCAAATTCGAAAATCTCCTAGTCTAGCATGATGCATTGTTTTTCGTCTTTGGGTCTAGGCGACCACGAGGGGGGATGGGACACTAAAACTACATAGAAAATAGTTGAGGCTGGGATGAGGGATTCTGGATCTCAGTCTGCACTATCGAGAAAAACTACACAGTGATCACTGGGAGGTAGAATCGGGTAGAGACATTCACCAGTGTCAACTGCAGAATGGGATCCTGAGGGGGGACAGTTTTTGCACAGTTTCCTGAGGGAGGATAGAGAGGGGCTGCAGAGGGCTTGGCGGGAAGTTTTGCGAAGTTTCCATAGGGAAGACAGAGAAAGGTTGTTGGGAATTTCTATGCAATTTCTAAAGGGAAGACAAAACAGGGCTACAAAGGGACTGTTAGTCAGTTCCTAGGTGGAAGACAAGGCAGAGTGTAGGGGATGTTGCACATTTTCAAGAGAAATACAAGATAGGCCATAGGGAGAACAATTGGGAATTATGCGCAGTTTCCCAAGGCAGTGTAGATTAAGCCAACAGAGGACCTACGAGATAGGATTGCGCAATTTCTGGAGACAGTGCAGAGCAAGGCAGCAGAGGCCTTGTTGATCATTTCTGCACATTTTCTGAAGGTAGTGTGGGGCAAGAAACAAGGGAATCAACTGGGAATGTATGCACAAATTTGGAGAGTAGTACAGCCCCGAATCTTAATGCAGTGCAGGTTTCCGACAATCCAGAGGGAGACTTGATAACTGATGTTGCGAGAAGCGCAATTTGTATGAGGCTTGGACGAAAATTCTACACAGTTCTAGGAGGCTAACATGATGCTCACTTCAATGATGAGTAGTTCAATTGATTCGGAAGGATAGCCTAAAGCACTGTACAATTATGGGTAGTATAGAAGGGTCACTAAGGGCTGAGACAACGTAGTGTAGCTTAGTTGGGGTCTGACTAAAGGAAGTTGTCTGATTGAGAAAATTTTCATGAAAATGGCTGTGTCGAAAGCATGTGAGTTTCTGCCGACTGACATTTTGATCATGTACTTAGCATGTTTCGACGACAAGACAACAAAAACCAACAAGACAAAACATGTGCTCAATGAGACTGCCTTAAAGCTAAAAGCAATAAGAACAACACTTGAGATAGACCTTTAGATTACTGTGACGACACTTGCGCAGCTATGCTTACAACTTTTTGTGTTAGTATGACCAATGTTCATAGAGCTAAGACAACCCAAACACACAAAGACAAACCTTTGAAGTCACCAGAACTAGATCACAAGCATGGCACAACAATCAACATTCCAAAAGACGACAGTTGGTCCACCAAGACAAAAGGAAGAAAGACATTTAGAGGAAACACATGGAATGACTTTTAGTTCTTGCAACCATGCATGTTATTGAAGACAAAATGATATGGCACTGATCAATAGTACTTTAAGCTACACTAAGAGATGTATTTAAAAAGACAATCTTTTCTTACCATACTTACCCTCAATATGATTATGCGTCTGACAGAGTTTGCATGCGGTCCCGATATCTTGTCATAATTTGTTTCCTTGGGCGTTTATCCTCAACTCCTTAAGAGTCATGTAGCATGTCATCTTTCTTTGTAGTCACTGAGAAATACATATTCGCAGTTCCATCAGGGAGTGACAGCTGCCCAGATGAGGTCCTAGGAGGACACATTTGCGCGATTTATGAATGGAAGGCAGACTGGATAGCTAGGACAACACTGCATAGTTTTGAGATGCAAGACACTGCTGCAGGATGGAGTCCTAGGAGCACACTTCTGGGCAGTTTTAGGTTGCAAGACAGAATGGGCAGCTGAGTGACAATATTGCGCGGTCTCTAGAGACAATGGGTTCCGACTGAGGGAAGGACACTAGAGGAATCCACTGCACAGTTTCAGATGCCAAGAGAGGCTGGGATCTCTATTCATTGCACAGTCCCAGTAGGCAAGGGAAAAATCTTAAGGGTTGCAAAAGTAAAGTGTGTAGCTATGGAAAGCTGGATGAGGCTAGCTCACTTGGGAAACTATCTATGTGTGATATCAGTGAAACTGATGTAGACAGTGATGATGCTTGACTATTATCACACACTTTAACACTTATTGATACAACATAGACCATCCAAACCATATAAAACATACTCTTCTTGATGCAACAACCTTCGTGACAAGAGTACGTGAAGTGAGTGTGAAACATGCCTATGTGATGAGAACAACCCATACGCCCAAATATTTCCCCTTGAAACATAAAAAACATCCCTTTGTATGACAAACAATAATCTTGATGCCCAAAAGATGACACATATTGCATAAAGATGAGAACATGAACAACTCTTAAGATCAAGGAGGGGGCTTGAGATTATCAACTTACCAATAAATGACCAAGGAATGATCGATCACAGGATCCATGGTAGGCTCTAAAATTTGCATGCGAACCAAAATTTTGGAGGGTGGTTGTAGTCGCTACAACATTTGTGACACATTGGTAGAACTCCAGCTCTTTGTATGAACCTTGTCTCGTGAAAGTGAGTCTAAATCTTCTAAAACTATTGTTCAATTATTTGATCGTCATGGCTTCCTCACTAGCTTGAGTGAAATATGCAGCCCTACCATTCTCTTGATCGGTTAGCACATGTACCAAGCCAAGTCAACTGAGTTTTTTTATTGGGGATGAGGGGTATATTGATGCACAAGTAATATGACTGTTGGAGTTTTAGTTTCATCTTTGGTGTTTCTCTGCTACTAGTAGGCCTGGATAGTACCATGACGAAGTCATGCAAGAAAACAAGAATCACTCCGGTGCCAATGATCCTAGTCAGTACCCTGGTGGAGTTACTTGAATCACATCTATGGGCAAGAAGCCTTTCTCTTCTTTCACCTTTATTTTATTTTTCATTTTCATTTTTTTTTATTTTTTTTGAATAACTGTGCATAGGCACTTATTTATTTCAAAGGCGGAAGAGGGATCCCGACGTATTGAGAGAAGAAGAGGTTGTCCCTTAAGAGAAGTATCTTATATATACCTCTAACATACTTGTTAAGGTTTTCCCCCTCGCCTTACTGTAATTCACTAAGCTGACAAGGGTTAACCCAAAAACCGATTAGCGTATGTTTTCACCAAGACTCACTCTGAACAAAACATATTTTCCATCAGGGTATCATCGACTAAAGATAAAAATCTATTCATAAAGAGAGAGGAAAACAAATAACCAAATGTTGATAGTTATACAAGTCCTCTTATATTTTCCCGACTTATCTCAAGATCCAAACACAGTTTCATGTGAAGCTAACCTATGGGTGCAAACAAGAAAACAAACAAGAAAGGATAGGGTAGAAGTAGAGAGAAAGAAAAACAAGCATGCAAAGAAAAACATGCAAGAGAAACAAAGAAACCAAGAAAGAAAAGCAAAGCAAGAAAGAAAACACTACTCCTACTCCTACGCTAAATAGTGCACGAGCCTACTCACATGAAATGATATTTCCAATGCAGCCACTCGTGGATTGGTTGGCCCATGTTGGCAAAGGCATGGTAGACAAGAAAGATAAGCATGTAAAACAACAAACAAAAGATATAAGACAGTGAAGACCAACACACTCGGAGTTTGAAAGCGTCCACAAAAAAGAAAAGAGTAAATGCACAAGACAAACATTCTACAGACGTACCATAGTGTTGTAACACACTGTGCACAAACAATAAGCATGTACACTCTTTTGACCGTGACAAATGAGAAAACAT
The DNA here is from genome assembly GCA_031772625.1 of Pinus tabuliformis. Classification (NCBI taxonomy): domain Eukaryota; kingdom Viridiplantae; phylum Streptophyta; class Pinopsida; order Pinales; family Pinaceae; genus Pinus; species Pinus tabuliformis. The sequence goes on from CM062812.1 coordinate 507,076,548, forward strand.
GAAAAAGGAAGACAACTTACATTTTGCAAGAGTGCTCGTTGTGTAAGAGTCCTCCAGTGCATGGGCGATAGGATCGTGTGATGTTGGTGGAGGGAGTGAAATCTGTGAACAAGATTGATATTCAATGCAAACAAGAGAGTGATGAGGAGCCTGGGGTGTTTCAACATATTTTTTATCAGAAGTGGAATTGACCTCAAGATAGCGAGGACCTGACATAACCATCAGCACAGGCTGAAGTGTCTCAATAGCTTGAGGGGTTTCCACTTCATTAGTGGGTATATCATCAAAGACCAGTGGCTTAGAAAGATCAACAACGAATGAATCAACATCATGAATTGACTGGAGTAAAGAGATCATGACAACCACAATCATAAATTTTGACATGTTCATCAGCATCCTCATAATTTGACGAATCATGTAGAGAGGTTGATGAGAAACAAGAATGTTCACCCTCTACATTTATGGAAATGATAGATCAAATATTGAATGGATTTTTAGAGAAAGATGTATCCTCTCTGCAATGTAATGACACACTGACATCTGGTGTGTCATGTGAATGATCAAAAGTAGAAACATCTAACGATGAGTTTTCACAAGGAAAATAAAAAATGGTAGAATCACAAAGGGTGTGAGGATAGAGCATATGAGGCGTGAATGGAAGGAAGTCATCCTTCACCATGGGTTCTTTAGGTTCCCACACATAGTCATCATAAATGACATCACAAGTTAATTGCACAACATCAACTCTATCGACAACTTGATCCTTGTTAACACAAAATGTGGAGTCCGGAAAGGGAGAACACAACACGGTACAATCTGGAGGATGAATGGAAGGAGAAGCCAGAGTTTGAGAAGACAAGAGAGCATGACAACCAATGGGCTTGCAAGCCACATCTATGTAGATATTTAGAGCAGGTGGGGTGGGAGGATGTAGCACTTCAACAGATGTGTGCGCACCTTCTTCCACCTTGCACTACAGAGCTAGAGCTGCTTGATGAAAAGAGGACAGACACTCACTTGTGGAAGTGACCTTGTCATTCTTGGATTTGAAAGCTCTAACACCGAGGTATGATGAGAGGGGTTCAGATGATTCTAAGATATGTTGACTTTTAGATATGTGAAGAAGATACTGAAATATTTCATCAATAAATTTCCAATCATTTTCATCTTCTGGGATTTGAAATGCGAGATTACGAAAGCATTCCCAAAATTGCACAAGGGATTCGTCAGGTGCTTTCCATAATTCCATAATTTTCTTATTGAGTGCTTTATGATCATACTGATATAAATAACGTGTCAACTCTCTAACCAAATGGTCAAAAGAGTGAATAGAGGCATCAAGCAGTGTGACACACCACATCATTGAGTGCCCATGAAGCATGAACCTGAACAACCAGGGGGCAATGTAATCCTCATGGATTTCATTCCTTTCATAGAATCCTTTGAAGGAAACTATGTGTCTAAGAAAGGCTTCTTCGCCTTCACCATCATATGTGTTACGTGACAAGTCATTCCAAATCTCCTCCAATATTTCGAAATTATTTCCATAAGATAGACAGCCATGAAAGATGTGCAGAGATTCAAAACAAACTTTGAGGACTCAACTTGTCATCTGGACCTCCTTCTAGTGCCAAAAATGTTGACAATGTTGGACCCGCAAACATATCTGGGGATCTCCCCTGTAATAAGTTCCGACTAGACCTCAGACTGTTTGGAGTAGGAGTCCTAGCAGTGGATAGTAAATCTATATCTTCACTACAATATTGTGCAGCAGTAAGCAAGATCTCTTTATTGGAAGAAAGTGTGTGACCTTGCAGTGAGTCAAGAGAGATGCATGGGGAGCTTCTAACACACAAAGGGGAAAAGGAGGTGTGTCCCTTAGAAGCCTATAATAGTAAATATCCTGAAAGGAGCACACGATCAAAATGACATCACGGGTTGGAAGCGGAATAGTCCATAATCTAGGGTAACAGGTTAAATCGACAACACAATAACAACAAGATTCATACAATTATATACAAAGTAGTTCATACATGAATGCGTAAGTTAAATAACATAGATTTCAAAAGAAAACATAATAGTCCAACTACAATAACAACATATGCATAAAAATGTGTCGTCTCTGTTATATTATATATAAAGTGAAAGTTCCATCCATACATAGAACCATGACAACCACTAGCCACAATAGTGGAACATTACAGTCAACACCGTCTGCTCCTCCAAAGAGATGTACATGCTTTGCATTATGGAGAAGCCAAGGCTCATCACAATACTCTCCAAGCCCTCTCTAAGCCATGCCTAGCAAAATCTTGGCTCCCAAAATCCGATTCTATGGGTTATGAGGTTCTATATATAGCAAAGGGTGGGGTGACCCTTGACATTTCCTTATGTGACTCTTGGACTACCCTCAAGATTCTTCAAATTCATTACATATAACTCTTTTACATTACATAATGATTGTTCATATTACACTAATGACACTTGGAATTTCACTTTACATTTCATTTGATTACAACAAGTATGGTCCATAGTAGTGATGTGGCCAAGAAAACTCATGACACAACTCGACATGACACTGCTGAGATGTACTTCTTGACTATGGTGTTCATGTTAAGTTGTTGCACTGTTGAGTGATATGTGTGCTCTTAGACGTGCTTCGTCTTCACCTCCGCATAGCTTGGTGTTATGGGGTCTGCAATGGTCTTGGTCTTGCAAGATGGTTCCATGCATGTACTCCTTTCGCTAGCTGCTTGATGTGCTTTGTACGTCCTTCCATCTCCAAGAATGTCTTCCAGCATGCTCTCCTTCTTAAACTCGTTCGTCGTCTCGCCATGTTCCATCAATGTACCTGTTCCTGCAATTCACCCATGACGAGATGACATCAAATCTGAAAATCTCCCAATCTAGCATGATTCATTATTTTCCATGTTTGGGTCCAAGTGACCAAGAGGGGGGACAGGACACTGAAACTGGATAGAGCACAACTGAGGCCAAGATGAGAGATTCTGGAGCTTGGTCTACACTATTGAAAAAATGGTGCAGTGGTCATCGGGAGCGGGCAAAGACAATCACTAGCGTCAACTGCAAGATACGATCCTGAGGGGGACCGTTTCTGTATAGTTTCCTAAGCGAGGACAGAGCAAGGCTACAGAAGGACTGGTGCGAAGTTCTGTACAATTTAAAGAGGGAATACAGAGTAAGGTTGTTGGGAATTTTTATGCAATTTCTTAAGGGAAGACAAAGCATTCCTGCAGAGGGACTGTTGGTCAGTTTTGCGCATTTCCTGGGAGGAAGAGAAGGCATATCGCAGGGGAACTATTGCACAATATTCAAGAGGAAGACAAGACAGGCCATAGGAAGACCAACTGGGAATTCTACGGAATTTCCTGGGGCAATGCAAAAGCAAGCCAGTACAAAACTTGTTGGACTAGATTGCGCAATTTCTGGAGATAGTGCAAAGCAAGGCAACAGAGGCCTTGTTGATCATTTATACACAATTTCTGAAGGCAGTGCGAGGCAGATTGCAAGGGAATTAGCTGGGCATGTTTGCACAGTGTTGGAGAGTAGTGCAGCCCTAGGTCTCAGTGCAATGTAGGTTTCCGACATCCCAAAGGGAGGCTTAATAATTGATCTTGCAAGAAGCATAGTTTGGATCAGGCTTTGAGGAAAATTCTGCGCAGTTTTGGGAGGCAGATAGGTTGCTCACTTCCACGATTGTGCAGTGCAGTTGGCCCGGAGGATAGCCTCAAGCACTGTGAAATTTTCGGCAGTAGAGCAGGGTCACTAGGGGCTTAGACTGCAAAACGCAGCTTAGTCGGTGTCCGGTTGAAGGAGGTTTTTTGCTCGAGCATATTTTGAGGAAAATGGCTAAGTATAAAAAGAAAGTGAGTTTGCACTGATTGACATTATGATCATACACTTAACATGTTTTGACGATGAGTGAACACATACCAACAAGACAAAACATGTGTTGAGTAAGACTGCCTTACAGCTGAAAGCGACAATTGCGACACTTGATAACAACATTCGAATGACAGAGATGACACTTGCACGACTATGCTTACGACTTTGTGTGTGATTACAACCGATGTTCATAGAGCTAAGACAACCCAAGCATACAAATACAAGCCTTCAAAATCACCAGAACCATATCGCAAGCACGACACAACAATCAACATGTGAAAAGACGACAATTGGTCCAACAAGAGAAAAAGAAGAAACACATGTAGAGGAAACACATGGAATGATTTTTAGTGCTTGTAAACATGCATGTTATTGAAGACAGAATGATATTACGTTGATCAATGGTACTTCAAGCTACACTAAGAGATGTATTTCGGAATAGGAGATTTTCTTACCATACTTATCCTCTAGATGGTTATGCGTCTGACGAAGTTTGCATGTGGTCCCGATCTCTTGTCATAACTTGGTTCCTTAGTCTTTCTCCTCAACTCCTTGAGAGTCGTCTAGCATGTCATATTTCCTTGTTGTTTTTGAGAGATACATTTTCATAGTTTCATCTGATAGTGATATTTGTGGGATGAGGTCCTAGGAGGACACCTCTGCATAGTTTCTGAATTTAAGGTAGACTGGACAGCTAGGACAGCACTAGGTAGTTTTGATATGCAAGACACTATTGTGGGATGGTGTCCTAGGAGGACACCTCTGCGTAGTTTCAGGTTGTAGGATAGAATGGGTAGCTAAGGGAGAACACTGTGTAGTTTCTAGAGACAATGAGTTCCAGTTGAGGGAAGGACACTAGAGGAATCCACTGCAGAGTTTCAGATTCCAAGGGTGGCAGGGGTCTTTGTGCATTGCATAGTTCTAGCAGGCAAGGGAAAAAGCTTGAGGATTGCAGAAGAAAAGTGTGCAGTTCTGGAAAGCATGATGAGGATAAGCTGCTCAAGAAACTGGTTGAGTTTGAGATCAGTGAAACTGATGTAAACCGTGATAGAGCTTGACTATGATCACGCACTTGAACACTTAGTGATACAACATAGACCATCTAGAACATATAAAACATACTCTTCTTGATGAAACAACCTTTGTGACACGAGTGAGTGAAGTGAGTGTCAATATGTCTATGTGATGAGAACAACCCATACACACAAATATTTCCCCTTGAAGCAAAACAAACTTCCCTTTGTATGACAAACGGTAATCGTGATGCCCAAAATATGACACATGTTGCATAAACATGAGAATGTGAACTCTTAAGATCAAGGAGGGGGTTTGAGATTATCAGCTTACCAATAAGTGGCCAAGGAACGATCGATCAGAGGATCCATGGTAGGCTCCGAAATTTAAATGAGAGCCAAAATTTTGGAGGGTTGTTGTAGCCGCTACAACAAAGTCATAATTGCATCTTCTAAAATATCATCTTATTCTTGATCTAACAAAATAAAATAAGTCAACAAAAGGTGTTGTCTTTCTACAATTTTTAAATCTCCAAGATCGTCATGAAGATCCATACCAATTTTTGGGTGAGTACCAATGTCTAATTCAATTTAGTTAGAAACTAAATTATTTTTTCAATGGAAAGAGAAAGAAGATACCAAAGCCATTCATTGATACTAGGCATTTATTCCAAGGGAAATCCAGTACAAAAAGGTATGATCCTAATAGAAAAACTATCTAGTGATTCACCATTTTCTTTCCTAAAACAATGCAAGTATTCCTCTAATTAATAATAACCACAATTGTGAAAATATGATAAAATCTCAAATTTTGCAAACTCAAACTAGGAATGAATAGAATTCAATGGAAAAGATTCAAATCAATACTTGAAACTACCTCGAAAAGTGAGAGAAAATAATATACATACAACATCAATATTAGTGATATTATGAATTAAACACTTGTAAATTCTTTTAGAAAAATGGTGTTTTGCATATGTGCTCCCTTCACCATCAAAGGTAAGTCATGACATGAGAGAAATTATATATTTAGGAATATTAGGTACATGAAAGTTGAAAGCATGTTCCCTTAAAATGATGTGGGTAGGATCCATTATTTAGATGTGACAATAAAGAACATGACACCAAGTAGGCCATCTTTTCCTCTAACCTACCCTATAGTGCATGTTGAGATGACCCCAAGAACAAGGATGAAATCCAAAAAAAGTAGAGGCTGATGGATTAACGTTTTAATCATTTATTTTACCTCAAGCCCTCTCTCTAGCGCCATTTGTCCACAAACCCTTTGGCACAATATGTCAACAAGAGGATGTGGCCCAAACCAAAGTTCTTCACATAACCTAAGTCATTTGAATAGCCAGCGCTCATGGATTTAGATTCTATATTGTCGATTTGATCTCGTCCCCTGGAAAAGGAAAGAGAATGGAGGAATTCTAAATAGTGTTAACGTTATATATACATGAACCTAAAACTTATTTTTTAGGTCAATATGCCTAATCTATAGGTTAGATAATTAATATAATATAATATAGTAATATAGTTAGTAATTAATATATAACACTAGAATATAACGAATGATATACAAATTATACAAGAAATATAGTACAAAACGAAAGAGACCAAAAAATCATGTGACTGGTAATGGTAAAGAATGAAATATATTGTAATTGTACAATGATGTATATTCGAAATGTAAACTAAAGAACTAAATTTAAATTATAAATGCAATTATAATTTAAATATCAATAACTCTTAATGCAATATTTTGTAAAAAATATAAAAATACACTAGATGTAATTCTATGATATTTTAAGCAAATATAGAATAGTCAAAACATTTTTTCATGTTTCACATAAAGAACCAATGCAAATGTAGATGCATATAACTACCAAATATTATCTCGACCAAGGTAAAATTGAACGACCATAAAAATTTCTATATAAATAAATAAATCATTCAGCACTTAAACCCCGAAATCGTTCAACACACAAGTGATAAAAGATATATAAACACATAAACCATTACAGTCTAGGTATTAGTCCTATTCGTATGCAAACCACATACTCAAATGACCTAAATCCCAAAAAATTCTCTAATATTTCAAATATGAGCAATGGGAGATCAAAATTATCTTTTAAAACATCGATCTTAAAAAGTTAAAATGATCATATATATATATATATATATATATATATATATATATATAGAGAGAGAGAGAGAGAGAGAGAGAGAGAATATATAGTAAACAAAGATGTAATTAAATTGAAGTTTATTCACACACCACAGTCATCAAAATAACAATGTAAAATATTTAGAAATTCCCAGAACACAGTTATGTTGACAGTGCTAGAAATATGTCAAAGAAGGGGGTCTCTTCGATGTGAAGCCCCAATTAGACCTCACACTATTTGGATTAGGATCCCCATATGGAGTATCGACCCAACTGTCATGTATCCTTTTAGATTTTCCTTGGCTACAAAGTTCAACACAAGAGAGTAATACACGGGTATTTTCATATTATCAAGTGAGTGTGCCTTGTGAAATTTTCAACCGTGGAAATTATCAAGGTCCTTCCACTGAAAGGGAAGAGAAAAGTGGTCCCTTTAAAGATAAGTAATAGTACTAATCTAGAAAAGACACATGAGCATATACATATGGATGAGTTGTTGAACAACCAATGAAATAGTTCACAAGGAAGCAATGATTGTTAAAAAAAATACAACACACTTTCCCCAAGATAAGTACCAAAGCCACCAAAATAGTTTAATTTACTTAGTACAGAAGAAAATGACAGACACCGTAAACATTCAAAGAATAGTATTATAATATTCATGACATATGCATGAAAGCGTGTTCGCTCAATGCGCTTCTGAATTAAGTAAAAGTTCTAATATACATCAAGAGAGTGAACACCACTAGCCCCAATAGTGGAGAATTAGAGCAGTTACTCACTCCTCCAAAAAAAAAATATTCCTCTCTAATTTCTGGTAGGAGGATCCAAGGTGAAAATTCCATTTTCATGTATCATGAGGGTGTATATATAGCAAATGGGTTACTCATTCACCTCACCCATGGCTCTTGGACTACCCTCATGAATGTTTGACATCCCTATGACCTTTCGACTTCGTAAATGACTTTTCACATTACATGGATGACTCTTGGACTTCCACTTTACATTAAATTTATCTAATATTTAATTTACATAATCCACAAAATTATGTGGCATATGATGACTCGTGACATGACATGACATGACAGTAATGACATGGACTTGAAGCTGACATGGCCATTTCAAGATGCTCTTTGCTGGTGCTTTCCTTCTGTCTTCTTGAGAGATGGAACGTGATATTCTTCTCCCTCCTACTCATGGATTTAGGATAACGAGTCTTCAATGTTATCTTCATCTTTAGTTGGTGTTTCAAACCGATGTCCCTTTGTCTTCTCTTGATTGATCAACTTGTGTTTTTAGCTACAAATATGTCTTCTAGCATGGTCTTCTTCTCCTTATCCTACATCATCATCATGTCGTAGCATGATAGAGTACATGTGATTGTAATCCACTCATGGAAAGATGGCAACAGTCCCATAACCCCTCGTCGAAGATGCTTCACAATGATTCATTTACTGAGTTGAAACTAGGTGACAGACTAAGAGAGAGGCCTTAGGATTGCACAGTCGCGTAACTCAGGCACTCAAGGGTTAGTATTGGATCTTGATACTGTGCAATGTATAGTTCAAGCTCGGCTAGGCATGTCAAAGGCATAGTTGAGGGACTCAAGGAGGCACGATGAGAGATTCAAGCACTGAGTTTTCCAACGACGCATTTCTTGAAGGAGAGGAGGCCATGTGCGCGTGTAGTTCACAAGCACAAGGATGAGCCTTGAGGTATGAGACTGCACAATGCACAGTAAAGGACTGGCTAGATAGGAAAATTGCATAGTTTTGGAGCTCATGCGTTGGGCTTAAGCACTAATAATGCACAATTTGCAATTTGTGAGGCAGAGATAGTGCATTGCATAGTGCCAAGAGACAAGGTTGTTGGTTGAGCACTGAGACTGCACAGTGCACAGTTTAGGAGGAATGGATGAGGCTGAGTGGCTTGGTCATGGAGCTTTCCCAGTTTTGACTAAGTGTGGGAACAATGAGATGAAGTTGAACAAGAAAAAGACTTGACAATGGTCACACACTTATATTACTTTATGAAACAACGCAGGACACCCAAAACATATGAACAACATACTTTCCTCAATGCGACAACATTGCAACAACGCACTCCAAGTGCGACACTAAAGATACACTTTGCGACGATAGTGACAATGCTTGTGCTACAATGCTTGAAACTTTGGAAATGACTAGGATTCATGTTTACATGATGAGAAAAAATACTTATCACAAATATTACTCCTTGAAACAGACGAGAGCTAGAATTTATACAATGTGTGAAACTTAACATGCTAAAATACAACACTTTCTATATGAAAAGAAAAAGTGTGAATGAAACTTGTGATATATGAACAACGGTGAATGTGACACATGCCAAAGTGAAGATAACATAAAAGAACACTAATAGTAAAAAACATGAAAATGACACTCATGAAAGTGAAGGTGCACAAAATGGATAGTTTGAAAAACTCACCGAAATAGAGGTACAAAGGCAGCCAAAAGTGAGGGATCTTCAATGACAGTGTGCCCTTACTATTAACATGGGTCGAACATTGCTCACGAAATGTCTTGATGAATGTTCTAGGCCTATTCAAGCTTGCGTGAAGGAATGCAATAATGATTTCATTACAGACTAAGCATTTGTGAGAAACTGACTTCGTCACTTACTATCAAAGAAGGGAGCTCAAAGAATTAACAAAATATCAAATGACCAAGAAGTGACTATGGAATGACCATTTGCAAGATTTGTAGTAGGATCCAAAAGTCAAGTATAGGAAAAACTTTGGAGGGTGTCTTTCGTAGCGACAACACTTGGCGACACACTAGTAGAACTCCAACTTCTCTACTTGGGGAATTCTATGTTCAGGGTCTAGCTCTCAAGGAGTATTGATTCATCCTTTCAATGACTCTAGATTCCCCACTTACTTCGTATGTAAACATAGTCCCCTTCATTCCTTCTCTGTTGAACATAAACATATGACTAGTAATATCACAATGTTTCAAGACAGAAGAAGGGTGATGTAGTGTGTGAGCTTTAGATTTTCATATTATAGTTTTTCATCATTGGTGTTGCTCCACTACCAATAGGCTTGGATAGTTCCTCAATGGAGTAACTTCAGGTACACAAACATCACTCCGCTGCTAGAGAGTTTGAACAATACCCCGAAAAAGTTTCCTGCTTCACATCCCTTTGGAGGAAGCCTTTCTCTTCTTTCACCCTTATTTAGTTATTTTATATAGGACTATGCATTGGAACTTATTAATTTCATGGGTGGAATAGGGATCCCAAACTATTGATAGCAGAAGGGATTTTTCCTTCAAAGAAGTGTATGTAAGATCTCTGATATTGGTTTTCTCATTTAGATTATCCCCTTGTACTTCTCTACTTCACTGGACTAGCGTGGAAGCCACTGAAACACAAAGAACTAAACATAGGCATGAGGTTTCTAGAATAAAAATGGATATCATGGTTCCACACAAAGATTTCCTCACACAAGGATCATACTTTCTGTCATAATGTCGTCGAATAAAGGATAACCAAGATGAGGAAGAAGGATTGATGGCTAGCCAAATGTTACAGTGTCAGAAAGTGCTCTTCTACTTTTCCACAATGTCTTTCAAGCCGAAAGGAATGTCATTCATCTGAAGTATTATTAAACAAAACATGAAAAAGAGACAAGACATAACCAAAAACTAAAATGAAAAAGACAAAGCAAATGGGGGCTAACTGAAAAGAGGATGCAAGGAAAAAGTTAGAAAACACAAGAGAGACTACAGAAGATGAGTGCAGGATGAGTGTAAGAGGGGGAAACTAAAATGAAGCTAGACTTTCTCCTAACCTAACCCTCTACAATGTCAGGGTCAAGTGTAATGAAACTTTCATTTAAGCCACCATAGTTTTTCCCGGCCTGCAATCACAAAGATTAAATGAATTAAAACTGATATAAAGCAATGTGCAATGGAAAAGATAAGAGCTTGAATAATTTTCACAACAAATAGAAGGTATTTCCTATCGAAAAAAACTTTTGCCACAAAAACCACCTCTAGCTATTTTAGAGTCTTACATTTTCGAAGAAATCCATAATCAAACAAACCTCGAAGACTTCTTGTGAATGCATATTCATATGTCTTGTATTTCTTAGCAAGCATGAGAAAAGACTAAAACTTGTTATTTTACAAAAGGGCTTTCTAAGTAAGATGCTTCTAGGAAATCATAGATTGGAGCATGAAATTCAAAACAATCCTATTGAAAACCCCACAATCCTTGAAGAGGTGAATTTTGAACTAGAAGCACATGGTCAAGATGAGAATCTTATGAGGAAAAATGGATCTGATCATTTTCAGTAGAAATGCTAAGACAGTGAAGAGCTGACATAATCATCAACGAAGGTTGAAGTGCCTCAACTACTTTACAAGAACATGAATAGTGATATGTTAAACCATAAATATCGAAGGATGTAAAACAAATGTCATATGATGTGCCAATGGGAAAATGGTAAGTTGAATGACAATCATCAGAGCTAGAATCATGATCATATGGGTTGATTAAAGCATCAGATTCCTAGTTTGTAATTAACAAGTATAAATAAATTTGAATAGTTCCACGAATGCTCTGAATAATAGAACCAACTTCCTCACATGTCGAATGTGCTAAATCATCTTCCCATAACTGATGACAGACTGTACAAGCATCATAATCATCGAAAGAATTGAAGAGGAACGATAATATATAAAATATACAAAACTAGTTAGGGTGTAATGTAGGAAAAATAGGAACTTGATTCAATAAATAACTCAAGCACTTGCTAACACTCGAGGATTTTTGGTGTCATCAAGACATCCACAAGAGAGACTAGGAGCTGATTATCCATCATAACACTCAACAAATATGAATTCTTCAACTAAAGATAATATTCAAATCTAATAGCTTTGCAATTTTGCACATTCACAAAAGGTATACACTCCAAACCCGTATTCAATACAAGATATTTTCATGGGGATGAATCCACCATAGTAATATGATTATAAACTCGATCTTGAGAAAAAGGAAAATTGTAACAAGAAATCCCGAAATCCATCAAGAATGAGTTTTCATCTAGCGAAACAATATGAATGAAAGTATTATGTGAGAAAATCTAGATCTAACATGGTTCAGGAATTTTACGAGGATCGTGAGAACCTACAGTAACCATCAATAAGAGTTGAAGTCCCTCGATTTCCTGACAAGTTACGAAACTTTGAAAATATAGATAACAACATTTTTTAAATTGAGTTGGATCACATATTGCACACATACAACTTCCATCAGTTAAGTGAACAAGATCACCATTATCGGGATGGGATTGATCTTCATCACTGGCTTTATCATATTTTACAACTTCAACAAACCAATTACTCAAGTCGTAAGATTCTTCTGATCACAAATATGAAGATGTATGAATCAGAGAAATGTCACGAGCCAACTGATTCAAAGTGTTCCCCCAAGAAAAATAGGAGATGATAAGGAATGGAATGGATGATATATAATTTCATTGCTTTGTTCCTCCTCATGGATAAGCTCACTACCTTATGTCAATTGATAAGTTAACTCATCAGATGAAGAACTTGAAGATCATGGAGTATCTTCATCGCAAGTTGGCGCATTACAAACAACAGAGAACAAGGGATAGGGAGGTGAAGAGGAAGAAGTTTTCATAACTGAATATTCTTTCACAGAAACAAATTTTAAATCTAAATCTTTCGAAAAAAAAATTACTTGACATAATAAAAGATCAAATGGTGGACCTAGGTATTCATCATCATATATTTCAATGGATTCATCATCATCATAATGATTGTTTCCCAAGATTGAGATTGATTAGGATAATTGATTATATTTGATTGAGGACCAAGATTACCATATTCATTATCAACCAATAATGAGGAAACACCATTTTCACATGAAGGATTTTGAAAAAGAGAAGAAAGATTGAAGTATTCCTCACCTTCCTACTCCTCTACCTGTGAAATGTGGCTACCCTTTACCTAATCACCTTTTTTATTTGGAATAGGTTGATCAAGAAAATCATGGGGTAAGGGATCATGGGAAAGAGGTGATAGAGAATGATAGGAATGGAAAGATTAGTCTTCACCATAGGCTTCATGAACCATTCTCATATTTCCTCCAAATGGTATCTGAATCATGAAAAGTGGAAGGAGGAAGAGAATATGGATTAAGAATTTGATTCACATATTTCCCAACTTATTATCATTGCAAGGGGTCGCCCACATCGAAACTGAAAAGGGAGGAGGATAAGGAAAAAAAGGAATACTAGGTTCCTCCAAAATTAGGGGCGTGTCATGACTTCTCATGACTTAAAAGAGTTGGGGAAGTAGATACATTAGCTGGTTTCGGTTCACCATGTAAAGAGATATGAACTAAGTGCTTAATTGTTTTTTAAAAGAAATCCTAATCAATGCCTTCTTCAGGAAATTAATAACAGAGGTGAAGGAATTGATTAGCGAAATACTCAACTTATTCATTAGGCTTCATTCTTAGTTAATAAATCATTTTGCAAACATCACAGTAATCATACTTGTCAAATGCTAAATGAAGCTCCTCGATTAGGTGTATAAGAGAATGAATGGAAGCAGGTGTTAGGGTGTGACACCATCATCGAACTTGACCTTTAAGGGTGAGGGACAAGAGAATACAAGCCACATCATCACAAAAAAATTCATAGTATTCACAAAACTTAGGTAAAAGAGATGCATGCTTCAGAAATGGATGTATCACCCTCACTAGAAAACTTGAATTGAGACAAGTAATGAAGAGGCTCATCACGGATTGAAATTTTACTAGGGGATAGGTTATAAAAACACCCCGAGAGTACGATTTGAGGATGACCCATTTCAAATAAGAGTTTTCAAATAGGCTTAACGAGCACAGCTTGTTATCTGGCCCTCCTTCTAGCACCATTTGTTGATGGTGCTAGAAATACGTCAATCAAGGGGGTCTCCACGACGAGAAGTCCCAATTAGACCTCACACCATTTGGAGAGGGAGCCCCATCCGAAGTATCATTCTAGTTGCCATGTATCCTTGTATATTTTCCTTGGCTACAAATTTCAGCACAAGAGAGTAATACACAAGTATTTTCATATTAGTAAGTGGGTATGGCTTGTGAAATGTTCAACTACATAAAGTATCAAGGTCCTTCTACAAAAAGGGAGAAGAAAAGTGGGCCCTTTAAAGACAAGTAATAGTGTTGAAAATAATACTGAGAGGGGGGGTGAATCAGTATTATCAAGTTCTTTTAACAAATCTTCCTTATTTATACTTTGAATTATTTTTGCATATCAGTACCATAAAATAATGAGCATGAACAAGAAAAACAGATAGTCACACCAAAGAACACCAGATGTAAGGTGGAAACCCAATGTGGGTGAAAACCACCTGCTGCAATATGTCTCTATCTTCTTTCAAATTAGAAACTCCTTTTACAATGATTTTGTACTCGTGCAGTCCTTTACCAGTACACAGGCTGCAACCTACAGAGAGCTACAACTCTCTCTCGTTTTCCAGTCTTTCCTGGAAGGGAGCTACAACCCCCTACTTCTTTTCTTACAAGGACCACTTTTCATAAATTTTCAAACTGGATCCATAAGCATCAGATGATCATCAAGTACATGTAAATTACACAGTCAACTACAGTAACTAGATCAACAATAACAGAACTAACCCAGAACACCTTATCAACAGAAAAATTCAGTCAACAGAAGATCTTAAGACAGATACGCAGTTTTTCTTTCTGAGGCCTGCGTCGCTACGCACTTCACCTTCTGCTTCCCTGCGTATACCTGCAGAGAGCCTTCTGCTGCACCGCGTACCCACGCACTGCTTCTTCAAATGCGCTGCGTACTGTTACTGTAGGTACGCACCCAGAGACACTATCGCGCTGCGTACTGTTACCAAAGCCACGCACCCAAAGATACTATCGCGCCGCGTACTTTTGCTGTGCGTACGCACTTGAACCTTTGTCGTGCTGCGTACCCACGCAGTTCTCCTTCTTCTTCTCTTCGTACCCACGCACCTGTACCGCTAATCACCTGCGTACTTCTGATTAGGGCCGAATTGGCAGTCCACCAGTGTGGCACAGTTAGTTAGATGCCCAAATCTGATCATGCGCTCGAGAGATCACCCTTCACAGATTCGCTTTCAACTTCACTTACATATAGATCAAACTTTTAAGACAATAACCCAATATTTCAGATCTTAAGATATTCAATTGCAAAAGATACTTAGCCAAGTGATCTCCTTTGCTTTATATAGGCAAGCTCCTCCTAAAATCATGGATCAATACCATAGATAACCAATACAAGGGGCCCAAAAACATGGGGCTCAATAATAATAACAATACCATGGGCCAAAACCATAGAATCAAGAGCGGCGGGCTAAATACCACGGGCCAAACATAGGAAACCCCACGTGAATGCGCTTCTCTGCCTTGAAGTAAGTGAAACTGGGGGTACGCACCTTCTAAATGGGTGACCTGCATGTCTAGGCACGGTCCCTTCACGGTGTACCTGTGTGTATGCATCTTCTGAACTATTCTCCTGCGTACTTCTTAATTTTCAACATTTTGAGAGCCTGATCAGAGCATTGCCACTTGAGGGTGTTGCCATCAAGTACAACATCTGTAACATAGAGCCATATCAGAATCATAATGCCAACAATCTCCCCCTTTGGACTTGATGGCAACCTCAAAATATTCAGCTTCATTCTCCCCCTTTGACATCAAGGGCAAAGGGTTATGCTCCCCCTAAGAACATGCTCCCCCTGAATATGAACCAGATCTGCAAAGAAGAACCATAATCCACCAGACACCATAAATGACCATGAAAGAGATAGAGACATATTGCAGCTATATTCAGACCAGCTTCCATGATCTCCTTCTGTACATCCTTCATAATGCCAACAATGCATTATATGCTCCCCCTGAACCTGTGCCGCAACCCAGCACATGTACGCATATACCCCAGATGAACCATGCGTACAACCATCAATCAGAAGAGTTTCAACAATAAGATGATGCATCAACAACCCCCAGCTTTTGCCTGAGGTATTCAAAAGTCTCCCTGGGCAATGGTTTGGTGAGAATATCAGCAACTTGTTCCTTAGAAGGCTCCAACTTGACCTTCTGTTCAAGCACTTGTTCCCGGAGAAAATGATACTTGATTGGTATGTGCTTGGTTTTTGAATGCATGACAGGATTCTTTGAGATGCTGATTGCACTTGTGTTATCACATAGGATGGAGATAGGTGGTGTACAAGTGATTTGAAAGTCTTGCAAAGTCTGCATCATCCAAAGGAGTTGAGTGCAACAAGATGCAGCAGCAACATATTCCGCTTCGGCTGTAGACAAGGCAATCGAACTCTGTTTCTTGCTGAACCAGGATACTAGTCTGGAACCCATAAAGAACGCACCACCACTTGTGCTTTTCCTGTCATCCACACTTCCAGCCCAATCTGCATCTGTATAAGCATGAAGTGTGAGATCTGTATCTCTAGGATACCATAAGCCATAATTTTGAGTCCCTTGAAGATATTTGAAAATTCTCTTCACTACCTGAAGATGAGTCTCCTTCGGATTTGCCTGAAATCTTCCAACTATTCCAACTGCATGATGATGTCCGGTCGAGTACCTGTCAGATAAAGTAAGCTTCCAATCATAGATCTGTAGGTTGGTTGATGCACTGCTGCAGATTCATCATTTGCACTGAGGCTACATCCTGTGACCATGGGTGTACATACTGGTTTTGCATCTTCCATGCCATATTTCTTCAAAATCTGTTTGAGATACTTGGTTTGAGACAAAAAGATCCCTCCTTCTTTTTGTTGGATTTGCAAACCAAGAAAATATGTCAGTTCTCCCAGCAAGGACATTTTGAATTCTTTCTGCACCACCAAGGCAAAGCTTTGACTCATAGCTTCTTCATTGCTGCCAAAGATAATGTTATCTACATACACAAAAAGTATTAGTAATTTGTCATTTTCAACTTTTATATAAAGATTGCTATCTGCTGATCCTTTTGAAAAACCTTGTTGATGAAGATATTTGTCCAAACGATAGTACCAAGCCCTTGGAGCTTGTTTGAGACCATAAAGAGCCTTTTTCAATCTGCATACAAGATTTGGATCATTTCCAAGAATGAACCCATCTCGCTGCTCAATGTATACTTCTTCTTCCAAGTCTCCATTCAGAAAGGCTGATTTCACGTCCATTTGAAATACTTTGAAGTTTTGAAAGCTTGAGAGAGCAAGGAACATTCGGATGGCCTCAAGTCTTGCAACAGGAGCAAAGGTTTCTTCAAAGTCTATTCCTTCTTGCTGCGCATACCCTTCACAAACCAGTCTGGCCTTATTTCTAATTACTTCTCCATTTTCATTCAATTTATTTTTGAAGACCCATTTTGTTCCGATAACATTCTTATCCTTTGGTCTAGGGACCAGCTCCCAAGTGTTGTTCTTTTCGATCTGCTCAAGTTCTTCATCCATTGCTTTCACCCAACATTCATCTTTGCATGCCTCTTTCACATTTTCTGGTTCAGTAGAGGAGAGTAATGCCAAATAGCTTGAAGCTTCTGCAACTGTTCTTCTTGTTTGTACACCTGCTTCTTTCTACCCCATAATCTGAGATTCTGGATGATTCTTCTGAACATATCTGGATGGAGTCTTTTCCTCTATTCTTGTCTGCTCCTCTAGTTCTTCTTGAGGTTCTTCTTCTTCATCATTCTGTCTTTGAGGGTAGCCTTCATCTTCTTCGATGTCTTCATGATGTACTTGCCTAGGAATGTATCCCTTCTCATCAACCACTACATCAATGCTGTCAACAATTCTGCCAAGTATTTTATCGTAGCATTTGTATGCTTTGCTATGTGGAGAATAACCAAGAAGAATGCCTTCATCTGCTCTAGGTTCAAGTTTGCCAAGTTGCTCATCAGTATTCTTAATATAACATTTGCTCCCAAAGATTTTGAAGTGCTTTACCGAAGGAGTCCCACCACACCAGAGCTCATGAGGGGTTTGAGTGCTGTTCACCCGGACATTTGTTTTGTTCAGAATAACAACCGCAGCATGTGCAGCTTCACCCCAGAAAGTTGCGGGAGTTCCCGATTCATCAAGCATAGCACGAGCCATTTGTTGGACTGTTCTGTTCATTCTTTCCACAACTCCATTTTGCTGAGGAGTTCTAGCTATAGAGAATTCTCTTCTTATCCCATGTTCTTCACAGAAATCGAAAATTCATTTGAGGTAAACTCCCCACCTCTGTCGGATCTGAGGCACTTAATTTTGTGTCCTGATTCATTTTCAACCAAGGCTTTGAAGGATTTGAATTTTTCGAATGCTTCATCTTTGTGCTTCATAAGTCCTAACCAACCAAACCTGGAGAAGTCGTCAATGAATAATATCAAGTATTCTTCTCCTCGAGGTGTCCTTTTCCTGAATGGACCACATGTATCTATATGAACTAGCTCAAGAGGCATGCTAGCTGATCCTTCCTTCTCTGGAAAGTTAGTTCTGGTTTGCTTTCCAAACTGACATGATTTTCATATGGTGTTGTCTGGAATTTTGATATCTGGAAGATCGCGAACTGCCTGATATCTGCATGCTTTCCTTATTTGTGAAAAGCTTAGATGCCCCAACCTCTGATGCCATAACCAGTGTTCATCATCCTTGCTCAGATAGCATTGTTGTTGTCCTTCTTCAAATATGTATAGATTATTTGGAGTTCTTTTACCTTTGATAACTGTTTTACCTGTATCAAGATCACGAACAAGACATCCATTTGATCTGAATATCACCTCGGTTCTTTGATCACACATCTGGCTGACACTTAGAAGATTATGTTTCAATCCATCAACATACAAAACATTTCCAGCTTTGACCTTTTCTTTTAACTGAGCAGTGCCTTTTCCTTTTATAGTTGCAGGAGTATCATTTCCAAAAGAAACTTTCTTTCCTTTTCCTAGAGCAGAATATGATTCAAGTTTTTCTTTATCACCTGTCATATGCTTCGAACATCCACTGTCAATGTACCATAGATTTTCCTGTCCCTCTACATAAAATGCTATCCCACATCTTTCTGGTTGTGGTTCCTTTATTCTCCATGTTTTGTTGCTTGAGGCTTGTTCCTTTGTCTGCTGAAACCTGCTCCTGCATTCAAAATCTTCATGACCAAAGTTATTGCAAATAGAACATTCAACTTCATTTTCAAGAACCGAAAAGTTGTTATAGGTCATTTTTGTAATCCCGGTCATACTTCTTTGTTTTTGAGCTTCTCTAGTCATGATCGTTTTATATGCAACACATTGAGCTGCTTTGTGACCAAAGTTATGGCAAGAAAAGCATTGTCCATTGAAGAAACTTCTGCGGTTATCAAATCTACCGGCCAAATGATTGTAATTTCTATTGTCATCCATTCTTGAACCAAATTGAGAAGATTTTACCTGTGGCTGGTTGTAGCTTTTGTTCACCCTTAAGACGGATTGCCCCTGATAGCCTCTGTTTGCAATTCGTCCCTGCTTTACCTGATGGTCTCCATTGTGCTTTTGCTCATTTCTTCTTGCTGCATCAAGATAACTTTTTGAGGTGGATGCTTGAGAAGTTTCTTCATTATAGCCCAAACCTGGCTTGTTTAGTGGAGAACGCTGTACATTGATAATCTCATCCAAAGTTTCAGATCCTTTGACAAACTTAAGATTAATAGCTTTTGTTTTCTCAATCTCTTTTCTAAGACCAACAATTTCACCTTCTAATTTTTCAAGATGTTTTTCCTTTTCATCAATTTGAAATTGTAGAGTATCAATGATCATATTCTTTTCTTCTATACATCTCTTGAGTCTAGTAATTTCTTCATAAAGGCTATCCACATCTATAGCATCCATATAATCATCATCTTCAAATGCCATTAACAATTTATAGTCATTACCTCGTTCATCTTCATCACTATTTGATAGACCATCACTATCTTCATGAGTGTAGTAGCTTTTCTTATTTGCACTCTGTTTCTTGTTCCATCTAGCAGGTTCCTTTCCTTTATCCTTATAAGGACATTTTGCAGCATAATGACCTACTCTTCCACAAGCAAAGCATTTAAAAGGTAACTTACCTCTGAACCTTCCAGAACCTCTTTGAAGATTTCTGACAAAATTTGATTCTTCTTCTTCTTCTTCTGGCACGTGACTTGCTTCATAATAATCTCCTTTGCCTGAAGCCTTGAAAGCAGCTTCTCTTCTGTCTGAAGGACCTCCCTTTCTCATTTCATAAGCAGTTAGAATTCCGTGAAGCTGAGACATAGTAAGAATTCGTAGATTTTCCTTTTCTTCTATTGCAGACACTTTAGATTCAAACTTGGGGGACAATGATATAAGAACTTTTTCAACCACAATAGCCTCTTTTATTTCTTCACCCAAATTTTTCATGCAATTAACAATCTCATCTACCCGAAGAAAATAGTTAGCCACACTTTCATCATTATACATCCTGAGATTCTCATACTGAATCCTGAGAGTTTGAAGTTTAGCACGCTTTACCTGTTCATCTCCTTCGTAACTCAAGACAATCTTGTCCCATATTTCTTTTGCGGATTTATATTGCATAACCTTTACGAATTCTGTTTGAGATAAGCATCCTAGCAAAGTATTGACTGCTTTAGCATTTGTTTCATATTTCTTCTTTTCGGCTGCATCTGTAGGAGTAGCTGAAGGAAAAGTGTAGCCTGTATCTATGATATCCCAAACTTCTGTACCAAGAGATTGAAGATAGGCAGTAACTCTTACCTTCCAATAATTGAAGTTTGTCCCATCAAAAATTGGTGGCCTGATTGATGCTTCCCTCTCGTAGTTCCTCATGATGAATGATCTTCCTTCAAGCGATCAAGCTTCTCCGAAGGACCTGCTCTGATACCAATTGTTGAAAATAATACTGAGAGGGGGGGTGAATCAGTATTATCAAGTTCTTTTAACAAATCTTCCTTATTTATACTTTGAATTATTTTTGCATATCAGTACCATAAAATAATGAGCATGAACAAGAAAAACAGATAGTCACACCAAAGAACACCAGATGTAAGGTGGAAACCCAATGTGGGTGAAAACCACCTGCTGCAATATGTCTCTATCTTCTTTCAAATTAGAAACTCCTTTTACAATGATTTTGTACTGGTGCAGTCCTTTACCAGTACACAGGCTGCAACCTGCAGAGAGCTAAAACTCTCTCTCGGTTTCCAGTCTTTCCTGGAAGGCAGCTACTGTTGTTGGGAAAATTATCCAATTCAGAATGCCCCTATCCCACTCTAAGGTGTGATAGTGCCTTAGCAACAAACAAGGAAAACTATCTGAGTATTCTTCTTTATGAGATGTAAATAGAGAAAGAAGGATGTAACTAATCGGTGTCTTCCGCTAGTTTGTCGATCCAATCTCTCTCTCTTTTGTTCGCTTCCCGCTTCCCGCTCTTTCACTGGTCTAGCTTCACCAAGTCCCTACAAGATCACAAGAGAGGAAAACTACACAAAAGACATGGATTTACATTCATAACTAGTTTAGGATCAGATATAAACTAAATATGCAAATATAACAAAACATCATTGAGATACAAGCATATAGGAGAAACTCAAATAACTTTATTGATATGATAACAAAGTCCAAGAGGAGACACAACCAAGTGAGTCCCGATCCAGCATCTACCTCCCAGCAAAGGAATCCCTTCCTCTCCTCCAACAAAGCATAAATCACCCAATGTACTAATCTCAATCTCAAACCAACAACAATTCTCTGCAAAGTACAAAATTCCAGCCTCCTGGACCTCTGGGTGAGAGATCCATATATAGATGTAAGCAGAGAGGATGAGTCAGCTTATGTTTTGACTTGTGGCTTCTCTCTGTCAGTTCTTGCTTCCACTTGGAGGTTGAGAGCCTCTTACTCATCACTAGTCGAATTCATTGAGGCAAGTGTCATTGAGGAAGATTCTGGAAGCTTCCAGTGTCTGTACACCTTGCGGAATGACATTGCCATTTGGCATTTCTCGCTCAGCGCACCCTGGTAGTGCTTTTAGGTGCGTTGCAACGTACCTAGCTAGTGTACTGGGGTGCATTGCAATGCAGGAAGCTAGAAGAGCTTCTGAATTGATCCTGAATTGACTGTTTCTGAGTGGTTTTTGGTGGAGAACTTCTGGGAGAAGCTGTCATTGGTTGACCTTGTTCCTTTAGGGGCAGGAACAACTCTTTTAGGGACTTTGGATCCCTTGGATTATGGACATTTCATGCTCAATGCTGTAAGGCACAAAAATGTCTATAACAGTTGCCCCCTAAAGTATGAGGCTGTTTATCGGGTGAAATGCTTTATTAGGAGGATCCGAAGTTCTTCCAATGCTGGGAGGAGACCTGTAATAAGATACAATACAACACATTGTTTTTCATACTGTTTTCATGATCTAGCTGAGGCGGGCATTCCCATGCTCAGCTTTATAAATTCATTTTTCTGTACATAGAATAGAAAATCGTCTGATGGTAGACTGATGATTTTGATGAAATCATCATCCTTTTGGTAGGATGATTATCTGCTGCAATGTTGTACATGTCAATGTCTTTATTTTTCCTGAATATATATCGCAGCCCGGATGGATGAAACTAGATCCGGGGTCTTCAATCTCGTCCGATCTTCACTCTAAGTACAAGTCGATCCATGTGAGAAATGTTCTGAAGTCGAACATGGAAAGACATCGCTTGATTACCAATCAATGATGTAAACTGTTAACAAGCGCGAGAGGAATCACCGATAATGATAATGACCCTCAAGGTACTGCAGTACAATTCACGTGGTGTGAATAAAGGACTTGGCGTCGAACACCACGCAAAATCTTTCGGTCGAAGGTCATTGATGTATACCTGTCGCCGGAAGTGAGAAACTTGCCATTGAGGCATGCAAGCTTCAAAGTACTGAAGGGGGTGTTCCTAGATCAACTTCTTGGATAATGAGCTGATGTCGACAAGAAGCAATCCGTCAAAGGAGGGCCTTAATGTATCCCACATCAGTGACATGGAACGGAGCAAACGATTTTGATGGAGGTGAAAACGATCTGATGATATATGGTTCAGGGTGGCGGTCATGAAAGGATGAAGGATAATGTGTGGTAGTGGATGGGACACGGATGACTTCTCTTGAACATATCGGCGACACTTATGTGATGGATTGGTAGAATTTACCCCAAAGATGGATGGTATGGCGAGACCATGGTGATGTGACCAGTGAATGAAACAACCCAACCCGACTCAGGCACGGAGTGGAAGTGTCATGTTCAAGAGCGACTTGCTACCAATAAAAATTCTTTGAGTTTCTTCCCAATTTTTCCGAAGTCATTACTCACCAGTACCTCTTTATTTTTGTCAAGCTTGAGGAGAATAACATATGCTTGTTCTATAATTTGCCCTTCGGGCAAACCCATCGCTATGTTTTAACGAGCCTAGCGATAGTGAAACTCGTTCTCGTCTAAAGAGAAGTTTGTCGCTATTAATCTTTTTAACGAGTCTAACGACAAAGATAACTCGTTCCTTTTCATTTTTAGAGAGTCTAAAAAGGTACGTAAAGATAACTCCAAAGTTCCTTTTTCGTCATCTAATCCCTTAAGTCCGAAAAAGTATAAAACAATACAGAAGGGATGAATTTTCGATAGTTTTAACGAGCCGAACAAAACAAGCGCTCGATCTTTTTGTGCAATAATCCCTCAGGTCCAAAAAGATTAAAATCTAGAGGAGGGATAGCACTTCCGGTCGCTTTAACGAGCTGGAAGGCCAAAACTCGGCAATCTTTTCATATTTTACGAGTCAGATGAAAAGAGCTTAAAGAAGACTCGTCTTTTGAGGAACGAGTGATAAGATGGGTAGCAGCTGATTCCAGGTAAGGGTTGGAATTTTCCAAGCACGGCAGTGTCACAAGGATGGCTAGTGAAATCACTCTTCGCAGCTGTTCCTCAAAACAGGTAAACAATCAAATGGAGGTGAATGATCGGCCAATGGAAAAGTGGAGGTGATGGTGCAAACACGACCAAGGCTTTAATGGCTGATAACGTTACATTCACGGTGGCTATTTACCAGAGGATAGTTCAATTTTTAACGAGCTTAAACGCGGGTCGAAACACTTGCTTGATCTTATGTTTATTTTTTAACGAGCATGAACTATGTGCTAAAACTGCTCAATGATAAGTTTGCATGCCCCCAACATAATAACGCAAATCGAGGTGCATGCCCCCCAAGCTTCATTGCATTCAACTCGGTGGTTGGAATGAAGGTTTACCTTTGAGATTTGAAAAGGGGATTTGTTTCATTTTTTAATGAGGTTGACACAGTAAAAGAACTATCCTCATGACTCTTTGTTTCATTTTTTAACGAGGTTGACACGAGATAAGAACCGTCCTCGGAGTCCAAATCCATTAGATATAGAAGGTTTCATATTCCACTGTGGCCACTTCCGCCAGATTACTCGGAGGCGGTAGGGCAAAAGTACCCATTAAGGCAGGGTCTTTTAGGAGACCTACTCCGATATTCTGAAGCGAATGGGGGCTTCCATGGATCATGGAAACGCTTCCTGTAACTTGTGAACCATTGGGGAGGAAGTTTTGTTGGTCGACGATTGTAATCCCCCCGTGAAAGGGAAATGCAATTTTTCTAAAATAGGTAGACACAACAGCTGCCATGGCATATATCCACGGTCTTCCTAGTAGGATTTTGTAATCAAGATTCCCATCGATGACTTCAACATCTATTTCTACCATTTTTCCCCCTAGTTCAACCTTCAAGTTATTCAGGATACCATATGGGGTATATGTCCTTCCGTCGAATGCTTTTAATGTTGTCGAAGATCGCGACAAGGTTGGAGATCCTAAAGTTTTCCAGCAACTCATCGACATAATACATGTAGATGCCCCCTCATCAATAATTGTTCGATGAACAGTTTTGTTGAGGGCTTTCACTTGAATAAGGAAAGCTTGTTGGGCTGGTAACTGAGGATCGTATCCTTTGTGATCGAAGGATACAAGATTGGAATCCTTAGGGTCAACCCCACCAATGGCCGATAACAAAGTCTGCCTTTGGGATGGACAATTTTGTAGTACTTCAAGAGTCGACATAGCGGATGGCGATTGGGTCAAATCTTCCACTATGTTATAATGCTGCGCTGCTCTGGCGCGAGGATTAAATGTCGACTTGTGTACTACTCCCTTCGGTGGTTTTATTGTTAATTCAGGAATGATGGGTGGTACAACTTCTGTCGAAGTTGTTGTCGAACTACTTGGTTGATCTTTACCTTTGTCGTTCGACAGCTGCGGATTCCCGTAATCTTTGTTCCTTGTCGAAATCAAAGCATCATTTTGCTGTTTTGAAATCGACAACATTAGCACCTGCGACGGGGAAGCATTTCCACTATCAACCAGATTTGTTCCTGGATTTGGAAACGGATCAGTTAACACAGCTGGGGTTTTCGAACTCTTAAATAATCTTTTAAGCTCAGCTCTGTACAGACATTCTGCTATCCGATGATCCTCATCACATATTTGACATGGATATTTCAGTTTCCTATTTCCAGGAGGGTTTGAAGAAGTTTTTTCAGGAGATGACTCATTCTGTTTCTTCTTCTTCCCTTTGCTTTGTTTCTTCTTGCTTCCTGGTTGTTTGGTTTCTTTGCCTTTATCTGCTGATACGGCATTTACTTCCGAAGCAAGAATTTCGTCTTTTGCATTTTGATCTGAAATCTTACGGGCCTTCTTGGAGTTGGCCTTTGTCGATTTCGCGTTTGTCGCGCCAATCACGCCATCACCGGCATGAGAGTCATTGTTTGATTTAGGAGGAGGAGGAATTGAGAATTTCGGTCTAGGGGCGTCAGGTATTTTGTCGTAGAGCGTGCCAGACTGAGTATAGACCAAGTCTAGATATTGCGCACGAGCGATAACTTGCTCTTCCGTTACGACTCCCCCCTTCACCACATCTTTCGATATGGCAGGAAGTAACGACTTGATAAACCATTCAGCTAATAGCTGATCGGGAACGTACGTTTTTACCATCCTACGACGACGTCGCCACTCATGTATATGATCAGATATGTGAGTGGTTGTTGTCTGTTTGAAGTTGGTTAAGATTTCCGTTCCCGTTTCATACCTTATCGGTAATTGAAAATGGGTTAAGAAAGTCGTGGCTGAGGTGCTGAAATTGTCGAACGAAGCTCTAGGCAATTCAATATACCATTTTACCGCTGGACACGTTAACGTCCTCTGAAAAAGGCGAAGTCTTATCGAATCATCGTTTAGGGTGTTTGATGAACACCATAGATGAAATGTCATCACGTGATTCGACGGGTCTTCACCTGGATTTCCATTAAATTTAGGAATATCTGATGGAAGTTTATGAGGAATCGCTGGCCACCAAGGGGCGTAAGAAATTGGATCGTTTGTTAACCGGTGTAAATCGGGTAACTCTAAAGTTGCCACGAATGGTAACTGTTGATTTAGGTTAGGTGAAGCATACCCAGGGTACGATGGAATTGCCTGAGCAGTTGGCCTTTGCATACCAGCATAATGTAATTGATGCTGGTACGACTGATACGGTTGGTGGACATGACCACTGTAAAGTGGTTGATTTTGACCGTTTTGAATGTACGGCTGCCCACTGTTCGCAAAGATCTGTTGCTCAGAACCTTGGTACACTTGTTGGAATTGTGGTTGTTGGTATTGCACCAGCCATGGTTGTGAAGCCATGTTCTGTTGCGCTATACTAACCGTTGGACCAAGGTGTGGGGTAATTGTACCCGTTTGGACCTGTGTTGCCCCACCAGTTGGCGATTGTGGTTGAGTCACAGGGTCAAGGGGCTGTTGCATTACAACCTGAGAAATCTGAGGTTGACATACAACAGGCAACGTTTGAACTTGTGACACTGTTACAATAGCTGGTGTTGTCGGGATGTTCGACATAGGTACACATTGTTGCATAGAATACACAACTCTTGGTTGTTGGGGTAGTATAGGTACCCAACCACTTGATGTAACTCCAGTATAACCTGAATACTGTTGTGAACTCCCGTATGGGTATCCTCCCGGAGGGGGTAATGAAAGGGCATACTGCCCCCCATACGGTGGTAACCCGGAACTCAAGGGGATGGTCTGCCCTTGGGGACTGGATTGCCCAAATTGACCTCCAAATGGATCAATTTGTCGAGTCTCAACATAAGAGTTGCCGGATATTATTCCAGAGGAACAAACAGGAACGGACCATACTGTCGAAATAGTCCCTGGATGGACTCCTTCTAGCGGTTGTGAGCTAGTCGGGACAGATGGTACGCCGGCAAACATTGTCGGAGTGACGTCAGGGAGTTCTGCTGTCGCTGTGTCAGTTGACACAGTGCTAAATGTTGACGGTTGTTCAGACATTTTGAGTCTATCCAAAAGATTACCTAGCAATTCTACAGGAACTTCCACTGGTGGTAGACTAACTTCTGATGTCGAAGGAAATAGAGTGACCCCAACTCCAAAATGTGTTGGAGTACTTGCTTGCGGATCTTCTACAATTTCCTCTATCGCAATCAAACCAGGTGGAAGGGGAAGACCGTCAGGTTCGTAAAATATTTCTGGTGCCGAAGAAGGGGTTGAATCGACAGCGACAGATGTTTGAGGAGCAAGACTCTCCAAACCAGTTACAGATGGAACTGGTTCAGTAACACAAGTGTTTGCTCTCAGACTCGGATCAGTATCACTGTCCCTCTGTGGCTGTTGAACTTCTTCTGTAGAGGCAGGGTTTCTAGAAATGTTTGGAGTAACCGGAATCTCAGATGTTGTTGGAACACTTGTTCTAACTTTGATAGGAGATTTCGAACCGGTTAAACGAGTTCGTTTTGTCCGTACTGTTTTCGATTCCGGAGACAAAGACGATTGACTCGTAAGCCTCCGCGAATGACGGGGTTTCAATTGACTTTCTTCCACGATTGCGGATTACTCGATCAACCAAAATACAAAAAGGGGAAAGTGTGTTTCCGAATTAAATGAATTTTAGACGCTTTTAGACACAACTTGCTTTTTCAATTTTAAAGAGTCGAGAAAAAGCAAAAGATGACTCTAGTCTCCTTCGATTTTTAATGAGCCTGAAGTGACAAGTGCTCAGATGGACCTTTTCCGTTAAGGAGTCTGAAAAGGAACGAAAGGGACTGCTCTGGAGTTCTAGGTAAAGGGTGTGCCAAACTTTTCGCAAAACCGCAGAATACTTTTTAGGGTACAGGCGGTCAATCTTCCCGAATGCTGTGTTCAGTGCATTGCGATCAGTAGGGCGGCCGACACAACTTCCTATGGATAAAGGTTTTATGCCTATAGGGGTCTCCCAATATATACTCGACGTTACGTGGGAGCACAATCCGTATTGGCACTTATCGTCTCTCAGGAGGAATCACCCAACCATCAGTGAGGCGACCAGTGACCAGGTTTTACGACGCCGGAACACGTCTCTATCCTAGACCTCTATGTTGTGCGTTAAGTTATAAAGCGTTGTTAAGTTCATTCAATTTATTTTAGGTTGATCTTTCTTAGAAATTTGCCTTTTTGGATCACCACGAGATGTATGATACAATTCCTAAATGCAGTCTAAAGATGATAAGCAAGCTTTTATATCTTTTCAACAATGAAAATCTTAGCTACAAGGGGAAAAGAAAGACACCATCTTTTCTCAAAGAGCATAGAGCACACTGTAAATGCACTTTTCCTAAATCAACATACAAACTGTCAAAATTCAAATGCACATATGCATGTATTTGTTTTCACTTTCTTAATATTGATGCCTAAAAAGAAAGCTGTTGTACAAATTTGAATTCGATTTCAAGTGAAAAACACAAACAAGTTTCCTTTTCGAAATCAAAAAGATGATTACGACACTTTATGATTTACTTGTTTCGACACCAGAAATGCATAAATTCAAACCAAAAGACAAAAGTAAAAGCGTAATCAACTGTGAACAGCAAACAAACTCACTCCTAAGACCAAAACGACACTTACGACAGGTCTAGATCTAAGGGCGACAGTATGACTAGTTTACTTTTGTAATGGGAAACTGCAAATGATGTAACAAATACACAAAGAACAAATACAGTTTCTTTATACAACTGAGGCGGAATTGAGGCAAAGAAAAGGGGTTTCAGATAGGTACACTGACTGATAACAGGCTACAAAAAACAGAGATAAAACTGAGCAAAAGGAAGCAGGGAACCACAGCTGCACAAGGCAAAGACTGATCAGCGCACCCCCAGCACAGAGAAACTGAACCTCAGCGTAGGTAGCCTTCATGGGACCTGCGTTGAAATGCAGAACCTCTTCACAGAGTCTGCGCTGAAGCAGAAACGAGAATGGTTTCTGGGTTCTGGGTCACGGTTTGCAGTTTAATCTACGGTTTTTGGCCGGATAAAAACTAACAATTAGGTACAATTAGAAGGATGATTTAAAGGAGGACTAAGATCTATCACAAAGGGCTGTTAGAGCACTTGTGGATCAGCTGTTCAGATCATAAACAGGCCCAGCGAATGGACTAGAGTAGCAGATCTCTACTTTGCATTTGAAAATGGCAAATGCAGTTCGATTCGGCACTCCTGAGTTTATGAGAAGAACAACAATAGAAACACAAATAAACTAACAAGATACGATCCCCAGAGATTCTGGGTTCGATCCCCAGCGGAGTCGCCAATTTGTTGTTTGGAAAAGTATCCAATTCAGAATGCCCCTATCCCACTCTAAGGTGTGATAGTGCCTTAGCAACAAACAAGGAAAACTATCTGAGTATTCTTCTTTATGAGATGTAAATAGAGAAAGAAGGATGTAACTAATCGGTGTCTTCCGCTAGTTTGTCGATCCAATCTCTCTCTCTTTTGTTCGCTTCCCGCTTCCCGCTCTTTCACTGGTCCAGCTTCACCAAGTCCCTGCAAGATCACAAGAGAGGAAAACTACACAAAAGACATGGATTTACATTCATAACTAGTTTAGGATCAGATATAAACTAAATATGCAAATATAACAAAACATCATTGAGATACAAGCATATAGGAGAAACTCAAATAGCTTTATTGATATGATAACAAAGTCCAAGAGGAGATACAACCAAGTGAGTCTCGATCCAGCATCTACCTCCCAGCAAAGGAATCCCTTCCTCTCCTCCAACAAAGCATAAATCACCCAATGTACTAATCTCAATCTCAAACCAACAGCAATTCTCTGCAAAGTACAAAATTCCAGCCTCCTGGACCTCTGGGTGAGAGATCCATATATAGATGTAAGCAGAGAGGATGAGTCAGCTTATGTTTTGACTTGTGGCTTCTCTCTGTCAGTTCTTGCTTCCACTTGGAGGTTGAGAGCCTCTTACTCATCACTAGTCGAATTCATTGAGGCAAGCGTCATTGAGGAAGATTCTGGAAGCTTCCAGTGTCTGTACACCTTGCGGAATGACATTGCCATTTGGCATTTCTCGCTCAGCGCACCCTGGTAGTGCTTTTAGGTGTGTTGCAACGTACCTAGCTAGTGTACTGGGGTGCATTGCAACGCAGACAGCTAGAAGAGCTTCTGAATTGATCCTGAATTGACTGTTTCTGAGTGGTTTTTGGTGGAGAACTTTTGGGAGAAGCTGTCATTGGTTGACCTTGTTCCTTTAGGGGCAGGAACAACTCTTTTAGGGACTTTGGATCCCTTGGATTATGGACATTTCATGCTCAATGGTGTAAGGCACAAAAATGTCTATAACAGCTACAACCCCCTACTTCTTTTCTTACAAGGACCACTTTTCATAAATTTTCAAACTGGATCCATAAGCATCAGATGATCATCAAGTACATGTAAATTACACAGTCAATTGCAGTAACCAGATCAACAATAACAGAACTAACCCAGAACACCTTATCAATAGAAAAATTCAGTCAACAGAAGATCTTAAGACAGATACGCAGTTTTTCTTTCTGAGGCATGCGTTGCTACGCACTTCACCATCTGCTTCCCTACGTATACCCGCAGAGAGCCTTCTGCTGCACCGCGTACCCACGCACTGCTTCTTCAATCGCGCTGCGTACTGTTACTGTAGGTACGCACCCAGAGACACTATTGCGCCGCGTACTATTACCAAAGCCACGCACCCAAAGATACTATCGCGCCGCGTACTTTTGCTGTGCGTACGCACCTGAACCTTTGTCGTGCTGTGTACCCACGCAGTTCTCCTTCTTCTGCTCTGCGTACCCACGCAGTTCTCCTTCTTCTACTCTGCGTACCCACGCAGTACCCCTTCTTCTGCTCTGCGTACCCACGTAGCCCTCCTGTTTCTGCTCTGCGTACCCACGCACCTATACCGTTAATCACCTGTGTACTTCTGATTAGGGCCGAATTGATAGTCCACCAGTGTGGCATAGTTATTCAGATGCCCAGATCTGATCATGCGCTCAAGAGATCACCCTTCACAGATTCGCTTTCAACTTCACTTACATATAGATCAAGCTTTTAAGACAATAACCCAATATTTCAGATCTTAAGATATTCAATTGCAAAAGATACTTAGCCAAGTGATCTCCTTTGCTTTATATAGGCAAGCTCCTCCTAAAATCATGGATCAATACCATAGATAACCAATACAAGGGGCCCAAAAACATTGGGCTCAATAATAATAACAATACCACGGGCCAAAACCATAGAATCAAGAGCGGCGGGCTAAATACCACGGGCCAAACATAGGAAACCCCACGTGAATGCGCTTCTCTGCCTTGAAGTAAGTGAAACTGGGGGTACGCACCTTCTAAACGGGTGACCTGCGTGTCTGGGTGCGGTCCCTTCACGGTGTACCTGCGTGTACGCATCTTCTGAACTATTCTCCTGCGTACTTCTTAATTTTCAACATTTTGAGAGCCTGATCAGAGCATTGCCACTTGAGGGTGTTGCCATCAAGTACAACATCTGTAACATAGAGCCATATCAGAATCATAATGCCAACAAATAGTACTAATATAGAAAAGGAAAACGAGAATACACATATAAATGAATTATTGATCAACTAGTGAAATAGTTCACAAGGAGGCAACAATTGTTAAAGAAAATACAACACCTTCAATAATATAATTACCAAACTCACCAAAATAGTTAAATTTCCTTAGTACAAATGAAAACAACATCAATCGCAAACATTCAAAGAATAGTCTTACAATATTAACGACATATGCATGAAAGCGTGTTGGCTCAAAGAGCTTATGAATTAAGTAAAAGTTCCAAGATACATCACGATAGTGAGTACCACTAGCCCCAATAATGGAGCATTAGAGCAGCCACTCACTCCTCCAAGACAATTATCTTCCTCTCTAATGCGTCGTCGGAGGAGCCAAGGTGAAAATTCCTTTTGCATGTACCATGAGGGTGTATATATAATAAATGGGGTGGTCATTCACCTCCCTTGTGACTCTTGGACTACCCTCATGATTGCTTGACTTCCATATGACCTTTTGACTTCCTAAATGACTTTTCACATTACACGGATGACTCTTGGACTTCCAATTTACATTTAATTTATCTAATATTGAATTTATGTAATCCACAAAATTATGTGGTAAATGATGACTCATGACATGAAACTGATGATGCGGAATTCAATATGAGATGTCCATGTCAAGCCATTATTTGTTGTTTCTTTCTTTCTATCTTCTCTAGAGATGGAGTGTGCTCTTCTTCTTTAATCTCCTCATGGCTTGAAGATAAGGAGTAGTTAATGTGATATTGGTCTTCAACTATTGTTGCACACTAATGTCACTTTGTCTTCTCTTGATTGATCAACTAGTCTTTGCAGCTACAAAGGTGTCTTCTAGCATGGTCTCCTTCTCATGAAAAGATGACATCATTATGATGACCCCTAGTGTAAAATTCTTCTTGATAATTCATTGATTGAGCTAAAACTGGGTGACACACTAAGAGAGAGGCTCCAGGATTTCAAAATTGTGCAATTCGTGAAGTCAAGGGTCATGTCAACGATGCAGTTGAGAGACTTAAGGAGGTAGGTGAGGGCTTTGAGCATTGAGTTTTCCCACTGGACAGTTCTAGAAGGAGAGGAGGCCAAGTGACTGCACAGTTCAGGTGCTCAAGGCTGAGGCATGAGGACTGATAGTTCACAATGCATAGTGAAGAACTAGATGGAGAGGAAAAATGTGCAGTTATGGAGCTAAGGGGTTGACCCTGAGCATTGAAATTGCGTAATGCATAGCTCTAGGAGGTTGGCATTGCAAATTACAAAGTGCCAAGAGACAAGGTTGTTTTTTGAGGACCGAGACTACACAATGCATAGTTTAGGAACACTGGATGAGGTTGAGTGGCCTGGTTGAGGAGCTTTCCTAGTTTTGACTAAGCGTGGGATCAGTGAGATGAATTTTGACTATCGCAAGATCCACAATAAGATCCAAAATTCAAGTATAGGAACCATTTTGGAGGGTGTTTTTCACAGTGAAAATAGGCTATAAAATAAATTTAGAAGACTTTGAAAAGAAACTATGGATTTCAAACATCATACAAAATTCAAAGTTGGTGTGTTGAAGTTGTTCAAACAGAAACACCACTTATAGCAGCAAAATGTATCAAATGTTCCATAGTCACCAAAACATTATTATCATCTCTCCTGCTCGTTATAACAATGCTCCCTCACTTTATAAACATTAAATCTCACATTTTATAATGATATATAGATAATTGACAGGATCGGGCCTCCTTCATAAATTTTTCAACCATGAACTAATTTTCTATAAGAGACAACAATAATCATTCTAAAATCGATATAACAATTTTCCATTAGAATTGATGAAAATATTGGAGTGTGTCATATATCATATATGGTCTTCTAGGTCGAGCCAATTATTTAAAGGCCATCTTGAAAGAAATCAAATTTAGAGTCTTTTGAATTTTGTCTACATTTCAGACTTTCTTTGATTTTCCTCGAAGCAATCTGGTATCTCCATCATTCATATATGTTGCCTAAAAGATTAGGATTTTATTTTTCCCAAGCTTGATACTCATATTCAGCCTAGTGATATCCATAATATATGGAGTTAATTATTATAACCATTGAATGGACTATTCTCCACATTAATTGCTTTGGATTTTTCACAATAAATAGAGACCATAATAAGAAATTTTTATTTGTCTCCAAACACAAATATATCGATGATAGGTGTGTGTATATCGACCCGCCTGGATGTACCAACATTGACTTTATTTATTTCCAAATATTTCTTAGTTATGGATGGTCGCAATTGAGCCCGAAGCGAATATGCTTCGTCTGAGTGCCATATCGATGGTTGGGGCGCTGGGGAGCACGAACCATTGTGGCAGAAAATAGTTTACCCTGCGCAAGTCGAGCGACAATGTCAGAGAGGGCGGAATTTTAACAGCTGAAGCATTAAGGGCGGAATAAACAAAACTTAATTTTTTAAAGTTTGAAACCATCAAAGCATCAAAACCGTTGACCAAGCCTAGGGGTAGTTAAGGTTTACTCTAGGCCAAATTTAGATTCCTCAGTAGTTTCAGGCAGTCCCATCCAAGTTGATAGTTGTGTATGTAAATTATAACAGAAAAAAGATTAAAATTCTTCAAAAAATATATCTGAAACATGGTGTCACAATATATAGTAATCGCAATAGATGAAATTTATTGAACCAATAATAAAAAGTATCTAAAAATGTATTACGTGTTATATTTTACAGCTAAACAAATTTTCACCCTCATAATCTAAAGTGACAGTGAATTTAAGCAAAAAAAGGGCTTATGACCACTAATCCTTAAGAAGTATTGTCCTTACACAATTTTGGTTAAACCCTACTATGAAGTTCACAAAATTACCATGAAATAACCCACAACAAGCTTAAAGCCAAGAATGAACTAGTTTAACAAAGCCTAGAATGGCATGGTTTAAAGCCAAGTGAGCTGACTGTTAAGAGAATGATGGAAATAAAAGCCCTAAGACATTTAAACGGTTAACTGGAGCTAGTATAAAATTCCCAAATAATATTACTGTCTCTATGATTACAATAATAAAAACATAACCAAGGGCATGATTAAACCCTCGTTCATTTTTCTCATAAAGGAGAGGGAAAAGTCCTGTAATAATGCATCTAGAAAGAAATATCTGAGTAACCTCGTATGGCCACCAGAGACTTGGTTGATGAAACTCTGGAGCCAACCCATGTACTTGAGAGTCTACAGCTTCAACCAACATAATACAAAATAGTTAACCTCAGGAAAGATGTAGCATTAACCAAAAAATAAAAGAATACAGTGCATTGTAAGTTGAGTACCAGAACTTTACCTCTCGAAACCATATAATTTGGACGAGGAATGGTAAAGGCTATAGCATTTCCACCTTTAGGTAGATTGTGACCCTGTAATTATAACAAAACAAATTAGTTCCAAGGCAGGTAAAATTAATGAATAAGACAATAAACGTTTGTAATCTGCATCATGCCGAGGAAGAGCTTCCCTGGGCATATAGAGAACAAGGGAGAGGGAGGTAAAGAGGAAGAGGTGTTCATAAGTGAATATTCTTTCACCGAAACAAATTTGAAATCTAAATCTTTCGAAAAAAAATATTCTTGACAAACTAAAAAATCAAATGGTGGACCTAGGCATTCATCATCATATAGTTTAGCAGAGTCACCATCGTCAGAATGATTGTTTCCCAAGACTTCAGATTGATTAGGATAATTGATTTTATTTGATTATTTGATTGAGGACCAAATTACCATATTCATTATCAACCAATAATGAGGAAACACCATCTTCACATGAAGGATTTTGAAAAAGAGAAGAAAGATTGAAAGATTCCTCACCTTCCTACTCCTCTACCTGTGAAATGTGACTACCTTGTACCTTCTCACTTTTTGCGTTTGGAATAGGTTGATCAAGAAAATCATGGGGTAAAGGATCACGAGAAAGAGCAGATAGAGAATGACAGTAATCCAAATCATATTCAAGACTAGAGTTATGAGTGTTAATACCATCATGAGGAATGGAAATATTAGTCATCACCATAGGCATTCTGGTATTTCCTCCATGGGATCTGAGTCATGAAAAGTGGAAGGAGGAAGAGAATATGGATTATGAATTTGATTCACAAATTTCCTAACATATTATCATTGCAAGGGGGCACCCACATCAAAACGGAAAAGGAAGGAGGATAAGAAACAAAAGGAATAGTAGGTTCCTCCTCCGAAATTAGGGGTGTCTCATGACTTCTCATGACTTACAAGAGTTGGGGAACCAGATACATCAGTTGGTTTGGGTTCACCATGCAAAGAGATAAGAACCAAGTGCTCAATTTTTTTTAAAAGAAATCGAAATTAGTGTCTTCTTCAGGAAATTCATAATATAGGTGAAGGGATCGATTAGAGAAATCCTCAATTTTTTCATTAGGTTTCATTTTTAGTTAATAAATAATTTTATAAACATCACAATAATCATACCTGTCAAATGCTAAATAAATCTCGTCGATTAGGTGTTCAAGAGAATGAATGGAAGCAGGTGGTAGGGTGTGACACCATCATCTAACTTGACCTTTAAGGGTGAGGGACAAGAGAATACAAGCCACATCCTCACAATCAATTTCATAGTATTCACAAAACATAAGGAAAAGAGATGTATGCTCGAAAATGGATGTATCGCCCTCACAGAAAAACCTGAATTGAGACAAGCCATGAAGAGGCTCATCGGGCATTGAAATTTTACTAGGGGAT
Source organism: Pinus tabuliformis (assembly GCA_031772625.1). Lineage (NCBI taxonomy): Eukaryota > Viridiplantae > Streptophyta > Pinopsida > Pinales > Pinaceae > Pinus > Pinus tabuliformis. The sequence continues at coordinate 507,113,416 of CM062812.1, forward strand.
AGGTTAGAAAAACACCCCGAGAGCATGATTTGAGGATGACCAATTTCAAATTAGAGTTTCAAAATAGACTCAACGAGCACAGCTTGTCATCTGGCCTTCCTTCTAGCACCATTTGTTGATGGTGCTAAAAATAAATGAACCAAGGGGGTATCCCTGATGTGATGTACCAATTAAACCTCACACCATTTGGCGTGGGAGCCCCATCCGAAGTATCGTTCTAGTTTCCATGTATCCTGGTAGATTTTCCTTGGCTACAAAGTTCAGCAGAAGAGAGAAATACACAAGTATTTTCAGATTAGTAAGTGAGTATAGCTTGTGAAATGTTCAACTACAGAAAGTATCAAGGTCCTACAAAAAGGGAAAAGAAAAGTGGGCCCTTTAAAAAAAAGCAATAGTACTAATGTAGAAAAGGAAAACGAGCATATGCATATGAATGAATTGTTGATCAACTAGTGAAATAACTCACAAGGAGGCAACAATTGTTAAAGAAAATATAACACCTTCAATAATATAATTACCAAAGCCACCAAAATAGTTCAATTTCCTTAGTACAAATGAAAACAACATCAATTGCAAACATTCAAAGAATAGTCTTACAATATTAATGACATATGAATGAAAGCATGTTGGCTCAGAGACCTTCTCAATTAAGTAAAATTTCCCAGATACATGAAGACAATGAGTACCACTAGCCCTAATAAAGGAGCATTAGAGTAGTCACTCGCTCCTCTAAAAAAATTATCTTCCTCTCCAATGCGTGTTCAGAGGAGCCAAGGTGAAAATTCCTTTTTCATGTACCATGAGGGTGTATATATAATAAATGGGGTGCTCATTCACCTCCCTTGTGACTCTTGGACTACCCTCATGACTGTTTGAATTCCATATGACCTTTCGACTTCCTAAACGACTTTTCACATTACATGGATGACTCTTGGACATCCAATTTACATTAAATTTATCTAATATTGAATTTATGTAATCCACAAAATTATGTGGCAAATGATGGTTGACGAGATGGACTTCAATATGACATGGCCATGTCAAGCCACTCTTTGTTGTTGCTTTCTTTCTACCTTCTAGAGAGATGGAACGTGCTCTTCTTCTTTATCCTCCTTATGGATTGAAGATAAGGAGTATTCAATGTGATATTGGTCTTCAAATATTGTTGCAAACTGATGTCCCTTTGTCTTCTCCTGATTGATCAACTAGTCTTTGCATCTACAAATTTATCTTCTAGTATGGTCTCCTTCTCCATCTCCTACATCATCATCGCATCATAGCATTATAGAGTACCTGTGACTAGAATCCACTCATGAAATATGACATCATCCTCATAACCCCTAGTCTAGAATTCTTCTTCATGATTCATTGATTGCGCTAAAACTGGGTGACATGCTAAGAGTGAGGATCTACGATTGCACAGTTGTGCAGCTCATGAAGTCAAGGGCCAGCACTGCGCCTTAATACTACACAACGCATAATTCACGCTAGGATGGGCATGTCAAATACGCAGTTAAGAGACTTAAAGAGGTAGGTTGAGGGCTTTAAGCACTGGGTTTTCCCACTGGACGATTCTAGAAGGAGAGGAGTCCAAATGACTGCACAGTTCAAGAACTCAAGGATGAGGTGTGAGGATTGATACTTCACAATGTGCAGTTAAGAACTGGATGGAGAGGAAAATTGTGCAGTTATGGAGCTAAGGGGTTGGGTATGAGCACTCAAATTGTGCAACGCATAGTTTTGAGAGGTTGAGATTGCGCATTACAAAGTGCTAAGAGACAAAGTTGTTGTTTGAGGACTAAGACTACACAGTGCATAGTAAGTTGTTGTTTGAGGACTGAGACTACACAGTGCATAGTAAGTTGTTGTTTGAGGACTGAGACTACACAGTGCATAGTAAGTTGTTGTTTGAGGACTGAGACTACACAGTGCATAGTTCAAGAGGACTGGATGAGGCCGAGTGGCCTAGTCAGGGAGCTTTCTTAGTTTTGACGAGGACTGGATGAGGCCGAGTGGCCTGGTCAGGGAGCTATCTTAGTTTTGACTAAGTGTGGGATCAGTGAGATGAATTTTGACTATCGCAAGATCCATAGTAAGATCTAGAATTCAAGTATAGAAAACATTTTGAAAGGTGTTTGTCGCAGTGACAATAGACTATAAAATAAATTTAGAAGACTTCGAAAAGAAACTATGATTTCAAACATCATACATAATTAAGAGTTGGTGTGACACCACTTATTTAAGAGTTGGTGTGACACCACTTATAGCAACAAAATGTATCAAAATGTTCCATAGTCACCAAAACATTATTATGATCTCTCCTCCTCGTTACAACAATTCTCCCTCGCTTTATAAACATTAAATATCACCTTTTATAATGATACATAGATGATTGAGAGGATCGAGCCTCTATAAATTTCTCAACCATGAACTAATTTTCTGTAAGAGCCAACAATAATCGTTCTAAAATAGATATAACAATTTCTCATTAGCATTGATAAGAATATTGGAGTACGTCATATATCAGATATGGTCTTCTAGGTCGAGCCAAGTATTTAAAGGCCATCTTGAAAGAAATCAACTTTGGTGTGAATTTTGTCTACATTTCAGACTTTCTTTGATTCGCGTTGAAGCACTGCGGTAACCCCATCATTCATATATGTTGCCTAAAATATCGAGATTTTATTTTTCTGTCATATTCAGTCTGGTGATATCCATAATATATGGAGTAATTATTATAACCAATCGACTATTCTAGTCCACATTAATTGCTTTGGATTTTGCACAATCAACAGGGACCATAATAATAAAAAAAAAAATATTTGTATCCAAACAGAAATATATCGATGATAGGTGTGCCTATATCGACCCGCCTGGATGTACCAACGTTGACTTTATTTATTTCTAAATATTTCTTAGTGATGGACGGTCGTGATTGTGCCGAAGCGAATATGCTTCGTCTGAGTGCCATATCGATGGTTGGGGCCGATGGGGAGCGCGAACCATTGTGGCAAAAAATCGTTGACCCTGCGTAAGTTGGGCGACAATGTCGGATAGGGCGGAATATTAACAATTGAAACGTTAAGGGCGAAATAAAAAAAACTTAATTTTTAAAATTTTCAAACCATCAAAATCATTGGCCAAGCCTACGGGGGACTTATGGTTTAGTCTTGGGCCAAGTTGAGATTCCTCGTTAGTCCCAGGCAGTCCCTTCCAAGTTTATAGTCATCTATGTAAATTATAACAGAAAAGCGATTAAAATTCTTCAAAAAATATATCTGAAACATGGTGTGACGATATATAATCATTGCAATAAATGATATTTACAGAAGCAATGATAACAAGTATCTGAAAACGTCCAAGTCTTATATTTTACAGCTAAACAAATTTTCACCCTCAAAATCTAAAGTGAGTGAATTTAAGCAAAAATAGGGCCTATGGCCACTAATCCTTAAGAAGTATTGTCCTTACACAATTTTGGTTAAACCCTACTATGAAGTTCACAAAAGTACCGTAAAGCCAAGAACGACCTGGTTTAACAAAGCCCAGAATGGCATGGTTTAAAGCCAAGTGAGCTGAGTATTAAGAGAACGGTGGAAATAAAAGCCCTAATACATTTAAACTGTTAACTAGAGCTAGTATAAAATGCCCAAATAATATTAGAGTCTCTATCGATTACAACAATAAAAACATAACCAAGGGCATGATTAAACCCTCGTTCATTTTTCCTCAAAAAGGAGAGGGAAAAGTCCTGTAATAATGCATCTAGAAAATGCATCTAGAAAGAAATATCTGATTAACCTAGTATGGCCGCCAAAGAGTCGGTTGACGAAACTCTCGAGCCAACCCATGTACTTGAGAGTCTACACCTTCAATCAAGATAATACAGAATAGTTAACCTGAGGAAAGGTGTAGCATTAACCAAAAAATAAAAGAATACAGTACATTGTAAGTTGAGTACCAGAACTTTACCTCTCGAAACTATATAACCTGGACGAGGAATGGTAAAGGCTGTAGCATTTCCACCTCTAGGTAGATTGCGACGCTGTCATTATAGCAAAACAAATTAGTTCCAAGGTAGGTAATATTAATGAGTAAGACAATAAACGTTTGTAATCTGCGTCATGGCGAGGAAGAGCTTACCTGGGCATATCGACAGAGTGAGATGGGCGTAGTTACCCTAACTTCCTCTCATGAAAGGAGGGTCATTGGATCGGAGCCTTGAGTATCCATGGCAGTAAGGCATCCACTTGTCTTAACTACTTGTACCGGTGACAACCATGTACCAGGGACAGTTGTAAGTTATCTCTCGAGAAACTTCGTCTCGGTCTAATCCAAGCTCGAGTGAACCATAAATACAAAGGAAAAAAATCAATAGTCGAAGACACCCATCACATTAAAGTCAATAACGAAATATGAATGTTAATAAGTAGCATGTGTGGGCTGACACGTAGCACATTAAAATCAATAACGCAATCTGAATGTTAATAAGTAGCATGTTCGGGCTAGGGTTGGCATGATAATGTCGAGACGTTGGTTAGTACATATATACCTTAGTTGTTCATATAAATATATGTGACCTAGATCGTTAATGGTTCGATTGCAATTTAAATGTATCATGGGTAGGCTTAGGTTGTGGTCCAATGGACCAATAGCTAATTTCTACACATATTTAAATTTATACAAAACAGAAATTAATCCTAGGAACCCTACATCTTAGTCTATTATTTGAAAAAGCAGGTAATTTTTTTTTTTTTACATCAATGATTGTGTTGACATGTGGTCAATTATATTTAAATATATTTAAAAATTAAACTTTGTTGTTTGGTATAATTAGATGATTAATATGAACATTATATAAGAAATTATATTATATTTTAGTTTTGTAATTATGAAATTGAAATTATATTTAAAGCATTTATTTCGTGGTGTATTTAGACATTATATTATATTTATAGTTTTGTAATTATGAAATTAAATTAATTAAATTTAATATTTAAAGAATTTATTTCATCGTGTATTCAATGAGCATAGAGTAAGTTAAATTTGCTAGATATTTGTCAAAATAAAAAATATCTTATTTATCTAAACTAAAAAGAAATTAAAAAAAATATTTATATTTTTACAATAATATTAATATGCCTTAAACATTAAATATTTTGAGTATTCATAAAAATCCCTCTCTTTATTAACCTAGTTATGTAATTTGTTATTGAAGCATAATTTTGGGAAAATATTTGAATAAAATTATCTTCCCACAAAATCAGTACATTCCCTGCAAAAAGGTTGGTGTCAATAATGTATGGTTTTAATCATATGTGGAACAATTTTATTTTTAAAGTTCGTCGAGGTATGGCAACGTAATTAACCTACAACTAAATAATTATTTAATATATGCGAGAAGACGAGATAATGATATTTTTTATTCATGTGGTGGGACCCAGTACAGCGGGTGACGCGGCAGGGTGACGTCAGCAGTACGACGGGTGACGTGGCTGTACAGTGGAGGAGGTTACGTGGCGGTGACATGGCAAGGACACGGCGGCAGGAGGCCGACGCAGGATGATGACGTCAGCATGACGTGGTGCTGACGCAGGAGGAGGAAAGGCGGTATCCAGTTTCGGGCGCACTTCTTTTGTGCGCAGGCGGTATCGGAGGAGCGTGCTCTGCCACAGCCGAGAGGGTGACACGTGGCGGGAGTACGATAGGAAAACCGCCCATCTCACGGGCGTTAACCCTCGGCACATCGGGGCACAAAAAGGCCCGCCCACCGTAGATCTTGGGCGCGCCAGATCTGACAGTCGGCGGCACGAGTAAGGCGGCGGATGGTTAGGGACGGGGCCCGCACGCAATTTTTGTGTGTTTTCATATGGCGGGGGGGGAAAACTTTAATAATGTGGGTTTTTATGGGTTAATGCGGCATGGGTGTGATTCGAACCCACTTTATCACAAGATATGAACGCGGATGGGTTAAATATAGGCCCCAGATGGACTCAATATTTCCCCAGACTTGATAAATGTGGCTAAAAAATGCCAAGGGGTGGGAATATGTACGTAGGGGAGTTATTAACATATTTTTAGTAGGGGAAGGGGAGATAGATAGGGAGCTACGTAGTAAAATTAGTAGTTAATATGACAAGTGATCAGAAAGCGCTAAGTATGTGAATATTAGGCTATTTATGGGGGAAAATGATTCATAGAGGAAGTATGAACATGCCTTGAGCAAAGCAGATCCTTACCAAGGCAAATGATATGGAAAATGATGAAAGTAAGAGGTATCAAGCAGATCTTGACCCCTTCAGGGAAGTTAGTGAATGATTTGGGAAATAAGAAGAAGGGGGAGTTAGACATGCCTCACTTGAGCTCCTCCAAATGGAAAACCGCATCATAACTGTGATCTGTGAAGATATAACACCTCAAAACATGAAATGGATTACAGAGCATGATTCTGTTACCACAAAACTACTTACCCAGCCTACTTACATAGCATTTTTTCTTCTTTTTTGCATAGGTGCACTTGGACTTGCAGAGCCAGATTATCCTTTTCTCTTTTTTCTGTCCCTCTATCTAAGTCTACACTTATTTCTTCCTAGGGCCCAGATTAAGCAATTGGGCTCCTTTGTTTCTCTACCTATCTATAAATCTACCAAGATTGAACTATTTGGATAGATAATGAGTCTCTATATTCTAAAACAAGAAATTGAAACCTAGGGAAGCCAAGATTAGGCTGTTTGCACTTCCCTTAACAAAAACTTCTTCAAAAATGGATAACTCATCAAAATTGGGATACAGAAGTCACATTTAGATTGGCACACTTTCATGGCCTCTTCTTTGGCCTCTTTTCGGGAAATATGGAGCATTGCAGCATGCAAACTATGACATATTTGGCATGTAAAAATGTCAATCATGAAAGATGAACACCTGTTGCAACAGGAGGCTAACACAGCTTCTGATAGATCAAGAGCCAACTTGACTGTTGTTTTAAAATTATTTATCTAGAACTCAATAGGAAACAAGACTTTCTTTCCATAAACAAGTTCATAAGGAGTGTGTCATGTTGTGTTTCTCCATGTGGTATGATATGCCCATAAAGATTCTGGAAGATTTTCTGCCCAATCCCTTCTATGCAGATGCACAATATTGGTAAGAATTGCTTCAACTACTTTATTGGTAGATTCAACTTGTCCATTGGCTTGTGGATGATATGGAGTTGACTTTCGATTTTTTACTTTGTACTCCTCCATTATCTTTTGTAATAACTTGGATGTAAATTGAATGCCTTGATCTATCACAATTTCCCTTTAAACACCATAATGAGTAAAAATATCCTTAAAAAGAAATGAAACTACAACATTTTCAGTAGCAAAGGGAAGTGCTTCATATTCTGCCCATTTTGTGACATAATCTGTACAAACAAGAATGTACCTTTTTTGTCTTGATGGTGGATCGATTGAACCAAAAAAATCCAAAGCCCATTTTTCAAAAGGTTCAATAAGCACCCGAGGTTGTAGAGGAATTTCATCCGAAGGAACAAGTTTCCCCATTCTTTGACAACTGTTACATCTCTTAACATATTCCTTGGCATCCTTAAAAAGAGAAGGCCAATAATATCCTAAGAGAATGACTTTATAATTAGTTCTTTTATCAGTGAAATGTCGTCCACATGGTTCATCATGAAAAGCCTTTAATATCTCTTATACTTCATCCTCTCTAACACATCTTCGAATTATTACGTCAGGTCCTATTTTGTACAATTATTCATTTATCCATGAATAAGATGCACTAGTTTGAATAAACTTTCTTTTCTCTCAAGGAGACAAGTATGATTGTAACTTACATGCAGATAAATAATTAGCAATCTCTACAAACCAAGGAGATTTAGTAGATACTGCAAAAAGATATTCATCAGGAAAATTATCTTCTATAGGAACATCATTATTATCATTTTGGATTCTAGATAGAAAATCAGCAACTGTGTTTTGTTTCCCAAGTCTATCCAAAATAGTAATATTGAATTCTTGTAATAGCAATATCCATCTTGTAATTCTGCCATTAGTAATTGATTTATTCATTAAATATGTAATTGCAGAATGATTTGTGTGAATGAAGGTTTCATAACAAGTGATATAATCTCTAAATTTATTAGTGGAATGTACAACAGCTAAAAACTCCTTTTTTGTTGCAAGAGTTAAATTTTTGATTGTGTAGTAAATGGCATAAGGATTTAAATATTTCTGTCCTAATACAACTCCTAAATTTGTATCTTAGGCATCAGTCAAAATGTGAAAAGGTAGTTTCCAATTTGATCATGTTAAAATGGGTGCTTCAAAAATCTTTTCTTTCAATGTTTCAAAAGCTTTCTAATAGCCATAATTCCAGATGAATTTACAATATTTTGTTACAATTTGAAAAGTGGAGAGGCCATCTTTGTAATTTTTTTTATAAATATTCTATAATAGCTAGTAAAACCAAGAGAACTTCTAACATCTTTTTGACAAGTTGGAACTGATAATTTAGAAATGACTTCTACATTAGATGCATCCACTTAAATTCCATTTCCTGAAATATGATGGACTAAAAGAATTCCCTCAGTTAACATCATAAAACATTTTTCATGGCTTAATGAAAGATTTATTCTTTACATCTAATGAGGAAATTTTCGAGATTTTTAAGAGCTTCTTCAAAAGTGCTTCCATACATAGTAAAATCATCCATGTAAACTTCCACACAATCCTGAATTAGATCAAAAAGGATGCCTAAAACTTCCCTTTGGAATGTTTTAGGTATATTACATAACCTAAAAGGAGGTGTTCGGTAAGCATAAGTTCCCCATGGACAGGTAAAAATTTTTTTTTATCTTGATCTTTTGGAGCTACTTGGATCTAGTTATATCCACTAAAACCATTCAAGAATGAAAATACTTTTTCCCTGCCAATGTATCCAGGACTTTATCTATAAAAGGAAGTGAAAAATGATTTTTTAAAGTACCTTTATCAATGCATACTCTCCATTTTCCATTGTTTTTTGGAACAATTACCAATGGTAAAACCCACTTGCTATTTGATATTGGATAAATGAAATTCACATTTAACAATGTTTGCAATTCCTCTTTAACAATTTCCCTTAGATTTGGATTCATTATCCTCTAGGGTTTCCAGATTGGTCTCACATTTTCTTAAATATGGATATGATGCATACAAATATTAGGATCAATTCCTTTCATATCAGTTTATTCCCATGAATAAAGAAAGCAACTTTCTTATAACATCTTTACTAATTCTTTCTTTTGAGATTCTTCCAGATTATCATTAATATTCAAAGTTTTCCTTGGAAAACTTTTTATTAAAGCATTGCCAAATTTATCCATAGAATGTAAAGACATTTGACGAGATGATAGATATTCAATATTATATTGTTCTTGAAAACTTTGATTTTGTTCACAATATGAGGAAGATTCACTATTTTCCATTAAATTCAAAGATCATCTTCTTCATCTATCATATATCAAAGTTTTCATTATCATTTTCTATCCATGCTTCACTTTCTACATCTATAATTGTTTTTGTAGGAGGATATAATGCAAATTTCTTTATTGGACTTCCATCATAGATAAACTTATCACCAAATGTACAACTTATAGAAGCATGAACTGTAGCTAACCGTGGTCTTCCTAGAATCAATGGGTCTACTCCTATATTATTCTTGGGTGTCAATATCATGAAGTAACTAGGATATTACCAAGAATATAAGGATACAAGTACATATTCTAACACACCATCAGGTTTAATAACAAACCTATTTTCTAATTGCAATAATGTAGGTGTATATTGAACATTAGGAAGCTTCAATTGATTCATAGTTTGTTTACTCATGATATTTATGGCTGCTCCTAAATGAATTAATCTATTTGGAATCTCAAAACCATTAATGTGTGTTTTCACAATGGAACTTCCTAGATCTAGATATTTTTGAACTGTTGTCTTTCCCATCATGATATCTACAATTTTTTCAACTAACTGGATTCTTTTAACTTCTTTCCTTTTCCTTCCTAGTTTTTTAATACTCAACTCCTTGATTGTCTTTGAAAATTCTGGTATTTCTTTGATAACCTATAACAAATGATTTTTTATACAAAAATTCTTCAGTTCATCTATCATATCATAATCAGGAAACATAATATGCTTTTATACCACTTTGTCAATTTTCAATCTTTCAGGAAAAGGTGGATTTTGAATAGAAACTGACGGTTGTTCTATAATGGGAGTTGAGTTTATTGGAGTATCATCAGAACATACAGGGGGTGGTTTTTTTTTATAATTTTCCTCTTGATGAAGATATGTCTCTTTTTCAAAGAGGCCATCCTTTTCAAACTCTTGGATAACAACAGATGGTGACTTCTTTTCCAATAATCTACCATATCTAAGTTGGACATTGTTTAGAGCTAATGGAATTATCATGTATGTTTGGAAATTTTGTCCTTACATGTTGTAAACAGGTGTGAATTTTTATTATTTGGATTTTGAAGTGGTTGAGAAGTCGGTTGATTTGGCTTCTATGGAAATGGTAGTGAAAGTTGTGAGTTTGGATTTTGAGGTTGAGAGGGTTGAACAGGAAGAGGAAAATATTATGGTGGGAAAATAGGGTAAGGCTTTTTGAAATTGAGGATATTGAGGGTACTTTCCATAAGGATTTTCCCATCCTTGTGACCAAGGTTAAGGCCATGGTTTCCAAGGCATGGGTGTAGTCCAAATACCTTGTGATGGGTGTGCATATGTTTGAGTGTTGAAACCTTGAGTCATATTCTATTATGGATTTTGTCATGGTCTCTTGGCAATAAAACAAAGAGGTTCTAATTGATTTGGCATTAATTCCTCTAGATAGATAAATTTAAGACCCGATATTGAAGGATTTTCCTTTGTATCATGATTTTATATACATATAACACAGGTTTCCACAGTTTTTAAGTCAAGAGGACATTCTCTCAAGGCATGAATCTCTCTACATTTTGGAAAAAAGACAGATAATGCAACATTTTCAGTTTTTTTCTTGTTTTGTAATTTAATGGTATCTATTTGTTCACTAAGACTCCCCAAAATATATGTTTTAAAGTTGTCAAGCAAATTTCCTATTTCATCCCTACTTACTATCCCAGCTACAGATTTATTAATCCTAGACATAATAGGATCTTTTGGATTTTTCCCAATTCTTGCCTTTCCTCTTGAAATGTGTATGCATAACTCACAAATATATCCAAATGGTAACTCAAAAATATCTCATTTACCCATCAAATTGAGAAGATATATCTCGTTTATTTGTCTAGATTAGGCATTTTAGCCCTTTTTACATCATAAGCAAATCTTTCAATGAAATCTTCAAGATTTTCATTTTATTTTTGCATCATTTTAAATAATTCATCTTTAACGTTATGGGTCATACAGTAATCCTTGTATTTTTCTAAGAAAGAAGTTTTTAATTGTTCCGATGTTCTTATAGAATCTACTCCTAAGCCCATAAACCATTTTAATGTTGCATCCTTAAGAGTGGCTAGAAAAAATTTCGACTTTTAAGTATCAAGCAAGTTGTCATAGGATCTACACAAGACTTCAAACTCAATGAGAAATGTTTCAAGATCCTCATTTCTTAATCCATGAAATAGGAATGATGGAGAGTGAGATATTTTTCATTGTGGCTGTGGTATCTTCATCAAAGATGGGAAATCCGAAAGGTTTTGGATCTCCTCTACCACCTCCTCTTCCTCTTACTCCACCTCTTCCACCTCCTCTATTTCCTCCTCTTCCACCTCCAATCTTAGGTTGTTCACCATTCACATTATGTACTTCTCCTTCCCCTTCTCCTCCCATTGTAGATTCCTCAGAACTAATGTGATGTTCCAAAATTGGATTTTCTAGTTCCTCCTCTAGAAGTTGTTCTCTAGTTGAAGATAGAAAAAATATTCTTTCAGTTGGGGATGTAGGATATTCTTATTCTACTACAACTTCAGTATAGAAAGTTCATAAATATTTAGGTTGGATTTCAGATATAAGTACCTCTGGAAGTCTATGTCTTCCAGTAATTGATGGAATATGAGTTTGAGTGGATGGTGTGGCAGTACGAGGTCATGGTGGGGTGAGCAATGATATTGGAATTGAACTTCTACCTCTACTTACAAATCTAAATCTAGAATCTCTTTCCCTATGCATATTATTTTTATTTTTTATTTTTTAATGAAAAGAAAAAGAAAAAGACTCCTATATACACTTCCCCGACAACGGCACAAAAATGTTTGGTAATTTAATCGGTGTTAAATTACTTACATGAATTATCAAGCATGGCTAGTAAACTGATGAAATATATGTGCATTGTTTGTGCTAGGAGTCCTTATTACTACAACAATTCCTAAATTAAATTGAGATATTGAAATGCACATGTTTTCTTTAAAAACTATGAAATTAAATATCAAATCAAAACTATTGCTCTTGGTTAAAAGAAATATCACATTCTTCTTGAAATAAACATCACACTTGCTTCACTCTTGCTTGAAGTGAAATCATACACACACTTGCTCGAAAGAAAATGTCACACTTGCTTGAAATTAAATCACACACACACTTGCTTGAAAGAAAACTTGATAATGAAACCAAATATAAATTACTCTGACAAAAGGAGAAATTAAATCTGTACTTAAATTGAAATCTTATTCACACAAGTACAATGTAACTCAAAACCATACTAGTATCCGAAGTATCCTTCTAGGGAGCCCCATCCGAGGTATCCTTCTAGTTGCCATGTATCCTTGTATATTTTCCTTGGCTACAAATTTCAGCACAAGAGAGTAATACACAAGTATTTTCATATTAGTAAGTGGGTATGGCTTGTGAAATGTTCAACTACATAAAGTATCAAGGTCCTTCTACAAAAAGGGAAAAGAAAAGTTGGCCCTTTAAAGACAAGTAATAGTACTAATGTAGAAAAGGAAAACAAGAATATATATATGAATGAATTATTAATCAACTACTGAAATAGTTCACAAGGAGGCAACAATTGTTAAAGAAAATACAACACCTTCAATAATATAATTACCAAACCCACCAAAATAGTTAAATTTCCTTAGTACAAATGAAAACAACATCAATCACAAACATTCATTGAATAGTCTTACAATATTAACGACATATGCATGAAAGCGTGTTGGTTCAAAGAGCTTATCAATTAAGTAAAAGTTCCAAGATACATCACGACAATGAATACCACTAGCCCCAATAATGGAGCAATAGAGCAGTCACTTGCTCCTCCAAGACAATTATCTTCCTCTCCAATGCATGGCCGGAGTAGCCAAGGTGAAAATTCCTTTTGCATGTAACATGAGGGTGTATATATAATAAATGGGGTGGTCTTTCACCTCCCTTGTGACTCTTGGACTAGCCTCATGACTGCTTGACTTCCATATGACCTTTCGACTTCCTAAATGACTTTTCACGTTACATGGATGACTCTTGGACTTCAAATTTATATTTAATTTATCTAATATTGAATTTATGTAATCCACAAAATTATGTGGCAAATGATGACTCATGACATGAAACTGATGACATGGACTTCAATATGAGATGGCCATGTCAAGCCATTCTTTGTTGTTTCTTTCTTTCTATCTTCTTTAGAGATGGAGTGTGCTCTTCTTCTTTAATCTCCTCATGGCTTGAAGATAAGGAGTAGTTAATGTGATATTGGTCTTCAACTATTGTTGCACACTAATGTCACTTTGTCTTCTCTTGATTGATCAACTGGTCTTTGCAACTACAAAGATGTCTTCTAGCATTGTCTCCTTCTCCATCTCCTACATCATCATCTGATCATAGCATTATAGAGTACCTGCGACTAGAATCCACTCATGAAAAGATGACATCATTCTGATGACCCCTAGTCTAAAATTCTTCTTGATAATTCATTGATTGAGCTAAAACTGGGTGACACACTAAGAAAGAGGCTCCAAGATTGCACAATTGTGTTGCTCATGAAGTCAAGGGTCAGCACTGAGCCTTAAGACTGCACAATGCGTAATTCAAGCTAGGATGGGCATGTCAACTATGCAGTTGAGGCACTTAAGGAGGTAGGTTGAGGGATTTGAGGACTGAGTTTTCCCACTAGGCAGTTCTAGAAGGAGAGGAGGCCAAGTGACTGCAGAGTTTAGGTGCTCAAGGCTGAGGCACGAGGACTGATACTTCACAATGCGCAGTGAAGAATTGGATGGAGAGGAAAACTGTGCAGTTATGGAGCTAAGGGGTTGGGCCTGAGCACTGAAATTGCGCAATGCATAATTCTGGGTGGTTGGGATTGCAAATTACAAAGTGCCAAGAGACAAGGTTGTTCTTTGAGGACCGAGACTACACAGTGCATAGTTTAGGAGGACTGGATGAGGTTGAGTGGCCTGGTCGAGGAGCTTTCCTAGTTTTGACTAAGCATGGGATTAGTGAGATGAATTTTGACTATCGCAAGATCCACAGTAAGATCGAAAATTCAAGTATAGGAAACATTTTGGAGGTGTTTGTTGCAGTGAAAATAGGCTATAAAATAAATTTAGAACACTTTGAAAAGAAACCATGGATTTCAAACATCATACAAAATTCAGATTTGGTGTGTTGAAGTCGTTCAAACGGAAACACCACTTATAGCATCAAAATGTATCAAATGTTCCATAGTCACCAAAACATTATTATCATCTCTCCTCCTCGTTAAAACAATGCTCCCATGCTTTATAAACATTAAATCTCACATTTTATAATGATATATAGATAATTGACAGGATCGAGCCTCCTTCATAAATTTCTCAACCATGAACTAATTTTCTATAAGAGACAACAATAATCATTCTAAAATCGATATAACAATGTCCCATTAGAATTGATGAGAATATTGGAGTGCATCATATATTAGATATGGTCTTCTAGGTCAAGCCAAGTATTTAAAGGCCATCTTGAAAGCAATCAAATTTAGAGTCTTTTGATTTTTGTCTACATTTCAGACTTTCTTTGATTTGCCTTGAAGCACTCCGGTATCTCCATCATTCATATATGTTGCCTAAAAGATCAGGATTTTATTTTTCCCAAGCTTGATACTCATATTCAGCCTAGTGATATCCATAATATATGGAGTTAATTATTATAACCATTCAATGGACTATTCTAGTCCACATTAATTGCTTTGGATTTTTCACACTCAATAGAGACCATAATAAGAAATTTTTAGTTGTATCCAAACACAAATATATCGATGATAGGTGTGTCTATATCGACACACCTGGATGTACCAATGTTGACATTATTTATTTCCAAACATTCCTTAGTTATGGATGGTCGTGATTGAGCCCAAAGTGAATATGCTTCGTCTGAGTGCCATATCAATGGTTGGGGCGATGGGTAGCGTGAACCATTGTGGCAGAAAACAGTTTACCCCGCGTAATTTGGGCAACAATGTCAGAGAGGGGGGAATATTAACAGCTGAAACATTAAGGTCAGAATAAACAAAACTTAATTTTTTAAAGTTTGAAACCATCAAAGCATCAAAACCGTTGACCAAGTCTAGGGCTAGTTAAGGTTTAGTCTGGGCGAAATTTAGATTCCTCAGTAGTCTGAGGTAGTCCCTTCCAAGTTTATAGTTGTGGATGTAAATTCTTCAAAAAATATATCTGAAACATGGTGTCACAATATATAATAATTGCAATAAATGAAATTTATTAAAGCAATAATAACAAGTATATGAAAATGTATAAGTGTTATATTTTACAGCTAAACAAATCTTCACCCTCATAATCTAAAGTGACAGTGAATTTAAGCAAAAAAAGGGCCTATGACCACTAATCCTTAAGAAGTATTGTCCTTACACAATTTTGGTTAAACCCTACTATGAAGTTCACAAAATTACCGTGAAATAACCCACAACAAGCTTAAAGCCAAGAATGAACTAGTTTAACAAAGCCCAGAATGGCATGGTTTAAAGCCAAGTGAGCTGAGTATTAAGAGAACGATGGAAATAAAAGCCTAAGACATTTAAACTATTAACTAGAGCTAGTATAAAATGCCCAAATAATATTACAGTCTCTATGATTACATCAATAAAAACATAACCAAGGGCATGATTAAACCCTCGTTCATTTTTCTCATAAAGGAGAGGGAAAAGTCCTGTAATAATGCATCTAGAAAGAAATATCTGAGTAACCTAGTATGGCCGCTAGAGACTCGGTTGATGAAACTCTGGAGCCAACCCATGTACTTGAGAGTCTACACCTTCAACCAACATAATACGAAATAGTTAACCTCAGGAAAGGTGTAGCATTAACCAAAAAATAAAAGAATACAATACATTGTAAGTTGAGTACCAGAACTTTACCTCTCGAAACCATATAATCTGGACAAGGAATGGTAAAGGCTATAGCATTTTCACCTTTAGGTAGATTGCGACCCTATCATTATAACAAAACAAATTAGTTCCAAGGTAGGTAAAATTAATGAATAAAACAATAAACGTTTGTAATCTGCATCATGGCGAGGAAGAGCTTACCTGGGCATATAGAGAACAAGGGATAGGGAGGTAAAGAGGAAGAAGTGTTCATAAGTGAATATTCTTTCACCGAAACAAATTTGAAATCAAAATCTTTTGAAAAAAAAATCTTCTTGACAAAATAAAAGATTAAATGGTGGACTTGGGCATTCATCCTCATATATTTTAGCGGAGTCACCATCGTCAAAATGATTGTTTCCCAAGACTTCATATTGATTAGGATAATTGATTATATTTGATTATTTGATTGAGGACCAGATTACCATATTCATTATCAACCAATAATGAGGAAACGCCATCTTCACATGAAGGATTTTGAAAAAGAGAAAAAAGATTGAAAGATTCCTCACCTTCCTACTCCTCTACCTGTGAAATGTGACTACATTGTAACTTATCACTTTTTGCATTTGGAATAGGTTGATCAAGAGAATCATGGGGTAAAGGATCATAGGAAAGAGCTGATAGAGAATGACATGAATCCAAATAATATTCAAGACTAGAGTTATGAGTGTTAATACCATCATGAGGAATGGAAATATTAGTTGTCACCATAGGCTTGATGAACCATTCTGGTATTTCCTCCATGGGATCTGAATCATGAAAATTGGAAGGAGGAAGAGAATATGGATTATGAATTTGATTCACAAATTTCCCAACTTATTATCATTGCAAGGGGGCACCCACCACATCAAAACGGAAAAGGGAGGAGGATAAGGAACAAAAGGAATAGTAGGTTCCTCCTTCGAAATTAGGGGTGTCTCATGACTTCTCATGACTTACAAGAGTTGGGGAAGCAAACACATCAGTTGGTTTGGGTTCACCGTGCAAAGAGATAAGAACCAAGTGCTCAATTTTTTTTTTTAAAGAAATCACAATCAGTGTCTTCTTCAAGAAATTCATAATAGACGTGAAGGGATCGATTAGAGAAATCCTCAATTTATTCATTAGGTTTCATTCTTAGTTAATAAATAATTTTATAAACATCACAATAATCATACCTATCAAATGCTAAATAAAGCTCCTCGATTAGGTGTTCAAGAGAATGAATGGAAGCAGGTGGTAGGGTGTGACACCATCATCTAACTCGACCTTTAAGGGTGAGGGACAAGAAAATACAATCCACATCTTCACAATCAATTTCATATTATTCACAAAACATAAGGAAAAGAGATTTATGCTCGGAAATGGATGTATCGCCCTCACAGAAAAACTTGAATTGAGACAAGCCATGAAGAGGCTCATCGGGGATTGAAATTATACTAGGGTATAAGTTAGAAAAACACCCCGAGAGTATGATTTGAGGATGACCCATTTCATATTAGAGTTTCAAAATAGACTCAACGGGCACAGCTTGTCATCTTGTCTTCCTTCTAACACCATTTGTTGATGGTGCTAGAAATAAGTCAACCAAGGGGGTTTCCTTGATGTGAAGTACCAATTAGACCTCACACCATTTGGAGTGGGAGCCCCATCCGAAGTATCATTCTAGTTTCCATGTATCCTTGTAGATTATCCTTGGCTACAAAGTTCAGCACAAGAGAGTAATACACAAGTATTTTCAGATTAGTAAGTGAGTATGGCTTGTGAAATGTTCAACTACAAAAAGTATCAAGGTCCTACAAAAAGGGAAAAGAAAAGTGGGCCCTTTAAAGAAAAGCAATAGTACTAATGTAGAAAAGGAAAACGAGCATATATATATGAATGAATTGTTGATCAACTAGTGAAATAGTTCACAAGGAGGCAACAATTGTTAAAGAAAATATAATACCTTCAACAATATAATTACCAAAGCCACCAAAATAGTTCAATTTCCTTAGCACAAATGAAAACAACATCAATTGCAAGCATTCAATGAATAGTCTTACAACATTAATGACATATGAATGAAAGCGTGCTGGCTCAATTCATGTCCCTTTGTCTTCTCTTGATTGATCAACTGGTCTTTGCATCTACAAAGGTATCTTCTAGCATGGTCTCCTTCTCCATCTCCTACATCATCATCCCATCATAGCATTATAGAGTACCTATGACTAGAATCCACTCATGAAAATATGACATCATCCTCATAACCCCTAGTCTAGAATTCTTCTTGATGATTCATTGATTGTGCTAAAACTGGGTGACATGCTAAGAGTGAGGATCTAGGATTGCATGGTTGTGCAGCTCATGAAGTCAAGGGTCAGCACTGAGCCTTAATACTGCACAATGTGCAATTCACGCTAGGATGGGCATGTCAAATACGCAATTAATGGACTTAAGGAGGTAGGTGAAGGGATTTAAGCATTGGGTTTTCCCACTGGACAATTCTAGAAGGAGAGGAGTCCAAGTGACTGCATAGTTCAAGAGCTCAAGGCTGAGGCGTGAGGATTGATACTTCACAATGTTCAGTTAAGAACTGGATGGAGAGGAAAATTGTGCAGTTATCGAGCTAAGGGGTTAGGTATGAGAACTGAGATTGTGCAATGCATAGTTCTGGGAGGTTGATATTGCGCATTACAAAGTGCCAAGAGATAAAGTTTTTGTTTGAGGACTAAGACTACACAGTGCATAGTTCAAGAGGACTGGATGAGGCTGAGTGGCCTGGTCAGGGAGCTTTCCTAGTTTTGACTAAGTGTGGGATGAGTGAGATGAATTTTGACTATTGCAAGATCCACAGTAGGATCCAAAATTCAAGAATAGAAAACATTTTGAAGGGTGTTTGTCGCAGTGACAATAGGCTATAAAATAAATTTATAAGACTTTGAAAAGAAACTATGACTTCAAACATCATACATAATTAAGAGTTGGTGTGTTCAATTCATTCAAATAGAAACACCACTTATAGCAACAAGATGTATCAAATGTTCCATAGTCACCAAAACATTATTATGATCTCTCCTCCTCGTTACAACAATTCTCCCTCACTTTATAAACATTAAATATCACCTTTTATAATGATACATAGATAATTGAGAGGATCGAGCCTCCTTCATAAATTTCTCAACCATGAACTAATTTTTTGTAAGAGCCAACAATAATCGTTCTAAAATAGATATAACAATTTCTCATTAGCATTGATGAGAATATCGGAGTACATCATATATCAGATATGGTCTTCTAGGTTGAGCCAAGTATTTAAAGGCCATCTTGAAAGAAATCAACTTTGGTGTGAATTTTGTGTACATTTCAGACATTCTTTGATTCGGCTTGAAGCGCTGCGGTATCCCCCATCATTCATATATGTTGCCTAAAATATCGATATTTTATTTTTCTCAAGCTTGATACTCATATTCAGCCTGGTAATATCCATAATATATGGAGTAATTATTATAACCAATCGATTATTCTAGTCCACATTAATTGCTTTGGATTTTTCACAATCAATAGAGACCATAATAAGAATTTTTTATTTGTATCCAAACACAAATATATCGATGATAGGTGTGCCTATATCGACCCGCCTAGGTGTACCAATGTTGACTTTATTTATTTCTAAATATTTCTTAGTAATGGACGGTCGTGATTGAGCCAAAGCAAATATGCTTCGTGTGAGTGCCATATTGATGGTTGGGGCCCATAGGGAGCGCGAACCATTGTGGCGAAAAATAGTTGACCCTGCGTAAGTTGGGCAACAATGCCAGATAGGGTGGAATATTAACAATTGAAACTTTAAGGGCGGAATAAAAAAAACTTAATTTTTAAAATTTTGAAACCATCAAAATCATTGACCAAGCCTACAGGGGAGTGAAGGTTTAGTCTGGGGCCAAATTGAGATTCCTCGGTAGTCCCAGGCAGTCCCTTCCAAGTTTATAGTCATCTATGTAAATTATAATAGAAAAGCGATTAAAATTCTTCAATAATATATCTGCAACATGGTGTGACGATATATAATCATTGCAATAAATGAAATTTACTGAAGTAATGATAACAAGTATCTGAAAACATATAAGTGTTATATTTTACAGCTACACAAATTTTCACCCTAAAAATCTAAAGTGACACTGAATTTAAGCAAAAATAGGGCCTATGGCCACTAATCCTTAAGAAGTATTGTCCTTACACAATTCTGGTTAAACCCTACTATGAAGTTCACAAAATTACCATGAAATAATCCACAACAAGCTTAAAGCCAAGAATGACCTGGTTTAACAAAGCCCAGAATGGCATGGTTTAAAGCCAAGTGAGCTGAGTATTAAGAGAACTGTGGAAATAAAAGCCCTAATACATTTAAACTGTTGTTGAAATATTAATTCCAATTGCTGTGCAGCGACTGCAAACAACGTTTTTGTTCTGGAACCGGCCTTTTTAAACAGCGATGCCAAAACCACCATGGTTTCCCCACTCCGCCTTTCGCCGATTGTGGTTTTTCTCAAAGGGGCAGCGATCACAATCATCGGCTGCCACGTGCACAGAGCAACTTTTTCAAAACCACCTTTCCTCGGCAGGTAAAGTTCGGAAAGATGGGACCTCCAAGGGATTGCCATCAACCGTTCGATTGAATCAACGGCTTTGTACAAGCCTGCACCATATGGACATAATGTGAAGTAAAAGTTTCATTTTGACCGTCGGTTTTGCCAGTAAAACAATTAATGAAATTTATTTTGGTCGTAGAATAATTCGTAAAGTCTTTAATTTTAATGTTTTTTTTATGCACGGGCGTAATTCTTGTTTTACAGGACAAGAAAAGGTAAAAGTCATATGTTTTGTTTTTGTTAAATATATGCAATGTAATGTTTTTCGTTTTAGAGTTTTTTTTGTAATACGCAGCAGAGCGTATGAAGAAGTAAAAAAGGGTTTTTACACACACAGCAGTGTGTAATATGCATAGACCAAATGTAATGTCTTTGATGAAATGTAAAAACGCAGTAGTGTGAATGAATGGAAAAACTACACAGCAATGTTGATTTTATTTTGTGAGAGACAGAGTAAATTTTGTTTGTTTTGGAACTGCATCTGATGCAGTGTCTGGTTGTAATCCCTCTGAGAGAGGAAGAAATTTATGTAATAGAAATTTTATTAATGAATCCAAGTGTTCTTAGTGCATATGTAAATATCTGTCTTCAGCAAACAAATTTTTAATTTCCTGGGTTAAAACAGAGCATTGTTCTGTTCTATTCAAGTTAATTTTGTTTTGGAATTAAACAAAAAATTCCCAACATGGTATCAGAGCTTGTCCAGGCTCTTTGAAGGTGTCAAAGAAGCTGAAGGAAGGGTTTCTTGCTGCAACAGCTTCTCCAGCAGAGTGAAGACTCAGTCAAAAAAATCCAAGGTATTTCTCAAGTCAGTTTTTTGTGTTACTATTGAGGACAGTTAGTGATTTTAAATACACAATCAAGTATTTTGAAGCATAGTTAAGAGTGCAAGAATGGCTGGAGCCCAGTTCCTTCACTCAAAGCTTAATAGCTTGAAGGTCGACATTTAGAACACTAATGGCGAGGTCGAGGAAGAAAGTTTCCAATCCTCCTAAGGATGTGTCTCCCTCTACTACTAAAATAGAAGACAATCAATTTGATGAGGCTCCAAGGTTCAATGGGAACTTTAATATATGGGAAGCAAGAATGAGTAATTTCTTACAGTCTCAAGGGATTGAAATTTTGGAATCAGTGATTGATGATAATAGGATGTATAGAGAATCCGAGGAGTACAATGCAAAAGTAGCAAAGAGAATCTTGAATGGGCTACCTGATTCTGTAAAGAAGAATCTAGTAAAACATTCATCAGCAAAAGATATATGGGACAAACTTCATGACCTTCACTCAAAAGGAGCACTGACCATGACCGTTAATCAATAAGGAGATCTTGAACCTATCATAGAAGCTGAAAATGAGAATGATGACATCAAGGCTGAAGCAGACCTAGAAGATGAAAAGAATGAAAAGGACTTTTTAGAAGAACTCCTCGCTCAACTTATCACTGCCATGGAAGAGATTAACAATTTGAAAAAGGAAAATGAGGCACTTAAGAAGATAGCTCCAGTTGGTAACCAAGATCAAACAAGGAAGAAAGTTGACCTCATCAAGCTTCAAGTACAAGAAAGGGAAGAAGAGCTTGCCAAGCTTAAGAAGGAATTTCATCAAAGCAAAAGGAAGCATCATGAAGAAGTCATATCCATGACAAATCAATTGAATAAAACAAAGAAGCAGGAAAATACCTTGTCAAGTTGACTTGAACAAAGGCACAAGAGCATGAACAAACTTGAAGAAGAGATTGGTCAGTACAAGGTAGAGGTCTCCTCCCTTAAGTCTCAATTACAAGAAGCCAGGAAACAGGCACAAGGAGCTGAGAAGAAAATGGAGAGTAGTCAAGCAAAGAATGAAAAAATATTCAAAATGAAGTCAGATATCATCTCCCTTAAAATAGTAGCAGCGGAAGCTACTCGTAGCAAGGAAGAAACTGAGGAACAACTTGCAAAGAAGAATAATGAGTGTGAAAGATTGGAACAAGAGCTTGTCCTCCTCAGAAAAAGGTTGAAGGGATGAACAAAATCATGAAGAGCTCTCAAGCCTTGGATGACATGCTCAGCTATCACAGATGTCCATCTGATAAATCAGGACTCGGGTATGAAGGTGAACCCTCAAACAAGAATGAAAATGCTTTAAGCAAAAGAGATGCGAAGAAGGCAGAAAGAAATGGTGATGCTCCCAGTTCCAGCAAAGGCAAGGAGAAAAATCAAGAATACAATAGAAGAAATCCTATTCCAAGAAGAAATCTTTCTCCAAGTAGAAAACCAGCTCCAAAAAGAAATGTAGATGATTTCAAAGAGACAAAAGGCAATGGTTATCATCAAAGGATCTCAAGGCAGAAAGACTTTAGAAGTACATCAAGGAAACCTCCATCTCCCAGGCACCAAAGTTCATTTTTTGGTTATTGTTATTCTTGTTCAAACTTTGGTCATATGGCAAAAGACTATAAAGCATCTCATAGAGATAGATGTTATAGTCTCCGACAACCTCCAAGAAACAATTTTACAGGAAGAAATCATGAAATCTTATTCATGAACAATGTAGAATGCTTTAATTGTCATAAAATTGGTCATATGGCACATGATTATAACTTAACATGGGCTCTTACACAAGCTAGAACCATGCAAAAGAAGAAAGTTACACAAGTATGGAGAAGGAAGGAAATACAGTCCGAAAGTCCCTTGAGCTCTCCAGCCAATCTAAGCTTTTTTTGAGAAGACTCTGCCAAAAGGAGACGATGCATACAGTTAAGGGGAGCCTGTAAGTCTTGATCATTATCGCTGAAGCTATTAGTGAACGGGTCCTTATGAAATCTTTGTTGAACTATATTAACAATCATTCTTTGATGAAGATCATGTTTTAGGAGCCATTTCATGGGCTTCTAAAAAACAACCTATTGTAGCATTGTCTACAGCAGAAGCAGAATATGTGGCAGCTACAGCAGCAGCATGTCAAGCAATTTGGATGAGAAGGATGTTAAGGAGTTTATGCCAAGAGCAAGTAAAAGCAACTGTGATATTTTGTGACAATAGTTCAGCTATTGCATTATCCAAGAATGGTGTGTTTCATAAGAGAACGAAACACATTGACACAAAGTTTCATTACATCAGGGAATTGGTAAACAATGGAGAAATTGTTTTACAACACTGCAGGACTCAGGAGCAGGTTGCAGACATTCTGACCAAACCATTGGGGCAGAAAAGTTTTGAGTTTTTGAGGAAATGTCTGGGTATGACTGATAACCCAATAATTGAAATTAAAGGGGAGTGTTGAAATATTAATTCCAACTGTCGTGCAACGACTGCAAATAGCTTTTTTTTTCTGGAACCGGCCTTTTTAAACAACGATGCCAAAACGACCATGGTTTCCCCGCTCCGCCTTTTGTCGATTGTGGTTTTTCTCGAAGGGTCAGTGATCACAATCATCGGCTGCCACGTGCACAGAGCAACTTTTTCAAAACCACCTTTCCCCAGAAGGTAAAGTTCGGAAAGATGGGACCTCTAGGGGATTGCCATCAACCGTTCGATTGAATCAACGGCTGTGTACAGGCCTGCACCATATGGACATAACGTGAAGTAAAAGTTTCATTTTGACCGCCGGTTTTGCCAGTGAAACAATTAATGAAATTTATTATGGTCGTAGAATGATTGGTAAAGTCTTTAGTTTTAATGTTTTTTTATGCACGGGTGTAATTCTTGTTTTACGGGACAAGAAAAGGTAAAAGTCATATGTTTTTGTTTTTGTTAAATATATGCAATGTAATGTTTTTCGTTCTAGAGTTTTTTTTTGTAATACGCAACAGAGCATATGAAGAAATAAAAATAAGTTTTTACACATACAACAGTGTGTAATATGCATAGACCGAATGTAATGTCTTTGATGAAATGTAAAAACGCAGCAGCGTGAATGAATGAAAAAATTACACAGCAGTGTTGATTTTATTTTGTGAGAGACAGAGTAATTTTCTGGAGAGACAGAGTAAATTTTGTTTGTTTTGGAACTACATTTGAAGCAGTGTGTGGTTGTAATCCGTCTGAGAGAGGAAGAAATTTATGTAACAACAATTTTATTAATGAATCCAAGTGTTCTTTGTGCATGTGTAAATCACTGTCTTCAGCAAACAAATTTTTAATTTCCTAGGTTAAAACAAAGCATTGTTCTGTTTTGTTCAAGTTAATTTTGTTTTGGAATTAAACAAAAAATTCCCAATAACTTTTAATTAGAGCTAGTATAAAATGCCAAAATAATATTACAGTCTCTATTGATTACAACAATAAAAACATAACCAAGGGCATGATTAAACCCTCGTTCATTTTTTCTCATAAAAGAGAGGGAAAAGCCCTGTAATAGAGCATCTAGAAAGAAATATCTGAGTAACCTAGTATGGGCGCCAAAGAGTCGGTTGACGAAACTCTCGAGCCAACCCATGTACTTGAGAGTCTAGACCTTCAATCAAGATAATACAGAATAGTTAACCTCAGGAAAGGTGTAGCATTAACCAAAAAATAAAAGAATACAGTACATTGTAAGTTGAGTACCAGAACTTTACCTCTCGAAACTATATAACCTGGACGAGGAATGGTAAAGGCTGTAGCATTTCCACCTCTAGGTAGATTGCGACGCTGTCATTATAGCAAAACAAATTAGTTCCAAGGTAGGTAAAATTAATGAGTAAGACAATAAACGTTTGTAATCTGCGTCATGGCGAGGAAGAGCTTACCTGGGCATATCGACAGAGTGAGATGGGCGTAGTTACCCTAACTTCCTCTCATGAAAGGAGGGTCATTGGATCGGAGCCTTGAGTATCCATGGCAGTAAGGCATCCACTTGTCTTAACTACTTGTACCGGTGACAACCATGTACCAGGGACAGTTGTAAGTTATCTCTCGAGAAACTTCGTCTCGGTCTAATCCAAGCTCGTGTGAACCATAAATGCAAAGGAATAAAATCAATAGTAAAAGACACCTATCACATTAAAATCAATAATGAAATATGAATGTTAATAAGTAGCATGTGTGGGCTGACACGTAGCACATTAAAATCAATAACGTAATCTGAATGTTAATAAGTTGCATGTTCGGGCTATGGGTGGCATGATAATTTTGAGATCTTGGTGAGTACATATAGACCTTAGTTGTTCATATAAATGTATGTGAGCTGGCTTGTTAATGGTTTGATTGCAATTTAGATGTATCATGGGTAGGCTTAGGTTGTGGTCAAATGGATCAATAGCCATTTTCTATACATATTGAAATTTATACAAAACAAAAATTAATGCTAGGAACCCAACATCTTAGTCTTTTATTTGAAAAAGGAGGTAATTTGTTTTTTATTTACATCAATGGTTGTGTTGACATGTTACCAATTCTATTTAAATATATTTAAAAATTTACATTGTTGCTTGGTATAATTAGGTGATTAATATGAACATTATATTATATTTTTGTTTTGTAATTATGAAATTAAAATAATATTTAAACCATTTATTTCTTGGTGTATTGAGACATTATATGATATTTATAGTTTTGTAATTATGAAATTAATTTAATTAAATTTAATATTTAAAGAATTTATTTCATCGTGTATTCAATAAGCATAGAGTAAGTTAGATTTTCTAGATATTTGTTAAATAAAAAATATCTTATTTATCTAAACTAAAAAGAAATTAAAAAAAATATTTATATTTTTACAATAATATTAATATGCCTCAAACATAGAAGATTTTGACTATTCATAAAAATCCACTCTCTTTATTTGCCTAGTTATGTAATTTGTTATTGAAGAATTATTTAGGGAAAATATTTCAATAAAATGATCTTCCCACAAAATTAGTACACTCCCTTCAAAAAGGTTGGTGTCAATAATGTATGGTTTTAATCATATGTGGAACAATTTTATTTTTAAAGTTCGTCGAGGTATGGTAACGTAATTAACCTACAACTAAACAATTATTTAATATATGCGAGAAGACGAGATAATGATATTTTTTGTTCATGTAGTAGAAATAATAATTAAAAATATTTATCTCATTCATGTGATGGATTTAGTTTTTATTCTATTCAACTCTTTATTTTTTTCCACTGGAAAAATCGTAATCTTTCATTATCTTGAAAAATTACATATCGTAGATGAATGATGCATATGCTATTGTGTCTGTCAGCCTTATGAGGGCTCAGTATAAGATCAAAAATATCAGCATAAATACCAGAAACATCACGCAGGATGTTCGTTTTAGTCCTTCTATTTTATGTACATATTTGCCACGCAGGGCCTTGTAGATATTTTCTGTCCACTATATACATAAAACTGTTCAAAAATTTCAAAAATATATCAGATATTCAGTTCAAGGGCTATCCGCCCTATGGTAATGTGGGTCTATGTAAGGTCGATGGTAGTATTGGAATGCATTTGACCCACGTTGCTCCTCGATCATCCACTCTCCTCGGAGAAGTGACGTGGCCGCCTTGGATAGTTCGTCGACACTGCTGTTATGTTCCCTGTAGATATGATTGCAAGTGATGTCATTAAAATGAGCCTTCAATATATTTATTTCATCAAATATATTACTGAGTGTAGGTGTGTGGCAAACAGTATTATTATTGAACCAATCTATAATGATCTTCGAATCTCCAAATATATGAATGTTCATGTAGTTATGTCCCAATGAGAAATGCAAGAGATGACAAAGAGTAATGAGTTCATCGAAATTGTTTGAGCCAATCCCCAAACCCATTCAGACTTTATAGAAATGTTGATCGCTGATGTATAAGATGAAACCACCCCCGCATCCCTGCTGCTGGGCTGCACCATCAAAAAATTCCCAAGGGGTATTTTTATCGATATGCGGAGGGTTGTGGGGCCTTCAGGTGCGAGGTTGGGGAGGCTCAGGCATCTCGTTATAAGCCGATATAATAAGTGTTGAAAGATGCGGCCAGCTCACAGGTTTGTTATCAAAAATGTTTCGGTTCTGTGCCAACCAGAGGTACCAACTGATGATTAAAGGGCGGCTCTGTAGTCTAGATCCTTTATGCCGGTGATACCAAATTTCCCAAACTCTGTTTAAGTCATCACCTTCCCATGAGCCCGTGAAGCTTATGGACGTCTATTCAACTCTTTATATTTGTAAACATTTATTATTTTAATGCTATAGTTGATATGAGCCTTTAATTTCATATCCAAAATCTAATAAAAATGAATGAAATTCCAAAAATAAATAAATAGGAATGTTCCATATTGAACTTTGTATTTATAAATATATTTAAGTTTGGAAAGAATTAATCTTCCCTCTCTTCTCATTACTATAATAAAGTCTCTTCTCATTACTACAATAAAGAGAATGATTGGTATGAGCAATAAAGTCTCTTCTCATTACTACAATAAAGAGGATGATTGGTATGAGCAGAGGGCATGAAATCTATTGGTCAACCTAGAAAAAACTATGAATTTTTAATGGCATGTAACATTAAAAATTGAACCTTAAATTCCATAAATATATTTAAAATAGATAAGGATTAATGTCTCTTTCTTTCTCATTACTATGATAATGAAACTCATGTTAAACCATAATGTATATAAATAACAATAAACAGGGTGAAAATGAACAATGATGAAAATTAATTGTTTAGACAAACAATAATACATATTTAAGTAGACATTAAATTATTGGTTTTGTAATAGATATGACGTTTAAATTTTATTGAAAAAAATGAATACAATGCAAGCCTTGAATTCATTAAATTCATTATAGAGAAGGCTAAGAACAACAATTTCCTATATCAACAATAAAAAATGATTAAAAATGTTGGTTAATGTTGGTTCTATGTCACATTGTGACAAATATTATCTTGATATGAAAATCAATCATGGTCAACCATGGTCCATTGTTGCATTGTGACAATCTAAGGATTTATTAATCTAAGGGTACAACCATGGTCGAGCATGGTCCAATGCCACATTGTGTCAAAGATTGTCTCAATATGAAAATCAACCATGGTCAATCGTGTTTATTTAAAGGTTTATAATATATTTCCTTTGGGTTTAATATTTCGTGATTATTTTTCCTTGGGTTTAATACTTTTCTCTTGGGTTTATAATGCCTTGGGTTTTTAGTGTTTATCCCTTAGGTTTATTATTTCCAAGGGTTTATAATATCAATCATGGTAAACCATGGTCAATCATGGTCAACCAGAGTCAACTAGAGTTAATCGTGGTCAATAATGGCCAAACATGGTCAACCATATTTTATAAAACCAATCATGGTCAACCATGTTTATTTTAGAGTTTTTAATATTTATCTTAGGGTTTATATACCTTGGGTTTATAATATTTGTCCCTTGGGTTTAATATTATCCCCTTGCCATGTTCATAATCCCTTGGGGTTTTAGTATTAATCCCTTGGGTTTATAATATTAATCCCTTGGGTTTATTATTCGCTTGGGTTTATAATATCAATGAAGGTCAATCATGGTCAACCATTTCAAGTCATGGTCAACCATGGTCGAATATCACATTACGACAAAAATTGTCTCCATATGAAAATCATAGATAATTATGGACAACCATGGTCATCTAAGGATGATCATGGTCAATCATGTTTTATATAATAAAACATGGTCAAACATGGTCGAAGGTCGCATTGTGACAAATATTTTCTCGATGTGAAAATCAATCATGGTCAACCATGGTCCAACGTGGCATTGTGACAAAGATTGTCTCGATATGTAAATCAACCATGGTCTCGAATGTCGCATTGTGACAAAAATTGTCTCTATATGAAAATCATGGACAATCATGGTAAACCATGGTCAACCATGGTCAACCATGATCAGCCACGATTGATCATGGTCAACCATGTTTATTTTAACATTTATAATATCGATCCCTTGAGTTTATAATATCAATCATGGTTAATAATGGTCAATCATATCCAACCATGGTCAACCATGGGTCAATGTCACATTGTAACATAAATTGTCTCCATATGAAAATCATGGACAATCATGGTCAACCATGGTCGAACGTCACATTGCGAAAAACATTGTCTCGATATGAAAATCAACCATGGTTTTGCATTATAAAAAATATTGTCTTAATATGAAAATCAACCATGGTCAGCCAAGGTCTAAAGTTGCATTGTGACAAATATTATCTCGATATGTAAATCAACCATGGTCAAACATGGTCTAATGTTGCATTGTCATCATAATTGTCTCTTTATGAAAATCAACCATGGTCAAGCATGTGTTTATAATATTGATTTTAGGGTTTATATACCTTGGGTTTATAATATTTGTCCCTTGGGTTTAATATGATCCCCTTGGGTTCATAATCCCTTGGGGTTTTAGTATTAATCCCTTGGGTTTACAATATTAATCCCTTGGGTTTATTATTCCTTTGGGTTTATAATATCAATCTTTGTCAATTATGGTCAATCATAGCCAGCCATGGTCAACCATGGTCGAATATCGCATTATGACAAAAATTGTCTCCACATGAAAATCATGGACAATCATGGACAAACATGGTCAACCATGGTTAACCATGGTTGATCATGGTCAAGCATGTTTTATATAATGAAACATGGCCAACCATCATCAAATGTTGCATTGTGACAAAGATTGTCTCGATATGAAAACAATCACGGTCAACCATGGTCCAACATCACATTTTGACAAAGATTGTCTCGATATGTAAATCAAATGTGGTCTCGAATGCCGCATTTTGAAAAAAAATGTCTCAATATCAAAATCTACTAGGATTTCCATCGTCAAATATCTTATTGTGACAAAGAATGTCTCCATATAAAAATCAACCATTGTCAACAATGGTCTAAAGTCGCATTGTGACAATGATTGTTTCGATATGTAAAACAGTCTTGGTCAACCATGGTCTAACGTCACATTGTGATAAGAATTGTCTCAATATGAAAATCAACCATGGTCAAACATGTGTTTATAATATTTATATTAGGGTTTATATGCCTTGGGTTTTTAATATTTGTCCCTTGGGTTTAATATTATTCCCTTTGGTTCATAGTCCCTTTGAACTTTAGTATTAATCCCTTAGGTTTATAATATCGATCCCTTGGGTTTATAATATCAATCATGGTTAATCATGGTCAATCATAGCCAGCCATGGTCAACCATGGTCGAATGTCCCATTGTGACAAAAATTGTCTCCATATGAAAATCATGGACAATCATGGTCAATCATGGTCGAACATGGCATTGTGACAAACATTGTCTCGATATGAAAATAAACCATGGTCAACCATAGTCCAACGTCACATTGTGACAAAGATTGTCTTGATATGTAAATCAACCATGGTCAACCATGGTCCAATGTCACATTGTGATAAGGATTTTCTCAATATGAAAATCAACCATGTTCAACCATGTTTATTTTAGTGTTTATGATATTTATCTTAGGGTTTCTATACCTTCGGCTTATAATATTTGTCCCTCAGGTTTAGTATTATTCCCTTGGGTTCATAATCCCTTGGGGTTTTAATATTCCCTTGGGTTCATAATCCCTTGGGGTTTTAATATCCCCTTGGGTTTATTATTCCCTTAGTTTTATAATATCAATCCCTTGGGTTTATTGTTCCATTTGTTTTATAATAGTAATCATAGTCAACCATGGTCAATTCCAACCGTGTAAAACCATGGTTGAATGTCCCATTGTGACAAAGATTGTATGAATATGGAAATCAACCATGGTCAACCATGGTCCAACGTCACATTATGACAAAGATTGTCTCAATATGAAAATTAATCATGGTCAATCATGGTCAACCATTGTCCAGACTCCAACATTACATTGTGACAATGATTGTCTCAATATGGAAATTAACCATGCTCAACCATGTTCAACCATGTTTATTGTAGCGTTTATAATATTTATCTTAGCATTTATATACCTTGGGTTTATAATTTTTATCCCTTGGGTTTATAATATCAGTACCTATGGTTTAATTTTATTTCCTTAGATTTATAGTTCTTTGGGTTTTCAGTATTCATTCGTAGGGTTTATTATTCCGTTGGGTTTATAATATCAATCATGGTCAACTATGGTCAATCATGGTCCAATGTCACACTGTGACAAATTTTGACTTAATATGATAATCAACTATGGTTAATCACGGTCTATTGTCACATTGTGACAAAGATTCTCTCGATTTGAAATCAATCATGGTCAACCATGGTCCAAGGGTTTATAATATTTTTATTATAAACCCAAAAGATTGATTTTATAAACCCAAAGGGTTAATAATAAAACCCTAAGGGATTAAAAACCCAAGGGATAATAAATCCAATGCATAAATTCTATTAACCCTAGGGTTTATATTCCCTTAGGTTTTTAGTATTAATCTCTTAGGTTTATTATTCTCTTGGGTTTATAATATCAATCCCTTGGGTGTATTAATCTAAGGGTTCATATTCCTAGGCTATAATATTAATCACTTAGCTTCAATATAAATCATTGTCAACCAAGGGTTTATATGTTAATAGTATTTAATATTTAATATGATTAAACATATTTAATACAAATTAATAACTATTATTAATTATAATAATAATAACAATAATATTTTTATTATCATAGGATTTTTTTAATATCGTTATTATTATATATTTATCAATAATAGTATGATTAATATTAGATCATATCATTAATGTCTATCAATGATTTTCAACCATATTTACTAATGTGGTTGTGCATTTGATTTATCAACGTATATCAATCACATTTATTAATGAGATTGTGCTAGTTTAACATTTTAAAGTAATGAACAATAATTTTTAGCCAAATTAATCTTACAAATTGAATTTGTGAATGATTTACTGTGTCTAAACATAACGCAGGGAATATTCCTCATGAAATACTCTATAATCAACATAATATAAGGCAGGGAATTTTCCTCATGAAATACTCTATGATCAACATAATATAAATCATTTTCATGCTAAAATGAGCTCGAAAGTCTTAGAAATCGGTCTGGAGCAAGGAAGGAGGTCGCCAACGTATTTAGGATTCATTAAAGAGCTGTGATGTGGAGTGCATATGCATTAGTCATTGTGAGTCAACCCCCATCGTGTTACAATATCGTGACTTTAATGATATATCATTTCAACATTGTCCAAAATTAAGGTCCATAGCCTGTTCATCAAAACACCAGAAAATTTAATGAGTTAAATGTTTGTTCTAAATAAGCTCGGTATTTGATCATGTTTTGTTGTTCGTAAACAAAAGACAAGGTTAAAAGCATGTTTAAATTTGCAAACAAGTTATATGATGCGACTTTGCAATAAGGGGATTGCTTAAAAATCGGCTTATAAAACATTTTCAATGTATTATCGAAAGATGTCATGCAACAATTTAAGGAAAGTGAATTGATAATTCCAATCCATAAATATGTTTGGTATTATAATATATGTGTTCCGTTTATATTTTATTTGTAATGTGTGTCAATTTCTTTGCGTGCATGGTAATAGATTTTTCGGGGGCAACCTTTCACTTTACGTTTATGTTAAATCGAAAATTGACAGCCCCAAACACCTTTGTTTGTTTGATGCATACGAGAGTGGCATTCTCCACGATCGATAACATGTCAAACCATGATCAATATAATACGAAACATTAAAGAACAATGTTACAAACGATGGTGATGTTGAAGGGGTGTTGTATATTTCCATGACATTGACAGCGTGTGATTTACGTCGTAAATAAAAGATGAAACACACACATCCATCGAACAACATAAGGCATGTTGTAAACACCCTCCATACAAAGAGTGGTTTTCATTATTATCACTCGTTAGTTTTTATTATTATATCTGGTTTGCGTACTTTGCTTTATTTTCTGATATAGATTGAAAGTGAGTATAATGGTTAAGAGCATGTGTTTTCTCCTAAAAGATTATACGTTCAAAATTAGAGAGTATAGAGTATGTATATTTTCATAAACTTAGCAGTTAAATCGTTGAGTGAACATGAATCTCTTGTCCCACAAACAAGGAAGTCTCATATGCTAATTTGGTGTCTCACTTGGCCACGACCTTAAAATTAGATGATGATAATAATAATAATAATAATAATAATAATGTTCAGTCAACTAAAATCATATATACAAAAAAAGTCCCCTTTAATTTATATTATGACAAATACGCATTATAAACTAACATATATAATTACAAGGGTTATATTATAAATTCAAGGATATTCGAAATGTGATAGTTTTATTTTTATGTTAATTATAATAAAATAATATATCTACCTGGGGTAATGTGATATATTATTTATATATATGATTTCTTTAAACTTTATTCACATACACATGTAATTTGTAATAGAATACAAAGTTAGTTTTATATATATATTAATTTAGGCTAGTTTATATGATATCAAGTTGGAGTTGAGTATGAACTAAGACTTACCAACCATAAAAATCAAACAAAAAAGTGTTTTAAAAAGATAATCTTTTCAAATTAAGTGGTTAAGATAGTTATCAATCTAAATCTAAAAGTCAACCAGGCCTTATATAATTGAAAATCTCAATGAGAAGTGAAAATAGATGTATGATCAAGACCAAGCAATTGAAGTGGAAACCACAAGGATCATCACAAAATATATCTTAAGACATGGTCGAACCTTGGAGGAGAAAGAAGCATAAAAACCATATAATGAGGATAGGGAAAAGCAGTAATCAATCAAGTGCTAATGAAATTATGAATTTTCCAAAATTTCTGATGGGGGCACTTTCATTTTGGTCAAAATGTAGGGGAGTTGTTGGCGGGCCAAAAAAGACAAATAAGGGTATTACAAATTTCATCTCTACTTTCCTAAGAAAATCTACCTAACTACCTTATCCATTCAAATACCTCTTTTGGAGTTTGCATGGGTAATTATTATATGAGAGGGTTCTTACCTTAGTTCTAATTGATTTTGAACTTCAGTGTGATTTTGAGTTAGACGTATCTTTATATATTTTTCTAATTTATGCTCTCCTACTCCACTTTTGACTTACTAATTATTCTAGGACCACTAAATAGTTAATTGAGTGCATGCACAAGGGAAATCCAACCTAGTGTGTAATGAGTTTATCTTCTAGAGAGGCTATTTTTTGTATTCATGTTCATCAATAACATCAAATTAGAGGATCATGAGAAATTTGTATTGTCTCTTTGGTTACCTGGTTAATTTTCTCAAAAACTTTATCTCTTCTTTCTAGTTTTCCATTAGTTAGGCTAGTATATTTTCACACGTAATCTCATGCTTAAAATAAAATAAATAAAATATATTTACTAGGTAACATGAAATATCATTTATATTTACCAACAATTTCTTTCCTAACTTAGCACTGATAAAAATGTACACTTTTTCATTAATGCCTTGATCCTTGCTAGAATTCCATTCCATTATTGTATGTATGGAGTAGTCTTGTACCTTCCTTTACCACATTTCTTATATAATCCCTCGAATTCATTGTCACATAATTATCCACCATGGTCCTTTCATAAAATATTAATTTTCTTCTTTCTCTAATTCTCCATGAGAGCCTTAAATAAATCCATGTATTTCTTAACGAGACATGCATAAATGAGGCATATTGCAAAAGTTACTTAGTGATGGAATTGGCATAAGTCCAAATACATCATTGTGTTCTAGCTATAATATGCTCTCTATCTTTATAGCACTAATAGACAATATTACACGATTTTAATATTCTCTCTATCTTTATAGCACTACTAGAAAATATTACCTGATTTTATTTCCTATACAAGAAATATTAACATAAATCAAAATCTAGGAAGATATTACATTTATCTTATTCCACAATTGTACCATGCACTACTTGATGTGGTACTCGAAGGCTCTTCTCTCTGATAAGTCCCAATCTTGATGCAACAACATATTTTT
Organism: Pinus tabuliformis; assembly: GCA_031772625.1. NCBI lineage: Eukaryota > Viridiplantae > Streptophyta > Pinopsida > Pinales > Pinaceae > Pinus > Pinus tabuliformis. The sequence goes on from CM062812.1 coordinate 507,149,330, forward strand.
CTCTCCATATGCAATAAGATTTTTCCCCTCATGATCTCTACTCTCAAGAGGAATGGAATATTATAAGTACCAGTAATAGTGTTTCCCAATAGCTTATACAAATTTTTAATTTCAAATCCCCTCATCAATACCATTTGATATTGAACCATCCTATGAGGTTCCTTTTGAAACATTGTTTTTATACCCCTATCACTCATCTTTCATACAAAAATATGATTTATGGCCAATATTGGGATGCGCACAATGCTAAGGACTATTTTAAGATTTTCATCTATGATGTTTAACTTAAATTTTCCTCATCCTATAATTATACCTATTCATTCATCTCCTAGGAAAACATCAACATCATCATCATTATACATTTCATATTTGCAAAACAACTCCCTGTGAGGATTTATATAGAAACATGTGCGTGATTTGAGTAGACCTTCTTAATGATTTGCACATGTGTCTCAAAAATACAAGTACACATTTTTACCTCTCCCAACACCTATCTATATTGTTTCTTTCAATTCCCTTATTTTTACATCACTAGAATAACTTCACAAATTTTCATAGAGATTTATATGTTCCTCTAGAATTAGATATCCCAGTTGATAACATACCATTATTTATATCCTACGAACATCTTGTCATAAATAAGGTACTTTCCTATTATATAACCATATTGTTCTCTTTTCTTTTTGATCCAACTTAGTATCATTTTCTGTTAACATCCTTGTAAGAGTAGTACCTATATCACAATGATTCATTAATCATTTTCCACCAAAAGATACACCACGGTGAACTTCAATAACTCAAATTTTTCCCATTAATTTTCTCTATCTCTTTCTTTGAAATACTCTCCATTTTTCTTTTCATCACAAGAATCAATACCATGGATATCACACTATAACAAGGTTTACCATATGCTCGAGCAATAACTCTTAGCCACAAACGTGCCCTATTTAATCGAAACTATTTTGACACAGAATGTTGATTATAAACCGATCTAGTTAAATGTTGCAAACATAATTTTAATAAAATAGAAAATATGCTATGGTACACAAAAAAAAAATATAGTGATTTTACCTTAGAAGCTCAAATTAGGAAAGGAGAAAGTTTCTTAGTATATTATAACTTTATAGTATGTATATCTCGTTGAATCCATAAATTCCTAGTTCATTAACCATGGATTAGCATACAAATATAGTTTCTTAATTGAAATTATAAAACCATGAGATGAACCACCCCAGATAAACAAATTTCTAAAAGTAAAACTATGTGACTAAAACTACAAAAAATAGATGTAAAAATTTTTGAAATAGAATTATCTTTTGATGGCTCTATTCCCCTTATGACCAAACAAGATAGAAGATACATTTCCTCCCATGTGACCCTCATATTGTGCCTATCACATAAAAATAACATGTGGGCTTAACTGAGGAAATACTATAACACATACAAAACAACATCGACTCCTACTACACACATGTTGAATTATTCATTTGAAAAATATTAGAGAATATTATAGAGGGTCTAAAGTCCTCACATTAATCACGAGTTAGAAAATTCAATCACTTAACCCTAATCGTCAAAAGTTGTAGGGACATGTTAGATAATAGGTCAATAGGGAAGAATGGGGTTTTATTGCTTTTTGGTATTGATTTGGAGTTCCATGATTGATTGGAGCAAGGGAATAGGACACCGTGAGGATAATAGAAGTAGAGGACATATATAAGTAACTCAAGCCACAATGTCCATTACAACTCCAATTTCACTCCATACTACTTTGTATTTTCATTTGATAACTAAAAAGGAAGAAAGCAAGAATTAGTACTTACGATCTTGTTGGGTTTTACTGTAGTGGATTTTCTATAATATATTTTGTATTAATGGTTTGGTGTTATATATATATTTTCAATATCTTTTAGTAATTTGATATTCTTTTAATATAAAAAGTAATAATATCTAAACTATAATAGAGATCTATAAAAATTAGTAATGTTTATTAGAATTAGTAATGTTTATTATGAAGAACCATTCTAATATAGTATCCAAAAAAAAAATGAATATTATACTCAAATTATAAAAAACGTTATCATGTACATGGCTAAAATGATGAAAAGTAATGTAGCATATAGATGATTCACAAACATCCCTCAACAAGAAAGAAATAACTACCTTTTACAACAACTTGATATTAGAATACACAAAACCTTAAGCCGAAGGGATGAGGCGCCAAATGAAATGTGAGCCTCAAAAAAATATGTTTGAATGTTTCCTTCCCTAAGCCATATTTTTCACGTGCAAACTCTTCTTAATTAATTCCTTGTCATAAATATATTTAAATTACTTATCTTCACAAATTAGTTTCAAAAGTTATTTCCATTTTTTATGGCTATTAAAAATAATGGTAAGGATCTGAAAATTGGATTAGAAGTTGAATACGAGATGGTGGAATAATTGGCTCGTCACCTTCGTAGGTACTTTGAGAAAATTTATGTTGGGGTTATGTTTCCACTTCAAACCATATTTGAGACAAATGAAACAAGATTATGTGGTGAAAAAAGAAATACATAGGTATTTAAAGGTTTATTGCAGCTTCTTCGGCTATTGTGATGCATTATTATGTTGTGGCTAATGCGGAATAGTACTGATCTCGGTCATCCCTTCGAATATTTTGAATGAACATAAATTCCCATAAGTTTTTTGGAGCTTGAATCTAGTGACCCACAAAGTGTAGACATATACACATAAATTTCACATCCTAACATAAACTCTTTTAATATATGATCTTATTATAATACTAAAAAAAAATATACCTACAAACTGTAGACATATACACATAAAATTTCACATTGGTAACATAGACTCTTTTCATATATGATCTTATTTATAATACTAAAAATAAAAATAAGATATCTAATTTTTTATTTTTGTTTGGAAAGAAGTTTTTATTCAATACCAAAGAAAGATTTAAAAGTTGGTACTAAGATTATGTAATGCATCAATCCATTCTCGGAATATTGGTATACCAAATATAGACTTGGTTAATATGAACTTCACTTCAAGTGATTCACTATGATGTGAATCATAAGTAAGGATGATTGAAATAACAACTTAATCACATTGATATTTTGAAATATTTTCTTAATGGTGATCAATTGAGTGTATGCTGTTTCTTTTGACTATGTGTATGTCTAGAAATTATAGTGGAGAGTTGTATGGTTTTGTCCCTTTCTTATAAAAACTTATTGTTCATTTATAGATTATGTGCATTTCTACAAGTTAAAAAATATTTTATTGTGAAATGAAGTGTTTAGAATTAGTAACTAATGAAGTATAAATAATTGTGCATTTTAATTATATGATTAAATGTTGGGAATGAATAATAAAGCTAGGTAAATAATACCATGCTAGTATTATATTAGATTTTCTAATTAATTGCTAGCTTTTTGCAATAATGGTTATAAATGTGTATGTGGGAAAATAAAAAATTAATCTTTGACTTGAATCTTGTATCATCTTCTATGTTATAATAATATATTGAACTAACCAAAGATTTACCAACTAAAATTGACATTAGGATGCATGTTCCTCTATTAACGAAATTACATTCTTAACGTGTTTTCTTTTTCCAATACCCATATTATAAACAAATGATTACATTCATAACATATTTTCTCATTTTAATATCAATATTATAAATAATTTCAATGTAATGCCTCTTGCGAAATTCAAAGGGAGCGGAGGGTGGAGCAGCTAGGACCCTATCTACCCCTATCCTTTGGTTCTTGCCTCCTTTTGTCACAAGTGATATTCCTCCATTCTAGGTGTTAGTGGCATTACTCCCCGCATGTGCTCTTTCAGTGATACATATGTTGCGCTTTTGGTTTTTCTTCAATCAATTTTGTCTTTTGCCTTGGGTCAGGGATCAGCTTGGCTTGTTGCTTTATGTCATCTAGTTTTGGGTTGTTGTCGTCCATTTCCCTATTTGTGTTGTAGTGCTCCTCATTTCCTATTCAGAAACTATTATCGTCCTTTTTTTGGGCCTCTGCCCCTGCTTCTTGCCAACTTGGTGTTTCTCTTTCCTTCACTTATTTTGTGTTTGATGGTGTAGTTTTGGAGATCTTGCCATTTTTATCTAGGGCTTGTGGCCCATTTTCATGTTGCCCACTCTTGGGCTTGAAGTTTTAGCTACTAGGGCGGCATGCGCCTTGGTTTCATTTTCCTTTTGTGGATGGTATTTTGTCTCTTTTTTGGTCAATGTTTGTATAATAGCCTTGGTGAAAATTTCATGTAATAAAAGTTAAAAGCGATAACCACAGATGAGTGGGGCACTTATTCCAAGCTGAATGTTGGGAAAGACATCCTAGGGGGTGTTCATTTCGCTCTTTATGGCTAAGGAAATTTTCAAAGGAAATGGCTAAGGCTCTTGAAAGGAAAAATGACATTTTTAGCACAATTACTTATGAAAATAATGGAAATTGGTAGAAAAGGGAGGTGAAAGGTCACATGTTGCATGTGAGAAGGAAAATGAAGGAAAATAATGGAAAATGAATAAAATAGAAGCCTCATTCATAAAAAGGATTCTTCAGTTTTGGAGCACTCCCATTATTCTCTCTTTCTCATACTCTTGGGTACTTAGAGCTTTTCTTGAATCACTTTAGCATTTGAGCAAGAAGGTGAAGAAGGCAAGAGGAAGCAAGGATCAAGTAGGGAAAGGCAGGGTCAAGCAGCTACAATAGGCTTCATTGCAGGTATTGACTTGCATGTGTATTTTCCTTACTATATTTGGCATGCATGATATTTCATGTGGTTCTTTTCTATCATGACATGGGTTTTTCTAGGGGTAACAATGTTTTTCAGCCTAGCCTTGCCATTTCAGAATAGCCATGGTATGATGGGGTTCTCATGTTTGGTTGAGCTGGATTGCTAGATGGATTTGAAGCTGAGTGAGGTGGATCTTTGAAATGATAGAACACATGACCTAGTAACCCCTCAACTGGACTATGGGTTTCGATAAACATAGATTTTGTGTTGCCTCGGATGGCCTAGGAATCCTTGCCTATGAATGGCAGGATATATGGTAAAACCTAGAGGTGGTTTTCTCTTCGTTGGGACTAGTAATACTGGGTTTGGGATATGCGGTAAAGCTTGGAGAGTGGGTCTCAGTTTAGGGCCTAATGATTCGGGTTTGGATTGCGATAAATCCCGAGAGACTAGGAGACAAGAAAAATCTTCATGGTGTAGGTGGAGAAATTCGGTGGCATCCATGCTTGTTTGGCTTAGTGATCGGGTGGAGATCACGATAAATCCTGTTATGATGTGCTCAATGTGTTGGCCTAGTGATCCGACATGGATTACGATAAAGCTTGGTTTCTATTGATGAGGGTGAGGTGGTTTAGCCTTGGTATGCCCTGATTGGGTTCTTTTGGTTTGACTCCCACATTCATGATTGGAATATGGCACGGGGGTGAATGGCTGAAGAGAGATTTGGCTCTGTCATTCTATGGTCGGGTGGAACGTGGTCGTCCCATCATCGGTTGGTTCATTGCATTGATTAATGAGAAATTCATTCCATTATTTTCATCTGTAAATTTACTGGTGTATATATGGATTTTGATGGCTGATATGTTTATTGTATTTTTTTTTCCTATTATGCTAGTTATATGCACATTTTATGACAAAAACTATGTATGGCTCTCAGCACGTTTTTACTTGTATATGAATGGATAACGTGTCTATGGCCTAATAGATGAATATGCAACAAATGACATGACACAATTATAGTGATTATCAGATAAGTATGAGATCCCTGTACTTAATTATGTTGCTTACACCTGTAGGTTACATGTCGATGATATGTTTGACGAAATTCTTGTCATGGCTAGTAGGGGTCTGGTTAAGGTCTTATTGAGGTTATTACTTTTGCTTCATTGTTTCCCTGTACCTTAATTTCAACCTATCATTCCATTTTGGGCATTGGCCTAGGCTCTCAGCCTGGAAAAGTGGCTTAAATCCCAGGATCGTTGGCAAAGAACTAGCAAGTTTGGTCCACAGTCACTAGCATGCAGGGCTATGACAGCGACTTTAGGTGTCTGGTCTCTCCCTTGTCCATAGCATGAGAGCGACTATGGCCTCAAAGGTCCAGAACAACAGTCGGACGCAGGGACAGGCTATGTGAGTGGTGGATTGGTCTCCTGAGGATTTTCTTGATGATGTTGGATGACTTTGTGTGATGTTCCATCAATTCCACTTCCTTAAGGTTACCTAGGAGGTCAAATTTGATCATTGTAGCCTCTGGTCTCATGTTTACCCCGGTTGGCATGGTTACTTTGGTGGATGTCGAAGGAGGGTTTTACAGTTTGTTGGGGGTGTTAAACATCGCACTCTGCAATGTATGGTAACTTGGTGTTAGGTTCATATTCGACCCCTGGGGTTTCTTTCATAGCTTGATGTTTTAGTATTTTCATGATAGCCTTCTGAGATTTTACATATGACAATGCTAATTCCTCAATTTGTTTTCTTTTAGAATGTGTTTCATCCATGCAAAATATAATTTTATTCTCATCTATTGAATAAAATTATGCATAATTTTGTTAAAAAAGAAAAGAAAAGAAATAAATAAATAAATAAAAAAATAAAAATAAAAATAAAAATCCCTCTTTCAAAATTCTAATGCTAATACTGTAAACAGTTTCAAATATAACACCTCAAATTATCCCAACTTATAAATATTATTTCATAATAGTCGTTCCATCCTACACATTTCTTGTCATTCTAATACCAATGCTATACATAATTTCAATATCGAAACTCTGATAAATTGTCTTGCTATATTGTTATTGTCTTATGACATTTATTTCATAATAGTCTTTCCATCCTACACATGTTTCTGTCATTCTAATACCAATGCTACACGTAATTTCAATATCAAACCTTTAATAAATTATCTTAATATATTATTATTGTCGTCTTATGAATTTACTTACTTCATTTTATGTAAAAAAATATTATATAATGATACCAATACTACACATAATTTCAATATTAAACCCCTAGTAAAATGTCTTAGTCTATCATTATTGTCTTACGACCCTTAATTTATTTTGTGTAAGAAGTATTTTATAATGATGTACTCTTGTGCTCCCAACGATATCAATATTCGCTATCATTTACCTATTATATTGACGGTGCAATGTCACCCTCAACGTAACTACAACCCTAATAGAACATTGGGAGTACCATCAACATAACTACAACACTAATAGAACATTGGGAGTGGCATTAGGTAAGAGTGACAATTAAACATGTGCTTTCCAAAATGATCAAAAGAGTAAGTAAAATGTACAACACATTTGAAGAGCAATATTTTCTACCAAAGTCACAAGAAGTCACTAATTCAAGGACGCGTTTTGAACCTAGGCCATGCCTTCATAAATTAAATTCAATAGTGCTATAATAAGTAGCAAAACAATGGTTTGGCGTACAACCTAGGGGCCGGCTGTAGCTGGCAAAAGATGAAGTAAAAGTGGAACGGGGGACCCAATCTATTTAAAAGAAAAATAGGCCACACAAGACCACCACATTGCGGAGAAGCAGTGATGTGTACCCTTTCTTTATATTATTCAACCCATGTTCAAATAGTAAAGCGATTAGCTTCAACATCAACATCAAAAAACTTTGTTGCTTTCTCAAAACCTCCACGTGATTTACGAAGAAGACAATAGAAAAATTCTTAGTCTAGTGCGAGGCCTGGCGTCCAGCGCAATTGAGTAAGAAGATGACCGAGTTAATGATGAATAGAGCCAGCTTGGAAGCGGAGGGTTTGTTCAGCAGCCGCTCTTTTACCGATTTGAAACTTGGGATGGGTACCGAATTAAAAAGCAATGCGAGGAAGCAATGGGTTTACTTTCTTGGATTACGTGTATTAATGGCGGTGCTGAGCATGCAGTTGCATATTGCATTCCTCGGTTAGGACCGTCCGCTCTTGGGACCTGTTGCAATTCCATTAAGTTATTCATTTAATCAGATAAGAATCATGGTAGTTGTTATGGATTTATGGGTGGAATTGTAATGGGTGAAAAAAATTCTTTTGTTTCAACTTTCAATCACTTCTTGCGCTAATATAATTGTGTGCGGTTATATGTAATTTGCTTTATTATAATTCCAGGCTTGCTCTGTCCATGATCCGGGAGAACCCATCCCGTGCCCAGTTGACGATTTTCTGCGGTGGAAGGGTTTACGTGTATGACGATATTCCTACAGATAAGGCATGGGTATGATCACTCAAATGGGTATGGTTTAGACTCTAACTCTGCCCTAGGTCAGAAAGTAATGGCATTTTTTTTCTTACACTGGCGCAAGCCATAATGTTAATGGCCAGCAGTGGGAGTTATTCCAGTTATTGGCATAGTAACGTACAAAACGGCTGGGGGTTGCCGACTGAGAAGAGACTATCAGTCCCTGTCATGAAGTTACCCGAGGGATCAATGATCCATCTGCAACCTGCAAACCCCAAGGTGGCACAGGTATGATTATGGACTGCACTTCTTCAATAGTTAATCATAGTTAATAGAGCTTTCTAAATTTAGGTCATTATCTAAATTAGAAAATAAAATGTAAACTCTGTATCGAAACAATTTTAGCGGTGCGTCGATACTGTACGGTATAGTTAAAATTCATACAGGCTTCCTTTCTCATAATAAACATCTAAGCCATTGTATCTTCCACACGTAATAGAATTACTTCATAGAAATTATATATAGTATTTGACCATCATTCCCCCCGCATATTGCAGGATATATCCCAATAGCGAAGAAGCATTCCCCGGCAGAAAAATGAAGACTCTATGAAAGAGTTTGATAGAAACACTGAAGATTCTATCAAAGAGTTTTATTATTACATTCACAAATAAATAGATTTATACATAGATGGATCCCGACTATCATTTATTTTTCACTAACACTTTCGACTTTCACCAACACTTCCGACTCCCACAAATTGACATTGATGACTGATGATGTGGGAACAGTAAGCGATGCCATTGGTGCCATCGTGATTAATGTTCTAACACATCCCTTTAAGAATGATGACCTAAACTTTAACTTGCCTGTTGGTCTAAGTCTCAGCTAGACTTACAACAAAACATTTCATTTTTGCCTTTTTGTTAAAGGGTCCATGCTTGTTCATTTGCTGGTGTAGTTTCATATTCAACTTTCTGGGTTTCCTTATGAACTTCCCTTGCTCTTTGCTTACGTACTTAATGTAGAAATTCTCACTGTAGATGAATCTGATTATGCAATGTACTAAAGAAAAATACTTAATCTACTTTTACTATCAAACTTGCAGAAGCTTAATTGATTTTGAACAAGATCAAATAGAACACATATAATAGATAAGAAAAAACAATCACACATGAAACGTTGATGAATACTCTTGGGAAAGCCTCAGCTAAAAACCCCGCTATCTGTATGATCATACAAGTGGAAATATCTCAGGATTACACAAAGCTTTAGCTCTCACAGCTATCCAACTCTCAATACAATCCCTCACTGCTCATCATAGGAAAACAATTCTTCTCACAAACCTTCTCTTCTACCCTCCAAGCCTCCTATTTCCTTGCACTGTTCCTGTGGGATGTTTTACCTTCAACCAAGTGGAACACTGCTCTTACACACTATAAAACTCCGCAATCCTCAAGGAATGAATTCCTTCTGCATGCAAGAGATTTTCTCATAGGGAAATTTTTGTAATTGATAGTACATTGTCCTTGCCTTTAATCTCAACTGGGTCTTTGTCTGAACTAACATGCATGAGTTATTTATGAGAGAATATTAAGTTATTTGGAGTACACTAGTTGTATGCATGCATGCATTAACTGACTGAACTCACAATTAGTTTCAGAAACTGTTTGGAACTAATCTAACTGGAGTTAACTCAGTCAACTGAGCTAACTAATTACAACTCAAATACAACTCATCCTTATGTCCTTAATTAAGAGATAAATTCCTCAATCAAAGGGATAATTGTTGTATTTCTTCACAAAGACTTCATGTTTGAATTTCTCCAACTAATTAACTCAAGATGAATTAATTAATTATTTTTCAAACAGCTCGTGAGACTAAATTCGAATTTTGATTCTCAATTTTAATTCAATGACAAATTAAAATTTGAATATATCCTGAAATGTTATCTTTAGCTGATCCAGGTGGATGTTGGTGGCCACCCACCTATCCCATTTGGACCCCCACAACTGTCTCTCTCAGCATTTTCAGTTTCCTTAATTGTAGCACGACTTACTATTTTTAGCAGTTTTTCGGGTCCTGAACTTCCAGAGCCGTTTTGAGGCCCTAAACGACGTTTTTTGGGGAATATGGGGGCAACACGAGTCCATGGAATGGACTGCTGTTGCCCGTTCCAACAATTATAGTGCTCGGATAGATCTTTCTAATGAGCTATTGTACGCGTCAAACGGAGATCATATGCCAAAGTTACGACCCCGGGAAGTTGGTGTACCAACTTACCCCCAAACGGGGCCCACAGTTTGGCGTTTCATCTCCTAGGGTTAGGTTTTGGAATGTTAAGGGTTTTTCCATTGTTTCTCAACAATAAATAGGCCTTCGAGCCTCATTGTAACACAGTTCAGAGGCATGTAGCCACCACTTCTCTTCTCAGAGATAAGCTACCATCGCCCTAGCTGGTTTATTTCCATTTCTGGTTGTAAGCATATTTCAGTATTTTCCATTAATGAAATGAAGCATTATTTCCGCTGCATCTCTGTGTTTATGGTTATTGCATCTCTGTATTTATGGTTATCTCTATAATCTATTGCGTTCCTGCTTAAATCCGGATCAGTGGTATCAGAGCGGTCTGCTTTTTCTCTGTTTTTCTTTGCATGTCCCCAACGAGGTCAGGATATAAGGAGTTAGGGCTTGAACTGGTCGAACCTTTGCAAGACCAGCCTCGCAAATCTCGACGGCCTCCCATGGCGGATGAGAAGAAAGACGAGGGGGCAGGAGATCCTATCAAAATCTTGCTCGAAGAAGCGCTCGAGCGGCAAAGGAACGCGATGATGGATAGCTTTGCGCAGATCCTTCAGCGGCTACCCAGAGGCGACGCATCGGCTTCCAACAGCGACTCTAGAAACGCCACACCGTTCAAGGTACAAGTTAATTTTGAAATCCCCATCTTCGAGGGTCAAATAGACGCAGATGCCGTAGAAAAATGGTTAAATCTGCTAGATGGGTATTTTTCTGTTCACGAATTTTCAAGTCGGGAAAAGATTGTTTTCGCTCTTCTCAAAGCAGCCCCCCACGTCAAGGACTGGTGGGAAACCTACTGCGAGCAGAAGGATGAAAGTACAGGCTCACTATTTTCAGCCGCACCCACTTGGAATGACTTCCGGGATGCCATCAAGGAGCAGTACTACCCTGTCGGAAGCTATGAGGACAAATACATCAAATGGACCACACTGCGGCAGGGACGAGACCAAGATGTGCCGGAGTTCACAAACATTTTTCATACCCTTCGCACACAATTAGGTATCAAAGATTCTGAGCTGCATTTGGTACTCAAATACCGTGGCTGCCTGCACAGATACATCCAGGAAGAGATGGTGTTTTTGAACATCCCCTCACTCGGCACGGCATACCGATATGCTGTCAAAATCGAGCAAAAGTTCAAACAGAAGAAGCGAGACTTTGGATCTGCAAATCCGAAGCCCAAAGGACAAAGCCAAGGCGGGGTGACCCAAGACAACCCGTCGAAGCCGCAAGAAAAGAACAACACCACGAAGCCGAAGAAGGACACAGGAAAGTGGTGTGAGTTCCACAAGAGTCCCACTCATAACACAAGTGAGTGTCGGACCAAGCAGTCGCTGGTGGCTGAGTTGAAGGCTTCCGAATCAGATGCATGTTCCGACCCTGAGCCAAAACTCGACAAGGGGAATGGCAAAGGGAAGCAGATCATTGATGCGGATCCCAGCGCCACTGTTGCCACTGCCAAAATCCAGAAAGATGAAACCGAAAATCCAGAGGAAGGGGAGCGTCTTTTCCACTCACATATGTGGGTGAAGGGTTCGCCGCTGCAATTCATTGTCGACAGTGGCAGCCAAAAGAAACTCATTTCAGCAGAGGTCGTGAAGCGGTTGGGCCTACAGACTACACCGCACCCACAGCCGTACAGTATCGGGTGGCTTCACGAAGGACGAGATCTAAAAGTTCGCTAGCAGTGCCGCCTTCCCTACAGCATCAAACCCTTCACAGACGAGGTATTGTGTGATGTTACACCTCTGGATGTTTGTGATGTACTATTAGGCCAACCATACTTGTGGAGACGACATGCTGTGTATGAGTCAAGGCCTCGTGCTGTCATTATTTCTTTGAATAATTCATTATACAGGATACCAGAGGTAGCCCCACCTACTACCACATCCTTGATCACTACCAAGAAAGGCAGCAAGCTCATATCACAGACCAGGAAATTCATCTGTCTGGTTCACTCCCAAAATAAGGGGAAGATCGTTGCTATAGCCATGACCCCTGCAAAGGGTTCCTCCACGCAGCAGCAACAACAAAGGGATACGGTCATGACAGAACACAGGAACAACTTCTCCTCACCCACAGGGGTACCACATAAGTTTCAGGTGGGCAACAAAGATTGGTTACATCTGCAGAAAGAACGCCTTACAAGAGCCCATCAGAAGCTCCGACCACTCCGACATGGTCCTCACAACAGTACCAAGGCTATGGGCAACAATGCTTTGAAGCACAGCATTCCTCCATTCCTTCGCTTGCACCGAGTATTCAATGTGGACCATCGCCGACCATGCTTTCCACCATTTCTCGACACATCAGATATTGCAGAACAGCTCACTAGAGAACCAACTCAGCAGAAGCTTCCTCATCTCAGGGAGGAACTCAACGCAATGGGGACCATTGCTTCCTAAGGGGGGAGGAATGATCCAGGTGGATGTTGGTGGCCACCCACCTATCCCATTTGGACCCCCACAACTGTCTCTCTCAGCATTTTCAGTTTCCTTAATTGTAGCACAACTTACTATTTTTAGCAGTTTTTCGGGTCCTGAACTTCCGGAGCCGTTTTGAGGCCCTAAACGACATTTTTTGGGGAATCTGGGGGCAACACGAGTCCATGGAATGGACTGGTGTTGCCCGTTCCAACAATTATAGTGCTCGGATAGATCTTTCTAATGAGCTATTGTACGCGTCAAACGGAGATCATATGCCAAAGTTACGACCTCGGGAAGTTGGTGTACCAACTTACCCCCAAACGGGGCCCACAGTTTGGCGTTTCATCTCCTAGGGTTAGGTTTTGGAATGTTAAGGGTTTTTCCATTGTTTCTCAACAATAAATAGGCCTTCGAGCCTCATTGTAACACAGTTCAGAGGCATGTAGCCACCACATCTCTTCTCAGAGATAAGCTACCATCGCCCTAGCTGGTTTATTTCCATTTCTGGTTGTAAGCATATTTCAGTATTTTCCATTAATGAAATGAAGCATTATTTCCGTTGCATCTCTGTGTTTATGGTTATTGCATCTCTGTATTTATGGTTATCTCTATAATCTATTGCGTTCCTGCTTAAATCCGGATCATTAGCAATGCTATTTTTAGCATTTCTTGTTGCTATTTTCAAAACTCCCTCTCAACAAGAAAGGAATTATCTGCCACCTCGATTTTGTCTCTATGGAACTCGAATTTACGCTTTGACAATGCCTTAGTCAAAATGTCAGCATCTTGCTCCTCGATCGAAATATACTGCAACAACATGGTCCTCCTCGCCACACACTCTCTGAGATGATGATACTGAATGTTGATATGCTTGGAGTTGTCATGAAATACTGAATTCTCAGAGAGTTTGATACAACTCTAATTATCATAATAGATCACAGTTCCATCCATCCTCTAATCAAACAAACCAACTAGAATTTTCCACATCCAAATGGCCTCACATGCTGCCTAACTTGCAGCCATGTATTCAGCCTCTGCTGAGCTGAGTGCAACTGACCTCTGTTTCCTACTGTACCAAGAAACTACAGCTGAACCAAGGTTGAAAATTCCCCCTGATGTGCTCTTCCGATCTGATGGACTCCCTGCGCAATCTACATCTGTGAAGCCCTGTAGCTTCACTCCCTCTATCCATTTTTACCATAATCCATACTGAGATGTGCCTCTGAGGTATCTCAAAACATGCTTCGCTGCCTTCCGAAACAGCTTAGTAGGCTAAAATATAGCTTGACTCAGCTGGTTCACCGCATAGCACAAATCTGGTCGTGTGTTCACTAAGTACATTAGTGAACCCACAAGCTGCCGATACACAATAGCTTCTACTACTTCTCCTAATGTAGCATCCTCTTTCCTCCAGTTACCTGCTAAAGGAATCTGCATGGGCTTACACTTCTCCACGTGGAATCTCCTGAGTATCTCATTAGCATACTTGCCTTGAGACACAAACACTTCTCCATCCTTTTGCCACACTTCCATACCTAGAAAGTAGTGCATGAGACCCATGTCTTTCATCTTGAACTCTCTTGCAAGGTCCTCCTTGCAAGACATGATCAACTGATCATCACTTCTCAATATTAGATCATCAACACCAAGAACTATGATTAACTTCTTACCTTCCACCATGATTTGGTACAAGTTTGCATCCACTTCACTCTTTGTGAAGCCCAACTCGGTGAAGTAGTTGTCGATCCTGGTGTACCAAGCACGAGGTGCTTGCTTCTGCCCGTACAAAGCTCTCTTGAGTCGGCACACATGCGACTCACGATCGAAGGTCTCAAATCCTTCCGACTGCTCTATTTACACCTCTTCCTCAATCTTTCCATTGAGAAATGCAGTCTTCACATCCATCTGGTGGATCTTCCAACCCATCTATGCTGATAGTGCCAACATCGATCTAATAGATGAGTACCTTGCTACAAGAGAAAAAGTCTCATCATAGTAGATCCCCTCGACCTGTGAGAAACCACGGGCAACAAATCTTGCCTTATGTTTCTCCACACTAGCATCAGCAGCTTGTTTTACCTTGTAAATCCAACGGGAACTCACAACTGACTTGTTCTCTGGTCTTGGAACCACATCCCAAACACTGTTCCGAACAATGGAGTCATACTCCTCCACCATAGCATCAACCCAAATCGGCTACTGCACTGCCTCCTCAAAGGAAGATGGTTTGGTCTCAACACGTTCCCCAACAAGGACCATGTATCAAGTGTACTTATCAGGTGACCTCCTCTCTCTATGTTGAGAAGATGGTTCTCCCACATTCTCTCTCACATCCGACAAAAATAAATCAGCTTCTCTTGTGAATTTCCGCCCATCTCCAGAAGACTCTGCTTGAGTGGATGTCTCCACTCTTGGAACCTTTGCATGTGGCTACTCCACATTAGTCTGAGGCTCCTCCTTATGTACCAAAATTTCCTCCACAGCCTGTAGTTGGAGCTCCCTCTCAAGGGAAACTCGCATGGCCTTCTGCTCATCAAACTTAAGATCCCTACAAACCACTGTCTTCCGACTAGTAGGCAAATACACCCAATAGTTGTGGGGTGCATCAGTGTACCCCACAAGTATCCCCAACTATGTTGTCAGCTCAAGTTTCTTTTGGGCATCCTTGGTCACATGGTAATAAATCGATGAGCCAAAGATCCTAAAGTGACCCACATCTGGTCTCTTCCTGGAGAAAGCTTCCTCTGGTGTCTTCATCCCAAGAATGCGATGCGGGTTTCTATTCTACAAATAGACCAATGTGTCGCATGCCTCAACCCACAAATGAAGTGGTAGGCCTTGGTCATACAGTATCGCCGGAGTTGCCCCCAAATAGTTCCATTCTTCCTCTTGGCCACCACATTCTGCTGTGGGTTATGAGGTGCCATCAACTCCCATTTAATTCCTTCCACTGCACAGAAGTCCTTAGACTCTTCAGAGACATACTCTCCACCATTGTTGCTTCTCATGGCCCTGATATTCTTCCTTGATTATTTCTCAACCAAAGCTTTCAATTCACAAAAATTTGAGAAGGTTTGATCCTTCTTCTGAAGGAAATAGATCCAGCATTTACAAGAAAAATCATTAATGAAAATCACATAATACATTTGTTTAGCGGTGCAGGCTGTCAAGAATGGTCAACACACATCTGTATGAACTCACTCCAAGGTTACTTCAGCTCGATTGTCTTGATCGTGAAAGGAAGATTTTTCATACATACCCAAGGTACAACCTTTGCATGTGGCCACTTTCTCAAGTTTACCTTTGGGAAGTCCGGTAGAAATCTGCTGCATTATCTTCAAGGCCCCATGATGCAAGTGGCCCAACTGTCTATGCCATAACTCGCCAATATCTTGGCTTTGCACCAATTCTGCTTTGGAACTCAATGCAGCACAATCATCTACCTTGAGCTTATAGAGATTCTTCACTCGTATCCCAATCCTCTTGGTTTGACCTGTGGCTATGTGTATTAAGAACACCTTTCCTTTACTGAAGACTACATCATAGCCTTTGTCTTCCAACATCGTGACCGATACCAAGTTCTTCTTTAGTCCAGGCACATACTTTACATCAGTCAGGGTGAGAGGAGCTCCATGCTCCCTCTGAAAAACAACCGTACCTTCACCTGAAACACGGTACTTTCCATCATCGCCCATCTCTATGCGCATCTTGAGGTCTTTCTCCTCCAAGGTATAGAATAAACTCTTATCACCAGTCATGTGGAATGAGGCTCCACTGTCCAAGTACCGAACACAACTCACCGTTGATGAAACCGTGCATGCGATGAGGGTAAAATCCAATTCGAACTTAGAGGCTAGTGCCTCACCTTCTGATCCTTTCGAGGATCCCTTCTTGGATTTCTTCAATGGATAATTAGTTGCATAATGGCCCACCTCATGATAATTAAAGCATCTCACTTTAGATTTGTCAATCTTCTTCCCTCCGTGGGAAGAACTCGATTTGGAATGGGAAGCCTTCCCTTTCCCTTTCCTTGCCTTAGTTGCTAAGGCTAGATTTTTTGCATCATCATGCTTAGATGAAGAACCATCTCTGGTGCTCCTCCTGATCTCCTCCTGCATCAGACCCAACCACAATTGTTCCTAATCTGACAGTTTCTCTCTTCCATTCACTGAGTCCTGGTAGCTATGTAAGCTCTTAGAAAGACCGAGGAGAGAAAGACTCACCATATCATCATCGACTCTCGTTATTCCTACACTTCCAAGCTCATCTCTGTAGGTGGTGAGTTTGTTCAGATATGTAGAAATCGTGTCACCCTTTTCACACTTGATTTTCCGAAGCTTGTCCTTGAGTGCCAGCTTCCTTTGGTCGTTGTTGTTCTGATATAGGTCCTTCAATGTCTTCCACATTGAAAATAGAGTCTCCTTCTCATGGAGATTCGAGACAATATGGTCTCGAACTCCCTCCAGAAGAATCCTTCTCTCCTTCGCCACACACTTCTTCCATTCAACCAATTCTTGGGCATTAGTTGCTGTTGGCTTGGGGATTTCTTGATCAATGAAATCCTTCAAACCATTGTCTTCTAATACTGCTTTCATGCAATCCTTCCATGTTGTGTAATTCGAGCTACCCTCAGGGAATACTCGAGTCCCAAGCCATTGAACGCCATTGGCGAACTTTGAGGTGTGATAAGAATTTGATTTTTTACCTGGAATCAAGAACTTCAAACTTCGATATTTTCCCTTCTCAGCTATGCTATTCATAGCTCAGATCACGTTTGCTCCGATACCATGTAGAAATTCTCATTGTAGATTAATCTGATTATGCAATGTACTAAAGCAAAATACTTAATCTACTTCCACTATCATACTTGCAGAAGCTTAATCAATTTTGAGCAAGATCAAATAGAACACATATAATAGAGAAGAAGAAACAATCACACATGAAACACAGAAGAATACTCTGGGGAAAGCCTCAGCTAAAAACCTCACTATCTATATTATCATACAAGTGGAGATATCTCAGGATTACACAAAGCTTTAGCTCTCATAGCTATCCAGCTCTGAGTACAATCCCTCACTGTTGTTCATATGAAAACAAGGCTTTTCACAAACCTTCTCCTATGCCCTCCAAGCCTCCTATTTCCTTGCGCTATTCCTCTGGGATGATTCACCTTAAACCAAGTGGAACACTGCTCTTACACACTATAAACTGCGCAATCCTCAAGGAATGAATTCCTTCTGCATGCAAGATATTTTCTCATAGGAAAATTCTTGTAACTGATAGTACACTATCCCTACCTTTAATCTCAACTGGGTATTTGTCTGAACTGACATGCATGAATTATTTAGAAGAGAATATTCAGTTATCTGGAGTACACTAGTTGCATGCATGTATGCATTAACTGACTGAACTCACAATTACTTCCACAAACTATTTGGAACTAATCTAATTGGACTTAACTCAGTTAACTGAGCTAACTAATTACAACTCAAATACAACTCACCCTTATCAACTTCATTAGGGGATAACTTCCTCAATCAAAGGGATAATTTTTGCATGTTTTCACAAAAACTTCATGTTTGAATTTATCCAACTAATTAACTCAAGATGAATTAATTTATTATTTTTCAAACAGCTAGTGAGACTAAATTCGAATTTTAATTCTCAATTTTAATTCAAGGACAAATAAAAATTGAAATATATCTTGAAATTCTATCTTTAGCAATGCTATTTTTATCATTTCTTGTTGCTATTTTCAACACTTAATATCAGCGTACTTTTCCAGATTGGGATGCAAGGCAACATCCTGAATAGTGAAAACAAGGTAGTCCAATTCATGCTCTCTCCACTTTCTAAGAGGAGACACCAAAATGCACTAGTCTTTGAATGTGAGCAACCTCTAAACACCATCCATGGTAGTATCCTCCACTGTCGCATCCATCTTAGAAGCAGATCCAATCACTTTACTAGCAATTAGGTTCAAGGACAAGCAATTTTTTCTCTCATGTGGAATGGACTCTAACTCTGGATATTTATGGTCATCAATAAAATCATTTTGTTGATTTAATAATTCTTGTGACTCAAAAATACTATCTTGTGACTCAAAAATATTATAAGAATAAAAAATATTATGAGGCCCAAAAATACTTCCAAATGGGCTCTCTAAAAATGCATCATCAAAAATATCAGTATCCAACATTATCCCACTCATTTTACTCCAATAAGATTAGTGATCTTCTACCAGGCCTCTCCACTCACTGTGGCAGCCACAACTTTACACAAACAATCTTTAACCTTTATCTTCTCCTCTCGGGATTGAGCACTGACAAACTCGGCTTCAAATTGGACGTAGGCATAGAAACATTTCCACTCACTCTAAAATGGGGCACCAATTCTCACTCTGCTACACATGCACCAGTCACAGGCTGCAGCTCCACACTCAACCGATCAGCTCCCACGATCATTTCTCTAGCTCCTCCAGGCTCAACACACAATCTACTCTGACACCTCGACGGTCGGCTGCTCTACTCATGCTCCAGGTACGGTATGTCTTCTTAACCGACTACCAAACAGAACTACAAGAATTTGTTTTCCTTTGCCACAACAAATGAACCAAGGAAGCGAGGCTCTTTCAACAAGTCATCATGGCTCAAACAGGTTGGAAACTCGACATCGTCCTTTACACCACGCGGTTACTTAGTAGGTAGCACAACACTCGAATCTGACTCTCACTTCTTTGCAGCTACTCCAAATGATTTAAATACACATCCACACAAGGCAAACTGGAATTCATTCAAAGGATTTCAATACTGCTTTGTTTTTCAACAGAGGATATATCCACACGACCAACAAACATAAACAATGGCCCAATATAATTCCTTAAAACTTTATTTTAAAGAAAAGACTTCAAACACACTTTTTCTGACTTTAGAAACAAAGGTTCTCTCCGGGCTTGGCTCCTTCGATGATGTGTGGAACCCATACACTTTATCCATTCCAGCGATTCACCATTTATACTTTGCACACTGTTGGGCTTCACGACAGCCACAACAATTGTCACTTTACACCATTCAATATTAGCAATTGAGAATTTCTCCATAGGACAAACTCCACTACATTGCAATGTTTCTCTTACAGTCTCTATTGGGCACATACCCACACAGTCAGCACTATCCAGTGTCGAATGCTCTAGCATTGGCTTTGATTTATGGCTTCACACTTAGCCTTCACACTCACAGCAACTCTTCAAGCCACACTGGCTCCTCACACGGTGGCTGCCACAACACTACACCACTTCGACTACCACAATTCTCTGGTCAGCGACCCAAATGGTTTAGAAAAACAATTAGATATACGGATCGTCTGCAATTGGATAGTTTTTTGACACTACAGAGCACGAACCGGTCCTTGCTTGGGCTGAAGGTTAGACAGGCCATTTGATGAAAGTGTGGAGATCTCTGACATAGTAAAACCAAATTAGAGTTGAAGACTGACACACAATAACACAAACAATGCTCTTTACATGCTATGCCCATGCTTCAACAACTTTGTTCACGCAACATCATTTCAAAAGACTGCTACTGATACACACGTAATAGTCAACTAAAAACTTATAAAGGGTAGAAACACTCGACCATACATCGCCAAACTCCACCCACTACTCCTTCGGCATGAAAATTAAACTATTTTTTTACAAGTTTGAAGCAAGTTCGACCTACCTTCAGGTAGTTTTCCAAGAATTTTGACTTTCCATGAGTACGTCAGATAGCTCTTTTCAATCCGCAATAAGACTCCGGGTCTTCACATGCACACTTGTCTTCAATATGTAAGCTGAATTCGGGTCTTCACAAGCAACACACAATAGGTGACAGTAAAATTTCTACTATCATCTTTCACTAAGTCTGTGGCTTCTTCAACACCTCCAATCATAAGCCACAATAGTGTTCAATACACTAAAGGAACCACAAAAAAACTTAGTCTTCAATACCAGCAAAGATTATGGACAACAGGCACAACACATCAACACGATAAAGTCTCACAGATCTCAGCCCTCTGGTTCATGATGGTAGTTGCACCAACACTGGTTGTGATGAAACCAGATCACACACTCCAAACAATATTACGACTGCAACCCACATCTCTTGGATCCATCGAGCTTATTCAAACATGGCTGTGATACCAAGACAGAAGAATGAAGACTCTATGAAAGAGCTTGAAAAAAGCACTGAAGACTCTACCAAAGAGCTCAATCATTACATTCACAAACACAAATTTATACATAGATTGAGCCCGAGTGTCATTTAATTTTCACCAACAATCCCGACTTTCCTTGCAACAGTTTTTGGAGAAGTGCCACAACAGGTACCTTAATTATTTCAAACTTATATATGTTATTTTTTTCATTGTGTTGTTTTCTATTGATCTTTTGGTCTTCCTGACATTGCAATGTGCATCTTAAAAACTAAAAATACAAGTCTTGTCTTTGTGCAGGGTGAATGCAAAAGCAAAGTGTCCATATAAGACAAGAGAAGTAGAAAATAGAGAGACTCATCAACATCTATCTGATTCTTTATCTCCAATATCACTACACTTGAAGTCTCCTCCAATATAATGTTAGAATATTAATTGTGATGCATTTTCCTATGATGGCTAGTTGACGGTAGTCTATGGGGAATTAAGAGTTAGCACATGAGAATTGTTGAAATAAATGGTAGTCGGTAGATTCCACTGTAGAAACTCCGGCTGAGATTATGTATAAATAAACAGATGTTGAATGTAATTGAAAAGCTCGCTTGGAGATTATTCAAGCTCACTTTGTGAGTTTCAACATGGTATTGGATCCATGGTAGTGAGGGCTCGGAGAAATCAAGTCAGTGTGTGTTGAATGTATACCTAGGGTTACAGTGAGTGGTTGTCGAGTGTGCTTGAGAAAAACTGGCTAGTTAGTCAGCCTTGATTATGAGGGCTCGACAGTGTGAAGAGAGTGTTTGTTGAGATGCCAAGTGTGGCAGAGTTTATATTTTGCAGTAAGCCTTTTGAGTTGCAGTAGTGTGTTGTGTATTTGTAGGAGTAAGCGTAGCCCGCATTGTCAGTTGTGCACGAGCCTGTTGTGTGGAGACACTATTGTGCACCAACATTGGAAATTTGTTTGGATCAAAGTCGAATGAAAATATTATGAATTTGGTGCTCTGAGAGTGGCTTAGCAAACATCGAGGGTTATCAAATTGTATTGGTCATTATAGTTTTGCCACCCAAAAATATTAACTTGCAAAGGCAAATCGACCAAGGGAATCGTGATATAAAGAAACGGTCTGCCCATTCAGTTGAGTTGAGTTGAGGGCCGTATTTGGTGTGGTGAGGATGGATCTGCATATTGGAAGGGCTCGTTGGTGTGGTTGTGTGTAAGCCTCGAGCATGTGAATGATGTGTATGTGTAGACCGTGAAGTTGAGAGATCACTCTTAATTGGGAATCATGTTGAGTTTGTGATGAAGCCATAGGTGAGCGATGTCGTTGTGATAAGGAGTAAGATGTTTAGTGTTCTCTTCCCATAAAGAAGAGACAACATTGCTATTTGAAGGTCGTTGGAGCCATTGGAGTAGCACAACGACTATCTAGAGGAGGATTGTTGTGGAAGTTTTCACTGTGGTGAGCCGACCGTGGAGATCTATACATGGAGAGTCTATCTATCGCCTGAAGAGCTGCTTTGCCTGCACATTCTTGTTCTTGGTTCTTTCTTAGGGTTTCTAGCCTATGATAAGGGAGTGTGCCTAACTGGAGGGGCATAAAAGTTGTTTTCCTTGGTAAACTCGTTCACACACGGGAGGTGTGAGGAGGGTGTGACCATTTCTTGTAGTTGTCGCTATAACAATGGTAGAAAGGTCGATCTCGATTGGAGGTCGAATGCATTGAGTACACGGTCCCTCCTTGTCGAATATATTAACATAAGTAGACCAACAAATTAATGTGTGGACAATAGGTGTTATGACCAATGTGGGGTTATGGCTTCACTACAACAAAGTGGAAGTGCAAGCATTTTTTTGTGGATTAAGTCTTGTAGTTTGAAGCTATGAGATTTTCTGTCAGACATTGTTTTTAGGCATCATTGAGACAATGAGTTAAAGTTGTTCTATGTTGGAGATAAGGCTGAAGTGTGAGAAGAAGCCCTGTTTGGGTAGCGTGGATTGTGGAGTATAATCACATTGGGGGACTGTGTTGTGAATTGAGGATACTTTCACTATGTGTTTTGGAGGAAATGCCAAGCGATTTTTTTGCATGTTACTCTATTTTGTGCATCCGCGACTATTGATAGAAGTCATCAAGTTGTTGTTGGTGACCACAATAGCAAAGTTGCTGAAGACTGTTACTTTTATTGTGTATTTTAATTGCTACATATGAATTTTGAAGTGCCAATGTGAGATCTGGTACTCGAAGTCCTAAAACCAAAAAATTGATGCCGCTGTTTGGTGAGCAGTTGAATGTGGACATGTGTTGATTTATACATTGTGGTGTAGCATCTGGTGAAGGAAATTTGTAAGGCCGTTGAGTAGCATGGCTCCAAACAATTTTTAAGATTTGGTGTGGCCGATCTACATTGAAGGAGCCTAGAGGTTGAGGAGAACCGACGAGTGTACATTCCATTTGAGAAGTGTTTCTCTTACCGACGTGGTGAACCTGATGTGAGCCCGAGTGAGTTTTGAGGAGATAGAGCTCAGGTGAGTTGTTGAGAAGCCACCTTGTGTGGTGAGACTCACTTCCAAAGCCTGTGGAGTTGTGTATGGCATAATCTTTTCTAGAATAGGGCATAAGGGTGAGCCTAGGAGCATGTGAGCTAAGAGCCAGAGTTGTAAGATCGATGGTGTGAAAAGTTGTGGGCTCTGTGGTGTGAAGAGCCAGAGGAGGGCTCAGTGGTTGTGAAGGGAAAGTGGAGTATGCCTTGTGTTTGACACTCTTGGAGAGCATTGTTTGATATGCATGTGTGGCGCAGAGAGTTTCCAGTGGAGTGTTGGCAGATAAGAGTGTCCACAATGGGTGTCCGCTGAAGAGATGTATGCCTACTGTGATGCCTATGTGAAGCATATAGTTTCCAGTGGAGTGTTGGTAGACAGGAGTGTGTACAACCGATTGTCTACTAAAGAGGGTTATTCTGACCATAAAGCCTATGTGGTAGAAATATTTTCAAGTGGAGTTTTGGAAGGTAGGATTGTCTACAACCGAGTGTCTGCTGAAGAGGGTTGTGTTGATCATGACGCTTGTGTGGCATAGATCCTGTGGAGTGTTGGTAGATAGGAGTGTCTGCAATCGAGTGTCCACTAAAGAGGGTTGTATCGACCATGACGCCTGTGTGGCGTAGATCCATTAGAGTGTTCGAAGATAAGAGTGTCTGCAATGAGCATCCACTAAAGAAATTTGTTCCGAGCATGATGCCTGTGTGGTGCAGAGAGTTTCCAGTGGAGTGTTGGTAGATAAGAGTGTCTGAAACCAAGTGTTCGTTGAAGAAGTTTGTGTTGTGTGAAACCAACAGCAAAAATGAAAGCCCACTTATGAATTTTTTCTTATATGTAGTATCATAAGCCTTAATTGAGATTGAGACTAGAAGGCACCTTAAAGTTTAGGTCGTCGTAATTAAGGGGAGGATTGTAAGAAAATTAATCATGACGCCAGTTCCCATGACAGCTAGTCGGCGACAGTCTGCGGGGAATTAATAGTCGACAAGTGTTGATGAGAGTTGTTCAAATAAATGAAAGTCAGCAGATTGCACTATAGAAACTCCAACTGAGATTATGTATAAATAAAAAGATGGTGAATGTGATTGACAAGCTCTCTTGGAGAGTCTTCAAGCTGACTTTGTGAGTTCGAAAAATAATCCTATAGTGAGTGATGAAATCTCTACATATCTCTTGAAACATCAACTTTATCATGCAATCTTATATATAATTCCACCATATATTACCGCTCTCTAGAGACTAACGGTTACTTTTTGGAATAAAAGAGACCGCCAGTATGTTGAGAAACAATTTCTGTTAACTAATTTTAGTTTTTAGGGTTTCAACTTTCGATTAGAGAAATACCAACTGATAAAAATTAAGTTATGCATGACTGTGCATCTCATTTTAGAATGTATGGTCCCATTCTATAACTTCTTGTACTTACTATTTAATAAAATTTTGATTTATTTGGCTTAGAAAAAGAACAATTGATAAAAAATAAGTTGTGCATGATTGTGCATCTCATTTGAGAATGTATGGTCCAAATCTATAACTTCTTGTCCTTAACTCTTTAATAAAATTTAGATTGTGACTTGATATCCATTAAGTTGTTTATATATATAAACTTTTTTTTTATATTCAGTGAAATTTTGATTCTCATAGGTTGAGAACAACTTTTGGGTTAGCCTAAGGAAAAGGGTAAGAGTTTTTAATTCTTGTGATGATAATTTTGAAGACAATTACCATTTTTTAGAGAAATTAGTGATTTTTAAGTTGACATGTTTTGGATTAATATAAGGAAAAAGGGGTAAGTGCCTTGAACTACGTTGATGATAGTTTTAATTGTTGAAATAAATTTGTGATCTATATAGTCAGTTGAGAATAAATTTAGCATAGAAATTTGAGATTTTAATGATACATTGAGATATGTTTGAGATAATATCAAGAAAGAGTTAAGAATCATGAATTACCTTGACCATATAGGATGTAGATATTTTTTTTGAAAAGGAAAGAATATTTCATAGGATGTAGATATTTTTTTTTTGAAAAGGAAATAATATTTCATGTAGTAATCGATATTATTTTAGAGTTAATAAATATTAAATTTAAAATTAACGAAAATTAGAATAATGTTTATAATAAGATTAAACTTAACAATTAGAAAATTAACAACGTTAATAGCTATAAAGTAGTATAGTTTCTGCTTCTACTGCTAATTAATTTATTAAGGCCATGCCTCTTTAAGCGGCATCCAATTTCGCCTCCATTTTCTTCCTCTGTACTTCGCGCTCCGCACAACTAAAGCCACCTCTGCACATGCTTCCTTTGCACACACTTCATTCGCACAACATCCTTCGCATACGCTTCCTCCACACAACCACCTCCACAAAAATTCCTCTGCACATGCTTCTTCTGCACAACCACCTTGCTTCACACATCCTTGGAAAGCCACCTCTACACAACTTCCTCCACCTCTGGCATTTCCATGAAATTTTCCAAGTGCAATTTTGTTAGAAAAAATTTACAGGGGCAGAGGAGAGGAGTCTAGCTCAGAAATCGGTTGCAGCAAATTCAACTTCAACTACAACGAAGATATCACAACCACATAGGGACTTATTTAAAACATAAATTTTAAGCAAAAAAAAACAGAGCAAATAAAAAAAGGTTGCGGTAAATCTACTTCTGAAAGATTAATACCATAATGCAACTAGCCAAACTTTATATTTGATCCAAAATGGATCCTAAAACCTCTAATTATAAGTCTTTAAAACTATCAGAAAACATTATCCCAGAAGAAAAACACTAAGAATGGCGGAAAGCAGAGCTAATCGAAGGTCTAACTGCCACTGCACAGGAGCCATCGGATTAGACTGATCAATTGTCCAGATCAAATCGGCGGATCGCATTGGAGGGTTCGGTGATATCGCATTGGAGGGTTCAGCGATATCGCATTGGTGGAGTGTATCGAAGGCAGTCTTATGGGAAATGCGACTGTGACCCAATGACGCAATGTGGACCATTGATCAAGCGCCCAAATCAATGGTCGAGATTACATTATTGCATCGCAGATTTCCAAAGGGAGGACTTACTGCAAGCCCAGAGATTGAACGATATGTGATTGCAACTTATCACATCGCAATATCGCAACGCAGCAATGCAAAGGGGTGATGCCAATATGCCGCAGGTAATGCGACTGTGATTGCAATGGGCCGATGGCGCCGATCGGCGATCGACAATTGGTGATCGGCGATCGGCTGAGGAATGGGATCAGAACCAAATACAAAGGGCCATTGAC
Organism: Pinus tabuliformis; assembly: GCA_031772625.1. NCBI lineage: Eukaryota > Viridiplantae > Streptophyta > Pinopsida > Pinales > Pinaceae > Pinus > Pinus tabuliformis. The sequence goes on from CM062812.1 coordinate 507,176,288, forward strand.
ATGCGATATTTGATTTCGATTAGGGCAGACCCGAAAGGGATTATAGATGTGGCTGTATAAAATTTGAAGTTCGATAATAAGAGTTTTCCTATGTATTTCTTTGTATTCCCACTATGGACTAAATACAAAGGGATTATGACCATAGCACTGTGACTTGCAATGGCAATCAAGCGCGGACCAGATAGGATTATAGGTCGGATTCAATATCATTTAAAGTTCATCTTGGCAGAAATTTTCACTGTTTTGTTGTATTTCCTGTGTATTTCATTGTGTTAACAGAGAAACGTATTCCCTGGGATTTCACCCATGCCAGTGGTCCTTTCTGTTTGAAAACAGGTGACCACCATAACTTAGAGAGTTTTGCAATGATTGTTTAATGCTCAATAGGGATTTGAACAGACAATGGTCGGGAGCCAGAGAGCCCGAAAAGGAATGCAAACTAACAGCACCGGTAGGCTTAAAAGCCATTCAATGGCAGCATAGAAAGGGGGTCAGTGGAAGACAGTCACAGAAAGGCCGTCAGTTAGTCAAATTGAGGCAGATTGAATAGAGGAACAGGAAAGAGGGAGAGTGTGTGCATTCTTTGAGACTCAAGGTTTTCGAGCATATCCCTCTTTGATGTCACTATAGTTTAGACTCTCTTTGAGCTCACTCTTGTAATAATTTGTTCTTGAAGACTTAATATAGAGGTCAACACTGAGATCTGGAATAGGAGACATAGCCAGGAAGTCTGTTGAACTCCTTGATTATTTGCTGTGTTGATGTGTGTTCCTGTTATGTTTTCTAACAACTCATTGTCTATATTATTCGCAATCTTTTCGATCCATTGCACTAAGTAATATAGGAATTCCTGCACATGAGTCTGTAATACCTTAATATTGATTTAAGATCTCATTTTCAGATCAAGTGGTATCAGAGCATTTGGTTTTGGTTTATTAAGGTTAGACAAGCTTGTGCTAGATTTTGAATGCTGACTAGATTAAAGCTTAGGCTAGGGGAAGGAGAACTTGTTGAGGCTAATCCAGATATTGGAATAGTCTTTTCTCAAAGAAGAATGGCAGAAGAAGCTCCACTAGGATCAGAGTCTCAGTTCATGGACAGTTTTATAGCCAAGCGAGCCATGGTGGAAGAGATGTATCTGGAGTTTAAGAAGGGTCGAGGTGAAAGCACTTCAACACCCAAACCAAACAAAGGAGCAGAGGGACCTTTTCTAGTTTCCCCTCAAGAAGGCAAAGGAAAAGGAGAATTTTTTCTCCACCATCTCGTCCATCATCACCCTCCTCATATTCTTCACATAAAACTAGCCCTAATAAGAAAAGGAAGAAAACTTCTTTGATTAAATTAGATGTGAAGTTTGATTTGCCAATTTATGATGGAGAACTCAATGCAGAAAAGCTAGATAATTGGATAAGACAAATTGATGTATATTGCAGGGTATAGAACGTTGATTCAGAAAGAAAGAGGATTGAACTGGCTAGTCTTCGACTTGGAGGAACTGCACTAGTATGGTGGGAAGGCAAGACACAAATTGATCAACAAAAACATGGTAAAATCATTTCTACCTGGAATGAATTTGTTTATGCTATCAAAAAGAAATTATATCCTTTAGCTTACATGCAACAGGCAATGATGAGTTGGCAAACTCTTCGTCAGTTGAAGGGTCACAGTGTACAAAGTTATACTCAGGAATTCAGAAAGAGAGCTTTAACTCTAGGTATATCATTAGATTCACCTAAGACTTTATTGAAGTATATAGGTGGTATTCATAGCTATTTAAAGCATACTATTCTCATGTTTAATCCCACTAACTTAGATGATGTATCAGTTCAAGCCACACATCCAGAAGCTAGAGGTAAGAATGTAAACCCAAAGGTTTGGGGATCATCTAAATATTCTGTAAGCAAGAGCAAGGAAAAGAAGAAACTGAAATAGAAGCAGAGGAAAGAAAAAAATGTATAGAAGGATAAACTTTCATGCACTCATTGCAAGAAAGAAGGACATGATGAGGCACACTGCTGGCTTTTGCATCCAGAACGGGAACCTAAGAAGTTCGGTGGTAAGGAGAGAAAGAATGCTGCTACTATTCAGAAGAACTTGGGATCAGATTCAGGCGATGAAACAAAAGTTACAGCCACAGGTATTAAAGGTAAAGATTCTGAAGCATCCACAAGTAATTCTGCACAATATGTTGATAATGAAAGTAATGAGAGGGAAAGAAATGAGCTTTTTCGTATTAGAGTAATTTCCAAGCATAACAAGATTGATACCTTATTTGATAGCGGATCACAAGTAAATTTGATTTCCAAAACAATTGTAAAGAAGTTGGGATTACAAACAAAACGTAATGAGAAGCCATATCCATTAGGTTGGGTGTGTGATAAAAACAAAGCTACAAGTAATGAGACAATGTAAACTTAGGTTTCCGATTGGATCAACATTTGTAGATGAGGTTGAGTTAGATATAGTTCCATTGGATATATGTGGTATTGTTTTGGGAAGTCCATACTTGTATGATAGGAAAGCTATTTTAAATAGAGCTGAAAATAAGTTTCAACTCACTAAAGATGGAATATAATATATTGTAAGAGCTCATAAACTCAAAGGTAACTATTCTCTCATAAATTCAGGGCAGATGAAAAGAATTGTGAATTCAAGTAAGAAATTTT